>CM066741.1:33733214-35200214 GCA_033961575.1 Aselliscus stoliczkanus
GGACTCTTTGGGACTCCCCAGCCTGCTGTGCATGTGGATGGCTGTTTTCAAGAAGATGTCATGGGATTCCACAGAACTCACCTCGAGAATGCCAGCTCATGTAATTAATCAGAGCCGGATATAATTAATTACATCTGAATATCATTAATAAAAAATTACATACAGAAATAGCTAGCTTCCTTCAATTTAATCACACTAATTATGTTGGGCTTAACCTAGTAGCAGCTCATAGTGTTATTTTCTTAACACGTTTTTCATCTTTTGAAAAAGAAAAAGGTGTTGGTAAATTCTTCTCTCCATAACGTGTAACTCTAAAAAAAAAAGTGGGTGTCAGAACCCACATTTTCAAGTATTTTCAAACACACACACCAAGCCTGGAATCCTTTCTTTGCCTCCTCCATGGATGGACACTGACAATACTGGGGAGCTATTATGTGCCATGCATGCCCCACCCAGGATGTGGGTCATTCTCACAACCATGCCCCCCCAAATCGTGAGTCCCCACTTTGTGGATGAGGCCAATGAGCTTCTGAAAGTTTAAGTAACTAGAGCCAAGTGGGGGGCTCACAGACTTTCTGAGCGTCTGCCACACAAGAGGCAGAGGACCGGATATGAGACCAGCAGGTGTACAAGGCTACAGACAGATTCGCGGTCAGAGGGGCAAGCACAGAACAGGCTGAAATGCCCAACCAAGGTCCCCAAAAGGGTGGCCATGAGCCTTGTCTGTCAAGATGGGGAGACAGACAAGGGAAAGGGGCCAGCCACAGCCTTGAAGACCAAGCGTGTGAACACTGCTGGGTCAGATCAGCGTGTCACGCTTGGCTCATTTGGCCAAGATACGGAATCAACCGAAATGTCCATTGGTGAATGAACGAACAAAGAAAATGTGGCCTCTACATACCATAGAATGTTATTCAACCTTCAAAAAGAAGGAAAAGCTGCCATTGGCAGCAACATGGATGGCCGTGGAAGACATCATGCTATGTGAAATAAGTCAATCTCGGAAGGACAAATACTACATGACTCTCTTACACAAGGCACCTAAAATAGTCAAAGATATAGAGGGAGACAATAAAATGGTGGTTGTTGGGGGAGGTGCAGTGGGACAATGTTGTTCAGTGGGCATTGCTATGAACTGTAGTTCACAGTACAGTATTGGGAACTCAAAAATTTGTAAGAAGGCAGATCTCCTCCAGTGTTCTTACTACAAAATAAACCAAAGAAAAACGAAGGGACACGAGGAAATTTGGGGAGGTGAGAGGTGTGTTCACTACCTGGGTTGCAGTGGTCGTAACACAATCGTAACATGTCCAAACTCACCTACCTGTATACAGGAACCGAATACAGTTCCTTTTATACAAGAAAGCTGGGGGCGGGGAGAAAGCCCAACCCTTTTCGTGAAGACAGAAAGGCAGAACCCCCCCTTCACCCCCCCCACCGGAAGTCAGGGGTGAGCTAGTGTAGGGGTGCAAGGCAGCCCTGCCGGAGAGACACTCAAGAGCAGTGAGCAGAAAGCCACGCAACCAGCATCCATGAAACCTGTTCAGGCTCAGCCAACGTCATCATCCTGCCTCTTTCTTCATGGTGTAATATTTGCCCATATTTGCAAAATATGTTGATTTCAACGAGTTCTTTACACAGACAGACTACGAATCCCTTACAGTAGATACTGTTTATTTGATATTCATCCCAATTAATGGTTTGCTTTCAACTTCATCTACTGTGTCTTCTTGTAAAGAAGTTGCTAATACTGATGTTCAATTATGTAATTGGTCTTTTATGATTTGCCTGTGTGTGCGCGCGCGCATGTGTGTGTGCATGTGCATGTGCATGGGTGTGTGTGTATCTTACTTTTTCCTACCTCAAGGGCATATGGAAAATCTCTTCTGATTTCATCATCTCGCTCTTCATTTAAGACTTTAATTCTACTGACACTTACTTGTGCGTATGCTGTGAGGTAGGAGTCTCACTGTATCTTTCCCAGGTAGGTGTCTTGTATCATTTCATACCTGGTCAAGAACCCAACTCTGCCACCCCGAGTTCCCGTGCTTGGGAGAGTTTGTCACTAGGCTGGCTACCCTGTCCCCCCATCCCTCTGTGCCCCTGACACAAACATGACAAATCTGAACTATAGCTTCCCATCAGGAACCTCACTTCTCGCTGCAACGCCAGCTTCCTCGTAATGCTCCAGCTTTTTTCCTTTTAATGTCCACCTGCTGGGAAATCTCTGCCTTTCAAAGGACCTTAGATTTCAGGAGCATTTGTGGCCAGATTTTACACAGCGTTTTTATGTGTTTTTACTTGGGCAAGGGCATGCCAACATCCCATATCTTCTAACTTAATACGTTTTTCAGAAACTTGTCGATAATTTTAAACATAGCTTATGAACCTTCCTAACGTTCCTTCAGGATAATCACCGAATTTACATAATTATGACTTGCAGATCAAGGTATCACAGGACCAGGGAGGCCCAGAATTTAACTCTCCCAGGGGGAAAATAAAAAAGAGCCCCAATTTCTTCCTGTAAGTAGAAGCATAGTCACAGAGTTCTCCTCTGAAAGGATGTCAGGGACACACCCTGGGTATCAATATTCCGAAGCTACTAAATGATTCCTTTGCAGCAGAAAACAAACTCCTCTCTGTTCTCTTCACGGACATTCATGCTGGCATAACTGACATTTAAAAATACCCATCTCGATCAGTGGGGCTGGTGCCCGGGCTTTCTCGCCGGTGAGCACTTACCTGGTTCCTGATGGAGGGAGTGGCTGTGTGAGCCGGGAGCCTGCGGGGACGGACTGAGCTGAGCACCTTTGGTGCAAAGGCTGGAGGTTTTTGCATTGTTGTTCCCGTGGTGCGGAGCTTGCACGCGAGTGGTGTAAGGAGGGCGCCATTTTGTCGGGCTTGGGCCCTCCCACGAAGGATCAGGTCCGAGACCTAATTGGTCTGGTGGAATTGGCAAAGTGCGTGCGTGCGTGCGTGCGCGCGTGCCTGCAGCCTTGGATCCCCACCCTCCGCCCGGCTTATACTGCGTTGCCAGGGAAACATAGGGCGGTGCCCTCCGGCTCCTACGGCGGCTCACTGAGACCCGGGAGCGCGAGCCACCTCGGATCCTCACCCTCCGCTCGGCTTGTGCTGTGTTGCCAGGAAAACGCCTAGTGGGAGTGATCCGACTCCAACAGGCTGCTTGCTCACTGAGACGCGGGAGCACGCAAGCCGCCTTGGGTCTCTGCTTTCCACACTGTGCTTGCTGAGTTGCCAGGCTGGTGATTGGTTGTCGGGCTGCTTGGCCTGATCTGCGAGCGGCTGATTGGGACAGGCTGAGACTGGGAGTTCTGGGAGTGTTGGGCCGTGAGCTGTGTACCTGCGTGATCCAGCCAGGGCTCTCCTGGTGATCTATCTAATACATCAAAGCAATCCCAGAGTGACAGCCAGAATGGGGAAACAAAGAAACATGTCACAAGTAAAAGATCAGAAGAAACCTCCAGAAATGGAACCAAATGAAACAGAGGGATCCAACCTTTCAGAGACACAGTTTAGAACACTGATGATAAGAATGTTTAAGGAACTTAGCGAGGACATAAAGAAAGATAGGGAAACCATAAAAAACAACCTGTTAGAACTAAAGAATACAATAACTGAAATGAAGAACACACTCGAAGGAATCACCAGTAGAGTAGATGAAGCAGAGGAGCGGATCAGCGATTTGGAAGATAAAATAGCAGAACTCACCCAGTTGGCACAGCAAAAAGACCAAAGAATAAAAAACAATGAAAATAGTTTAAGAGCCCTATGGGACAAAATGAAGCGCAACCACCTTCGAATCATAGGGATACCAGAAGGAGAAGAGAAGAAGCAAGGGGTTGAAAAGGTATTTGAAAAAATAATGACTGAAAACTTCCCTACCCTGGTGAAGGAAATCAACATACATGCCCAGGAAGTGCAGAGGGTTCCAAACAAGCTGAACCCAAACAGGTACACACCAAGACACATCATAGTGAAAATGGCAAAGGTTAAAGACAGAGACAGAATCCTAGAGGCTGCAAGAGAAAGACAGCAGGTTACATACAAAGGCACTCCTGTTAGACTAACAGCTGACTTGTCTACAGAAACTCTGCAGGCCAGAAGGGAGTGGCAGGAGATACTCAAAGTGACACAAAATAAAGGCCTACAACCAAGATTGCTCTATCCAGCACGGCTATCACTTAAAATTGAAGGAGAAATAAAGAGCTTCTCAGAAAAGAATAAGCTTAAGGAATTCATTACCACCAAGCCAGCATTGCAAGAAATGTTAAAAGGACTTTTTTAAACAAAAGAAAGGGGTAAACAAGCTAACCCAGAGAGACAATTTAAGAAGATTGATGTCATATCAAGCAGATATAAAGGAAAAACTGATGGTTGCTGGTTGGGAGGGAGTGGGGAAGAGGGAGAGGGGGAAGGTTTTGGACAGTATATGTGGGACTACAATGTTGCCACAGGGTTATGGGGGCAGTTCTGGGAATGTAATTGATATTGTTGTGAAGAGACTATTATGTTGTGAGAAATAAGTCAGTCGGAGAAGGATAGGTACCATGTGATCTCACTTGTGTGTGGAGTCTGAAGAACTGAGTGAACGATCAAAGTAAACAGACTCATAGATGTAGAGGAAAAACTGAGGGTTGCTAGTTGGGGGGGGGATGGGGGGAAGGGGAAGGGATTAGACAGCATAAATAGACAACTACAATATTGCCACAGGGATATGAAACACAGTTCGGGGAATATAATAATGTTGTAAAAATTTTGTGGCGTGTCAGATAGTCACATGTCTTGTTAGGGAGACCACTTCATGGATGAAATAGAGGCTTGATCACTGCACTGTACACCTGAAGCTGATGTTGTATAGTATTGTATGCCAACTGCAACTGAATATGTGGGTGGTCACGGGATGTGGAGTATGCTGTGGAGGCGAGTCAGGGGAGTTGTGATGGATATGTATGATATGGGGGGGGAGTGGGGTGGCGAACTGGGGGAGGGGGGTTTTCACTTTGGGGGGGTAAAGAGTATAACTATTGCATTGTGTTGTACACTGAAAACTAATAAAAAATAAATAAATAAAAAAAATTAAAAAATAAAATAAAAATACCCATCTCGGAGTGGCCAGTTAGCTCAGTTGATGAAAGCATGGTGCTGATAACACCAAGGTTGCCGGTTCGATCCCTGCATGGGCGACTGTGAGCTGTGTCCTCCTTAACAAAAAAAACAAAAAACAAAACAAAACAAAACAAAAAACAAAGAAAATGCTAAATTTCAGTTGGAGGTTAATGAAAATAAAGATGTAATTTAAAATAAATAAGTAAATAAAAATATTCATCTCATGGCCACTTTTCTCTCACAGAAGAAATACGCTTTTCTGCAGGTAAGCTGTAGACAATTGGAAAGAGTGTATTTGCTTAAGGGACTGTCCCATTACACTGAGGGTGGGTGAGCACCATCAGAAGACAGCATGACATCTTGCCTATTGCAGCTGACATGGGTACTCTAAAGGCTGCATAATAATTCTACTAGATCTCTTTCGGGGCTGAGAAGGAAAAAAAAAACAAACCTTATACCACAAAGGTATCAACAGAAAACTGCCTGGGGGGTTACATTGGAATGGGAGTGACAACCCCAATTTCCTTAAGGAAAACTTGGGGTAACCAGTTATCTCAGCTGGTTAGAGCATGGTGCTGATAATACCAAGGTGGCCGGTTCGATCCCCGCATGGGCCACTGTGAGCTGCACCCTCCTTAAAAGAGTCAATTATGTCATTGTAGCATGAAAGCAATGTATAACCAATGACCATGGCTGTTCCCCAATAAAGTTTTTCTTAAAAAAAAGAAAAGAAGGGCCAGCCGAATGGCTTAGTTGGTTAAGAGCTCGCTCAAGAGTGCAAGCTGAGCTCTGAGTAACAGCAGTTCAAGGCCAGCCCGAGCTGAGTTGCCGTTGAGCTGCCAACAGGTGGCAGGATGGCTCAGCTAAAAAAAAAAAAAAAAGAAAAGAACTTCAAGAAGCCAATTTCATGGTGGACAGTTCCTAGAGGGCGGATGAATGAGGTGGTGGTTTGAGGCCAGGCTCCCAGGCTATCGAAACTGCACTGTCATTGGCTTCCCCATAAGTAGCTGCTCCCTCGCCAGCCATCCTTACTGCCACTTACAAGCAAAATCGCCTCCCTTCCCAGAATCCCCCAAAATTCTTCAGCATTTTCACAGCTGCGGGTGGCTGGTGTAGCTACTATATTTAAGGCGGAAATATGTCTATGACTCTAAATAGAAAATCAGATGGGATGGAAAAGGCCTTACTGAGAGCACAAAAGCAAATTCACAAACTTTAAAAGCTGAAAAGTTCAGAAGAATACTCACATATTCTCATGTCCAGACTCATCAAAAATCATGCAACCCATGACTTCTGTTCCTGTGAGTGTGCTGACTGTTCAGGCAGCTTTTAAACACCTATGAGTGGGCCCCACTCCCACTCCAAAGCCACCACAAAATCCATCCAGGACATTCCTGCCCAAGCAAGTGCAATGGTTATGGGTGACCACCTACATGGGGACAGATGCTGGGTTAGCAAGTTAAATAAAGGAAGCTGCCTTGCTTTACAAGACAATACTCTTTCAGCAGGTCCTAATGAGTCCTTCTGCCACCCCACAGGCCAAACAATGGTTTTAAACCCAGGTTTTAACACTCCAGGGTCCCATCTAAGCCTCACTGGTCTTCATTTTCATCCTCAGAATTGGCACATGGCCTCCCCATCAGGGAATACCCAGTTTTCCACTCCTTGGGGAGCTCCAAAGCCACCCTATAAATATATATATGATAGGCTGGTATGCTGCCCAGTGCGCCCCATCCAACGCACAGATGCCCCTTTCCCTGAATGCATAAGAACCCCCAGAACCCAACAGAAGCTTGGACCTGCTCTGGGGGTCAGGACCCAGAGTCCATGCCTGGCTCGGCCTGTCACCTCTGACAGTTTTCTCTTCTTCAAGTATAACCCAGCCCATTCGCCGGCTTCCCTACATCCAGGTCTCTGGGGTGTCCTTGGCCCAAGACCAAGAATGCCAACTCATCTTGGGTCCAGAACCCATCTCCGGCAAATGTCCCCTGTCGCCAGCATCCCCTGGGCTACATTGACCTGTGCAAATATTCTCGTACAGATTCTCCAGGCAAGAGCACGCTAGGAGCCGATCAGGGTCACAACACAGCTGCCCCCACAGGGTGAGAGCAACACGGGGCCGCCCCTCATCCCTGGTATGCCTAGGAGGGCTCTTTTCAACCAAAGTAAGAGTTCAGCGTCCTGTTATTTCACAATGGTGGACTTTCTGTTGTCTAGTAATGTTGCCTAAATTTGACACTGAAAGGTTCTGAATGGCACCTACTGTTGGTGATGGGTATCTCGTTTCAATATACGAGTGAATAGGGACCTGGGTAGGGATTACACAGGTAAATGAACAGTGAGGACTGAATGGTTTACAGAAGGGCTAGCACAAGCAGGAGGGGTTTGCGGGGGGCGGGGGGAGAGGGTAAGGGAGTGGGCGGGGATTGCTGTGGGGAGAGGTGTTCAGTGCAGGCACCTTATGTGCCCAGCAGTGAGCCCCGTGGTTTCCTTGGCTGAGAAGCAAACCCCTGTGCTCATACTATGAGTTACACATACACAGCTTCCCGGGAAATAACTATGGTGACTGCCCCGTCCCACCGGAAAGGCGGCGTCCCCTCTGACCAAACCCCATTTCAACACACATCACTCCATGCAAGGCAAACTCATATTTCTTACCGAAAGTAAGTGGTTGGGTAATATCCGGGAAAACCTCCTGGTGATAAACTCTTTCTGGAATAAAACAGAAGTAAAAGAGGAAATTACTTTGGTTTCCAGAAACCACACGGGTGCTCACATAGTACAGATGGTTGAAGGAGCAGGAGGCTCTGAATTAAACCTGTAAAAGGACACTGATTAGAATTCTAATGAGATGATCCGAAATTACCAGAAACAAATCATTAAAATGTTTCTTTGGCCATTCATCACGTAATGATTGCCTTAAGAGCATCCTGTTAAGGGCAAACAAAGCCTTGGCTTCTATATCCTTCTGGAAGGAGAGCCTGCCCTCCCCCCTCCACCCCTGCAATGGAAGCCCTCCCTCGGAGCCTTCATGAATATGCATTTCCCACAACAAGGCTGAACCCCTCCAGTATTTGGGGACACTTTCAGACCCAAGTGGGTGTGCCTGTGGGGGCTGCAGTGGACACTGGAGAGATTAAAGGGAAGGGAAGGGCAGGCCCCCTCTCACTTCTTCTGCCCAAGTTCACAGCCCACCCTTCCCTGGGGGTCCAGGGCCGGTTCATAAACAGAACAGAAAAGAAGACTTCAGTCTTCACACTTCTCTTGAACTGAAGAAAGCTTGGCAAACGCCAAGCGAAAGGGGAACAGCAATCGATTCCAGTGCTTCCAGGCCAGAGCCTGGGTTGGATCAGGAATTGGGGGGTGGATGGGGAGGGGGCAGTCGGGAGGGAGGGGGTAGGGGCAGCAGATGACCCCGGGAGCAACAAGCCTGCAATGGGACAGGGATTTATGGGTCACAAACATCACATCCAAATTCCTCTCGTCCCTCCTCCCATTTGGCTGAAGACAGAACAAGCCATAAAGGAATTTCTTGGTTCCTTTCAAAACCATAGCAATGGGCTCTCCCTGGGGCCCCCTCTGCTGGGAACAGAAGGGCTGAAAGCATTTCCCCGAAAAGCTGTGCTGGCTGGGAAATTCGCGTTCAATCTGGTCCCAGGGTCCAAAGTCACAGGGGATGGCCTCGTTCTTTTTTTTTTTGGGGGGGGGGGATTGCTGTCGGCACAGAGAGGACGGCTTCTGCTTCATCACGAAGCTGGGATCTGGACTCGGGGTTGTCACTTTTCTCACGAAGCCCAACAATCAATCTCATTTCCCTGGACAGACATTTCTAGCACTGGATTTTCAAGTAGGGAATTTGGGGATGTCCCCTGACACCCCATACTGGCCCAGTGCACATGCCTGTGGTCCAGATAGAAAGGAAGGTGATTGGCTATTGCTGAGAAGGCCGAAGAGGTTTCCATTGTGACCAAGCCACTCACTGTCATCAGCTTGTCTCTACTGGGGGAACACGACATTTGCACAGTTGCTCAGTTTCTTTCAAAGGGTACGATGCCTCTCTTGCCTTTCAAATCCCTTCACGTGGTCGGCCTCACTTTCATCATATGTGGTTGGGAAGCTGAACAGCAATGAAGCCTCTAGAACACAGCCTCGGACCATATGACATCACACAGTATTTCCTTCTTCACCCCCAAACCCCACTATCCGAGGACCCTCAGAAAGATGTGCTTTAGGGGTGAGCACGCATACTAAATGGCACATCCAGGGACAAGAATGCTTCACAGGGGGCCTGGGGATGGAGCCTCAATTCCTCACAAGTTAGCTCAGTCAGAAAAACAGCTATCCTCTCTGGGCAGCTGGGACCCAACAGGGCGGCAGACAAGAGCCCAGAAGCCTCGGTCTCCTGGGACAGGTTGGGGTTTTCCCCACACGTCTCCCTGTCCAGGCTCAGCGGCCCCTCCCTGCACCACCCAAGCACCAGCGACATAAGGAGGTGCCCATCTGCCCAGCAGTCCACCAGGCCCAGAGGCTTCTTGGGGACACGCAGAGGCTGTCTGCAGGTTCAGCAGTTTACCTCCCTGGGAGGCCTGGCCCACTCCCGGAGGAAGCAGCCAGCTATCCCTCTGCCTGCCCTGAGCACCCCACCCCCATACTTCACAGGGCTCCCCAACAAAGGCACGGAACCCTCAAACCTCTATGGGAGAATGGCAAAGCACTGCACCTTATGTAACGTTTTTTCCACAAGCAGAACCAGGCTTACATCTTAACTCAATTTAGAATCGGGTTTTAAGTGTTTATTTATAGGCGTCCCACAAGCACCCCTCGTGGACGGTGGCGGAATCAGGGCTCTGGGCTCCCGTCCACCAGCGCTCATTAGCATTCGTTTCATGTCTCTCTTGTCTAATTTCCCAGGCAGCATTTTAACTCAACGGCAAGGTCACCACCACTTGGACCCAGCACCACTTTCCATTTTCTCCAAAGAAAAACAGGAATTTTCTCTTCCAGGCAGCAGTGTCCCCATATCGCTTGCGGTGGCTAAAGCTGGGTTGTGTCAGTCATGTTGATGGCCTGTGTCCCTGCACACACGGTTCACCTGAAAGGCGAGTGCAGGGACCTGGGAAGGCCCTGGAGCCTCAGCTCTCGTCTCCCCGGCTGGCTCTGAGGCCGTCACCTGGCCAGGCACAGCTGGGGAGGCTCACTCTGTCCTGGCAACCAGAATGAACACAAAGAAGCAAACACGGCTTGGAACATGGGTTTGTCTCAGCCATGCGGGCCTGGCTGTGGCCCCTTCTGCCAAGCACACGTCCCCGTCTTCTTTCTACCCCCCTGGAGGCACGGAAGGCCAGGTCACTTCCCCTGTCCCTCCCGGCCATTTGTGATTAGACAGAAATCCAAGAGCCTGCTATTTCTTCTGGGGACGCACAAGCGAAACTGGAATAATCTAATCCTTGTTGATCTCCAGACTGCACAGGTCTCCCCACAAGATTAAAACGCCCCACTTTCCAAGTTGTTGGCCCATCTACAGGTATTTTTTTTCTTTTTTGGAGGGGGGAGGGAGGATAGGTTATCCTGCAGTTCCACTTCCCGGGGGAGGCAGCCATGACATCTGAAGTCACAGCCGCCTGGGAGATTCCGTGCAGGCTCTTTCTGTCCACAGGCTGACAACTGGATGCTCCAGGGTCCGGTGGCCCCAGCCCTGGGAACCAGTACAGAAAGAAGGGATCTCACCTGGAGTGCTGACTCCACAGCAGAATTGGGGCACAGAGGGCATTGCCTGTAAACAGCCCTTCAGTTGCCTGACCTCAAAAGCCACGCAGTTCCGTTCTCTCATTAACAATCTTGTTGAGGATGTTGGCATTTGGTTTCAGCATTAATTAACTTTCACACAGGGTGTCACTTCAACTGCCATCGTGGGGTATCTATTACTCTACAGGCCTATTTCTGGCAACAAACTGGACCTACGATCAAACAGAGCTGTTGAAATGCCATGTTTCCAGGCACGCGTAAGGTGAACCGAAATTCTAAATATTACTTAGACTGGATGGTTCAGAAATTTGCTGATTACCTTTGACGCTATGTCAGGGGAGGCGATGGGGAGGTCCCAGACCCAGAAACGACCTGCAGGGTTTAACAGTGACCCTGGTGGTTGGGGAGCGGGCCCGAGAGAGGAAGCCCCTTAGGCTAAGAGAAGGGTGACAGTGTCCAACAGGCCAGCTCATGATGCTGGCCTGAGCCCAGGACAGTGCCATGCTGGGGGTGTGGGTGTCAGAACCAATCATAAGGCCACACCTACAGTTTCACGGACTCCCAGACCCAGAAGCTGTCCTGGGAGTGAGAAAGAGGGGACAGAGGTGGACGTATCCAGGGCAGAGGCTGGGGCGCTGCATGGCAGAATCACTCCCATAATGGCATGGCTTCCTCCAGCCGACTCGAGGGCTACGGCCGAATTTCCTTGAGCTAATGGACTGGCCTGTGCTTTGTACCTGGGATGTTGTGGATGGGGGGTTGAACAAGTAAGACCTAGTGAGCAATGACCCAGACTCAATGACACACTTGCTGACAGAAGACCGGCCACGCTGAGCAGAGGCCCAAGGATGGGCTGGGATGATCGGTGCATGGTCTGCGGCCAGAATGATGGGGAAAGGTGAGGGGGCATCAGAGTTGGGCATCGGAGGACACCAGAGTCAGCTGGGGCATGGCTCCTCCAGGGACCAGCTTGGTGGCTGCAGCCAGCATCAAAATCAGGTGTTCAGGGGACTGTCAGTACGGATGCATGAAGGAAAGCTTGGAATGTGGTTGCATGCTTGTGTGACCTCCGTGGGCCAGCCCAGGTGGCCGTGGGCTCGTCTGTACCTCAGGGGGGGCGGGGCAGCTGGCAGGTAAGCTGCTGCACAAGGAGGCCTCCTGGGATCTGGGACTGCAGCTTGGTGAAGCCACCCCAGGGGGATGCGGCAAGATGGCCTAGGGTCCCACAGGTGTGGCTGGAACCACAGGATGGCATTTCGAGGGGGGTGGGGAGGGTGGGTTTATTATGGGCAGGATGGGGGGGTCTGCTGCTTCCTGAGGTGACACACAGGGACAGAGCATAGTGGGGCACAGCAGGGTCATTCCAGGGGAGAGAAAGGTGGCCCCAAAGAACCAGCCCAAGAACTGGCCACAGACCACTGACAGTGGGGAACAGGGCTGGGCTCAGAGACGGGCTCCAGGTCCTGAGCAATATGCACACGGGAGGGCGCAACCCCGGTGATGATGGGAAGGGGTCTGGGGGCCGTGACGGTCAAGCTGGGGGTGCTTCAGCCTGAAGGGACACCAGTGGGCTGTTTCCACGTAAACATCTCAGATTCTGAGGAACCAAGTCCCCTGGCTGGCTGCATGGTCAAGTCTTCAAACACGAAGCACTCGGTCACGAATACTGGCATGTCTTATGTTTCTCCTTTGGGAAACAAGCTGCATCTTTAGACTGAAAAGCTCAAACCTCAAAGACTCTCGTTTGCCCAAATGTTTTGGGAACAAACTGCATTTAAAATTCTTCCAAGGCCTCAAAGTTTCAACCGCAATGGTTACGGTAGAGAAGCTGGCTTCTAAACACGCTATTAAAAAGAATCAAGAATAATAACGTAGTAGAATATTTGATGTCAACTGTAATTGAAAACTAAATTTAAAAAAAAAAAGAAAAAGAACAACATGCAAATTGTTACCGTTAGAATGGTCAAAAATCTCCATTCTTGGAGGTTTATCTTTCAAAGCCTGGAGGGGACAGGCCACACAGGATGGGTAATGTTTTGCCACCAGGTTCCTCAGTCTGGGACTGTCCTTACTTCCTGTCCCAGACGCCAATCTGGAGGCTCTTCCTACGTGATTAGCTTGCTGAATGGGGACCCTTCTTGCAATGTGACTGTGTCCCCTTGGGGGGCCTGTGCAGCCACCTGAAGGCAGAGCTGGGGGTGGGTAAAGACATGGAGTATTCTGACATGTTTCAAAACCCAGAAATGTGCTTTAAACCCAAACTGGCTAGAAAGTGTGGTATCTCTACCTTACCTTTTCCATCTTGGCTTTCACATGAAACCCCTGAGGCCCTGCCACACAAACCTGGGGGTCCGCACCAGCAGGGCCGAGCTATTGCATTAACGTTGGGGTTGGAACTGAAGGTGCCAGGATCCAAAGGTGGACTTAACTTTCCGCAAAAGCGCCCTTGAGCAGCCAGCGGTTTCCTACCAGCGTGTTTACATGGCCATATCTGACGCCATTCTCCACATCAACTCAGTCTTATGTTTGGGGGTTCTTGCCTGGCTTTGGAGGCGACAGGACAGTGCAACCCTGAGTATGAAAAACCGTAACTCAGGGACGAAAGCGGTGCCAGGAGAGGCAGGCGTCAAGGGTTTGCAGGATGAGCCCAGCCAGGTCAGCCCGACCCGGGGCGTGGAGCAGGGTTCAGCCCGCCGTTGCCAGGCTCTCCTCAGTATTATTCACTCCTAGGCGCATGAGGCTTCCACTTTTGCTGCCTTCCAATTCTTGAGGCCCCTGGCGGGAAGCTAGAATTTTGTTTTCTATTCAGGCAGCTCGGGGATGCTGCAGGCAGGGTTCTCCGGGTGGCTGAGAGCCAGAGAGATGCACTGCCTGCTAATCTGACTGAGCGAGGCCACCGTGCCGGCAAGAGCCCTGGACGAAGTGACAAAGCACGTGTATGGTCTGCTGTGAGCATGAGGACCTGGCTGTGCTCACGTGTGACCCTCTGAAGCTGCCCCCCTCTCCCAGCACTAGTGTGAAGCACTGAGGTGTTGTCACCCCCATTTTACAGATGAGGAAACGGAGGCACATAAAAGTCAGTAAGCAGCATGCCTAGACCACACACAAGAAACCCTGGAGCTGGAATTTAATCCTGCCAGGTGGCCCAAGAAGCGATGCTCTTAGCTCCGGCACTATGTTGGGAGGAAGAAGTAGGAAAAGACATTTACAATGCACATGCCAAATGAAGGACTAGGCTGATCCATAAGGAAATCGAAACAAGGAGCAAAAGGCATGAACCAGGAATTCGCAGAATAATAAATACATAAAAATCTCTATGTAAATATGTGCACATAAATACTTGAAAAGATGCTCAAGCTCACTGGCAAGCAGAGAAATGCAAATGAAGACACCCCCAGATAGGTACCATCTTCACCCACCAGACTGACAGAAAGTAAAAACATCAGACGCTACCCAGCGTTGTCAAGAAGGCAGAAAACGGCGGCCGAGTGGCTCAGTTGGTTAGAGCGCGAGCTCTGAGCAACAGGGTTGCTGGTTCGACTCCCACATGGGATGGTGGCTGCGTCCCCCCACAACTAGATTAAAAGCAACTGGACTTGGAGCTGAGCTGCGCCCTTCACAACTAAGATTGAAGGACAACAACTTGACTTGGAGCTGATGGGTTCTGGGGAAAAAATACAGTGTTCCCCAATAAAGTTTAAAAAAATAAAGAAAGAAATAAGAGAAGGGGAACCCATGTGCTGCTGTGGGAAGGGGGGGGCGCGTTCATTATCACACCCACTTGGGAAAACAATTTGACTGTTTTTGGTAAATTCGCAGAAGCATGTACTCTATCCTGCAGTAATTCAATGCTGGCTGTTCTCCGGGAGCCTGGCTCGTGGTCACATGGACACGCGCGTGCGCGCACACACACACACACACACACACGAGTTTGCCTAACAGCCTTGTCTGGAGCAGCAAGGAGGAAGAAACCATCTACATAGCCACCAACAGAGAATGGGCAGACAGCATCGTGTTCCTACAGTGAAGTCCACTCAGCAGTGAAAAAGTGTGGACTATGGCTGTGTTTTCATGTGGATGAGGCTCACAAATGTGCCATGAGGCAGACAGAATAAGAAATACATAAAAAGCTATATGTAGGGCCAGCCGAGTGGCGCGTTTGTTAAGAGCTGGCTTGGGACGCCAGTGGCCCCAGCTTGGATCCCACATGAGGGCCAGTGACACTGCCCTCTACAGCTAACAGCTCCACCTGGGGCTGGGCTGTTGTGAGTCCCCGGGACGGCATAGCTGCAGCCCCTGCTGCCGTGGGCTGCCATAGGCTACAGTGAGTGGCCAGCAGCAGGTGCGAGCTGCCAATAGCCATGGCAAGCGGCCGTCCAGAGGCTGGCGACCAATCTGCCTCACCTGAGAAGAGCACAATGATGATACCAACATGGGCCAGTGAAGCAACATCCTCCACAACTAGACTGAAGAACAAAAGGACAGCATCTTGTCTGTTCCCCTTCCCCGGTTCCCCAATTTTAAAAAATCTTAAAAAAAAAAAAAGCTATATGTAAATATGTAATGTAAGGAGGTGCAATCGGGGAGGGGACCCAACTCTACTGGTAAGTGTGATGGTTTAAAATATGTCCACAAATTGTGTCACACTTGCCTCCAAAGGTGGACTCTACTCCCCTCTCCGTGGCTGTGGGCTGGACGTAGGAACCTGTTTCTAGGGGACAGAATAAGGCAGAAGTGACAGTGTGTGACTACTGAGACCAGGTCATGAAAAGGCACAGAGTGTTCTTAGGACTCTCGGGTCACTCGTTCGGGGGACACTCGAGCAGCACCATGGAGAGGCGAAGCCCATCTTGGGAGAGGACCCCCTTCGGCCCAGTCAAGCCGCCAGATGACCGGAGCCCTGACCCACATCTTGACCCTGAGTCAGAATCACCCAACTGGGCTGCTCCCAGATTGTAGACCCACGGACTCCACGTAGAAGCTAATAAGTGTTTACTGATTTACACCACTCGGTTTGGGCATAACCGGTTACGCAGAAATAGAGAACAAATACAGTCACATTATCTACCTTATGCGAGCTGGGAGTGTATGTTATCTTTTTTACCTTTGGCTGGGGCAGATACTGTATAATAAAAATGTAATCCAAAAGACCTGAATTAGGTCAACACTCGGGTTAACAGTCACAAATGGTGGCTAGTAAAAGACGGGGACACACAGTAGGCATGCACGTCACCCTGTTGGGTGATCAAGGAATGGCTTCTGTCCTCGGGGACATACGGTGCTCAGCCAAGTCCCATCTAAGCAGGGAGAGCCATGGGAAGTTGTGACTAGGCAAAAAGAAGCGGGCAGAAGGATTGACTCTATTAACACGGTAAAGTAGGGAGGATTTTTTAGGCTAAGAGAGTGTGAGCCTGAGAGGCAGGCCTTGCGGGGGGAGGTTGGAGGAGGTGGGGATCTGGCAGTCTCCCAGGGCTGCCCAGAAGCCAGGATCTGGCCCATATCATATATATTCTCCCCTCTCCCCTTCAGATTCCAGAAAAAGCACTAGTGCATTTCATTTCTTAGCAGCAGGAAAGCTGGTCCCAGACACTTGGTCCCATAGAAGCAGTGAGACTCAGCTAAGTCTGGCAGACCCTGTCTGTATCGATCCTGAAGGACCACCACAGAGCTATGTAAGACCCCTTACTTTCAGTTCTCTTCAAGCTAAACCCAAAATCTTACATGTGCTGTTTTCCTCAATGTGCTCCAAGAAGGACTGGGTCTAAAACCCATTTTAAGGGAAACAATCACTTTTCTTGAAGTGACCGCTGAAGCAGCAACAATGCCTAACATATTCCAAGCTTGCTTTCCTCTTTTTAAAACAACTCTCCGTGGAGGGGACAGAGGAGTTGAAGCCACCCTTTTCGTGTTCTCCTTTTGACCTTGACTTGGTGGGGAAATGGTGGCTGAGAATTTGGACCTGTCTGTGTTTGTTCTCCTTATTCTCCTCTCCACTGGCCCGTGTGGACGTGGCAGGAAATGCAAATGGTGCAGGGAAATGTGTGTGCCAGGTTGGAGGCGCCTGTGACAGCGTCAGAGACGGTGCAGGGGAGGCAGACGCCCCCGTGCCCAGCAATGCTCAGCCACTCAGGACCGGGACGCCTGAGGGCCCCCCCTCTGCCTCCTTCTCCTCGCTTCTCGGGCCTTGGCTCAGACACAAGCCAAAAGTCGTGATGTCCTCGTCACTGCCATAGCCACCTCAAGCCCCAGGCAGCCCCCCACCCACCCAGGGACAGCAGGAGGCAGCAAAATAGACAGGCTTCTGAGTCCAAGACCCCATTTCACACCCCACCTCTCTGCTTACGAGCTGTGACCACAACGTGTCCCTCCACTGTGCTCAGCCTTAAGTGTCATATCAGAGACAGGGGAGAGCCCCACGGATCCTGGAGCTCCCTCAGTCCCTTTGAGGCTGTCAAGTCAAGAGTCTACCGTCCTTGGGAGGAAATCAAGGCAGCGAAGCCAAGTCAGGGGACCTGAGGGTGGGTGCTGCTGGCTCAGGAAATCAGTAGCTCTGAGGCCTTGAGCCTCAGTTTCCTCAGCTGTGAAAGGGGGATGATAATAATAGCCCCCTATAAACCTACGTCCTGGGGCTGCTCTGTGGCAGAAATAAGGTTCTGGCCGGCACCACGTGGGAAATACAGGCAGGTGCCTGTCACAAAGCTGAGAGAGCCTGCTGCCCAGGAGTCAGCCTGCTCGGTCTCCCACCCCCCACCCTACCCCCCTGCATCCATCAGCCAGAAGTAGTGCCCAGTGTTCACTACCCACTGTCAGCCACATAGTCGGGGGGACCCCAGACCCAGGTCTGCGGCCACAGCACCCAGCACAGCTCTGGGCACCCGGGAAGGGTTCCAGCGCCCCATTCCAGATTCCCGCCTGCCCACGCCTGAGACACTGTCAGACTCTGTCCAGCTGAGAGCATACCTGGCACCAAAGCATGAGAGTTGGGGTGTCCTCCCAGGACACTGCGTTTTCTGAAAGGAAGCTCATAAACCCAGAGGTGCCCGGGGCAGCTGGGGGCTTCCACGTACCACTTAGTCCCCAGTGGGACCCTGGCCGGGTGGGGGCCGCAGACCGGCCGGGGGCTTTGGATCGCAAAGTACCATTAAACTACTGTGAAATCCCTTCCCACATATTCTCTGCGTCCACACCCTCCCTCGTCTCGGCTTTCCCAGGAGAATACAGGGTGCTGGTGGGAGAAGGGGTTGGGCTGCCCCAGAGCCGGCCACAGGGCTGCCTCCCACCCTGAAAGTGAGGCCATGGCATCATGGCTCCCTCACGGGTCCCTGAGGTGACACCCATTCTGGAAGCTACCTGCTCACCGCACCACACACCCAAGGGGCATCCACATCCCACACCAGCCTCTGCAAAAAAATGTTGAGTTTGGGTTTTTGAGATATACTAGAAGAGACTCTAGAAAATAATACATTGGCAAAAGCTGAGAAGACACAAAATTGCCACAAAACTGAATATTAGAACAGGATCCTGATGGTGTCACCCATGTCATCACTAAAACCAACTACTCACCACACACACACACCAGCAATCTGGAAAATAAAGGCAAGAGAATGAATTTTCCTTTCAAAATAGGGCTCTTCTCAGGCAGGGACCAGCTTGCATAGCCCTCCCCACACAACGCTGCAGGGAGCACACAGGGAGATGGTGGCCGGGCTGGAAGTGTTTGCAGAAATGTTGACACCTTTCATACCTCAGTCTTCTTGCAGGTAAGCCACGCCCACTAAGGGGGGGGAGGAGGGGACAGTGTTGTCACTCCAGCATCAGCACCAGTGAGTCCCACAGCAGGCGTGCCAAGTGGGGACCTGGGCAGGCAACACACGATGACTTCCTGTTTTGCCAAGTTATCTCCCACTTATGACCTCATGAGTGTTGGGACCGTAACGCACATACGAGGCTGCCTTTGGGTAGAATAATGTATTGTCTTACAGTTTTCATTTTTACACAGAGATTAGTACAGCCTGGGTCATCGCCGAGGCTGGTGGATCCCTGAGGTCTCTGATTCCGTGTCTGGGGACCCAGGCTGGGTATCAGCTCTGCAGGCAGAAGTTCAATGCTGCCACTGAGCCTGCAAAGCGAGCTTGCTCTCAGTGTGTCCTCAGTGTCCTTGGGATGATGGCACGCTGCCTCTTTCTAGTCTCGCTTCAGCATAATGGTTTGCTGTTTTCTTGTCTTTCGTTGGAGTCTATCCGTATCGAGTTATTTTCCCCTTACCAGGTTTTTTATAAGGGCAGTGTACTTCGAGGACCAAATATTAAGTCCTCTATGGCCAAAGCAGAAATATACACAATCAGAATATCCCTACGAAAACCTGCCTTGGGATGAAGCTGATAGAAGAGAAGGGATGAAGAAAAGAAACTGGACCCATGGTTATAAAGTCGAGCTGCTGGATCAAGCCTGACCTGAAACCATCCATCTGGACTGGTCAATCACACCAGAAAACGTGTTATGTCACTGTGGCATGGATTTTCTATTATTCATGCTAAGTGTCTCCATGGATGACGAAACTGAGGCCCAGGGAGGCAAAGTGAGAGCCCAGACAGCAACAGAATGGAAGCACTACAGTGTATTCACTGTGGCTTACAAAAAAAATCCTTAATTCTTTACAAGTGCGGAGGCAGGGCCATAATCAAAATCGAGCAGAAATTCGATTTAACACAATCAGATCGTTTTGACTTCTCCAAAACCAACAGAACAAGCCTACAGGATCAGTGGGGATTTTACCACATGCGTAGGCCAAATGGCCCCCTTTACAAGGAATGTTTTTGCACCATCTCCCCTCTCTGACAGCAGTCTTGAGCCTGGCTCAGATTCTGGTGTTTACGGGAAATCTCCAGGCAGCATTCAGACAGATGTTATCTTCATCAACCTCAGAAACGGCTCTGGCCATCAGCCGGCTATGCTTATGTTGGCCTGCTGTTCTCTCGTTCTTGTTTTCTTTTTAAATGCCTGACACAAAAAAATCCAAGCAAAACCATTTCTGTCTGTCTGTTTAGACCCGAGGATGTGAGGACCCAGAGGCAAGTGACAGGCTCAGAGTCACAGCCGGAGCCCCACGGGGGCCCTGGGTCCCTTTCGCTCTGCACCGAGCCTCCCTCCCAAGAGATGTGCCATGTGGAACAGTCCTGGTGACACGTCCCAAGTGACCTCAGGGAAGCCAGAGCTTTGAGTTGCCCACGACACCCGCATGCTCCGGACAGCAGGCACCCACAAGAAGAGGAGGCCCCACTGGGGACACAGCAAGGGGGCGGAAACCTCCAGAAGAGGTTTCTGCTTCATAACAGCCCAACAGGAAGAGCCCGCCAGCAACAGAGTGGAAGGTTCTGGAAACCCACAAGAGTCACATTCGACTTAGGGAAGCTGTGCCCATCTCCTGGTGTCCACTTAGCTCTCTGTTCATGGACCTCGCCAGCCTTTCCATGTGTCCAAACTTGTAGGGTGGCCCCAGCCCACCTGGCCGCACCATTGCCATCTGCCACCTTAGCCCACCTCGCCCCTCCCCAGCCTGGATGCCAGCACCTGGCTCTCCCAGGCCACCCAGGACGGGGCTATGCAGCACACGTCAGGGCCATGTGTGGTTCCTCCAAACCCTGAGATGAGGGACACAGGACAGGGTGTATCCCCCCTTTCTGTGTCCTAGCTTCTCCCAAGTGAGGCCTCCAGGAGACGCTGACCTGTTTCTGACTCGAGACCACT
Organism: Aselliscus stoliczkanus; assembly: GCA_033961575.1. Classification (NCBI taxonomy): domain Eukaryota; kingdom Metazoa; phylum Chordata; class Mammalia; order Chiroptera; family Hipposideridae; genus Aselliscus; species Aselliscus stoliczkanus. The sequence goes on from CM066741.1 coordinate 33,753,834, forward strand.
CGCTTTCTATCTTTCTTGGCCGCAGCAGAAGGTGACACTAGCTCCTACGGGACAGACGCGGGTCTCGCCGGTTTGAAGAGCAGACATCTCACCACCCTGAGGAGCAAAGGCCCTGCTGAGACCTGTGCTGCCTGCACCAAGGCCTCCCACACACTCAGGCTGTGCAGCTGCAGCTATGGCTCCACTGTGGCCCAGTGGCCCTCAGGTGGCACAACTGTGGGAGCTGGGGACCTGGGGGTGATAGTGGGGCGGGGTGGCCACCCTGGTACACAGAGCATAGGCCGGCCCACTAGTGTTTGATGGACCAGTGGATAGACCAATGGACACAGGACCTGCTCCGGGAATTGACATCCAGGGAGGGGTTTAGGGCGGGGAGGCGGGATTGTGCCCAAGACTGCCAAGTGACAACCTACACGGGACACAGCCACCTGGTAACACAGACCACAGACCGGGAGGGAGGTCTGGGGCGGAGGGAAGGGATGGGAGATGAAGAAACACAAGGCTCCACCTCAGGAGAAGTGTCCCCCACGGCTTCCCTGCCGTGTGCCCCCAGAGAAGCCACACTGCCCTGAAAAAGGCTGGTGGCCCTGCAGAGCTGAGAGGGGCCCTGCAGCCCCTGCCCAGGCGGAATGGAAGACAATCACATGCCAGGCAGGGCCGGCTGGCTCACCACAGAACCAAGGCCCAAGAGGGATTCCATCAGACACCGTTTGCCCTCAGTGTCCACAGGGGAGGACCAGGGCCTGGGAGGGTGCAGAGCTGGGGGATGGGCAGAACGGCCAGCAAAGGGGCGGATGGACAGGTGAAAGGCAAACTTGGCAAAGGCAGAGGAAGAGCCCCTCAGGGAGGTGTGAGGGGCGTGGAGGCCAGCCTGGAGTCAGGGTCCAGAACCAGGCAGGAGGTGTGGCTGGGAGACACAGGCACTGCACCCTGGAGGGTGTTCAGAGCTCGCTTCTCGAACTTCCGGAAGACGAGCTGGCCATAGCTACTGCTGCAGCCTCGGCCACGCTGAAGCCACAGGGAGCGGACGGGGTCAGACCCCTAGGAGTTTAGGATGTTAATGTCCCCTCACCGGCCAGGCATAGAGCCCTTTGCACTAATCGAATGCTGGGGCCCGGTAAGCAGTTCAGGCCCGAGTCTCAGCGTGTTCGGAAAAATGCAACTCAGCTCCTGGAGTGGGCCGAAGCCTGTCTCCCGCCTACCATGTTTCGGGCTGGAGGGTACTACTCCCTTCCAGGGGACAAACCTGCAGACGTGAAGGGACACAAACCTCACCCGAGGACCACAAACAAAGAGCCTCGAGGTTGATGCTGTCACAACTCACACGCAGCCCAAACAGCTGTTTTATGTTTTCTTTTTTTCTCTTGTTGTTTTTTTTTTCATTCTTTTTGTTTTGTTTTTCATTTATTTTTATTTTTTATTATTTATTTTTTTAGCTGTTTTATGTTTTAAAGGACGGTGGGAAAAAGGGTCCCCCATAGAAGTATTAGCAGTCACACCCCCAGGGCCCCTGAGGGTCCCATCATTAAAACACTCCAACTCCGCTCCCAGTGTGTGCCACCTCCAGGTGGGGGCAGGACGCACCACTGCTGCCCTGGACCCATGAACTGTGGGTGCCACCCCCTTCCCAACATGCACCCGTGTTTCAGAGAACTCTGGGGCTCCCAACATGGAGCTACCAAACAAAGATGACCACAGGAGGCGTCCAGCTTTCTGTGACAATGAAGGTGAATGCCACTTAAAAGGCCTACCCTGCAGCCTGGTAAGGATAAGCTCCGTAAGTGACACAAACGAGCTGGTGGCCTATCCAGACGTACGAGGGGACCCCTTTGAATGAGACGCGGTGGACAGAGGGAGGAAAACAGACGCTACCTACCCAGCAGCCCTTCACAAAAGCTTTCCCAGCTTGGCCTCACCACATCTTTTGGTCACACATTTGTTTTGTTTTTGTCGTGCTTGTGTGTCAGCTTTGGGCAATGGGGCTCAGGGCGCTTACGTCCTGTTGGCATAGCCACACAACACCTGAGTGTCGGAGCTGCGTTTTGAAGGGACCCCTGCCCGAGTCTGCTCTTCCTGCCTCTGGACTGAAGATGGGACCGACAGGTAAGGGGGTGCAGTGGCTAACACTGGAGGGCTTGGCAGCCAGTTCTTTCTGCCCGCTGCTCGGTGTTTCTGTGCTGGGCAACGAGGCATTCTCTAGAAAGGTGGTGAGCAGGACGGGGGCTGAAACAGGCACACATCTGGAAGGTGCCTCACTTTCCCCAATTCTGGAACACTCCAGAGGGCTGATGTGCTGGGCAGAGACCACCCAGGGGATCTGGAAGCAGCCCCCAGCACCCCGCAGCTAAGCGTGCCCTACATAGCTTTTCCACAGTTCCAGGGTCTCTCACACACAGCAGTCACCTCCTTCACAGGACAGCGGGGGGCTGGATCCCAGCCATGGAACCAGGAAAGTCCCATTTTTGCACATCCGAGGCAGGGAATAAGGCCAGAGGACTATTCATTCGGGTGGGAGAATGGGGGTTTGGGGAGAACCTCACACACTCACAGATAAGAAGAAAAATGGTGGTGACAAAGAACGCCAACCAGTGAGGGGAGGTTTCTCTCTGCATTCTGAATGGACTTTAACTATTGCGGTTAGAAAACTGCCCGCTAGTAACCCACCAGGACTAGCTGGCATGGGTGAGCATTAACAAGGCCAGCCAGCCACAGATCACACGTCTGACATGAGTTGCTCTCCAAAGCAGGGTGGTGCTGAAAGTCACGAGTCCAAAATAACCCCTGTACTTAAAGCCGAGGAAAGACGGGATGAGAAAGGTCAATCACAGGCCTTGTAAACACAGATGCAGAAATCCTACATAAAACATTAGCCGAGTGAACCCAGCAATTTCTAAGCAAACACATCACAATGAAATACAGGCTTATCCCAGGAATGTCAAGTTGGTGGAATATTAGAAAAGCTATTAATGCAATCACCATGTTTACAGATTACCTCGATCGACGCAGAAAAGCCATTTCATAAAATTCAACACACATTCATAATTAAAGATGGAAAGAAAACTCCTAGCAAATGAGGACCAGAAAGGGCCATGGATATCTACCATGGCCTATACGAGATGTGATCAAAAGACACGGTGAATGTTTAAATTTACAAAAATTATTACAGTAAAAGACACATTGCCATTAATCCCCCTCAAAATACTCCCCTTCGCTTTGAACACACTCATCCGATCATTCTTGCCACTTTCTGTAGCAGTTCTGGAAGTCCTCTTTCGTGAGTGTCTTTAGTTGCGCTGTTGTGGCTGCCTCAATGTCCTGAATCATTTTGACTTTGGGCCAGAAGTCACACGATGACAGATCCAGTGAATAAGGTGGATGAGGGTACCCCGCAATGTTTTTATTTGACAGAAATTGCCATATACCAGAAGCGATGTGTGACACGGAGCGTTGTCATGATGGAGGATGATTTACGGCACACTTTAAAACACACCTTCTCTCAACCGTAGCTCACATCCAACTAACTGCAATGAACAAGTTGAAACATGTCACACACTGTTACTGAGGTTCGACGCACCACTTCCTGTATTGGAGATCCCTGCCTTTCCATTGGATGGCACTCGGCAGCAGCACTCACCATATGTTTTGATCACACCCTACTTAATGATGGACCATTAGATACGGCCCCACAGGAAGAAGTCAGACAAGACTTCACAGCATCAATACTTCTGACTAACACTGTCCCATTGTTCGTGACCAAAGATACAAGAAAACAAAAAGAAATAAAAGGATGAAGACTGGCTTGGATGAGATCCAACTGGCATTATTCACAGGGGAACCTGCTGTCCACAGACAAAATCCAAGAGACTCTCCACACTCCCCAACAGGGTGGCTGGACAGCAGATCAACACACACACTCAACATCAACCACAAAGAGATGCCCCAAAACAGATACCTAGGAATCAATCTAATGTAAAACAATACCAGACATTTAAGGAAAAATACCTATCACTTTATTGAATGATTTAAAGGAAAATCTCTGAAATAAGATCTCCATATACTATAAGCATGTTTTTATTTGGGGTATTGTTTTTCTGAGTAAATTCCTCTCCTTCCAAGTAAATTGACAGAATGGCTGAGTCAAAGTCAACACAGATCCACTGGGGTCCATGCTGTCCTCCCCTGCAGGGGCCGGGGAACTTTGCTGCACAATCTCACTATAAGACACTGCTGTCACACTTGGATTTTTGTATCATGGCATCATTTGAACTCACATTTCTCTTACATGAAGGGTTGAATATCTTTGCATACACTTAAAAGACCATTTGTATTTATTTCTCTGTAACTAGCTGTTCGCATCTTTTACCCAATTCCTACTCGGTTTCGGTCTTTTCCTTTTATTTTTTTATTAACTCTTTATGGTTTAGGGAAATGAGATTTGTGTGTCATTTAAATTGCAATTATTTTTCCCTGCTTGATTATTTGTTGTTGTTTTTTTTCACTTTGCTGATGGAGTTCTCCACCTTAGATGAAGGGTTTCTCCCCGCACCCAATGCAACAGAATTTATCAATCTTTTCTTACATTGCTTTTGGATTTGGAATAATTTCCCCCAGCTACAGCTTATAAAAGAATTTATCTGTGTTTTCCTCCAGTACTTAGAGGAACTATCTATCTATTTAGGGACATTTAAAATGTATGCTGGTAGATGTTAAAAGATATTAATTAAATTTTATCTTTATCCAGGGCCGGCCAAGTGGTACATTGATGAAGAGCTGGCTTGGAATGCCAGTGGCCCCGGTTCAGATCCCACATATGAGGGCCAGTGACACTGCCCTCTACAGCTAAGATGGTGAACAACACCTCCATCTGGAGCTGGGCTGCTGTGAGTCCCTGGGACGGCATAGCTGCAGCCCCTGCTGCAGTGGGCTGCCATAGGCTATAGTGAGTGGCTGAGAGCCGGTGTGAGCTGCTAAGAGCCGCTGTGAGTGGCCGTCCAGAGGCCAGAGACCCATCTGCTTCAGTCAGGAAGAGCGCAATGACGATACCAACATGGGCCAGTGAAGCAATGTCCTCCACAACTAGACTGAAGAACAAAAGGACAGCAACTAGTCTGTTCCCCTTCTCTGGTTCCCCAATGCCGTTCCCCTCCCCCAATTCCCCAATAAAATCTTTAAAAAAAAAAATTGTCTTTATCCAAATGGCTATTGTTAGATAATGAAAATATACAGAGGGTACCAAAAAATGTATATACATTTTAAGAAAGGAAAAAAACTGTATTAAAATTGTAATGCAATGAATGATGCCAGTATTCATTTGCTTAATGCTATCTTTTGTGTGAGTGTCACTCTACACATTGCCACCGTAATTCAATCCAACTTCAAAAAGAACATATAGATAACATCTCTTAAAATGTGTACATTTTTTGGCACCCCCCGGTATATTGGCCTCTACTCCGGTTCCTGGCACAGAGCTCCTAAAACCTTATTTCCTAAGTGGTAAGAGTTTCAGAAGCACCTTTTGTTTTAATATTTGATCTTTGACCTCAGTTCCTAACAAAGGACTCCTGACACCCTTGGAATTTCCAGGGTGATCAGAGTGGCTTTGCTCTAATGAGGTGACCCTGGGTGGTTCCTGGATGGCTCCTGGGTGGGGGCTGGTCGTGAGAAAGTACCAGGCGTGATTAGAAGCTTGGAATTTTCAGTCCTCTCCCCACTCTCTTGAGTAGGGAGAGGGGATGGAAATGGGTCATGCCTGTGGGATGCGGCCTCCATGAAACCCCAACAGTATGAGGTTGGGGAGCTTCCAGATGGTGAACACAGCTCCATGGAGCTCCATGCACACCCACACAGCCAGACACATCCACACACGACACGCACCCACAGTCACACACCCACAACCACACACCCACACCCACACCCAACCACACCCATCCACACACGTCCACACACCCATAGCCACACAGCCACGCACTCACACACCCACAAAATCACACCCACCAGTACTGATCAATAAGTGTTTCCCTGACTTCTGGGAGCTGCTCCAGCGAATTACTGAACACAAGGCAAGGGTCATGGAAACCTGAGATTCATAACTAACCAGTCAGAAGCACAGGTGACAACCTGGATTGGAACTGGTACCTGACATGGAATGTGGACAGTCCTGTGAGATCTGACACTAGTTCCAGGTGGATAATGTCAGAATTGAGTTAAACTGTAGGGCAGCCAAGTTGGTGTCACAGAACATTGCTTGATGTGGGGAGAAAAAAAACAAACCCACATATCTGGTCCACACATCCGGTGTCAGAAGTGCTATGAGTGAGGACAATGCGGGGGGTAAAGGAGGAACACGGGGAGCAAGGACTGGGTTTTTTCCTGCTCAGGAGGTAGGACCGTGTTTTCCCCATTCAGCTAGCCAGCTGTCACCAAACCATTTATAATCTTATTTGTGGCAGCTCAGCTGGGGCACAGCTCACTGGCCCATGTGGGAATTGAACAGATGACCCTGTTGCTCAGAGCTCACACTCTTAACCAACTGAGCCACTCGGCCGCCCTCCCCAAACCATTTTTAAAAGGTCCTCTCTACCTAACATTTTATTTAAGGATTTTACACTAACATTGCTAAGTAAGGTTGATATGTAGCTTTCTTTTATGGAATAATCTTGCAGTTTCTATCTTTTTCTGTTCTCTAGAATGATTTATGTAGCATTGAGACTATCCATTCTTTGAAGGTTTGATAGTATTCTCCTGTGAAGCTATACAGGTTTAGAGATTTTTCTTTTTTTTTTTTTTCCAATGGAAATTGGTTTGTTTAAACTTTATGTGTCTATTGGGGTCAGTTTGGGTAATTACATTTTCCCAGATAAGTACCCTTTTATCCAGGTCTTCACATTTATTTGCACAGTGTCATAAAAAGTAGCTTCTAATGATTTTTTTAACGTGCCCTGTTTTGTTGATTATTTCCCTATTGTCATTTCTCATTTCGTTTATCTGTGCACGCTCTTTAGTGGTTTGTCCAATTGATTTTTTTTCTAAGAATCAGCCTTTTGTGTGTTTATTAGTTTTGCTGTTTTCCTTCGTTCGACTGGGTTGTCAGAAAAGTCATGACACATTTTCACAAAGAAAAACAGAAAAAATACATCATGACTTTTCCGACAACCCCATAATTCATGACTTTCCAACTTTACTCTTATTTCCATTATTTTTCTCTCACTCTGGTTATTTGGTTGTTTTATTTAATATTTTGAGTTGGATTTTTTTTTTTGGTTTTGTTTCTTATTTTTTATTTATTTTTAATTCTTTAATTTTTCAATTACAGTTGACATCCAGTGTGATTTTATATTAGTTTCAGGTGCACAGCACAACGATCAGACATCCATATAATTTATGAAGTGACTTCCCTGTTAAGTCTAGTCCCCATCTGGCGCCATACACACTTATCACAATATTATTGACCATATTCCCTATGTGGTACTTTACATCCATGTGGCTATTTTGTAACTGCCAACTTGTACTTCTTAATCCCTTCACCTTTCTCACCTAGCCCTCCAAATCCCCGCCCATCTGGCAACCATCAGTTTGTTCTGTGCTGTTGTTTCTGTTTGTTTGTTCACTTATTTTGTGTTTTAGATTCCACATATAAATGAGATCATATGGTATTTTTCTTCCTCTGTCTGACTCATGTCACTCAGCATAATACCCTCTAGGTCCATCCATGTTGTTGCAAATGGTAAGATTTCATTCTTCGTTATAGACCAGTAATATTCCATTGTATAAACGTACCCCCACTTCTTTATCCAATTGCCTATTGATGGGCACTTAGGTTGCTTCCATATCTTGGCTATTGTAAATAACACTATAACAAAAATGAAAAGAAAACCTACTGAATGGGAGAAGATATTCACCAATGATACATCCAATAAGAGGTTAACATCCAAAATTTATAAAGAACTCATACAACTCAACACCAAGAAAACAAACAATCCAATTTAAAAAAAAATGGGCAGAGGGCATGAATAGACATTTCTCCAAAGAGGACACACAGATGGTCAACAGACATATGAAAAGATGCTCAATGTCACTAATCATCAGGGAGATGCAAATAAAAACCACAGTGAGATATCACCTCACACCTGTCAGAATGACATTATCAATAAATCAACAAATAACAAGTGCTGGCGGGGCTGTGGGGAAAAGGGAACCCTCGTGCACTGTTGGTGGGACTGCAGATTGGTGCAGCTATTATGGAACTCAGTATGGAGATTCTTCAGGAAATTAAAGAGAGCTACTTTATGACCCAGCAATTCCACTTCTGGGTATTTATCCAGAGAAATCCAAAACGCTAATTAGAAAAGATATATGCACCCTTATGTTCATTGAGTTGGATGTTTAATTCATTCATTTAATCTTTATCTTAAGGCTGTAACCATGGCTTCATATGCATCCCATAGATTGATGCACTTACAGTTTAATTGTGTAATATTCCAAGTTGAAGGGCCTTTTTGCTTTTTATTTTATGATTAACTTCCAGTTTTATCATGTTGTGACAATGGAATGTTCTTTGTATCATTTGTACGTTAGAGAACTTACTGAGGTTTTCTTTGGAACCTAATACAAGGTCAGACAATTAAGTTTGAGAACTCATCCTAGAGAAAGTGCTGCATACCTCACTGCTGAATATTACCACGGTCACCTTCGAAATCCTCCCTTTGGGAAGTTATGCACCGAAGCCAGTGCCTAGTCCACCCTTCAAAGCAATTTTGGAACTCTTTTTCTGGAATGGCCATCAGAGCTGTTGTCATATTATCCTTGATGTCCTGAATGTCATCAAAATGTCTTCCTTTCAATATTTGCTTTATCTTTCGATAAAGAAAGAAGTCATTGGGGGCCAGATCAGGTGAGTAGGGAGGGTGTTCCAATACAGTGATTTGTTTACTGGCTAAAAACTCCCTCCCAGAGAGTGCTGTGTGACCTGGTATATTGTCGTGATGCAAGAGTCATGAATTGGTGAAAAGTTCAGGTCATCTAATTTTTTCACGCAGCCTTTTCAGCACTTCTAAATAGTAAACTTGGTTAACTGTCCAGCTGGTACAAATTCATAATGAATAATCCCTCTGATATAAAAAATAGTTAGCAACCTCATTGCAACAAGTTCATGAACATAATTGTCAACCTCGTATATATCAACTTTCATAAATGTTCCATGTTTTTTTTTTCCAAAGATTTTATTGGGGAGTTGGGGGAGGGGAACAGCATTGGGGAATCAGGGAAGGGGAATAGACAAATTGCTGTCCTTTTGTTCTTCAGTCTAGCTGTGGAGGACATCGCTTCACTGGCCCATGTTGGTATCGTCATTGCACTCTTCCCAGATGACGCAGATCGGTCACCAGCCTCTGAACGGCCACTCACCGCGACTATTGGCAGCTCACACCAGCTGCCGGCCACTCACTGTAGCCTATGGCAGCCCACTGCAGCAGGGGCTGCAGCCAACACCGTCACCGGGTCTCACATAGCCCAGCTCCAGGTGGAGCTGTTGTTAGCTGTAGAGGGCAGTGTCACTGGCCCTCATATGTGGGATCCGAACCGGGGCCGCTGGCGTCCCAAGCCAGCTCTTAACCAATGCACCACTTGGCCGGCCCTACATCTACTCTTCAAATGCAGGAATATGCAGTCCCACCAAAGAAGCCTGTACATAAGGGGACTTGAGTGATTCTGAACTATTACGAACTTATCCCCAAACACACACGTGCGCCTGGGTTTATGTATGTCAGAGCGTGACTGTACACTGGGAGTTCTCCAAATTAGCTGCTGTGCAGGATGGATGCATGATTGGGAAACAAATGTGCTCATGTGAAGTGTAGGCACGTTACTAAAATGCAACAGTAACAGGAAAAACTGCTTTGAAATTATACCAATGAAAGGTGTTTTTCAGGAGGAGCATTTTTTTTTTGACTGACATATTTTAACAGGGCTGGTTCATAATGATAATAAAAAGCACACCAACTTTTAGTTGGTGTGTTATTGTTTTAAATTATCTACGGATCTTGCGACTCCTTAGTGCCTGCGTCCAGGGCAGACACTTTCACTCGATATACCGCTAATTCTAGTAGATTCTATAAATGGGGCTGGTGGGTACCATATCCTTTCAGTTCTTGCATCTTTAAACTGTTTTTTTCCCACCACGTTGGTACTTAAAGAACAGTTGACTGGATATAAAATCTTTAGTTCACACTTTCTTTCCTTGAGTTGCTTGGAAATGTTGTAACCCTGTTGTCTTGCATTGGATGTCCTCGTCCCAGACAGTGAGGCAACTTGATTTTATTTCCAGTGTAAATAACTTGGTCATTTTGCCTGGAGGCCCAGCTGATGTTATCCTTATCTTTAAAATCTAATCACTTCAGAGCATAAATCTTGAGTTGACCCTTCCAGGAATGAGAGTGGACTATTTCCAGGTACATTCAGATCATATTCTATTTCAAGGGAATTTTCCTGAATCCCAGTTTTAAATTGTAGTTCTGTGCCATCGCTTTGTTTTCCTTCTTCAGGGTGTCCAATGACAGTATGTTGGCTCTTTTTCCAACTGTCACTGTTCTTAGTCCTTTCTGTCTCTCTGTTTATTTCCATTTTATTTCCTTGATTCTTTTTATTTCCATCCTTACTTTATTTTCAGTTGCAACAACTGTCCCCTTGAGCGCTTTATAACTTACTATTAATTTCAGAGACGGTTTTATATTCTTCTTCAATTCCTTTCCTGAGTTGGATTCTCATTTCATATCTGCTCCTGTTGATTCACTTTCAGTCTAATTTTCTTAATCCCTGACTCGGGGTGCTTTTTCACATTTGCAATTGCTTGTGAATTATGTTTCATGTATGCCCTGTCTTTCTTTCTTTTTTTTTTTTTTTTTTGAAGGGCAGTGTCACTGACCCTCATATGTGGGACCGAACCGGGGCCGCTGGCTTCCCAAGCCAGCTTTTAACCACCACGCCACTCGGCTGGCCCAATGCCCTGTATTTCTTAACTGGTTTCATACGCCTAAATATTTTGGGATGCATTTCTATTCTTTTTTCTTACAGTAACAGTGTATGGCGCTAAGTTTGTGTGAATTTCTATTTATTTTCAATGCGCCAGTGTGCTAGGACCAGCCATAGCGGAGATTAGCAGGTGCAATAAGCAGGAAGGGACTACTGTGACAGACAGCTTAGCTCAGGTCTGTCCTCTTCTCCTAGACTCTGAAGAAGAGTTTCTTTCTTCTTTTAAAAAAATATTTTATTGGGGAATTAGGGAAGGGAACAGTGTTGGGGAATTGGGGAAGGGGAACATCGCATTTTTTCAGGACCCATCAGCTCCAAGTCAAGTTGCTGTCCTTCAATCTTAGTTGTGGAGGGCGCAAGCTCAGCTCCAAGTCCAGTCGCCGCTTTCAATCTAGTTGTATGTGGGTGTGGAGGAAGAGGAGCACAGCCCACCATCCCATGCGGGAGTCAAACCAGCAACCTTGTTGTTAGGAGCACGTGCTCTCACCAGCTGAGCCATCCTGCCACCTGTTGGCAGCTCAGTGGCAGCTCAGCTCGGGCGCAGCTCACTGGCCCATGTGGGAATCGAATCGGCAACACTGTTGCTCGGAGCTCAAGTTCTAATCAGCTGTGCCACCCAGCAGGCCCTGAAGAAGAGTTTCTTTAATGCTGAGAGAAATTTCCTTTCTTCTCCTCCCTGTCACCCCCTTTGCTTCTCTGCTTTCTTAGTCTCATTCCTGGACGCTCTGTTGTTTCACTGAAGTCCTTACCTTCTTCCCTTTCACACCAGGCTTCTAGGGACCCTCTCTTTCCAGGGAATGCTCATCTGACCCCACACACTGTGTAGGCAGCTGGTCCCTTTACTTCTTCAATTGACAGCCAATACTCCAAGTGACCACATCTCAGGCCTGTTCTTAGCATGTCCCCATGGAGGGTGGGACTCTCTTGCTCTCTCCCTCCTGAGGTATGAAGTTTTCTAAGAGTCGCCCTCCTGATGATGGTTAGAATTATGGGACATTAGGATGGATTTTGCAGGCTCCTGTAAATGAGGCAAGATGTAGACGTTCCTGGACTTTACTCCACGGAGAAAGTGGAGTGTTTCCAAAATTTTCCTTTAAAAATAGCAGTCACTGCAGTAATGATAATAATAATAATAAAAGTCATGCTAACAGAGGTCAGAAACTACATGTATCTGTGCATTACTTTCAAAATCACTGCCACGTGCGCTCATGACTCTAACAGGCTATGTAGTACAGGTTGTACCATTTGGGTATCGCAGGATAATGCGAGGTTTGAATAACATTCTGCCACATGGAGAAAAACATGAGAACAGACAGGAGGGAAAGTCGCCCAGTGTGCAAGTCTTATTTCAACGTGAACAAGCAGGCGAAAGCTCTAGCGCATGTCTGAGATGTATGAATTCCCAAAGCCGGGCAACTTCCTGTAAAGCCCGCCTCACAGGGATGCTGGCATTTCCTGGGCAGACACCGCACCTGCGACAGGTCCCGTAAGGAAACGCTGCACTCTCCCCGATTGTGGCTTAGTCACTCCACAGACAGCCCTGGGGCCCCTGCTCGGGGCTGTCTGTTCTCAGCCCCACAACCTCGCCTCCTCCCCAGAGTTTCATGCCTCTCCTGGCTCCTGACCGCCTTCTAACAGGACTGCGCACAGCAGGTCAGCCTTCTGGTCCCAAACCCTCCATCCGCCCTTATCTTCCCACCTCTCTCCCACACACCAGGTGCCTCCGCCCTCCCTGACTGCTGGCCACTCCCCGAATCCACCAGGTCCCTCTGGCTTGGGTCCCAGTGTGTGCTGCTCCCTCTCCCAGCAGCCTGACTGCCAGCTCTGGCCCTCACAGCCTCCCACCCACCTTTCCCATAGCACGCTTGGGACCTGCTATGGGTTGAATTGTGCCTCTCCCAAATTCACGTGGTAAAGTCCAGACCCCCAGAACCTCAGAATGGGACCTCATTTGGAAATAGGGCTGTTGCAGATGTAACTGGTTAAAATAAGGCCTTTAAGGGGCCCTCATCCAGTGTGACTGGTGTCCTTATAAGAAGGGGACATTTGGACACAAACACAGACACAAGGAGCAGGCCATGTAAATTGAAGACAGAGATCTATAAGCCAGGAAATGCCAACGATTGCCAAGACTCCACCAGCAGCTGGGAGAGAGGCCTGGAGCATATTCTCCCTCCCCGCGCTCAGAAGGAACCAACCCCGATGGCCTCTTACTCTCAGACTTCCAGCCCCCAGGACCATGAGACAGTACATTTCTGTAGGTGAAGCCCCCAGCCTGGGCTACTTTGTTACAGCAGCCCCAGCAAACGAATACAGTGCCGTTCTGCTTCTGACCACCCTGAGTGTGCTTCTAGCCTAAATGTGAAAGAAAGTCAACGGCAGATCAAAACCTAATTAAAAAGGCCAACCAGAAAATAACAGCCCTTCCAATGGCTACTGCCAGGAGAGTGGGTAAGGACACGGGTTAAGAGCTTCATTCACCCCGCCGGACCCACCTGCTCAGGAATACTCAGCATCGCCCAGCGCCACCTGGTACCACCTGGTGACGGGGCGTCCATACCACCACTTCCCCACAGTCAGCCCTGGGAATTCACAATCGGCCAGAACCAGGTGGATGGATCCCAGGGCCCCGCCCCAAGCCCCACCCCCATTCCCCCAGGATCCAATCACAGCTTCGGCTTTGCTGTGGCGTCTAAACCAACCTCTTGGCCTCTGAACAGTACCTTCTGTGTATGTTGCTTCCTTTCTCCTTGTCTTGCCCAAACCACACTTCACTGTGACACATGTAAGGGAATATGACAGGATGTTGCCCCCCCAGGGTGCTCTCCCACTAGGAACTAATAGGTGACATCTCTTTCCTTCCAAGTCCGTCTTCTGGTGCCTGTTTGGAGCTGATCTAGCTACTTGGCGGAACCATAGAGAAGAGCAGATGTGTTCCAAAGGGTCAGGTATTCATTTGGTGGCATTGCACCAAGAGCTTGGCTGGGAAGCAAAGCCCAGAGACAGCTGCATGATGGTTCAACCTCCCTAAATGACCGCATAACACAAACACAGAAACTAGACATTAAAACCCCAAACCCATGGACAACACTGACAACAAAACTAGGTGACAACGTCTGCCCACAAGCCAAAAATATAAGCAGGTGAGAACGACAACTAAGTCTCAAGACCAGCGTGGGATTGACATCTGCAGAAGACTCTGAGGCAGCAGGAGGGACTACAACATCTGATGATAGGACAGCCTCTGAACAACCAAGAGATGTTTGCAGGAAAGCCTGGCAGAGAAATCGGGAAGGGCTTTGTCCACAGTGGTGGTGGGACCTCAGAGACCGCAGTAGGAAGCAACGTGCTATGAGCTCTCCCAAAGGAAACAAGGACTCCCTTCCAACTCAGCGCCTCCTCCCACTCCCTGGGGAAGACCACTTGAGTGGCATCAAAATAAGCAGAATCGAGACTGCAGAGATGAAGGACAGAGAAGGTGCAAGTACAGGGAAGGGAAGTAGGGCTCAGGAAACGTCCGGAAGTCATACTTTTCTGGAATATTATATGTATTAATAAATAACAGAAGACAGAGCCCTATGAATATAGAAAAGCTCTCCAGAATCACATGTCCCTCTAAAAGCTCAGCAAAAATTGATTTCACATTAAAAAGAATAACAGCAAAACACCAAGATCAAATACCATTATATGAGGGCTGGCGGAGTGGCTCGTTGGTTAAGAGTTGGCTTGGGAGCACGAGCTCTCAGCAGCAGGGCCACCAGTTCAGATCCCACATGGGCCAGTGATGCTGCACCCTCTACAGCTAAGATGGTGAACAATAGCTCGACTTGGAGATGGGCTGCTGTGAGTCGCCGGTGACAGCATGGGCTGCAGTGGGGCTGCAGTGGGCTGCCGTGAGCGGCCATCCAATGGCCAGCAACTGATCTGCCTCACTGGGGAAGAGGGCAATAATCACAATACCAACATGGGCCAATGAAACGACATCCTCCACAACTAGCCTAAGAACAAAAGGACAGCAACTTGTCTGCTCCCCTTCCCCAATTCCCCAACATTTTTCCTTCCCCCAGTTCCCCAAAAAAGCCCTTAAAAAATACCATTATATAAGATCATGATAAGAAATAAAGAGAATAAAGAGCAGTATCATGTCCTTCCAGATAATCAAAGCATGCCAAAAGTATGTGCCCACAGAGTAGATAAAAAATGCAACCTTTGTTCCAAATTGAACTAAGAGAAATTAAGAAAAGACATGAATGAACGATATGAGTAAAAATTGGAAATACACAGAAATTATACGATAGAACTCAGGAAAGTATTAGAAATGTCTTCATTAGAAATGAAAATAATTGCCTTAGAAATTAAGACTAAACCAGATGGAACACAAGAGCAAATAAACCGAATATAAAATAATGCCATAAAAAATATATGATGAAGAGAAGGAAAGTGTTGAAAGCCAAAAATTCATAAAGAGGTAAAAAGGAATTCTAGAGAAAGAGACAACTAATTGAAGGTGGGCAAAAGTCCCAAACAGAAAAAAACACCAAAGCAATGGAAAGAATGAAACTACTACCAAAAACTTTAATTCAAGAAACTTTCCTGAATTTTAAAACAAACAAACAAAGATTACATATTGAAAGAGCCCACCATATCCTGCAAATATTAATCCAGGATTACCAACATTAAGACATATTCTAGTAAAATTACTAGACTTTAAAAAAATAAAAAAATGGGCCGGCTGAGTGGCGCATTGGTTAAGAGCTGGTTTTGGGATGCCAGCAGCCCAGGTTCGGATCCCACATATGAGAGCCAGTGACACTGCCCTCTATAGCTAACAACAGCTCCACCTGGAGCTGGGCTGCGAGCCCTGGCGATAGTGTAGGCTGCAGCCCCTGCTGCAGTGGGCTGCCATAGGCTACAGTGAGTGGACTGCAGCCAGCATGAGCGGCTGGCAGCCAGCGTGAGCTGCCAATAGCCACAGTGAGTGACCATCCAGAGGCCAGCAACCGATCTGCCTCATCCTGGAAGAGCGTAATGACGATACCAACATGGGCCAGTGAAGCAACGTCCTCCACAACTAGACTGAAGAACAAAAAGACAGCAAGTCGTCTGTTCCCCTTCCCCGGTTCCCCAATGCTGTTCCCCTCCCCAAATTCCCCAATAAATCTTTAAAAAAGAAAAAGAAAAAAATATCACTGAGAATCTAGGAATAAAAGAGCACATCACACGTTAGAGAACATTCAATTACCATCAGACTTTTGACAACAGTGACTAACTCCAGAAGAAAAGGAAGTAGTATATCTAAGGCACTCAAGGATTTACGACCCAGCAAAACAGCCTTTCAAGACAAAAGGACATGAGCTGACTGATATTAAAGTGCAAGGACTTGGGAATTAAGGTCCCATGAGGCCTTCTTGAGGGACCTACATAATCAATACACAAAAATCAACTGCATTTTTATATTTGACAACAAACAAGTGGAAACCAAAATTTAAAAATGCAATACCATTTACAACTGATCCAAAGATAATGAGATTCAATCTAAAAGAAAAAACATACAGGCTATGTATGACAAAAATTACAATATGCTGATGAAAGAAATCAAAGCCCTAAATATTGGGTTGTCAGAAAAGTCATGACGTATTTTTCTGTTTTTCGTTGCAAAAATGCGTCATGACTTTTCTGACAACCCAATACTTAGAGAGATACACCATGTTCATGGATTGGAGTACTCCAACATAGCAAAAATCTCAATTCTGTCTACATTGGTCTATGGGGTTAACAAAAGTCCTATCCAAATCTCAGCAAGATTTTTGTTTGGTTTGGTTTGATGTGGCTTCTAAACAAGAAACATTTATTTCTTACAGTCCTGGAGGCTCGGAAGTGCAAGATCAAGGTGCTGGCAGCTTCAGTGTCTACTGAGGGCTCAGTTCCTAGACACCATCTTTCATTGTTACTATACTGAAGGGATTTTTCTGTGGCCTCTTTTTCTCTTTTTTTGTTTTGTTTTTTTTTTTTTGAGGGCAGTCACTGGCCCGCATATGTGGGACCCGAACCGGGGCCGCTGGCTTCCCAAGCCAGCGCTTAACCACTGCACCACTCGGCCGGCCCTCTGTGGCCTCTTTTTTAAGGGCACTGATCCCACCCAAGAGGGCTCTGCCTTCATCACCTAATCACCTCCCAAAGGCCCCACCTCCAATATTATCCCTTTGGCGGTTAGGATTTCAACATGTAAATTTGGGGAGAGGAAGGACACAAGCATTTCACATATAGGATATGCTCTGAATTCTATGTCCAGTTCCGTTCTAACAGGAGCACGTTGGGGCTCTGAGGGTACTGAGGGCATGGCAGAGTCTAACAGTGAATAACAGAAATTTAGGATATTTCGGAATGAGAAGGTGATCTTTAAATACCGTCCAGCCCAATTAATCAGTTAGAATTTTTTTTACAGCAGCAAGTTCTTTTTGTAGATACAAGCAAACGTTCTAAAATTTATTTGGAAAGATAAAAGCCCTAGAATAGCCAAATATTTTTGAAAAAGGATAAAGTGGGAGGAATCACTCTCCCTGATACTGAGTTTTACTATAGAGCTATAATAATCAAGGCTGTGTGGTTTGGGCCAGAGGAATAAACATACAGATCGATGGAACAGAAGAGACAATGCTGAAAAATTGTTCCAGTCTAAATACCTAAAATATGCCCAACTAATTGTTGACAAAGGAGCAAAAGCAATTCAGTGGATGAGGGACAACCTTTTCAATCAATGGTGTTGGGGCATTTGGACATCTGTAGGCCAAAAAAAATAAAGTTTGACATAAGTCTCACATTTTACATAAAAATTAACTCAAAGTATATCATGGACCTCATTGTACAACATAAAACTTCAAAAAAAAATCATAGAAGAGAATTTTGAAACATGGTTTGGCAAAGGGTTCTTAGACTTGACACTAAAAAAAGTATCCATACAAGGAAAAGAAAAATGATAAATGGGACCTCATCAAAAAGAAAAACTTTTGCGTGCCAAAGGTCATGTTCAGAGAATGAAAAGACAAATTACAGCCTGGGAGAAGATACTTGCAATCATATATCCAACAAAAGGACTTGTACCTAGAGTATATGAGAAACCCTCAAAACTGAACAGGAAAAAAATCTAATTAGAAAATGGACAAAAGACTTGGAAGACATTTCATTGAAGAGGATATACAGCTGGCAAACAATCACATGAAAATATGTCCAATAGCACTAGCCTTAGAAAAATGCAAAGTAAAACACAATGCAATATCATTACCCATCTATCAAAATGGCTAAAATAAAAACCAGTGACAACACCCAATGCTGGAAAGGATGCTGAGAAGCTAGATCATTCATCCCTTCCGCTGGGAATCGAAAATGGCACAGCCACTCTGGAAAATAGTTTGGCAGTTCCTTTAAAACTGAAAATAGATTTACCATAGGACCCAACAATTGCAGATAACCGGGCATGTATCCCAGATAAATAAAAGCGTATTTTTCACACAGAAATGTGTATGTGAATAGCAGCTTTATTCATCACAGCCCCAAACTGGAAAATACCCAATGTCCTTCAATGGGAGAGCAGTTAAACTGTGGTATTCCATGCCACAGAATGCTACTCGGTAATAAAGAGTAATGAACCACTGATCCATGAAAAGACCTAAATAACCTCAAGGAAATTATGCCAAGTGATGAAAACCAGTCTCAAAAGGATACGCACTGCAAGATTCCTCTTATATGGCATTCATGAAGTAACACAGATACAGAGGCCAGAATAGATCAGTAGTTGCCAGGGGTTAGGAATGATGGAAGAGGGGGAGTGTGTGTGTGTACAAAGGGGTAGCAGAACAGTGTCTCAGGTGATGGGGAAGTTACTGTATTTTGCAGTGCACAATGTGCACTTTTTGCCCAAATTCGTGAGGGGAAAATAAGAATGTGCATTATACGTGGGAAGTACTAATTCCGTATCTACATAAATGTTTTTAATTCTTTTATTCATGCTTATGAGATAAAAGTGTAACTCTAGAAATCAATAATGATATCTGTATGCAAAATAATACCCTGGGGAAAAAAAAATAATAGCCTGGAATACGATAATAGGTTTTCTTGCACTTAGGACAAATTCACAAAGGAAGAAGAGTTCTTGGCCTTCTATGATACGTAAATATCAGTAAATTTGTTACCGGTACATAAAATTTCTTATTCCTTGTATCTGTTCTTGTGTTTTGTAATTATTTGTTACATAATCTTTCTTATACTGTAATATGCTAACAAATAAATGCTAAAATTCCTTTATAATACAAAAAAAAAGTATCTAAATGTAAACAAATAAAAATTTGAATTACAAATTTTAAACGAAAGGTTTTTTTCCCCTGAAAGTTTTGGCCAAACACATGAGTGTGCATTATACATGGGAAAATATGGTAAATATCTTGATGGTGGTGGTGGTTACAGGAAGCTACACGTATGAGTATATAGAAGTACACACATGCGTGCACGCATGCACACAAACACAATTAGTGCATGTCCAACTAATGAAACCTCAGTATGGCCCACTGATTACCCCTGTGTCAATTTCCTGCCACTATGGCTGTGCTGTAGTTATTCAAGATGCTAACATTGTGACAGGTGCATGGCACCTCCCTGAACACGTCTTTCATGTCTTTGCACCTCCCTGTGAATGTAAAATCATTGCAAAATAAAAAGAACCCACCAGCTCACCCCCAAAATATGGTATCGGTGAAGACAGGGCTTCCTTTAGATTTCTATTCTAAATCAAGCCTATCTGGCCAGATTATGTTGTCAGTGAGATGCTGGTCACAGCTGGGCGCTGTGAGGTGGAGCAGGACAGCCTTCCTCACCTCTTTCTGCTGAAAACAGGAGGCTGGCCTGAGTTGAGTGCTGGCTCTGCCGCGTGCAGGCTGATGGCTCTGCGGGTGTCTGCAAGGCTCTCAGCAGCCTCCACTTCCTCAGCTCTTGGGTGGCACTGGGAGGCTAGACAACCTCTCACAGACGAGGCCTTCAGCTATGTGCCTCTGGCTGCTCAGGCTCTCGTGCTGACACTCAGACGCATCACCCGGCCAGGCCTGGGCTGTATCATTTTACTCTCGATTCCTTAGCACCTGAATGATAGGGGCTTATCTGGCAAAGGGGCACCCCTCTTCCTCGATTCTCAAAGGATCTGGGAATGGCAAATGTCACATGGCCATTTCAGGCCAGACTAAACACACGAACACACCATTAGAAAAATGCTCCCTAAAATATGCACCTGATGACCACTGGGAAACTCCCCTGGGTCCTCGTCACGGAATGCTTTGGTCTTCTCTCCCCCACGGGCTGTCCATTTCCTCATTCCACCCACCACCCACCCAACGCCCCACCCAGAGTTTTCAACCCTGGAGGTCACTCTCAAAAAACACTGCTGTTTGTATGTAAGGTCCCTGTATTGTCCAGGAAGTGATTTAAAGAAGACTCTATAATCACCAGTCTAACAAGTCTTGGACAACTGCTCAAAAACGGCCCATAAAGATTATTTAAATATTGAAAATGCTGAAAATAGAGTATTGTCTGAGGACTGCCTCAGTCTGCTCAGGCTGCCTTCCCAAAGTACCACAGCCTGGGCGGCTTACACAACAGACATTTATTTTCTCCCAGTTCTGGAGGTTAGAAGTCCAAGATCAAGGTGTCAGCAGGGTTGGTCTCTGACCAACTAGGCTTGTAGATGGCTGTCTTCCTGTGTCCTCACACTGTTATCCCTCTGGGCAGGTCTGTGTCCTAATCTCTTCTTATAAGGACACCAGTCAGATTGGATGCCTCCTGATGAGCTCATGTAACTTAATTACCTTTTGAAAGGCCCCCGTCTCCAAATACAGTTCCATTCTGAGGTAGTGAGGGTTAGGACTTCAACATACAAATTTGGCGGGGGGGACACAATTTATCCCATAACAGGGACTGACGATATAATTCCCTCTGCTTTTGTGGATATTTGGAAACTTTGATAATGGAGAGTTAAACTCAAAACAGAAAGATTTCATGAAGAGTTCCTGAATGACCACCATGGTACTAAAAGCATGACTACAGCCAAGTAGGGATGGTCTTGGAAATGTTCTGATATTAAAAAAGGCATTTCTGCTTTCAAAAATAGTTGGAATAACTACTAAAAGGGAATGACCCTCCTGCTTTGGAAATGCAATGAGGTCTATGGAGTTTGGGGTCATCTAAGATTTAAGTTGGCTCTGGATTTGCTAAGCACTGGAAAACACAGAAGCCATTAAATGCAGGCAGGGCGTGAGTTCTCAGCAGCTCCCAGCCCCACCTGAGGGGTGCTGTGGGCAATCACAAGCCAGAGCCACATGCTCCTGGCAAAATGAAATTGTTAATGTCTGACAATTAACTCTTCAGCAAGAGACTCACCTACAGGAAAATGTAACCCATTAGCAGTCTGGAAACAGGTTGGCTGCATCTCAGGGATTCATTACTTTGAGGTATTAAGAAGCTTATGGTGGGCTGGCTGAGTGGCTCAGTGGCTCAGTTGGTTAAGAGTGCGAACTCTGAGCAACAGGGTTGTAGGTTCGATTCCCACATGGGCCAGTGAGCTGCACTCAAACTGAGCTGCTGCTTAGCCGCCAACAGGTGGCAGGATGGCTCAGCTGGTGAGAGCACGTGCTCCTAACAACAAGGTTGCCGGTTCAACTCCCGCATGGGATGGTGGCTACGCCCACCTGCAACTAAGACTGAACATGGCACCTTGAGCTGAGCAGCCATGAGCTGCTGACGGGCGGCCAGATGGCAATGGGACTTGAAGCTGAACTAGCTGCGCCCTCCCCAACTAAGACTGAAGGACAACAACTTGGCTGTTCCCCTTCCCCAATTCCCCAATAAAATCTTTTTTATAAAAAACAAAACAAAACAGCAGCGGCAGCAGCAGCTTATAGAGTTACCCCAAATGTGACATTTTTATCTTAACCTGCCTTTGCATTCAAAACACTTTTCAGGTCCCTTCTAGATCAGTTAGGACAGGCTAGGTTATGCTGTGGTAATAAACGGCTGCTAAATCACACTGCCGTCGCTTAATAATTGTTTCCATTTTGCTCACTCAGAGTCTACTGTGGGTCCGTTTACTCTCCAGGGCCAAGTCAGCCACTTTGATATTATGGCACCACCTTGTCAGCATGAGCTTCTAGGAATGACGGGACTAGGGGAGGGAGAGCATGTTAGGTCTCTTAAAGCTGTAAGTAATGGATCACTTCTGCTCGCATTTCATTGGCCAAAGCAAGTCATATGGTTGTCTCGAACCTTGAAGAGTAGCAGCAAAACTACAAAGGGGTAGGGTTGACCGAGTGGTGCGTTGGGTATGAGCTGGTTTGGGATGCAGGCTGCCCCAGTTTGGATCCCATATACGAGGGCTAGTGACACTGCCCTCTACAGCTAAGATGGTGAACAACAGCTCCACCTGGAGCTGGGCTGCTGTGAGTCCCCGGGACGGCATAGCTGCAGCCCCTGCTGCAATGGGCTGCCATAGGCTACAGCGAGTGGCCGGCAGCCAGCGAGAGCTGCCAAGAGCTGCTGTGAGCGGCCATCCAGAGGCCAGCGACCAATCTGCCTCACCCGGGAAGAGTGCAATGACGATACCAACATGTGCCATTGAAGCAACATCCTCCGCAACTAGACTGAAGAACAAAAGGTCAGCAACTTGTCTGTTCTCCTTGATTCCCCAAAGCTGTTCCCCTCCCCCAACTCCCCAATAAAATATTTTTTTAAAATTTTTAAAAACTACAAGGGGGTAGTACTAATATTCATGGCCGTGGTGTTCAAATGCCCCCATGCCTGCCCCAGCTCCTCTGATATCAACCTAGGAAGCAGTGGGAATGCAGTCTTGGGGGAAAACACGGTGGGTTTGGTGCAGCCAGGCCATGGGTCAAGCCAAGCTGTGCTCCCCCCCAGCTTGGGGACAGCATCCTGGACATATGTGTTCCCACAGAAGCCACCAGAGCAGCTTGTAGGAGGCTCAATCTGCAGGTGCCACTCGCCACCACTCGCCACCACTCTAAAGGTCCCCACCACGGAACTACTGCTCACAGGTATAGTGCTCCCACAGGGAGATGACGCTGTGCGACTCTGACCCAGGGGAACGCAAATCAGACCCACCCTGAACCTCTCCTCACTCCCACTAGGATGGCTATCATCAAAACAAACAAACAAATAAAAACAAACAAAACCCCAAGAACCAGTACGTGTTGGCAAAGACATGGCAACCCTGGCACCCCTGTGCACTGTCGGCGGCAATGTGACATGGTGCAGCCAGTGGGAAACAGCAAGGAGGTTCCTCAAACATTTATACACGCAACCACCACGTGACCCAGCAACTGCCTCCAGGCTGGAAAGCAGGAACTCCAAGAGATAACTGCACATCCATGTTCACAATGGCATAGTCAGCACAGTCCAAAGGTGGAAGCCACCCAAGCGCCATCGATGGGTGAATGGGTAACAAAATGCAGTGTATGCATAAAATGGAATATTATTCCACCGTAAAAAGGAGGGACATTCTGACACGTGCTGCAACATGGAGGAGCCTTGAGGACATGATGCCAAGTGAAAGAAGACGTCACAGAAAGTCACGTGTGTGATCCCACTGAAATAGTCAGATTCTTAGAGACAGGAAGCAGAATGGTGGATGCCAGGAGCTAGGGAAGGAGGAAATTGGCGGGGGGAGAGGGGGTTAGTTTTTAATGGGGACAGAGTCTGAGATTTGCAAGATGAAAAGGATTCTGAAGATGACGGTGGTGATGGCTGCACAGCAAGGTGACTGCACTCAGTGCCACTGAATTGTGTACTTGAAAGTGGTTAAAATGGTCGATTTTATGTTTTGTATATTTTACCATGCTATGATCTGAATGTTTCAACAAATGTTATGTGTTGAAAACTTAACCCCCAGTGTGACGGTTACTGGAGGTCATGAGGGTGGAGCCCTCATCAGTGGAATTTGTGTCCTTGTAAAACGGGGGTCCCTCCCCCATCCCCCTACACGAGGACACGGAGAGAAGATGGCCACCTATGAACCAGGAAGCCGTCACCAAACACTGAATCTTCGGACACCATGATCCTGGACTTCCAGCCTCCAGAGGTGAGAGGAATAAATGTCTGTTGTCTGTAAGTCACCCGCTCTATGGTATTCTGTGACAGCAGCCGAACAGACTAAGACCTGCCACACTTTATAAAAATGTGACAATTTTTAGATAAAAATAAATTTTTACAGTGGCTCCAGTTAGCACAGTGACCTGAACCCTAACTCTTATTTCCTGAGGACGACCAACTTGATGCTAAAACACTGGAACCCCAAATCCATAGACCAGAGCCGCTCCACCTGTGTAACTGGTTATCCTGCAGGCTGTGAGTCAGCAGAGCTGGTGTGGGACCCGAGACACTGCATTTCTCACGGCTTCTGGCTGTATGCCCAGCCACGCCTGCAGTTGCAAGTGGCCAACAGACCAACGCCTACACCCAGGGACAAGGGCTGTCCCAAGCACACCTTCTGGAACAAGGCTGTGTCCCCTGCCCACCGCTGCAGCCCTGCCCCCGAGGTGCCATGTCGGGGCTGGCCTGCCTCCCGGGCCCCTGGGCAGTGCTTCTGTGAACACCCTCTCCAATTCAAATCACTCATACGCTCCTGCAGATGGCACCGGCTTTTTTTTATTCAACGGCGTTGTTAACTACAGTTACATCAATGGCTAGAAAACTGACTTCTTAGATCCTCTTAATTATCCAGAAGAAGTCATCCCACAAAAGATACATCTCCCTGAATATGGCAGGTGGGCAGAGACAATAAAATTTCTTTCCTAGGGCTGATGTCCCACCTGGGGTCATTTCAATAAACCACAATGGCACCATCATTCAAATTAATTTTAAGAGTCTAAAAAAAGCCACAGGGCGGGGATCAGAGGACAAGGTTCCAGTCGTGGCTCTTTGGTTGAATTCACTGACGTGAGCCTGGCCGGGTGCAGGGCTCTCTATGGCTCAGGGACACGTCACCTATATGATGATGAACACGGAGGACACAGCCAGGGCTCGCTGGGGACCCCCAGACGGGTCATAAGCTCATTCACTGGGTAGCCAGCAGAATTTCAGAAACAAAGTAGCATCCTATACAGAATAGGTCATTCCTGATGAGCGTAAGAAAACTGTTTCCTGAAACTTCTGTTGAGACCTATAACACATATGTCCTAGGTAGTGAAGCAAAATGTATTTTTGACTGTGGTTTAAAATCAAACTATCTGAAAAAGATCTCCGATTCCAGGTTCTAGTCGATGCAGCAAACACTCACAGATACGTGGCGAAGGGGACGCCCAGGGGATGGGTTGACCCAGGGTGTGATGCCTCTGGCCCGACTTCTCTTCAGGACACCAGGGTCACCAGTCAGTGTCCATATGCACCCTAGGTGGCCAGTGCAAGGGACCCTTCCTGTGTGGAAACCCACAGAGGCCAAGCAGCCAAGGCTTAGAACCTTCCCAGGGTTCTGAGGGAGGGCACTGGGGCCAATGGGGCGAGAAGTAACCTAACTTCCCTCCGGCCGACCATGAGCGGCCCCACATCGTGTTCCAGGCCCGGGACACCCAGGGCTGAGCGAGGCTGGCCGAGCCCGCGAGCTTCCAGGCTTCCACGCCGGAGGATGCAGGCAAAAGGCAGGAAGCAAGTTACCGAGTGAACGTGGAAGGGGAGTCTGCATGGGGACGGCGTTCCCAGAGGCCTCATGGCGAAGGGCACATTTCAACATGAAGATGGTAGGCTTCTGCGGGAAGGTGTTTTAGGAACTCAAGTTGGAGACGAACGCGTGGAGAGGGTGCTGCCGGCTTTGACTCTGAGTGACACGGAGAGTTGGACCAATGCCGTGCTGAGCTCTGATTTAAGTTTGAAAGCTTGCTATAGGAAGACAGATGTGGGTGTGGGGTCAGGGTAGAAAAGGAAGCCTGGGGGATGGTGCGACAATGAGGGGGGTGTGGGGGTGACAAGGACAGTGCTAAAGGTGACCAGGGGTAGAGTTTGGAACAGATTAGATGTGGGACCCGAGAGGAAGATGGGAAGCAAGGTTGCTCAGAGCCTGGTCCAGGCATCTGGAAGCATATACTTGCAGTTCAGTAAGATGGGAAGCAAGGGTTGGGAGGGACAATGGGGGACGGCATGGACCCCGTTGTGCTGGGATATCCATTAGACAGACCTCTGGGGGAGGCTCTGTGGGCAGTGGGATCTACAAGAGCAGTCTACGCCAAGATATACATTTAGGATTCTCCAGCATACGGATGGAGTTCATGTGACAAGACCAGGTGAGATGAACAAGGGTATGAGTGTGGACGGAGCAGAGAAGTGGATCCCAGGGACACAGCGACACTGAAGGGTCAGTAAGGCGACTGAAGGAAGGGGAGGCGACCCCAGGCATATGGCACCCTGGCAGCCCAGGGAGGAAGCATTTCCTGAGGAAGGGTGAGGACAAATGCTGTGACAGGTCAAGTGAGATGAGGGCTGAGAAATGGCCGCTGGTCAGTACCTTGATGGGCAGTTTGGGGAGGTGGCAAGAACGTCGGCAGAAGTGGCAAAAGTCTGACTGAAGCAGGTTTAAGAGACAACAGCAGGGGAGGAGCCGGAGAAAGCCCATAGAGACAACTCTTTCCAGAAGTTCCACAGCCAACAGCGCAGGAAAATAGGACAGTGGCAGGAGGAGGAGGTGGAAGCAAGAGGCTTTTTTTCTCTTTTCTCAGATGGGAGAGGAAAGTGGCGCGTGTGACTGAGAAAAACCCAATGAGAGCCGGGAACAGAGCTGGGGGAGCAGAGAGACGTTCCAGGGGTGGCATCTGGTGCGAAAAGGAGGGGGTGGCTTTGATCAGGAAACATGATTTCCAGTCTCAGGAGGAGCACGAAGGATATGGGCACAGATGCTGGCAGGGAGTGGTGCGATGAGCGGGTGGGATCGGAGCCAACCGTATGAGTCCTCATTTCATCAAAAATTCTGGAGCAGGCGACACCCAGATGGAGGCTGGGATTCCAGGCTAAGCAGGCAACAGAGTCGTGAGGGAACCAGAGAGCCCAGCTTCATCCTCCCTTCCCCGAATGAAAGTCTGCATTCCTGGAGCACAAACGGAGTGGACCCTGGGCTCTGAAGATACTAAGGGGAGCCTATTTTTATTGGTTACTTGAAGCTGGCAAATGATCCTGTCATTGCTGTAATTCTCAGTCTCTCTGCCTGAACAATGGAGGTAGTTACTCTGGCTTTTCTCAGGATCGCTGAGAAGATTAAATACATGTAAAAGGCTCAGGTAGTGAAAATTCCCGTTGGAACACAGGAAAATACCGATTTTGTAGAGTTTGACAACATGCAAAACAGTAAGATATGCCATGTAGTTATACACACAGAGTACAAAATATAAAAATAAGCCTCAAAATAATAAACAATAACTTCACTTTCGTAGGTTTCACCGGGGGGTTTGGGAGACATACTGATGGTGGTATGAATTGTACATGTCTTAGTTCTTAAACCAGGTGGTAAGGTATATTTGTTGTATATCTAAAAATATTCTTCCAATCTTCCAAGTCTTTTTTCTGTTTCTGCTCTCCAAAGTCATTTGTCCAATTTTTCCTTCCGACTCTGGGACATGTACGAGATCTGACAATTAAGTTTGTGAACTTGTTGCAATAATGTTGCTAACTTTTTTGATATCAGAGCGGTTACTCGTTATGGATTTTTACCAACTGCACAAACAGTTAACCAAGTTCACTATTTGGAAGTGCTGAAAAGGCTGCGTGAAAAAGTTAGACGACCTGAACTTTTCACCAACAATTCATGGCTCTTGCATCACGACAATGCACCAGCTCACGGGGCACTGGTGAGGGAGTTTTTAGCCAGTAAACAAATCACTATATTGGAACACCCTCCCTACTCACCTGATCTGGCCCCCAATAACTTCTTTCTTTACCCGAAGATAAAGGAAATATTGAAAGGAAGACATTTTGATGTCATTCAGGACATCAAGGGTAATATGACAGCTCTGACGGCCATTCCAGAAAAAGAGTTCCAAACTTGCTTTGAAGGGTGGACTAGGTGCTGGCGTCAGTGCATAGCTTCCGAAGGGGAGTACTACAAAGGTGACCGTGGTGATATTCAGCAACGAGAGATGCAGCACTTTTTCTAGGATGAGTTCACGAACTTAATTGTCCGACTTCATAGACATGAGTGACCAGAAGGCTGGGTCCAGGGCTTGGCTATCAGATGGGGCCATGCATCCAAAAAGCAAGGGGCACATGCAGATACACATGGCTTGTATACACGCTCTATTTCCTCGGCTTGTATACACGCTCTATTTCCTCGCTCTGTCTGCTGTAAGGACCTGGAAGCCATCGCACCTTGATGACAGCAAGCACTCCCAACAGAGACCATGGTTTCTAAATGCCATTCTCCAGTCGGAACCAGGACTCCTTGGAGACAGCTGATTCCAGGGCTGGGGCAGGGACAGTACAAGGGAAGCCGGGGACTTCCTGCGGTGACAGGAAGTAGGGGAGCACTCCCAGAATGGAAGGATAGGGGCACGTCAGAGACACCAGAACCAACCGGAAACAGCTTCCAGTGGGCAAAGCTGGAACGAAAATAAATAATGTAGGACTGGATTATAAACCAAAGAAGTATCCATGAGTCCATACTGATATACAAACATTCTTTTTTTATTATTTTTAGCTGAGCCATCCTGCCACCTGTTGGCAGCTCAACGGCAACTCAGCTCGGGCTGGGCATCGAACCGTCGTTGCTCAGAGCTAGGCTCGCACTCTTGAGCGAGCTCTTAACCAACTGCGCCACTCGGCCGGCCCCTATACAAACATTTTTTTTTTTTGAGGGCAGTGTCACTGGCCCTCCTATGTGGGACCCGAACCAGGGCTGCTGGCTTCCCAAGCCAGCACTTAACCACCGCGCCACTAAGCCGGCCCAAAACATTCTTGAATAAATAAATAGATAGGGGAGGATAGACGACTGTCCGATATGGATAATTTTCAAATAACTTCTGTGGATACTCCTCTATCAAGAGGTGAGACTTAACTCCCACCTTAAATGTGGACAGTGCAGGGACTTCCCTCCAAGGAGGATTGGGGACAAGGGGTGGGGTAATTTCACAGCCCAGAAACTGGCAAAGACTCCCTCAGCCCAGGTGACGAAGGTCACCATTGATGGTGACAAATCATGTACCTCTGAGAAGACATGTTGACAATGACACTTCACCTTTGTGGTCTTCCTCCTCCAAATCCAAACCCCGGTCTAACCATCAGATAAACCCAAATCGGGGGCCATTCAACAAAATACCAGACTCCTGAAAACTATCAAGATCATCAAAAAACAGGGACAGTCAAAAAAAATGATCACAGACCAGAGATGGCTAAGGAGGCATGATGACTAAACATAGGGTGGACGCCTGCGTGGGATCCTGGGATAGAAAGCAGGCATTAGGTAAAACCTAAGCGAACCAGAATTAACGGTTTCAGTGCTGGCTCCTCAATGTGCCAAATGTTCCGTGTGAACAGGAGGGGGAAACTGGGTGAGGGGGACACAGGAAGTCTGGACGATCCGGGCAACTTTTCCATAAATCTGAAACTGCTCTAAAGCCTGAAGTGGACTGACAACAACCAAAAGCAATGAAACACACCCGTCCGATGAGGGCTGGCACCTCTCCTCCGTGATCCAGGCACGCCGGTGGATCACACCCCATCCCAGGCAGCGTGGACAGGATCCACGGTGTAGCCCCAGGACCTAGTGCAGCGCCCTCCGTCCGCAGTGGGTTACCTGGTACCACGCATTTCATGGCAGAGCGAGCAGCCCTCAGGAGGCCCTTTCTCCCCTGACGTGCGACCGTCGGGAACCAAGGGAACCTGGACCTGGCTGTCCTAGAGCAGCCACTCCATAACCCTGCCCAGTGGTCAAGCGCACACACCAAACGCATCCTGTGATGTGCAAAACGGCCAGGAGGGGATGCTATCTCTCAGAGGGCAGCACACCTAAGTATGCCCATCTCAACACACCCTAAGACACTGCCCTTCTTCCTTGAGCCCACACAGACGCGGAAGGTGACAGGGCTGGCACCCTAGCCACCTTGCCACAACACCCCTCTGACACCCCTCCCGGCCATATGCTGCCCCCTTGGTAGAGCACGCTGGACGCTGGCTCAGGTGACCTCTAGACTGGCGCCGGACACACAGCAGGCCTGCGTCTGACGCAATGAGGGGATACACTCTACTGAAGGGTAGGTCCAGGAAGGCAGCTTTCGTTTGCCAACTGCTTTCTCTTTCTGCATAAACAGACTCGGGAGACACGTGTTTCTATTATGCCTTCACTGCCCCCCACCCTTCTCTTGGGGACACTGCACACCCGACCACAGCAGTATCCAGGCTGCAGGGCAGGCATATTTCTCATATTCACCTTAGCCCACCCAAGCCCAGCACATGGTGGGCACCAGCAAAGGCTTGGGAAAGAGGAGAAAGAGAAAGGAAAGGAGGAGGGATAAAGGAGAGAAAGGAGGAGGGCTTCAGAGCGGAGCGATACAGGTCAGACGTTTCCGGGAGGACTGGCACGGTGGACACCGCCTGCCCAGCATCCATCTCCACTCTCTTCCTTAGGAACAGAACTCAGATTTCAAGCTCACTACACGGCCTCCCCTTTAGCGAGTTGGTGCCATGTCACTAGCTTCTGGCCAAAAAAATACAAACAAATTCAACAGGGACTCCTAGGAACGACCCTTAAAGGCATCTTACTCAGCTTCATGATGAGCCCCTTTGCTCACCATTCCTCCTGGTACTGCCTGGAACACATGCCTGATGGCTGGAGCTCTAGCAGCAACCTTGGCCCATAAAGTGCTTTGCAATGAAGACCACGTGTCAAGGCAGTGGAGCAAAAAGATACAAAACAGTCTAGGTCCCCGACAATCCCCAGAGGCTCCCTGCCTCTCAGCTTCTTCTAAGTGAGAGAACCATTAACTTGTTTCTTGTTAAAAGTACTCGGGTACTTTGCATTTTCTGCCCTTTGAAGTCAAACTTAGTCCTAACTGATGTAGCAAGACAAGGCTCTTTCATAGAGCAGGTCCCACAGGTCACTGCTCTCGGCTTGGAACATTCTTTTTCCTTTTCTCTGGTCTCAATTATCAGGCGGGAAAGCTGTGACCAGACAGCCCTGAGCGGCTAAGCTGCCCGGCGCCACGTGGGGTCCCTTGGGGGTGACCATCTTCTCTGGTCTGGGGATAAAGCACCAGGGCTGACAAGTGACAACCCTGAGCCACCACCAGCCCCTGCAACAAAAAGACCCAGAGCCAAGGCAGACCTGGGCCCGGGGAGCTCAGGAGTCACTGCGTGGCTTTCCTTCTGCCTCCTAAGTTCTTCCCTCTTGGTTTGCTCAGAGACCAGTGTTTTGGCTGCCAGCCCTCGGCCACAGGGCAGACAAGGACAGCCGGACCCGATACAGAGCCCATGATTGACCCCCGGTCATGTGTGTGTAGCCTCTGGTGCCACCTCCCCCACCACATCAGTCCCCACTCTCGGTCACAAACCACAAGCTCTAGCCAGTCTCTCCCCGGCTTAAACCCCACAATGGCTCCACTGCCCAGGACACAGTCCAAGCTCCTGCACTTGGGTCCCAAGGCCATGGAGGGCGGGCGCCAGCCTGTCCCACTCACCTTCTACCCAACACTTTCTCTCCCTGAGTTTACTGACAGGTGGGTAACAGCCATGCACTCCCTGCCTTGTCCCCACAGGTCGGGGGCTCTCTGCCGGGAAGCCATCCTCACTCGCCTTTTCTCCTGGGCTGATCTGCTCCTGCGGGCCTCAGCTCCGAATCGCTTCTTTCTAGAACCTTCCCTCGTGCCCTCTGCTCCACCCTCCAGGAGCTGCCCGTTCTTGGGCTCCGGCATCAAGCCTCAGCCCACGGGGCTGGTACCACGCCGGTCATCATTCCCCCTGCAGCCACGCTGGGCTGGCACACAGCAGAGGTGCACTTGGAGAAATGGCTGCCCGGCCCGCCCTGACTTCAGACCAGGAAGCCGTGGGCTCACAGACGTTGCTTCCAACTCAGCAGGGAGGTCGGGACCTTGGAGGCTGCGTGCAGGGCTCGCCCTGGCTTTTGTGGTTGTGTTTACCAGCAGACGGGGCCTCACCTGGCATTCCCCGTGTGGCTCTCAGAAGGCGGGACGCTGGTCTGAACAGCCCTCACTTTCATTCCCATGGCAGGTGGGGAGGGACCGGTTTCAATGTGTCCAGAACCGAAATGCGTAGCACAGGTCGCTTCTGCTGGTGAGACGGGACCATGCCCAAACCCTCATGAAGTGTGGCCTCCTGCCCCAGTGCAGCCACCACTAATTCTCACGCCCCGTCAGGCTCGCTGGCTCCAGACACTGGAGAGCAGCAGCCCAGCCTGCACACAGAGATCCCAGGGAGCTGTAGACAGCTGTGTGTCCAAGAGGGGAGGGGACAGCAGTGACTGCCCCAGGATTGACAGTGAGGAGGCTGCGAGGCCCCTTGGGACACTCCCCCTTGGCCAGTAAGCCCCGGTGCTCACGCGTCAAGGCCCAGTGGCCCCCCACTAGCCTGTGCATTTGCAGGAAAGAGGCCCTGTGAGCAACTCGGGGAGGGCCAAATCAGACTTTAAAACCCTGTGCAATGGGTCAGTGCCCACCACACCCACAAATTCTGGACATAGAGTCTGCACTCATATAGGGATACAGAATCCAGCACCCCCTGCGCTGTGGGCCCACCGGAAGTTACAGGGTGTGGAAAAACGCGGGGCGAGTCTGATGCCGCTACCTGCCCACGTCACCTCTGCAGCCTGCCTGCACTGCCCGTCCTGCTCTCCCCACCTCAGCTACACCCCTCCCTTCCCACAGATGCCTCACCAGAAGCAGAGAGGTTGACTGACAGCAGTGCTGCAGTGACTGTGTGGACTTTGCCTCCTAGGACTTACTAGAGGAGAGCCGAATGTGGCAGATGCTGTTTAAAGGGGCTCTGCCTGCAGCCTTGCCCAGAGCCAGGCCGGGAGGTGAGGAGGGCGCTGCGGTCCCAGGTACCCTCTTCAGCAGGGCTAGGCTCACCCACGGGGACCTTCCTCCACTCCAACATCTGTACTTTTTTAATATAACTTCCCGAAATGTTACTCTGCAATTATCTCCAGACATTTAAGTGGGATCCCCAAGTACATACAATTAGACTAAAATGGTAATTTTAAATTACTGCTAATTTGAAAAAACATAAAGCTCTCCGATCTCCAAGACAATTAACCCTGAGAGGCCACGAGACCCCTGAAAAGAAACACTCTGGACCCTCACTGAGAAACAGCTCCTCACACGTGTACAGTCCCCTCAACACTCTCTAGAAACGGTCATTCATTTCCCAGCTTTGCAAACTGAGAGTGTCCCTCCGGCCACCTCCTAAAGAAGCAGCGCTGCCTTTTTGGAAGTGTGGTGATAACGTGAACACATGGTGCCAGCATCAGGTCCCAGGGGACAAGGATGCAAGGTCACCCCCTCGTCAGCCCTGCTTTAGTGATTGGAAGCCTTCCCTCTGATTCACGGTGGACTGTGGACTTTCGTTGGCTGTCCCCCTGAAACCTCCCATGCACGGGCTCCTTCAAAGTCCAAGAGCTCCAGAATAATGGACTTGGGGCTGGCTCTCCCAGGAGGCCACCGGCTATGGGACAGGATATTCAGTGTTGACCCGCCTTGCGACCCCAGAGAGCTGGCAGGCAAGCCAAGGCCAAGGCCAGAGTTCCCCAGGCAAGGGAGGAAAAGGAACTGCCCAGGAAGGACCTGCCTGTTGCTGCCCATGGGTGGGGCATGGCCAGCTCGGGAGGACTGCCCGAGACCTGGGGAGTCACAATACAAGCGATGGATGGGGCAGTCACGGGCATGTCCCTCAGGCCATGGGGATGAATTGCAAGTTCCCAGAGGAGCATCTCTGAGAAAGTGTCCCTGGAGAGGACAATTCAGAGTTCAACATCTGCTGGTCCCTGAGAGGGCAAAGCAGCCCCTAAGCAGTAAGCCCGCCCTCCGGGGCCCAACCCTGGCCAGCAGGGACAGAGGCTAGACAAGAGAGGATGCACACACAGCCCTCCTTCCATTGCCAGCACCCAAGACAGATCAGGATCCAGCCAGTGGGAGACGCTCCCAAGATGTGACAATGACTCGATTTCTCGTTTTTGTTACTAAAATGAGGCTGTTCCTGGTGCTGAAAATAGCCAGAGAGGGCTGTATTTGCCTTAGGAACAACAGAAAGCTTCAGGGCCTCCCTGAACAGAAAGATCTCGCCCCTCACCCCCACCCCAGGCAGGTTCAGAGGGAGCCTGTGGGTGAAAAGAAAGCTATTTCTCACTTGTTTGTTATGCAGCCCAGGTGTTGATGTGGTCAGGCTGTGATGTCTCAGGGGGACACAGTCAGCCCCACAGAGGGTACCAGATGTGACATGCCTTCCTCCAACAGGGTCCTCCAGCCCCCAAACTCACAGGCGCCACACATTTGTACATTATGTTCTAAGCGTTTG
Organism: Aselliscus stoliczkanus; assembly: GCA_033961575.1. Lineage (NCBI taxonomy): Eukaryota > Metazoa > Chordata > Mammalia > Chiroptera > Hipposideridae > Aselliscus > Aselliscus stoliczkanus. Next base: position 33,788,406 of record CM066741.1, read on the forward strand.
GACCAGACCCAGTTTACAGCCACAGAAAATCTTGCCCACCCAGGGTCTGCCACAGGCACAGAGGCTGCCCATCTGGTCCCACAGCCTGGTGGTCAGTGGTACCAGCTCAACGCCAGTCTGAACCAGCCTCACACGTTTCTACGGGAGGAAAGCAGTCCAGAAACCTGGCTGGTTTCTGGCGCCACGATGTATGTCTGCCAACCCACTTTCACCTTGTACCAGCGAGGCTGGGGGCCTTGGAGAGGTGGGGGGTGGGGGTGCGTGAGCTCTGGGCCTCTGTGCCGACCCAACCTCTTCATTCCCCTAACTCTTCTTTACATAGATGCAAATGGACCAAATATCGCCCTTTAAGTAAAATAATGATGAACGTTTCAATGTGGGGCAGAAGCAGCTCTATGTTTAGTGAGTGGGTAGCCAAGCCATGGTCTCTCGTACAAGAACTGTGGTCTTTACGAATACATATTTCCCCCCTTCCCCAGAGGGAAGTAGGAAAATAATATTTGTCACGCTTGTAATTAAGACCAGAACAGATGGCAATGGTTGAAAAATCTGTTCACGAGAATCGATGCGGGAGCTGGGATCGTCAAGAAGACGCAGAGCATGGGGGCGATGTTATTTTTCTTGATGTGTGAAAGGCCCACTCTTGCAATCCCAGAAAACAAAGAACTGGGAATGTAGGGAAAGGGGTGGGAACAAAGGTTCATCCACAGTTAAGAGACCAAAACAGATGGCAACTTAGAAGTGACTTTAGAGGGCCGGCCGAGTGGCGCAGTGGTTAGGAGCTGGCTTGGGATGCCGGCGGCCCTGGTTCAGATCCCACATATGAGGGCCAGTGACACTGCCCTCAAAAATAAAAAAAGAAGTGACTCTCGAGAAGCCCACTTGCTTCTGTGCTGCCCAGGCAGGCCCCAGCCCCCAGCACCACAAGCACCATTTTAAAGACTGGGAGAGGCAAGCATATCACAGACTGGCATTTCAACAGGTACTTGTTCGGGTCCCACATATGAGGGCCAGTGACACTGCCCTCAAAAAAAAAAAAAAAAAAAAAAAGAGATACTTGTTTTCTCTACCCAGTGAGGACACCTGGAAACTTCCTGTTTGTGGATGAAAGACTCATCTGTGCTTCAAATTCCCCAAACCCACAACGCACAAGAGAAAACCTACAAAGTCACAGCCACCTGAGAAAACCTACAAAGTCAAAGCCACCTGTGCCCAGGTGGCGTGGCCTTGTGAGGTATCACTTTTGTTTTATTCATTCAGAACGTGCCAGGCACTCTTCTGGAGTGTGGGCATGAGAGGGGACAGGTATATGACACTCCAGCCCATGGTGAAACAACACACCCAGTATCAAAGGCCTGCTGTCCAGGGGGCAAGGCTTGACCAGACCTTGTCTCAGAGCCGGGAGGAAAGTGCATCCCTCACAGAAGCCCTCCAGCCTCTCTGTCTCACTCAGGGGGGTGGACAAGGGATACGAGAAGGAACACTTGTGGAGGTCACCACTGGGGACACAGACCCACCTAAAGATGGAGATTCCATCAGAAGATTAGTGAAAGCCTTCCCTCCCCCACACCTCACCACCACACCAACAGAGGTCCAACATAATCGCAATAGAGTCCATAAGACCAGACTCGAAGGGGGACGGAGGGAAGCCCAAAGTCAAGGACCGAGGCAAAGCCAACGACACTGGAAGAGCATGGGCCCTCTGGCACCTCTAGTGACAGCAGAGGCGACACACAGCCCAACTCCTAATGAGATTTACCTAAATCCTCACACTCCAGGTTATTACCTTGGCTCCTACTTTCCAATCTAACATGCTTGACTTTCAACCACAACTCTTAGAACGCACGTTGAAGGCCAATTAAAAAATAAAAATTAAGGAAAACAACCCCAGATTCTAAAGAAACGAAGCAAGCATCCTAACCAGACTCAGATAGGACACAGAGTTTGGAATTATCAGAGTCGGACTATAAAATAACTATGATTAATGTGTTGTGATGGGGAAAACAGACACCATGCAAAAATAGAGTGGTAATATAAATAGAGATGAAAAGTGTAAAAAAGAATCAAAAAGAGATCCTAGAAATTTTGTTTAAAATGACCTGTGAGGGCCAGCTGAGTGGTGTGCTGGTTAAGAGCTGGCTTGGGATGCCAGCAGCCCCGGTTCAGATCCCACATATGAGGGCCAGTGACACTGCCCTCTACAGCTGAGATGGTGAACAACAGCTCCACCTGGAGCTGGGCTGCTGTTAGTCCCCGTGGACAGTGTAGACTGCAACCCCTGCTGCAGTGGGCTGCCATAGGCTACAGTGAGTGGCTGGCAGCCAGCGTGAGCGGCCAATAGCTGCTGTGAGTGGCCGTCCAGAGGCCAGTGACCAATCTGCCTCATCCAGGAGGAGCGCAATGACGATACCAACATGGGCCAGTGAAGCGGCGTCCTCTGCAGCTAGACTGAAGAACAAAAAGACAGCAACTTGTCTGTTCCTCTTCCCCGGTTCCCCAACACTGTTCCCCTCCCTCAATTCCCGAATGGAATCTTTTAAAAAAAAAAAAAAAAAAACAGAAAGAAAGCTGGAGTACCAACATTAATTTCAGACGAAGCAGACTTTAGAGCCAGGGAAAGTATGATAGATAAAGAGGGGGCATTGCATAATGAGATGTAATTGAATTCAATTCTCCAAGCAAAGATTACAACCTACACGGCTACGCACCTAACAACAGAGTATGGAAATATATGAGGCAAACAGTGATAAAGCTGAGAGAGAGACACATCTGCTATTATAACTGGAGACTTCAACATCCCCCGTCAGTAACTGACAGGACAAGCAGGCAGAAAATCAACAAGGAGAGTCCACTTGAACAGCATTACCCATCCACTGGGTCTGACTGACACTGGCAGAATATTCCAGCAAAATACACATTCTTCTCAAGCTGTAGGGAGCATTCATCAAGTAGTATATCTTAGTCTGTTTGGGCTGCTGTAACAAACATCACAGCCTGGGTGGCTTATAAACAACCAACGTTTATTTCTTAAAGTTGTAGAGGCTGGAAGTCCAAGGTCAGGGTGCCAGCGTGGTTAGGTGAGGGCTTTTTCCTAGTCTCAGACTTCTCACTGCATCTTCATATGGCAGAGGGGGCCAGGCCTCAGCGGGGCCTCTGTGATAAGAGCTCCAATCCCATCTTGAGGGCTCTGCCTCCTCACCCAATCCCCTCTCAAAGGCCCTAATACCATCACCTTGGGGGTGAGGATTTCAACGTAGGAATTGGCAGAGGAATGACGTAAACATTCAGACCACAACACCAAGACTGACCATATTCGGGCCATAACACACACCCTCACAAGTTTTTAAGAAACAGAAATCATACAAAGTATGTCTCAAACCAGAATGGAATTGAACTAAATCAGTAACAGGAAATAGGCGAAATCCCCAAATAGTTGGAAATCAAAGAACGCTGTTTGAAATAACACGTGAGTCAATAAGGAAATACCAAGGGAATCGTTTCAAAATGTTTTGAACTAAATCAAAATACCACTTGTCCAATTGTGTAGAACACAGCAAAAGCAGTGGCTATAGAGAAGTCTCTAGCACAAAATGCATATGGTAAAAAAGAAGAAAGATCTAAAATCAATAACTAACCTCCTACCTTCGGAAACAAGACGAAGAACAAATTAAGTCTAAACGCAAGCAGAAGGAATACTGTAAAAATTTTACAGCATAAATCAGTGAAATTGAACACAGGGAAATAACAGAGAAATATGGTCAAACTTGAAAACTTCATGTGGCTGCATTTAAGCTTTTGTCAGAGAGCAGTGAGGACAACAGAAACGCATTGCCCTGGGAGACTAAGGAATCTACCCATGCCTCAGTTTCCTTTCCTCCAAGGATGATGGGGGCACTGAGATATTGGGCTTCAGGCCCCATATCAGGTCCCATTCAGCACAGGGGCCGGGATACACGCGGGAATGGCCCGTCTGCATAGCACCATGGTGACGGCCACAGGCCCTACTCACTCAGAATCTCCAGGCTCAGGAGGGCGCTCGGCCATCCGCAGGACGGTCCTGGCCTCCACGACGGACTTGCCCACGTGAGACTCAGCAATGCTGAAATCTTCCAAGACTAGAATGAAAGAGGCACAAAAGGGGCGTCAGTGGGGAGGCACGTGCAAATCACTCATTTACAAACGGGTTCGCCCATCAGCGTGACGGCTGACACAGGAAAACTGAGGGGCTAACAGGTCTCTGTGCCATAACCCCCAAAGCAGCTCAGAAGTCTGGGACCAGAGCCCCGGGTTCTGCAGAACCCCAAACATTTTTAAAGTCAGAGTCCCAAATTGATCATGAGTCACCCCGAGTGCTTTGGTGAGCTCCCCCGTTTGTTCCTGAAGGTCAGTGAGCACTGGTGACTCAGGACCTGAACCCCGAGCAGCCGGGCCTCGTCTCCGACCGTGGCGGAGTGCTTCTCAAAGCCGCACACAGGAAACCTGTGGCATCAACACTTCAGGTGGAGACAAAACACACCCTTCAAGGTTGGTTCCCCACTTGTTTTCCCAAATTAGCAAAACGCCACACGAGATACAGGGCATCGTGTCATTTGGGTTACTCCTCCATCCACGGGAGGAATTCTACAAAATGCACTAACCAAAGCCTTTTGGGAAAGAAGGTGACCATGTGCTCACGGATGTGCACATGAAGAGCCATCCCAAGCGCGAGGGACACTGATTCCTCTCTGACAAGTGGGGGCGCCAGAGCTCAGCGGGCAGCGGGCGGAAAAGCGTTACCAGGGATCTCAGCACAGGCTGCAGAGAGACACCTTGGCTCATACCTTAGCTCTGCCACTGACGGCCCTCTGAGACTAAGGAATCTACCCGTGCCTCAGTTTCCTTTCCTCCAAGGATGATGGGGGCACTGAGATATTGGGGTTCAGGCCCCACATCAAGCACCTGAGCCCCGGCCCCTCTCATTCTTGCCTCCTTGTCTTGTCACAATCTGGCACCCACCTCTTCAGCCTTCCCTGCCGACCTCTCTTGCTGTCCCAGTGCCCTCACTCCCTCAGTACCAGCCACCTGGCCTCCTTCTCTTCCTCAAACACACCAGACAGGTGTCACCCCAGGGCCTTTGCACAGGCCATTCCCCTAGCTGTCGTGGTTCCCACCCTCCTCTCCCCCATGCTGCTGCCTGTACATCGCCCTCCCTGATGGCCGCACTTAAGTAGACCTGTAGCCCCACCCACTGAGCCTTTCCTGGCTTCCTCCCCTGCTGGGTGTCTCTCCATGGCACTTGCCACCACCTAACATGTGACACATTTCTTTATCTTGATTATCATCTGCCTCCCCTCTCTGGAAAGTAAGCTCTAAGAGGGCAGGGATTTTCCATCAACACTCACTAGACACTTGTGGAATGAACGAATGAGTCTACCTTCCCTGCAGGGGGAAAGCAGAACGCGTGCATGCCACAGCCAGCACCCACCTGCCCAGGAGACCGATGGGCACACACGCAACGATGCTGACTAGACTCCGGCTCTGCAAGATGCCCCGAGGGAAGAACACGAGGCCCTGAACGCTGGAGCCAACGGTGCCCTCACAACAAGCCCTGAAAAAATGCCACCAATACCCCAGAGCTGGAAGTGCCCACATCCAGCACTACCTTTTGCAGGGGAGGAGGCTGAGGCTCACAGGGCAGCTCGGACACTCGTGTCCAGCTGGGCCCCGAGTCCCGGGCCTTCCACACCCCAAGCTCGCTAAAGTCTTAAATGTTTTAAATCTGCGTATAAGTGGACCCGTATAGTTCAAACCCACGTTGTTCAATTATATCATCACCTCAGGCATTAGATTTCAACATATGAATCTGGGGGGACACACATATTTGGTCCAGGATGTGGGCACCTGGGTGGGGAGGAGGCAATGGGGGTGCCTGCTAAGGGGTGCGGAAGATGGGAATGTTCTGGAATTAGATGGTGGGGATGGCTTCACACCACCGTGAGTATATTTAAAAGCCACTAAAGGGCCGGCCGAGTGGCATGGTGGTTAAGCGCTGGCTTGGGAAGCCAGCGGCCCCGGTTCGAGTCCCACATAAGAGGGTCAGTGACACTGCCCTCAATAAATAAATAAATAAATAAATAAATAAATAAATACATAAAAGCCACTAAATTGTACACTTTAAAGGGGTGCTTTTATGGTACGGGAATTATATCTCAATAAAGCTGCTATAAAATCTTTTAACTCCTAAGTCAGATCACATCCTCCTCTCCTCAACTTCCTCACACAATGGCCCCGTCGCCTGGAGTAGAAGGTCTCGTGCCAGCAGGAAGCTTCTAGGCCCTCATGCCTCCCTCTGCCCCAGCCTCACTGGCTCTTTGCCAATCCCCAGACACGCCAAGCCCACCCTGGAAGCCCCGGGTCAGTGCAGACCTCAGCACCCCTGCTCAGACGCCACAGCCCACCCACCCGTCAAGGCTGCATCCCTTGTCCTGCCCTGAACCATGGGGACCCACCTCATCTCCACCTCATCTGCTATATTCTGTGATATGTGCCTCATCGTCACCTACAACAGTGCTCAAGGATGACTCATATTGTCTGAATGTTGACTCAGTGACAGACTGTCCCCAAGACACACTGAGACAGATGCTCTCAGGGAGGCAGAGGGGCCATTCCCCAGGGCCTGGGGGCTTTGCAGCTGTCCCCCCAACCCACCATGTTTGGGACCAACTCACTCCTTAATCCCTCAGTCGTGCCTGGATGACGGGGTGAGCCAATGGCCCCTCAACGTGACCTGGAAACCCAGCTCCCATCTGCAACTCGAGGAAAAACTGCCTGCCCACCCAGACCTCCGGCTCCAGGGGCCTTGGGGCCTGCAGGGAAGACGGGGAGGGGGAACACAAGCTCTGGCTTCGGAATGGCCACAGCTGGAAGCTTCCTGTAGGCCCCTGAGAGACCAGCCTGTTCCCACTGAGACACCCACATCCAGGCTACTTCCTGTTCCAACAAAAAGGCCTGGTTCTCATACTGAAAACTCCTCAAATCCTTCCCACCTCCCTCTCTATTCACGTCCTCACCAGGAGGGAGCAGGGATGGGAACACACAAGGCCACAGGAGGAGAAGGACAGCTCACCTGCCCCCCAGTGGCCCGTGGCAGCAGCCCCCACTGAACTCGCCCAGCCACCCCCTCTCGGTGCATCACGGGGACACCAGGGCCCTGGAAGGCCTCCCCCGACTAACACACACACACACACACACACACACACACACACACACCCATACCCACTCAGGTATTCCTTTAAAAGACTACATCTTGCCCGTTCCAAGACAAAGGCCATGGGTTCCAAGAGGAAATAAGGAGGGAAAGCTGGTGAAGAGGAGCACGGGCCATCCTTTCGGCTGGGGGTGGCCATCTTGCTTCACCTCACTGCCTTTCAGAGTCTCACACACACTTGCTGTGATTATTATTCCTATTTGGGCTGAGTAGTCAGGGCGCCAATGGGGCAGCTAAGTCTGCCAGCGCCTCCCTGCCGCAGGGAGTCCCTGAGCAGCAGGCAGCTGTGCTGGGATAGGGGGACAAAAGCTGAGACCAGAGCAGGGTCCAGAAGTGGGGTGGGGGGACCAGGACGTCACAGGAGCACCAGTCTCCGGAGACGAGCCAGCACCTCGGCACCTGGCCTTCCCCAGGTCACAGGAAGCAAAGACTCAACAGGCCATTACACAAGGACAGTCTTAAAACAGGAGGAAGGAAGTCAGCAAGACTGGGACGCAACTACAATCTATTAATAGTAAAACAAGAAAAGGGTCATTGAGTCATTAGACATTCGTCAAAGCCCATAGAGTGAACAACACAAGGAGTGGACCTATCCTAATTTTGTTAATAACAATAGCAATAATAATAGTAGTGATAATAATAGCATCACTATCGTCTCATCAATGGTAACTAACGTACCACAGTAATGCAAGATGCTAATGGGGGAATCGGGGGGCTGGCAGGTGAGGAGGCGTACGAAAACTCTCTGAAATTTCTGCTCGACCTTTCTGGAAACCTTAAACTGCTGAAAAAAAATTAAACCTATTAATTCGAGAAAAAAAATACGCCCCTTGTTTTCAGAGAGCTGAAATGTAAGAATGGATACGACTGAGGAGCCACCTGGTAAACAGTCTCCTTCTCTCCAAATCGGGGGACGTTAGTAAATTCTCAGGATTGGGTTCTTTCACCTTCTATCACCAGAACTACTATTTTATTGGCAGGGGCAGGGGTGACAAGGAGACAGCACAGGAAACCTCAGAAACCATGTCCGCCTTTGCCTGGGCCCTTGGCCTCTGCAGGCTGCCACATTTCACAGCGTCTGGCCTGAAGGAGTACCACTCTCTTTATTTGGCTGTTGGTGGCGAATTACATCCTTGCTGGTTTTCTCCTTTTTTAAAAAATGTATCTCTTTAGGAAGAGTCCCAATGAAGCCTTTCAGAAAAGCAATTCAGCATCTCCATCCAAAATTTAAATACATACTCGTACATATCCTTTTACCCAACAATGCCAATTCCAGGAGGCCTTGTACTTATAAGAAATAAGTGCTGTCTATATGGGGATTTTCATTGCGGCAATCTTTTTAAAACCTGGAAGCAATCTAAGTGCCCATAAATAGGAGAATGGTTACATAAATTATGGCAGAGTCCACATGCTCGAATACTTGGAGGTGCCTTTTGAAGAGGCAGACCAATATTTGGAGTGTGCATAGAGTGAGATATAGGTACATCAAGTGAGAAAAATCTATATGCATATTTGCAAGTCTATGTAAGGATGAGAAGGCATGTGTGGTTTCTTCTGGGGGAGGCTATTATTAAATACAGGTGTCTTGGGCCGGCCGAGTGGCGCATTGGTTAAGAGCTGGTTTTGGGATGCCAGGAGCCCCAGTACGGATCCCACATATGAGGGCCAGTGACACTGCCCCCTCTACAGCTAACAACAGCTCCACCTGGAGCTGGGCTGCTGAGTCCCTAGGGACGGCATAGCTGCAGCCCCTGCTGCAGTGGGCTGCCATAGGCCACAGTGAGTGGCCGGCAGCCAGCGTGAGTGGCCGTTCAGAGGGCGACCGATGTGCTTCATCCAGGAAGAGCGCAATGACGATACCAACATGGACCAGTGAATCGATGTCCTCCACAACTAGACTGAAGAACAAAAGGACAGCAGCTTGTCTGTTCCCCTTCCCTGGTTCCCCAATGCCGTTCCCTGCCCCCAATTCCCCAATAAAATCTTAAAAAAAAAAAAAATACAGGTGTCCTGCTTGAGTCTTTTACCAAAATGCACTTATTATTCACCAGCTTTATCAGGAGACCCACAGTCTGCCCCGATGAGGATTCCATATTCTAGTTGGGAGGTGCCAGCACCAAGGAAACCGCCTTTGGAGAAGGGCAGACGGGGAGCAGGGAGGCAGGACCCCCACAGGAGCCCCTGCTCCCGGGCATCAGGAAAGGCAGGGGACGAGGGCCCAGCTGCAACCTTCCAAGTGACAGCAACGTGGCGGGGGTGGGGGTCAGGGGGAGGACAGAAACTGGGGACCTTGGGGACCAAGATGGCCGTGGAAGACACTGAGGTATTAATTAGGGGGGAAACTAAAGAATTCAGTTTCATTCACCATCATTCACGTGTGTGTGTGTGTGTGTGTCATGTGTATACATGACTGGTATGTGTACATACATATATTCTCATGCACACACCTGCACTGGGGGCGACAGGCGGCTGGCAGCCTGGGACAGGCAGCAGTGGCCAGCGTGTCACAGGCCCCAGGGTTGGGGGGCACAGCAGCAGGGCCAGGGACTCAGCGGGCGCTAAGTCTGCAGGTAGAGAGGATGAGGCATGTCCCCCCACCCGGAGTGGCACTCACACAGGCTGCACAGGCTCAGGGCAGTTTTCCTTAACCTTCTCTGAGGGCGTGGGGGCGGGGGGAGGTCAGGATAAGCTCAAAGGGAGGGTCCCGCGTGGAACTGTGCTGCGACCGGCGGTGCAGAGAGTGGGGGAGTGGAAGGAGGAGCAGTCCCCGAGGGAAGGTGCCCCTGGGGACAGCAGCCACCCTCCTGAAATCTGGGTGTCCACGCCCACACAGAAGAACAAAGGAAAAAGGTCCCTACCACAAGATGGCCCCAAACCCCACCCTCGCTTAAAACTTCTGCAGCAATTTCAGATGCTTCACAGACAAAAACGGAAAACCTGCAGTGTTTCCACGTGTATAGATCTTTTAAAGCCTGCTTCCCTTTTCGAGTCACTTAATCAAAATTAAATTCCCATGTAAACCATGCTTAGGAGTGAGCAACTGTCCTGGGGTCTGAAACAACAAAAGAGCGGTGGGAAGTACCCGGATGCAGCAGGGGCCGTGCCATCCCCCACCCCCACCCCCACTGCAACCCCCCAAACACTGCGAACCGACTGTGCATGAGGCAAGCTTGCCAACCCCTCTGTTCAAAGCACTCTCACAGAATTAAAAAGCCTCTAAGTGATTCTCAGACAAGACACAAGGGAAACTTAAACTATCTTGTAAAAAACAAGTTTCTTCTAGTAAAATTTCTGTTCTCAAAGATTTCCACATGGAGGGAGGAACACCAGGCAGCTGGCGTAATTGCCCAGGGCCAGGGCCCCAATGTTTAAGCCCCTTTGTGTTCTGGAAGGATCTGTGTGGACCCCACGGGCCTGTCGTGGGAGGCTCCCAACAGAGGTCAGGGCTGACCCCTTGGACCCCTGGAATAGAAGCTGCCACATGGCATCAAAACCTGGAGACGCTGAAAGCAGCTATGCAGTTTTATGCTCCAACTAGGAGAATTTTTCCTAAAATTGTGATAATTACTGAAATTCTCAGGATGGTACACCCCATAGGGTAAGGGCTGCCCCGTATTATCAGCGGCTGTGACCCCGTCTGGCACCCAGCACGTACTGGGCGTGGGCCACTGCTGAGCCCCCAGCCCCAACCTGGGGTCCTGCCCGCTCCTGTGGCTACTGTGAAGACAAAACAGGTGACAGATGTGAAGTCCTTGGTGTCACACATAAGTCAGGGACCACTGTGTGAGGAGGGGGCATCCCCATGTTTACACGGGGCTGCTCAGCAGGCTGACCCCAGCCCCCCGTCTGTCCAGGAGTCCCGATGTCACACACAAACTGTGCTGTATGGGCCACCACTGCACACATGACAAAAGTCGCCGGTCCCTGCCCAGACAGTGTGATGTGTTCAATACCAGAACCCAAGTCCCACGGACCAAGGAAGCCCTTGGCTAGCCGACCCCGGTGCCTGGCACACAGTAGGTGTTTAATAAGTATTGGCTGAATGATGAGTGAATCGCTAAATGGATAGATGTTATGTGTCTTTGAAATCTTTTCTTCACCAATTTTTAAATGTGCTTTGTTTAAAGTAAATACACACACAAGGTATTGAAGGTACATTCAAGTAAGAAGCCCAGGGAACAAAGGATAAAAATCAGGAGACATTAGGGCCGGGGGCTCACCCACTAATATCCCTGCCCAATAACTATAAGTGGGTGACAGGAAGGAATGAGGCCAGCTCCTCCCTGGTATTCATGAAGTCAGAGGGGTAGGGAGGGACGGCCTCCAGATGGTGACATGCCAGGATGTGACATCCCACCAACCAGCGGTGCAGCCTCCTGACCCACTCCTGACCGATTATGTGGCCAGCAGCTGGAACTCAGGGCTTTTATGATGTGTTAACCTTAAAGATTAACCTGGGGGGCTGGCCAAGTGGCGTATTGTTTAAGAGCTGGCTTGGGATGCCAGCGGCCCCAGTTCGGATCCCACATGAGGGTCAGTGACACTGCCCTCTACAGCTAAGATGGCAAACAACAGCTCCACTTGGAGCTGGGCTGCTGTGAGTCCCTAGGACGGCATAGCTGCAGCCCCTGCTGCCGTGGGCTGCCATAGGCTACAGTGAGTGGCCGGCAGCCAGTGTGAGCTGCCAAGAGCCGCTGTGAGCGGCCATCCAGAGGCCGGAGATCGATCTGCCTCATCTGGGAAGAACGCAATGACGATACCAACATGGGCCAGTGAAGCAACGTCCTCCACAACTAGACTGAAGAACAAAAGGACAGCAACTTGCCTGTTCCCCTGCTCCAATTTCCCAATAAAATCTTTAAATAAAAGAAAAAAGAGGCAGCCTGGGGCCAGCTGTGGTTCCTGAATGGTTTTCAGAAAGCCAATCCTGAATGAAGACAGGAGCCTGATGGGCCTGTCACAGATCCTAAATCCCCACATCACTGAAGCCACAACATCTCCATTTCAGATTTCAAACACAAAAGGGTAAATCTTGGAATAGTCCATGCTTCCTGACCTGTAGTAGATGCTCAGAAATAGAAAGTTTCTGGGCAGCCTGTTAGCTTAGGTGGTTAGAGTGCAGTGCTCATAATATCAAGATTGCCAGCTCGATCCCCACATGGGCCACTAAGCTGTGCCCTCCACCACTAGATTGAAACAACGACTCAACTTGGAGCTGATGGGTCTTGGAAAAACACACTGTTGCCCTGGAAAAACGCACTGTTCCCCAATAAAATAAAATAAATTTAATTAAAAATTAAAAAAAAAAAAGTAGCCTCTTGTCTGGCCCTTCTCTGAAATGTCCTCTCTTACAAGTGACACATGATACTAAGTGGCATCTCATGACTCAAATACGAACACTGGAAACCCTCCCAGGTCTTCCCCATGGCAATAAAGAGGATTTAAAATAATTTAATATCGTGCCCATTGAATCGATTTCAAAACAGCCCAGGCAAATACACTCTGAGAGGGAACGGGGATGAAACAAAACATTAAACAGATACGGCTAGATAAGTGAGACTGAAAAGAGAGAACGAATCACTTCATCGCTAAGATGAGGCTCTTGAAATCTCTTTTAAAACAATATAGAGGGTGATCAGTTAGCTCAGGTGGTTAGAGCGTGGTGCTGATAACACCAAGGTTGCCGGTTTGATCCCCACATGGGCCACTGAGAGATGCACCTTCCCTAAAAGAGTCAACTGTGCCATTGTAGCATGAAAGCAATGTGTAAACAGTGACCATGACTGTCCCCCTATAAAGTTAATTTAAAAATTAAAAAAAAAAAGAATTTGGTAAAAAACTAAAATAAAAAATAAGACAATATGGTCCTATCCCCCACTAATCCCCCTACAGCCAGCGACACACACAAATCCTCGTGGTTTTACTCAGAATGGTGTAACCAAGGAAGCATCAATTCCTTGTTTCCATCACTAAAGCTACTATGAATCTGTAAGCTGTACACACTGTTATAGCTTCATTTCCAATGAGAATCAGAAACCCTGCTGGACTCAGGACAGCCCAGCAGACTGTCCACAAGGCCACAGCACCAGGAGGGCGAGGGGGCTGTCCCAGCAGCTACCTTTTGTTTGGTTCATTGTGAAACGTTTCTGAATGGTTTAAGCAAGATGCATTCTAATTTCCAAGCTCTATTAAATTCAAGAAAGAGACAGAATCCATACATAGCTCGAGAGAGAACAAGTGAATCTTCTTAGGTTCCAAACTGTAATTAAGACCAGGGTGGAAAGCAGAGGGGCACTGAATTAAATTCCCTCCCTGACCCCTGCTCAGCTGCCCTGGGTCCGGGCGTCTTATCTCCACCAAACAGACCAGCAGGCAAGCTACTGCCCACGGTCCTATGTGAGCTCCCAATGCCAGCATCACACTCTTATCTGCTCAGGACAAGCAACATGGGTCAGAGCTGGTGGCCGTGTTCTTTCTTGTCGTGCTCTGTGACCTGTGACCCGCTCTCCTGGGATAATGAGCAGGATGGCAGCCAGCAGAATGCAAGCCGTTCAGCTCACGGCTCCTTTCTCAGAGGCCACCTCTCAGCGACCCATGGTTTGCAACTCGAAAATGCACAACCCCTGCACAGAAACCCTTCTGCTTCACAAGGTATTTATACGACATCAAAATTATAACGTCTTCTTATGGTTCTTCTTGGTTTTTTTTTGTATGTTTTTTTTTTTTGGCATAATCAGTGCTTCGTATTGAAAAACCAGAAAATGTAAGTTATTCATTTAGTGACCCTCCTTTTGGAGAAAGAATCACATTTATGAAATTGGGACTGTCCCCTGAAATCAAGACTTAGGATCCTTGAAACTCTAGAGATTTGAATTTTTACATAATTTCATACCAAGCCCACTTAATGGAATGCAAGCTATCTCAAGCGGGTACACTATCAGAACTGAGAAGAAACTCAAGTTTCAATAAATGCAGCTATACAAGAAAATGAAAAGAGAAAGCTTGCTTCGTTGCTAGAAAGGATTTCCAAAGATGACATTTTTGAAACCAGCCATGGTTCTGACGTCTATAAATGCATAAATCATTGCGGTGACCAGGACAAAATAGCAAAACGAAATTGGAACACAGACACTATCTACCTTCAGGGCCTTACTATAGAGATACAGTAGTCACGACAGTACAGTATCGGTAAAAATAGATCAGTGCAGTAGAACGGAAAGCCCAGAAATAGGCCCACTATTGGTCCATTGATAATAATCAATGGTTCTGTGACAAAGGAGCAAAGGCAATAATATGATGGAGAAAAGATAGTCTTTTCCACAAATGGTCCTGGGACGACTAGACATCTACATACAAAAAGTGATTCACAGAATTCACATCCTTCACAAAAATGAACTCAAAATGGATCACAAACCTCAATGTCTAAACCTAAAGCTATTAAAACTCCTGGAAGACAACCAAGGAGAAAATCTAGGTAACCTTGAGTTTGGCAATGAATTTTTTTTTTTTTGGCTACAACACCAAAGGCATGATCCGTGAACGAAAAAATTAATGAACTGGACTTCATTAAAACTAAAAGTTTCTGCTCTGCGAAAGACACTGTCCAAAGAATGAAAAGATGAGAGAAAATATTTGCAAAAATACATCTGATAAAGAACTATTATCCAAAATACGCAAAGAATGCTTAAAGTTCAACAACAAGAAAACAAACAACCCAATAATAAAATGAAGCAAAGATGTGAGCAGACACCTCACCAAAGATACACAGATGGCCAATAAGCATGTGAAAAGATGCTCCCCATCAGATGTCCTCAGAGAAATGCAAATTAAAATGACAATGAGGTCCCACTACACACACACACACACACACACACACACACACACACACGTATTAGAACGGCCAAAACCCAGAAACTGACAGCCCCAGATGTTGACAAGGGCATGGAGCGACAGGAACTCCACAAAGGGATACCGCATTTTAGAAGACAGTTTAGCAATTCTTACAAAACTAAGCATACTCTTATCATAGGATCCATACCCCTTGGTATTTACCCAAAGGACTTAAACACTTATGTCCACACAAAAATCTGCCCACGGATGTCTACAGCAGCTTTACGCATAATTGCTGACACCTGGTAGCAAACAAGGTATCCTCAATATACGAATGGGTAAATACACTGTGGTTCATCCAGGCAATGGAATATTGTTCAGCACTAAAAAGAGATGAGCTATGAAGCCATGAGAAGACATGGAAGAACCTTAAATGTATGTTATTAAGTGAAAGAAGCCAATCTGAGAAGCCAATCATACGAGGTCGGACAATTAAGTTCGCAAACTCATTGTAGAAAAAGTGCTCCATACCTCATGGCTGAATATCGCTACTGTCTCCTTTGAAGTCCTCCCCTTGGGGAAGCTATGCTCTGATGCCAGCGCCTAGTCCACCCTTCAAAGCAATTTTGGAACTCTTTTTCTAGAAGGGCCATCAGAGCTGTTGTCATATTACCCTTGATATCCTGAAGGTCATCAAAATGTCTTCTTTTCAACATTTCCTTTATCTTCGGGTAAAGAAAGAAGTCATTAGGGACCAGATCAGGTGAGTAGGGAGGGTGTTCCCATACAGTTATTTGTTTACTGGCTAAAAACTCCCTCACAGACAGTGCCGTGTGAGCTGGTGCATTGTTGTGATGCAAGACCCACAAATTGTTGGCAAAAAGTTCAGGTTGTCTAACTTTTTCAAGCAGCGTTTTCAGCACTTCCAAACAGTAAACTTGATTAACTGTTTGTCCAGTTGGTACAAATTCATAATGAGTAATTCCTCTGATATCAAAAAAGGTTAGCAGCATCATTGCAACAAGTTTGCAAACTTAATTGTCAAACCTTGTACATACTGTCTGATTCCAACTCTATGACTTTCTGGAAAAGGCAGAGTTGTGGAGACAGTAACAGATCAGAGGTTGGCAGGAATGGGTGGGGGATGAATAGGCAGAACTCGGGTATTTGGGGCAGCGAAACTGCTCTGTGCGAAAGCGTGGACACGTGTCATTACACAGTTGTCCAAACCCATGGAATGAGCAGCACCAAGAAGGAACCCTAATGCCAACTATGGACTCTGGGCGATGATGACATGTCCATATGGGCTCATCCGCTGTGACAAATGAGCCACTCCGGAGGGGGATGTTAGAATGGGGGAGGCTGTGTGTGTGGAGTGGGCGGGGAGGGGGAATGGGAAATTCATGTATCTTCTGCTCAGTTTTGCTGGGAACCGAAAACTGCTCTAAAAAATTATCTATTTTAAAAAAAATAAAGACAGTGGAAACTCTTCCTAAGTAACCCAGTGTGTGCTGTGGAGGCTTTAAGCAGAGTCCAGATGCCCCAGATTATACACCGCTTCACCAGCCCTCTCCATGGAGGAGAAATGCCCCAATGCCAGCTCTCAGGGACCTGCATCCCCACCCCAGCCAACATCTCCAGCCATCACAGAAGCCCACTACTCCCGCTCTGCCTTCCTTACTCCTGCTGAAGGCCAACAGCAAAACAACTCTGCCCCTGAATATGAAGTGTGTCTGCACAAAACACAGGCAAATAAAAGCCACACGGGGCCCTGAGTGGGACCCCTCCCAGGCCACGGCTGCCGGGTCCCACCGTATACGCAGGTGACCATGGTGATAAGTAGGACCCACCCAGGCCACCGTGGGCGGCAGAACTATGAAGCAGGCTCCAGCTACACAGCTTCCATTAAAACTCCTGGAAAACGGGCTACCGAGCCCAGCCACACCTGTGCAGTGCGACGCTGTCACAGTCCACTCGGTAGAAATAAAACTTATCCCATTAGAAACTCCATAACTGCAGCCCATTTTCAACATTTCACTCTGTGTAAGGCCGATTGTCAGAAGATAAGGGTTTAAATGTGAAAATCAGAGAGCCGTTCCTGGGTGCACCCTTCTCAAATAATGGAGACCCACCCACCCCTGGCATCAGGTGTCACACACCCAAGGCCCCTGGACGTGCCACCTCTCTCTCTGTCTCTCTCTCCTGTGTCCTGAGCCACCTGTGAACGGTGGACCTCTGGTTTTCCTCCTGGCCATCCTCTGGCCGGTTTCTAGAGCCGCAGGGACGAGTGGGTTTTCTTGATGGCTGCTCTTCCACTAGGCTACGACACGGCTGGCCTAGCTCTGCCTCCATGAGCTCTGGCGACAGCATCAACAGCATCATGCAGCCTCCTCCTGCTGGGCACCCTCCTGTGAGCAGCGGAAGTGAGCCTGAGCCTGAGTCAGGCCGGAAATGGGTGTCCAGGGGCCTGAGCTGGGAATGGATTCCTGGCAGAGGGGATGATGGTAAAAAACAAAAAAACCCCGGTCTCCCGCCCACACATCCAGGCAGGTTCCCCTCCTCTCCATCAGACCCTGAGGGGGGCCTGATGGGTCACCAGGAAGGCTCAGATGCCGGTCGCGTCACCTCACCCTACAGCTCCACTCCCCTCCGTCCCCAAAGCGCCAAGCATGGGTGTGAGGATCCTAGCGGAGCTAGGAGGCGGGTTTACCTCATAACGCCCATCATCCCAAACACATAATTAACAAGCATCCATAGCTATAATGCCCTAAACAAAGATTCTATAGGAAAATGATGAAAAATAATGCAAAAATGATGTGCCAAATAACGTAAGAAACCTAGATGTACAAAGCAACTCTCTACCATACTGGTCAACAGGAAGTACCCAAAATTCACA
Organism: Aselliscus stoliczkanus; assembly: GCA_033961575.1. Taxonomy (NCBI): domain Eukaryota; kingdom Metazoa; phylum Chordata; class Mammalia; order Chiroptera; family Hipposideridae; genus Aselliscus; species Aselliscus stoliczkanus. The sequence continues at coordinate 33,806,378 of CM066741.1, forward strand.
GCAACTGGCTATGAGGATGTGACACCTGGCGGGTGTGACACCAAGGCCAAGGTGAGAGCATAAATGAGAACAAACAAGATTTTGTTGGATGGCTCAGAGTGAGGCGAGGGGGTCCTGTGTTCCTCTGTTTGACTCCTCCCTTCCCTTCCCCCCAGCTCGCTTTCTAAGGGTGACCCTGGGGGACTAGTATCCTATTCCATGAGGTCCTGATGGGAACTTGGTGGCACAGACAGCATTTCCTGGTGCAGTCCAGGTAGGGTCTTCCCTCATGCAGGGTGGCCAAGCCCCGTACACCCCTGCTGGAGGCCACCTCACAGTGCCCCGTCTCTGACTCACCTGTGTGGCCCGAACCACCTGCAGAGGGGAGCTTCCATAACCAGGGCTGCATTCTACACTCCCCACTCCCACCTCACCCCACCACCCCACCTGTGCACCCACAGAGCCACCACTTTTTCCTGGAGGGGGGCCACCAATGTGGGGGGGACAGATGCCAGGCTGGCATGGGAGTCCCTGGCATTCTCACCCCCTACCTGCCACCACCTGAGGACACCTGATCCCTGAGGAAGGGGACAGCCTCTGAGCCCCCTGCTGTGAGGGCCAAGCTCCAGAACAAGCTTACGGTGTACACTGCTTGGGGGAGCACCTATGGGTCCTTACCCTGAAGCAAAGGGCCATCCTGAGGGGTCCATGAGACCACGGGGGAGGGGGCCACAGAGCCAATGAAGCACCCCCCCCAACAGTGATCAGGGAACAAAAGGTATCCATATCAGGAAGGAAGTCAATATTGGCAAGTGATCCCTGGATTAGAAAATCCAAAAGAAAGAACAACAAGCCATTTAAACCAACAGAGAGATTTAATTAAGTAAATGGACAAACTGGCTAGATACTCGGAAGTCAACAGCCACAGCCAGCCAGGAAATGAGGCAGGAGGCGAGGTAACCCCACCGACCACAGCGAAGGGAGCGATGAAATACCAACAATACCTCTAACAGGAAATGTACCAAACGTATGTGAACAAAGCCATAAAACACTAGTGAAAGATGTAAAAGGACCTCTAAATAAATCAAAATATCCGGATAAGGAGAAAATAAAAGAGGTCTCTTCTCCCCCAAATAAGCCTCTAGAGCAATCCGATTTGAGGATGAATTTAGTTTATTGTAGAGTTTACCTAGTCGGAGAAATAAGAGAAAGGTTAGAAGAAAAAAAAAAAAGTAAAAAGAATAATAATGAAGAGGTAAAGGCCCCATAAGATAACACAGTATAACAAAAAGGCAGAGCAATTTAAACAGTAGACGCTGGCACAAGGATACACCAATAAATTAGAATGAAGAGTCTAGAAACAAGAGACAAACATCCCAGGCAAGACATGGGACAACCTAATATATGACAAGCGTGGCTTCTCAAAACAGAGGTTGAGATGAGCTACTAATACTAAATCATGTCAGGGAATTGAATGTTCATATAAAACAATTTACATCTCCACCAGCTCTTACCATATCTAAAAATAAATCCCTGATGAATAAAAGATGTAAATGTAAAAAAACCTGAACTATCAATATAAGAAACACATACACGAAGGTGTTTATATACACATAGGGTAGGGAAGTCCTTTTTCTAAGATACAAAATTCAGGGACTATAGAAAATGCCTCACAGATTGGATAGCATAAAAATTTCACATTGATGCACAAAGATGCCTTTAAATGAAATCCAAGGACAAAAGATATCTGGGTGAAAAAATCGGCAAAGTATATAGCAAATGAGAAATATTAATAACTGTCCTATAGAAAGAACACCTATCAATCAACAAGGAAAAGATGAGCAAGTCACTGGAAAAATAGGCATGGATAGAAAAAGAAAATGAAAAAAAGAAATTCAAATTATTATTAAGCACATGAGAATGAGCTTGTTCTCATTATTTTTTTTATTTTATTTTTGTTTTTTTAAAAGATTTTATTGGGGAAAGGAAACAGTATGTTTTTCTAGGACCCATCAACTCCAAGTCAAGTGGTTGTTCCAATCTAGTTGTTGGGGCGGGGCGGGGGGGGGCTCCGCAGCCGACAAATCCCATACGGGAGTCAAACCAGCAACCTTGTTGTTAAGAGCGCACGCTCTATCCTCTGAAACATCTGGACGGCAGTTCAGCTCAATGTGTTGTGTTCAATCTTAGTTGCAGGAGGGCGTAGCCACCACCCCATGCGGGAGTCAAACCCGGCAGCCTTGTTGTTAAGAGCGCACGCTCTAACCAACTGAGCTATCCGGCTGCCCTTGTTCTCACAATTTTAAATGGCTGATAACTTTGTACCCACTGGACTGAGTGAAACTACAAAGACTGACCATGCCCAGAGTGTCCTTTGTTGAGGACCTGGGGACACACAACCAGCATCATTTAAAATGGGCACAACCTCCCCAGAGAGCAACTTGCCAATATCGAGTCACATTAGAAATGTTGATCCATTTGGCCCCCCATGTTGCCTCTGGAACCTCCCCTGCAAAGACGTCCCATGTGCAAGGATGGCGCAAGACTACCTTCCAGCATCATCCGAGAGTGTGGGCTACGAGGCCAAGCAGGAAATTCAGCAGGAAGTCAATGGCCAGTTATTAGGCAGACGTGATGCACACCTGACAAGGGGCAATATCTAAGATTCATGGCTGGGGGGACCTGAGCACAAGTCATATTGATCAGGTAATCCCATTGTGTTGGAAAAAAAATTAAAAATAATATGTATGGGCCGGCCGAGTGGCGCAGTGGTTAAGCGCTGAAGCCAGCGGCCCCGGTTCATGTCCCACATATGAGGGCCAGTGACGCTGCCCTCAAAAAAGAAAAAAAAAAAAAAAAAAAAAAGGATGTATGTGTGTGTAAAATTTAAGTAAAACATTGCTATAAATAAGGGGGGAAAAAGGGAGGAATCTGCACCAAATGGTTAATGATGGTCGTTGTTTGCAGGGGCTGAGTGGGGGTGGCAGAGTAGAGGGAGTGGGCTTTCATTTTCTACATTATGCATTTCTGTAAAGTTTGACTCTTTATAATGAATGCATATTAACATCATAACCAGAAAAAAAATTTAAATTAAAAAAAATATGTTTCTGCAAAACCAATGCCAAAGGAATCTAGGATCTAAACAATGTCAGACGCCAGACTGCCGATGAGGCCAGTATCCTTCTGAACCCCAAACTCTGCTGCCAAAAATATGCCACACGGCAGGCCATGGACACTCTTCAACCACACGGGTTTGAACTGCCCGGGTCTACTTGTATGCAAAGTTTGATTTCAATAAATACTATAAACGTATTTTCTCTTCCTTATGATTTTCTTAAAACCAGTTTATTCTCTACCTTACTTTATTGTAAGAATACAGTATATAACATATAATAGTGTTGATCAACTGTTCATGTGATCGGTAAGGCTTCCAGCCAATAGGAGGCTATTAGTCGTTAAGCATTTGGGGAGTCAAAGTTATACATGGATTTCCGACTGCGTGGGGCAGGGTGGGGCTTGGCATCCCTAACCCCCAAAGTTATTCAAGGGTCAACTGTATTTTAAAAACAGAGATGTGATATCTACCTATTTTTAAAAAGTATTAGCTCTTTTACTGTTTAATAATGAAACAATACACATAAACTGTGTCCCAGCAGACAGCAGGTAGCCCCAAAAAAGTTCAAAATCCCTCCTGTGTTTCACTCTATTCATTGGATGTCTTTCACAATCTTCAGGTGGAGATAAGAGACCTGAATCCTCATTTGAGGACCTGGAAAGGGGTGCGCTGCAGAGAAAGATGGGCCACCCTAGGTGCCCCCCCTTCGACATGGGAGAGTACTGCCCCCGCCCTGAGATCTTGACTAGGCAGCTTCTGGATTTTAAGACTCAGGGTTTGAGAATGAGACTAAATAGAAAAGCATCTTCAAATTCCCTAATAAAATTCACTACCATGGAATCTGCTTCCACACGTGGAAAAATCATCCATTTTTTTTTCCAAGAACTTGCTTAAAAGTCCAATGTTGGGGAATCGATTGCTCCACTTTACGTTCTTCAACCAGAGGAAATTTTAAAATTCTTCCTTCCAGCTCAACAGAGTGGATCTATGAAACTACTGCTTCTGCAAAAGGAGGAAAAATCCCCCCGGGGCCTCAGACTCCTGCAGCTCTTCCTTACATTCTGAGGGCCACCAAGGGCTTCAGGAGGACAGGACACTGGGCCCAGTATCCCACAGGGGGCAACTAGCCACCTGACTCACCCACACCCAGGTGGAACCAGCTGTTCAGGAAAAGAGGGCTTGGCATCAATCCATTTGCCAAATCACCAGAGAAAAATAAGATATTGTTAAAGCAAATAATAGCTCATGAGTCCAGGTTCGGGTCCCCAGTGCCCCCATCAGGTCAGCACCCCAGCACCCCCAGCATGGAGCGGGTGGCATCAAGAAAAGAATGTCAGGCTGGCTGAGTGGTGCATTGGTTAGGAGTTGGCTTGGGACGCCAACTGTGAGCAGCAGGGCCCCGGTTCAGATCCCACATGTGGGCCAGTGATGCTGCGCCCTCTACAGCTAAGATGGTGAACAACAACTTAACCTGGAGCTCGGCTGCCGAGAGTCACTGGTGACGGCATAGGCTGCAGTGGGGCTGGCTGGCAGCTGGCGTGAGCTTTCATGAGCTGCTGTAAGCCATCATGAGTGGCCACCCAATAACTGGCGAGCAACTGCCTCACCCAGGAAGAGCGCAATGATGATACCAACATGGGCCAGTGAAGCAACGTCCTCCACAACTAGACTGAAGAACAAAAGGACAGCAACTTGTCTGTTCCCCTTCCCGAGTTCCCCAATGCTGTTCCCCTCCCCTAATTCCCCAATAAAATCTTAAAAAAAAAAAAGGGAGTCCCTTTGTTGGAACTGTTATCACACCTGAGGTATCAGCCCACACTGGCCTGTGTGTCATCGGAGAGTCTCTGAGACCCCCCCACAGACACCCCTGCCTCCACCAAGTTGTTAGTTTCCCCTCAAAACACCACAAGTGAGCCTGGGAAGATGGGCCACTTGCTTCACAGGTTGCAAGTAGGGGAGCTGGAAGTTGCCCCCACTGCTGCCCAGCCAGACTTTGGGGCACAGGCTGGGTCCCCGGCACGTCAGTCTGACTCTCCATAAAACCCAGCCGGCCCTGCTGGCTCCATGAGATGACCCAGGACGGTGCACGTGCCCACTGAGAGCAGACATCCTGGCCCAGCTTCTCCCTGCCTTAAGGAGCTACTCCTTTTCACTACATCCTTCACCTCCTCCAAAAATACAGGAGGTGAAACTTATGTCAGTTAAAGAAGATAAAATTGCCGAAAACCAGGTTTTCACATGCCAGCCCAGCCTGCCTTCCTGAGGGGACAAAGCCTATCCCACCATCTAATCGGCCTTGGCCATGGATCCTCAGTGCCAACCCAACCCACCCGGGCTCTCTTTTGCCTCCTCGCTGAACCATCCCCTGGACACATAGCAGCTGTGGTCCACATTGCCTCTTGTGACCAATATTTCCCCCCTAAAAAATGGCCACTGGTCACTCACTCTAAGTGGCCCAGGGGCTGAGCCGGAGCAGGCGGCCTCTCAGAACATCAGCACTCGCCATGCTTTCCTTTCCCGGGGCACAGAGGAAGGAAACAGGCCCACGCACTGCTGTCCAGATCAGCTGACCAAGGAAACGTGACCAGCACGCCGTGAGTTTATTGTCTGGACTCATGTCACCTGGGGATGTTCCCCAGCATGCACATCGACTGCATCTGAGAAACTGGTTCTTTCCAAGCACCCAGAAATCTGGGGCATTAAAAAAAAAAATCTATCCTATGCTGGCCGAGTGGCTCAGTTGGTTAAGAGCGTGAGCTCTGAGCAACAGGGCCGCAGGTTCGATTCCCACGTGGACCAGTGAGCTGAGCCTGAACTGAGCTGCCGCTGAGCTGCCAACCGGTGGCAGGATGGCTCAGCTGGTGAGAGCACGTGCTCCTAAGAACAAGGTTGCCGGTTCAACTCCTGGATGGGATGGTGGCTATGCCCACCCGCAACTAAGATTGAACACAACACTTTGAGCTGAGCAGCCGCAAGCTACCAATGGGTGGCCGGATGACAACTGGACTTGGAGCTGAGCTAGCTAGCTGCGCCCTCCACAACTAAGATTGAAGGACAACAACTTGGCTGTCTCCCTTCCCTAATTCCCCAATAAAAAAATCTTAAAAGAAAAAATCCATCCTAAATATTAAACTGAACTTTCCCCCAGCTTTCATGGACAATGAAGAAGGAAGACCAATAGGGTCAGCAAAGCAAAGGGTCTGGAGCTGGATGAGGGGGGACAGTGACACTCAGAGCAGAGGCCTGGGGTGATGAAAATAAAATTGCCAATTTTTTTTTAATAGACTATTTTATTTTATTTCTAAGGAGGGCGCAGCTCACAGTGGCCCATGTGGGGATCGAACCAGCAACCTTGGTGTTGTTAACGCCACGCTCTCACCACCTGAGCTAACCCGTCACCCCCCAGACTTTATTTTCTTAAAGTTTTAGACCTATAGGAAAACTGCAGGTCGTACAGAGTTCCCACACGCAGCCCCATCAGTAACATCTTACATCAATGTCGCACGCTTCCTACAGTGAATGAGCTGCTACCGATGCATTCCTGGTCACTACAGTCCACGCTGCAATGGTGTTTCCTTCCTTTTCACCAAGTGTCCTCTTTCTGTCCCAGGATCCCACCCAGGACATCACAGCACATTTAGTCCTGTGTCTTCTTAGGCTCCTCGTGGCAGTGACAAAGTCTCAGATTTTGATGAAACTATTGATTCACCAGTTTTAAGGAGTACTCGTCTTGTATTTTCTAGACTGTCCCTCTAGTGGACTTTAACTGCCGTTTTCCTTATGATTAGATTGAAGGTATGGGTTTGGGGAGAAAGACCACAGAGGGGAACCCCCCATTCTCATCCCATTATATCAAGGGTCCAAAACATCAATGACTGTCACCATTGGTGTCAATGTTGATCCCACAGATCCTCATCCCACGACTTCTGGGAGGACCCCCAGGAAGCACTCACATGCACCATTTCCCTCTGTTCTCACTCCTTCAGGCACTTTTAATTCCCACTCACGGAAGCCGCACAGCATATGCTCCTTAAACCCTTGGCTCTGCGTGTGTCTGGAATTCTTTACGAGCACAGATCCGTCAAGTGCAGAAGAAAAACCCATTTCGTAACTTATCCATATCAATTACACATGTATAGATCATAGCATCCTACTCTGGTTGATGGGCTCTGATTTCATTTAGAAAATATAGTTTGTATCTAAATATTAATAAGCACTTTTTGGAATGGCCAAATCTAATGATCTCACACTAAATGAAATGTAATCTTGATTTTGAGACCATTGTTCCAACAGGAAAACAAGCCATGAGTCAATCAATTGAAAGTTCTCCTTGGGGTGGCCAGTTAGCTTAGGTAGTTAGAGTGCAGGTCCATAACACCAAGGTTGCCGGTTCAATCCCCACATGGGCCACTGAGCTGCACCCTCCACAACTAGATTGAAACAACTCTTTGACTTGGAGCTGATGGGTCCTGGGAAAACACACTGTCCCCTGATCTTAAAAAAAAAAAAAAAAAAGGAAGTTCCTGAAAATTCCAAAATGATGTACTGCTGGGTTATTTTTTTCCCTCACTTTTGATTGAAGTATAATGTATGTACTGAAAAGTTCAGTATCATACATTGGAACTCACCCATGCAAACCAACACCAAGATCAAGAAATGGGACATTGGGTGGCCGAGTGGCGCGTTGGTTGGGAGCTGGCTTGGGACGCCAGCGTCCCTGGTTCGGATACCACCTGAGGATCAGTGACACTGCCCTCTACAGCTAAGATGGTGAACAACAGCTCCACCTGGAACTGGGCTGCTGTGAGTCCCCGGGACGGCATAGCTGCAGCCCCTGCTGCAGTGGGCTGCCATAGGCTACAGTGAGTGGCCGGCAGCCAGCGTGAGTGGCCGGCAGCTGGTGTGCGCTGCCAAGAGCCGCTGTGAGTGGCCGTCCAGAGGACGGCGACCGATCTGCCTCATCCGGGAAGAGCGCAATGACGATACCAACATGGGCCAGTGAAGCGACATCCTCCACAACTAGACTGAAGAACAAAAGGACAGCAACTTGTCTGTTCCTCTTCCCCAATGATGTTCCCTGCCCCCAATCCCCCAATAAAAAAATCTTTAAAAAAATAAATAAATAAAATGGGACATTGTCAGCACCTCCAGGAGCCCTGCTGCCACACCCCGCCCCCTCCCCTAGTCACCATCTCCCAAGTGCCATGTGACCTCCAACCCCATAGACAAGAGTGGGCTGTCGCCCTTCCTCTCAATGGAATCACAGTAGAGACTCTAGCGTCTGGGCTTTTCACTCAGTGTTCTGTGGCAAGACGCACCCACACTATTGCACACACAGTGTCCACTCTCAGCTTGCTCTCTGGTGTTCCCTGTGGGAAGGGACCCCAGTGTCACTGGCAGTTTGGCAACGAGAACCAGACTGCCATGGGCACTCCAGTGCATGCGTCTTGATGGCACGTCGGCTTCCTATGGCTGCTGTCACAGATCGCCAGAAAATCTGGGTGGCTTAAAACACACAGGTAGGGCCGGCCGAGTGGCGCAGTGGTTAAGCGCTGGCTTGGGACGCCAGCAGCCCCAGTTCGGGTCCCACATAGGAGGGCCAGTGACACTCCCTTAAACACACACACACACACACACACACACGTATCCTCTCACAGTTGTGGAGACCGGAAGTCAGAAAGCAGGATCACTGGGCTGAAATCAAGGTGGCGGGGAGCGGGCAGACACGTGCTCCCTCTGGAAGCTTAGGGGAGAGTCTATTTCTCATGTCTTCCGGTTCCTGGTGACTGTCAGCATTCCTTGACTTGCAGCCACTCACTCCAGCCTAGGGCTCTGTGGTCACGTGGCCTCACCCTGTGTGTCCAATCTCCCTCTATCTCTCTCTTAGAAGGACCCTGGGGATGGTATGAACGGCCCTTCCAGATAATCCAGAGTAATCTCATTTCAGTGTCCTTAATCATCTCTGCAGAACTTTTTCTTGTTTTCTTTTTTTTTTTTTGAGGGCAGTGTCACCGGCCCTTATATGTGGGACCGAATCGGGGCCGTCAGGGGTCACCATTCAGCCCATTACAATGGCCGGGTGCACAAATCCCACGGTTTCAATCAGAGTGGGATTGCTGGTCACAGCATCTGTGTATTTCTAATATTACTGGGTACTGCAAAGCAACTTGCCAAGGCAGCTATACAAATGTACACCCCCAACCAACAGTGAGGGTTCCGGCTGCTCCAAATCCTTCCCAACACTCGCTGCTGTCTGTTCCTTTCCATTTCAGCCACACTGCTGGGAATGCACTGATGTCACCTTGGGATGGCTAATCTTATGAGTCAACTTGGCTGGCAGTGGGGTGCCCACATTAAATATTATTTCTGGGCACGCCTGTGAGGGCGTTTCTAGATGAGATGAGCATTTGAATCGGTAAACCCAGTGACATAGATTTCCCTCCGCAATATGTGCGGACATCGCCCAGCCCACTGAGGGCCTGAACAGAACAAAAGACGAAAGAAGGGGGAACTTTTTTCCTGCCTCACTGTTTTGCTGGGACAGCTCATCTCTTCTGCTCTTGAACTGAGATGTACGCCACCAGCTCCCGTGGTTCTCAGGCCTTCGGGCTCAGACTGAATGAGACCACTGGCTCTCAGGGGTTCCCCAGCTTGCAGAGGGCAGGTCATGGAACTTCTCAGCCTCTATAATCATGTGTCAATTGCTCATAATATTGGGTTGTCGGAAAAATCATGACATTTTTTTCTATGTTTTTTTGTTGCAAAAATGCGTCATGACTTTTCCGATAACCCAATACATCTCCAAAAATATATGATACACACACACACAGCCTATTGGTTCTGTTTCTATGGAGAACGCAGATTAATACAAGTTATTTTGAGTCTCCACGAAGACTAACGGAGTTGAGCACCTTTTTGTGTTTATTGGGCCTTTTTTTTTTGAAGTGTCTTTTGCCCCATTTTCTATTGGGCTGTCTGCCCTTTTCTTGTTAACTACATAGCACATTCTTTTAATTTGAGCAATTTGTTAGGATAGATCTTCCACCAAACACGTGTGTGTGGAGGGGAGAAAAAGGTATTGGGGCGAGGGCCTGAGAGGTGAGGTCCAGGTGTGTCCAAGCAGTCAGCTGACATGAACTCTGACAACGAACACCCATCACAGACTACGTCAGCTGAGACACTTTCCAAGAGGAATATGTGTGAGAGCTTGAGGACCACTGTCAGGAAATGGGGTGGCTGGGGGGAAAAAATCAGCCCCCAATTACTGTATCATATCTCCATTTACTTCCTTGAAACCAAAGCTAATTTCACCTCAAGGTGGCCCCTGGGACAGTAAACTCTATTTGTATTTCTATAAATATGTGTGCATTTTATGGGACTCTTCTGACTCAGTAGGACGCAGCAGCTGACCAAGTCAACACGGTGACAGCCCCGTCCCCAGACAGTAGCTACCGTGCATGAGCTTGTAGATGCCGCCATCACCCACGTAAGCACTTGATATCTGCTGTGAAATATCGGATATTAAATACACCAGAGCTGGGTTTCTCTGTGTCGTTAAAAAGGAAGAAAAGAGGGCTTGGGGCATCGGTCAACATGAACTGCAGCGTAATATTCAGTGTTTGATGAAAATCATCCACAGGCAGGCCCCAGGGCCGCTGCCTGCTAGCAGCGCACAATCCTCAGTGCACGTCCTGTCCCCTGCCTAGTGCAGCCTCGTGGCCCGTGGCACAGAAAGGTGGACACAAAGATCACCCCCATCCAATGCAGCTCTCTCCCAACACATCCTGATTCCTAATTAGCCCAACAGTTAGCAGACAGGTTCCAGGTAGGGCACATGGGAGTAAGGATGGAAGGACGTATCCAAGCCCTCCTGCTGCCGGTGTGATAGGGGCCAGGAAGTGGGCTTCAGGGGAGGGAATGATGCCCACCCCCAACCCATGCAGGAGCCAAGACATCTCCAAAAAAAAAAAAAAGATGTTTTCTGAGCCAGCATTAAGCAGAGGACGCTACAAGTCAGCAAGGGGAAGACAGAGCCAGAGATGCAGGCGCTGAGGGTATCAGGCTACTGAGCTGAGCCCTTGATGCTCACCAGCCTGCAGAGGCCTCTGGGACCCAGCTTCCCAGCTGCGCTGTGCCAAGATGTCTGAGCAGCAGCTGTGGCTCTGCCCTCTCCTTCCCCGTGCCCTCTGCCCTCTGCCCCACCAGTGAGGTGTCAATCCCCCTCCTGGCAAAGTGCCCAAAAGCCACCAGGGGCCCTTGTAATGACAGCCAGCCCACCCAGATCGGCAGGGGATGGCCACATGGCGGGCAGCTACCTGTGATCCTCCTGCCTTTACTGTTCACGGACAGCTGGAAACTAGGCTTCCCTGCTTCCCGACCGCTGTCCTGCAGCCAGTCAGCGAACCCACAGAGGTTAACTCTGCGGGAGCAAATTAATAACGTGATTTATGGTTCGCCATGGGTTTCATCGTTCACGTGGATGAACAGCAGTAACTGAATCTACAGAGCCTGAAAATCTGTAAAGGGTAAAATTAAACATCCGCGATAGTAAGCCTGTGACTTGGCAGCTGCCGCCTCCCACACAAGAAGTCCCAGGGCCCCGCAGGCGCCCAGCACGGACTCCCTGCGTCCGGCCCTCCCCAACATCCCCCCAGGCGTCCTCTACACACAACTCCCTCACCTGGGCCCTGGCTGAGCCCCTGCATGTGTATCTCTCCTGCAGACCCCACCAGGCACCTCCCCGCTCCTCCCAGCATCCTATCCCATGCTCCTCTCCCTGTGACACTGGCTCATGGAAAACAATCTCCCACAGATCGCTGGGCATGGCCTATGCCATTGTCCCAACCACAGCAGCAGCTCCATCGGGGCCACCAAGGGTCAGGCTCCTGATGGTCAGGCCCCGCCCATCATCTCCAGCTCTGACCTGCACAAACCACATAATTCTGCTGCCAAACGCTCGGGCCTCGCCCCGTGCACCCCAGTCCAGGCGGCCTTTCTGTATGGAGGAGCACACCACCCAGTCTTCCAAGATGGCGTTCCCACCCACGCTGGGACCCTTGCACCTTTCTGGCTGCTGCTTTTCTAAAGGGGCTTTGGATCCAGAGCCAGAATCGGACTCCAACACCATCCTACATTTGCCAGTAGCCCCTCTCCACTTCCTCCAACCTGACTTCACCCAGCTCTAGACAGGAGTCAGCAAAGACCTGCAGGATGGATGGATGGATAGATGGTGGATGGGTAGTGGATGGGTGGGTGGATGCTGAATGGGTGGGTGGGTGGGTGGATGGTGAATGGGTGGGTGGGTGGGTGGATGGTGAATGGGTGTGTGTGTGGGTGGGTGGATGGGTGTATAGGTGGGTGGGTGAGTGGGTGGGTGGATGGGTGGGGGGATAGGTGAGTGGATGGATGTATGGGTGGGTGGATGGGTGGGTGGGTGGATGGGTGGGTTGGTGGATGGGTGGGTTGGTGGATGGGTGGGTGTGTGGATGGGTGAGTGGGTGAGTGAATGAGTGAATGAGTGGATGGGTGGGTGGGTGGGTAGATTGGTGGGTGGTGGGTGGGTGGTGGATGGTGACTGGGTGGGTGTGGGGGTGGGTGGAGGGGTGTAGAGGTGGGTGGGTGAGTGGGTGGGTGGATGGGTGGGTGGATAGGTGAGTGGATGGATGGATGGATGGATGGGTGGGTGGGTGGATGGGTGGGTTGGTGGATGGGTGGGTTGGTGGATGGGTGGGTGTGTGGATGGGTGAGTGGGTGAGTGAATGAGTGGATGGGTGGGTGGGTGGGTGGTGGATGGGTGGTGGGTGGGTGGGTGGATAGATCGATGGGTGGGTGAGTGAATGAGTGGATGGGTAGATGGATGAGTGGGTGGATGGACAGATGGATGGATGGGTGGTAGATGGGTGGGGGGTGGGGGGAGGGATAGGTAGGTGGGTGGGTGGGGGGTGGATGGGTAAGTGTGGATGAGCCCCCAGCACAGGAAAGGGGCAGAGGGATGACTAAAGTGGAGGGCACCTGCCCTGGTGCCAACATTGCAAAGACCGTGAATATCAAAGGACTGAGAGGTGAACGACAGGGGTAGAATGAAGGGCTGCCCCTTACAGGCCCAGTACCCCTTTGTTTCCATGATTAGATAAACCATCCTACATGATGGTGAAAAGCAGCAACTCATACAGGTAAGGCTGGGGTTCCCAAAGCAAGACGGGGGGAGAATACTGCCACATCCCGGGGTCCCCCAAGGCAGCTCCCCACATGAAGTCGATGCACATCGCAGGTACCTCTGCCTCTGGGGGTGTCACACCAGCTGCAGTAACGAACGCCAGTCATCGCTGCTGATTAAGCACAGACCAGCCCGTGAGTGAGAAGAAAAGCATTCCTTAATGAAATGCAATTAATTTAAAAGCTTAAATCTCTGAAAGCCCAAAGGAGAGACACAATCAGGAGTAGCTGGTCTGGAGGGGCTTCCACTCTCAGAGTTTGCAACCCAAGAAATGGCATGGAGACGTCCCCCAAGAATGGAACACAGACTGCACGTACCACCTGCCACACGTTGGCAAGCTCCTCTCCCACACTGTAAGCACAGACAAAGGCCCCAGGCAGAATCTTCACTGTCCATGCACACAAAGAAACGCACTCAAGTGGGTCAGGCTTAGCCACTTCCATTTCCTGCAGGAACAGCTGTCAACACCACAGACTCAGGTCAGCCTCAGGGACTCATGACCTAGCATTCAGGCTGGGTGCGCAGCGCTGGGACCCATGGTCAGGGTCAATCAATCATCCATCAGTCAGCTGCCAGCTGTCACTGGTACCAGCCAGGACCAGCCGGGGAGCCCAAGGCAGTGCCCAGTGTCTGAGGCCTTGCTGGCAAGTGAGGGAAACACACACACACACACACACACACACACACACACACACACACACACACACACACCTAACCCAGGCTGGCGCTGGCCACGCTGACCCAACACTTCCTTGTAACAAAACACTCACATACATCTTATCTCACTCCACCCTCACGGTAACTCAGTGGCCGGTGACAAAGGAAGCTCAGACCTACGTGTGACTTTCTTAGAAGTCAAGTCCAGCTCTGAGCAGTGGTGTTGGCTGGCTGGTGGAGGCAGAGCCTGGCTGTCCTGAGCTTCCGACTGGTAACACAGGCCCCGCTCCATTCCACCCCATCCGTGACAGCTGTCACCAGCTCTGGATAATATGGACAGATGTGAGAACACATGGCTCCCTTCTTAAACCCAACGACAGAGAAACGTAAACGGAGTTTTATTTGAACAATGCACACACATTTGGTGCCAGAAGGATCCGAGAAATCCATCACCCCCTAAATAAGTGCACATGTTCACTCAATGAACGGGTCTCCTGTTTTTGAAACAATGGATTCTTCCAAGGCAACTGATAATCAAACCAACTGGGGAAAACTATACACCACATTTTTTAATGAAATGAACAATGCATAAAACAGGTCAGAGAAACCCATAGAGTTGCTTTGCTAGGGACTCCACTCCAGGAACGGAATGTGTATGTATGTGTATGTGTGTGTATACATATATCCCAACTGAAAATCCTAAATGCCAATCTCCTTCTCCTACTGACTCTTTACTAGCTGAATCTGTTCAGAGCAAGTACCTGACTGAGCCTTTCAGAGCCCAATGTCTCTTTGCGCAGTTGATCAACCGCCACCCACTGCTCACATTCATTGGTCACCAGCTATCAGGTTCTCTAGGCACACATTGAAAATGACCCACCATACATGTCACGAGTGGCCCTAAGTCCTAGGTACGCCCACCCGGATTTAAAACGAATCTGAGGCAGACTGGGCCCCAGTGGGAGATGGGGCAGAGAACCAGAGAACAGGGGCCTTTTGGTCTGTCCCATGCAGGCGGGAACCCCAGCTCTTGCCTGCAGTAGCAGCGTGCTCTGCTCTGGGACAAGCCGCAGCAGCCTGGTTCTCAGCCTCCCGGACGCCAGGTTAACACAACAGACTAGTTGGTTCCTCCATCAAAAACCTCCTTTGAGGGCAGCCAGTTAGCTCAGGTGGTTAGAACGCAGGCTCATAACCCCAAGGTTGCCGGTTTGATCCCCACATGGGCCAGTGAGATGCGCCCTCCACAACTAGATTGAAGACAACTGCTTGACTTGGAACTGATGGGTCCTGGAAAAACACAGTGTTCCCCAATAAAAAGAAAAAAAAATTATTAAAAAAAAACTTCTTTGGGGACAGCCTAAAAACCTTCAGTTGATTAGAGAGCAGTGCTCAAAACACCAAGGTTGCCGGTTTG
The DNA here is from genome assembly GCA_033961575.1 of Aselliscus stoliczkanus. Taxonomy (NCBI): domain Eukaryota; kingdom Metazoa; phylum Chordata; class Mammalia; order Chiroptera; family Hipposideridae; genus Aselliscus; species Aselliscus stoliczkanus. The sequence goes on from CM066741.1 coordinate 33,821,759, forward strand.
ATCCCCACTTGGATCACTGAGATGTGCCCTCCACAACTAGAATTGAAACAACTATTTGACTTGGAACTGATGGGTCCTGGAAAAACACACTGTTCCCCAATTTAAAAAAACAAACAAAAAAAAGATGAGAGGAAAAATAAAACTTTCTTTGAATGTTGGGGTGCTTCAATTTTCAGAAAACCACAAGATGCAAATATTTTCACGGTCAGTAGACGCAGGAATCTCAACCACAAGGTTTTTCTTTCTTAATTTCCATCCTTCAAACACAAAATAGCGCCTCTCGTTAGGACAGGGTTTGGACTTTATGAAGTGCTTACACAACAGCCTCTTACTGGGTTGTGGCTAAAAGTACCAAACCTGATCCTTAGAGCTCCCAGTGGGACAGGGGAATGAATTCCTGTCACACGGACACCCGTGGAGAACACCCCAGCCCCACTGTCTTTATGACACCCGTTCAACACTGCGTCTCATCTGTGTCCCCAAAACGACCGTGGCAGGAGGTGTCATGTGCGGTCACAGACGCTGAGAAAGGCTCCCAAGACTGGAGACTCACCCAAGGGCCCAGGAAGAGTGGCCGAGCCAGGTTCAAACTGAGCTCTCGTTACTCCAAACCCCTTCCCTTCACCTGCCTCATAAAACCACTGCGTCTTCTCGCCTTCCTGGCGAGCCCAGAGCACAGGAAGAAGAGGGAGGTCCGGGGAGAGTCCAGCAAGGAAAGGCTGGCAAACAGGCACAGGCAGAGCAGCTGGGAGCCTCGAGACGCGGGTCTGACAGACGGTACGAGACGAGTTTAGAAACATCCAGATGGAGGAGGAAGGGAACCTGGACCAGAGGGCGCCTCGTTCCCAGCGCATCCACACCCCAGGTGACTACGCAGATAACGGGGAGCTGGCTATGGCAGCGGGGACAGCCTGAGTATACATGGTCCAAATGGCAGAAAACCCCAAAAGGGAACTTCTGTGAAGAATCAGGATGCCCACTCTTTGGGATGGACTCCCTTCCCAACCACGTCACCTTCTGCTCTATGTGACAAATGACCTAACCATACAATTCCCCAGCTCTTTCCTGCCCGCCCACTGAGCACATGGCTGTATGTGAGGTTCTAGGAAGGAGTCCAAATGTGAGTACAGCTCGGTTCCAGCCCTGGGTCTCTGGGAACAGAGGAGCGGGGAGCCGGGCTCCTGCTGAAAGGCAGGATCACGCTCCTGGGGTTTCATTCATTCATTCACCCAACAAGTAGCACTGGGGGTCTATGAGGCACCAGGCACTCTTCTGGCTACCAGGGATAGAAGTGAACAAAGTCTTTCCGTTGGAGTGGTAAGAGACAGACAATAAATAAACAAGTGTACATAAATAAAAAAGAAACACAAAGCAGGGTCAACAAGAAAAAGGGGAAGTGATGCTGACTTACATCAGCTGGGCAGGAAGCTGGCCCATAAACAGAGAGCCAGGTGGGCATGTGGACCAAGCCCATGCCAGGGAGTGGGAACAGCAGGTGCAAAGGCCCTGAGGCAGGCACGAACGTGGCAAACTTTGAGGACCAGGGGATAAGAGGGAAAGAGCCCACATTCAGTTGGGATCATTAAGGATGGACATGGGGACCCCAGGCCAAGGTGGCAGGTTGAGATAGTATGGGGACAAACCAGGGTAAGCCTGGGCAGTGAGCTCGTCTGCCTGGAGCCAGGGCAGCTTGGAGGGGCTATGGTGGGAGCAAAGGAGGGAACTGGAGAGAATCAGGTGACGGATGTCGAGTGGGCTTTGGGGAGCCATGCAGCCTTGAGCAAGGGGCACCAGACCTGGTGCAGACCCAACCTGCCAAGGGACAACCCCACTGGGAAACCCCACAGCCTGCACAGAAACCCCAATTCACACAGTAATAGCACCTCACCAACACGGGAGGCTCCAAGGCAGACGCGGGAATCCCAAGCCCCACGCAGAGCCTGGCTAGGTGACCTTGAGGTCACTGTCCTCTCTGGGCTCCCCTGTGCATCCGAGAGAAGACAGGGAGAGAGTGAAGGACTCACTGGCTGCAGGAGAGACGAGAAAAGACGGCGCCCACGACAGCTGACTCAGCCCGTGCCAGCAGGCTGCTCGGAGACACCAGCTGGACCTGACCCAGGCGGCGGGCGGGGGCCTGGGACAGGGGATGAGCCAGAAATCCTCCCCATGGGCACACAGCCCGACCACCAACGGGCACCTGGGCCACCTCCTGGTGAGCAGTCAAACGTGACCTACACGTCAGGGATCAAGCTGCCTGCCAGTCAACGCCTGCATCACCTCCAATGGTGCCCACAGGGCCCCACTTCTCACAGCCACCCAGCAAGGTCGGGGCTGTGCCTGCTGCCCAAGGTTTTCTCTCGCTCTCTCCATTTCTCTAAGGCCAGGCTTTCAGCCATGCTGGCTTCTGCCACTTGTTCCAGAAGGCCCTTGAGGCCAGCTGGTGATGTGTTCAGGGCCTTGGTGCCCACCTGCCTGCACCCTCTCAGGCTCCTCCTGACAATTAAGGTTTCTCCAAGTCTTCAGACCATATATCACCAGAAGCCCTCAGATCAGGCATGCAGGACAAAGGGCAGAAAGGAGCACAGAGGGGTGGGGGTGGGGGCTGTGCATCCAGGCTCTTGCCCGCACTGTCCTCCCAGACAGGCCTCACTCTAAGAGGCGTGTTTTTCCTCTGAGTTCCTCAGTTGTGTCTAGGAAAAATCAAGGTGTTTTAACGCTCCCTCTCAGCTTCCAGGGGTGTGACTGGTGTCTTTTACAATGATCTTTTATTTTTATCCAGCATTTCTTAGCTCGGTTGGCAAATTGGATTATTTATGTGCCTCCATTTCACAACCCATCCCCACCAATTATTCCTGTGAAACTAATATTTTATTTTTATTTTTTTTTTAAAAAAGGGTTAGATGTGTTCAAAGAACAGTTATGGAAAACAAGTTAAGAAGCCACAGCGTGGGCCTGGGGTGCCCAAGAAAGCAAGCAAAGTGGGGGAGATTAAGACGCTGCCCATCACCTCCTCGGCGCTCCAGCCAGGGCCCACCCCATCTCTCAGGCTCACTGGCCACACACTCGCTCACACACACACCCATCTGCTTCAGCCTGCACTTCTCCGGGCATAGACGCCCGGGACCCTGGAGACAGCAAAGCTAGCAGTAGGGGAAGGGCACAACCTGCCCATGCTCCTGAAAATTACCAGAGGTCTGGAGAGACGGCAGGCTCTTGAGATGCCCCATTGCGAGTGCCATCACCCAGACCCGGCCCGATTCCAGAGACCACTCCATGGGTCTCCCCTCCCCTGCCGGTGGTATCCACAGGGGAGGCTGGCAGCTCAGCAAGCTGACCACCAGCAAGCTCCAACTCGTCTACTCAGACCCTGGACACTGCCCAGTGTCCCAGCAGGCTCCATGTCTGCACTGTCCTCTGCCCTCGAGACCCTCTCCAGCCAGGGCTATAAACGAAAACAGCACAAAAGACCACCCAAGAGTAAGGACACAGGGCAAGGTGTCCTCGCAGCTCTGGACTAGGAAACCAGACGGTGTCCCCTGCATGGTGGACCCTGCCCAGGAGAGGAGAAGCTTCCTTCTCCCTTGTCTCACCAGAGTCACCACTAACCCAGAGGCCTGAGCAACCCACCGCCCGCAGACTCTGGGCACTTGTTGGGCTTCTCCAATGTGGACCTCAGGGCAGGTTGGTTGGTTTGCACCCTCAAAGCTTTCAGGTCATTATTTCTAAGACCACTGCTCTTTCTCAAAGACAGAAAGAAAATTTCCGGAAAGGGGACAGAAGCTAAAGAGGCCAGGGACAGCTCAGCCCACAGGCCAAGTGCTGGAATGAGACGCAGGGGTATGGGCCACTTTCACCAGCGGCATGGCCACTTGTGAGCTGGCTCAACCACAGATTCGAGTCTGGACCCCAGAAAGGCCAGATCTGAAGAGGTCTGAAAAAAAACAACGAAATCTTCCTTCTGCAAGTAAATACTAAGTTACGACTAGCAGGGGTCACTTCAGCCTCCTTGCTCACGAAGGCCCTGGAAGGGGGCACCGCTTTGGGCGCCCCAGGTCCGGGGCCAGGTGGCCCCAAGCCTCGGCACACAGGCTCGCCGTCCGCCCCAAAGCTTAGCTTGAGGGGCGCAGTAGTGGCTCGATGTTCGCCTGGACCGTCAGCGGCCCAATCTAGTGTTAGCAGCCTTGCCCCGCTATGCCCGCCACCGGCACGGGGCTGGCCACCAGCGGCCCAGGGGACCCGGGTGTGGGATTTTTAATTGAGGAGTCTCTCCCTCTGGGCCTCATTAGAAGGGGAAAAGGGGGAGGGGGCCGAAGATTCAGGCTCGGCTTTCTGGGAGGCAGGGAGCCCCCCCCCCCAAAGAACCCCCAAACTCGCGAGTTGCCGCTCGACACCGAGACTTTGTGCCAAGCGCCCAGCGGGGCCACAGATCTCACCGGGAACCGGGTCAGGCCCGCGACACCCGAGAAGGCAGCCCCCGGCCGGCCGGCCGGCGCCCCTGGCCCGCGCGGGGTCGCCCCCGCCTAGGATGCACGAGCCGCGCGGCTCGGCCCCCTGGGTCCAAGGAGAGGCCGGCGCGCACCCCCGGCCCGCAAAGGCGCCCGGCTGCCCCGCTGCGTCGTGGGGGCAGCACCCCGGCCGTGGCAGGCGCTCCCCTCACCCACCCTTGCCCTCTCGCCGGCGCGCGCCCCGAGGCTGCGGGTCCCGCTTACCTGGCCAGGGCGCGGGGCTGCGCGGCGGTCCGGCCACCCCCGCCAGCGCCCGCCCGGTCCGCGAGGCCGCCGCCGCCGCCGCAGCTCTTTGTGAGCCCGCGCCGCGCCGCACCCCGCGCCGGCCGAGCCCGGGAAGCTGGATAGCTAGCGGCGGGCGCGCCCCAGACGCGGCGTGCTGCGCGCGGAGCCGCCCCTGCCGCGCTCCCCGCACCGGCCTCGGCCGCCGCCCCCCGCCCGGGACGCGGGCTGGGGACACGCTGGCGGGCCGGCCGGCCTGCGCGGCGGGAAAGAAAGAGCAGACAAAGATGGGTTGTGCCCAGCCCCCTCCCCCCGCCCCAGCCCGGCGGGTCCTGCGGGGCTGCTCTTCGGGACAGGAACCGGAGCCACAGGCTCTGCAAGCCGCCCTGGGGGGCGCACAGATTCCCGGGCGCGCCCCGGACCTGCTGGATCCGGAGCCTGAGGGGCGTCTGTCTGTTCCGCCAGGCTCCACTGCGCCCGCATCCAGCCCGCCGCGCTGCCCCCTGGAGGCTCGGGAGCGTCAGCGGTGCCGAGGGGCCGGGGGCGACCGCGCCCTGCGCGCCCCGCGCGCGCGTGGTTGGGGGGGGCTCGGAGGACGCCCTGGGCGATGGCAGCCTCGGAAAGCCCCATCTGCGAGGGGAGGTCCCCTGCTGCCTCCCCACGGCAGATCCCCGGTCGCGGGCTGCATTCCAGGTCTCTCCCAGCTTCTGGGAAGCACCCATCACCCCCGTTGCTAAGTCCCCTGTGCCCCAGTGCTGGCGTCCCTACTGCAGGTCCTCACCCAGGCCTTCCTCTCCTTGCTGTCCTGCATGGAGAGGACCCCTAAGCGTGTCCACTTGCAGAGACCCGCACACACCTAAGGAGAGTCTGTCAGCCACTCCTACAGTGCGCATAACCCCCCTGCAGCCCTTGAAGGTTGTGTTGGAGATGCTGGTGTCACCTTTGACCCCTCTGGCTCTGTCATTCTGTCCCACAGCAGATGCAGTCACCGGTGCGTTCTACTGGGGATGTGCACAGAGTACCTTGTGGGCTCAGAGAGGGCTCAGGTGTCTCCTCTCGCAAGTCCTGATTACTTGCCTTCTGTTTTCTTCATTGGCTGGATTAGAGTGAAACAGTGGTGGGGGGAGTCATGAAGGAGGGCCCCAGAAGGCAGAGGAGGCCTGGGTGGCCTGAGGACCAGAGCTGAGACCCTGAGAAGAGGGGGCTTGGCCAGACTGAGGCAGACTTGGTGTGGACTTCCTGTGGCCTTAGAACCCCCTCTCCTACCACCTCCCAAAACACACTGACCAGAGGGCCAGACCCTCCAAATGGGGGGGCTGGTCCTGGTGGAGCAGTTTTGCAGCCCAAGTGCCAAACAGCAGCAGCACAGGCAGAGCCCAGAAGCAGACCAAGGGCAGGTCCCTACCCACTCCCCTGGCCCTGAGGTGCTTATCTGCACTGTTTGTGTTCCACCCACTTAAACATTCTGGTCAGCGGGCCAGCAAAAAGTTCAGCTTCATCCAGCCTTCTCTAGGCCAAGCTTTGCTCTGCATGCCAACCGCTGGAAGAAATGACTGCAGAGCCTCACTCATAAAGGATGGGATCCAAAATGCGTTCCTTTTCTAACCTTACTCCAGTGTGGACAAACCCTGTAAGAAACCAGACACCGTGACGTGACTGTGGGTGAGCTGCTATTGTAGCTCTGTGTGGTTTTCTCTTCCAGCAGTCTCACTGGAGCCCTTCCCATGGCAAGCTCACGGCCAGCCGCTGGGGTGAGACCCCATCCCTGCACACAGGAGCAATCATAGCTGATATCCACAGGCTCAGACGCACAGGCCCACCCAGCGTCCCTCAGGATGCCTAAATCTGCTGGGCTCGAACTGTCACCATTCAGAGAATTTTTGAAGAATCTGGGAGTGGCGAAAGCCTGGCTCAGTATTCCACAAAACTGAAAAGCCATAACAGAAAAGATTGCTAAGTTTGACTTTAGAAAAATTCCTGCATGGCAAAAATTCCCCCATAAGCAAAGTCAACATCAAACCGGGAACAAAGCATTTGCAACTCACATCATCAACGGTTCATTTCCCTAAAACAGAGATAGCAGCTAGAATAGGCAAGAACAAAAGAACTTAATAGAAAAAAAAAAAACAGGCAAAGGTAGGGAGCAGACAGGTCACAGGAAAGGGGATACAAATGACTTTTAAACATCAGAAAAGATGTCCTCCTTATTCATAAAAAATGCAAATGAAACTACACTTAGAATCAATGGGTTTTACCTGTCAGAGACCCACGAGTGCAACAACATGAATGAGGCAAATTAGATCACGTTTATCAAAATGACAAACCCACAGCCCTTGACCTAAGAATTCTATTTCTAGGACTTTTTATATGCTTATACCACACACGTGCACAATAGCCCTAAGCAGACTTATTTCTCATGTTATTGTTTGGGTAGCCAATGGCTGCCAAACCAGCTTCCATATCCATGAATAGGGGACTGTTAAAAACTTGAGGACACAACCAAACACTGACCTACTATGCCGCCATGAAAGGGGGAAACAAGGACTCACGTGAGGAATTACCGTAGAAAGTTCTCCACGATATATTGTTAATGGAAGAACAAAGAGCAGGTGTGCATCGTGTGCCAACGTCTGTGTAGAAACACAAAGCAGACAGGCGCTGGATGTACTGTTGTAATTTGAAATATATCTACCCCAAAGCAAAATTTTTAAGTCATCACTCATAACCCTGGTTCTTAACTCTTTGGAAAGTAGAGCCCTCTGAAATCTCTGGTTTCTTTCCCCAGAAGGAAAAAAAAAAAAAAATAGACCCGTGATCCAGGAGCTACAGTAAATAACCTCTGTGACTCTTAAGGGTTGAACCACACGGCCATGCTCCCTACCGCCACTTAGTGGCAGTATTCATGAATTGCAGGCTACGTGCCAATACTGTTAAGCCCAGAGCAGCGCCCCTGCCAGACCAGACTTCCCACAAAGGCGTTTGTAACGGGAAGCCAAAAACTTGTCAGTTCCTCAGCACTGGCCATAAGTTAGTTTTAAAAACTAATGCATGCCTTTCCTATATAGGGTCAGAAGATTAATCTCTGCCTTCTAGGCTGGGGAGGACATTCCCTTATAAAACTCCCACATGACAGAACAGTAATTCGTTCATTCTTAGGCTGAGTGTATAAATGGGTTTGATTGATGAAGACATGTGCTCTCTCTGTGGGGATGGCAGAACAATGCCCCTCCCACACAGTTACCGCTTGGCACAAGCCTTGCCAGGTCTCCCTGCTCTTGTGAATGAAATGAATCCCAAGCTATCCCTCCTCATCGCTTCAGCCTGTGTCATCAAAAGTGCCCTGAACCAGGAGCCAGGGGCCCTGCACTCTGGTTCCAGCGGAGGCACCAGCCAGGGTGCAGCTCCTGTTAAAGCCACTTCCTGAGGGCGCAGGGCTCAGCCTGGGCCTGGCAGCTTCACGTCGTCCTGCCCTGAGCCTCTGGAGGCAGGAGAGGCTGACCTGACCCAGCACAGCCCACACCCCTGCTTGGCAATGGTTCCAATTGCTCACTACCACCCCCTCCCCTGCCGGGGCTGCTCTTCCCCAAGCCCTTGGGCTCTCCAGGAAAAACTCCTCTAGCTGCCCATCCCACGGAGCTGATCTGAGGGTGACACGCTCATTGCAGCCTTTTCCTCCTTGGCTTTTATTGTGGCTTGCAGTTTCTCTCTCTCTCTCCGTCTCTGTCTCTTTCTCTCTCCCCCCTCCCTGCTCACCCCTCCCCCACTCCATACCTGCTTTGGCATAGCACATTGCCTGCCCCAGAGTGCATCCTCAGGAAGGGTTTATTGGCTGAACAAACTAACACATGAAAGTAAACTGTTTCAGAAGCATTTCAAGGTGTCCCTGTCCCCAAATATCTATCTTTCAGCCTTGGACGTGCCTCAGGTGCCCCCCCACCCCCCCACCTACCACCACCACCACCACCTATGCAAACTGCTGTCTCCAGCAAAGCCCAGTTACCATGTGGGGCAGTTCATCCATGGAGCACATGTGGGCCTCAGCCAAGACTGACAGAGGGGAGGGAAAGTGGGGACATAGAGAGACATACCTACAGAAAGGCTGCTCAAAACGCATGCCCAGGGCGTTACTTCCAGGTGGGAGGGACGCAGTCTCGATGGAGCACTGGAAGCCAGGCTTCCAGGAGCCACATCCTAGGTCCCAGGGGAAGACACGTGTGTTGGTGTCTAGTGCTGCTGTGACAAGATTACCGCAGCCAGCCGCAGCTGTAGTGGCTTACGACACACACTGATTGTTTTCCAGTTCTCTAGGTCAGAAGTCGGGCGCAGATCTCACCAGGCTAAATCAAGGCATCAGCTGGGCTGCTTCCTTCTGGAGGCTGCAGGGGTGACTTTGTGCCCCAGCCTTTTCTGGAACCTGGAGACCCCTCACATTCCCTGACTCCTGGTCTCCTTCCTCCACCATCATCGGGGCTGAGAAAAATTGCTGTTCTCTGCTTTTAAGGACTCCCGTAATTAGGTTCTGCCCGCCCAGGTAATCCAGGAGAATCTCCCCACGTGGAGGCCGTTAACCACATCTGCAAAGTCCCTTTTGTCAGGGAGGTAAACATTCACAGGTTTCCCTGCTTAAAAATGCTGACCACCATCTGAGCCTCCAGTGAGCGGTAATCTTATTGCTGGTGGAGGGTCTGGCCCCCATGACAACAACGCAGCATCTGCGAAGCACCATACAATGCAGTGTGCCTGTGTCTTGACAACGCCCTGGTGACAACACGGCCCTGGGGCATAGAATGCACAATGACAAAGTGGCTTGAGGCCTGCCGCTGGCACACTGGGAGGGCAGCCAGCATGGGCGAGCTCGGGCCATGCTCGCCCTGAGTGCAGACCGAGGGAGAAGGACTGAACCGCCCAACCAGGCGGAATGTCCTGGCATCAGTGCCATCACCCAGGATGTGGCTGGAAGTGACAATGACAGTCAGCTCGTTTGGCTCAGTGGCTCCCAATACCTGGTGGTTTAAACAATCCTATGTGTTCAAATCCACGTGGGTGTTGCTTCCCCACCATGGTCCCGGAAACAGAACCTCCAAGACAGATTCCGGGGTTCGTGGGATCACCTCCCAGGCCTTGGGCTTAGGGTTGAGCTCTGTGGGAAGTGTGGTGCCATGCCATGCTGGGCATCACAAGTAGTCAAGACTGCCAGTGGGTGCTTTGGATGAAGTCCTTACTACAGCCAAACCCCGGGAGGCCAGGAGACAGCTGCCTTCACCTGTGGGAAGGAAAACTTCCAGGACTGGCGGCGGCCATTTCTATACCATAGACATACAGACAATGACAAACGTGGAGTTTAAACACAGAGCTCAAGTGACAGGAAGCCAGAGAACTTCTGTTCCCCCCCAGCCCCCCAGAGAATCCGCTGTGTGCTGTGGTCACGGAATTAGCCTTGCTTGAAGTCAGACACGGGTTTGTGAATATTGCAGAATGACAATGGCCGTGGAATTCAAAGGCGTGAGGAGTAAGCTGTGTGCCATGGTCTGGGGAACAGCCTGACCCTGAGGTTTGGAACGCCGCGTCCGAATACACTCGGACCACGCTGACAGCCTTGCACCTTGAGCCTGTTGGAATCCGAGTGTGTTTCTACCTGGTGGCAAACGGCCTGCTCTCCTGTGTCGAAGGAGCCCAGCTTTCTGTTGCTTAAGGATGCTGTGCTTGCTCTTCTCCATAGACCAGGCCTGATGGTGGGAGCTGTCACTCCTGAGATGGTCCCCTGGTGTCCTTGGAGATGGCACAGAACCCAAGTGCTTGGCTGCCAAGGACGAGAGGGTGTATTTGTTGTGATGGGCAGTATGACCGTGGTGACCAGAATGCTTTAACCCACATGACCTTGGCTCATGGATCTTGAAGAATGAAATGAATAGCGGCCAAATGTCCAGACGGAAGCCAGTTCTCAGACACACAGTCCCCTGATTAAAGGGGCGGTTGAGTGTGCCGTGGAAGCTCCTTGCAACCTTGCTACAAGTGTGGGCCGTGACTCTGCGTGTTTCTTCTGGGACTGGCTTCCCAGGACTGGGACCTCTGGCCATTTGCTGAGGGTCACGTATGCACTGAAAAAAGGGATGCCCAGACCTCATGGAGATTTCTGGACGCTGGCTCTGAAGTCATGTTAATTCTTAGAAAATGTTTAGAAAATTCTTAGAAAAGCAAACTGCCACTAGCTCTACCAAAGTGGCCGCTGACAGTAGTCAGAGAAATGGAGTTGGAGCCCAAATCTGACCTGTGGGGGGGCCCTCACAGGTCTGCAGCAACCCCAGTGCCAGGTTGTACCTTTGGAATAGACACACGTGCCCTTTGCAGAGTCCCCACATTGGCTCCCCTGACCCGTGGGTTGCGGCCATCATCAGAGGAAAGACAAGGGCAGCAGATCAGAAGCAGCAGACAGCACTGTCGTCACCATGGGAACAGGGAAGGGGGGATGCCCAGCACAGCTCTGTTTGGTCTGCCTCTTTGGCCCAGGTAGGTGGCACGTGAATGTTGGAAAATGACAACAGACTGCCATAAACTTGATCTGGTAGTGACTGCAATGGCAGCCACTGCTCCAGACGTGGTTCCAGACGGGCGTCCAGCCTGAGGCAAACAACACAGTTGCTGGCGCCTCCTGTGCTGCCAGCTGACTCTTTCTTCCCCCATTTCCTCAGGTGAACACAACTGGTTAACATTTTAGCTTCCACGTGACAGTGTGGCGGAGCTGACTTGATGCTGCATTGGTATGGCGGCTGATGAGACCCCTCATCCAGGCAAAGGGCGGGGTGTAAACCAGTGTCTGCCTGGGGTTGGCTCCCCGCCTGCCCCTCCGGGCCCATGCTCTGTATCTGGGGACCCCTGTGGACTGTGTCTGTGGCCCTCTAGTCCCTGGCCTTCCAGCTGGGTTTGCCCAGTAGGAGATAACGGCTCCTGCCCGGGGCATCTCTTCCTTCCATAGCACTGTGAATCGCCCCGTTCTAGCAAAGACCCCCACAGCCCTCTCCCACAGCTGCAGGGCTCACTGGGTCCCGGCGATCACCCCCTCAGCTTGCTCCTGTGGGCCTGAGGGTGCCAGCAGCTCCCAGGGGTGCCAGCCCCCGCATGCTACATTGCTGATTTCGCCTAGCCCTGCCCCACATTTGTTCATTTTTCTTGTCCTGAACTCTCCTCCACCACCTCTTCTGAAGGTGATATCTGCTTCGTGCTGGGACCCTGACTGATTCGAGGGAAAGGATGAAGTCGTTCCCCTAAATGGTCTGAGTGGTTACCATGTCATTAGCGGTAGGCACTGGGGAACCCATTGAAACAAAACCAGACCCTCTCACTGCCCTCTCAGAGCTTTCTGGAAGAGACGGGCACTCCCACAAGCAAAGGGAAATTACCAACTAAACACAAGGAAGGATGATGGCGCATGGTGCTGCGAAGACTCCCAGTGTGGGGGAGGCTCCTCCCTCACATTTGGGTCGACATTCCAAGCAGTGGAACAGCACATGCGAAGGCCTCGGAACTGGCAGGAGCACAGCACGTTTGAGGAATTTAAGAAACGCTTACATAGAGGAGGCTGAGGGGAAGGAGGCAGGCCTGGCCTACAAGGTCCCTCAAAGACTTTATCCTAACAAAGTACAAGTGTTGGGGGGCCTCTCAGATGGCCCCAAGGACCCAAGCCTCCTGAGATTCCTGCCCCATGTGGTCCCCTCCCTTGGAGTGCGGGCTGGACTCGCCCACTTACTTCTAATGAACAGATCATGGCAGAAGTGATGGGATGTCACCTCTGAGAATGGGTTACAAGAAAAGACTGGCTTCCATTTTGGATGTCCTCTCTTGTTCTCTCTATTGGCACACCAGCTGCCACATTGTGAGGACACTCAGGCAGCTTGTAGGTGGCCTGTGTGGTGAGGAACCCAGGTGAGGCCACTGCCAACATCCACATAGGTGAGCCTGCGAGCAGGTTCCCCAGCCCCAGGTGAGCCTTCAGGTAACTGCAGCTCCTGCTTCTAACTAAACTACCACCTCACGACACACTGGGACCAGACACCCGGCTAAGCCATGCCCAGCTCCCTGACCCACTGAAACCACAGGATACTGTTTTTTGTTTTGTTTTGTTTTGTTTTGTTTGCTTTAAGCTGTCACATTTGGGGGTAATTTGTTACACGGTAACAGGTAACGAATACAAAGCAGATTGTTCAGGGAGCTGGCATTTTTCGGTTGTGCAACGAACACTAAAGAGCTACTATGTGTCAGGCATAGATGTTGAGATTGCTGACATAATACATTTTATCCATTTTTATGCAGTTACTTTTTGAGTGGATAAAGTGGTTTGAGGTTCTAAAGTAACAATAGGGGACAAAGGGGAAAGTCTGTCGTCCCTGCAGACACAGATACTCGGCTCCCTTACCATGGCTTAATGTGATCACTTTCTGGTGTACCCTTCCAGAAAGATTTTATGTAGGCAGAAACAAATATACATCGGTTCAAGCACCAGTCTGCAACTTGCTTTTTTTCACATAACCATATATCTTGAAGAATATTCTATGTCTGTACCTAGAGAATTTCCTCATTGTTTTACATGGAATTCCATAGAATTCCATTACATAAATGTACCCTTATATATTTTAGCCTGGCCCCTATTGATAAACATTTAGTTTATTTCCAATTTCCAATCAGTTGCTATTTCAAACATTGCAAGAAATAATCATCACCACACAACGTTTTGCCCCATAAGATAAATTTCTAAAGCTGGGTCCAAACGTAGGCGAATATGTAGCTTTGATAAATATTGCCCAAGCTCCACTGCAGTGGTATGGTTGGATAGAGGCTTCTAGTTACATGGCCGCCAGCAGAAGATAAGAGTGTCTGCTGCCCCCATGATTGTCAGCAGTATTGTCACTCTGCCCATCGGATTGGAAGGAAATGGCATCTCAGTACAGCCTGAAGTGATCCTCCCATATGAGGTGTGAGGTTGAGACTCTTTGGACATGTTTAATAGCTGCTGACATGACTACAGGTGTGTGGTAAAAAATAAGAACCAGAGGGCCGGCCGAGTGGCGCAGTGGTTAAGCGCTGGTTTGGGAAGCCAGTGGCCCCGGTTCGGGTCCCACATAGGAGGGCCGGTGACACTGCCCTCAAAAATAAATAAATAAATAAGTAAGTAAGTAAGAACTAGAAATTAAACAAACACACACACTCTGGCTGCCAAGAGAGGGCTGTGTGGACAAAAGTGGACACAGGGAGGCCAGACGAAGGGGGGTGGACAGCAGCAGATGGACTCGAGCTAGTAGAAAGACCAAAGAAAGAGGCCTTTGTGCTCTGTGTGTGTGTGTGTGTGTGTGTGTGTGCGCGCGCGCACGCGCGCGCACATGTGTGCCCTTAGGGGGCTGGCTGGTGGGGAGAGGCAGTACCAGGGTTCATCTTTACTCTGTGGCTTGTGCAACCTGCAGAAAGGAGGGGCCCTTCGCCGGGGGAAGCAACAGAAAGGAGGTTCAGGTTTGTGAGGGGAGATCAAATGTGTTCCCCTGTTGCTATGAGAACCACTAACTTCTTGCATTTACTGTATGCTGTGCCTTATTCCAACACCTTAGCGGAGTTGTTAATTGCAACATATTATCTCGGGCTCAGCATATTTAAAATGCTAGTAAATCACATATGCAGAGAGATATGTCAAGCTCTGTGTAAAATGTTAATTATAGCTCTCTGCCTGTCTACAGTGGCTGCAGGATCCTGTGTGGGAGAAGGTGGCAGGGGCTGGGGTCACCCAGAGCCGTGTTCAGGCCTGGACACAGCTGCTTAAATGATACCCACATGATACAGATGGGCAGGGCTCCCCCAAATTCGTTTTCTCTCACCTGCAGCCTGTGAAGCCAGTTGGGGCACCCAGAGTTCTCCAACTATTCATTTTCAAGGGACCTTCTCATCCAGGTGTGTGGTATTTATGTTCTTGGGGTGACCGCACTGGGTCCCATCCAATTCTGAGTCTGTTATTCCAGGAGGAGGAGGAGGGAGTAACTGCAAAAAGGAAAAAAAGAGTGGTTTTTAAAGATACGTATGTATATACATATGTATATATCTTTCTAGAGAAAAAAAGAGCATTACCTTAATCCTTTTGCTGTGATGGTCAGATATATCTAAATGAATATACCTAAAATTTTTATACATAAAAATAATGTCATTTATATACAAAGCAGCTCAAATTATCATTATTTTTTTTTTTTTTTTTTTAAAGATTTTATTGGGGAATTGGTGGAAGGGAACAGCGTTGGGGAATCGGGGAAGGGGAACAGACAAGTTGCCGTCTTCTTGTTCTTTAGTTTAGTTGCGGAGGATGTTGCTTCACTGTTGGTATCGTCATTGCGCTCTTCCCGGATGAGGCAGATCGGTCGCTGGCCTCTGGATGTCGCTCACTGCGGCTATTGGCAGCTCACTCTTGGCTGCCAGCCGCTCACGCTGGCTGCGGGCCACTCACTATAGCCTATGGCAGCCCACACCATCACCGGGGCTCGCACAGCCCAGCTCCAGGTGGAGCTGTTGTTAGCTGTAGAGGGCAGTGTCACTGGCCCTCATGTGGGATCCGAACCGGGGCCGCTGGCATCCCAAAACCAGCGCTTAACCAATGCGCCACTCGGCCGGCCCAAATTATCATTATTAAATGCATAAAATAGTCAAAATATCAAGTTTTTGTTTTTTCGTGGATTCTGACACGTTTTGGAAAAAAATACTTGAAATCATTAACGCAGTGGAAGAGTTAAAATACCAGCTAAATTGGGCAGATGCTAGTGTGAGATTCCATGTCATTTTTCACCCCATGACCCCTCACTGCTCCCAACCTTGCAGCTCAGACTGAAGATAGTCCCCAAGCCAGCGAAATCACAGAACAGGTCAGTCAAAAAAAAAAAAAAGGCTCTGATCCTTCCAAAGCCAAGTCCTGGGTATACGACAGAGAGGAACAGTTCCTTGCCCTGCTGTCCAGAGCAGGTGGCCCCCAATCAGCAGCAGCAGCATCACCTGGTACCTGATGAGAGCTGACAATTCTGAGGTTTCGCCCCAGACCTACAGGTGCAGAGCCCAGCAATCTGTATGTTACAGCCCTCTGGGTGATTCTCACGTCCACCAGTTTGAGTTCCTAGGCCACCCTGTGGTGCCGTGGAGTAAGGACAGGTGAGGGTCGAGCTGAGCAGAGGGGCCTAAGGCAGCAGCCTCACAGGACTCCCTGGGGAGCAGGCAAGTGTTCCCCCACAGGCCAAGGCCCGGATGACACCTGGTGGGCACAGACCGCACACGTGCGTCGAAGGACCGAGGACAAATGGAGCTGAGACGTGGAGGTGGGTCAGAGGCCCAGGGACCGGAGTGGATCAGACACCTCAGGAAATGCAGCACAAAGGGCCAAGCATGAGAGAAGACTCATTTCTCTTGGGCTGCCAGCATGAGACAGAGGCCCGCAAATGAGGCACAGGTGCTGGGCCCACTGTCATAGTTCCCCCCCAACCCCACACATACACACTGCCTGGAGCCATATTGGGCTCTTGGCCTCTGACATCTTACTATGTAGTGGTAAACTAAACTATTTTAGTTCGTTCACTTTCAGAGCACGTGTTTCCTGGTGTATATATAGGCTTTTTGCAGGAATTAACAAGCCAATCCTAAAATTTTATGGAAAGGTACTACAATAGCCAAAACTTTGAAAAAGAGAAACAAAAGTTAGAGGCTTTACATTATCTTTTTTCAAGAGTCATTACAAAAGCAAAAGCAACAATAATCAAGACAGGTAGTAAAGGCATAAAAATAAACAAATAGATCAATAGATCTAATGAATAGAGGGGCCAGCTGAGTGGCGTGTTGGTTAAGAGCTGGCTTGGGATGCCAGCGGCCCTGGTTTGGATCCCACAGAGGAGGGCCAGTGACACTGCCCTCTACAGCTAAGGTGGTGAACAACAGCTCCACCTGGAGCTGGGCTGCTGTGAGTCCCTGGGACGGCATAGCTGCAGCCCCTGCTGCAGTGGGCTGCCATGAGCTACCGTGAGTGGCCGGCAGCCAGCATGAGCAGCCGGCAGCTGGTGTGAGCTGCCAAGAGCCTCTGTGAGCAGCTGTCCAGAGGCCAGCGACTGATCTGCCTCAGCTGGGAAGAGCACAATGATGATACCAACATGGGCCAGTGAAGCAATGTCCTCCACAACTAGACTGAAGAACAAAAGGACAGCAACTTGTCTGTTCCCCTTCCCTAATTCCCCAACACTGTTCCCCTCCCCCAAATCCCCAATAAAATCTTTTAAAAAATAGATCTGAATAGAGAGTATAAAGAGACCCACACATATATGGCAATTAATTTCAAACAGATACAAAAGTAAGTCAGTGGAGAAAGGACATTATGGCGAAATAAACACATATCTATATTTGAAAAAATAAACTTAAATCCATGTCTTGACCACATACAAAAATGAATTTGAATGGCTTATAGGTCTAAATGTAAAACCCAAAACTATAAAAATTCTAGAAATCATATGAGAAAATCTTTGTGACCTTGGGTTAGGCAAATATTTCTGATAAGACACAAAAGCATGAGTCATAAAGAATTGATACATTTGACTAGATAAAAATTTAAAAGTTCTGCTTTATGGAAGACACTATTACGAAGATTAAAAGAGAAGCCACAGAACTGAGACAAATATTCGAAAGTCACATATTTGACAGGAGTCTTGATTCCAGAATGAAAGAAACTTATCGAATTGTATACATTAAATATATGTGGTTTATTATACTTTAATTATATACTAATAAAGGTATTTTTAAAAAGAATACAATAGCTTTGCATGTCTTGACATTGAAAGATCTATTCAAGACACAGTGCTTAAAAAAACAACTCATAGAATAAAATCCCATATAAAAATATCTTAAAATGTATCTTTAAAAAAATAATTGAGGGCCGGCCGAGTGGCGCGGTGGTTAAGCGCTGGCTTGTGAAGCCAGTGGCCCCGGTTCGGTCCCACATATGAGGGCCAGTGATACTGCCCTCAAAAGAAAAAAAAAGAAAGAAAAAAAGAAAAAAAAGAAAAAAATAGTTGAGGGGGCCAGCTGAGTGGCTCAGTTGATTAAAAGTTGGCTTAAGAGAGCAAGCTCTCAGAAACAGAGCTGCCAGTTCGACTCCCACATGGGCCAGTGACGCTGCACCTGAGCTGAGCTGCTGCTGAGCTTCCAACAGGTAGCAGGATGGCTCAGCTGGTGTTAGAACAAGATTGCCTGTTCGATGGTGGGCTACACCCGCCCTCAACTAAGACTGAACTGGGCACCTTGAGCTGAGCTGCCACCCGGATGGCTCAGTGGATCGAGTATGTGCTCCTAACAAGGCTGCTGGTTCGACGCCCACCCGCAGCTAAGATTGTAACACAGCACCTTGAGCTTAGAGGCCAAGAGCTGTCAATTGGCATCCAGATGGTAACTGGCGCCCTCCACAACTAAGATTGAAGAACAACAACTTGGCTGGTCCTCCTCCCCAATTCCCCAACACTGTTCCCTTCCCCCAATTCCCCAATTTAAAAAAAAAATAGTTGAGGCATATAGAATAAATCGTTGAGTAGTTATCCCGGGGTGGGGTGGGGGAACTCTCATTTTATATGTGACACATTTTTATCATAATTGAATTTTAACAGCATCGCCTTCATAATCATAAGCAAGTTTTGCATTTTTTGTTTTGTATTACACATTCTATTTGATCCTGCCATTTTTATTCATTTATTTACTTTATTTTATTTTTTTAGCTGAGCCATCCTGCCACCTGTTGGCAGCTCAGTGGCAGCTCAGCTTGGGCCGGGAAGTGAACCGGCAATGCTGTTGCTCAGAGCTCACACTCTTGAGCAAGCTCTTCCCCAACTGAGCCACTCGGCCAGGCCTGATCCTGCTGTTTTGATGCCAGGAGTAAATCCTCCGATATTTTGCACAAGCACACAATTACAAATACAAAGATTTTCACTGTAGCATTCTTTCTAATAGCTTAGGAATGGAGACATCTCAATTCCCATGCATTTGCCTGGGAATTGCAGTTCTCTACAGCTATGTAATGGATTACTCCAAAGCAGCAGCTCAAAGCAACAAACTTGTGGTCACAGATTTTCTGTGGGTCCAGGATGTGAATGTGGCCTCAGGTGTGCTGTCAAGGAGCTGGCTTGAGCGAGGGTCTCATCCGAAAGCTCGACTGAGGGAGGATTGCTTCTCAGTTCACTCATGCGGTCATTAGTAGGTTTCAGCTCTTCATAGGCAACTGGATTCTTTTTTTTTTTTTTTTTAGCTGAGCCATCCTGCCACCTGTTGGCAGCTCAACGGCAACTCAGCTCGGGCTGGGCATTGAACTGCTGTTGCTCAGAGCTCAGCTCGCACTTTTGAGCGAGCTCTTAACCAACTGAGCCACTCGGCCAGCCCAAAATCTTTTCTTTTTTTAGAGGGCAGTGTCACTGGCCCTCATATGTGGGATACGAACCGGGGCTGTTGGCGTCCCAAACCAGCTCCTAATCAATGTGCCACTCGGCCAGCCCCCTGGATTCTTAAAAAGCTGAGAATAACTGACATGTAACATTGTATAAGTTTAAGAGGTACAATGTGTTAACTTGCTCCACTTGTACATTGCAACATGAATGCCGCTGTAATAGCATTAGTTCACACCCTGTCATGTCACGTAATTATCATTTGTGTGGTGAGAACATTTATGATCTAGTCCCTTAGCGACTCTGAAGTTTATAATACAGTGCTGTTAGCTATAGTTTCCACGCTGTACGTTACCTCTCCAGAATCTTCTAGTTGCACATTTGTATCCGGACAAACATCTCCCCAGTTTCCCCAGTTCCCTTCCCCTGGAAACCATCATTCTACTCTCTATTTCTATGAGTTTGGCGTTTTTAGATTCCATCTGTAAGTGACATACAGTGTTTGTCTTTCTCTGCCTTTAGCATAATCCTATTAGGGTCCATCCACATTGTCACAAATGGCAGAATTTCCTTTTTTCCTCATGGCTGAATAATGATATCTATATCTATCTATATATCTCTCTATATATGAGCATATATCACATCTTCCTTATCCATTCATCCATGAGGGACACTTCGGTTTTTCCCATACCTTGGCTATTGTGAATAATGCTACAATGAATAGGAGATACAGTTCCCTTTTCAATATACAGTAAAACCTTGGATTGCAAGTAACGAGCCACGTAGTTTGCGAGTGTTCTGCAAGACGAGCAAACATTTCTAATACATTTTAACGTAGTAAACGAGAGATCTCTTGCAATGAGTAGTTTGTTTCCGGAATGAATTATGCTCGCAAACCAAGGTATTAGTGAACAAACCACTGGATCGAAGGCCTCAGCTCCTCACTGCTGATGGGAAGCCCCCCTCAGTTCTTTACCATGTGGGCCTTTCCTTAGGGCATTTCACAATATGTCAGCTGGGAAGAGTGAGTGAGTGGGAGGGTGAGCAAGAACCCACAGATGGAAATCAGAGTCTCTAAGTAACCTAACCTCAGAATTAACACTCAACTCCCCTGCCATATTCTGTTGATTAACTTGGATGATCAAAATAAGGCCCTCAAGCATAAAAAAATGCATTATCTATTACATTAGTAAAACTATGTGGGAGAGGCAGATCAAAATTAAATTCCAAGAAGTAAAAGCCACAAAATAAAATTTCTGGCTTTTAAGGAAGAGTTTGTTTATGGCATTTTCAAACTCAATGATGGAGGGCTTCAAATCAGTATATAAATAATATTCCACTCATACATGTAAAAAGATTGATGTAACAGCTTCTTTTATTTTTATTTATTTTTATTTTTATTTTTTTGAGGGCAGTGTCACTGGCCCTCATATGTGGGACCCGAACTGGGGCCGCTGGCGTCCCAAGCCAGCTCTTAACCACCGCGCCACTCGGCCGGCCCACAGCTTCTTTTAAAATAGCAATGTTTACGGTGCTCCAGAAATTATATTCTTTGCAGTTATTTGAACTCGGGATTAAAAAAAAATTAAATGTCAACTTAAAGGAGGTACACAATTTTTCATAATTATTTTTTGGGGTGTACAAGCATACACACCTGAGACCCCTGCTCCAGACCACTATGCTTTGCAACACGTTTTCTTGAAAGGATGGTCAGGAGTTGTTTACACAATGAGCATCTTTACTCCCTAAAATACTTCTGGGCCTTTCTGCTCCCCCAAGTCTGCATGGAAGTTACTTCCACGTCTCTGTCTTTTGGGTTTCTCACTGTGTCCCTCTCCACACAGTGTGTCTCTCTCGTGTCTCATTCTCCGTATGTTTGGCTGCTGCATTTTGCTTCTGACTTCTGTCTCTCTGATGGGTGCACCCCTGGGAAGCAGAGCCCACTCAGATGGCTCCCCCATTCTCTCTTTCTCACATAGGGAATAGCCCCTGAAATCCTGGAGTATGTTTAATCATTTTATTTCATGTGCATTGAGGAGTCTTCATGCCTCATCTAATTGCTTTTTACTGGACTGCATTCTGGCCTTATGCCATTGGTCTGTACAGAGAGACATTACGGGAAATAAGTGTTTGAAATATGCTCCTTATTTATCACAGGGATTCTCTTGAGAACATTTTCCATAAGATCCAAGTGTCTTCTTTATGAGAACCAAAGGACAATTTTTTTCTCATGTCTCATTACTAGGAAAGCTTGATTGTCTTAGATGACAGCAGGCGAGATTTTATCTTCCACATGAAGTTCACAAGTGGTTGTTTTCTTGTGTTGTGTATGTCTACGAAGAAGATCAAAGACAAATGTATGGCCTACCCCTGGAAATCGCACAGGTGTGAACGAGGTGGATTGCTTTACCGTCATACCCTACGTTTCCACTTACTAAGACTTTTTATTTATTTATTTTTTTGAGGGCAGTGTCACTGGCCCTCATAGGTGGGACCCGAACCGGGGCCGCTGGCTTCCCAAACCAGCGCTTCACTACCGTGCCACTCGGCCGGCCCTACTGAGACTTTTTAAATCTATCTGATTCTGTTGCAGTATATGCATCACTGTAACATACATAGTGTTGCACTCAGACCAGGCGTGGCTGTAAAGATGCATTCAAAGCCCAAAACAAATGAAATGTTGAATTTCGTGTTCTACTGTCTTTTTCATATCGAGCTGTCTTGTAACAACCGGTACTGAAGGAGATGACTCGCTCTCTGCCAACAGGCTTAGAAGTGACATTTACTTTGGTCCGTCTCCCAGCCTACCAGCTCAAAAGGCCAATTTGGGCACGACCCAAGTGGTCCTGACATATAGGGACAGGCTCACATTAACCAAACCCACAGAGATGGATACATAAGCCAGAATTTCATAGCCTTAATTTACGATGAAAAACATACCCATCAGGTAGACCTTGAATGCTGGCTCTGACATGTTTGATGAACAGGGAATGACAACAAAGGGAATTAATATTTGTCACATCAGGGACAAACCATCCCCAGGACCCAGCATACACACTGGGACGGTAACTAGAAAGGTTCTTGCAACCTCCAGCTCTCTTGGCATCCCGTTTCTCTGTTCCCAGTCCCCTTTATGTCCATAGCCTTCTTGCAAACAATTAAATTTTTTGTTAGTAAATTGTATTTACATTCCTGTTTTCAACTCTCAGCTTAAATCTCTATTCTGATCACCCGGACAGGAGCTTGGAAATAACTACCTAGTTACACATCTGAAAGCAACCTCTTGGCTTAGTCTCTGAAAACGACTGCCAATCACATCCACAATTATGTCCCTGGCAAAGGGAAACCCTATTTTCCTTATCTCCAACTTCTCAGGAGGAGCATCCTGGCACTTCTTTCAGTAAAAACCTGGCAGCCTTTCTCCCTTGCAAAAACCAATTCTTTCCATTTATAAAATGAAGATTACAGTTTGGCCTTTAAACAACTAAGATTTGAATGAAAACCAAGAGGTAACTTTCTGTATACAATAAGCATAATGAAAAATAAAATTCTTTTCCAACTGATGAAAGGCACAGAACTAACAGTTATTCTGGCTTTGACCTCCACAGGGTGATGCCACCCACACTCCCACCCGTGGATGTTGGGGACCCCGTGTCACATTTGTCGGTCCCCTTGAGACACCTGTTGGTTCTGTAACTGCTAAGTGGATATGGTTATCTGACCAAAGAGGATATACAAGCCCAGGAAACTCTAGGTTCATCTTGATTTTAATACTGCTGTAACAGCTCTGAGAAAGGTAACTTAGAAAATATTTTGGCAGAGAGATACAGGAAATAAAAGAAGTATGTTCTCCTACCCCGGACTCCAAGAACAGTTTTCAAGGCTAGTCTTCCCTTTCGTTTAGACCTCACTCCTGGTCCTGTTCCCTTCCAGGAGCGAGAGCCTTGCATGGTGCCTGCATCCCTTCTGTGCTGCCAATGCAAACAGAGCCTTGGAGTCAGATTAAATATTGAGAGAAAAACAGATACAGGTTCTGGCACCAAACAGGCCTAGATTCCCCCTAAAACATGTAGTTGGTTCCTCGTTGGAGGCAGAAATAGTGGAAGTAGCATGGTTTGGGGAGGTCAGGCAGCAGGGGGTTTCTACCCTACCTAGTTCCTCCTTTGTAAAATGGGGTTAAAGGGCCGGCCGAGTGGCTCAGTTGGTTAAGAGCTCGCTCAAGAGTGCGAGCTGAGCTCTGAGCAACAGCAGTTCGATGCCCAGCCCAAGCTGAGCTGCCACTGAGCTGCCAACAGGTGGCAGGATGGCTCAGCTAAAAAAATAGAAATAAACAAAATAAAATGCGGTTCATATTAGTGCCTGATTTCATAGACCTGCAATGAGTTTACAATGTTTAGCATAAGTTGGGGCATGGAAATGGTGTCCACATAAAAATCACCTTTAAGATCAGGGAGGCATCATCCACCAAAGTCGGGGACCCCGACATGAGGTCTGTGGAACAGCCCCACCACCACAGGGCATGGGGAGCAAGATGCCCTCCCAGGGTGAAGGTGTGAGGCTGGGGCTGACACTCTAGCTTTCTCCGGCCATAATGCCCACAGGAAATAGAGTGGACAGGACTCCCAGGCAAGCCAGATGGTGAGAGTTCCTGCAGTTTCCTCCTCCGAGTTCTGTGAGAAGCTCCGCTCGTCGGCTCATCTGTCCAGCAGCATGGAGCTGCTGGGACCTCCTGACAATCCTACGGGGTCTCCTTCGCTTCGCAACACTAAGGGGCCAATGGAGATCTGGCCAACTCCAGGCAACCCGGCGCCCCTTCCACCCTCCCTTTCTGTCCTCAGCACAAAGACGAGCAAGTGGAATGGTCTCCAGATTTTCTTAGTTATGCACCTTTTTAGGAAAAAACATCTTGAGGGTGCTTCCTCATGTAGGTAGATTTATTACAATACATATGCACACATTCTGATGCACATTATGGGACATAAACAAAAGAAGAAAATTGCAAGCGACATAAAACATAAATGGAAATTGTAGTATTTTCTTTCTAAATTCCAACAGATTATTTTATGCATAATTTAAAGCCCTGGGTACCTCCCTGACGAGCCTACGGTTAAGAAAAAGTTACAGTAACGGTAACCTGAGGGAAACCTGAACTGGGCTTTGGAAGTCACGGCCAGCTCCAGCTTCACCACAGCTCCTGTAGATGTTGGTGATAGAAATTCGGCAAAACTGGAAAACTTGAATATGTGAGTAGCCCATACAGGCAAAATCTGTAGGTATTGGTTTATATCCATGGGAGGGCAACGTGAGGGCAGGCCCCATCCCGTGCTGCTTCTCACGCCACTATTCCTGCAATTATTAATGAATTTATCCCTTAATTTTGGTTGTGAAGAATCTATCATCCAGCTTTCTCTTTAATCTCAACCCAAAAAGGCACGGAGGAGACGGAAATTGTTTTGGTAATTCTAGAACAAGGTATTTCAAAACTCCTTTGAAAAAGCTGGTACAAAAACCAGATGCCTCGGGGTGGCCGGGTGGCCCAGTGGGTTAGAGTGCGTGCTCTGAGCAACAGGGTTGCTGGTTCGATTCCCACATGGGCCAGTGAGCTACACCCTTGGAAACTAGATTGAAGACAATGACTTGAACTGAGCTGCCAGTGGGCGGCCAGATGGCTCAGCTGGTGAGAGCACGTGCTCTTAACAACAAGGTTGCCGGTTCGATTCTCATATGGGATGGTGGGCTGTGCCTGGCAACTGGACTTGGAGCTGAGCTGCACCCTCCACAACTAGATTGAAGGACAATGACTTGGCTTGGAGCTGATGGGTCCTGGAAAAAACACTCTTACCCCATAAACATTTTTTAAAAATACAATTTAAAAAAATAAAACCAGATGCCTTTATGTATTCCCTTAGGAAAGGAAGAGTTCTGATAGACATCAAGCATCAGGAGGAGCGGCTTATGGGTTTTTGTTGTGTTTTTTTTTAAGATTTTATTGGGGAATTGGGGGAGGGGAACAGCGTTGGGGAATCGGGGAAGGGGAACAGACAAGTTGCTATCGTTTTGTTCTTCAATCTAGTTGTGGAGGACATTGCTTCACTGGCCCATGTTGGTATCATTATTGCACTCTTCTTGGGTGAGGCAGATCGGTCGCCCGCCTCTGGACGGCCGCTCACAGCGGCTCTTGGCAGCTCACACTGGCTGCCAGTCGCTCACTGTAGCCTATGGCAGCCCACTGCAGCAGGGGCTGCAGCTATGCCATCCGGGGGACTCGCAGCAGCCCAGCTCCAGGTGGAGCTGTTGTTCACCACCTTAGCTGTAGAGGGCAGTGTCACTGGCCCTCATATATGGGATCCGAACCGGGGCTGCTGCCGTCCCAAAAGCAGCTCTTAACCAATGCACCACTTGGCCGGCCCGGTAAGTGTCTTTTTTAGGGGCCTTAGGTGTTCTGAATTCAGCAATCTTAAAACCCTGAGAATAGTGTCATCACCTTCATTTACAGTAACAGTGCAACACCTACTAAACTCATATGAGACTCAGATAAAGACAGGACTTGGTTGCCTCTCCCTGCTGTAAGAAAACGTATCCACACTAAGAAACCACAATTTTACATTTTGACTTTAATTAACAAAAAAAAAAGTTCTGAACTAAATGAAAGTGAAAATATAACTCAGCAAAACGTGGGATCTAGGAAAAGCAGTGATCAGAAGGAAAGTTATAACAATGAATATTGAAAAGAATATCTAAAATCAATCATCTTAAGCATCCACCTTAGGAAACTAGAAAAAGATACAGACACATGCTATGAATCCATCATTGGGTGAAATTTAAGTCCAACTTTGGGACTTTAACTGAGACTCAATCTGTGTGTTGTGGGAATAAGCATTGACATCTAACAAAGTTAGAACTCTATTAGGGACCAAATGGTGAATGAATGCTAAGAGGGTATCAACACTATTTACTACCCATACTATTTTGCATATATTGCTACCAAATTTTATTCTTCTATGAAAGCAGGATTTAATTAAATTATCAATTTATAAATTAAATTCATACAGGGAATTGGGCCGGCCGAGTGGCGCGGTGGTTAAGCGCTGGCTTGGGACGCCAGCGGCCCCGGTTCAGGTCCCACATATGAGGGCCAGTGATGTCTTTTTATTCACCTCAATGTTTTTAAATTTCCATGGATTATTTAAAAGGGTGCTGTATAATTTAGAAGTTTTTTGGAGATTTTTTTTTCCTGTTATCTGTTATTGATTTCTAGTTTGACCTAGTTATGATCACAAGGCATATTTTATATGGTTTTATTTATTGTCAATATTTTAGTGCTTTATTTATGACTCAAAACATGGTAAGTGTCCCAAACATTCTTAAAAACAATGTGTATTCTGTATTAGTTAGTGGTACTGTTCAGTTCTACGTATTTGAATTTTTGTCTAGTGATTCTCCAAGTTACCAAGAAAGGTGTTGATATCCCCAACTATAATTGTGGGAATAACTGTGAATTTGCCTATTTTTTTTTCCGCTTCTGTTAATTATTGCTTCATGCATTTTTGCAGCTCTATTGTTTGGCGCACATTCACATATTGTTTTCTTGTGATCTGATTCTTGTATCATTCATTATGCAATGTCCCTGGCAATTTGTCCCTGGCAATTATCTCTGGTTCTGAAGTCTGCTTTGTCTGATAATACAGCCACTCCGGCTTTACAAGATATTATCTTTTTCAATTCTTTTACCTATCAATACCACTATATTTGAAGTAAATTGCTTGTAGATAGCATATGGTTGGGTCATGTTTTTGTTTTTTTTAAATCCATTCTCCCAATCTGTCTTTTAATTGGTGTATGTAGACCACTTACACTTAATGTAATTATTGGTATGTTATGATGTAGGTCTGTTTTTATTGTTTTTGGTTTTTCCCATTTCCCCTTACCTGTCTTCCAGTAAGTTATTTGGGCATTCTTTAGCATTCCACTTGGATTTATCTACATTTTTTAGTGCATCTCTTTGTACAATATTTTCAGCGTGGTTGCTCTAGAGATTGCACTATACACACACAATTTATCACAGACCATAGTATCAAAATTTGCCTTTTCAAGTGGAATGTAGGTACTTAACCACCATTTAAGTCCCTTTATCTTCCCCCATTTATGATATACTTACCTTAAATATCACCTCTGCATACATTGAGAACCACAGCAATGTTATAAATTTTACTCTTCACTTTTAAATAATAAGCTCAATATGTACACACCTGCTCATTTACTCAACATCTAATCATCCATGCGTAAGTTAACCACTGTCCCATACACTACAAATTCTCCACACCCATCCATCCATAGTGATTCCTGGAATTCATTTGACACTTGTTTGTATTATACTTGGGAGCCTCACCAGAGACCCAATATGCCTCTAAGCCCATCCTCTGAGATCTATTTTCCATTTGCTTTCCTTTCCTTTTCAACTCACTCGTGCTGTTTTGTCAGTATTTACATTGATTTCAGGAAATGGTTTCCCCCACTGGACCATAAGCTTCTTGATGATGGGTTTCTATTCATTTTGTACATTCCTCTCGGGCCTGTTGTGTTCTAGCCCCGAATGATAGATAACTCTACAAATTCAGTGCTCTCTCCATGTCTATGGAGTTTTTAAAAATTCAGCTCTCTATGCACCCAACAGATCACGTGCCAAGTTTCCACAAAACTTCCTATGCACACATCTCGCAGTAGCACTCAAAACGCCTGCCCATAAGGAACTTATGAATATGAGTTGTTCCAGAAAAACGACAATGTTGACGACAAAACTCTTTAACCTTAAACAGTTTGCTCTAAAAAAAACTCTCCATAACATCCTGAGAGGCCATTTTGTCCCAAATGTGTAGCCATGCAACTGTCGGATGTCCTTTCATAACTCCTCTGTGTATCCCCCCAACACACACATACCCTCTCTCACACGGCTAACATACCGTACTTAATTATCCCATTTTGAAACAGGAATAATTTATTTCTATGAATATGATTTTAAAAATAGCAATCAAAATTTTCTCCAAATCAGGAAAAAAAAACAAAGGAAGTAACAAATGTATATGTATGTGTACACACACACACACACACACACACACACACACACAAATTTGTGAATGCCTATAATTTAGATTTTAACTTTGAAGTTTCAAATGATAGTAGTGGAGGACTCAATGCCAAAGTATATTTCAATCAAGCTTTTTCAGGTCAATTAACTTAGTTTCTTGCGAACACAAATCAAGCTTGCTCCAACTCCACCAGGACTCCACCACAGTCTTTAGGATGGAGAAAAATCACCGGTTTTCCGTGCGCTCCTATTTTGGCCTCGTCACTTAGACTACGGATCTTCTTTTCTTTCAAATCCATCACAGCTGCATTTATATTATCCACCTTAGAAAAGGAAATAAATAAGGACATATTTGAGCTCAGAATAGCATCTGGCAACTTAGAAGAAACTTTGCAAGCTCATGTGGTCTCCCTATGAGTGGAAAACCATTCTTCAACCATCACAAAAATCAGCTCAATATTTCCAGAGGAGGAAAAGAATTTGCTAAAACTTCCTAAGTGAGCAATGGCATGCTTCAGAATTTTCATCATTAGCCCTTTCGCCATGACGGTTGCATATATCCGAATAAATATATCTGAAATTTTTATACGTAAAAATAATGTCATTTATATACAAAGCCGCTCAAGTTGTTATTATTAAATGCATAAGATAGTCAAAATATCAACTTTTAGTTTTTTGTGGATTTCTGACACTTTCGGAAAAAAAACTTGAAATCAACACAGCCAAAGAGTTAGTAAACATTTCTCCTTAGAACCCAAATAATGTATGCTACACTTTATACTACTTTTTTCTAACAATACTATTGGTGACACTGCACATACTGTTTTTTCCTAAAAGCCTTGGGTTCCTCACCTCTAATAGGGAAGATGAGGCCTGCCATATAAATGGGCAACAAATTAAAATGAGATCACAGAACAGAAGCTTTTAGCATAGCTCATAATAGGCACTCAACAAATATGGCTGCCTCCCTGATTCTCAAACCCTCCACCTGCCAAACGTCCTGGTTATTACTTTTCAAATTAAAACTTCATATACATGAATGTCACTATTCAAGTGTCACCGAAATGTTTTTCTCCATTCTAAAAAGCCAAACATTTATAATTTTGCAACCCTCTTCTAAATCTTTTCTACTTTCTTCATATTTGTTGGCAGTCAAAGAGTAAAATGTATCTCTATATACTTAGGGAAAAATGATTCTCCTTTATCTTAGAAAATGTAGACTGGGAACCCAGTAGATGGACAGAAAGGTATAATATGAATCCCACATTCCTAGGCAGTCACAGATCACCTGGAGTTTAATGCTCTAAGAGCATTCCAAAAAAAAAAAAAAAAAGCACAGAGAATAATATAACACCCATGCACCCAACATAAAGATTTAACAAACTTTCATATTTACACAATCTTATTTTCAAAGAGTCAAGGATTTTGCATACTGGATTCTGAAACTGGTTCAACAACCAACTAGGCCACTAGATATTAGTGTAAATAAACCATGGTTTACCTCACTAGCCTCTTTACCTTAAAGTTATATAATTTTTCTTTTGTAAGGAATACAAGCTCAATGAAAAAGATCTATAAAACACTCAAAAACATAAGCAAGAAGGGCCAGCCGAGTGGCTCAGTTGGTTAAGAGCTTGCTCAAGAGTGTGAGCTGAGCTCTAAGCAATGGCGGTTCGATGCGTAGCCCGAGCTGAGTTGCAGTTGAGCTGACAGCAGGTGGCAGGATGGCTCAGCTTAAAAACAACAACAACAACAAAAAAAAAATATAAGCAAGAAAATAAGCCACCTGCTACCTGCATATTCAGAAAATAAAACTGTTACAGCTGCTGCATTTGTTCACATTTTATCATGTGCTTCTCCCCATCAGCCTGGGCGGGTAAGGATAACTTCTAACGTCCTTTCTCTGACCTTGGGAACCGGCTCCCGAGGTCTTGACTAGCCTTACTCATTTGATAAACCGCCCTCCATGGAACCAGCCCCATCTGAGCTGCTGGCCCTCTGTCAGCACTGTGTCCCCACCCACATGTCCCCCACCCCCACCTGGCCCCCTCCTCAACTCCGGTCGAGGCTCCCCTCCCCCCCACCCAAACCCTACTTGGGTTGGGCCCCTCCCTGCATGAAAGTAAGTCCTCCTGCACAGAAACGTCTAGTGTGGGCACAGCCTCCTCACCCTGTGCAGGTCCTGCCCTTATATCAGGCAGGAGGCCTGCAGGCGGCGATACCCACAGCCCCACCTGCTGCAGCTCCGCACATGGAGTCATCACGCCCCCCCACCCCCACTGATGCACCACTCAGTGAGGCCTGGCCCTGCCGCCCCATGCTGGGTGCCCCTTACACACTTACACACACACACACACAGAGTGTTCATGCCTCCCTCACCCTGCGTAGGCTCCTACACTCTATCTGCTCCCCCCATATGGATGCCCCCCTCAACACACTTGGCCCCCTCCCTGCAGTGGGCCGGTCCCCATGCTGGTGCCAGGATCACCCGACACCCTGCTCTGGACCAGCCGCGCGTGGGCTCCCCTTCCCATGGCCAGCAGCTCTGGCTCGTGGATGCCTGCTGCGCCCCATGGGCCCCAACTCCTGCTTCGGGGTACTGGGGCTCTCCTCACCAACAGGGACAACTATTTTGCTCAGCCCTACCTCAGGTCTTCAGGACTGAGCTGTTGGCGCGAGGGGAGGAAAGGGGAAGCGGAGAGGAAGGGAGGGGAGGAGAAGTGGGAGGAGGTCACAGTCACTTCTAACGCTGTAGGTTTCCCTTGTTGGGCTACTAGGAAGCCATAGTTGGCGGAAGGAGGAGGTAAGGAACCGTCCCTTCAGCGTCTCCTCTCTGCTCTCACCTGCACTGTTGCTTATGCCTGTCCTCCTGTCAATCTCCTGCAACCCTCTGTGCACAAGCAGTTCGTGCGCGTCAATGAAGAAAGCAGGCAGCTCCAGCAGGACGGGACTTGGTATTTCCTTCAGCTACTCAGCCCCACCATCGAACGCAGTCAATGTCACAGAGACACTGAAAATACTGACCCACCAGGACCAGACCATGGACAAAGATCCCAGCCAGAAGGGACCTTCAGGAAGGGGAGCAGAGCCCAGGAGGGACCCTGCTGGGGAGTGTGAACCCCTCAGTTGCTGAACTGTGCCTATGGGGTGGTGGGGAGGACCTGAGAGGTCCCTGGGAAGCCTCCCGGAAGGAGAAGCCACTCCGGAAGGAGAAGCCACTCCGGAAGGAGAAGCCACTCCGGAAGGAGAAGCCACTCCGGGAGCTCAGAGCCGCAGCTGTTTACCAACCGGCATGGGAGCCTTTTAGCGTCTTTACAACATCAACGCAAGTTTGTTGAATTAGTAAATAGTCTCAGTGGCCCTTAAGGCTTGCACTGTGATATACCTTGCTGTCTGTGGAAGTTATGCAGGGACAGCATGGCCAGTTCTCGGCAATACCAGGAAAGCATGGCTGGTTCTCATCATTACCAGAACCGTCACCTCAGGGAGAGGCCTGTGGCAAGCAGGAGGCACATGTCGATACCATCAACCCAGCCGTGCCAGAACGCAGGCAAGAGAGGGCACTGAACCAAACTTCCTCTGTGAAATGCACACACGCAAGGGAAGAAATTCGGGCAAGCCTCACTAGAGAAAACGAAAGCCCAAACTCAACATTGCCGGAAAAACGTGGATAACTCGTGTGATACGAATGCATGTAGGAGAAAAAGGAAGTTTGTCTAAAATCTTTGTGGAGTCAACTAAGAACGATAGTACATGCCCACAGGAGACGCACTGCCAGACCGGGTTTAAGTGAGGCCCCAGTGAAAAGGAACATAAAGTGTCCTGGTGATGATTACAGAGGAAAATCTGTAAAAGTTCTCGGATGGGTAGATTGCACATTTTTTTAAAAAGGAGTGGCATTAAAAAAATAAATGGCTGTGAAGCAGGAAGCGATAGGCGATTGCAAACGTTCTCAGAAGACACATTTCTGAATGATGCCTACGCCCAGAAAAAGCTTAAGGAACCATGCATGTGGTATTTCCTGCCTCTACCTTACAAAGTCCCCACCTCATGAGTCTCCTGATATCTACAAAGACTAGGCAGGCTGCCCACTCTTGCATGTGAACGTTGCCGGTTCCCACGTCTGGCTATTTGAAAACAAAATTGTTCTAAAGTTGTAGAGGTGTCCCACCCTTTCCTTTAATATACTGATGGCGATGGCACCTTTAAGACAGGCCACAGATTCTTTGGACCTGTTTCATCAAGAGGCATCTGGGACCTACGTCCTCTCCCCTCGCATCCCGTCTGCCTGGACCCAGAGACAGCAGCAAGAGCTGTGGGGCTTCCAAGGCTACGACAGAAATGCCATGCAGCCCTGCCTGGCTCTGGGGACCCTCACCCTGGCCAGGAAGGAGTCAGTAAGCCAACTGCCCCGTAAGAAGTCCCTCTACCCTTAGAACTCCTTTCAGTTTGGGAAGCAAACCGAGAGGTCATACGGAGGTGTTCTGGCTGAGGGTCTGGCTGAGCGCCCAGCTGCCAGCTGCTAGCACGTGGGAGGGGCACGGGGCACGCCCAGGAGAGCCTTCCCACCACTGCAGCCCCATGACAGATGTCAAGCAAGAACTGCCCAGCTGAGCCCTCCCCCAAACTCCCAACGCACACAATCCCCAGCAACATGAAAGTTGTTAACCACCCCCACATTTGGGGATAATCGACATTTAGGGATAATTCCAACAGTAACTGGAATGACCAAAGATGTCTTTTCTGACAGAGTCTGTCACTTTTTGTACTTCAAGGGGAAGACAACTTCAGACCCAAGCAGTGCCAGCCAGAACAAACGGGGTTAGACTGCGATAAGAGAATGAACCCTGAAATTTCTGTGGATTCACTGGACAAAAACATTATTTCCTGTTCGAGGACAGGGGAGGAATCGTGCTCTCTCTGGGAGTTGGAGAATCAAACCCCAGCACTGGTGATGACTTCCTCTCACAGACGCTGACGCAGGCAACACTAATTCTCGGGTTTCCATCTCACAGCCTATCTTCGCTCAGAAAAAGTGTCATGCTGTCCCGGCAAAACCACTTTGAAAAATTGCCAAGTATGGAATAGTACCTCTGGTACCCATAGCAACCCCCAAGTTTTAGCAGGGCCTGTCACTGCCTGGCTACAGACGACACTTGCGGTCACGTGACTAAGCTCAAGCCAATGGGACAGCAGAGGAGTAATGTGCATAATTTCTAGGCCATCTCATTAAAGGTTCTTGCCCTGTATCCTCTCTCCGCCTTCCCTACCCTCTGCTGATAAAGGGTGATGGCTGGAGCCACCCTGTCAGTGACGCTGAGGACGCAGGCCTTTCCCATTAGCCTGGGACAGCTCATTCTTGGGCTGAGAACAGAAAAAGAGAAATCTCTGTCTACCTGGCTAAGCCACTTGGTTTTTTATGGCGAGTGGCGGAGGATGATGGGGAGAAACATACTAACATAGCAGGTAACTAACCACTTTTCACACCTGCTGCTATTGGCTCCCTGCATTTCATACTGATCTACATTTTCATTTCCCCTCTCAGCCTCTCCTTTTAGATTCGCTGTTACGTTACTGAACTTGCACTAAGGTGTTACTTCACTGAACTTCTAACTCACACCACAGCTTCCTTTGAGGGTGCAGGCTCTCTGATGTAGGACACACACAGTGTGGTGTGGGAGAGGGAGTCGGATTCAAAGGCTGGTTACCCTGCTTCTCATCCTGGTGGGGGGCTCAGACAAACCCTCAAGTCCACTGAGAGAAAGACTGGCAGCCACAACTACCCTAAGAGAGGGAGAAGGGTGACATAGCAGGCCTGTGTAGCTCCCTTGCCTAACGTCTTAGGGCTCCCCCACCTCAAGTTTCAAACTCGGCTCATACAGGATGGCGATGGGACACTGTGGCTTACAGTGCAGACCCGGAACGGTCTGGGTGGGAACCTCAGCCTCGCCACTTCCTGCTAACGTGACTACGGGCAGGTCCACGACTCGTCTGTCTCCTCAGCTGCCAGGTGACACCGATAGTGCCCTCACTGGGGAACTACGAGGCCTAACGGAAACAGCGTACATGGAGCACTCTGTAAGCGGTCACAGGGCCCTGCCTTTCCACACACTATGCCCTCGGCCTGGAAGAGCTTTCTCGTCTTGTCCACCTTCTGATGCTTCGGCCCCACAAGAGCCATCAGTCTTGCCCTCACGGTGCCGCTGAGAAGATGCACCTGTTAATTCTGCTCGTCACAGTGCACCGATCGCCAGTGTGACTGGCCGCTGCTGGGGGCTCAGCCCGCGCCCTGACCACCACGGTGTCTGAGCGCTCAGTAGGATACACACCGCGTCTCCCCAGGGCTGTCTGCAATATGAACTATGGGGTTGTCGGAAAAGTCATGACGCACGTTTGCAACGAAAAACGTAGAAAAAAATACATCATGACTTTTCCGACAACCCAATACATAAATCCTTGAACTCACTCTAGAATCAACACCCCTCTCTTCTGGATTAGGAGTGAGGCCTAACTATGAATGATGTCATTCCTCCTAGCAAAAGATTTCATTTGAAGCATAAGCAGTATTGCTGATGTTCCAAAGGGCAGCTATCTGACTATGAACATCGACAGGTAAAAGCTCTCTAATGAGGACAGTCTCATCTAACATGTCAGGTTTCTGCAGGAGCTGTTGGCCCAGGCCAAATGAGAAGGTCTTAAAAATCGGTCGGTCATTGAAAATGTATTGCTTTTGTAGTGAGAAACTAGTTATTAGAATTGGAAGCATACAGAACGATTATAAACATAGTTACATGTATATGGAAATTCTTACTTTATAACATCTTTTCACTTCTCCTCACTGCCCTGTGCAAGTGAAAGCAGTTATGTTCCTGTTACACAGGAGAGCATATATGATCAAGAAATACAACAGTGAAAACTCAAATCTGTTTTGGCCAACTTCGGTGGCCTTTATAATGGCTGTTGAATCCAGATTTCAATCAAATATATGGTGATGGAAGGAGATCTGACTCTGGGTGGTGAACACACCATGTGACATATAGATGACATATTACAGAATTGTACACCTGAAACCTATGTAACTTTACTAACCATTGTCATCCCCAACAAACTTTAAATAAAATAAAATAAACTCTATTATTATTTGCAGCTTTCTAGAGGGAAAGAGAATAATACATCAGTCAATCCATCTTTGAGGAAGGACCGATAGTGCCATTGTCCTTAAAGAACTTAATAATACATTTCTCACAACAGTGACAATACATGGTCCTAAAAAGTAAAAGCTATTTTGTGAAAAAGAAATCGAAGGCACCAAGCATTAAAATGATTAAAATACCTCAATGCAGACATGGTGCATCCCTCCAGCCTTGTTTTTCTGCAGAAAACCTGCGATTGGACTGTCATTTCCCAATGGGTGAAGCAGTTCTATCTTGGTGTTCCCCAGGTTGACAAAGACGACAGATACTCCGTGCTCAGGAATAGGCACCGCCTCACTGACCTGAGCCCCCAGAACATTCTTGTAAAATGCCTGGGCCTTTGCCAAGTCTGGCACCGCGACAGCCACATGATTGAGTCGACCCAGGCTCCACACAGCACCTGCCACATGATGCGAGGGCTGGGAGGTGGAAAAAGCTCTTATAGTTGGAACTGACATTTGAAGTCTGCAAACAAGCCCTGAAAAAAATGGAACAGCCATTGATATCCTTCTTTTGAGAATGAATACATTTCTAAAACTAACTTATAAAAACCTAAGTAAATTATACATGTAACAGTTATTTATATACCTATTATTTTTAACCACTGGAATTAAATCAGGGGAGATAAAGGGAATAACTGAGGTCAAAATTACTCACTCTGCTCTGAAATAACTGTCTGGAATTAAAAAGGTAATTCTGAGGTTTCAGAAGGAAAAAAATGACATTTTCCATAATGCTTTATATTTACTGATCACACTTAAAGGATAGCTGCGTATCATTAAGAATTACTTGCTGTTCTCTGCATTTCACCAAGGGTAGTTCGATGTGCTAGTGAAATCACACACATTTAATGATAAAAACAAGCCATTTTCTCCTGTATCTAGCACCGTTTTTCTGTCTGATGTTATGTAATAAGTTCATCGAAGCCATGACCAAAACCCGCTTTTTAATGTGTATTTTGTGTGAATGATTATCAACAAAAGAAAATAGGTCATTGTTGGGGAAAAAACAAGCAAAGCTCAAGAGGGTGCCCTAACTTCTGAGAATTTCCTCTGAGACCAGATCTTTTGAAATTGTTTTTTTATAATTTTGAAGGATTAGAAGCAGAATGAGAACCTGAAGAGGCCTGCAATGTGCTCTCTCTGGGGTCACGCGGCTCCCCCAGGCCCCCAAACACTGGACTGTAAGAGCCAGAGTCCCCCCAGAAGGGACGTTCTATACACGTATGAGGTCTAAATACAACCATGTAAAGCTACATCACTTAATAAAAAAGTATGAAATAGCAAACTGAAGAACGCATATTTTACACAATTGGTTTTCAGCTCTTGATGCAAAGCCCTTTGAATAGCAGCTGGTATCACAGAGCTTCAGCTAACATAAAATTAATTCCCTTCTACTGAAAAGTTTGATAACAAGGAAAATTAAAGTGACAGTATTTGATTTTATTTAAGACCATAAACCTTGCTGTGAAAGGCAGTCTCTGGTACGCAGTGTTTCAGCCCCAACAAAGTCACATAAGGGGAGGCCTTGGGCCTGCGATGCGCCCTTACCGAGAGATAAGAGCCCGCACAGCCTGTGCTGGACCTGTCACCTTGCGCTGGGCACATCTTTTCCTCTGTCAGGCTCAATGAGTGCTCCTTTGTTTCTGCTTCAAGCGTGTGCATCATAGGGTTGACCCCAGTTACATCTGTCCTCTGAGGGGACAGGGTTCTCACTCTGTAGCACCAGAGGGGTGTACATGAGCAAACTATCCTGTGCTGACCACTGGGAGAGACCCCTTGGCCACGGGGGACCAACTCCCACTATTGAAGTTGATCTTGCTCTGACTCTTTAGGTAAATAAAGTGTTGTTCCACCCAGTTGGAGACTCCAACTGTCTTTATCGGCAAAAAAACTGAACAAGGTGCTGATTTACAGCCTCATCTGAATTAAATGTTATACCACACAAGGAGTTTTGAAGACAGCAAAACAAGTGGAAGTCTGACGGCACAAGATCAGGTGAGCATGGTGGGTGTGGCCACACATCCCATCCAAGCTCTAATAATTTTTGACGGGTGATCAAACTTGTGTGTGTGGTCTCACATTGTCGTGATGGAACACAACTCCTTTACAATTAACAAGCTCTGGGCGATTCTGGATGATGGATTCGTTCAAACTGTCCAATTGCCGACAGTACACATTTGAATTGATTGTTTGGTTTCTTGGTAGGAGCTCGAAAAACATGACACCTTTAAAATCCCACCACACTGAGAGCATAACCTTCCTCTGATGAATGTCTGCTTTTGATGTCGTTTGAGGCGAATCATCACATCGGGACCAAAGACCATTTGTGCACCACAGTGTTGTAAACAATCCACTTCTCATCACCAGCTATCAGTCGCTTCAAAAAAGGATCGTTTTCCTCATGTTTAATGAGCATACTGCAGATGTTTATACGTCAAATGAACTTCTTTGAGTTTATGTGGAACCCAAATATCGAGCTTGCTTACGTATCCCAGCTTCTTCAGGTGGCCATGAACGCTTGAATGATGGATGTTTAATGTTTCTGCAATCTCTTGTGTTGTGTAACGTGGGTTTGACTCGATCAATGCCTTTATTTTGTCGTCAACCTCGGTGAGCCTCCCTGACCGAGCATCGTTGAGATCAAAATCACGAGCATGGAGCTGTCGCTGAGCTGCCAACAGGTGGCAGGATGGCTCAGCTGGTATAACAACAAGACTGCCTGTTCAATGGTGGGCTACGCCCACCTGCAACTAAGCTGAACTCAGCACCTTGAGCTGAGCTGCCGCCCGATGGCTCAGTGGATAGGGCATGCACTCTTAACAACAAGGCTGCCAAGTTCGACTCTTGCATGGGATGGTGGCTACACCCACCTGCAACTAAAACTGAACTCAGTACCTTGATCTTAGAGGCCACGAGCTGCCAATAGAAGCAGATGGCGACTGGCGCCCTCCACAATGAAGACTGAAGAATAACTTGGCTGGTCCCCTCCCCCGATTCCCCAATAAAATCTTAAAAAAAAAAAAATCACCAGCACAGAATTTCATGAACCATCGTTGGCGCTGACGTTCTTGTAGAGCATTGTCACCGTAAACTCTATGCAACTTTTCACAAGCTTGACGTGCGTTCTTCCCTTTATGGAAGTAAAACAATAAAATATGGCAAAAATGCAGTTTGGTCTTCCCTCTTCAACATGTTGTAAAATCTCCAAAATTCAACCAAATCGTTCAATATTTTTTCAGAATGAAGCTAGAGCTATCAGCTGTCAAATAACATAGCAGTAACATAGATGTGAGTGACTCTAGTACTTTCAAAAATGAACTAGCGCCATCTATTGCAAACATGCGTCATGACTTTTCCAACAACCCAAGATAATGTAAAAACCAGAGCTTTCCAGCCATAGAGGCTTATCTTATCTTATCTTATCTCTAGAAACATACACTAGTTTGAGAAAGGAAATATGCCTTTATTGTGCTTTTTTTGGCCCCTAAAGCATATGTTCTAGGAAAATAACAAAAATATAGCGATACTGGTGAGAGTTCAACAATTCAGCCTCGTTAAAATGAAGGGTTAAGGATTTAAAAATGGCCAAAAAGCACATGATGAAATACTCAACCTCATTAGCCATCAGGGAAAGGCAAGTCAAAACTACAATTCACACCCACAGTGTTGAGGAAGATGGGAGAAACTGGAACCCTTGTATTGTACATTGCTGGTAAGAATGAAAAACGGTGCAGCTGCTATGGAACAGGTTAGCAGTTCCTCAAAAAGTCAAATACAGAATTACCATACGACCCAGAAAGTCCACTCCTAGGTACCCCAAATAATTGGAAACAGGGACTCGAACAAAGAAGGTATTATAAGCATAGTACTGTCTTTACATTTTGATGTAAATATACTGGTTTATAAGTTTTCCAAGTTAAAATTAGTTGCTTATAGGACTTATTCTCACCCACACTGCTTACGGGTGCTGCTGCTTTAACTTGGGAACTCCTTTTAATGTCATATACAAGTGGGAGCTATATTCATAACAATTCTGCCTTTCAAGAGCCTGTAATCTAGTGAGGCCTCCCCAATGCAGAATCTATACCCCAATACCCTAAACAGTCTCGAGGCATTCTCCCCACTGCTGGGATTCAGAATCAGTGGAGGTCCGAATATCCTGGTGGAACATCTCATTGATCTGACCTCACCTTCCCAGTAGGCACCTGTGGGTTTATTTCATTGCTCGAGTTACACAAAATCAAAAATGCTGAAGTGGGAATGGATCATGCCATAGCCCAGCTCTGCCTATTAGACTTCAAGGCCATAAAATGGAGCTAACAGTAATATAGTCCAGTGAGCACTTTAATCCTCAAAATAACTCTATGAATCCGATACTATTATTGCTCCCATTTAGAGACAAGGAAAATAGACCTGATTAAGTAATTTTCTCCAAGTCACACTAAGTGGCAAAGCTGGACCTCAAGGCCAGTTCTGACACCAAAGTTAATGTTGTTAAATCATTCTGCTTAATTTTCTCATTCCTCTGAAACTCTTTACCATTTTTTTGAGTCTCAATTTTTAATGTTTAGCGTATGTTCTATATTAGCCATATCTACTTTGGAAGAGATGGCTTTCTAAGAGATGACTGTTGTATTTTATCTATTTATTTATTGACTTATTTATTGCAAAGGGCTACTTGCAATGATATGTGAGAGAAGACGCTGACTTCCAAAGTGTTTACCAAGAAGAAAGAGGGTCCGGGAGGGCGTGTTATTGACAAAACTTGAGCATCACCTGTTAATGAGAGATTCATTTTAACAAACTGTGCTCAGGCTGTTGTTCTATTTTTTCATGTATACGTATCACCTCTTTAAACCGAAAATGTGCACTTCTCTGTATGTGGCCCATCACTTAGCCATGGTGAGTTGCCATGACAGATGTGTAAGAAATTTTGTGACTGGTCAGAAAGGCTATAGGAGGGGCAGGCTGTGTGGCTCTGTTGGTTAAGAGCTCGCTCAAGAGTGCGAGCTGAGCTCTGAGCAACAGCAGTTCGATGCCCAGCCCGAGCTGGGCTGCCGCTAAGCTGCCAACAGGTGGCAGGATGGCTCAGCTATTTAAAAAAAAAAAAAAGGTTATAGTGATGGATGAAGAAGAATTCCATTTAAGACGGGACTTCAAAGGATGCCCACAACTGCAACTTTCAACAGGTGGAATAGGGAGCACTTTCTAGGTGGGAAATGTAATGTTATTCAAGGTTCACCCCCTTGAACACTTTGGAAGGCGCTAAGCTTAAGAATTTATCACAAATGGAGAAACTCGGAGGCTTATCACTTGGCATTTGCTTCCAGCAGGGAATTTCAGACAAAGGGAAATAGCTGCCCTCTGATGAGGGAGTAAGAAGAAAAAGAAAGCGGAGAAGGTGGGTGGAACTGGGCAGTCAGAAAACTTGACTTACTGTCATCCCTAATTCTATGAAGCCTTTTTTTTTTTTAAATAGAAGTATGGAAAACTCAAATGCATCTGCTTTTACCGTTCCTGTTTCTATACAAAATAAGCACTATATGAGGGCATGCGGGTGGGGAAAATATTCTTTTGGTAGTATTTCCACAGCTGACCTTCAAATGTTCCCAGCAGGACACTGGAAGTGCTTGGAGGTCAGCTCAGGTCTGTTTTTGTTATTTTTACAGGACTTGACCTTCTTTCTGGTCCCCCCTCCCCCAGTCTCTGTAGGGTGCGCGGTACAATAAAACTCACTGTCCCTCTGCCATTTACTTCTGTCCCGGCCTTGCTGTCCCCTGGGACGGGTTCCCTCGTCTCCCCGGGGCCACACTTTAAAAAGGGGTAACGACAACAACACACTTCTTCTCAGAGACTCAGGCACCATAAAGGCACCCCGACGCTAGGCACAGGCTTTCCTGGAAGGTACTCTGCCTGAAGTGCAGACAGCAGCTGCGGGGCGCCCCAGAGCGCAGAGCGCTGCAGACCTAGGCGCCCCGGCCCCCCGCCGCCTCCTCCAGCCCCGGGCCTCCCGTCCCGTGCGCACCCGCCCCACGCGGAGCCCCGACAGCGCCGGGTATTCACCTCCCCCGCTCCAAGCTGCCGCCGCTGACGCCGCCGCCTTCAGCACGTGAGCCATGGTGGGACGCTACCAGCTAAATGCCGACGTGCGTCCTAGGCGGCGCTGGGCTAGGCCGAGGGGGGGGGGGCAGAAGGGGCGGGGCGAAGGGCGGGGCAAGAGGGCGGGGCGGGGCCTATCAGGGCTGCCTCGTTGCTGGGCGGGCTGGGGGTGTGTGTGTTCCCGGAAAAGGTGCCGGGCTCCCCCGCATTGTTGCCTGAGCGCCCAGCCTACCCCGCAAGGTGACCCGGCCCCTCAGCATGGTTGCCGGGCTGCCCGACAACCTTGGCCGGGGCCCCGGGTAACGTCGCCGGGCTGCCCGACAACCTCGCCGGAACGTGTTTGCGCGGCACCTTTGCCGCGGGGCTCTAGGTGGCGGGAGGCCCCGCTTTGTGGTGCGGCTTCCGGGCCCTTTTCCTGTGCAGGCGACGCTGAATGTGGAGCTGCAGCCATGGCCACGCCGGGCTGGCGCCGTCGGACCCTGGAGCGTTGTCTGGGAGAGGTTGGGAAAGCCACCGGCCGGCCGGAATGCTTCCTCACGTAAGTGCGCAGAGCCCGGGCTCGGGTTCGGCCTAAATCTCTACTGGGCGCGGCCTGCAGGCCCCTGTCAGCTGCCGGAGTGCGGGAAGGTAAAGGGAAGCTCTGATCACTTTTCCCCAAATTTCACATCGTTTACGCTCCCCTGATCTATCCAAAAAAATTTTAAATTGTGAAAAGCTGTACAGTGCGGGCCGGCCGAGTGGTGCGGTGGTGAAGCGCTGGCTTGGGAAGCCAGCGGCCCCGGTTCGGGTCCCACCTATGTGGGCCAGTGACACTGCCCTCAAAAGAAAAAGAAAAAAAAAGCTGTACAGTGCGGATCTCCCAAACATGTGCTATTGAAATCAAACTAAGCCCAGTTATTCATCCCCAGAGGCCTCCACTGAGTCTTATGCATCCCCCTATTAAGCACCTAATCCCCCTATTAAGCACCCACTGCGTACTGACCCATCATCATACTTTATGGAAAGTGTTAACCTGTCGCTTGTCGGCACCCCCACGACTGAGCTTCTTGAGAAATGGCACTGCCTTTCACCACTTTTTGTATTACGCACTTTGTATTTTGTGGAAGGATTTCACATACGATCTGTGAAATGATGGCTTTCGGATTTCTATTTCAGGCTCTCCCTTGAGCTCCAGGCTCACAGCAACTATAGACATACAGGCTCAGCATCGCAGAGTTAACATGCCCAAAGGGATCAGTTGGTTGCATTTGCTCCCCTGTACTCTGCCCTCCTTAGAACCCTGTCCCGGTGTTCCATCCCTGCCTCACTAATCACCTCTGGCTTTCCAGTTGTTCAGACCTAGACCTACGCTGCCTCTTTTAGGTATTTCTTTTTCTCAATTCTGCATCTCATTCATTAGCAAATCCTGCATCTCATTCATTAGCAAATCCCGTCAGCTCTGTCTCCAAACTATATTGTGAATTTGTCTATTTCTCACTGTATCCACTGCTGTAATCTCAGCAGAGTTCTTCATCATGCTTTGCTTAGAAGACCGCGTCAGCATCGTAATCACCCTTTTTTTCATTCCTTTTCCTCCACAGGCTATCTTTCCAAAGCATAAATTATATCATTTTGCTCCTCTGCATAAAACCTTCTGATGGCGCCTCTGTACACTTAAAACGGCAAACTGACTGCTAAGTCTGAGTGATTCAGCTGCCACCTACCTCTCAAACCTCACCTTTTGCCTTCACCACAGTCCAGCCATGCTGGCCTTTCTGTTCCTCGGACTCCCAGGTTCATTTCCATCTTAGAACATTGGTTCTTGCTATTTCTTCTGCCTAGAATACATGTTTCCAGATCTTTATAAGACTGTCTCCTTATGTGCAGGTCTCATCTCAGATGTCACAGCCTCCAAGGTATTCTCTGACCACTCTTGCCAAAGCAAGTGTTGAGCGTTGACTGATGGAATGAATAGAGTGGCATATAATGTAGCAGGATTGAGAATTTAAGGCTAAGATTCACAGTATAACTCTAGGCAAATAGATC
Source organism: Aselliscus stoliczkanus (assembly GCA_033961575.1). NCBI lineage: Eukaryota > Metazoa > Chordata > Mammalia > Chiroptera > Hipposideridae > Aselliscus > Aselliscus stoliczkanus. The sequence continues at coordinate 33,865,310 of CM066741.1, forward strand.
TGTGATGGTTTCCTTGCCTAGAATCCATACAGCAGATTCACAGATACTGAGTTGACACTTTTATATATCAAGGGGGCTCATCAGCATGATTGTCCACTCTTGGGGACCAGCAGCAACACTTAAAATTGACATTTCATTCAAATTTGATTTTGCACAAGAATTGGGCTTTTTTAAAAATACAAAGTGCTGTGAAATTGTTACCTATCATTATCATTGTAAGTCTCATTTAACTTCTTCCCCTTACCTCTTTATTAGGATTCAAAATGAATTGGCATCAAACTTCACTTCTTTAACAAAAGTACTTTATGACTTTAATAAGCTACTCGAGAAGGGCAGGAAACACGGGAGTCCTTTACAGAAACTGATGATAGACAATTTTGATGATGAGCAAATCTGGCAACAGCTGGAACTGCAGAACAAGCCAGTCTTACAGTTCTTCGAGAATGTGGTTAGTGAAACCATTAAAGATGGAGACCTCAGTCTTCTCCCAGAGAGTGAAGAGCAGGAGTGCGAGGAAGAGGAGGAGGACGGCTCAGAGATGGGGGCTGCTGACCAGGAGGATGAAGAAGCGTCAGACATGAGGGATAAGGACCCCAACAAGGGTAAGACAGCTAGAAACACGAGCAGATCTGATCCGACGAAAAGTCCAACGTTCAGTGACGAGGATTCTGATCTTGACTTTGATATCAGCCAATTGGAACGGCAGAGCAAGGTACAAAACAAAGTGCCCCGGAAGCCAAGAGAAAAGTCCATAGTAGATGATAAATTCTTCAAGCTAGCTGAGATGGAAACCTTTTTAGAAAACATGGAAAAAGAAGAGAAGCAAAAAGATGACTCTGAGGAGGACGATATTGATCTTTTCGAAGATATCGATTCTGATGATGATGAGGAAGGACTGTCTGGAAGTCAAACACTTAAGGTAAAGTTTGGGAGAGAAAAGAAAGAGTACTTGCTGCCTTTCTCAAATCAGATTTAGTTCTGTGTCTCGAAAAGAGGTTTAAAAATACCTCGAGGGGCCAGCCGAGTGGCGCGGTGGTTAAGCGCTGGCTTGGGACGCCAGCGGACCCGGTTCAGGTCCCACCTATGAGGGCCAGTGACACTGCCCTCAAAAAAATAAATAAATATAAATATATATATATATATATATATATATATATATATATATATATATAAAAATATACCTCGAAACTCACAAGGGCATAAGGGAAATATTTAGATCAGTTGAAAAAAACTGAGTGGGAAAATTAAACCAATGCCATCACTTCCTTACCATAAAGCACTTCTAGCTTAAGAGCCATAATCACACGTTAGAGATATTCAGAAATCTCCCTCAAACATATATTTTCACCAAGCGCTGGAAATAATAGTGCAAGGAAGGCATTTGTATATTTTATTTAGACAGGAATATCTTATAAATAATTGTAATGAGGGCCGGCCGAGTGGCGCATTGGTTAAGCGCTGGTTTTGGGATGCCGGCGGCCCCGGTTCGGGTCCCGCGTGAGGGCCAGTGACACTGCTCTCTACAGCTAACAACAGCTCCACCTGGAGCTGGGCTGTGCGGGCCCCAGTGATGGTGTGGGCTGCAGCCCCTGCTGCCGTGGGTTGCCGTGGGCTGCAGTGGGTGGCCCGCAGCCGGCGTGAGCGGCTGGCAGCCAAGAGTGAGCTGCCGATAGCCGCGGTGGGCGACATCCAGAGGCCGGCGACCGATCTGCCTCGTCCGGGAGGAGCGCAATGACGATACCAACAGTGGGGCAACGTCCTCCACAGCTGGACTGGGGAACAAGGGGACAGCAACTTGTCTGTTCCCCTTCCCCGATTCCCCAACGCTGTTCCCCTCTGCCAATTCCCCAGTAAAATCTTTAAAAAAAAATAAAATAAAATAATTGTAATGAGGTTTAGAGATAGGAACAGTGTGCTCTATCTTATCAGATATAAATGAATCCATACTTCCATTTAGTTTGTTATGGTATAGTAGTTTTTATGGAATTATGGTAGTGTTATTAGTTGGCTAATTTCCCCTATATTATACGCATACAAGCGTAATTTAATGCAGTAATTTTATCCTTTAAGAGTCATAAAACTTTTTGTTTTAGTCAGGTAAAAGTTCCAGAAACCTGAAATACAAAGATTTCTTTGATCCAGTTGAAAGTGATGAAGACCTAGCAAGTGTTCATGATAGTGAGCTGGGTTCAGATGAAGAAGAGGAAGAAATGGCTGAAGAAGAAGGAGAAGAAAGCATTTCTGAAACGTGAGTATTTTCAATCATTCTTTCCATTATAGGCGGGAGCTTCCCAGTCATACATGTGTACTCACCGCTGTCAGATACTTTTGTCCGTAAGGTGAAATAGTGGATTTTCTAAGATCACATAGCCTCAAGATAAGCAGAGAAAGTCTCAATTTAAAGGGGCATTAGAGATCATCTACTGAAGATAAATGTCCCTGGCAGTTGCCACTCAACCTTCACACCAATGAGCTTTCATTTTTGTGTGCCAATTAAATTACCCTATTGGTATTTTTGTGAGATATGTTTGTGTTGTAGATTGATGAAGAATTTACTTTCTTTACGTTGGACACTTTGTGTTCTATTTCACCCAAATAATTTTTGCTGTTGTTCCGTAATAACTGAATGACTTTAGAAGTTGTGAATATTTAGTTGCCGTAGGTATACTGAAGAACACTTTAATGACTAGAAAACTTGTTTCTGTTTGTTTTGCTGGTGAAAAGTGGTGCTTTTCCTTTCATAAGTGTTTTGGTATTATAGGGATGAAGATAATGACCTTGAAGAAAGCGAAGACACGAAACAACATAAAGAAACCCTGAAAAGAGTGACTTTTGCTTTGCCAGATGATGAAGAAACGGAAGCTACAGATACCTTGAATGTACACAAAGAGTCTGATGAAGTTAAATCCTCTTTTGAAAAAAGACAGGAAAAGGTAATACGTAGGAATGTAAGGAATTTTTTTTTTTGAGGTCAGTGTCACTGGCCCTCATATGTGGGACCGAACCGGGGCCGCTGGCTTCCTCAGCCAGCGCTTAACCACCACGCCACTCGGCTGGCCCAGGAATTTTTTTATGTGCTTAAGATAACTGGAACTCACAGACAGCTATCTCACCTCAAGTGTTTTTCTTGGTGGAATGCTTAATGCTCCTTTTAAAAAACAACACAAATCCTACTACTATCTACAGCACACTGCATAGAGATGCCTAAGTGGAAAGCAGCTAACTTGCACAAATCAGTGTTGCATTTCCCAGCTGGGGCTTTTAATTTGGGGCTTCTCTTCTCTGACCCCACTGTCTTCATATCTATGGCATGCCTTTCCTAACTTGCTGTACCGTGAACTCCTTGTAAATGTTTGTAGCTGCTCTTGGGGGTCCTGCCTGTCTCTTTGGCTGGTTTATGTGAGTGCCACGTAGCCTGAAGTTTAGTTAATACCATCTCAAAGACATCTCTCAAGTTGACAAAAATTAGTTCCATGTGACATGATTTCAGACAAAGGAAAATGTCATTTGAAAATAATAGATACAGCCTGGCTGCAGTCATTTGGCTGTATCATTTTACCACCTAAAAATTATATCAGATAATTAGAAATGAGTACCGGCAAATAACCAAAGGTACCAAGGATATCAGAAGAATTATTTTAGAAAAAAGAGAATCTGAGTTAAATCTCTGATTGTCACATCATCTCCAGAAGACAAAGTCAAAAAAAAAAAGCATCAGAAGAAATTTTTCATTGAGTTAGTGTCCTTCTCTCCCACACCCCACACCCCAAAAAATAATGAAAGAGCAAGTTTAGTTTTACTGGGAAATTATATCAAACCTTTAAGAAAGACATAATTAAATGCTGCATAATCAGTTCCCACAAAGAGTAAAGCTTCCAAACTTTTTTCTTGGGAAGCTATTATAACATGAGTCCCCAAACCTGACAAAGGTAACGTTAAAACACACGCACACACGCAGTCTCATTTTTTTTTTTTTTTTTTTTTGAAGAGGGCAGTGTCACTGGCCCTCATATGTAGGAACCGAACCGGGGCCACTGGCGTCCCAAGCCAGCTCTTAACCAATGCGCCACTCAGCTGGCCCCGCAGTCTCATTTTATGAATAGGGATTCAAACATCCAACGTAGCACAGTGAAAGAATAAAGGAGAAAAACCATATATTCACTTCCATATTTGTCAAAAAGGCATTTGATAAAATTCGATATCCATTCCTAATTATTTTCATTCCTAGTGAAATATATATACATGTAGGCAAAAAGTGTCATCATGCGTCATGGTATAATTCTAGAAACACCCCTTTAAAATCAAGAATAAGAGAAAATATCCACTGTTAACCGTAACATTCTTGTAGCAGTGTTAGCTAATGCAGCTGCAACGAAAAAGATCGGAGAAACTGAAATGAAAGGCATTAATATTTACAGAGGATACCAGACAAACCAAGCATCTGAACTGAAAAACTATTAGAAACAATAAGAGAATTCAGTAAGTTGGCTGAAAGAGCTAGCATTTTATTCACTGTATTTAGATGTTGTCTTTTAGAAGTTAGATTATTTGAATTGGGGGTGTGGAGTCCAAAGAGTGAGGCTCCATCAGATGCTAATGTTCTAATCAAAAACATTACCTAATCTTGGAATACTCTACTAATTAAAATTGGTAGTGGCTTGTAAATAGATATGAGCCCCGAAATATACCTGAATGCTTCTGGGGGAATTTAATTAGTGTATTATACGCATGGCATTTCAGATCAATGGGGAAAAGAGGTCACCTGCAGTTTCTCCCCCCACCTCAGGTGACAGGAACAGGAAGTTACTGTTGACATAATAAAGGGTGGCAGGAACGCTACAGGACTGTATTGAGGAACAGTACATGTCCTACCTTCCCACTTTAAAAAATATTAATTGCGGGCCGGCTGAGTGGCTCAGTTCGTTAAGGGCTCACTCAAGAGTGTGAGCTCTGAGCAGTAGGGTCGCCAGTTCGATTCTCGGCCCAAGCTGAGCTGCTGCTGAGCTGCCAATAGGTGGCAGGACAGCTCAGCTAAAAAAAAATATATATATATATATATATTTGTTTTTACTCACCTGTCTGTCTAAATGTGTTTCCTAAATGCGTAATAACTTTTTTTATGTCTTTTTCAGATGAATGAAAAAATTGCAGCTTTGGAAAAAGAATTGTTGGAAAAAAAACCTTGGCAGCTTCAAGGGGAAGTGACAGCACAGAAGCGACCAGAAAACAGCCTCCTGGAGGAAACACTGCACTTCGACCACGCGGTCCGCATGGGTGCGTGAGCCTGCGGGGCTCCTGCTGCTTCTGTGGGTCCGCTTCACGGCAAGACTCCCAAGAACATTTCTTTTCCCCCAACTCTTTATTTTAAAAACTTGCCAATACCAAAAAGATGAGAAACTAGTACAGCGAACATATATGCCATCCAAGTGGGTCCACAATTGTTAATTTTAACCCTATTTGCTCTCCCCTACATGTGCACGTGTGCACTTTTTCCCCTTAGTCATTTGAGGGTGAAGCTGCCCATATCATGACACTTCACTCCTAAGTGTTTTTGCATGTACCTCCTAAGAACGAGGACATTCCACTGCATCGCCACCATAATGACTCCACCCAAGAATTACTGATACACTAATGAGACCTAATTGATAGTCCATAGTCAAGTCCTGCTCATGATCTGTTTACAATGCCTGCTGTCATTGTCCACTAATTAAAGCGTGAGCTCCAGCCAGAAACCCTGATCATTCTCATCAAAATTCTTCCGTGTACCCATGAAGTCAAAGTGAATTTCCATTTTATTCAGTGCTGGAGAGAATGGAAAAGAGGCAGAGTCCCCAGGTGCAGGGGTTAAAAGTGTCAGCCTTACTTCCATGTATACCCCAGTTTTGTGGTTGTCAACTGGAGGATCAGGAAGGCTAGTTATGGGTGTCCCCTTTCCCCCCACTCTCCGGTTCAGGAGGTGTGAGGTGGGGCCCGAGAATTCACATTTCTAACAAGTTCCCAGGTGTTGACGCCGCTGGGAACCTCTGGTCTAGTTTCCATCTACCTAACGAGTGTGCGTTTTATCTCCCTTAGCGCCTGTGATCACGGGGGAAACCACTCTTCAACTGGAAGATATCATTAAGCAGAGGATCAGAGATCAGGTCAGTAAGAAGGAACTGTAACTTAATTTCAAATTCACCGAAAGTTTTAAAAATCTTATGAGAGTGGGGAGTAGGAATAACACTATTTTCAGAGAAATTTTGTTTGTGTCAGTTCTTCATTTAAAAACCCTAGAGGTATCCTCATCTTTTGTTCCGTGGTGCCCCGGACAGTTGGGCGTTGTGCTGGAGGAGCAAGCGGTAGCCAGTCGTTGCCAGCCTCCCACGGGCCTCGCTGGCCTGTTGGCTGGTGCGGGATGAAGCTGGTAGAGGGTGGCAGGTGTGCTGACATGATGTCACACCCAGAACCCTTGGTCTAGGGACAGTATCTGGTGTGACAAATGAAGGGTGTATCTTTTTTCAAATGTTAAAAACCTAGCAAAGAGCTTTAGTTTAAGAATTAATCTTAATTAGTAAACGTAGAATAAAACTCGGGTACATGACATGTACGATGAGAGATGGCTTTTACTACATGTGTATGATGTGACCTGAATAGTCATTTCAGGGGTTGAAAATTACTTCCTCTCTGCTACAGTTTGCTTCCTCTGGAATGATAATAGATATTCCAGAGGAAGATTCGTTTTTTGTTTTTTTTTGAGGGCAGTGTCACTGACCCTCATATGTGGGACCCGAACTGGGGCCGCTGGCTTCCCAAGCCAGTGCTTAACCACCGCGCCACTCGGCCGGCCCCAGAGGAAGATTCTTAAGGGAGCCAAGAAAGAAATTCCAGTTTTTGTTAATTTATGTTCCACCCGCCCTTCTTATTTCAGGCTTGGGATGATGTAGTGCGTAAAGAGAAACCTAAAGAAGAGGCATATGAGTATAAAAAGCGTTTAACCTTAGACCATGAGAAGAGCAAACTGAGCCTCGCTGAAATCTATGAACAGGAGTACATGAAACTCAGCCAGGTAAGGAAACTGCTGAGGCAGAGCCGCTGTTACCGCGGGAAGAGAAGCGGAGAACCAGCTGTGCCGATCGCACTGCGAGGGCTGCAATTCACCATACAGAAACCTTGAGTGCTCAGGTCACATCAAGGAGCTGGACAAATGGGGTTACAATGGTCCCACTGAGTGGAGAGGTGGGGGGCTTTGTTTCACAGTTAGTCATTGGTCCCCTGATAACATTCACAGTTTCCAATGATTATTATAGTAGTGCTTCCATTTTAAAATTTCTCATTCATACTTTTGAACTTACTGATATATTTGATAACATCTGTGAATTCATTCAGGTTTGTACGTCTTGTTAGGTTTTTTTGCTTTTTGTTTCTTTTTACTTAGATTCTTAAAGAATATCTCTGGTTAAATACGACAAAGGTATTATATTTCCAAAGGTATTATATTCCCAATATAATTACAGATTATTCCTTTACATTTGACGTATTAGAAATGTGGTCAACAGGTGCGTGAGGATGAGGTGACATTTTTATTCTGCAAAAGCCATTTAAGATTCCTACCAGATTTTGTTAGTTAATGCCACGTAAACAGCAAGAGGAAACGGTGCCCTTGATGCCACTGGAGAACCGGAAGGGCTGAGTTAAAATCCTTGCAGGCTTCTTTGCACCCTAGGTGGTAGCTGGACGAGTGTGTGTACCGTCTAGGTAGATAGATGCCCTTTGAACATCGCTGGGCTACTTGGAGGAGATTCAGTAACTACAGAAAGCACTTGGGACCCATGAGACATAAAACTAATTAAGTGTGGACCAGGATAATTTGGACATGTTTGATCTGTATCTTGGAAGCCGACAGCCAGGACCCAATTTTATGAGTATGGACTTCTGTTAAGCTAATTCTGGATGGGCTCCATTAAGATTCAGTCTGGGGGCCGGCCGAGTGGCGCAGTGGTTAAGCGCTGGCTTCGGAAGCCAGCGGCCCCGGTTCGGGTCCCACATGAGGGCCAGCGACACTGCCCTCAAAAATAAAAGATTCAATCTGGGGATGATAATCAGTGTTTTCCAAAGTTTGGTAACCAAACGAGAGGTCGCAGCCAAGGTGACGGTGAACAGCTCTTACTGTCTGAGCAGTGTGTATTCAGGAAAGGGCTGTATATCGGGTGTGTGGTTTCACAGGTGTTATTACCTGGGAGGAGGCAAAATGACATGTTTAGGATAACAAGTATGAGATACGTTAGAATAGTAAAAGGTGGTAGGAGGTGCTGGCATGTGGCTGGAAGGTGGGCTCTGGCGACAGGCATTGGACACAGACCTGGGTGCACGTCTAGTATCGGGGTCCTGGCGGCAGTCACTTCCCACTTCTGAGAGCAGAAAGCAAATAAAATTTGGGGCATTGGGAAAAGAGAAGTCCAAGGTTTGCTTTTTCTCAGTAGAATGAAAACTGCTTTTGGTTTTTTTTCAATTTGATTTAATCAGAATAAATCTTTAAGAAATTACATACAAATATAATGCAAGTGGATATTTGGATAATGTTACGAAACCTACACTAACACCTTAGTTTTTTGTTGTCGTTTTTTTTTTTTGAGGGCAGTGTCACTGGCCCTCATATGTGCGACCCAAACCGGGGCCACTGGCTTTCTAAGCCAGCGCTTAACCACTGCGCCACTTGGCCTGCCCTGTTGTTGTTTTTTTTTTTAATTGAGATGAGATTCACATAACATAAAATTAACCATTTAAAAGTGAACAATTCAGGGGCATTTCGTATATGCAGTGTTGTGCATGCACTATCTCTATGTAGTTCCAACACATTTTTATCAACCCCAAATAAAGCCCCTACCCATTAAGCAAGTGCTCCCTATTTGTCCGACAGCCCCAGCCCCTGATGACCACCAGGCCCGAGTTACCTAAATATTCCATGGAAATGGAATATATGTGACATTCCATGTCTAACTTCTTTCACTTCACATAATGTTTTCAAGATTATGGTATATGTCATACTCTGTTTCCTCTTTATGGCTGAATAATATTCCATTGTATAGATACACCACAATTTATGTATTCACTCATCAGTAGATGAGCATTCGGGCTAGTTCTGCCTTGTGGCTGCTGCCAGTCCTCTGAACATCTGTGTCCATATACCTGTTTGGGTTTTTTTTGGTTTGTTTTTTTGTTTTTTTAGCTGAGCCATCCTGCCACCTGTTGGCAGCTCAGCGGCAGCTCAGCTCAGGCTGGGCATCGAACTGCTGTTGCTCAGAGCTCAGCTCGCACTCTCGAGCGAGCTCTTAACCAGCTGAGCCACTCGGCCAGCCCCGTCCGTGTACCTGTTTTGTTTTGTTGTTTTTTTGTTTTTTTGTTTTTTTTTGAGGGCAGTCTCACTGGCCCTCATATGTGGGACCGAACCGGGGCCACTGGCTTCCCAAGCCAGCGCTTAACCACCGCGCCACTCGACCCACACTCCATGTACCTGTTTTTAATTTTCCCGTATTCCTAAGGGGGGATTGCTGGCTCATGTGGCCTGTGTAACTTTGAGGAATTGCCAGACTCCTTTCCACAGTGGCAGGGCCATCTTACTTTCCCACCGACAGTGCTGTACAAGGGCTCCAGTTTCCCCACATCCTCGCCAACGCTTGGGGATTTCCTGTTGTAGTGATGGCCATCCTAGTGGGAACAGCTTAGTTCCTGACAGAGGTCAGCACCAGAGAGTTCAGTCCAAACGCTGGTGGTAATGGTTGCCACAGGCCCTGATGCGCGTCACACCTCCTCCTGGGGACACGCGGGCCCCTTTGTGGGACTGATCACTAATTCTGCCACGAGGGTTTCTTGAGAGCTAAGCCTGGATGATGGGAAATGGGGAATACCCTTGGAGTGTTTTGTCTTGTGATGTGTATTAAGTGGCCGAGTCTGACGTTGAACTTACTTCCTAAGCAAAAAACCGCAGAAGAAGAAAACCCAGAGCACGTGGAAATCCAGAAGATGATGGACTCGCTCTTCTTAAAGCTGGACGCCCTCTCCAACTTCCACTTCATCCCCAAGCCGGTATGTCGGCGTTCCCGGTGTGGATAGGCCTGTGCGACCTTAACTCCTCCCGGGGCTTCTGTGAGGACCCGCTCTGTGGGTTTCTGGATACAAATCTGTGGACGTCCCTGTAAACCCCAAACAGGGCCTCCCACCGGAAGGCTCGCTTCCGATCCTGTGGGTGGGGGAGGGTCTGGCTCCAGGCTGATCTCCGGGGGGACCAGGAGACCCTCAGCCTGAGCCACAGGGTTGTCTCACTCCTGATTCCTCCTTGTTCAGTCTTTGCATTTTCATTCTCAGGTTGGTTTGAAGACTGCAGTGTTTATACCTGCCATTTACTGAACACCTGCTATGTGCCACATTCGGGCCTATATGTACATCAACTCCTTTGGCCCTGGTTTTATTGAGATCTAATTGACATATAACATTGTATAAGTTTATTTTTTATTTTTTAAGCTGAGCCATCCTGCCACCTGTTGGCAGCTCATCTCAGGCTGACCATCGAACTGCAGTTGCTCAGAGCTCAGCTCACACTCTTGAAATGAGCCACCCGGCCGGCCCAACATTGTATAGGTTTAAAATGTACAGCATCATGATTTGATACAAGCGTATATTGCAGAATGTTACTGCAGTAAGTCTAGTTACCATCCATCACCTCACAGAGTTCTTGTGCTGAGAACTTTAAAGGTCTACTCTTAGCAGCCTTCAATTGTTACTATAGTCACCATGCTGTACGTGACATCTCCAGAGCTTATTTATCCTGTAACCAGAAGTTTATACCTTTGACCATCTTCGCTCATTACCCCCAGCTCTGCGTCTGGCGCCACCAGTCTGTTCTGCCAGTTGGGGTTTTTTCAGTCTCCACATTGAAGTGAGATCATATGGTGTTTGTCTTTCTCTGACTTAACTCACTTAGCGTAATACCCTCAAGGTCCATCCATGTTGTCACAAATGGCAGGATTTCCTTTTTATGGCTGAGCAATATCTATATATATATATATATATGTGTGTCTCACACCTTCTGTATCCATCCGTCCATGGATGGACACTTGGGCGGTTTCCATGTCTTGGCTGTGTTGTAAATAATGCTGCAGTGAACGTGGGGGTGCAGATGGCTGTTTAAACCAGACAGGGCCCTGGCTGGGCTCTACAGATGGGCAAAGCCCCAGGCTGGGATCTCTACTAGCTGCGGAGGAGGTGCTGTGAGGAAGAACAGTGTGCCAGGACCAGAGCGCTGGCTGTGATCCCCCTCTGCCCGCTCCATCCCTATCCATTCCCTGGTGGTCAGGCCCCGCAGACTGCCTCAGTTCTCCCCGGGAGGCTGGCGTGATTGGGCCTACCCAGAGGTGTCTGCAACACTGGACATCGGAAGTCCACGCTGGGCTCTATTCCTGGGGGGCCCTCTCTGGGGCACTGTGCTGGCCCAGAGGAGGGGTGATGTGCTCAGAACAAAGCCTCGCCCTTTACTCTCTAATGCAGTCCTTCTCGGTCTCAGCGGTCTACTTCTGACTTCCTGTTAAATGAATGATCTCTTCTCCAGCCTGTTCCAGAGATTAAAGTTGTGTCCAATCTGCCGGCCATAACCATGGAGGAAGTCGCCCCCGTGAGTGTCAGTGACGCAGCTCTCCTGGCCCCAGAGGAGGTGAAGGTAAGGAGCCGGAGCTGGAATGTTAAGTGCTGTTTATATAACTTAGCAGCTCGCAGCCAGGCCTCTGAGTAACTGTGTTCTCCTTGGGTTTGTAGTTTTTATTCTATCACATCTCAGCGGCTTCTAAGCGTAATCAGCTAATAATGTTATAGAATATGTAAATACCAGTACCAGTCTCCTATGATCAGCTAGTATTATGAGACGCAGCTCTAAGAATTGTTGGTAAATATCCACCATCGGTATCTTGTTATGATCCAATGTTCGGTTTAGACGTTAGGTAAAGACCAAATTGCATATGTTGCTTATGTACAGCACCCCCTTGTTTTGTCCATTTAATGCTCACCAGTCATGGAATGGGTCTAGAATAGAGCATTAGGATGTTGAAAGGTGCGGGCAGCGCCCGTCTGAACACTGACAGTAGCGAAGCTTCCTGCCAGCGCTTGTCCTCCCGGCGGGCATAGCAACACAGCCCCTTTTCCTTCCTCACGTGTTTTGCCACACCCACCCCCTCAGACCTCGGCCGCCTCTGCAGGTGACAGCCCTGGCAGCTAGGCTGGCAGCTGGGAGAGAAGAGAGGGAATGATCCTCGCTGGACATCTTTCCTCCCAGCTCGGGGAACCCCTCCATCCGCCCGGGGCTGTCATCGCAGCTTAGTGCTGGGGCTGCCTGTGTCATGTCCTGAAGCCAGGCTGGAGTCTGAGAGCTATAGGGGGGCTGGCTCCTCTGGGGGTTCAACTGACAGCCCAGCTTGCAGGCCACCTTTGCGAAGGCAGCTGGGGACAGGAGTGCCAGTGGAGGGGTCGGTGCATTCCGGGTCAAGGAGCTGAGTGAGGTACCGGGCACATATATGCAAGTGCTTCTCTCTCAGAGATCAGATAAACTAGTATGTTGGTGGTTCTTTTTTAATAGGAAAAAAATAAAGCTGGAGATATAAAAACTTCTGCTGAGAAAACAGCTACGGACAAGAAACGAGAAAGGAGAAAAAAGAAATACCAGAAGCGTCTGAAAATAAAGGAGAAGGAAAAGCGGAGAAAAGCCTTGGAGAGGAGCAACCCAGACCCAGCAGGGAAACGCAGCAGAGCAGCGGCGTCCGAGACCCTGAAGCAGCTGACCAAGACGGGCAGAGCCTCGCTGCTAAAGGTAGGCCTGCGGGACAGAAACGGCCAGAGGGAGCCTTTGAGGGACGGTGGGTGGCGAGCTGTGGGTGGCGAGCTGTGGGTCGCAAGCACTTGAGCCAAGTGACAGAACCAGCAATGCCGCCCCCCTGCGGAATCCACAGCCTCACACTCGGGTTTGTAAGGTGGGGGCCGCAGAGTAACCCGGGTCCTCGGCAGTTTGCTTCTGCCCCATCCTTCCGTAAATCACAAGAACACTGTAGCAGCATAGAATGTGTGGAGTGAGTACCTTTATGCTGACGGGTTTGGTTTTTCACAATTTCGTCTAGTCCTTTTCCACATTTATACTTTCATAGACTGTCGTCATCATTTGGCTGTTTCACCTAGAAGCACCTTTTGTACATAAGCATGTATTCTTTTTAATTGCAGGATGAAGGGAAAGACAAAGCCTTGAAGTCATCTCAAGCATTCTTTTCTAAATTACAAGATCAAGTAAAAATGCAAATCAGTGACGCAAAGAAGACAGAAAAGAAAAAGAAGAAAAGACAGGACATTTCCGTTCATAACTTAAAGCTGTAATATATTTTGAATATAATGTAACTATTAACGCATAAGCTTATAGTCTGTCATTGTTTTGCTTTATAAATAAAATTTTTGAGAACTTTTCTTGGCATGGATGGCAGATATTTGAGAGGTACACGGTGTGAAAAGACAAACTCCAAACTCTTTGCAATGCCCCGTCTTTTGCTTTTTCTGGGGTATGGAGCCGGGCCGAGCTCCCGAGGCAGTTCCCATACTGGGCCCACGTGACAGCCAGCTTGGGCACCCGGCGAGGGGGCAGCAGCTGGCCTGCAGGCTGAGAGGGGCACAGAAGCCAGCCATCCCCATCATAACTAGCTGCCCACAGAGGTCCTCTCTCTGAAGTTTCGATTTCCTTCTCCCTCCACCGCTGTCCTTTCATGAAACAGTGGGATTCTCGTGCCTGTGCCTGACATCTCTCCCCTTGAGAAATGGTCTCATCACCTGAAAGGCTCATAGGCCATAGAGTGCCATTCCACAGTCAGATGAGTAGAGGACACGTGTGACCTAAGCATGATAGGAAGGTATACTGGCAATCCAGTGCCCATGGATTCAACATCTCCATCCTAGGCAAACTGCCTTTTGTCTGATACGGTCTCATTGATTGCTTTTGGTGTAATGCTGCTTCTACCTGCAATCCTCTCAACTAGCCACCGCCTTACCTCCTTCCAGCCTGCGCAAATGTTACCTTGGCCGAGAAGGCTTTCCTTCCATGCTTTCAAAGCGTAACCCCCTCTCCCTACTCTCACAAGGCTGTTCCTGCCTTTACTTCTCTTCCAAGGACTCATCTTTGAATTCTCTAGATAATCTTTTTTTCTCTGTCTTCCTCCACAAGAATGTATTCTCCGTGCAGGCCGGGATTTCCCCACCTACACCATTCCTCATTCTGTCCACTGCCATAGGCACTGCATCAAGGACAGTACCTAACATGAGAAGCACTCAATACATACTTGTAGATGAATTCCCTATTTATGTGCCTTTGGTGTATTCACATGTTCATTCTACACATATTTACGGAGTAACTACCCAGTGCCTGCCACTGTCACAGGCTGTGGCCAAGGAACACAAACACGGGGCCCCTGTGCTCAGAAAGCTGACATTCTGGGTCGTTGCAGGAGATGCTGGAAGCCGCTGGCTTCAGTGCTCAAGAGCGGCTGATAATCTTTCAGTAATTTTTCAGTTGTTAAACCTAGCCATTATTATAAATTCTATAAACTCACGAACTTTATTTTAAAAAGTAATAAACACCCCAAATTCACCACTCCTTGATTACAGTAGTTACCCCTTATCCATCGTTTCACTTTCCACCATTTCAGCTCCATATGTTCAACCACAGTCTGAAAATATTACATGGGAAATTCCAGAAATAAACAATTCCTAAGTTTTAAATTGCGAGTCGTTCTGTGTAGTGTGATGAAATCGCGCAAGGACCTGCTCAGACCTGGCCCTGAGTGAATCATCCATCTGTCCAGTGCCGGTTAGTCGCTTGTAGGCCTCTCGCTTATCAGATCGGTTATCAGAGAGAGAGAGACTATATTCACATACTTTTATTATACTAGATTGTTACAATTGTTCTATTTTATTTTGTTATTTTTGTTAATCTCCTGCTGTGCCTAACTTACAAACTTCATCCTAGGTAGGTATGGATAAGAGCAAACAGTCCATATGGGGTTCGGTGCTATCCGCGGTTTCAGGCATCCACTGGGGGTCCTGGACTGTATCCCCTGCAGGTAAGGGGGGGGGGGTACAGTACTTGGCTACATTTTGTTATTCCTTTGCTCTTGAGGTCATTTGCGTCTATTGTATGGAGGCGGCCGCGGACGGCACATCTGGAAAGCCCCGCACCGCTGGCTGAGTAGAGGCCATCCCTCTGTCTACTCCCAGGAGGCCGCTTCACTTCTCCCCCAACTAGGCACCTGCCCCACCGACTGGGAAAAGGGTTCCCTCCGTGTGCACGTGCAGGGGCGCACCTGCGGCGACGGCCTCCAGGTGTAAAGGGAAAAGGGCGCGCCTACTCAGCTCTCTAAGGAGAGAAGCTGTCAAGGGTGCAGGAGCCCGGAGATCGATCGCTCGGGCCTCCACTCGCCGAGCCTGTGCGATCCGAGACGCGGGGATCGGCTGCGCATGCCTGGGCGCGGGGAGCCAGGTGGGAGGCGCGGGGCCCGGGGGCGCGGGGCGCGGGGTCTGGGGGCGCGGGCCCCAGGGGCGCGGGCGCGGATGCGCGCGACCTGTGCGGCAGCGGTGACCCTTGGGGTCTCGCAGATAGGCACTTGTCTGTCCCCGCAAAAGTGGCCCGATGCAATGGTCCTAAAAAAAAAAAAGGGGGGGACCTGGGATCATCAAATGGTCCCCTTTTAAAAACGGACCATTTTCGATCTGAAAGAGAGGCCTTAGAAATTACCCTCTGCAAAGCCCAGCGCCATCGTTTGTGGCCTGGAGCTCACAGGGACGTTGCATGTAGGGCCTGGCTGTTCGGCCCCAAGCCCGGGATTTTCCTTATCGCAAGAGACGCTGCCATTGCGTGTTTTCAGAGCTTGCTTTCCCCGCTCTGTTTTGAGTGTATAAAAACGTTTCTAATCCACACGTGTCTTATGTTGCAGGAAGAAGAAATCAACTAAAAGAATACCATGACGTCAAATAGAAGCCTCCTTTTTGTTATTCCAAGTCAAGGAAGTGAAAGTAAACCATTGCTATCGTTTCCCCTGTGTTTGATTACTTGAAGCACCCAGTTTCTCCAGTACTCAGGATGCCAGAAGGGAAATCACCTGCGAAAAAAAGACCCCGTCGAAGTTTATCAAGCAGCAAAGCTAAAAAAAAGGAAGCGAACTCTATTGCTTTGTTTTTCAACAATGCACCACCTGCTAAACTTGCCTGCCCCATCTGTAGTAAAATGGTGCCAAGATACGACTTAAACCGGCACCTTGATGAATTGTGTGCTAATAGTGACATCACTGCAATTAAACATGTCAGCTTAACGAATTCAAATGTGTCCACAATAGATTTAACCAGTAGTGCTGGGGAGGATGGAACTCCTGAGACATCCTCACCATCAAAGACACATGTAAGCCCTGGCCAAAGCGATTCGGCAAAAATGGGTGTAAAACAGCAGACCAGCCCCTACTTTAAAAGTAACGATGACTTGGTGTGCAAAAATCAAGACGAGCTGAGACATCATAATGTCAAAGTCATTCCTTTGGGAAGCCTGTCGTCTAAATTGTCTAGAAGATACGTAAAGGCAAGAAGATCAACAGAGAAGAATGAGCCATTTGCCAGTCCTAGTCCTCAGAGTTCCCCCGGGGTTAGGATGGTTGATAACTGTTCAGAGACTGAGGACAAGGACCAAACTTTGGAGAACAGTTCTCAAAAGGAAAATATATTTACCTGTGAGTCTTTTAAGGAACAGAGTATGCCTGAGCATACCGCAGAAGGCACTAAAATAATGGAAGCTGAAAATCACAAGGCTACCCAGGAATGTGGGACAGCAACACTCAACCTTGCCTTCTCAGGTAATGAACCCCTATTACTTTCACCAAATGGAACTCTTGGGAGTCAATTACAGCCTTCTTCAGAGGACACTCTTGCAAAGCAGGGGAGTATCGAAGGAGTGGATGGTCCAGGTGTTGAAAAACCTGAGGCAGGTAGTGGTGAAGAAGTTACAATGACTGTTACTTCAGAAACTACCACAGAGTTGTCAGATCAGGAGGCAAAATCTCATGGCTGTATGCATGATGTTTCTAAACGGAGTCACAGCGAAGAGCTTCCTCTGGAAGGTGACAGTGGCTTAAAGACTGAAATCACTCGCAGAGTTCCTTTGGAGCAGGGGTCAAGCGGTGATGTTCCTGGTAAAACAATTCTGGCCACACCCTACTACCTTCGGAGTTTCCTGGTGGTGCTGGGAGCTGTATTTGAGAATGAAGAGGATAGGTCACTCTTCGATGACGATGAGAAAGAAATCGTAACTAAATTTTATCAGTTATCAGGTATCTTAAGTCTATTTGCTTTCAAGTTTTTTGTTTCTCTATTTGCTGTCTTGATTTGGGCCCTGATGACCACAAGGAGTCAGTATGGTTTTGAGAATCCTCTCGGACTCTGTGGGAATCAGAGCCTTCTGCAAGGTTCCCTGAGAGAAGGGTATGAGTGTAAAAGACAAGATTTTGTGCCTGGTGATGTCTGCTCGCGCAGTATCCTGCTGTTATATGTCTATGGCGGGTCTTTGAATAACGTTGTGTTCAACATCTTTTCATTATAACATTGATGGGATGCTGTGAGAACTTAACTTTTGTTTATATCAACTGGCCTGTGATGAAACTGGTTTTGTTACACTTCTTTTTTTTTTTTAAACTTTTATTGGGGAACAGCGTGTTTTTTCAGGACTCATCAGCTCCAAGTCAAGTAGTTGTTTCAATCTAGTTGTGGAGGGTGCAGCTCCCTGGCCCATGCAGGAATCGAATTGGCAACCATGGCGTTATGAGCACTGCACTCTAACCAACTGAAGTAAGCGGTTGCCCCTTATTATACTTCTTTTCGCTCAAAGTTGCAAAACCTATGGCTGACGCCAGTTAAGGACTTACTATTATTTGATGGTTGTAAAACAGCCTTTTCCAGATTAAAGAAATATATATCATGCAACTTAGAAAAGTTTTCTTTGCATTTTGAGCCTGTCCTCAAGCTATGGTTAGATTGTTCTGTTGTTTTTGCACGCCATTTACTAAAAAATGAAAGTCAAAGAAAATACAGGAAAAAAATAAGCCAAGGTATATTGAGGCATATTTTTTTCCGCAGTCATATTTTAGGTTCCAGGACTCTCTGCCCTTTAAAGCCTGGGTTTGGAGGAAATGGAAACTTTCAAGCTAAATTGGTCCATTTAAAAATACTAGTCTATGCCTCCATTCCTTGGCAGCCAGTGGTGGCTCTAAGCCGGTGGTACAGGTTGGGAACAAAAGCCACCATTGTGACAGTTGCACTGTCAATCCAAAGGGTCACGGTGACCCTATTGCACTGAGTCCTTGAGGTAGGGACAACTTGCTTGGGGGCCACACTGATATCTAATAATATGTAGCCAGGTCCGACACCTCGGTAGTTAAAAAAAAAAATCCCAAACATTACACTAAGGTTTAAGAAAAGGGTTTTAGTTTTAAATTCATACAGTGGAATCACTCATCTTTGGCTGGGCGCTGGTTGCATTCGTGCAAGCATTTGAGTAGTTGGTGACTGTGCCTCCATCTGATGGAGAAGTATGGCCGGTCTCCCTAGTGCAGTTCTGTGCATATTCTTGTGTGTTGCTCTCCACAGAGAATCACTTTCAGTCTGTCTGTGAAAGCAACTGCTTCTAATCACTTTTGCCTCCTTAAAGAAAAAAAGGAAAAGAAATGTTGAGAATTAAAAAATATATAATTAGGGCCGGCTGAGTGGCGCGGTGGTTAAGCGCTGGCTTTGGAAGCCAGCGGCCCCAGTTCGGGTCCCACATATGAGGGCCAGTGACACTGCCCTCAAAAAAACAAACAAACAAACAAACAAAATGTAATTATACCATTTTAGAGCTGGCAGAAATTCAGTGATAATTTGGGCACTCAGGAAACTGAGACCAAACGGGTTAATCAGATAGCTCAACCGACATCACCAAGAGAGAGAAACGGCTGCCCTACCAAAGTGAGATATTTTTGAAAAATCTTTTGGTTGAAATGATTTTCACCCAAAAATAGAATGATGCATATTAAACCGAAAGCAGAGAACAAAATAATAACTGGAATTCTGGATAGGGCTTCTCTGAGGGAGTGGAAATGGTGTCTAGAAAACCTGATTCTTAGAAGTTTTAAAATGGTCAATAGTTATTACCAGCATTGGAATTTTTTTCTTTTTTTTTTATGGTTCAGAGACCAATCTTTTTTTTTTTTTTTTAGCTGAGCCATCCTGCCACCTGTTGGCAGCTCAACGGCAACTCAGCTCGGGCTGGCATCGAACCGCTGTTGCTCAGAGCTCAGCTCGCACTCTTGAGCAAGCTCTTAACCAGCTGAGCCACTCGGCCGGCCCCAGAGACCAATCTTTGAACACCTCATCTTGTTTAATCTTTCCACCAACTTTAGGAAGATGATGTGTGTGCCTCCCATCACGCCTCCTTTTTTTTTTTTTTTTAAATAGTAGGGAAAGTGGAGTCTCCATAAGATTCAGTGACATTCACATAATTTAGAGGTGGCCCAGAGGGTTCCATTCTGGACATTCTTCCTGTCCTCTGGTGACACACACATGCAACAAGGAGACATCCCTGTCGGGGCTTTGTATTTGAAATAAGTTACATTTCCCAGAGGAAGAAAAAGATTTTCTTGGATGATCAGTTGAGGAATCATGTGTATTTCCAATAGAGTATATATTTACTCACCTCAGTGTTACGAAGTAAGTGAGATTTGTATGTTGTTTTTGAGAAGGAAGATCATATTTCCCCCGTTTTTCTTAACTTGATTGCAGATAGCTGTCAGAAGTTATATGTAAGACTTTTCCAACGGAAGTTCAGCTGGATTAAGATGAATAAACTGGACTATGAAGAGATTGCCACCGACTTAGCACCTGTGATTGGAGAACTGAGGCAAGCTGGCTTTTTGCACACAGGTATGATCAGTCAAAGGAAAGGTAAAATGAAAATAGGACACAAAGAATTAAGTTTCTGCAGAACGATGGTGATATTAGTATGGTGCCATCTCCTGGTTGGTGCCTGATCCATAGTAATTATGTACGTATAGTTTTTTGAAATTGAGTTTTTCATCTTCTCAGCACAGTCAGTTATTCATGTGATGTTAAAACCATCGTTAGCCTGGGTTCAGAGGACGAGGGTAACGAAAGTGTGTGTGCTGTTTTCTTGACTGTCAAGAAAATGGACCATAAAGGTTTAGGATCATAAAGTCACCGAGGGGTGGGGATGTGGATAGGTGCCCCAGAAGAAGCCACTCAGCCTTCCTCAGCTGTCTGTTTCCAGCAAGAACTTACCCATCTTATCCAAATTCCTCATCTTCATGACAGAATAAGGCTGGTTGGTGGGACACTGAAATTGCCTCTGAAAACTTCACCAACCCTCCACATGGACACACACATATAAGTCTCCAAGTTTTTAGGTTGATTGCCTCAAGATTTGTGTGACGGAAGCCTGTGTGAACACACTGGGTAACCCTGGTTGTCTTATCAGCAGCATTGCACTGGAAACTTAGGTATAAGGACAATGATAGGTGTGCGTCTTGGGTTCAGGTTAGACTGAAGTAAGCAAATGAAGCCAAAGCCAGAAGGTTTCTGTGTGGCAGAGTCTGCAGGGGAAGAACAAGAAATACCGCGAGTTAGAGCAGGGAGGCTCTGAATGTGAGAGTGGTTAGCACGCGGGGCCCTCCCAGGACCAGTGCTTCCCACACGTCAGTGCCATCCAGGTCGCCTGGGAGCTCGGGTCCCCGTCTGACTCAGACCTGGTGTAGATTCGATCGCGTGTCAGGTGAACCTGGACCTCCCTGGAAATGACCTTTGAGCAGCAAACCAGAGTCCCAGGCTCCCTTGCTGCACGCAGTCAAGTCCACGTTGAGCCCACAATCTGCACACTTGTGGTGGTGGCCCTGGCTGTCCCTGTGGTTCAGGCTGCGGCCACCCAGCTCTCCCCTGTGTCCTCAGCATGCCAAGTGCACCTCTGTGTCCCAGCCCTTTACTCACCGCCCCTCAGGTCACCCCTATGTCGCCATCTCTGCTCATCAGATTTGTGTGGCCCCCCTGTGGAAAACCCAACCTCCCTGCAATGCACTTTGCCTTGCCCAGGTGTGTCAGGTAGCAGTTGTCACCGCCTGACATATCTATATATTTGCTTATTTATTGTGCTAGGAGGCAACCTGCTGTGGGGAGGACTGGGGTGTTGATTGTGCTGTGCCCAGGGTCATGGAAATTATTGCGCATGCAGTGTGCACCCCATAAGTGTTTGCCGAACGGAGGAAGCAGGTATTGCTCAAAGCTGGGTCTGACTCAGCTGAATCTCATGGGTCCCTAATACGTGACACATACATGTGTGGTGGATGAGTGAGGACAGAGGCCTGTGGGGAGAGGGGCGGGCTGATGGGCAGCTGACTCTCCGACCTGTTTTGGGGAGTTCCCCTTGGAGGCTTATAATTTGAAAGAGTGACTATACCAGTGAGCTTTTGAGGAGGGAGCCCAGGCCATCATGACTACCATCTGTGTCTTTATTCACATTTTCCTTCATGTGTTAGTGAGAAATTCTATTGTAACTTCTCCGAGATGTCCATTTTCCCCATCGTTTAATAATTGGTTTGGCAAACGAAGATCTCTAGTAGCATTTCATTTCCTTTCCATCCAACCATGCTTCCTTCTTCTTAAAGTAAATCAAGCTAGAAAACAGTCAAACTCTTTAGCACTGTTGATAATTGGTGTTTGACCATTTCAGAATCTGAGTTGCAAGAACTCCCAGAAGTGCTGGAATTACTTTCTGCTCCTGAACTGAAGAACCTGGCAAAGACCTTCCACTTGGCGAACCCCAATGGGCAGAAGCAGCAGCTGGTGGACACCTTTCTCAAACTGGCCAGGCAGCCTTCAGTCTGCACTTGGGGCGAGAGACAGCCTGGAGTCGGCGCAGTGATTTTAAAAAGGTTTTGTTGGCTGTTGTTACAGTAAACGCATTTAAAATGTTGATCGTGCATATTAATTTATAATAGATATAAATTATAAAATAGATATATTTATAGATATAAATTTATAAAATAGATATAGTAGTCATTTTTGAATTGCCCTTGCTTATTTCATTTGCATTTAGATTGAGAAGTCAGAGAGCCTAATTACTCTTACCATAGTCTGGGTTCCTTCTTGGTTTATTATTGATAATTCTTAACAATACCCTACTAATTTCTAGGACCAAGAAAAATCAGGGATCAAGAGAATAAAGGCAATAGGCCTTTGGTAAATTCTAGTTTCTTATTATTCAAGAAAAAAATGAAGTTTTATTGACCATTCTTGAAGGATTTAAGGGTAAACTATTCAGTCAAATTTTTATTTCAGTAAGCTTTATTGAAGTGTAATCTGTCAATTTTCATATTCAGCTTTTCTTGAGTTTAAACATAAAAATTTACCACAGTTTACCACAAACTGTGGATAGTTTCATTTGTCCTTGTGAAACCCTTGAACAGTGTCAGTTTGAAGAAGATTGTGAAAACTTAGAATTTGTGTCTTCTGCTCACGTTATCTATAAAACATAACTGTTCAGTCTGGGAACCCACTATTCTGGAATTGTTAAGGATGAAATGAGATGATGCCTTCTTTTTTTTTTGGACCCATCAGCTCCAATTCAAGTAGTTGTCTTCCATGTATTGGGTTGTCGGAAAAGTCATGGCATATTTTTTCTGTTTTTCATTGTAAAAATACGTCATGACTTTTCTGACAACCTGATACTTGTGGAGGGCGCAGCTCACTGGCCTATGTGGGAATCGAACCGGCAACCTTGGTGTTATGAGCACTACGCTCTGACCAACTGAGCCAATCGGCCACCTGAGACGATGCTTTTTAATACGATGTCATTGTTATTTACGTGTGTATTATGTCTATGTGTGTGTGGATTTATACACACACTTGCTCTCACACATAACTCTCAGCGGTTATGTGCCAAGAGTCCATCCCTGGCACATACAAATACTAGTCTTTAATAAAACATAATTATAAATATGACATACATTATTAAGAAAAATGTCACTGCCAGCCCTTCAAAAAAGTTTATACCATCGATTTTTTAAAAGTATGTTGGGCCGGCCGAGTGGCTCAGTTGGTTAAGAGCTCGCTCAAGAGTGCGAGCTGAGCTCTGAGCAACAGCTGTTCGAGGCCAGCCCAAGCTGAGTTGCCGAAAAAAAAAAAAAAGTATGTTAATAGGGCTGGCCATGTGGCGCGGTGGTTAAGCGCTGGCTTAGGACGCCAGCGGCCCCGGTTCGGGTCCCACATATGAGGGCCAGTGACACTGCCCTCAAAAAAAAAAAAAAAGTATGTTAATAAATTATATATTTATAATTAATTGACATTAGGAATACGAATCCTCATCCCTGTGGTATGATGAAAGTCTTCCAAGTTTTTTCCTTATCCTAGTGTATTTCCCAAGTATTTTATGTTCACCTTTTATGTAACATTTTCTAAGCAAGTGAACATCAAAATAGGCAGCCCTCTCCGTGTCAGCACTTAGCGTGCGAACAGAAATAAAAGAAATAAGATTAACATATTTTTATCCCTGACTTTGGACTCAAGACCATTTGAGTTGTCACTATCCTCTTAAGATTGCCCTTTATTTCTTGATTTTGTTGTGGAGCCCAGCAGTGGCATCTCAGAGTCTCCGCCAGGACCATACCTGCTTATCTCACTCTGCTGTTGTCAGAGGAAACAGAAAAAGGCTCCTCATCCACACTTCCTGAGTCCCAGCGGAGAGGACCCTTCACTTCGCCTTGTGTGACGACTGCTCAGAGCGTGGTCCCCGGGGGCAGCCCTGGGCTCTGTGTGGAGATGGAGGAAGTGGGCCCTTTTGGCCCATCTCTGTAGATAGGAATCCCACCCTACTCCCTGGTGGCATCAGGGCCCACAGTGCCCCCCAGATGCTTTCATGCAGGGGAAGCCCTCCACTAGGCCAGTGTTTCTCAGCTGGAGTGAGCTTGCCATGCGGGGACAGCTGGCCCCATCTGGAGGCACTGATTGTCATGACCCGGGGGAGGATGCCCCAAAAGGATTATCAGGCCCAGTGTCAGTAGTGCCAAGGGTGAGAACCCCATTCTAGATGGAACCCCAGCTGTGAGAGCCCTGGATTTATTCGGGCCCCCAGGCCCACCTGGAAGGCCTCCAGAATCAAATTGAGTTCACTCCGAGGTTACCCTGGAAGGGAGGTGCTCTTGGGGACCTCTGCACATCAGGACAGCGTCAGCCTTGGTGTAAATTCATACCGCTTCCTGGTCCACGAGACCACGCTGCCTTACCAGGAGGCTTGCATAATGACATTTCAAGTGAAGAAATTGTCCCTCCAGTCAAGAAGTGACAATTGCTAATGTCAATCAGGTGAAACTTGTATGAATTTTCCTGGTATTTTACATGTTCATGACCAGCATCAACCCCGTCTTGCTTTTTTATTGAGCAAAACCATGCATGAAACCAGAGATAAAATTGCATTTAATCCCTCTGCATGTCCCCAGGTGGGGCTCTGTGTCCCAGGTTGCTTAAGAAATGCTCCAACATCCCTCAGCCGGAAGTGGTAGGTTTGCTTCAGGTTCAGAACAATGGATGCCCCCATCTTTATTTTATATGAAAATCATTTGTAAAATCTGATAGCCAAATGCTTAACCACTGGACAGTTATTTGATGCCATTTATTTCTCAGAGCTAAGGCCTTGGCGGGACCCGCCCTGCGCGTGTGCCCAGGGCCTCGGGCCGTGTTTGTCCGGATCCTGCTGCTCTTCTCCTTGACCGACTCACCGGAAGAGGAGGAAACCGCGGGCCAACTTTCCTCTGTGCTGTTGGTCAGCCTGGGCCGCGTGGCGTTTCCTCAGTACACCATCCATCGGAAAACCCGAATCTTCCAGGATAGAGACGATCTCATCAGGTCAGAGCACGTCGGCTCACTGTCATAAGAGCTGTAATAGTTGTGTCTTTTTAAACTTAACGTAAAACGTTTTTTTTGGTGTTTTTTTTTGAGGGCAGTGTCACTGGCCCTCATATGTGGGACTCAAACCGGGGCCGCTGGCTTCCGAAGCCAGCGCCTAAACACTGCGCCACTCAGCCGGCCCAAAACGTCTTATTACTATTTTTTATTTTTAGGATTTTTATTGAGGAATTGGGGGAGGGGAACCGCATTGGGGAATTGGGGAAGGGGCACAGACAAGTTGCTGTCCTTTTGTTGTTCAGTCTAGTTGTGGAGGATGTCGCTTTACTGGCCCATGTTGGTATCATCATTGCACTCTTCCCGGGTGAGGCAGTTGCTCGCCGGCCATTGGACGGTGGCTCAGGGTGGTTCACGAAAGGGGACACCAGCTGCCAGCCAGCCCCACTGCAGCCTACACCGTCACTGGTGACTCAAGGCAGCCCAGCTCCAGGTCAAGCTGTTGTTCACCATCTTAGCTGTAGAGGGTGCAGCATCACTGGTCCTCATGTGGGATCTGAACCAGCGGCCCTGCTGCTCAGAGCTGATACTCCCAAGCCAAATCTTAACCAATGCGCCACTAGGCCAGCCCAATTTTATTACTATTTTAATTAATATTACTACAGTGGAAACATAAGTTAATGGACAAAACAGGTTTTTGTTTGTTTTTTGTTATCTTTCTGTCTCACATATATACATTTCTAAGACGATAAGGATAATCTAGAAATGTGCTTAGATTACGGTTGCCAAAAACAGTGAGTTTGGGCCTAGAGCTAGAGACATTTTCCCTGGCTTATGTCCCCATGTAGCGTTTTTTAAATGTAGACGTTTGAACAAACCTGCCTTGTGAATATGCAGTTGGCATGAACAAGCTGAAAATGAATGTTTTCTTAGTAATGCACCTCAGATCAAGCCAATACCAACTAGTGTGCTTATTCCACACTCATGTACGTGACAGGTTAGGGGTTTTCGCTGAGTACATGGATTTCATGAACATTTGTTTTGACTGGCAAAAGTAGGTTTTAATAAAAAAATGGCATGAGTCTTACAAGAAAAAAACAACAACTTGGATTTCCTAACAAATCCACCTTTTATAAGAAAAATCAATTTGGATTTCCTAAAATGTCACTTCTGACTCTTGATTTAAGGCTTATGCCTCAAAGTTCACTGAAATTGATTCTGATATTTGATTTTCGGAAGGTTGTTGAAGTGTTGTTTAGAAGGTGCTTTTTTTTTTTTTTTTTTTTTGAGGGCAGTGTTACTGGCCCTCATATGTGGGACCGAACCGGGGCCGCTGGCTTCCAAGGCCAGCGCTTAACCACCGCGCCACTCAGCCGGCCCTAGAAGGTGCTTTGAAAAGTAAGTTGGAGCGCTGGCTTGGGAAGCCAGCGGCCCCGGTTCAGTCCCACATATGAGGGCCAGTGACACTGCCCTCAAAAAAACAAACAAACAAAAAAAACAAAACAAAAAGAACCCAAAAGTAAGTTGGAATTATTGAATCAAAATAAACTGATTTTAGCCCCTTTTGCCTGAGCTATCAGGAAGCTCAATATCTTGTTTGTGTTCAATAAGAAGAATGTTTTTAGTCAAATCTTCTAATATTTCCTTCTACCCTGTTGTTAGTTGTGTTACGTCTTTTTGTTTGTTTCTAGTGACTTTATGCTTTTCTCTTTTGTGGGAATCGGTACTCTGAAGCCAAGTTCTAGTCTCTGTCCTAGGGAACCATTAAACCACTCTGTGCCTCGATTTCCTCATCTGTGAAATGAGGAGAATAGTAGTATATTCCTACAGATATGTGTTGGTACATGTAAAGCGCTTAGAGCCTGGCCTATGGGGATTGCTTACTATGTTTTATATAGTATTGTTATATCTAAGGAATATTACCTTTTAGTTCTGTGATTGACAAAAAACCATGGCTGACAAGTTCAGAAGTAGGGGGGGCTAGGGAGAAAAAAATAAACCATATTTTTTTAGAAAGTAGATATGCTATAAATAATAAAAATAATGAAAACTCGTTTTGTTATGCAGAGGGCCTTACCATGTAAATGAAATTGGACTCCACTGACTTGAGGAAGGGTGATTATATGACACCTGGTAATATGAGAGGGGTTGTACGTGCTTTCTTTTAGGTGTGAGTCCAAGTGTCACAGAGTCAGTGGGCAGATGTCCTTGTTTTGGTATCTGCAGTTAAGTGGCTCCAAGACATTTCAGCATTGCTGTCTCCCAGAGTGTCCCTGATGCTATTTTGAAACCCCGAAGTCATTCTCTTTGTGTGGGCAGCATCCCTCTGACTCAATGATCAAGTTATCAAGTCTGCACCTTAATAGAATTCTGAAGTCAGTTCTGTGTCGATGGGGCTGCTGCCAGGTTGTTGAATGAGTGAATGACTGAGTGCTCAAACTCCAGGCTGATGAGCTGATCAGTGTCACATTTACATACGGGAATGTGTTAGGTCATCACAGGTGTGGATGTTTTATCTTCCTAGCCAGGATGCCTTTATTAGTTCTTGTAGGCCACTCCAGTGGCGTTATGTGTTAACGTATTATGAGAAGAAAATTTAAATAGTTTAATTTTTTTGCAAACACATTTTTGCCCGTCAGATTTAGACCTAGTGGGATGTGGACTTTTTTTATATTAAGTGCTCATTCACATTTGAAACTTGGATGGTGTGGGGTTTTTCCCCCAGATATGCAGCCGCCACCCACATGCTGGGTGACATTTCTACCGCAATGGCCAATGGGAACTGGAAAGAAGCTCATGAGCTCTCTCAGCGTGCCAAAAGGGACTGGAACAAACTGAAAAACCACCCTTCCCTGAGGTGAGATGTTTTTTTTTAGGGGCCCGTCAAAATTTACTAACTGACCAAGTTGTTCCAACCACTCCAGGTAATTTTCTTCATGTAGAAAAGCCTCCTTTTGTTTTGTGGTCAAATCAGCCATGGAGTTGAATTTCTTTTGCATAGAGTCCAAGTGCTGTGCGAACTTAGAAGGAAGTGTCTGAAAGTTTGAAGGGAATTTTAGGTCACTCATATCCCTGTGCAGCAGACACTTAGACAAACACTGGGCTTTCGGCTGCCCACTTCGGGTGTCTGGCTCTCCTGAGTGTTGGTCCGCTGAGTGCAGATGTGGGGGGCAGCCAGCAGGAGGGCAGACGCTGTGGGAGGGATGCTAGGTGTGCCCTCTCAATGGAAGTTCCAGTGGGCAATATTCTGCAAAGGAAACTACATTCAACACGTACCTCAAAAGTTCAAGGACACAGCACGTGTGATGCCTCATGGGTTTTTTTTGGTTTTATAGATATTAAACGTATTCTGTATTTGTTAAGAAAATTTTCCTTTGCTTTACATAGTGATGAGAAAAATTCGTATTATTAAATATCTCTTCCAATAAAACATTTAGGACATAAAGTTCATACAGAAATGATACGGACTTAAAAACCATAGTCAGGAAATGGCCTTTACTATTAAGAAAAAAACTGAATATTTTGCCCATATTTTGTTTGGGAGCATTGTGTAATTCGGGCAGCAAATTGAGCCATTTTTCCGTAAAGGACTTTCTAGAAATGAGATAACCACTGTTAGCCTGTGACATGCATGTACATCAAGGATTTTCTTAAGATAATTGAGGTAAATGTGTTAACATTTCTCAGACCAAACAGCAAAACAAATGGTTAAAACAAGTTAGTACATGGCTTTCTTCATAAAAAAAAAAAAAGAAAGAAAGAAAGAAAGAAAAGTAAAGAAATCCTAGCCAGGAAGTTGGATTGCTGTAGCGGAGAAGCTGGTAAACTACTTCTGTCAGAGGCCAGCCGGTCAGTATTTTGGGCTTCGCAGGCCACACAGCTTTATGCTGCAGATATTTCACATGAGTGAACAAGGCAGCTGGGTCCAACTTTTTTTTTAAAAGATTTTATTGGGGAATTGGGGGAGTGGAACAGCCAAGTTGTTGTCCTTCAATCTTAGTTGTGGAGGGCGCAGCTAGCTCAGCCCCAAGTCCAGTCGCCATCCTGCCGCCCGACAGCAGCTCAGGGCAGCTCAGCTCAAGGTGCTGTGTTCAATCTTAGTTGCAGGTGGTCACAGCCCACCATCCCATGCGGGAGTGGAACCGGAAACCTTGTTGATAGCACATGCTCTTACCAGTTGAGCCATCCTGCCACCTGTTGGCAGCTCAGTGGCATCTCAGCTCAGGCGCAGTTCCCTGGCCTATGTGGGAATCGAACTGGTGACCCTGTTGCTCAAAGCTCATGCTCTTAACTAACTGAGCTACTCAGCCGGCCCCTGGGTCCAACTTACTGACACCGAAATACCGGTTTCATATAATTTTCACATGCAGAGTGGCATTCTCTTTTTTGATTTATTTTAACCGTTGTGAAGACCGTGATTAGCTGGCAGGACATACAGAGTCCGATCCTGGGTTTGGGCCTCGGGCTGTTGTTTGCTGACCTCCAGCTTCGAGTATGACCAGCTGTTGTCACCGTACTCCACTGCCTGAGGGACCTGGGAAATGGTGGCCTGTAAGCACGTAGATCTGTGGTGTACGCAGCCGACAGCGTTTACAGCATGCCTTTGTAAAAGGTAGAAATTCGGTGTGCGGTGTCACTTCTGTGGCTGTCTTCCAGTCACTCACCCCAGCGTCTGAACCGCTGCTGTGCCTGTCATCTTAGGTACCATGAGAGCCTCCCTGTCTTTCTGCGTTGCTTTACCGCTGGATGGGTTTATACGCGCATTTTGTCCCGGGCCGTCGACGTCTTCCAGCGACTCCACAAGTATGAGGTGAGAGCACGGGCCTGGACGGACACAGCAGCACTGAGCTGTGCAGAGAGCTGGCGCCCAACTGCTTTGTGAAGTGATGGTGCATCTGCACAGCTGGGGTGGGGGGTGGATGTCACCTGAGCCCAGTTCTCTCTGGGTAGGCCGTGTGGGTTGGGCAAGGCCTCCAGGACTCTCTGTGGGGGAACCTCACACCTGCTTGTGGTCCCCTGACAGCTGCCATGGGCCGTCTGGAAATAATTGAGACTTGCAAATCCGGATTTGCTCATGTCCTCCCTTATACTAAACATGGTGAGATTGCTAGAGTGAGCTTGTGTTACATTGAAGTTTCTGGGTGTTTTTCAGGGGATGTGCTGAAGCAGGTTCTTGGGATGGACCCAAGAGGGCCCATGGGATGGGCTTTGGGGAGCCTGTGACCCCACCAGTGTGTGTACAATTTTCCCCAGGAGAATTATTAGCTGTTTCAAGGAGATCCATGAACCAAAAGAGACTCACATAGAGAAGGACTGAACAGTTTCTGCAAATCTAGACCAGAAAGTCCCCCCATTAAGGTGTCCTGCCACCCCAAACTCCTCATGCGTGGGCCCTGTGACCTGCCGGTTTCCCAGAAGCGAGTGGGTTTCCAGCCCCTGGCCACGGCTCTCCTGCCTCAAACTGGGTCCTGGGCCGGTTGACTTGGTTTGCAGAAAATGTCACGCAGTGTTCTCGGTTGACAGGGGTCCTGGGTGAAAGTGGGGACGCCTCAGAAAGCTCAGGCCCTCTCCGGAGACTCGTCCTTGGCCTCATTTGGGGATGGAAAGAGATGCTTTCCAAGTACTCCTTGCCGATCTCATTTGTTTTTTTTGGTGTGTGTGAGTCTAATGCGTTTCCGTTGTTGTCACAGGAAGCTGTCAAGGAACTGGAGAGCCTTTTGTCCCAGAAGGTGTACTGTCCTGACAGCAGAGGTCGGTGGTGGGACAGACTAGCCCTCAACCTCCACCAGCACTTGAAACGCCTTGAACCGGTCAGTATTCAGCAACTCCATAGCCTTTTTTTATGCTTCTGCATAAATTTAAGAAGTGGAGCAAACTATGGATACCTTAAAAATATAAATGTGGGCCAGCCGAGTGGCGCGGTGATTGGGCGCTGGCTTGGGAAGCTGGCTGCCCTGGTTTGGGTCCCATATGTGAGGGCCAGTGACACTGCCCTCAAAAAAAAAAAAAAAAAAAAAAAAAAATATATATATATATATATATGTAATTAGAATATTTAACTTTTTCACTTTCTTCTCTTGTCCGCGTTCCTGCAATCCCAGAAGAAATCAAGAGGGTGCTAACATAGGAACTGCAGTCAGGGCAGGGCTGGTGTCTTCCCTGCACTGATTTGGGAGATGGTGGCAGCGGGACGGCGTTGGGATTCAGGAATTCATCGAAGCGTTAGGGAGCTGGAGGGTTAGCTTTCTCCACCCTCGCAGGTGTGTTCGAGAAAGGTGCTTTTCGTTTCGGAAAAGGGGCTTTTATTCATTTGCTGCATGGGGTATCCAGGCAGCAAGATGGATGAAAGACATCCCTTTTCTTATGTCATTGCAAGGACATTATAAGTGACAGTACCTCTGGAAATATTGTGCTTTGTTATTGGAAAACGTACTGTCTGACTAACTCTGAGTAGGCGGCGTTCTCTTCCAGGCACCAGCTTCCTCTGTGGCGGGGACCCTGTGAGCCCCCGTGGCCGGCGTCCTCTGGCGGGTGCCCTGTGAGCCCCCGTGGCCGGCGTCCTCTGTGGCGGGGTCCCTGTGAGCCCCCGTGGCCCAGTGGGCAGGCCCCTAAGGCTGCCGCAGCCGCCCGCAGCAGTGGCTGTTTGCGTGGCTGCCTGAGGTTCACCCGTCTCCATGCCAACTTTGCATTTGCCATGAATGGAGGGGGCTGTGCCTCTGGGATGTTTTTCCTGGTGGCACATTAAGTGAATCAGGGTGATGCAGGGGTGGAAAAACTGACCGTGGGTGTGGAGCTATGACAGACTGTTTTTACTGCCTTAAGCTGAAAAAGTGCCTTGTTACCTAAAGGGTGTCAGGCCACAGAAGGCTGTTTTCTCTCATGGGTGTGGTGCGTCCTTACCTCTCGGTGTGTGTTTAGCTAAAATAGCAAGAGAAAGCATCTGCCAGCCCAGAGCCAACGTGGAGAAAGGCTGTGTTTAGGTCGCTCTTTTCTTTCATTGAAATGAAGGTTCAGTAAAGGTTGTCAGCTTCTCCCCTCACCCACAGTTGGGCTAATTGGAGCGTCACTCAGTCCCAGAGGTAGACAAGCCACTGAGCTGATTTTTGAGACTGATGGAAAAATTTTAGTTCCTTTTAGCCTTTTTCCAAAGATCTTACTGGCCACACTCACAAAAATCATTATTTTATTCCCGGCTGCGTTCTTTCCATCATCTCCTGGGGCAGAATCTTCCAGCGGAGCGCTTATCCCTGCAGAGTGCCGGCAGCTGGCCGTCCCCTCCCCGCCAGCCCCACCAGCCCTGGCCCAGCGGGCTAACAGCGGCTTCGTGTCTCTCTGTCCTTGATTCCTTTTCACCACTCCACTCCGGATGCTCTGATCCTTCACCGATTTCCAGGGTGTGTGTGTGTTTACTTTTTATTCTCTTATTGTAGTAAAATACATATAACATAAATAAAACCTGCCACTCTAACGATCTTCAGGCCGGCAGTTCAGTGGCATCCATTGTACTCATAGTTGGGCTGGCATCGCCACGCCACCTGCAGACGTTTTCGTCCCTGCGCCCGTCCGCCGTCGCTCCCGCTCCTTGCCGGGCCCTCTCACCTCTGATCTCGTCTCTGGTTCTGTCAGTGTGCCTGTTCTGGCCGTTTCATATAAACAGGATCGCACAGTGCTTGTCCCGTGGTGACTGGCTTATCTCACTGAGGTTCCTCTCGGTTGTAGCAGGCGTCAGAATGCCCCTCCTTGCAAGGCCGCCTGATGCTCCACTGTATGGACGGACCACATCTGTCGAGGGACACAGGGTCGTTTCCGCCTGTGGCGATTGTGAAAATGCTGCCGTGAACATGGGCGGACAAGCGTCTGCTCCAAACTCCGCTCTCCGTTCCTTTGCACCCACATGCAGAAGCGGGGCTGCTGGCTCGTGTTTAGCTGTTGGAGGAACCGCCACACGGCTTTCCACCGTGTTTGGGTTGTTTCTACATGAGGGTTTCAAGCATGGGCTCCCACATCTCTGCTGACACTTACTCTGTTCCGTTTTTCTGATTGCAGTCAGCCTAGTAGGTGTGACGTGGTGTCCTAGTGTGGTTTTCAGTATTTTTGTGTATCTCTCCACGTCTGAATAACCTTAGGAAATTCATTTAACTCCTTCACACCTGGGATTCTTCTGCCGGCGAGGACTCGGGACCACCTCTGTGTGTCTCCTGTGTGTGAGGCCGACCTGGGAGCGCCCAGATGGTCACGTGCCTGCGCCCCTGGCCTGGAGATGTCACTCTGGCCCAGGGTGGGACACAAGCCTTCTTGCAGATGTCCCAGGCGATGCTCCCATCCTCCCCTCCAGTCTCCTCTGGCCCATGATCCAGGGGTGTCCGTGACTTTCTCAGCCCCTCCGGGGTGTGGCAGCTGAGATGGACCTCATCCTCACACGAAACCGGGACATCGTGTCAGGCACAGGCCGCGGAGCCCAGGTGTTCGTAGTCGGGGGGCCGTGACTCACGTGCGCGTTAAAAGCATTGAAGTGAGATGTGAGGACAGCTCTGTGTCCGGAGCGCTGCTATTTCCGTGTACTAATTGGACAGTGTGAATAATTAACTCACTGGGGTCTCCTGTCACATGGCATTAGTGGACGCCCCACAGGGTCTTCCTGTGTCCTGACTGCGACCATGTGCTTTGCCAGGCTATTCGGTGCATCGCAGAAGGGCTGGCGGACCCAGAAGTCAGGACAGGACACCGCCTTGCGCTCCATCAGAGAGCCGTGCGGCTGAGAGAGTCCCCGAGCTGCCGGAAGTTCAGGCAGCTCTTGCATCAGCTGCCGGAAGTAACTGTGGACGACGTGAAACATGTAAGCCGTGCGCTTGGGCGCTCTGGACTCAAATGCATTTGCCAGGTTTTTCCCGAGTGGAAGCAGCCAAAGAACGGTTTGCTTGTTTTTTTCTTAGAGGGCAGTGTCACTGGCCCTCATATGTGGGATCCGAACCGGGGTCGCTGGCGTCCCAAAACCAGCTCTTAACCGCTGTGCCACTCAGCCGGCCCCAAAGAACAGTTTTTAGTTGCATTTTCTGTTCGGCTTGGGAAAGCCTGGCCCTCCCCGGGACAGTGGCTGGGCCATGCCTCTGTTTCCCCACCAGCCCTCCCTCAGGCTGGGCTGGTTGGCGGGCATGCTCACACCCTGGGGTGGTGTCTTTCTGTAAAACTCCCGAGACAGAGCCTTGGCCCATTTCGCCTGCTTGGTCTGGGTGCCTGGAGGGCAGCTCTGGGGTCCCTATCCTCCCTGGGGGCCGGGGTAGTGACCTGTCTACACCCTCACAGGTACCACAGGGCAGGTCACATGGCCTTGCACTCTGCTAAGAATGGGTGGATTTTTGGGGCATGTGGGAGAGTGTGTCTTCAGACACCAAAGTCAGGCTTGCACGCCTGTGGCTGACATGAAGCCAATGGGTCCTCCCGCTGCCCTGTCTTAGGTGACCATCACGGGCCGGCTGTGCCCGCAGCGTGGGATGAGCAAGTCTGTGTTTGTGATGGAAGCCGGGGGGCCCACCCCTGCCACAGTCCTGTGCTCCGTGGAGGAGCTGGCATTGGCCTATTACAGACGCAGTGGCTTCGACCAAGGTAACTCGTGGCATTTCTCCAGCCGCCCGATCCCCTGTAATGCTTGGTCTCCTGTCGTCCCTCTGTGATGTCCCCAGTGGGTGCGGAAACGAATTTTACCGTGGCAGTTAAGGGCAGCCTTCTCCCATTCGGCCAGTGTCTGCCACTTAACACCCGTGAGGGACAGAGGGCTCCGGAGGGACATTAGGGGCAGGAGCGGGGAGCTGAGGGCCCGAGTGAGTCCTGTGGTCCCTCTGCTGTCCTTTTGAATCACCAAGACAGGATGCAGGGATGAGGGATGGAGCAGAGGGGCCCCGCCATGCCGCTCCTGATGGAGGCTCTGTCCCGAGTGTACTGTCATGTGGGACCCGGGCATGGCTCCTGGCCTCCTCCCCTGTGTGGCCCTGTGACCAGCCAAGGAGGGGTCGTGGCGGTCAGCGCCTCCTTGGGCCAAGGCCGTAACGTGGGGAGAGCGGTGTCCCCGTGGCCTCCGTCCCTGGCAGGTGTGGTGAAGTGCAGAGGAAGACTGGGAGACAAGGCCGAGTCCGTGGTCCCCCTCGGCCTCACCTGGCCGGGGGACAGGACTGGCCCCTGAGGTCATCTCCCGACCTGTACGGTGTGGGCGGCGTGAGGGTCTGCACTGGGTGATCTCTGAGGCAGACGTTTCCTGTAAAAGCCCCGAATAGTGGAAACACCGTTCAGGCCACAGCAGGGGGACGATGGCCCAGAGACGTGAGTGGGGACGCCACCTGCTAGGGCAGAGGGCACAGGCTCCAACCCACGAATCGAGCTCCAGGGTCTGGAAGGCAGAGTCTGCTTCTATTCTCGTTTTTAAACACATTCCTTAGGTTTTTCACTAAACTGAGAAGCGCTGCTGTGAGGCTCTGAGTTTTCCCACGATTCCTGCTGTTAAATGAGGCTTCTGTATATAAGCAGTATGATGTAAAAAAAAAAAAAATCAAAAAACCCAGCTAGGAATGGCATGAAAACAGCATTTGCCTTTGAATCTGAAACATTTCTATGGTTTCCTTCACACGGAGTAGGCAGTAGGTTATGGTGGCGGTTTTTCAAAATGGGAAACCTGGCTTCCTTGTGTGTGTGGTTCTGCCTCAGGCATCCACGGGGAGGGCTCCACCTTCAGCACGCTGTACGGCCTGCTCCTGTGGGACGTCATCTTCATGGACGGGATCCCGGACGCCTTCAGAAACGCCTACCAGGTAGCCGTGAGCCCTGCTTCCCCGGCGCGGGCTCCTTAGGAGAGCAGACGCTTCGGCCCTTTCACAGGCGCGTCTCCTGCCCTTAGAAGCCTGCCTGTGACAGTCCTGTGGATCATGGCGCTAATTCCACTGTCAGAATAGCTTTTAATTCAAACGTCTGATTCATGGAGTTTAAGATGGGCGCGTGTTGGGTTTGAAACGTTAGGCCTGATTGACCTCCAGCACTCCACGGGAAGCTGTCATGGGAGTGTGTCACCTCTGCTGGGGCGGGGCCACCAGCTCCCACCTGCGCTGCCTGTCACATGTACCCACTGAGCCCACTGATCTCTCCTGAGGCCTCTTCTCGCACGTTATTACTCTAAAGACCTGATGTAATAAATTGCTTTTATATTAGATTACTTAGATTTCTTTTGCATCTTTTGAGAAAGAGTGCCGATTTAATTGTCTGGGCCAGTTCCAGGGCACTGAGCAGTCTGGTGTTGGTCCCCCGGGCACAGTCTCAGCACTTTCCCTACGTCTCAGGCGTTCCCACTGGACCTGTGTACAGACAGCTTCTTCACGAGCAGGGCGCCAGCCATCGAAGCCAGGCTGCAGCTCATCCACCAAGCGTCCGCAGAGAGCCTGCGAGCCTGGGTGGCGGCCACGTGGCAGGCCCAGGAAGGCAGAGCGGCCTCCATTGTCAGCTGGGAGCGCTTCGCTTCTCTTCAGCAAGCTCAGGTGAAAATCTGCTTGCAAGACACACACACACACACACACACACACACACACTCATGGATGTGTATGTGTGTGTATGCATGCATGTGTGTATACATATGCACGTGTGCATGCATGTTTGTATACACATGCATGTGTGCTTCCATGAACATGTACGTGTGAATGCATGTTTATATACATGTGCACACGAATGTGTGCACACATTCGTGTGTGCATGTACATGTGTGCGTGCATGTGTGTGCATCCATGTACATATGCATGTGCATGCATGTATCTAACACCCCAGCCTACATGCCAGTTATTGATGGGAACATGTTGGCATAAAACAAGCTCCAGCTGTGCCCTCTCCCCCTTTGACAGCGTCCCTTTGCCTGACCCATGACCCCTGGCACGGAGGACACCGTCCGTCCCTATGGCACTGGCCTCCATACGTCATCGTTGCCGTATTCCAGCGTGCTCATTCCTAATTCTGTCTTCCTCAGCTGCTCCCAGCCTTTTCCCGCTGGGCAGAGGTGATACCTGGCCAAGAAAAGCTGGTTTCGCAGAGCTGGCGGGTGGGGATGGTGGCCGGTGGCCCTGGGGCCCCAACACAAGCAGCACAGCAGCAGCTGGTACCCCTGGCGTCTCCATCTCATGATCGCTGAATTCTCAGGGCTTGTGTCACAAGGGGCTGGCTGGTGACCCATGTGTTCTGTGTTCAGGACCTCGTTTCCTGCCTGGGGGGCCGTGTCCTCAGTGGTGTGTGCAGGCGCCTGGCCACGGACTTCCGACACTGCCGAGGGGGCCTTCCCGACCTGGTGGTGTGGAACTCCCAAAATCATCACTTTAAGGTCAGTTGAGCCCGAATGGCAAGTCACACTTTTAATTTTATTAGCAGCGTCATCCAGGGCCACATGTCCTGCACGGTCCCTGGCAATACTGAACCCCTTGAGAACTAGCCTGAGGGCCAGGGTTCCTCCTGTCCGCCGGGCAGCTTCACCTGGCGGCTTGTGAGAAGGGCAAGTGTGAGCAAGATGGAACTCTCGGTCTCTTATCACCTGACCTTGGAAGTGACATTGCATCCTTTGCTGTATTCTGCTGTTAGGAGCAAGTCACTAGGGCTTTCTGAGGACGTGCACACCAGGGGCCCAGGGTGAGCGGGGTCTGCTTTGGAAGCTCCCAGGAGTGAGCGCCTCACGTGATGTAGGCCAGGTGCCTCCCTTGCCTCACCCTGCTGCCCATCACAGGTTGGTGGTTTCCTTCTTGGGGAGTTTTGAGATTAAAAAAAAAAAAAATTCTGGATATAAACCCTTTTCAGATCTATTTCATCCCATCTGTGGCTTGGTTTTCATTCTCTTAATAGCGTCTTTTTAAGAGCTGGAGTTTTAAATTCTGACAGTCCCACTTATCTGTTCTTTTATAGATCATGCTTTTGGCGTCATCTGACACCTCTGACAATAATTGTGGATTTATGTATTTCCCCTGCAGCTCTATCAATATTCACTTTGAATGTTTTAAAGCTTTGTTATTAAATATATAAACTTTTAGGATTGTCAGATGCCCCTGAGGGATCACCCTCTATCATTATGGAATAAGCCTCCTTTAACATCAACTGTCTGATGTTAATTTATAGCCACTCCGTTTCTTTTTTTTTTTTTTAAGGGCAGTGTCACTGGCCCTCATATGTGGGACCCGAACCGGGGCCTCTGGCATCCCAAGCCAGCGCTTAACCACCGCGTCACTCGGCCGGCCCTACTCCGTTTCTTTTTGATGTGTTCTCATGATACATCTTTTTCCATTCTTTTAACTTACTTTGTCTTCATATTTGAGATTCTTTTAGGGAGCATCTATTATAGTTGGGTCCTTTAAATCCACTGTCAACCTCTGCCTTTTATTTGGGTATTTGGACCATTTATATTTAATGTGACTGTTGTTTGGCTTTAAACCTACCATCTTGATACTTGTTTTCTATTTGTGTCAGTTGTTTTTTTTCCCTCTTTCTCTCTTTTTCTGCCTTGTAAGGCTGCATATGTGCCTTTGTTGGTGCGTTCACTGTAACTTCCTGTTTTAGTGGATCCAGTAGCGTTTACAATGTATGTCTCAGTCTTATCTTCCTTTAGTTATACTAGTCCACATATAAACAACCTTACAAGTCTTTGTATTTCCTCTCCCAGCCTTCATGCTGTGTCCATACATTATGCTCCTGTGTTATACATGCCAGTTTTTGTTCTCTGCAGCTGATTAATAATCCTTATACTCACATCTTCAACGCTCTTTACACCGTTGTACACATTTCCATCTCATTCTCCTCCTGCTTAACGAACTGAACTCCCTCTAACATTTCTTGAAGTGGATGTGCTAATAACGAATTAGTTCAGGTGTGCATGTCTTTAAGCCTCAATTTCACCTTTGTTTTTCAAAGATATTTTCTCTGGGCAAAGAATTCTACGTTAACAGCTTTTTTTCCTTCATGAATTTAAAAATATTGGTCCACTGTTTTCTAGCTTGCATTTCCAATGAGGACTATAGTCTTTTTTTTTTTTCACTCTGGCTTTTCGAAATTCTGGTTGCTTTTAAACTACTCCTTTTATCACTGATTATGCTTTTAATTATGTTTTGTTTGTTTTTTTGCTTGGGGTTCATTGAGTTTCTTGGGTCTCTGGGTTTATGGTTTCTGTCAAATTTGGAAATCTGGGGCCATCATTTCTTGAAATATTTCTCTTCCCTCTGGGAACTCTAAACATCTGTTAGGCTGCTGAATGTCTGCTTATTACATTCTTTTTTCTATACTTCACCTTGGATAGTTTTCATTGCCGTCTTGAAGTTCAGTAATCTGCAGTGAACAAAC
This sequence comes from Aselliscus stoliczkanus, assembly GCA_033961575.1. Lineage (NCBI taxonomy): Eukaryota > Metazoa > Chordata > Mammalia > Chiroptera > Hipposideridae > Aselliscus > Aselliscus stoliczkanus. The sequence continues at coordinate 33,904,619 of CM066741.1, forward strand.
ATGATAGTCCCCACAATCCTGGAGTTCACCTATAATGAGCAGGTATTACGCTCAACGCCAGGAAGGCTGTTGGACCTTTCTGCAGAGAATGTGAGCTGAGCCATGAAGGACAAGAAATTGGGCATGTGAAGAGCAGGGACGTGTCTTGGGGAGGGGACAGCAGGCTCGGGGGCCCTTGGGTCGGGAGGAGGTGGCCTATCTCAGGCACCGAAAGGAGAAAGGAGTCCTCTGGGGTGGTTACTGGAGGCCAGGTCTTAGTTTTGTCGGTCCTGACAAGAAGTTTGGACTTAATTGCAAATCTGACGGAAAGTAACTGAAGGGTTTTAAGCAGGGGAACATACAGTGCACACATTAATACTATTTTTGAATTGCTATATTATTTGTGACCTGTCTCATTTCTACAAAATAGAAACACTTCTATTATAGCCGATCCAAATGGCTAGTCTGCTTCAGGGAGATACTAAGAACTTTCTGAACGTCTCTTCCAGCTGGTGGAAGTCAAAGGCCCCAACGACCGCCTTTCGCAAAAACAGATGCTCTGGCTGCATGAGCTACAAAAGCTGGGGGCTGCAGTCGAGGTCTGCCACGTGGCTGCAGTTGGAGCCAAAAGCAAACCTTAACTGCGCTGTGGCATCGGGACGCCCAGTGAGACGTGGATCGGAGAATTTCAAAAGCATGAAGTGTTAACTACATTTTATGTCGTTTTGATTTTGTTATTGTCAGTAATAAACCAGACGGTAAACTTGGTCTTTTCTATTTATTTATTTTTTTTTTTTTTTTTTTTTAGCTGAGCCATCCTGCCACCTGTTGGCAGCTCAACGGCAACTCAGCTCGGGCTGGCCTCGAACAGCTGTTGCTCAGAGCTCAGCTCACACTCTTAAGCGAGCTCTTAACCAACTGAGCCACTCGGCCGGCCCTTCTATTTATTTTTTATTTTTAGGGCAGTGTCACTGGCCCTCACACGTGGAATCCTTCCCAAGCCAGCACCCAACCACCACACCACTCAGCCGGCCCCATAAACTTGGTCTTGGCTTAAATATGCTCAGTGATCCTACGCAGCAGGCCATGAACTTTTTTTTTTTTTTTTTAGATTTTAATGGAGAATCAGGGAAGGGGAACAGACAAGTTGCTGTCCTTTTTATTCTTCAGTCTAGTTGTGGAGGATGTCGCTTCACTGGCCCATGTTGGTATCGTCATTGTCCTCTTCCCGAGTGAGGCAGTCACTCGCTGGCCATTGGACAGCTGCTCAGGCAGCTCATGAAAGCACACACCAGCTGCCAGCCAGCCCCACTGCAGCCTACGCCGTCGCCAGCGACTCAAGGCAGCCCAGCTCCAGGTCAAGCTGTTGTTCACCACCTTAGCTGTAGAGGGCGCAGTGTCACTGGCCCTCATGTGGGATCTGAACCGGGACCCTGCTGCTCAGAGCTGGCGTCCCAAGCCAACTGCTAACCAGCACGCCCCTCAGCTGGCCCCAGTCATGAACTTTTAATGGGAAAACCTTGATGGCCATTTTAGGACTGGAGACATCTAATGTTATTAGACTTACAGAAAAAAACCAAACAAGATGATTCACAGCTTTCATACAAGTAGTGTGCCGAGTTTCTCATAAGTATATTGGAAACATAGATTATTGAATCAATTTAAGTTTTCTATACTGTTTTGCACTCAGCTGTTAAAATTTACTTGATTATCATCAATGGGCATACATACACAGTTGAAATTCTAATTTCTTTAGGAATTCTCATCAAGTTCCTTTAGTTTAGTACATCTGCCCGTGCTTGCTCTCACTGGCCAAATCACCAAAGGAATGAAATCCTTGTCAAAGGCAGCTGTTCCCCTTCACCCCTCTGCTTGGGGATCTCCATACTGCTTGTCACCTCTGCTGGGAGCCTTAGCGGGGAATGGGTGAGGAGGGTGCTTTATCAGAGTGATATCCTGGGCCCAACAATGGGGGCTGGGGTCCCCATTTCCCAGAGACTGGTTCTGGGACCTTCTTTATTAACTGGAACGGTAGGTCAAGGCGTGGTCTATTCACTCACATGGCCTTCCCCATGGCCACCACTGCTGTTGGGGGGCCAGCAGATGCCGAGTGCAACACACACGCGTGTGGTTGGAAGAAATGCCTCCCCTCCTTGAATCAGGTTCTTGTGGATGATGCATGTTGGAAACTACACCAAACGCTTCTGTGGGACTTTTATTGAGTGCTCAGAACGTTCTTCACATTCATTCCTGCCGAACAAGGCCTCTCACCTCTCACCTTCCCACTCATCCCACTGTAACCCAAGTCAACCTCAGGCACCATGGCCTTGGTTTCCTCTCAAGGTCAGCTTCGAACAATTTGAGGTCCCTGTTTCAGCAAGCAGCTTCTGTTGACGTACAAAATTGTTTTCGCTCTCTGTGAGCACAAATTAACATATTTAAATAAAGGTATTTTTGGTTAAAGTTGACTCCCATCACAAAACAACAGTAAGACATTGTACATATTTAGGTTCAGGACTGGCAAGTCCAAGGTGGGTGACAGCCGGGTGGCCCAGGGTCACACTGTGGACTCCGTCACCGTGTCACTCTGTTGCTAGAGGGCCAGGGAGCTTTGCAGTGGCCAGGACTTAAGGCTGATGGAGTTGTTTTTCATATTATGCATGATAAATGGTGGCACAATAATCATGATACAACTGTCCAGCAAAAAGAAAATGAAAAACTGTTATTTTACTGCATTTGATTATCATACAAAAATACGCACATTTTCTATTTTAAAACAGTATTAATAGTACCTAATTGTTTTTAAACTTGTAAATTAAAATAATTACTAAAGAAGTTGAAATAAATGTGTGAGGGAAGAAAATTATACAGAAATAAATGCTCATGTTCCCCCCCGCCCCCAGGGTAACAAATTTAAAACAATTTGTAATAAAAGAGCAGCTTAATGAAAAGGAGAATTATTACACTTTCAATGACAAGACACGCTGTGGTGTCTCAGAGGGACTGAGACTAGTTTCCAATCAAAGGCTATAAAATGCTTAATGGCAACGGTGCTCTTTATATAAATTGAGAAAAGCCCTTATTTTCTAGACAAGTTGGCAAAAACATTGGGTTTACCCACAAGATGAGTTTTCTAAGACACCGTATAGGAACTTCCATCCCTTTAAATCTAGAGATGTTCGATATCAAACAATTTTAAAAAGCCAAATAATTCAAATAGAAACAGCTCTTCATTCCATATAAAGGTAAAACACACTGTTGAAAAACTTGTTTTAGAAAAGGAGATAAGCTAACTAGACACTTAACTATAAAAATTTTTTAAAGCTTAAGATGGCAGTTAAGGAAATGAATTCGCCAAATTCGAAAACATCTTTTGAACAGAGAATGAGGGTTGTGTGTATTGCGGGGGGGATGGTGCTAAGGTCCCTGCCACCTGAAGCGTCGGCTCTGGCCCCCCCCCCCCCCACAGCTTGGCGAGGCTCACGTCACACGATTGGAAAGCAAGGGTGCTTTAGACCAAGAAAACAGCTACCCGCTTCCGGCCTCCTGTGAACATGGCTGCCAGGAGTCCAGGGCAGGCGCCTCTCACTGTGGCAGGATTTTGAGATAAGTCCATTTTTATATTTTTCTCTTGTTCTCTATTCCGAAGCATTAAGACCTTGGAGGGAGGAGGGGCTTCTGTGCAGGTGACCCAACTTGTGACCTCGTCAGTCATTTCCCAGGACACACGCCAACAAGAGCTCACACCCTGCACATACTGAGGGGGACCCCTCTGGTTTTGAGGGTGGGCTCAGTGCAGTCAGCAGTCGCCCCGCCACTCCTGGCACCGCGGATGGCAGTGTTCTCGGTGACTTTCAGAGGGATGGAAACGTGGCTCTGGGGACTCCTGGCTATGGATATGAAGCTTAGTGTGAAAAGCCTGTTACTAATATGCAGTGGGATTTTAACTCCCGAATTTTCAAAACCAATTCTATTTTACTATTATTCATACCTTAATATTAACGTCAAAGGCACTTCTATGTTGAATTATATTATCTACAGCAAATGCTTTTAAAGTTAACAGTGCATATCGTTTTAAAGTTAGTCCTAAGAAGTTAAAACAAACTCATGATTTTAAGACACAGTGATCTACGGTCCCAATCAAAGTGACCTACAATAAATTACGGTGTTGGAGTTCAATTAGAAATCATAGAAAGTGACCAGAAAAGCACACGAATACCTACAAAGGGCCTCTTGGAGGTTTATCAATGCTTCTTAAAAAGATACAAAACACTAATTTCTAAACCTTCCTGACACCTGCTTCTCTGGGTTGCTAATCAGGTGCTAGGAAAAATGGATGCAGACAAAATAAATGGTGCAGACAAAACCTGACTAGTTTGATCACAGTAATAAGAGTGGGGGGAAGTCTGCTTGTAAATGACCTAAAAATGACCCAGGCCTACAAGGGCAGAAAGAGGACACCAGAAACAAAATTTATGCCTATCTGCTAAAAATATTGTGAAGAGAGCATAATTCAGCATGGTTTTAAACATTAGTGCAAATTTCAACGGTCACTCTTACATATAAAATCATTCGAGCTCCCAATGCCTAGGTCAGCAATTTAATTTTGAGGAAACACGTTTGTAGCTTCCCCCCAAAACGTTCAGAAAATGCTTCGTTTCAGTCTTCATTGGCTAGTGTCTCAGTAGATAACCATATTTTGGCCCCACTTAGAAATTTACTTAACGGCGTTCCTAAAATGCTTCGTCTGCACAGATTGCCGACCGGGGAGAAGGGGAATGAGGAGGAGAGGAAGTCGGGCGTGGCCGGGGTGTCGTGGGGGCCGCGGGCCCGAAAGTACATCCTGCCCTGGTCCAGCTCCGCGAGGCCGGCCTGCAGGGGCCCGGCCCCGGGCTGCCGCAGCGTCCTGCTCAGCACGTCCACCTCGTCGGCCAGCAGCGACAGCCTGTGAAAGGCGGTGATGGAGCCCCCGCGGGGGATCTGCGCCTCGGGGACCCAGCGGAAGTAGCAGAGTTTCCACAGCTTTATGTGTGTCCCGGAGAACTGGGGCAGGAGGACGCCGTGCGGGTCGGCGGGCCGGGCGGACCACTCGCGGAAGTAGCGCTCCACGCCGCCGTCCTGCCCGCCCACGGGCTGCGGCGGGCCCGGCTTCCCTCTCAGTATTAAGGAACTTCTCCGCGGCAGGAATTCTTGGTCACGTATGACTCCGTTCTCTGGGGAGGTGGGCAGCCCTCTCAGCGTGGAGCTGTAGGTTTTCTGCATGGAAGAGAGTTTAGCATTATTGCCTTGGGGCATCCCTGATTTTTTTTATTATAAGATTTTATTGGGGAATTGGGGAAGGGGAACAGTGTTGGGAATTGGGGAAGGGGAACAGACAACTTGTTGTCCTGCAATCCTAGTTGTGGAGGGCGCAGCTAGCTCAGCTCCAAGTTCAGTTGCCATCCAGTTGCCCGTGGGCAGCTTGCAGCCACTCAGCTCAAGGTGCTGTGTTCAATCTTAGTTGCGGGCAGGCAGAGCCCACCATCCCATGCGGGAGTTGAACTGGCAACTTTGTTGTTAGGAGCACGTGCTCTCACCAGCTGAGCCATCCTGCCGCCTGTTGGCAGCTCAGTGATAGCTCAGATCGGGCACAGCTCACTGGCCCATGTGGGAATCGAACTGGCGACCCTGTTGCTCAGAGCTCGCGCTCTTAACCAGCTGAGCCACTCAGCCGGCCCACTTCCCTGATTTTTAAAGGCAGCAACGGTGTAAGGGCAAGTATAATATAAAGTCGGTGCTACGAAAAACTGGTGGAATCTCGGCCTGAAAGAACATGTGGTCCCTTCCCCGGTAAGACACAGGGTTGGGCTGAGCTGTTTAGGCCCTGGCTGCCTGCTGATCCCACGAGCCTGCGTGGGGGTGGGAAACGCAGACATCCTATTCATGAACTTGCGTAAAGGCAAATTTCTAAGATTTCTGGGTTAGGAAAAAAACCAGACCGGCTGATTCAGAAGCAGGGCTCCCAGGCTCAGAACTGCCCAGCGCTTGGGGAGCCTCAGACACCAAGAAGAAAGTCCAGGTTACAGCCATTTCAGTCAACGAGGGGAGGACCCCTGAAAACCTGCACGTGCCATGTCGCTGTGGTGAGGACTGGACTTGTCACACTCCATGTTCTGAACAAGATGTTTCTTGTTAATGCATTTGGGTCGTTTACCTTTGTCCGTTTAAAAGGTTTCACAGAGCCATTCTGTATACAAGGCGCGCTCTTCCCGACGTATGACGGATTATGGAAGAGGGTGCGATCCTTCGCTGTAAACTGAAGGGACCAATCCCAAACTGAGGGGAACCTTAAACCCTTTTCGTCACCCAACTGGATATTTTTGCTGATAGCAAATTCCTGCAAAACAAAATATTTGAACATTTGTGAAAAGATGCCAAACTAAAGGTGTTCCCATCTGAATTCTTGTTTTTGCTGAGCCGCTCATCATTATCCAATTACACTGTCAGGAGTGGAGCCACTCTGGACCCACCAGACCAGCACGTTTTCTCCCAGACACGAGATATTCGTGGCCTCAGGCCAGGGGGACACTTCATCCCCTGTGTGAGCGATGACAGCAGTTCTCTTCCTGAAGACACCAAGGGTGCTGGACCCTCTGGGCAAGGAGTGTATTATCACAAGAAGTCAAATTTCACACATGGGACACCACAAACAGGTCCAAATTATTTTCTGCTTGTTAAGCCCACAATCACACATTCATGCCAGTGCCTGTTAGAAGGGAAGCTTGGTCTTTGGACAGAACCGCTGCCATCTATCCTACACCTTTTCCCTGAGTAGAGAGCCACACGCCCCTGGGCAGTGACAGATGCCCGGGAGCAGGACAAAGGAGCCCGCTCCCCGTGCTCCTGGGGTTTGGCCAGACCACGATGGCCATGCAGCGTGGCCGGGCCCCGTGCTCCCAGGAGCCCACCTCTGGCCCGTCTCTGGCTCCTGCAGTCTGGTGACTGGTCTTCCCAGCGCAGCACACCCGGGCAGCACCACGCTATGGGCTGACAGCAAGCGGCCTGCACGTGGAGAAGGAGGAGTGCCACCTGCCATTGCGCAGCCGCAAGCCGGGACTGGGGGAAGGAAGGAACCTGGTCCTGGCGAGTGACAAAGGCAGGCTACCGCCTGCGAGTCCATTCGTCTCTGAAGAAAACGGCCCCAAACCCGAGCCCCTGATTTTTTTTTTTTTTTCATTTTTTTAGCTGAGCCAACCTGCCACCTGTTGGCAGCTCAGCAGCAGCTCAGCTCGGGCTGGGCATCGAACTGCTGTTGCTCAGAGCTCAGCTCGCACTCTGGAGTGAGCTCTTACCCAACTGAGCCCCTCGGCCGGCCCCAGAGTCCCTGATTCTCATGTTCTGCTCTGTACCTTTCAGGGTTCTCCAAATGTTCTACAGAAAGCAACTGCTTTGGAAATTAGAGAAAAGGTAAAGAGTAGATGTTATTGGGAAACAAGTGCCACACTCGGGGGGCCAGCGCTACGCCACAGCCAGGCTGACCCGCCGCAGTGCCGGCTGAGGACCAGCAGGAAGTGGGTAAGCTACCTAACAGCACAACACAGCGCACGCTAATACCGTTTCCCCAAAAATAAGACCTCGCCAGAAATAAGCCGCAGCGTGATTTTAGGTGCCAAAATATGGCACCTTGGCACACTGAATATGTTGAGCTGAAGGGGTATGTGGGAGAGGCACCTTCTCCCTGAAACAGGTCATAAAACCCTCATGTGAGGGGTGTGCGCCCTCCCTATCCCTAGCAGGAGGAATCCTGCTAGGGCTTCTTCTCCGGCTAGGGCTTATGTTCAGGGAAACATGGTATTTCAAATCAGGAAAACAACTCATGAAAACACTAAATCTACCCAAAATTATTTTTCAGTTTTTTAAAATTTTATCATCTATATGCATGGATAAAAGCAATCCATTTTGTGAAGACCTGAAATCCACTAAAACATAAACTCTGACCCATTTAAATGACTCCTAGGAAAGTACATAAAAAAAGGTCTTTTTTTTTTTTAATGTGAAAATTGAAAATATTTCTCTCTGAGGAAGAGGATCAGATTTTCTTCAAACAGCACCTGCCCACTAGCATCTACGGTGGCCTGAGAGTGGACAGACAGGAAGTGCTCTGGCTGACGGCCGTGGGGGAGCTGTGAGAGCAGCGGGCACGCTAAGAACAGGGCCCGTAGGTCAGCGGGCAGCGCCCTCCGGAGAGCTCCGAGGCGGCTCCCTCAAATCCCGAATACCAGGCGCAGAGGGAGGGACTGAATCCTGCGAGAATGTGCCAGGAAAAGCTTTGGAAAAACGGTACAGCACCCTGGCAAGGTGCAGATGCAGACGGTATGCTTTAAAAGGTACTTGTAAGCTTTCACTTCTGGGTAGAAATCTATTTGTAACCGTATCTCAGCACATCCAGAATTCCACCAAGAGGCCAGAGTGAGTGTACCGGGGGCCCCCCCTCAATGATGCGCTGAGGTCCCCGGGAACTGCTCTCGTCCTACACCTGTATCACTGGCTACCTGACTTCGCAGCCTGTGAAAACTTGGAAGGTTCAAACTGTGTGTCTGTGCGTGCACGCGAGCCTGGTGCGCAGGGCAGTGAAGGGAGGAGAGAGGCAGAGGCGGCACACGCAGCCCCTGGAAACACCAGCTCACAGCAAGGCCAAGGGCACAGAAACGATACCCAGTGAACGGAGACCGTCTCTTTAAGGGATAGTCTCCCCCCAGGAGCCCTGCGCCTGTGGCTGCTGTCAGTGCAGCACCGGAAGAGATGAGACTCTTAGGGGGGCACAGAATAATATACTGCAGCTCAGAGTCATTTCCTTCCCAAACGCTCCGACCTGAAACAGCGGGACGGTGCTCAGTGTCGCCGACCCAGGCTCCCGACAGGGCTCCCCTGTTCTGCAGGGACCAGCTCCACCCCGCTCCTGACCCCGTTTCCGGCCTCTATAATAAGCCCCCGGGCCCCTCCTTCCCGGACATTCCCCACTACTGAAGCTTCCCTATGGCAATAGCCTGAAGGAAACCACCTCCTTCAGGGCCGGGCTTCTGGTCTTTTACATCCACAACTCCGACTAACTCACTTCTTTAGGGGAATCTGCACAACGCTTCAGGGTTTACAAAATGTTCCCACCGATGGCTCCGTTTTTCAGACGAGGAGCCTGGGCTCAGCGCCTTCCCGGCCACACTGCCTGCACCGGGCATTCCTGTACCGGGGGTCTCCCATTTAGTTTAAAATGGGAGCTGAAATAGCAAATTAGGTATTTTAAATACACAGCTAATCGTACTTCATTTCGACTCCAATGAAATAATGAAAAGAAACAAAGTGGCCGAGGCAGCGTGTCACTCACGGTGCTCTGCTTCACGCGCTGGTGAGGGGAGTTGAAGAGGAAGGTGCCGAAGAGAGAGATGTGGGTGCTGTCGCCCAGCACTGCCAGGTAAGTCTCGGAGAACTCAAAGGCGGCCGGGTGCTGCTCCAGCAGCTGCCACGTGGCGTCCAGAAACAGCAGGAACAAGGGAGACTGGCAGGCACAAAGCGGAAAGGGGTCACCTGGTGGCGCCAGTGTTCGCATCTACTTCCAAATTAGTCACTGATATTGAGGACGAGATTAACGGCGACACATGGAAGCCTGGAACACATGGCTCCTAGGTGGGGCGACGGGACATGCGAGATTAGACATAGTTTACATCAAACCCACAAAGTGGGTTTCCCGGTGATAAACGTCACAACCCTGCCTGGCCTAAGGAGCATGAGAAGCTGAAGGAGCAGTAAACAGGCAGGCAGGCTGTCACTATATGAAGCGGGGACAATAAAATACGTGTTAAAGCCTATCCCGGAAACAGTTCTTTAGAACAACAAAACACAAAGCCAAAAAGCAACTTCTGTAATTAGCTTTTAGTTGACCTTGCAGACTCAGCTTCCAGAAATGTCCCGGAGTTTCAGAAAACACTTGTCCTTGGCCTCTGGCTGGGTCACATGCTGTGTCCCCAAGCACAGCAGCCGATGACAGCTACTGTGTCTCTCCAGGACGTGCCACGGAGTCCGAGCATTTCAGAAGCGAAGTACTCACTGCTGAGATTTCTTCAGATTACGTACTTCATTATTACACGTGAGGTAGCACAGGCCAAGCTGCGTCTGCTGAAACAACCCACCCTAAGATACCGCAGGGCCTTTCACAGCTTAGCTGTGGACCCAAGGAGCCACTACCCCACAACTGTCACAGAGCTGTCCCTCCCAAACTTTCCATCCTCAACACATGTGCCCCATTTGGAGAAAACATGATATTCCAAAATAGATTTTTTTAAAATATCTAACATGCTGGCTACCTGCTTTGCAGAAGAGTTAGTACACTATTTCTTCATGTAGTTTCCAACTTGGAAAAATTCAATAGACAATTCTTCAGATTTCTGCCTATATGGTTTCGATGATCTTCGTAAGTATATCAATTTGGACTCTAGTCCATTAGACTAAGGAAGCTGAGATGTACTCAGTGCAATCTTAAAAAGCCCCCTCTTGTCCCTCCTGACAGAACATCTCTTCACACAATGACATCAGGCTGATCTTGTCACATTCACAGGTTGGGAATATGCATGGAGTCTCTGTTACCTCTTTCTCTGATCTCTTCAAGTGGTTGCATCTGTCTAGGAACTGATATCCGGCCATGACCCACTCCTTCTGGATCAGACTCTGAAATCCAGTAATTGTCCGAAAATATGGATCCAGCATCACTTGAACGAGAGAAGCAACGATACAGCTCAAGTCTCTTCCCTCCTCCTCTGTCAAGAAAACAGAAAGAAAATGATCACCACACATAGAAAAATGCTAAGAAAGGGAAGGAAAGGTAAAGCGGATAATTCAGTCTTCTGTGCCTTCCAAATAACCCACGTTAGAAAATCTCATTAGATCAATGAAGTTAGCGTTTAATGGGAGATGACCTTTCATACGTACGAATATTTTCCAAATAGAAGTGCCTCTTTCATAGTTCTTGCACTTCGGTGGTTTGTGGCAGACATCTTTCAACAGTCCACCTATTTGTTCTGCCAAGGACACTGACTACAATGTAAGCTGCTTCTACTGACCCCTCCACACCGTGACTCAGAGGTGAAGATGAGGAATGGGACTGTCTCCCACCACCTGAAACGGAGGCCGACACTCCCCTCCCATCTTTTAGAGCTGGTATCCTTTTAACACCCTAATCTCAAAGCCAGCCGAAGAAATCAGAAGAAAACTATTGACCCATGTCCCTTATGATTAGTTGTAAAAGTCATCAACAAAATACAAGCAAAACGAATTACCTCGGGAATGCACAAATATACTCCAAGAATGCAAGGTTGGCTTAACAGCTGACAATCAATTAAAGTAACATACATATTAATAAAATAAAGGACAAAAACAACATGGCCATCTCATTAGATGCCCAAAAAGCACCTGTGTGATGAAAATCCAACGTTCATTCTGGATAAAAACTCTCAGCCAACTAGGAATAGAAGGGAACCTCAACCTGATACAAGGAATCTACAAAAACCTACAACTAGCATCACTCTTATTACAAAAGGCTGATGCTTTCCTCCTGAGATTGGGAACAAGACGGGGATGTTTTTGCTCTTGCCGCTTGTATTGCACGCTGTACTGGAAACTAGGCCAGAAAAAGAAATCAAAGGCACCCAGGTCAGAAAGGTAGCAACTGTATCTGCAGACACAATCCTGTATATAGGAAACCCTCCGGAACCCACTACTTAAAATAACTACTTAAACTACCACAAGACAGCACAGTCACAGGAATTCCACACACAACAATCTGAGTACGCAAGAAACCGAAAAATGAGATTAAGAAAATAACTGTACTCACAATAGCTTCAAACACAAAACACTTAAGAACAGACTTAACAAAGTAAGTGTAAGACTTGGACACTAAGAACTACAAAACACTGCTGACAAAATGAGGGGAAATCCCAATAAATGGAGTCATTCATTTATGGCAGATTTGATATTAAGATGGCATCCTCCCCAACACTATGTATGGAGTCAACATATTCCTATCAGAATCCCAGTAAATTGTGGTATTTACAAACAATGGAATGCTATTCAGAAATAAAAAGGAACCAAAAAAAAAAAAAGAAAAAGAAATAAAAAGCAACAAACTGCTGAAGCATGTTGTATGAAGAAGCCTCAAAAACATGACTATTGGGCCGGCTGAGTGGCGCGGTGGATAAGCGCTGGCTTGGGAATCCAGCGGCCCTGGTTCAGTCCCACATATGAGGGTCAGTGACACTGCCCTCAAAAAAAACCCAAAAAACACGAATATTAAATAAAAGAAGCCTCAGGCAACTGACCACATATTGTATAACTTCGTTTTATGAAACATCCAGAAAAAGCAAATCTAGAGACAGACAGCAGTTTACTGGTTGCCTAGGGCTGGGACACAAAGAATCTCTTTGGGGTAACAGGAAATTCCTAAAACTGGACTCCGTATATTTAGGAAAAATTACTGATTGGTATGAATACATTCGGAAAGGGTGAACTTTATAATATGTTAAGTTAAACCTGAATACACTGTTGAAAAATTAGTCTATAAGGCCGTGCTAGTGAAGTACAGGCTCAGTGTCTCCTCCGAGACCTTCAGTGTCGTGACAAATCCACGAGGAAATGTGCAGAGTGGAACCACGCGGGGTGACGATGCCCACTGGGAGGGCGAGGAGTGATCCCTGCACTGCCCGGACCTGCTGCACTTGTGAATTAAATACCTTGTCAGTTGATGGTGACTTCACACAGTGAGCTGCTGTTCTTTTTCTGCCCCTAAGGGTTTTCCATATCTTTACCTTATTAAAGTCACTTGAACTTGAGGTGGTAAAAATACTCCTGTACGCCTCAGTAGGACTGCATATTCGTATACTATACAACGTGAATTCAGTGTACTATCAGGTAGTTCATGGTTTATTAAACCTGGTCTGTAAGCTTAGACAATCGACTGGCCGTAAGTTCTTTAATATACAACTATCCTTCGCTTACATGAAAGACTTTATATTGCAGTTTGTTCCTACCAGACAAAATTCACATTATTGGCTATTTAATTTAGTCAATTTCTCGATACCAAACTATTTCTTCAGGGTCACAATCTAGCATGAGCTGGAGGCCTTTAAACTAAAACCTGCATGAATTAGAAAGATAACCAGATTAGAGTCAAAGGGTGCTCTGCCAAGATGAATACTCCGTGTGAATCCAGTAAGGGCTGTGACCCACCTTCCCACGATATAGGAGGGAGACTAAAGAGCAGGCAGAACACGGGGCTCCTTTCTGTTCTATCTGCAGTCTTTGTGCCGCTGTTTTGCTTTAATGATGTGTAAAACCTGGAGTGTATCTGGAGGCAGTGTAGTAATAATAGATGGGTGAGATTAAGGAAATTTACTTGAATGTGGACAGTCACCAAGCTGGCCGGCATGGGCCCAGTGTTGCAGTCTGAATTACCTTGGAGAACCACAGAGACACGCTTGCTTTCCAGCATATACACGAGTTCTGCTGAATGTTTCAGGAAGGCCCTGAAGAGAGAAAGAACAAAACACTGTTAAAAATCAAATTTCCACTATAAAGGTTTTTTAAAACTACCTGAAATCAAGCAAACCTAATACACATTTATATTCTCAATAACCTTTATGAATTTCTCTAGTATTTATATGATTCTTCAACAGAGAAGATTTTGATTTTTGTATCAGGGCAATTCATTAAACTTTTATTAAAAAAAAAAAAAAAAAGGAGCTGGTTTACATAACATTCTTGAAGTGATGAAACTATACCAACGTAGAAGGTATTAGTGGCTGCCAGGGATGGGATGTGGTGGGGTGGGGTATAGTGGGGTGGGATGCGGTAGAGTACAGTGGCGTACGGGAGGGTATGGTGAGGTGGGGTACGGTAGGCTGCAGTGGGGTGGGGTGCGATGGGGTGGGGTGGGATGCGGAAGGGTACGGTGGGGTGGAGGTAGAGGTTCCATCTCTAAAAGGAGCCATGTGGTGATGGGGCAGCTCTGCGTCCTGATGAGGATGGTGACAGGAGGCTATACCTGTGCTAAAATCACACACAGCGCACACACACACACACTCACACACACACACGCACACGAGCGTATGCGCACTGGAGAATTCTGAAAGAGGGCTGCGGACGGCAGCTCCGTCGGTGTCCTGCTCTGGCCCCCACATGCTGCTTCTGAGGCGCTGCCATGGGGAGGCTGGGGGAAGGGACCTGGCTCTACACTGTTTTTGTGAGTCTGTAACTATTTCCAAATATAAAGTTCGAGCAGAAAAAAGAAAGTGGTTGTACAAACCTTACATATTCTAACCACCGAGTACCTTCCAGTGAGGATAACCATTTCTCTTCCGTTTCTTCAAAAGGCTCTGTAATAAATATGTAGACATACACATACACACACATAAATACACAAATTTTTAGGCTCTTTAAGCTCCATTTTACATGATTGATACCAAAGTTAAGTGACACATCAGTTTTTAATATTTAAAAGTTGGCTTCAAGGAAGTGTCATGCACTTCTACTTAAAAATATAAACATTGGGCCAGCCGAGTGGCTCAGTTGGTTAAGAGCTTGCTCAAGAGTGCGAGCTGAGTTCTGAGCAATAGCAGTTCGATGCCCAGCCCGAGCTGAGCTGCCAACAGGTGGCAGGATGGCTCAGCTTAAAAAAAAAAAAAAATTAAGAAGACATCTTACAATTCTATTAAAAAAAAAAAAAAAAAGCATTCCTGGGCCTCCATCTTCTCTGTGGCTCTTCCAGGGACATTTGGGGAGAGTCCGACCACCTCCCGCCTGAGAGCGCACGGTCCCAGCATTCCCGCTCAGCCCGGAGGCTTGATTCTGGCGCTCACATCTGCGTGCACAGCCACTGCAGGCCCGTCACAGCCCGCATGTGTGGCTTCCTCGCCGCACACCTTGCACTCCACACACTCCCTCCCCCGCTGCCAGTGCCGCCTCCCTGCACATGGCACAGGGCCTGGTGACTGTCCGTGGCACACATTAGGACGGCCTTCCTGTCAAGGCTTGCACTGCCCTGCCCGCCCTGCCCAGTCCTGGCCTGGCCTGTCTCAAGGGGCCTGTCACCTCACAAGCCTCATGTTTCAGTCACGTGTAACTACTGAACGGCTGATGGTCACCCATGTCACTGCTTTCTCAACACCCCCTCCCCCACTAGCTCTCCCTGGAGGCGAGCGCCCACTCTCATTCCAGGCCGGCTTCAATGGCTGCTTTCCCGACTCCCAGGTGACTTAGGGGCTCTCTCCGAGCACTTACACCTCAGCTGCTTTCGTGTCAGCTGTCCCTCCAGGACACACTGAAAGCACTGGTTAGTGTTTGCTCCAACAGGTGTATCAGAAGTCCGAGCCTGCATGATTACAGCATGGCTCTAGCAAGTTATGTGTCTCAAAATCTAACTGTGCATTAGGATCTTAGTAAGTCCATAAGGTAGCAAGTTGTTCTAGAAAAGTATCCTACTCCTTTCATGATTTGAAGGTGGTTTATATGGTTCATTTCCACCACCAGAAACAGAAAGCAGTTTAAACTTCTTTTTCTAAGGGCTCCTGACATTCTAATACAGTAATAATTTGTACAAATATTTCAGTGAGCCTCTACTTAAATACATGTTTCTAGATTTCTAAGGAATCACTTTTCCTGACATGCCTCATACAATGCTGAACCCCCACTCTTCACACACACGTAAAATAAGAATGGAATTACCGTTAACACATAGTTGCTTAAGTTTTACAAAGGCCGCCTGTATTTCTTGGATATTGGGCAGGGTCTTATCCAAATCCGACTTGTAAACATCACTCCTCTGTGGATGACTTTTAGTCACTGCATTACAAATCCTAAGAAAGACAAAATACTTTAGTCACGATTCATCCATTTATTCAACATCTATTTCTTGAACAACCTCTAGGAGCCAAGGCACTACTCTAAGAGCTGAGGACAGAGAGATGAACAGGTCAGGAAAAGTCTCTGCCCACAGGGGTTTACCTCCTTGGGGGTGAGGGTGAGGGTGGGGGTGGGGCATAAATGAGAAGGAAACAGGCTGTGGGGACGTCATGGGTGATGTAACCGAGTGACTACAGGCCGCTTCAGGTCACGTGATTAGAAAAGGCCCCTCTGTGTAGATGATACTACAGCCAAACCCCAAGTGACCAGGAGCCATGCACAGATCGGGGGGGAAAGTGTTCCAGGCAGAGGGACAGCTAGTGCAAAGGGCCTGTGGTAGAACCTAGAGAAGGCCAGTGGCGCTGAGATGACACAACTGAGGGAAAAGAAGGTAGAGATGAGCTTGGACAACAAAGCTCATCTGTCCTAATCATGAATAACAGGACAGCAGAAAAAACAAAAGGAATTAAAATCATTCTTAGCTCAATAAGCTGAATCATTCAAGCTGCCACTCGCTGTAGGTTTTATAATTAATTCTCATCAAACAGAATGTTGCAGTCTTTCCTTGAAGAGCAATATTCCTAACTGTGCATTTAATCAGCAGCCATGTGAATGAAAACAAGGCCTGGAAGATGACATAATACACAGTTAACTGCTAACGAGATTAAGGTAAAATGAAAATTTGCCAGAGAATATGGGCGTGGGCAAACTGTAGTCACCCTCCTCACCGGAAAGCTGAAGTGTCATCGGAGGGTCATTTGATGGCTACCTGCTTCCGCAAACATGGCTTTCATAGGTACGGCACTCTGGAAAAACCCTAAGATCTGGCTGTACCAGTTTCTGAGGCTAGTTGAGCCTGTTTTCTAATATCTGCTTTTGTCTTTCATTTATATACCAAATACTGAATAAATATTCAACATTGTAGGTATTTCCTAGGTGCTGAATATACAATGGTATACAAAACAGACAGTCCCTTCACCTCATGGAATTTACATTCTAATGAAAGACGGGCAGGAACCAAATTCACACATATGTGCGATCAAAATCTGAAATGAGCGTTATGAAGAAAACTCAGAGAGCCACAGAGAAGGATGGCTTGAGGTGTGCTCTAACATGGGGGGCGCAGAAGGCTTATCTCACAGAGGGATGTTTGAACGGAGACGTAAGGAACGAGTGAGTCCCAAGCAGGCGGGGGCAGTGCTCCTGGAGCAGCGTGAAGAAGGGGCCCAGGAGAAGGGAACAGCACGGGCAGTGGTCAGGAGGTGGAGAAGGCCCAGGAAAGGCCAGGGCGGCTGGAGCCCAGAAGGGACTGAGCCTGGGGCTAGATGAGAAGGGAGGGAGGAGGTGAGGGCACCTCCAACACACTGGGAGCAGCGGGGCTGGGGTGGAAACACGTTTTGTAAGATTTCCGGAAAGCGAAGTGAGGGAACTGGATGATGGGTTAGACGTGGGCAAGGAAGGTAAAAGGGGAAGGCGGCCAGGCCAGAACGAGCCCTGGGTGTCTGAGAGCAGGCTGAGAGAGGGCACGGAGGGTACATGTCCGTGAGTTTGGTTTTGGACATAATGGGTTTAAAGGGCCTTTGAGGCTTCGACATGCAATTGTCCCATTAGATTAAAGACGGAAGTTCGGTGATCACTAAAGCCACAGCCACAGGTGGACTTCCGGAAGGGAATGCAGAACGGAAGAGGAAGTGGCCTTTGACAGGCTCAAGGTGGTGTCTGGAGAGGAGGGTGGGCCTGCTGGGGGCACTGAGGACCAGGGAGGAAGAAGAGAAGAGGGCTTTACGGGACCCACTGCTGTGAGGAGGACTAAGAGACGCCTAGTGCTTTAATGACACAGAGGTTACTGGGGGCTTTAGCAGGTGATGCCAAGCTTGTCTGTGGTGGCTGATTAAAACCACCATATAAGCCACTGTGACTTCGTAGCCCTGAGACTGAAACTCAAAGAAAAGTTGGATTCATCCTGAAGTATCTCCACTGGAAATCACTGCACTCGGAAAGGACATTACAGGTGACGTTATAGCGAGACGTCAGCAGCGTAAGGGCCCCAAGTGCCTTGTGAGCCAAAGAACGAGACTGTCCTTGGGGCCCCTGAAATGTTAGTTCTAACGCATTCACGTGCTTTCCCACATGGGATTCTCATGTGGAGTGTGTGGTGCTGACCAACCAGACTACGCCGTCCTCCCGCTACGTTCACTGGCCGGGAGCTTACGGCGCGTGTCTGACACTAGTCCCCACGTCACCTCTGGTCGATCTTCCGCTGCTGCAACGCGTCCTTGATGACGGCCACCCGCACGAGCGCGCTGCCGTTCGCGTGGCTCCAGCTCCAGACCTAGGGGAGAGACGGCCTTTACCTCACGGGGTAGGAACCGGGCACCGGCAGCCATGGGAGCCAGCAGACAGCACTTACCGGCATCCTTCTTCCAACGAAGGAGTGGGAAAAGGTTTTCAGGTCTTGGTCTGCTAAGGAGCTTGGCACTACGAAGTACTCTGGAAGGCTGAGGGGAACAAGCCACCGCGTGAGACCCTGCACTTTGGGCGGGTCAGCGCGCGCTGCAGACCCACACCTAACTAAGCACATTTATCCCGTTTAACGTGAGGCCCACTTAGTAGCCACACAGGGGACACCGGGGTCATGGACAAGCCTAGACATCTCGGTCTAAAACGTGTGTGCTGTGGTCACAAAATTTATAATATGGCAGGGGAAAAAGCCAGAGGGTATTTGAAATATTCTCCAGGATGACTATTCATCAAACATGCAAGCGGTTTCTGAAAACCACACCCACCTTTGTCCTCTGATGGGCGATGGGTAAGGCCATACAGACACAGCAAATCTACCAGGAAGCCCCAGCTCCCTTCTCTCCCTTCCCCCTCCCGAGCCAGGCAGACCCCAGGACACTGATGAGACGGCAGTTACTGGCGGGCAGGCTCCCTGCACCTGAGAACACCTCCTGCCTCTCCTTTCCTCCACGTGGCCGGGCCAGCGGGAGGGCAGAGGCAGGTCTAGCCAGGCCCTGTCACGTGCTGCTCAGCACGTAACAAGCACAAGCACGCTGGCCACGAAGCCTAAAAGTGAGGGGAGGCAGGAGTCCCACGCCGCAGGCTCCAAGCACCTCCCAGGACTATAGTCCTGGAAGCTCCCGGGCCTGCGTCCACCGGCAATGACAGGGGAGCGCTTTGCTCTAAACACTGCTTCTCCGCCAGGGCTAACGAAGATGTTACTGATCTGAAAAGAAAGCATGCCCCCAAATCCCTGAGGACTCAGTGACATAAACAAACAAACTGAAAACGTAATTTCCTGGGCACTTTCGGAGGATTCTAGGCAACCAGCTCATTGATCTGAAAACTGGTGAAGTAAAAGGAAAAAAAGTAAACACACAGTTGACGCTTGCACAACACAGCTTTGAACTCCGGGGGTCCAAAGAATACATAACACACACAATATACAAAACAGGTGTTAATGCACAGCTCATGGGATCGGCACGGCGTCTGGCCAACAGCAGGCCATTAGCAGTAACGTTTTGGGAGAGTCAAGTCACACACAGACTTTCAATTGCGCTCTTTGAGTCAACTGTACTGCCTTCTTGTATGACGAGTACTTCAGGGTATTAAAGAACAGAGGAGAGAAAAGTCTGATGGAAAGCAGACAGAATGACAGCAATCCTGAGCAGTAAGAGACGTGGGCCATGACCACCAGTCCTAAGGACACCATTCTGGCAGCTGACCCACCCATACAAAGGGACTTGGTGCTGCCGGAGCGGACTGACCGCCCCCAGGTCCGCTGTCAGCCGGTATCGCAGCGATGCCAAGTTCAATGTGATGACGCAACAGGAAGTAAGTGCACAGCGGCACATGAGGAAGCCTTCCTGCCCCAAACCGGAAACCTGAATCTAATTAACTTATTAATCCTCTAGACGTAACTAACATTTTATAGAAACACAGGGCACAAAGGAGCTCACTGGGGGACCCCACTGGGACAAAACCAGCAATACCTAGAATGTGGAGAATTTTACAGACAAATGACCCAATTTTGTCAATGGACAAATGGTCAGCAAAAAGGGGTGGGAACAGACGGTCACCCATGAAAAGGCCTAAACGACATACCCAGGAAGATCACTGTGCTCCTGATCAGAAGAAACTGGCCTTTACAGACACTAATGCAAATAAACGGTGACTGGATTATTGACAATAGTAAGGAATTACTGTCAATATCTTCCAACGGATATTGACATTGTGATTATGTTTAAAAGCCCTTCTCTTTCAAGCTAAAACATTCTTTAAAGCATTATTCAAAACAAATATTCGACTGACCAAAACTTGGAAGTTATACGAGAGCAGAGTTGGAGTATTAAGTCACAAGACATCACTGGCAGCCGTAAATAACGTGGTTAGACATGGACTCACCACGTGGATATCATGTAACCCTCGTTGATGGAGCAAACTCTCCACCCAGAAGCACCCGTCCTCTTGACTTCTCGGTCCCAGTCTGAGTACGTTTCAAAGAGTGGCGTTTTCTGGCTGCTGCCACTGCCAGCTGCACTGCCACCTCCTGTGGGCGCCCCATTAATGCTGTTGGCTGTAAGAAGAGGCAATTCCATTAGTTTCGTTTCCACAGTTACGTCCATCCAACACCCCCTGGCCACTCTCGTGCCTCCTGTCACAAAAGGAGGTGGCAGCTCCTCCCGCTTGTCCTGTACGTCTCCCCAAGACTGTCTCCCACAATTCTGAGCAGTCCTGACAAAGGGGGCGCCTTCCCTCTGCACGGAACAACTCCCTTTGTCTTGTCCTTGCCCAGCTCTTTCCCAACGGCTCAGCACCTGCCATCTCTGCCCTCCTACTGGCTCCATCTGCAGTGCCTTGCACACAAACAAGGCACCTTGATTCTGAGGACTCATCGGGTCACTGTGGGCCCCTCGCAACTTATACACACCTCCCCTCCTTCCTTTTACCGACCACCTTCCCCAGTGATGGCGCTGCCTGGGCCCCTATTTCCTCTGCATTTGTTTTCTCCTTAATGTCACCTGTCTTCTATCCTTACTGTCAACGGAAACTGGTCATGAGCCTTCCGGCCCCAAGCTGCGGAGTAAACCCAAGTCATTGCTCATTGTCTCCACACACTGCCTGGAAAAAATGCCTCCAACAAGCCTCTCCATTCTCAGGCTGTCGACATCTGTCATCTAATAAGTGACTTCTGAGTCCCTTTCTATGGCTCCTTATAAAACTCCTGCTCTTCTGTATCTACTCAGTTCTCCGGTGATAAGCTTACTAGGATTCCTTGTGTGGTGCCCGAGCACCAGTGCATATGGACTGGTCCCAGCAGAGAGGACCAAGAGCTGACTTCCTCGTGACAAGGAGCCTTCTCTGCCCAAGGAGCCCACGGCCTCGGGAGGGCCTGCAGAGTGACTGAGAGAGGGGGTGTCCCGCGGCAGCCAGCCTCATCTCCCTGCCCATCTGGGGTGACAGACATGCTTCCTGGTCCAGTACCTGCCTGCTCCAGACTGCGACTGTGGCAGGTCTTCCAACTGAGGTCCCTGACCGCTGCTGGGGCTCAGCCTACACTTGACACGCGCCCATGTCCCGACACAAGCCTCCATGACGCTACTCCCTTGCCCCAAACTTTTTCATTCATGGTCAGTTTCCAACTGCGTCAAGCAAACCTCACCGGCTTCTCTTAAGAGTCCTCACATCACTGACCTGCCCTCTGCCCGCCATCACTCTCTTACCCCCATTCTCCTCTGCAGCCACCCACAGCCCTCCACTGTCCCATGAACATGCCAGGCCATCGCTACGGACCATTTATTAATACCTGCTGCGAGATAGGTGTTTTCTGAGAACACACCACATGCTAAGGCCTGAAAATGAAACCTGAGAAGATGTGATATGTCCTGAGAGCACTGACAAGACAGTGGGGGCCCAGCTCCGCATGCAGAGGAGCCCCCAGCTCTCAGACAGATCCCGGCCTGCACCTGACCACACCTCCTGCAGGGGCCAAAGGGATGAGCCAACACTGCCAGGCTGCCGAGGCGGCGGCAGGCATGTGGGGTGGAGCACAACGTAGTAATATGGTGTAACTGTACAATGTCCAGTAACTGCCTACTGCCAGCATCAGGGCTGCACGGGACGGTGGGAGAGAGGCTGCAGAATTACATGGGCCTGGACTCGTGATCTGTGCTGCCCCGAGCAGTACCCACTAGCCACATGTGCTGTTTAAACTTAAACTGAAATGAAAATGAAATAAAATGAAAACTTCAGCTCCCTGGCTACAGCAGCTCATTCCAGCGCTCAGCAGCCAGAGGCGGCTCCCACATCAGGCTGTGCAGACGAGAGCATTCCCGCCACTGGACAGGGCTGCTCTAGATCAGGCTCCTACAGGCCCTGCCAGGAATCTGAATTGTATCCCTAAGTGGCAGAATTACCCACTGATTCTGATGTTAGCAGAGCTTGTTAAAAATTAAACTGCGAGTTGCAAGCATGCATCCTGGGGTCCCGCTGCGCCTCAGCGCCTCCTCTGGCAGAACCGCCCCCGGAAGGTGGCTGGGGATCACGGGGGCTGTGATCCTCCCAGGACGCGGAACCCTCGTGGAATTGCCAGGCGAGTCCCGCTTTATACGCAGGGTCCCAGAGCACCAAACGCACAGAAAGCTGCTCCGTGTTAGAAAATCTAAGTGATGTGACCAAAGGAAGGGGGAAACCCCCAAATCGTCAGCTTATAAGTGCAGAAAACACTGGATGGAGTTCGACACCTGCTCATGATTTAAAACAATTTTAGCAAATTACAAAAATATGGGCATTTCCTTAACCTGATAAAGAGTATGGATCAGAAACACACAGCAAACATCGCCCTCACTAAAATCGGGACAGAAACGATGCCCACCATCATTATATCCAGGCAACACTGCAGCAAAAGGTCCTTGCCGCACGATGCGACCACCAGCACCAAACAGAAATAAGGAACTCTAAGTTTTCAGAGAGCTGCGCAAATAGCCTAGCAGTGTACGCCTATCTGACAGCCTAAAGTTGAATACTTGGCAGTGTTTTGAAATTACAGACTTTAGTAAGCTAGGCTGACAACATGCTACTGTTGATGACATTGTCCCTTTGGCAAAATTTCGTCTCAAAATCTAACACTAGACAAATTTTTTTCTGAACATAAAGTGAGAGCAACTATAGGATCCTGCATTGTTTGCTGTTTTATAGGTTTCGATCGTTTAAAACCTGTCCACTTGTCAATGACCGGCCGATGTCCTTTGTGGGGTCTGCACCTCTTTTAGGAGGTGCTTATTATAGAATGCGTAGCGGCTGCTCAAGCTGGCATTAGGGTCTAAAATTCTAACGCTTTCCAGCAAGTCCCAAAGGCCTGACAAGCCTGTGGCCTGCTCCACACATGGATAACTAATGGGGTGACAGCGACAGGCTGGCACGGCTGCTCATCTTCAGGAGATCCGGGGCCCCTGACACTTAGCTCTGCGGTTTTAGGACACAGTTCCTCCGCCAGCTAAACGTGAAACCTGACTCGGAGAAGCTAATCCTAGGCTGGGCTGAAATGATCTTCCGGCAGCCCGTCATGTTTAGAATGGCCTCAAGCAACACCAAAGACAGCAAAAGAGGTCAGCATTTGGGAAGAAAGCCTCTCCCTGTGATGACACTGCAGGAATCAGATGTCATAAAGAAGGGCGGAAAAGGTCAAACCAGGACCGTGACCATGAAGTTCAACAGAGGTGACTTGGCCAAGTGGCCCTAATGCGGGCGTGGGCTCATGAGCCTGGGGCACAGGCGGCAGCTCCCCAGGGACTCCGAGGTGCACGGGCATGGCAGGGACCACCGCATCCAGGAGACAGGTGCTCAATCACAATGTGTACAGCTACACTGACACTCCTAAAAGGGCTGACAAGCAACCCACCTTCAAAACCCCTAACCTGTTTCAAATGGGCTGTGTGCTCTGTAAGTGGTTTCCAAATAAGCTTTGAAAGGGAATCCTGGTATCAAGGTCTGCATTAATAAAAGGGCTAACGCTGCAGAATAAGATCAACGTCACTGAAACGTATATTTTCTGCTGGGTGCCCACATTGCCACTTCATATTATATCACAAAATTCGCAAGTGTGATGCCTATCATAGCACAGAGCTGCTTCGTGACGTTTTCCATTCTTTGGTTCCAGAAGCATAATCTGACATCTGATCAATTTTATAACAAAGACAAGTCTGTGCTTTGTGGCCATTATTTGCCCAATAATAACCTGGCGATGAAAACAGAGTCCTTGGGGTTTCTCTCAAGTTCAAAGAGAACAAATGGAACCACTGTTCCTGTTGGTGCCAGGGCCTCAGGGGATGGGATGGGATGGGAGGCAGGTGCTGGCCTGTCTCTGTGTTTCAGGACCAGCACAGAAGCACCTGGATGATCACTGAGCTTGGCAGAGATGGATTTTTACTTAGGTGAGTGAGGCCAAACAGGAAAGGCCTCCGAATGCTGAGGATTCTTTTCTTAGGCCATTGCAGGGGACACCCTCTAACCTCCTGTCTTATCTGTGGCACCAGCTTTGCCACCTACCTGCCTGCAAAAAAGACTTCTTTAATCCAGCCAATGACTCAAGGTGTCACCTAGAAGCTCAAGACTGGATTACTGGGCAGCTTTCACTCACAAACTAATGAGTTCTGACTGCCGTGTGTGGAAACCTCGGGCTTCTTTTGATCTTAAAGATGCAGTTTGTGCCTCTGCGGCAGCACGGAGGATATTAAAGGCTGTTACCCTACGAGGATCTTAACAAAGCTGCGGCCAAGTGCATGCTTATGAAGTACTTGTCAGAGGAGGAGGACGCTGAAGGCTGTGATACAACAAGCATTCCTACATATTTTAAGTATTACCAATTTTATCAACAAGCTACACATAAGATATAGAAAACTGACTGATGCACATAAGAAGAGCTAGGGATTGAATACACTATTTAACTTATTATTAACCCAAAGATGCCTACAGGAATGGATGCAGAAAACTGCGAAAAGTGACCGAGGCGGGCAGCACGTCCCCAAAGCGTAAGGAATTTCACTGTTTTTACTGAGCTCGAGTCATTGCATTAGTGCAGAAGTCACAGAGCTGCACTTGCACTGAACCATTTCCATCAGAGAAAAGCACTTCAAGGCTTGGCCT
This sequence comes from Aselliscus stoliczkanus, assembly GCA_033961575.1. Classification (NCBI taxonomy): domain Eukaryota; kingdom Metazoa; phylum Chordata; class Mammalia; order Chiroptera; family Hipposideridae; genus Aselliscus; species Aselliscus stoliczkanus. The sequence continues at coordinate 33,929,663 of CM066741.1, forward strand.
GCATCATAAACAAACCGACGTGGGACTCAGGCTCTCACCTACAGCTCCTGTATCGCGAGAAACTTTCATTTCGGCTCCTCTGGCCACTCGGGCGAGCATCTACTGACTCAGCCCTGCCGGCAGGGGCTAAGCTTGATGGTGAGCCAAACACGTGTTTGCCTCTCTAAGAAGGCAGGACTCACAACACTTATGTTCAGACAGGAAGTGAATTGTCTTTATGAGACAGGAAGTGAATTGTCTTTATGTTAAGAAATAAACTTAAAAATTATTGCATTGCTCAGGTCTAGATTACAGTTAGTTATATCTTGATAAGAAAAAGCAAGTTACAAATACTTTGTCATCTGATTTCTATAACGACAGTGCCGAGAGAAAAAAGCCACTTGTTCTGTCAAGCATGGCTTTCATGTATCATGTATGGTGTTTACCAGTATCTTTTAAAGCAGTGAAAACGTGCTTATTCCATACGTATATATTATGTACTATTCCTACATTTTAGTGTGGAATACACTTCTATTATACAGATTATTTAAATTACTACCGTATGTTTTGAGGTAACAAAATGAAAGAGACCAGTGCAATTAGTGATTTATAAGATCCCCATCCAGACCATTCTGGGGTGAATGCGTATTTCATTATAAAATATGTAACTGATTTATTTTTCTTCCTTAAAGAGTAGGAGAACACGTGACTCAGTCAGCGAGCTGACATGTGGTCACTACCCCACAAGGGGCTAATATGGGACGTGACCTCTTTGTTTTCCCTCTATCTTTTTATGAGGTTAAAAAAATGGTTAATTAAAATTACACTAGGGAGGGCCAGCCGAGTGGCGCGGTGGTTAAGCGCTGGCTTAGGAAGCCAGCGGCCCCGGTTCGGTCCCACATATGAGGGCCAGTGACACTGCCCTCAAAAAAAAAAAAAATTACATTAGGGCCGGCTGAGTGGCTCAGTTGGTTAAGAGCTCGCTCAAGAGTGCGAGCTCTAAGCAACAAGGTCGCCGGTTCAATTCCTGGCCCAAGCTGAGCAGCCGTTGTTGGCAGGATGGCTCAGCTAATAAATAAATAAATAAAAAATAAATAAATAAATAAATAAATAAATAAAATTAGATTCATATATAGACAAGAATGTACAGAATTACTATGAGCACCTGGAATTTTCCTTGGTGACGTCATCGCTGACAGATACATGGACAGAACCAGGTCACATTTATAAAAACTACCCGGAATATACTTGTCCCTTGGACAAATGCTCATCTTCCTTCCATCAATCTTATTAGAAACATAAAGTTAATACTTTGACCACCTTCATGAAGTCCAATAAAAAGCTGAACGACTTCAGCTTTTGCCTGAAATCGTATCTTGCCAGAAAAGATCATGCATTTCAAATGTTTTAATTGTCTATTTTCTTAAAACATTAACTCAAGCTACCAATTCAAAGGGGGGCGGGGTGTATCTTTCTTCATCATAAAAGACAAGCCAATGACTGAGGTAAAATATTGTCATGATTCCTATGTTTACAGCTGCTTATAGGTTTTTCCTGGTCACTTTTTAAGAAATCATCTGACAAAGATTGTCTCTTTTAGTATATAGTGCTCACTTCTCTAACAGCCAGAAGCTAAAAATTCTACAATCATTGATGCTCATGTTACTGTAGGCTTGATAAACATGAATAAAATTTACACAATGTAAAGTTAGTCACAATATTTAATATTTTCATATTTACCTGAATTGTGGTATTTTTTCCCAACATATTCAAATGCAAAGAGTAGCTGGAGGTCTGTTGGCTGGGAATAATGAGCTATTGCAAGGCATACCTAGGAAAAATTCTACATTTAGAATTTGATTTTAACACACTTAGTTAAATGAAATGTACAATAAGGCCTTGTTACGGGGAGCGTCCGCGTAGGGCAGTGATTATCGATAGTTATTTACATGTTCTCTGTTGATCTCAACTGTGGAAGAGAACCTAAGGCCAGGTATCTTGCTAACCGTCTGTCCCCAAGACACTGTTTCATCTTGAGTGAGTGCATGGTAAGAATTCAGTAAGTGTTTGCTGAGTGGAATTTTAACAGGAAAGTAATATTATTCAAATAAATGAAACTTGAAAACTAAACAAGAATTCTCCCCAAAAGGCAGTGACACATCTACTCCGGAAAAAACAAAAAAAACAAAAACACTTTCTTTTTGGTGGACTATAATAATTTAAGACCAGCGATTTGAAAGGCTTAATGTAAGGCATGAAATTTTAACATTCGTACCTCCTGGATTAAAACATCTAAACTTAATAGAAAATCTATAATCAGTAAAAATAAAATGAGCAAGAAACACCAAAATAGATGGGTGGCTCAAAGAGGTACATAAAAAAACAAAAACAAAAAACAGTGTGTTTAGGTAGAACAGTTGGACTCCATGCCTATGGTGGGAAAGTGTGGGCTTTCGAATCAAACAGATCAGGGGAATCCTAGTTCTCTACCAAGCATCAGCTATGTAACCTGTGAGAAGTCAAGCCATTGCTCTGAGCCTCGGTTTGCGCTTCCGTAAAATGAAACTATCTACAGCTGTGGCAGGAATTACCAATTGGAATGCATGCCTGCACTTTGGAGGCGCTCCATACATGAAAATACGGTTCTGATTATCCTCAACTGCGGTTGGACAACAAGCTCTGCATTTTGTAAGCTCTACGCTTACAAGGACCTGGACCAGACGGTGGGAGAGAACGCTCTAGAATGAGCCAAGGTGAAGGAGGAAATTTAAGACACACACAAGGAGAGAACAGAAGATCGTTCTTCAAAAGATTCAGCATCATTTAGAAGGAAAATATAAAGCCAGCATGATGTACTTTGGATAGAGAGCAAGCAAGAAAAGTTTAGTTGTTAGTCCATGTCTAGTTAGTGCTATTTGGGGTGGGCTGATGCAAATTCCATGAACCAGTAAGAATATGTCAGCTTCCTGTTTAAAATATACTTAAAAGTTTTCTATAGAATAACTGTTCCCTGACTTATTACAATAAAACATACAACTAAGGAGACAGAGTTGATCATTAGTTTTAGTTTTGACTAAAAACGACAAGAAGCTTCTTGAAACTTACGTAATACCTGGATTTTCTCAATGCCTACAGGAGAGCTTTCTAAGGAGAGTCCCACTTACAAAACTTAGGAGGTTGTCATCTCCATCCCACCCCAAATCTGCGCCACAGTCCTTCTTGCAGCAAAATACTGAAGCCCGCACCCTGAAATAGTCCCCACAACTTCCTGTCCCTCAGGCATCATGGTGACTTCATAAGCCCTGCTGCACTTTTCTCATGATTATTTCCCTTTTGGCCCCATTTCTCTGCACGACCGTAGCCACGTCCTAAGTCACACTCACCTACGACGCCTCTGTGGGCTTCCCTGCCTTCTAAAAAAATCCATCACCCTTAAGAATGTTCTTCTAAAGATGAAATTCTGACCAACTTTGCTCTCTGGGTAAGCTGCTCTGGTTCCCAGGGACCTGCATAATAAATTAAATCTTCGTATTCTTGATGCTTCCCCAAACCGGCTCTCCTCCATCAGGCATCCCTGCGTTCCCAATACGCCCTCAGAGGTCTCTCGGCAGAGAAGAACCTGGCTGCACACATGCCGCCGGCCTCCGTCCCAGCTACCGGCTCCCACACTGCTTGGGGCCTCCTTTGCTACCGCCCAGGCAGGCAGGCTTTTTCACTCATCCGTCCCCTCTGCTCACAGGCCTTCCTAGACCCAGGCAATGCCACAGTGCTAGCTGCAGAAACCCTTGTGTTCTCTCGGGATAACAGCAGTTCCAAGAGAAAGGGTTTCTTTGGTTAACTGTGCTTATGTAGCTGTACTGCCAAGGTACTCCCATGACAGCTCTGCGTGTGGATAAGAGGCAGGATTTCCATCTTTAAGCGCATTTCCTCCAGGGCCAACCCCATCTCTCACTCACCCAGCGGGTATTACAGAGCCTCAGCCGTGTCCTAAGCCCTGGGGATGCTGAAGCAAGCAAAGCAGACACACACCCGTCCTCATGAAGCTTACATTTGAGTGGGGAAGACATTCAACAAGGCAAACAGGAAAAACGACAGCAAGTTAGGAATCAGAAGCGCTGCAGGAGGAGGACGTTCCCAGCAGAGGGGAACTCAAGTGTTACAGTCAAGGAGGAAGGGAGTTGGTTAATGATCAGAGGATGCCAGGAAAGATCTCTGCAGACCCGAGGAAGGATGCGAAGACCCTTGCCTTCTTGCCATCTCTTCAGTAGTTTTCAGGAGCTTTCTGCGTTGTCCTTAATTGAGGAAATTAGTTCCTAACATAATAAGGAAAATGCTCCAAGCCTATACTACTAGTATATCACTTTCTTTGAGACAGTTAGAAAGCAGTCATAGGCCTTGTTTACACAAAAGAAAGTCACACATCACTGATGACAGTATGCTTTTTATGGCCACAAAGCAAAAACAAGCCGAGCCTGTCTGCTAGGCAAAACCAACCTAGCCAATCGCTAAAAAGCCCTTCAAAATAGCATGTCATCACATTTATAAAGGTCGGGAAACAAAAGAGTACGTCTAACAGCACCTATATTTAAAGAAGGCTATAAAAATACTGTGAAACTGAAACTCAGTTTAATCACTTGCACAATGGTGATGGGGGGGGGCACAGCAGGAACTAAAGGTGTTCGGTGGTGGAATTACAAGTGTGTGCGACCTGAGTAATGGGTACCTTTGGGACCCAGACAAAGGCACATACTGTGCTAACTGGGTGACATTCATGTTGCCATTCCGAGAAGAGAAAGCAAGTCAGAAGTCCTCTTCCTTGAGCTTTTTCATGCACACTATTTAAAAAGCCTTAGTCCACATTCCTTACTTCTAGCACTAAGTTTTAAAGACTTAAAAAAGTAGGTCTCATTTTCATGTAAAATTATTCTAACTTTGTAATGTACTCCCTAAGCATTCAATTTTCTTAGAAAAACTCTACAGCTTTAAAAACTGCCTCTGAAATAGTTTATTCGCCCTTGGCTATCATAGGAAATAAAGAAAATCTTGATACTAAAGACATTAAATTATGGTAAATATTTTATTGCAGGAAAAAAAAACTAAACTACTTTTGAAGTGATTTGGGGACCAAGGCTGATATTCTTGTCTGGACAGAAGCCAGAATGACCCAGAGTTGGTGGCCTTTCCTCAAAGACCAGCTGGGGGCGCAGCACTGGGGAGCCAAAACCTCGTGGAGTCCCAGCGCACTGGCAACCAAACCGCTTTTCTACATTTCTGTGGTCTGAAAGCCACCAAGGAGTCAGTCTCAGGTTTAAGGCAAAAATGACAGTTCAGAGGAGGTCAACTGCTCTTTAAATAGATGAGTTCAATTTTCACTTCTAGAAACAATGGCTGAGCAAGTGGTTCACAACCAATTCATTTGAGAATAAAATGGAAACAAAGGGTACATATTTCACGTACCATCTTTATATCTATATCTATCTCTATATATACATATTTGTTATATATTACAAGTGATAAATCATTAAAAACAATCTATTTTTTTTAAGCCTCAGATTTGAGCAAAGGTTCTTCAAAAAGAAATAAATGACGGGGGAGCATCGGTGGTTCAATGGTAGAATTCTTGGCTCCCATGTGGGAGACAAGGGTTCGATTCCCGGCCAATGCATTAGCAAAAGGAAATGATGGCTCAAAGTTGCTTTGAGGCTGGAGGTCCTATTGTGCATTATTAAATTCCTTTTGGGACCTTTCCCAAATATCCTTACTTACTTACAGCCCAAGGACAAGGAGGACAAATGCTAATGACGCAGTAGCACAAAGTCATCTAATTTTGTCATAATGCAATTGAGGCAACAGCAGCTAGACTACCAGAAGACTTTAGAGCAATATTTAACAAAATGTGAACCAATTTAGCATTTTAACATTTCCTATTTCAAACAGAAATATAAATCAGTATTTCAAAATTAAACAATGGTTAGAACTCTGAACATACAGCTGGTCGCTTTAAAACAACTTATAAAATCAAAGCTTTTCCAGAGAAAACCGAGCATTCAAAGTTTCCAGGAGGTAAAATCAAGCTGTGGCGTCCCAACTGTTAACTAATTTTAGGTGAAAACTTTCCCATGAAATAAGAGTACGCTACAATTTTTACTGTTAACTTATGAGAGCATTAAGCTTTGGCAGCCACACATGATGTAACCCTCTGTGTTTGCAAACATGTAAATCAGGGGAAATTTTTTTCTATTTATATTCTTATTGCCTACGTGGTTCTTCCTGAATTTCCCGGCCTCATGACTATACAAAAGCCAAAAAAGGGTATCTCTTTTGGCTTTGCGGTAACATTGTTTTTGTATTGTAAGACCGTGGGGAAATCATTTTTGCCAGGAACTTGGTCTCAGCAAAGGGCATAAAAAGGCCATTCCGTAGAGACAGTTCGAGACCCCTCATCACTTGCGAGCAGCACAACAAACAAGGGGCACCGGATTTCCAGAGCACTTCTTGTCAGTTTCATTCATCTGGCAACTAACCGTTTATGTGGAAACATCTTTTCTGCTGCTACTTTGTACTGTTATTAAATTTTCATTTGTTCTTTGCTTTATTTTCTTAACTAAACTTAGCACACTGCCTCAGACATCAAATTGACCAACAAGTCATTTAGATGGCTCAAGAACCAAGACAAATAATTATGATTTGCAATTACTGAAATGGTGTCATCTGAAAAATATAGTAGAGGGTGGGAGAGATGTAAACTTTCTGAAAGGCTATTAGGCCACTGTATCAAGTCCTAACAAAAAACACCCTGTCCTAACTCAATCTCATAAATTCTGTGTCATCCCTATTCTAAAAAAGGGTTTTCATGAACAGATTCTTGGCACTTTGATCAATTAAATTACAAGTATATTTAAGTTCAAGCAAGTAGCTTGGCTAAAATATTTTATATACAGCCTACTACCGTTTCCCCGAAAATAAGACCTAGCCGGAAAATAAGCCGTAGCATGATTTCAGGTGCCAAAATATGGCACCTTGGCATTCTGAATATTTTAAGCTGAAGGAGTTTGTGGAAAAGGCATCCTTCTCCCTGAAACAGGTCGTGAAACCCTCCTGTGAAGAGTGTGTGCCCTCCCTATCCTGGAGGAGTCATGCTATGGCCTCTTCTCCGGCTAGGGCTTATGTTTGGGGAAACACGGTACCTAGTTAATTCTGAAGTCTTTCTACAAAAGAACAGGCATATCAAGTCAGCAAAATGCCAAAAATCACGAACTGAAGAGCTGAACAGCTAAAAAGGGGTCTTCAAAGTCATGTAGCTGAATTTCCCACAATGCAGCATGTCGAAAGGTGGTTATACAGACTCCACTTGAAAACCTGTAGCCACAGATCCTGTCATCCCGCTGCTGGACACTCTAGCCCCAGTGGTCATGCATTTTCAGATAGTCATCTCATGCTCCCACCTTCCTGTGAAGAAACTGTTGCTTCTAGTTCCAAAAATAAACCTACCCCCTCCTCACCAAAGGATATGCAGGCAGCTGCCTGACGGTAATTTTACAGCCTCATTTTGGTATCAACAGAAAATTTACTGCTGCAAGTGTGCTGATCATGGAAAACAAATGCACCCAGTTTTTGGTGGTGCAAAAGCTGCCTCACTTGTGAGAAAGCAACTTCCTGTTTCACTGAGACACTGTTTCTTTAGTCTCAATACATGGTAACAGGCTTCTCCTGGCAGCTCTGTTATTATTTTCTGCATTTGCGGCACTGTGTCCTGGACCAGGGGACACCAGATCCACCAGTGGGACTCCTCTGCTGAAGCCAAAATGTGGCATCAAAGTGGGGATTTCTGTCCTCGAATCTTACTCCACCAATAGGCAACAAACATTCAGGGAAGGCAGAGGAAAATTCATTAAGATTTTTTTAAAGCATTAATTATTATTAGGTCCCTCCCATAACTACATATTTGCTTAACCCTATGTAACCTAAGGCTAACATTTAGTTTGTTGATAAAGTTCTGTGGTACTGAATTAAAAGTCTTAACAAATCTCAATTTCAATATTTCTCCACTTTTCTAATCTTTCAATCAAGACGGAAACCAGCCAGTAATGGTCTTATGTAAAAGATATACTAATCTTCACGTGATAGATTTTCATATTTTAAGAGCTAATAAAAAAATTATATAGAATATTTTAAAGCAGCCATAAACTAGGCCAAGGAAAGAAGAGCTCTATTAACATCCTTGGCTTTGCCTTTATTTAAGGATATCTGATAACTTTCCCTAAAGAAAAACAAAAAGAAAAACTGAGCAATTAAGCAACAAGAACTTCCATACAGAACCGAAACTGCGGAGTATATCTGCAAAACCCAGAACCTGATCAAATTTAACAACAACAAAAAAAGTATTACCTTTTTGGCACTTTCAGGACCTGATTCATCAAAGCGAAATCTGACAATTCTGAAATCTTTACAGTAAATAATTAACTCAGTTGGATTAAATTTCAGTTTCTGGTTGGGGCCTAGCACCTTCTGCTTCCTCTTGTGGTCATTTACTAAAAATGAAAAAAATAAAGAAAAAATGAAAATGTGTAAACATTCTTGTCACTCACTCGCTAGTACTTTACCAAATTCTGACTAGTAACAAGGGAAGGTCACCCACCCCCGAGCACAGCTTCTCTGCGACTCACATTGTCTGTGATCCCTAGAACTCGGAAAGGTCGGTTTTAACTTCGCTTCTGAAGCTATTTTAAATGACGCTTTGCAAACAGCCACCACCATCTAGATATATTTCATAATTAACATTTTAATTTAAAAGAGGATGAATACTCAAAAATACAAGAGTTACACAAGGGCCGGCCGAGTGGCGCGGTGGTTAAGCGCTGGCTTGGGAAGCCAGCGGTCCCGGTTTGGGTCCCACATGTGAGGGCCAGGGACACTGCCCTCAAAAAAAAGAGTTATACATTCTGTATCTCTATTTTAAAATAACTTGTTGACCCCTCTCTTTCATTATGTTTCTGGAAAAAAACCCTACAGAATTAAACTCCAACCCAAGTATTTGAGACTCTTCAGGCAATTCTTCCGGAATACTGTCAGAGTTTATGGGCTGAGTAAAGAATAATACGTACTTGTGACAATTTGCTCAATACATGTTAAAGGGACATCATGTTCACCAAGAAGAAGGTTTCTGTAATGGAATTTCTGAAATACAAAATTATGTTCACAGTAAGTCGTTTCCCAATAACCTCACAATGGTAATATTAACTTTAGGTGTGATGAGAAATTGTAACTATGTCTAAAATGAACAAAAACTTTTTGCCTCTGCAGCTATGACAATTCTAAGGCTGTGGCATCCTGGAACACACTTCAGTAGTAATGCAAGGTGAGGAAGAAAGAAATAGTTCCCCTTCTCTCTACCTTAAAAAATGCAATTAGGCTAAATTAACATATTACAACATCATGATAATATCCAAGATATGTAATACCGTCAGTCACTTTACAGGCAAACATTTGCATGTTTAGTTCTAGTTCAACTGTCACTAAAATAATAAAAAGGGATTTCTAGGTCATCAGATTTTTATTTTTTTTTTAAAGATTTTATTGGGGAATTGGGGAAGGGGAACAGCATTGGGGATTCGGGGAAGGGGAACAGACAAGTTGCTGTCCTTTGTTCTTCAGTCTAGTTGTGGAGGACGGTGCTTCACTGACCCATGTTGGTATCGTCATTGTGCTCTTCCCAGATGAAGCAGATCGGTCGCTGGCCTCTGGATGGTCGCTCACCGCAGCTATTGGCAGTTCACACTGGCTGCCGGCCACTCACTGTAGCCTATGGCAGCTCACTGCAGCAGGGGCTGCAGCCTACACTGTCGCCAGGGCTCGCACAGCCCAGCTCCAGGTGGAGCTATTGTTAGCTGTAGAGGGCAGTGTCACTGGCCCTCATATGTGGGATCCAAACCGGGGCAGCTGGCATCCCAAAACCAGCTCTTAACCAATGCGCCACTAGGCCAGCCCATAGGTGATCAGATTTTAATGGGGAAAACATGGCTTGATTTTCACAGCAGAGGTTTTAAGTAGAAAACAACTCTTTTTGGAGAAAGTCTACTAGAAATAAAAATCTGTAGGCAAACTATAGCTCATCTTCTTCACCTGTTTAACAAACACTTTCTACACATTTTCAAACTAAGAACAGAGTTGACACGACTAACTTGCTGTCAGTAGGACAATGGTTTATTTTTCCTATTAGTAGTGTTAGATTTAAGCTATTCCAAGGATACATGTCTCATTTACAGTGAAATCTGAGGCTCGGTATCAAAATGAAGCTAAAAACAGAGAGAAAAACTGTAGTCTACACAGCCAAATAAACTAGTGTGTCTACATACTAGGTACCTATAAATGCCTTAAATTTAGTCTAAATTACCTACAGAAGACTGCCACAAACACACAAATACACTGTCAATATTCTGGTAAATTAATGAAGACTACACGAAATATGCTTATCCATAGTTAGACATTTCAGTCAAAAGTTTACAGTTAATATTCAAATATTTAATGAGGATAATTATTATGTTAAGTAAAGGTCTAGGAAGTAAAAGTGTTTAACACTTTACAAATCAAAATAGAAAATAAGTGGGCCAGCCGAGTGGCTCAGTTGGTTAAGAGCTCGCTCAAGAGTGCGAGCTGAGCTCTGAGCAACAGCAGTTCGATGCCCAGCCCGAGCTGAGCTGCCAACAGGTGGCAGGATGGCTCAGCTAAAAAAGAAAAACAAAATAAGAGCCAAGGAAAAGTCATAGGATTTTTTTTTTTTTTTTTTTTTTTGAGGGCAGTGTCACTGGCCCTCATATGTGGGACCCGAACCGGGGCTGCTGGCTTCCCAAGCCAGCGCTTAACCACCGCGCCACTTGGCCGGCCGAAGTCATAGGATTTTTAAATCAATTCAACAAATGCCTGAAGTTTAAAAAATAAACAAAATTATAAGAAACTTTTTCCCCAGTAAGAATATAAAATAGTAAGAGAGTTACTGAAGAAAACCTTTATTAATATCCTTTTTTCACTCTAACTGTAGTAGAAATTTGAAATTAGAATTTAACTTTTTTGGAAAAGAACTAATTAGTTAAAAATACTATGAAATCTGCAAAAACTGCAGCGTTGGTAAGATTATTTGCTAAATAGTTAAGTTTTTCTCTTTATGACTAATCTTTGTTTTTATAGGCAGGTTAAAAGATTTGGAAAACAGGAAATAACAACTTCCTCACTGAAAAGGGCATATTAGCAATGATGGAGGATAAACAAAGAAAGGTGACTTAAAAATCATCTCACTAATTCTCCTCTTCAAGACTCAACATTCTCCTTCAACTTTATTTTGAATTGTAATACATTCCAAACATTATATTAACACTTTGTAAGCGGGCATAAAAAGCTATATGACGAGTTTACTCGTTTCCCACAAAAAATGTGTTACTTATTAATCACTGCATTGTAACTTTCCATGCCTGTGCTTTCAAGTAACGATATGTACCTCTCCAAGTCAAAGGCCAGACAGGATCCCACAGTAAACAAAGCAGACACACCTGTAAAGGCATTGGGTCATCCGTAAGGAAGGAAATTTTGAAGTTACTGCAGATCAGCTTTCCCCACAAATCGTACTGACTGGTGTCCGCGGCGATGCATTTTCTCACAAAATTAACTTCGTTTACGACGATTTCTCCTTTCAAAACAGAAAAACAGCCTTGTTGAGCTACAACTACATTATGAAGTGTGTCTACAGTCAGCGTGTGACCCAGGACTGTTTCATGAGGGTGACAGTCAGAAGGATCACAGACGCCCACCAGAACCAGGGGCACTTCCATCCCCACCCACAGAAGTTACAGTGACAGCAGGTGCCCCGTTTGTAAGACACGGAAACGAGGGGCTCTGAGGCAGTTCAAGCTGAAAGGCGGTCTGCATGGTCCACTAGGCAGCACCGCCTCCCTTTATTAAAAAGAAACTATCCACTACCCTGTCTCCTTCGGGGTATTATTTGATAGGACATTTGCATTTTATTAACATATGACTAGAGCTCCCAAACCAACGTTTTCAGCTCTTTCTGTAAGGGATAAGAACAAGTTCAGCTTTAAGCTCAAAATTAATAATCCATTCTATTTAGTTTAAATAAAGCCAAACTGAGTTTCCCTTTGCACTCAAACTATAACTTGGCGATAAAACTTTAAAATACAGTTTTAGGGTTAAAAGGGAAGATTAAAGAATAGATACAAGAAAACAAAAGTTACTATGTGCTTTGAAAAGACGAATTTTCTATAATTTATTTAAAGTTCAGTCGTCATTAATCCTTAATTTCGAAGTCTCAGCTAGACCCAGAGACAGCTTTAAGCAGCCCGTCTCCAGAGTAGATGGTATGGACCTGTTAAGGGGGTGAGCAGATAAACGAATGAAACCCTTCATCAAGCCTGGCTCTTCCCAGAAGCTGGTCCAGGCAGATCAGAAACCAGTCATGTCACGTGGCCACGTGGCCAAGCAGCCAGGGCGCTCGGAAGAGAACTGTCTGGGCAAACGTGCGTGAAGGAAGAAACAGGCCCAGGACTGCGGCTGTGTGCCTCGCACACGCAGGGAGCTGCGGAGTCTACCCGTGGGAGTCTCTCAGCATTGTTCCTCTCTGATTCTTTCAACAACTCGCATGGTCAGAAAGGCAGATAAGGGGCTTGGATCCAAAGAGGTTGTATCACTTTCCTAAGAGTTTTTAAACAGTAAGAAGTAAATTTGGAACTTAAAAAAAGCAAGTATTCTGATTTCAGATCCAAAACTTCTTGCTCTATACTTGTGTAAAATTAAATGTACTGAGATATATAGCAAGCACCAAGATTGACTGAAAGATTCAAAGCTCTAATCTTCAATGCATTCTGAGAAAAAAACTTAAAATGACAAAAATATACCTTGAAACTCATTGAATAATTCAAATACGTAAAATTGAAATCTTCTCCGCTTCCTTGAACATGAAAGATGCTTACCAACTCCTAACAGAATCTGGGTGACTGAACACTCAACCCTGTCTCCCCGCCAGGAAACCTTAGCTGCCGGTTATAAGGGGGCCTCTGATAACACACTAAATTCACTCCCAGTTCTGACACTCAGAGGACCCTTTGCTGTGACACTGATGTCCTTATCCCAAACCACAGGCCCGCTTTCACGGGACAAAGGCAGAGCTGAGTACTCTTCACAGACCTTACGGCCCGCCCCCTAAGTCTAAAACATTTACCGGCTGGCACTTCACAGAGAATATTTGCCGATCCCTGTGCTAGCTGGAGGCAGTGATCTAAGGGACACCTCTTAAAATCATGTGAAACAAGGCTTAGGAGCAGCATGCAGTATGTCTGTCAGAGGGCAGGTCTTCTGGCCTGCAGTGATGCGGGGCTCTTGAGAGCTCTGGGGCCCCTCGGCAGTGACGGGGGCCCACACCTGGCCCTGGGACGTGTCTACATTTTCCCCAGTGGGCTGCACCACCCATTACAAGGGAAGCTGGAAAGCCGGCCTGACTGTTCCCACTACCCACACTCCACCGGGAAAAGCAACACAAACCCCCAAGCTGTGAATGAGCTGGGGGGGGGGTGTTAGGGGCTACATTAGAGTCTGAGATGTCTGTGTGAAATCAGGTTTACCATGACACACATCCAGACGGAGACACAGAGACAAAACGAGACGTGTGCGCACATGGGTGTTTCCCACTCTGGGCTGTTTCCCACTCTGCTCCAGGAACAGGCCTGAGGTGACACTGCAGCAGCAGAGCACACTGGGTAAGCAGGTCGCGGTAGCTAGGCGTCCTTCTCCAGGAAGGGACGCCGGCTCCTTGCAGAAATGGCTGATTCTAGGACAGAAAGGAAGAGGGAGGGGGTGCGGAAACTAAGGAAGAATGGAGAGAGGAGATGGGAGTGGCATTTCAAAAGGCTACAGGAGCCCAAGTGAAAGAATCCATCAGCGCATCAGTAAAGATGGAGAAATCATCGCAGGCTGAAGAGAGTAAGGAGACATGATGACTAACCGCAGTATGGGACCCTGCAACATACAGCGCATGGCCACTGGTGGAAGAACTCTAGGGGAACGTGCGTGCAACTTGCAGTGTAGTTAATATCACTGTGAATTTCTCTGTATCACCGAATTTACCAAGGTTGTAAGATATTAACATCAGGAGGAGCTGGGTGAAGAGTATGTGTTCACTGCCTATATTCTTGTATAAATCCAAATTTATTTAAAATAGAATTACTGAAGAATGGACAAGAAACACAATTAGCAACAGCAACCAAAGTAAAAGAGGGACTCCCTGGGCCATGGTCTTTTAGGGAAAATTGTCACACAGCTGTTTCCTGGAGTGGAGAATGGAAATGGGCCCCTGGGAGAGAAAGAACGAGAAAGAGAAGGTGTGTGTGTGGGGGGGGGATAGAGGGGAAGAAGGAGAGCATGTCTGGGGAGATGCTACAATTGGGTCATGTTATTATAAGCGTATCATTAAATACGTGTCCAGTTAAGCTGGCTTGAGTTGTATCTGATAACACTGAATTTTGTTCACGCAGAACCAGTCTTTAAAAACTTGAGATCACGTAGCATAGCTCTCTGCTCACAGAACAGTTTTCTGCGCAGAGCTCGAAGGAAAAGAGGAGGCGCTGCGGGAAGCTACTGCCATGTACTGCGCAGTCCCGTGGGCGGGGGAACTCGGAGATAGACAGGAAAGATAAAAGATACACAGTGTCTTCTTCCTAGAGGTTAGATCCGCAGATACAGCACTGAGATTGCTATTGCTCCATTTTCAGTTAGAGGCCTTGAAGAGCTAACAGAGGAACAAGGGCTCCAAAACTCGCGGGACCCTTCAGTTTTCACTGAGACGGGACTCCTGGGCTTGGCAGGCGGCAGCGCGGGGAAGCGCTCACGGCTCGCACTGGCTCCCAGGAGGCACCCTGCTCTCACCACCCAGCTCCCATCCAGTGCCACCAGGTTGACGGCCTGCACTCCGCCATGGCGGGAGGGCTCTCACCGCCAAGCACTTCCCAGCACACCACTGGTGGGAAGCCACAGGGAGGCCCCACTGGAGACAAAGAAAGTAGGAACTTAGCTTCACTGTGGGGTAAGCAAAAAATGCCATAGAAGAGCTAGTTACATTAGAAGAGGAGAGGCAAACGGTTTCTATGACAACCTGGGAAGGAATCAAGGAATCATTCAAGTTTCTTTTCTCAAGACCCTTGAATCTCAAGTCTCCAAATGGTACAGTTGGGAAAGCTTTTCACACCCCGTGAACCAAAAAACCATGTCATATTGTCTTTCATAATACCTTACACATTTAGAAAGTCAATCTGTTTGATGAATAAAAATAATTTTTCTCATCAACTTTAGCCTCACTGAGCGCAATGACTAACCTATGGAATGTGTTTAGGCCAAAATTCAATTAAGGCTACCTATATGGTCACTGACTGTCCCAGACCGTCTGACACTGGGAGGGCTCCCAGCACTAAAGCCAGGGCAGTGACGGGTAAACTGGGACCTGCTGTCACCTTAGCTGCAGACAAGCTCAGGAATTCAAGCGGTCTAAAAATGATTAGGGTGGTCGTAAGTACACAGAAAACACAAAACAATGTTGTCAGTGGTCTGCACAAACAGGTCACACACAGCACAAAAGAGGACGTGACCAAGCACCAGGCCCAGTGAGGGCCACCCGCGATGGCAGCGGGAGGGATGCCACAGTGCAGACTGCAGGAAGAGACCAGAAGGAAACCTTCAAGACAGAAGAGGGTTGAGAGAGAGAGAACGTGTGCTAGCACCAGTAACAAAGGCCTCAATTAGGAATAAGGAAAGTGGTGAGAGCAAACCGGGCTGACTGAGGCAAGTATCAATGCAGCAGCCCCCCTTATGCACGGCGGGTACATGTCAAGACTCCCAGTGGCTGCCTGAAACCGCGGATAGTACCAAACCCTACATATACTAAGTTTTCTCCTATCCATACCTACCTATGATGAAGTTTAATTTATAAACTAGGCACAGGAAGAGATTAACAAGAATAATAGACCAGTAATAGCAACATAGTGTAATAAAAGCTATGTGAATCCGGTCTCTGATAACCGATCTGATAAATGAGGCAGCTGCTGAGTGACTGATGGGCGGAATGTGTCTATGGCATGGAGATGCTGGACCAAGGGATGGTTCATGTCCCAGGAGGGATGGGGCAGGATTGCTCGAGACTTCACACTATTCAGGGCGGCGCACAATTTAAAACTTAGGAATTGTTTATTTCTGGAATGTTCTATTTCATATTTTCAGACTATGTGTGACCGCGGGTAACTGAAGCCACAGAACGCTAAACTGCAGATAAGGGCAGACAGCGAAGCAGTGCGGAGAGAGCAAGGTGAAGCGTTAGCAAATGACAGAGGTTAAAGAATTTTGATTGATCCTGTTAAACAGGGTTTTACTTATGGAGGTCCAGCAACCGTTTCTGGGCAGGAGCTGCAAGGTACAGACACACCGATTCGTTAGGACCAAGGAGGTGACTAACAAAAGGCTGCCCTAAGCTACTGGCAGCAGCAGCCCAGGAAGCAGGCAGCTCCAAGCTGAAGTTAGCAAGGTGGGGTGCAAACCTAATGCTAAGATACTGCAGCTGGTTGCATTGTTCACCGTTCCAAATCCTTTGGTCTTTCAAAAGCCATGCATCTATGAATTAAAATACTACAAAAATCAGCCTATAGTCAGCTCTAAAGCCTATCTACAAAAAGGTATTAAAAAACAAAACATGACACACCCCAAAAAGAAGGGCTTTACCTTTCACAATCCAACTGAGGAAGTAGGACTTACAGTGAGGCAGAAAACAAGGAAGAGTACATAAATGGTCCAAACATGTAATGAATATGTCAAAAAATACACAAGACAGCCCTCCAACAATGGCTGTTTTCATTTCCCAGATGGCTCACTGGTCATATGCTTTTCTGATCTGATTACAAAGGGCTCTGACAATCAGTGCATTCATGATCAATGGACAGTTCATCTTGGTCAGGAAAGTGCTGCTGGCGCTGTTGACGGGAATAGGGAAAGCGCTGAGCTGACAGCCTGAGCACAGGGGCCCCGCTGGGCAAGCACTCAAGATGCACAGCAGGGGTCCGTTCCTCTCTGCCCCCCAAATCAGGCTCAGGTGACCCTCCTCTGAGCCCTACCACCTCTGCCCTCCTCTACTGGGGCATTTCCCCAGTGAGCTGACACCGTGGGGCAGCACCCTATCTTTCTGGGATTTTTACTCCTCGCTCAGGCAGCATGGCCCAAGAGGCATGGCCCACAACAGATCCAGTGCCTGCTGAACAATTAACTCATTGTTAGCCACAGCACTTTAAGTCGTCCCCCCTCCCCCCTCATCAGTCATGTGCCACACTCAGAAGACTGCAAATCTCACATCCTCACGACAAAGCGGCTGGCATCCCAGCAGCCTCTGCTTCAGCATGGCCAGTCAGGAAGTCCACTGTCTTCCCAAGACATTCCACTTGCTGGCAGCTGAAATGGTTTGAAAGCTGCTCCTTAAGCGAGGCAAAATCTGTCACTGCTGTGGGAGGGGCGAGCCAAGGACAGGGCTCTCTTTACCTCACTGGCTGACATGCAATCCCCTCTGTCCAGTTCCAAAGCGTGACTGTGTCCCCTACTGTCACCAGTGCAGTCAGGTAGGCCCTGCTGCTCAGAGGTTAAAGGCAGGGCCTGGAGTCGGCTCAGGGCGCAGCTCTGCACGTGCTAGTTGTGCAGCCTCTGCAACTACGGCTTCTCCTCGGTCACAGGAAGGTAGCTGGTACCTGATGGGCCGCTAGGAGGAGTAACCGGTAAGCTCTGTGACATACTAGTGAAGGATCTTAGCTGAAAGGCTCGAAAACAAACCCAGAGCCAGCTTAGCAGAAAGACGAGTTCTGTGGCTTTTGTGTAGCTGGACTTGAAGGAAAATGGATCCCAGGAACTTGAATACCCTTAGGCCTCTCCCTCAGCGTTCTGCCTCTGCCTCTCTCAACATGACTTCACTCTTTAGGACAGCTTCCCTGGAACGACCAGCTCTACCACAGAGAATCTGTTCCCTCAGAACCGACCTGAAAACACCCACAGGCAAACTGTGCCCGTGCCTGTAGGCGGGGTGGCTCATTATCCTTGCCAGCCACACT
The DNA here is from genome assembly GCA_033961575.1 of Aselliscus stoliczkanus. Taxonomy (NCBI): domain Eukaryota; kingdom Metazoa; phylum Chordata; class Mammalia; order Chiroptera; family Hipposideridae; genus Aselliscus; species Aselliscus stoliczkanus. The sequence continues at coordinate 33,947,773 of CM066741.1, forward strand.
AGAGCCCAAGGCTGGATGGAGGTGGGGAGGAGTGATCTGTGCAATCGCATTTTTCAGAGGACAGTGAAAAGACTCCCAGGTAAGCAAAATAACTGATGTCCTCTGTATGATTTGGATCTGATAGTATAACAATTTCATCGAGTGGTCTCCAGTGAATTTCCCACAAACCAGGTATACTACAAAAACAATTCAGGGGACCCACAGAGTTCTTCACCTTTTATTTTGCTAACTTCAAAACTTTTTAAAAAGCCCCAGTTACTATCATTTATCAAAGAACCTATCTACGCCAAAGAAGTTAGGACATAACCTCAGAATAAAGGACAATCCTGTAAAGCAAATCAATTTAGCTTTATGGAAAATAGCTACGTTTTTCTTCATTTTCTCAACTTGACCAAAGGCTGGTAAAGGCTTCATCCCGATCTGGTGGCAACCAGGCTGTGGTTGGAAATCTGGGAACCACTGATCCAGGCCACAATCTCCTCCTGCCTACAGGCAGCGCGGCATTTGCCCCAGGCCTGGCTGCACCCAGGTGCACTGCCACGCTGGCACGTTCCCGTCTAGCAGAGCCAGGGCCCTGGAGTACACACACGCTCACTGAGCTGGCCCAGCGGCCATCAAACGAGACGTGGGCAGTCTGCAGTACTCGCTCTCAACAAGTATCTGCCGACACACTCTTTTTCTCTCTCTCTCTCTCTCTCTCTCTCTCTCTCTCTCTCACACACACACACACACACACTTTGAAGTTCAGACTCACCCTATTTTCAAAAACGGGGGCAATTTTACTCATCTACAACCATTAAAAGATGAGATTCATGTAATGATAGGAAGATGACAAGAAAGCCCAGGCAAAGGCAAGCGGCTTCATTGGGCACCGTATTTCCATTCCAGGCCCAAACAGGCTTTTCTTGAGCAGTGTGTCTGAGAAAGAACAGAGGCAGCGCGGCAGAAAATAATAGTCTTCCTCTTACTGCTAACTCTGGGAGCTGGTCTGCCTGTGTGTGTGCGTGACTATGGGAGCAACTGAAGCAGGTGGTCTGAAGCGTCCTGTCATTGTCATTCACTCAACATCTCAGTGCATGCTCTGCCAGGCCTTAGGGCCACAAAGCTGACTTAGGTACAATCTCTACCTTAAGGGGTTTCCTGAGCCAGGCAAGTTGAAAATGACTAACGTAAACCACAATCTAAATTTAATTACTAGCCAGTCTCTTCTGGGTTCCCTGCTCAGTGAAAGCTGAAGATCACTTTAAATTTTGCCTTGTTAAGTTCTAGCAGAGCACTCTGTAACTGCACGCAAATAAACAATTGATTTAGTGTTCTGATTTTCATCTGCTTATTGAATTAAAAGTTCAAACTTTGGGCAGCTGAAGTAGGATATCCTTGAACCTAAGGTATGATGCCAACCAGAGCCTAACATGCAACGCTGTCTCTGAACAATTCCTTCTTGTTCCGTGTGTCCGTGGAAAGCCGCAGGTGACTTGACCAAGCTATCTCTTGCACTCTGACTCATGAAGGCCAGATCACGAATGCCTCTCACTCTCTCACTCTCTCAACCTGCCCTACCCATTTCATGGGTAGATTTGTAGCTGCAGACCAAAGGAGGACCAGAGGTTCTAGTGGGAGTCAGAGACACAACGAGAGAGGGAAAGCAGAAAATAGAGACCACGACAGGGGGGCCAGACAGAAAGACAGCGGGAAGTGTGGGAAGGTCAGGATGAGAAGCTAAGAATGGAAGGGGTTGGAAGGAAGGCAAAAGGTGCGCTAATGGAGGGTTGGCTAAATGTTCTGTAAGGAACAGGTTAGATGCAACTACAAAAGAACGCTAAGAACATGTACTCAAATACAGACCCAATGCAAAAAAAAATTAACTCTGGCCAGAAGATCCAGATTTGGATGCGATTTCTGGGAAAAGTAAACCATTTACAATCAGGAAATGGGTTTACATCTTCCCCCAGAGTTAAAACTGACTTTTTAGTAGAAAGATGAGTTTTTAGTGAATTCTATAGAACAGACAATCCTTCCATGTAAAGTTCAAGTTTATTGATGTTAACACTTTTCCTAAGCATATATTAAACATAAAAGTTAATTTTAGAAAATCACGCGCTGTCACGTGTAGCTAAGAGTATGTCATTTATTAGTGTCCAATCTTCATAGCAGAAGGAGAGAATCAAAGCCTAAGAACGGGCCTGTTCAGACGGAGTAAAGGAAGCCAGAGTTCAATGGCTCACAGGCACTCATTCAAGGTGAGAACTGTTTCCACAGCCAGCTTTTAAATGCCTGGAACAACTAAGGCTAAAACACAGCACACCCAGGGAGCAAAAGTTACTGAGTAATGTTATTGTTCATTCTGAGGACAAGTACGAAAGATTACCTAGCTCACACTGTCTGGGTACAAAGTATTAACAAAATCAAGGGACAAAATTTTAACTAACTCCCATAAGAAAGTTGAAAACAACTTTTAGATTGTGGGTCTAGAATATGGAGCCACAGGTTGATTTTTTTTTTTTTTTTTAATAGAGGGCAGTGTCAGTGGCCCTCTTATGTGGGATCCAAACGGGGGCCACTGGCTTCCCAAGCCAGCTCTTAACCACTGCGCCACTCGGCCGGCCTCTCAGGTTGATGTTTTTTTAATGTGACTGTTCCTACTTAATATTTAACATTTTACAACACAAAGTTGAAAGATGCCCTATTTGTTCAATGACTATGTAAAATAAAACCTATTCTTTTTACTAGATTTAGTATTAAGTAATGACTGAAATTTTTAAATGTTGACAGTAGCCATACAAGCTGGTATTTGATTACATTTCAGGTTCAAAACATGCTTTCCTAAGTATCTGGCTACTTCCTCCCGAAATCAGAGTAGACAACTGACTTTTCCTAATTATTACACAATTGTCACACAACTCAGAACACCAATCAAATATTTCATATGCTTTACAACTAAACTACCACCTACCACCAATCCCTGCCTCTACTTCTAAGCAAATTTTGTTCTAACCCAGTGCTTCTCCACAGGGAGGAAATTTTGCCCTGGGATGGGGGTAGGGGGGTGGGAGCAGTTTTGGCAATGTTGGAGACATCTAAGTTGTCACAGCTAAGAGGAGGAAGAGGGTACTAGTGGCATCTAGCGGGTAGAGGCCTGGAGATGCTGCTAAACATCCTAAATGCACAGAAAAGCCCCCTACACAAAATTACGGGGCCCAAAATATCAACAGCGCCTCACCAGGAACTGCCTTACCTTTCTAAGCTGAAACAAGTCCATTTGCAAATACAGCTGACACCTTCAAAAAACAATTGCCAAGGAAGTAGCCGAAAGTTCACTAAGCTTTGCTATTGGTACAGAGACCCAGACACAATAAAAGTTGCTTTTTATTTATTTATTTTTTATTTATTTTTTTTTTTTTATGAGGGCAGTGTCACTGGCCCTCATAAGTGGGACCCGAACCGGGGCCGCTGGCTTCCCAAGCCAGCATTTAACCACCGCGCCACTAGGCCGGCCCAAAAGTTGCTTTTTATACTATTAAAAAGATGATTTGACTACTAATGATTAATGCATGTAGTTGCAGTCAGGCCCGAAGCTGGGGACTTTCACTACCTAAGCAATTGGAGAGTGCTTTAAAAAAGCACATTGCACGAGAAAAAATTTTCGATAATGCTTACATTGTCAAGGACAAACACCAATTAATCATTCCTTTTCCATCCTGTTGTTTCATTCTAACCCACTTTCCCCACACACACTCACACACACATCTCGGTTGTGAAATTGTTAACCGGGTAAAGTTTCAAGTAAATAGAGAAGGAAAGTTAACCACAGGGCATAATCAGGAGAACAATCTTAAACCAAAACATATTACTAAAGTCACTGTGCGAAGCGCTTCATGTTTACCTGGCAGAAGGACGGGCTCCAGTTTTTTAATCTTCGGTTCCGAATTAATCTTATCATCCGTCTGCAACACAGGAGCAAAAAATCAATCAAAATCCGAACGTCTCTCCCCGTGACCCACCAAAAGCAAATGTGGGTTTGTTACGTGATGACATGTGCGACAGACGCACACAGACCTCCCCCACTTAACTTCTGTCCCATTTTCACCAAGTCTTTTTTTTAAAGACCGGCTCGGTATCCACTTGGGAGTCTGACAATAAAATATGAAAACTGCCTCTGCTGGTTCCAGGTGTTCGCGCTGCATGACAGGCAGGTACCCCCTCTGGCAGCCGCACCGGCGGGTCCACTGGGGACCGTCGCCAGGCCGCTGAATCCCGCTCCGAACCCCCCACGGGCGACCTGACGCGGCTACACGGCAGCGACCACGGGTCTCCGGGCACAGAATGGCCGCGGCGGAGTTTTGCAAGTTTCTGCCGAGCAGGCGCGTCCCCTCCGCGCGGCTGGGGACCCGGGGACGTCGGGGGCCTCCCGGGGGCCCCTGGCGGGGAGGCGGCTGCTCACCTGCGGCGGCGGCAGCAGGTAAGACCTGAAGGTGGGTCTGGGCGGCTTCAGGGAGAACATGGTGCCGCAGCCCGCGCGCCCTCCGGGACCCGCCGCGCGCCAGCGGCAGCGCCGACGCTCCCCGCGCGCTCGCCCAGGCCCCGTCTGCAGCCAGCCGCGCCGGGCGGGCCGACCGACGGGCGGGGCCACGACGGAGCGCCCGCCCGCGCGGGGCGGGGCCGGGGCCCATCCCCGGAAGGGGCCGAGCGCCCCGCCCCGAGAGACGGCGCCGGCGCGCAGGGCCGGCGGCCGCCGCCGCGCTCGCTCTCGGCCTCTGGGCCGCGCCGGCGGCGGCACGCGAGGCTTAGGCGGCGCGCCTGCTCCCCGGAGCTCAGCGAGGGCGCCGGGGGGAGCGCAGCCTGGTAGCCATCTTGAGCGTGCAGTCTTGGGAGCGCGCTCGTACGGCGGCCCGGGAGGGTCATGGCGGCCCCCAGGGCCGTACGGCGCCCCCGAGTGGGTCATGGCGGCCCCCAGGGCCCTACGGCGTCCCCGAGGGGTCATGGCGGCCCCCAGCGCCCTACGGCGCCCCCACGGGGTCATGGCGGCCCCCAGCGCCCTACGGCGCCCCCCGAGGGGTCATGGCGGCCCCCAGCGCCCTACGGCGCCCCCCAAGGGGTCATGGCGGCCCCTAGGGCCCTACGGCGCCCCCGCGGGGTCATGGCGGCCCCCAGCGCCCTACGGCGCCCCCGAGTGGATCATAGCGGCCCCCAGGGTCCTACGGCGGCCCCGAGGGGTCATGGCGGCCCCCAGCGCCCTACGGCGGCCCCCAGGGCCCTACGGCGGCCCGGGAGGGTCATGGCTGCAGCGCGAATTGGCCAGTGACCGTGGCTCGGGCACCCTCTGTCGCGACAGCCCCGCCGTCCCTCTTTTCCTGCGACAGCTCCCTTGACTGCTGCAAGTTAGTCACCCCGCTCACGTGATCCTGGTGTGAAGTCGTCAGGAGGAGCCCAGACGCAGGGACGGGACCCTGGTGCCCCGGTCTCGGCCAGTCCCACTGCGCCCAGCGTGTGCGGGACCCTCCATGGGAGAGTGCACAGGTGCAGCCAGCGGCCACCCGGCTCAAACGCTCAGCGCGGTCCCTACCGCCTGTCATAAAGCCTCCTCGGAGGTGCCCCATTGGGGAAGGTGTCCTTTCCTCTCCCGGGGGTAATGTCTCTGCTCAAAGCCTGCAGACAGGATGCCCTACCCGCTGAGCTGACTCCCGAGGGCCAAAGGATGCTGACCCTCGCGTGGATCGTGGGGACTCTACGGACTAGTGACATTGGCAGGCAACCCAGACTCCTCAATGGAGTTTATTAACTTCTACCCCCCCCCATTAGACTTGAATGTGGCAAAAGATACTAAGCAAATTACCTTCCTTTTTTCTTGCTCCATAGGCTATGGACTGAGTAATCTGCCCATTAGTTGCAAAGGACAGACAAATTTCAGCCTATGAAGCATGGGGCATTTCTGAACTCAAAAACGTATTTCTGAACTGCAGCAGTCTTTGGTGGAAGGGGGCTAGTGATGACATTTGGTGAATCTATTAGTGGAGACGAGGTCCTTCTTAGGCTTTGAAGAAGAAAACCCTAATCCATTTTATTTATTTATTTACTTTTTTTGAGGGCAGTGTCACTGGCCCTCATATGTGGGACCCGAACCAGGGCCGCTGGCAAGCCAGCGCTTAACCACTGTGCCAAAGGCCGGCCTAATCCATTTTATAATTAACATCTCAAGGAAGCACAGTGTAACCATATGAATCACAATCATAGTGACAAGTGTTGCTAATGGAAATATTTTTAAAATTTAAAGAAAGATTTAGAAGGTGGTCAAAAGGTACAAACTTCCAATTACGAGATAAATAGGTGCTGGAGGTGTCATGTCCAGCACGTGACTACGGTTAACACCGATGCACAGTATATATGAAAGTTGTGAAGAGTACATCCTAACAGTTCTCATTGCGAGGAAAAGGTTTTTTCTTTTAAAAAAAATTATATCTATATGAGATGATGGATGCTAACTAAACTTGTGCGGTCATCATTTCGCAATCTGTGTAAGTGAAACCATTGTGCTGTATACTTTAAACTTATGCAGTGATGTATATCAATTGTATCGCAATAAAAGTAGGGAAAATGGATTTTTTTCCCCCCACAAATACTCTTCAAGTCATATGTGAGTGTTTCTTTACATTTAAATGACTGACTCTGTGATTTGGGTGTTGACATATGGGTTTTCTTAGAATTTACGACTGTGATATATGACCATATAATTGAAACGTGGAAAGACTGATTTCCCAATTTGTGACTGACCTAACCCTGAATTGTATACTAGTTTCAGATATCTAATTGTATGTGTCTGCTTGTGCTGCCACAACAAAAAATACCACAGACTGGGAGCTTAAATAATGGAAACTGATTTCTCACACTTCTGCAGGTTGTGAATCCAAGGTCAAGGTATGGCAAGGTAGGTGTGTGGTGAGAGCTCTCCACCTGACTTGCAGGCAGAGGCTGTGTCCTCACCTGGCCGAGGGAGGGAGTAACGGAAGAAGGGAGTGCTCTGGTGTCTCTGGGTTTTTTTTTAAATTTTTCTATTACAGCTGACACATGATATTATATTAGTTTCAGGTGTACGACATAATGATTAGACATTTATATACCTTATGAAGTGAGGGTACTAATCCTATTGGAATAGGAGCCTGCCTTAATTACCTCCTAAAGTCCCCATCTCAAAATATAGTGACATTGGGGTCAGGGTTTCAACATACGGATTTGGGCGGTGGGGAACACAATGCAGTTCATAGCATTAGCCTTACAGTTTCTTCTCAGTTCTGATCCCTGTATGTTTGGAATAGCTGACTATCCCCTTCTTTTGGCTCTAATGTCACGATTTTGTCCTCTTCTGCTATTTTCCTGACTCTGTTTTCATTATTGGTTCTTCTGTCATGGAGAATAGTGGCATTCCCTATAGATAATTTCCTTTTCCCTGTGAAGAGAAAAAAAAAAAGCTAGCATTTTTGAATACCTACTAGGTATTTTATATATTCAGTCACCGAATTTGTATCGATTGCTAGCTTTGTGCTAAAAACTATTCAGGTCACTAAGAAGACAAAGTTCCTACTTTTATGACATTTTCATTATGAGTAGAAGATATAAAAAATTAATATGTTGGGGCATCCCAGTTTCGGGTACCCCTCTCGTAAGAGAGCTGTACTTTCGCTTCAATAAAAATCTTTGCTCCTCTACCTTTTCATATATATATATATATATATATATATATATATATATATATATATATATATCAGATAGCAAGGAGTGTCATGAATAAAAAACATGGGAAGAGGATGAGGGTTCTGTTTCTTGATGGGAGAGAGGTGTGGTGTTAGAGGGCCTTTCTGATGGGATGACATTTAAGCAGAGACCAAAGGGAGTGAGGAAGCAAGTCAGGTGGAAATCAGGAGAAAGGGCACTGGGGACAGAGGGAATAGCAGTGCTGATGCCCTGAGGTGACAACCTACGTGGTGTGTTTGTGGCCAGCGCGGCTAACCAGGGGCAGAGGAGGCCGGACAGAGCAAGCCAGGTCATATAAGGCCCGAAAGGCCAGACGTTTTTCCAACCTTTTGAGCTGGGAGGGGCATGATTTGACTGACATTTAAAAATAATCAGTCCCATTACTGCAGTTGTAGGGTGTGGGGGAAGCTGTGAGACTAGGTGGGAACTAATAAAACAGTCTAGATAAAAGAAGGTGATGATGGTAGCAATGGAAGAGGTAAGAAGTGGTTATGCATCATGTCTACCAAACCATGCCATTGCCTGGGCATGTGGTCCTTCAACGTGACTATTAAACAATTTTTAAAAATCTGTTTCTTGAGGGGAGATTCTGGGAAGATGACCGCAGCAGCCTATAATGTTCAGTCACCACATAAAAACAGACAAAGCGACTAGAAAGCAAAACCCATAAACAACATCTACAACAAATCTAAGTGAAATGATGTCCCCATGATCACCCATACATAGGCAGGTGGGAATAAAGCAATTGCAGTTACAAGATCTTTCTGGTATCAGCAGAGGGAATCAATGAGGCATCTAGAGAATTCCAAAATGGCCAGAAGGCTCCACTGGAAGGCCCAGCCAGTCAAGGGCAGCAGCTGAAAGAGGTCATCTGCAGTGGTGTGAGGGTACTAGGGGTCATGGTCAGGTGTGAAGGGACCGGAGCGATATAGCTGTGGGAACTCTTATAGGGCTTCCTTCTAGGAAAGGGGCCCACACTGAGGACAAACCGCTAAACCTGAGAACAAAACTGAGCCGAACACAAAGGAAAGAGAAGACCTGGGTAAAAATGGAAGACCAGGAAACGTCCAAAAGTAAGCTGACTTTAAAAACTTTTTTGTTTTTTTTTTGAGGGCTGTGTCACTGGACCTCGTACGTGGGACCCAAACCGGGGCCGCTGGCTTCCCAAACCAGCGCTTAACCACCACGTCACTCCGCCGTCCCTAAAAACTTTTAATACTACACAGCAAACGGGAAAAGTTCTCTGCACAGTTTCTATCCTGAAAACTGCCTCCTTCCCAAAGTTTGAGACCAATTTCACATAAAAATAAGCAACAGGAAAGAGAATAAGAACAGAATAGCAGTTCTATAGACAATAAAACACACCAGAAAGACATGCCCACAACAGATCAAAGCTAACACCCACTATTTAAAAGACACTAAGAAAATGATATGACTCATGAACAAACCATGTAAATGAGAATTAGAAACACTCAAAACAAATGAAGAATACATAAGAGAAAAACGTTATTTCAGAAATGAAGACGAAAGTAAAAGAAACGGAAGAGTGAATAAACACATTTGATTATGTCTTAAGAGAGATGGAAGATGAAAAAGAGGAAAATTTTGAAAATCAATGAAGAGAGATTTAAGACCAGAGAGACAGTGGCAACTATTAAAGCTAGGCAAAAGAGACCCAGGATAGAGATAACAGGAGTCCCTGGGAAAAAGGAGAGAGGGGATAAGGAAACAACAAATACTACAAAATATATATCAACAAAACTTCTTGAAATGAAACAAACAAAAAAATTTTTGAAACCACATATCGAAAGAACACACTGCGTGTGAGCTAATTGACCTAGATTTATCAACACTAAGACACATTCTTGTAAAACTACTTGCCTTTAAAGAAAAACATATGCCAGTTTCTCTAGGTATCTAAAAAAAAAAAAAGAGCAAGTGACTTCTGGGTGAAAGAAAATTAGGTTATCATCAGACTTTTTGGCAGCAATGCTGGGAGAAAAAGGAGCAATATGTTTAAGGTACTCCAGGAAAGAAAATGTGAGAGGATAATAACTGCAATGGATTGAAACATATCACATATGATTCGATCCATGAGATCATAATGGTATGTATGTGTTTTAAATCTACCAGTCTCCTTCGGAGGATGATAGAGAACCAATTCATTAACTTGAAAACTGGCAAAATCATAGGAAACATAGGAAAAATCAATCATGATTCCTGCTGCACAATGTGAGCTCTACTCCCATGTAATCAAAGAGTAAGTGAAAGGAATCATCTCTTTATAAAATATTCTAACCAAAGAAATAATAGGATTTGAGTATTATAATGTTCAACCTCCTATGAATTAAGAGATGTAGGCTTTGTGTATCACCAGCTGCTGAGACCACAAAAAGAGAGACTAGCAGACATGTGTGCCTCATGATGAAAGAAGTAACACCACACAGATAGCTTTGCCAAAGGGACTAACCTCAGCCCGAATTAGCCCCTGAATTCTTCTGCCAACTGACAAGAACAGTGGAACATGAGTATTCAACCAGTAAAATTTAGACTGTGGGAAACTCCACAAGATAAATGGTCCACATTCTTCAACAGAGAGGTTGAAAAGAAAGGGATTGGGGAGAGGGGGAGAGATCAGCAAATAAAAAAATTTAAAAAAAAAAACAAGACTAAACTATAGTGGTGAAGGACATTCAGGTGATCAAACTGTCATGAAATGCAAACGAGGTGATTGAAAACCACGTCTGCAAAATTTTAAACAGCCTTCTCGTATATCACCCATCTCCTTGAATCTGGCCTTATCGACTCACCTGGAACCAAGAGAATGCAATGTAAGAGGATTTGCATGACTTCTATAGCTAGGTCCTAAAAACCACTGACACTTCATGTTCACTGGGACACTCAATTCCAACAACGGAACTCGTACGTAGGAAATCTGATTTGTATGAGGCTGCTGTACTGAGAGGAAGCCCAGGCCGCCTGGAGAGGCTGCGATGCTCTGGTGAATAGGTCTGTCCGAGAGAGTCACCTCCCCACTGACAGCCAGGATCAGCCCTTAGACATGTGAGGGAAGAGGCTTCTGAATGATTCCATCCTCCACTGACTAGTCACCTGCAGGCACTGAGTCTTCCCGGCTCAAACACCATGGAGAGATACTGGTGTCCTGTAGCCAGTTTGTACCGTTGTGCAGGAACCAAGGATTCACGTCTCTTCCCAACTCTGCACTCAGTGATGTCACGTGGTCACTTGTAATCGGAGTCTTTACACCATGGAAATCAGCAACACTACAGATCAGGGGCATTCTTGCAGCATCTCGGGATCCACAAATAGGTGTTTCAAGGCACCCACTTTGGGTGTTATTGTTTTATAACAAGGAAGTGATTGCTATAAAGGATAGTGGCTAGAGGTGACTTTTCGGGGAGGAAGGTGGTTGAGATTGGAGCTTCTGAAACTTCCCGGATGGCTGGCAGATTCTCTGAATGTGGATGGTGGTTTAAAGGCTGTTCCTTGAGTGGCGCGGTGGTTAAGCGCTGGCTTGGGAAGCCAGCGGCCCTGGTTCGGGTCCCACATATGAGGGCCAGTGACACTGCCCTCAAAAATAAAAAAAAATAAAAATAAATAAAGGATGTTCCTCTTACAACAATTAAGTCATATATGTGTTTTGTGTGATTTTTCCGTATCTATTTTATTGTGTGATAAAAATATTTCTTAAAAAAAGTCTTTTTTGAATGTGGGAAGATAGTAGGATGATGACATCTTTTCTCTTTATTTCCAATGTATACCCAGCAAAATGCAGTTTGGATGTGGAATAGTTCTATGACAACACTAATAGTTTAATTTTAAAGTTGAAACCTAAATTATGGAAACCTATACAAGACTCAGGGTGATAGGTTGATATCACCTCGTGAACATATATTGATATGTTCTGAAAATAAAGCCATACAGTCTCAAAGGAGACTGCCACTTATAATGAGCTTTTTTGACAGTTCAATTCTTAATTCTCCTGATCAAAATAAAAAATAAAGCTTACTTTAAGTTTACATCAAATATCATAACATTTATGAGTGTGCCAGAGCTTATGGGATACAAGAATAAAAGCCTCCTTAGTATGTTTCTTATGTTTTACATAGAACAGAAATACACTTTTAATTTATTTACTACAACTATTTTGTACTAAATGCTTTTAACATATGCAGTGTTCCTATTTGAAGGTATTAGATACTGCTAGATTTGATCAGATTGGATATTAGTTCCTGATATTTAGTTTCCTGTATTTAGCAAAATTAGAATGACATCAGAATAAAATAATAATAATAATAATAATAATAATAATAATACACTAACAAGCAGCAGCCTGGTACAGTGCCCTACATAATAGGCCCGCAATACTGGAGTTGTGCTGCATTGGTAGGGTACAGAAATAGTTATGTGGTATGATTCAGGTGTGTGAGAATGGTTTCCACTACAGGCTCTGAAATTCCACCATTAGAATGTGCTCATGTGGGTCTGAACAGCCAGGAGACAGGTGTCGCACATCTCAGTGAGGCTAATGGGGGTGGACTCGGGCCCCATACCTAAGGTGGGAGGGACCTCAGAAAAGGGGGCTGTATATTGAACGGCAAGGTGGACAGTTCCGAACAGACGCGCTCCATTAGCTGTCTTTGGTCCTCCAGCTTATTCTGAGAAATCTTGTTTCCTGGGAGGTGGCAAAGGACTGAAAGTCTTCTCAGCACCAAAAGCTGAGAATGATAAAATGTGATGGGTTAAGCACTGGGTCAGATCACCCAGGTGGCAGGATAGATTAAACACCTTATTTGGGTGACATCCAAATAAGCAGTTTTATTTATGAAACAGGTGTTACTGTTTATTACATTGCAAAGCTCCACCATCCGTTAACTGTTGTACTGGTGCTTTTTGATGAATTCATCCCGGTTCACCGATTCCAATCTGACTATTAAAGTTTCCGTTTCACTTAGGTGTTCATTATCTCTGATCACCGCCTTTGGCATAACTGCAGTGAATGTGTGTCTGCCTGTCTTTCTGTCCCCTCCCTTGCCAACTTGTGATGATGTGACAGTCTGCACCTCAATGGCAGCAGGTGTGATGGTCTCCTTTTTTGTGACCATCTCCCACTTCTGCCTGACATGCCCCCCTACCCAACCACCAATTCCTGGATACCCTATCCAGTGGTTCTCTCTGAGTGTGAGGACTTCACTCCAGCAGCAGTTGTCAATAACTGCAGCCATGGGGCTGGTGCTCCGTGTACACTCCAGAGGTCCCCTGAAAATTCCCAAGAGGTGCTTGGGGTAGTGAGCGCCCAGGGTCTATCTCTAACCTCTGTGAATGTTGGTGGCCTCTGATCTAGCCAGAGAAGATTGCTTTCTGCCCCATTCTGTACAGTCAAGAGCAGTGGTGCTAGGGTGCCCTTGAGGATTCCTCGATAGTGACCCCTCATCTTGGCATGGGGGGCCTTTGAACTTCCAAGCTGAAGCACAATGCCTTGTGTTCCCAGCCATGAATCCTCTCTGGGGTTCTTGACAGTTCCCACCTTGAACCTGTATCCTTTAAGTGGTAGCCACAGCTTTGCGCAAACCGTTGCGTGTATCAGGGACTGTATGACAACAGGAAAATGCATATTGGATACTTTATTTTGACCCATTAACAAAACTCTTCATTCCCCTAAACTAGTACAGTCTGATCTTTAATATAATCCTGAACATTTTCAATGTGTCATTTTAAAACATAAAACTTTAAAACGTAAGACAAACAAAAACCCATACAAAACATGATGTCTGTGGCTTCCTTCCACTTTTCACTTGCACCTCGTCATTTTGTATTTCTCCCTCACCCCTCTTTTTTTCACTTTTGTTTTCTCTTTAATGTCTCTTTCTTACACAGTTCCTTACTCCATAAGTAATCTATTGGTGGCACCCAGAGGTATTTCTTAGGCTATTTGGTGGCGCTCAGAAACAGAGTCTTCTATACTCATTAAGCAATTTCTCAATTGGAGTAGTGTCACTTTCATTTGATCCTATCCCAACTAAAAAAAAAAACCCTAAGTTTACTAACATAAGCTAGCAAAATATTACTTTAAGCTTAGTGTGCTAAATTTTAAATTTATCATAAGTCCAAATTGCCACATATTTTTAATGAAAACATTTCCAGTAACCAATGACATGTAGATGGCCAGCATGGTACTACTCATCAGTGGTTTTGATTTAAAAATCAAAGTAACTGACCATGTTAGCATTCAGTTTCTGTGGGGGTTTTCTCTTGCTCGACGGTCTGTTCTTCCGTTTTAATCCCAGACACCGCTGCTAGGTTACTTACGCTGCTGGCATGTCCAGACCTGTCTAAAAGGCCCTCGGCGGTCTTAGCATTCCCAGGACGGCCATGTAAACTTCTTGACCTTAACGATGGGAAGCCCAAAGTTTGGTGTAGTTTCACAGTCAGTAAGTTCTCCTTTTCGGTTCTGTCCATAACAGCCAGAGATACACGTGAGATGAGAGGGACCATGTTAGACACGCAGTTATCATCTTCGCTCCCTGTAAATTGCTCTTTAGGCTCTGCTTGCCTTGCAGCTTCCGATGCAACGGGAGGAATTTCTGTACTGCGAGAACGTGTCATCTTCTGAACCTGGTATTTCCATTCTGTGGTCCATTGCTGAACAGTATGGGGGCACGCTTGATCCATGATGGAAGTATATTCCGCACTCCAGTTGTTCACCCTACCGACCAGCTTCCTCCCACGGGAATACACAAAGCTTCGGGACTTCGTGGTTTTACATGCACTGAACGTTTTCTGGGGACCATAGCGTGCCATCTGGGCTCCTTCCAGCGGGTAGCAAATGGTGCCTTCCATCTTTGCCAACCCCACTGTCAGCTGCATGTCTTGAAACTCTGATTTGCTCTGTTCAGGCGTGACATCTGTTTGATTTAAACCCGGGGAAATAGTCTCTTCTGTTTTAGAGTCGGCCTGCTTTTTGTCGCCTTCAGCTGACATCCCAATTTCTGGACTGAATTTGGGCTCTGAGGTGTGTTGTACATCGTCTATCGCACGCCGGCTGCGGTCCGGTGTCGCTGGCGAGCTTGTGCAGGGCAAGAGGTGCAGGCTGCCCTGTCGCTCTGGCACCAGGCACATCTTCAGGTCTTTCTCCTCCTTCAGCCGGAAGGAGCCGGCCTTCTGCCTAAACCCCGTGCCAGGAGGCATGGAGAGAGAAGTGTCCTCATACAGCAGCTCCTCGCCCATGAAGTGGTACTTGCCCATGCCACAGCTATCGGCGCTGTTGACGCTGCTCTGCCTTAGAAGATAGGCTGAGTCACATTCAGAAGATGCCCGGGACCGTGTCTGTACCAGATCCGACCTGTCAATGCCCGTGAGATTTTCCAGAGCATTCACCATCCTACTGGATAACTCCTCCAGCTGAGACAACCGAAGGTCAACAGTCTGGAGGGACGTCTTCATAAAATTTTCCCTCTCATTGATTTCTTCCAGCCTCATGGACATATTTTCAACTCTGGGGAATGCAAAGGGATAGGTTTGTGAAAATGAGATGAATCAAATATTAAAAACAAAAACGGGACGTTATTATTGTTACACGATTGTTCAGTCTTTCGAGAATCGTGGAGCTCATTGGGCCTATTTTCAAACTACATACACTCCCAATGGAGCCACTAAAAATTATTCTGAGGTGCATCTGAAATAAATGGAAATACAGTTAACACTTACTGTGCTCTTTGCCACTCATCACTCTAAATGCCTGATGTATTATGATTCATTAATATAAATGTTTGCCATGGACACGTTCCAGGCATGTTTAAATCCTCGCAACAGCTCTGTGAGGTAGGTACCATTTTCCAATTAAGGGGATTCAGTCATGAAGAGTGCAAGCAATTTGCCCGAGGTCATGCAGCTGGTCAGCAGTGGGCCTGGCGTTTGCAGGCACATGGTGCGGCCCCAGCATTTGCCCAGCTTTTGTCTTTGAGCGAGCACATCACGTGGCCTCTGGTAATAAAGGAAGATGCCAAGAAGACACTGGAATTTCGGTTTTCAGTTTGGGCTAGAGTGTTGGCCATTCATGGTTATCAGGACAAAAAATCAATACATGAAAACCCTTACTTGAAGTTCAGGGGATTCAGAGAATACATTGCTAGGGATGAAGTTCAGATTATCAGAGGCTTTGCTGAAGGGCCATGAGGTCATTTAACTGTCTGAAGAAGACCAGTAACTTTAAATTGCTCATTATATTAATTGTTGGTGTTCCCTGAATGGGATTGTAAGAGAGTCTGTCACAGATAATAAATATCTGCTGTTATAATAGATTTGTCTTTAAACTCCTAGGAGCTCAGGCAGCAGTCCTGAAACCGTACTGTTGCCTGAACTAAAACCGGCTCGTGCAGGCTGTTTTATAGCTCAAGACTACGTACAGTGTGCATTCTTATACTGGGTTCATGAAATTTAACTCTAAGAGGCAGCAGGGCATGTGCAGGGCATAGCACAATGCCTTCTCAAAGTTGAATTTGTCCCAAGGTGGCAGGGAAGGGGACATCCTGGCTTCCCGCTGGGAGTCCCTGGGGCCTCTGAACCAGCCAGCGTGGTGGTCTGTTCTGGCAAGTTCATCCCTGTGTGAAGCAAACACTTATCTGATTTTGTCTGGCCATGGTCTCTCCCAGCTTCCCATCTTTTCATAGAACTATGCAAGCAATCTCTGGGGTCTCCCAGTTTGCACTGAGTCTGTTGCTAGTAGGTCCTTGCTGCCCTCTCTATATTCCCTTATATCTCCCCCATCGTTCTTGCATTCCTCTTAGCCACTTCCTGTTACCTGCTGCTCTTCTTTGCACGGACTTTCTGCTCCTTGCCTGACTCCATCCCTTATGTTTGCTCAGCCTCTGCAGCATCCGTGGCCCTCATTCTCCCAGAATGCCATTTGCACTGCTGTTGGCCCCAGTGAAGTGTGGGAGGGTCCTTGGCTTCTATTCTTAACTCTTCATGGGGAGAGGACTATTTTTATGCCCTGAGGAAACCACATCATTTGAGCAGGAAGGGTCTGGCTTCCTGGAAGCTTGCCACCAGGAGGACCAAATTCACCAAATTCACCGGGTATGAAAAGTCCTGACTTCCTTCTTTTCAAGCTTCCCTTAGATGCCAATATTTTGAATATTTCAAATCATTTTGTCAGATCACTTATAAATATGTTTCTAGTATGACCATTGTTTGGCTCAGTGGGAGTATTTCTTTGGCGGGGTGGGTTCTTTTGTGATACAAATGCGCTTTCATACACACCGCAGTGCCCATTGCTTATTAAATCTACTTCTATCCATTCCCCCCCACTTTGAATGCATGGCTTCTGTAACTATTTCTGTGTTTGGATTTACTTGCAGAGCCCATAAGTAGCTTCACTAGGTTTTTAGCTCATACACTGTGGTAACATTTACTTCACAACCAAAATTCTTCCATTTAAGAGGACTTTTGAAAAGGCATGCAAGCCATTTTTCTAACCTCAGCTCCATGTATATCTGCATGTATAACATCACTGAGAGCCCAGGACCTACTTAAGATCTTGATGAATAATAGCTGTGTTTGCCCCCCTCGGATTTTTCTCTGTTTGATTCTGAGATTTGTATAGATTGGTGTATGGGGTTTTCCTTTAAAAGGGTACAACCTAATGCCCCAATCAGTCTCAAAACCTGGCACATACATAACTCGACGCGTTTTTAAATTAAGAAAGTGAAAGATAATTGTATCAGATTAATATAACTCTTTTCGGTCTGTTTAGTTTGTTTTCAAGAAAAAAGGAAAGGCTGTTTCTGATTAACATTTTGTCACCTTCAGGACTCTCTTTGAGACATGCCCATATTGTCACTCGGCATGAAGCCATTCCACCATCTCCTCTTTTGTGCATCTGTCACCAGTGTCAACACCAACAATAATAACAAAGTAGTAGCATGATAGGTTGTGAGGATTAATGAAATTGTGTTAATGAAAGTACTCCATGAACTATAAAAGCTATGCCAGTGTAAAATGGCATGACTCCCATGGGGTAGGAATGATGGAAAATTCGCAGATGCTTTTATTTGTATCTTAGTGTATTTAGGGTATTTGATCTTAAACGTTATACCACTAAGCCTTAAAGTAGTTTAACTAAAATGCATTTTTAAGGCATTGTAAATAACATTTTCCATTTCATTTAAATAGTAGGTACAACAGTGTATAAATTTGTGAAGCTATTGTAGTGCCTTCCAAGAGAATATCTATATGTGGCCTTACTGTATTGGACTTGCATAAACTCTTATCTGTGAAACATAAGGTTCAAAGTCACGTTGTCATGGAAAGAGTCCCTGTGCATCTTTCCTAAGGACAGAACTTAGATATTTGGAGTTCTGTAGTAAGCCAGTTCTTAAAACTTGTTTTGTGCATCATCATCTTTTCATGTGCAGCCATCACCCTTCACCTGCAAGGCATCTCATAAATTATATGGGAACATTTCCTTAATGATAGACTGAAATGTTCACATCAAAACATGTGAGTGGAGCAACCGGGTCCAGTTCGTACTTGAAGAAACCCATGTTTCAAGATCCCTTGGTGTTCTATTATTGAGTTCTAAGACTATTCCGACCCTGTAATTTCATTCCAGGTCTGTAGATCATAAAGTCGTCTAATCCAGTCCCAATTTTATATCCAGTTATTTTAATCCCCATCTACTTCTTCCTATGGGGCTGCCTTTTAAGTTTCGTAATTGTAGGGAGGACACCCAGGGTCAGACCTGGCTGTGCTTGCTTACAGGGTTTTTCTACGTGAAAGACTAAACGAAGAACGAGACTGAAGTCTTAAATCTTCTGGCTTTTCTCATTCTTTTTAATGAGGAAAACTCTGGATAGTTACTAAGAGAATATTAAGCTCTGCGAGGACTCTAGCTCTGGGCTTCATCATATGTAAACACCGACACAGCCACCCCTCAGACTTCCTTGGCTTCTAGAATCATCTAAATCATTACCCTTTTCTGGCTATGTTCCACTGTTTGTTCAGGCCAAACTGTGTGGCCAGCCACTCAGTGAAGCTCTTAATAATGTCCTAGGTTCTCTCTCCCTTACTTCCGACAGGATGATCGTGTTGACCCCTGACCCTTCATTTATCACAACTAGGACTCCCATTGGTTATGCCGCCATTTGCAGACACTAAAATGATTGTGCTATCCCCACTGATTGGTTCATGGGACCATAGGTCCCCTTCGGCCCCTGTTGCTATGCCTTATACATCATTCACTTTGTATATCCTTGCCCTTGGGCTGTAGAATTACTGTGAAGATCACGGGCGCCACATTTACTTGGCTCACTACAAAGTCATGGTATCTGATTGGTTCCTCATTATTCCTGCTGGGCAATCTCTTAGCTAGCTCCTTTCCTACCAGATTTTCCCTAAGGTGAACTCACATTCTCCTTACTGGCTTCAAGTCTGTAATGTTCCTGGTGGGTCATCTTTCCCCATTCCTCTTGTGTTTCTTTCTGTGTGTCTGGACTTTGCATTAGCGTTAAACTCCTGGCCTCTTTCCAGCCTTTTATTTATTCTTGAGGAGGACTGATTTTCAGGTTGGAGTCTGGGGACCCGGACACACTAGCTTGTTTTTTCTATCACTCCGGGAGCCAGCTACCTGCATGGAGTGCAGACTCTTACTCTGTCTTGTTCAGATGGTAGCTTGGTGGGAGAGGCTGACTGCCTGTGGGAAGGGGGGGCCTGCAGTGGCTGGCGCTGCCTGTGACTGAATGGGTCCATCTAGTTCTGGGGTGTGTATCCGATAAGAACTGTCGCACACCCTCTACCATATTTCATACTAACAAAGCTGGTATTTCTCTCTCTATTTATCTGATGTCTGCATCTGAATTGATGCCCAATGTCACTGGGCACATCAAACTCCAACATTGGATCCCACCCCTTCCCCATCATCCGAGCAGCTTTGACTCCTGTTAATGTATAAGATTAAGACATTCAGGGCCAGCTGAGTGGCGCAGTGGTTAAGTGCTGGCTTGGGAAGCCAGCGGCCCCAGTTCGGGTCCCACATAGGAGGGCCAGTGACACTGCCCTCAAAACAAAAAAAGAGTAAGACATTCAGATGGGATCTTCCCAAACTTCTCCCACATCACTGCATGTTTGTCTTTCTACCACCTTCTCTACCTCCAAGGAGTCACCCATCTCCTTTGTAAGACAGACCTCTCATTCAAGTCTTATCTCATTCTTTCCTTCTTGTCTTTCTTGTTAGGGTCTCTTACCAGTGTCTTCTCTTCCTGCCTGGTCACTTGGGAAGAGGCTGCCAAATAAGACCTCAAGGCCACGAATTGCTGTTTTCCTATCAAGCCTAGAGGAAACCCAAGACCTTAACCCAGATCCATAAATATGACAAGAAACCACTGAACCCAGAAAGATTGGGAGAATCAGAACCAGCTGTGAGAGGTTTGGCTAGTCTAAGAGCCATGTAGCCATAAGTACAGTACCAACTGTATCTAAAATGTATAATTTATAAACTATAGCCTGCATACTTTGAAATATCAGACATATAAAGTAAACATTTTTTCAATGGAATAGAAAATGTGGAGCAGGAAAGAAGAAGGCAATCTATACCTACAATAACGTACTTGTTATAGTTAACTATCAAGTTTGACGCTAAACTTCCTTGAAGCCATGGAAAAAAGAAAACCTCACTAGATTATATCATTCTCATTCCAGGAAAAGAAATTGAATCTCTGACGAAGTTTTGTCAGAAAATATTCTTTCCAACTCAATTGCTCTTGAACCCGTGAACCTGTGGTAAGGGAAGCCAAACAACAAAACGAAACAAAACAAATCAATGATTTGGAATTGCAAGAGACACAGAGATGGCCTTCAAGCTCCAATTGATAAGGACACATGTGACTAGATACTAACTGGTTTGATGAGAATAGAATATTTAAGCTGACAAGTTCTACCTTGATTGTGCTGGCAGAAGTTATTTATAAAATGTTCTCTTCCCACCAGTCCTGTTGGTTATCTGATGTCATCTCTTCCAGCAAAGAGACGACACCTGCCAACACCAGTGCTGGTTTGGGTGTTGCTGATATTAAGAATTGTCCATAACAATTATGAGTAGCAGAATCATGTGCATATTGAAATTGGTTCCTAGCTCCTGATAGGAAAACCAGTTTTGAACCCAAAAGGAGCATAGTTGATATCCTATTTGGTATTCCAGGAGGGAAGTGATTGAGGATAGGCTAGAAAATTTGCATTCAAATCAGGAGACAAACATTTGAGTCATCCCACTGTTAAAAATAATTGAGCTCCTACTGTGTGAGCTCACCTAGTCTGAGGTATGAGGTGGGGGGGGGGGGAGTCTTCTATAAGGAATTGGCATTTGAGCCAACATCCAAAGGATGAGTAGGCAGAGGGAACAGCATGTGATGTGCAAAGCCCCCATGGCAGGAAGGGAACAAGATGAGTACCGAGCATGAGGGAGGGCGGTCCAGGGTGAGGCTGGACAGACAGCTGGGCCTTCTAGGCCTGAGAGCAGTGAGAGCCACTGAAGGGCTTTTACAGAGAGCTGGGAGGACACGTGATCCGTCTGCTGAGTGCAGAGTGGATGGAAAGAGCAGAAATGAACATGGAGAGCTCAGATGGGGTGACTTCAGGCCTCCAAGTGAGAAGCGACGGTAGCTTGTACTACTGTGCTGGTGTTAACGAAAGAAAGAAGTGTGTAGACCCCGGGTTACTCACAAGAGGAAATAAACAGAACCTGCTGAATGTTAGTGAAGAAGAGGGAGGTGTCCTGACTTGCCACCATCTATCTGTCTTGCTGAACAAGATGTCAGGTGGTGCCGCTCACAGAGCCCAGGAGAGCAGGAGAGGATGCCCAAGTCTGGGAGGAACGCCATGCATGCAGTCCTGAGAGGCTAAGTGGCGTCGGGTGGGGCTTTGGCTTAAGTAAGTTGCTGCAGCCCAGTGCCATGATAACTAACAACTGAGTCCTACTGGAAATCTCTTATTGGGAACTAAATGTTGACCCTTACAAAATATCAAAATTACATGATAAAAATAGATGGTTAAATTGTTAGGATGTTATATGTAACTTTCCAAGCACTAGGGGAAAGCCGTGAATTTGGTTCTTGCTTGGAGGAGCATGACAGGTGTGTAGCACCCTGTGTGAACACGTTTCTAAGACTGAGTCATGCAAATCACTGGGCCAGGTTTTGAAAGGCGCCCAGACAACAGGGAGGCCAGGAAGGGGCCGATGCCAATTTTCGCGTACCCCCCGCAACTGAACCCTGCAGTCAAATGGTGCCGGCGGTGGTGACACAACTAAGAGAGGAAAAGGAAAATCATCAAGTGGCAAATGGTGACTCAGGGAATAAAAACAATCAAATGTACAAAGAAGGTTAGAGAAATGGCAGAAACATCTGAGCACTCAAACGTTTGAATTTAAAAGTAACCACTGGTGTCAAAAGGTAGGTAAAAATAAAACTGACTTTATTTCCATTCTTCCACCTACTTCTCACTCCCCCGCTGCCCTGGTGAAGTTTCTCCCCAAACTGCCTCCTCTTTTTGTCTTTGGTATTCACCTGAGATTCAGCCTCGAAAGGGAACCGGAGCGGCAGCAATGTGCTACCATTGCTGGCGGTGACCTCAGCCCAGGGAAACCGGAAGCAGCCTGTTTTTACTGCCTGGCACACTTTTGTTCCTATTACGTGTGCACAGAGCCCAGGAGGAAAATGCAATTTGGAAGTGACCTGATAACCACATTCTTGGAGCCTGAGTCCAAGAATGGTAAAAATCCAAACAATGCTTGGGGGAGGGGAAAGGGGAAGAGGCTGAGTGAAACAAAACACAATCTCCATTGTAAAAAACCGGCTGTAATTACATCCAAGTTAATGTCTAACTGGAAAGTGGAAATTTTAGGTTATCAAGATGGGGGTACCTCCTCTTTTTATGAAGAAATAATTTGTATATCTTAAAGCTTAATCATCACTATTAAAATAGCAAAGAAGCGTTTCAAAGGTTTATTGAAAATGTACCTTTAAGGCCAAAAGTTGGTGCAGCTATCCCTTGAATGTGGCTGGTCAGATTACAAGGGGACTAGGTCTAGGAGGGGACAGGGGCCAGATGCTGCCAGGGCTCCCTCCTGTGGGTTGGGGCAGAGTCACCCGCTGAATGCACATCAGAGAGACTTCAAGGCGTATAGTGAATTCTGTTGTAATTGTTGGGGCCCCTGATGGGGAACTATGTGCGAAAATATGCTTTTGAAGTCCTACCATGATTTTCTGTGTATCAATATGCGTTTGTATCTGTATTAGGAACCTTTAATTCTGAGTACTCAGGAATATAGTGATCAGCTAGAACCCCTCAGGAGATCTCCCTCTCCATGCTCATCCTTCCACCAGCACTGTTGGTTCACCTATTTGGACCAAAGTTTTATCAATCACCATGATCCTTAACAAGCTGCAATTGCTTTTATGAAGTGATGAAGAATCTCAAAAATTATATGATGAAAAAATTGTGGCTAGTGCAATTTCATTCTTCCTGCCTACCCTCTGCTGGTTTCTCTTTACCAACTGCAGGGACAGCGATCCTGTAAAGTCTGGACAGCGTCACTCCTTCTGGGACCTGCCTTCATTTGTTCATTCATTGATTCACGCCCTCACTCATTCATTCATCCTGCATGTACTAAATTCTCATGTGGATGCTGCTGATGCTGCTGGGACTCAGGATGTAAATGTGTCTGAAATCAGACCCAGCCCTCGTTTAGAGGCTCCCACCCTGATGGGGGACAGACCCCTTTGCCCCTCCTGTGGGTCCTGGTCTCAAGGGAGCACAGAGTGGGGACCCTTTACCTCTGCTCTGTGAGGTTGGGAAGGAGCAACCAGATGGTAAGGCAGGAAGAAGAGGTCAGGCCCCAGGGGTTGGGGGTGGGGGTGGGGACTGCCCTTGGCAAAGGCAACAACACGGCAACAGCACGGAGGAGGATGGCTCCGGGAGCAGTCCCACAGCCTGCAGCCAACTGTTCACCTGGTTAATTAGGGTACTGTGGCAAAAGCCCCCATTTTGGGGGGAGGGAAAGCACTGACAGGGTTTTTTGGTTTGATCTGGTCTGGCCTGGTTTAGTCTGGCCTGGTCTGGTCTGGCCTGGCCTGGCCTGGTTTGGTATGGCCTGGTCTGGTCTGGTCTGGTCTGGTCTGTTCTGTTCTGGTCTGGTCTAATCTGGTCTGGTCTGACCTAGTCTGGTCTAGTTTGGCCTGGTCTGGTTTGGCCTGGTCTGGTCTGGTTTGGCCTGGTCTGATCTGGCCTGGTCTGGTCTGGTCTGGTCTGGTCTGGTTTGGCCTGGTCTGATCTGGCCTGGTCTGGTCTGGTCTGGTCTGGTCTGGCCTTGGTCTGGACTGTTTGTGATAAATGTCATCATTCTCTTTTATACCCAACATACAACCAACCAACATACAACCATAGGAACTTTCACACTATTCTGGGAGAAAACACACAAAACCCCAAAGTTGGAATAAACAAGAGGACTGGCAGTGCGTATGTAAATGAACTTAGGCACCCCCTCAGAGTGGGGCAAGGAGCCCACAAACCCTGACCCCAAGTTGGCGACACGCTGGACGCACCTGTCGCAAGTGACACGGATGCGCTGGTCACTGGACGACTGCTGCTCGTCCTCCTTCTCCTGGAAGTGCTCCTGCACGCACTGCTCCTCGAACTCATGCAGCCTTTTCAGCTCCTCCTCGCTGAGAAACAGCTCTGTGCGAAGGGAGAGAGCCGCGTGAGCAGGCGCCCGACTCAACCTGGAGCCATGGTGAATTTCACAAGCCAGCCTCAATTAAAGCCCCTTCTTTGTCACATAGAGACAATTTTCTAACTATCCAAGTGTTTGTCACACAAAGAGAGGTTGTCATATGCAGCATGCAGCAATCATCTTGCCACTGAAGCAAAATGATTAACTTTCTTTTTTTTTTCTTTTTAAGCTGAGCCATCCTGCCACATGTTGGCAGCTCAGCGGCAGTTCAGCTCCGGCTGGGCATCGAACTGCAGTTGCTCAGAGCTCAGCTCACACTCTTGAGTGAGCTCTTAACCAACTGAGCCACTCGACCTGCCCTATGATTAACTTTTTAACACACACACACACACACAAACAAACAAACAAAAAAACAAACCAAAATAACAGCTATTCAGAAAGCGAAATCAAGTACTATTTTTCTGGAACAACCTTTTGCATGTATTCTATGGATAGAGTAAATGTGCAGCATTATTTTTCCAGTATCTCTACATTCAACAAATTAAAACATTTCAAGGAACACGGAATTCATTAATATAGAAGAGTTACTTTCGAGAACCCTCTCAATTTCCCAATTGTTTGTGAGCGTGCTTTCAGTAATATTCATTACAAATAAATTAACAAAACTAGAATAAAATTAACAGAAAATGAGAAGCAACCTGCAAAGAATAGCAGTTGGACTATAGTGTTGTGTTTTCACACATTTAAGTAGTTTAATGAGATTTCCGAGAGGGCGACCCATTGGAACACTCTTGAAATTAGCCCAAGATAGAAATGAAAAAATCGTGCACGTACTCAGTCCACGGTCTTGTTCATCTTGGTCCCCTTCTCTTTTCTTTCTGCAGCGACCACTAAGACGCATGATGATTATATAGATGTGGCTAAAAATGATCATTGGCGGAGGTAAGACTGGCCGGTCGTGAAATGTCATAATCAGCTGATAGCGCTGGAATTTCCACACTTGGTTGGATATTGACTTGACTTCAAAGAAAGTATTGCTTTAAAAATAATATGTTTTTAGTTAGTTATAGTACTTTTTGTTGTGATGTCCCAGAACAATCAGAGTCACACTGAAATGAAAAGACACAATGAAATGGCTTTTAGGTATCAGTTAGCACCGACTCCTAGGTAACCCTAGGAGCTTATCTGTCAGTGAGGATCCTCTACATGCAGGGACATTTTACTCATGTAAATAATTAAGTTGTACTGACGTTGCTACCTACTGTTTTCTTAAACATCCATACTGCAGTATACAGACTCATGCTAGGAAATTGTATCTAAAGGTATGAGCCATGCAACTAAGCATTTCAAAGTAGTTCCACTTCCATTTCAGTCAAACCACTAGGTGAGTATTTTATTTTTGGTAAGTGAATTGATTACTTATCGAACTTATTCAATCAAGTGCATTACTTTGGATGTTGGGTACGTTCCATCTTTGTTTTTCTTTTAGTTTCCAATGGGAGGTGGTCAAGGCCCGATTGATAGAAATTGGAATCCTGATCAAGTTTGTTATCTACCAACATGGGGACCTTAGAAAAGCTAGTTAACCTCTCATGACCTTCATGTTCTCGTCTCTGGAGTTTGAACCAGATACTCTCTAATGCTCTGGTCAGCTTTAAGAGTCTATATTTCTGCAAAGGATTTTTCCCTCATATTTTTCATCTTAGAAGCTAAAATAATGTTTCTCAACGTTTATTAAGTATGGTTAGATACTCAACACATCATGTCAAAATGGGCAAAATGGGCAGTTTTATAAGAGCTTGATTTAAATTTGGGCCATATTTTCCCGTAGGCCATTTTATTTTATATTCTATAAATGATAAAGGAAGTATTTTCTATAATATTACGGCAGTTGTCACAGCTTATGCAATGAACATTGCTTTGTGTGCTTCTGATAATGAATTAAAGGCGGAACTGAATCAAATCATCTCTATCTCCAGAGACTTTCATCAAAGAAAATATTTTAATTGGATTAAAGTATACGCTAACGTGTTAAATACCAACCAAGATGAAATTTAAATGTATTTAAAAATCAACTCTTGATTTATGACTACATTAAGGCTTATAACGGTGGAAGAAAAAAAAAGATTGCAAAAATTCGACTCATTTGAAAGCCCTAGTGAAATTCTGTGTACATACATGGCAGCATGGGAGAATCTGTAAGGTAAAAAATGAGAAGCACACGTCATCAGCCATGACACGTACTTGAAAACGGCAATAAGCAAGTTCACCAGCAGGATGTTGGCCACCAGTAAATAGCAGGCCATGATGGCGGGGGTCAGCCAGGCTCCCGGGATACATGGGGGCAGCCGCTTGCCTTCTTCATCATACTGGTTGTCACCACAAGGAGCTGAAACAGAAGCTGATCTTTTGGGGCTTGCTCTTTACATAGAATGAAATCAATAGCTTGCCTATGTTATTACATATCCCATTACTTCTTCTTTTTTACTGATTTCATAAGCAATCATTATCCATGTGAAAAATATCAAGTCATGCAAAGACGATGAGGAATTCCTTTTTGCACACAGAAATAGTCATTCTTAACTTATCTATTTGTAAACCTTTTCCCCATTTCTTTATTGTGTTTATCATACATAAAAGTTCTTCATTTTTAAGCAGATAAATCTGCCTTTATGGTTTATTTCTTTACTATTCCCCAGTAAGAACGTTATTGTGTCTTCTCATTATTTAACATTAGGCTTCTGTTGTCTTCTTGGTTTCCTTGTCATTAACTCTGAAAATAATTTTGTTATGGGCTTGGAGGTAAGGGTCCCTCTACCCCCAAATCTGTTAATTAGCTGTTCTGGTGTCATGTTTGGGAAACAACCTTTTTACTCTCTGCTCATTTGAAATGCCATGTGAGACCTATTTCCTGAAGCTAGGATGATCCCAACAGTGATTTGTGAAGTAATCTCCATAAATTTATAGTCTGCATCCTTCTTACTCACTGACAGTTTTAAAAAGTATTGACACCAGAAAACAAGAGAAGCATTTGCAACCAGTGAAAGGCAATCAGTAATTAGCTAAGGAAGCGACTAATTAATACACACATTTCATGGACTCGAGTCGTCAGTCCCATGTAAACTTACGATTAATTTCCATGGCGTAGACTGTGAAGCGATTGGAAAGCAGGGTTTCATTTTTTTTTTAATGTAACAGGAAAGCAGGAAACAAAATAAGATGACAGTTGAGGGAAAAGTAAAACAAATGATTAACAACACAAGACATGCAAAGTATTCAGGCTTGGGGATTACAGATTCACCCTTGCAGACACTGATCTACTGAGAAAAATTGTACACAATGATTCTGGGACATGTATATGTATATATATTTCAGGCATCTTTATGTTACCACATGTCATCAGCAATAGCAAACGCTCAGTAGTTTAAAATACTGTGAAAAGACATGACGCTATTGGCAGATGATCATTTTAACGACAGGTTAACCAATTAGACATTCCCTATAGCCCCACACAAACTCCTCCTAGGCACAAATAAGTACAAAATTATTATGTAATAATCCATCTAGAATTGAAAACCTACATTAACGGTGTTACTGAAACAGTTAGCTTCAAGTTTACCTCTATCTTCTCTCAGTACCCAATTTAAAAAGAAGTTACCAATAAAAATGTTATGACATATGTCTGGATCCATGGTCTTTCAGCATTTATGCATGTTTACCTAGTTAATATTCTTTGAAACTGAATTAGAGTTTTATCTTCTGGCTTACCACACTGCAAGTACGTTCAATTATTGACTTTGAGATACTTGTGATAATAACGTGTTATGAAAGCTAGATGGAAGGCGCTGGTGTGAACTAGTTACCAGTCTCACCTTGGGATGCTGACAGCCCTGCGTCTCCTACCAGGGGAAAGACATTCAAAATCTTTTCCAAAAGGCAGGTCATTGGAAGCAGTAGACAGGCTATTGCACCTGATGCTTGATGATAGCACAGATGTGCGAATGGAAATATTAGTGCTGACATGAAAACGGCGCTGAAGAGCCTTGTTCACTGATGTTGCATTAACTGTCTGGGTGAAATACCTGGAGCTTCCCTTTCGTGCAACACAAGAAATGTGGTGACCCTACCAGCTTAGCCTGGGGAGGCCTATATTCCCCAGAAATCCAGGCAGGATTGCAGTCTATTTCCTCTGCTAACACCAGATTAGTGCTGATAATTTGAAAAAAAAAAATAGCATCCCAGTAGTGAAGAGGAAATGGAATAGCTGTGTGGAAAATGGGCTTTGGCGGCTTGAAGAAGAAGAGGATGACGTGAGGCACGGGTCACCCTGTCACACACAACGTCTCCTTCTACCAGAATAACACTACCAATTCCGTCTCAGGGCAGAAAGAGATTAGGCTGAAGAAAAATTAGGATATTGGCACTGGAACCAGAGTCACGTGTTAGGATGTTCACCCAATCCAGCGAAGAGGACAAATTCCAGTTAATGGCTTTTAGCGCAGAAGCAATGACTGATGTCTCAAAAATCTACATTTCATAACCTGTTTCTCATTAAAATCATTTGATGCCTATGGCAGAATAAAAAATACTGCCCAAATGAACACATGCCCTTCCATCGACTCGGGTCTGATCATCCGCCTCGGAACCAGGGAACAGACTCTTACTATGAATTCTATTCTTACGGTCTATCTGGTCAGCAAACACCTCCCCATAGATCATCCAGTAGGGCATGTAGAAGATGTTTCGGGCCAGCCTCCAGGAAGGCTCCTCATCCGGGTGCAGGATGGCCTGACGGGCCACCCCGAAACTCATCAGCACAACCAGCATGATGACCACAAAATACAGCATGTCAATCATCTGAGTGGAAAGAAAATAGTGTCTCTTAGCGTCTGAACTCATGGGCCAGGTTCATATCGTTCATTATATTGCTCTCGTCAAAGACTTCATCAGCGCTTCATTAGGATGAAGGAAGCTTCTCCCCTTTCTCCCATCCCACCCTGGGACGGCTAGTTTTTCTGCTTCGTGCAATGCATACGTCTATTCTAGAACATGGCGACACTTATCTCCTGCTTTCAGCCCTTGCTTCTCCTCTATTGTTGCCCATAAACAAAGATTCTTCCTGTAACTACAACTGCAAATGGAGAAAGGGAAGAATTCTGGGAATTTGTGAGGAAAACTAAACAGTAAGAAGAGATATCTAAGGAAGTAACAAAATAATGAATTGGGAGTCCATACTGGTATGTATTTGTTCATTATACAACTGCTGAGTGGTTTCAATGAGCAATGCTCTGGTTACTATAGATACCAAATGGGGAAAATTCCCAGTCTTGGACATCCCTGAAGATGAGGGCCCTCGCCAGCATAAGGTGAACCATCTACATCCTTTGGCTCAAAGCCACTCGCCCTATAAAGAATTAATCCTAGGGCCAGCTGAGTGGCGTGGTGGTTAAGTGCTGGCATGGGAAGCCAGCGGCCCCGGTTCGGTCCCACATATGAGGGCCAATGACACTGCCCTCAAAAACAAAACAAAAAAAAGAATTAATCCTAGACTTAGGAGACTTCTTTTCTTCTGGGACCAGTCCGAACCCTGAAGCTATTTTAGGTGATATCAGGGTGATCTACTGGTTCATTTTTAGTTTCACATTCCAGGACCTGTTCTAAAGGAAATGCTGCCAAGGATTTGTCTTGACCTCATCACACAAATTGTTTCTGTCCACCCCAGGCCAGAGCACGTGAGCTGAAAACTGTCTGGAATTCGGGTGGGGGAATGACCTTGGGCCCCTCATATTAGAAGATTATCAAGTAGGTTACTACTGTGTGTGTGTGTGTGTGTGTGTGTGTGTGTGTGTGTGTGCGTGTGTCCATAGCACGCCTTTGACTCGTATTTGTCCACTGGATTTCATGAAGTTATTAACATGTGGGAGAGCTATGTATCTTAAAGCAAAAAAACATTTCCTGGAACAAGCCAACTGCAAAGGAAAGACCAAAAGAAACCTAACACAGTCACACCCAAGGCCCATCTCACACCCTAACCCCAGCCACGGTGTGTCTCGTTACTCACAAGGGGTCAGCACTAACCATCTTTCCAATCATCATGACGTAGGGCCCCAGGTACTTGTTGACACCAAAGATGTCTAGGACCCGGATGTACCAGAAGATGATGTCCACACAGTACATCACGCGGCCATAGCCCATGTACGGCTGCTTCTGCAGGCGGAGGATGGCTCCGACCATGAACATGGAGATGGCCACGAGGTCTGTGATGTTCCAGTATTCCTGCAGCCAGACTTTGACCTTCTGGCTGAGTTTGCCTGGCTCTGACATGAGGATCTGAAAAGAGATGCCAAGGAACAGTGAATAGAGAGTGCTCAATTGGAAGCCTTTTCTTCTTAGACTCTCCGACAGAGGGCCGGTGAGGCGGTCCAGAACATCTGGTTCCCTTCCCTGCTAGGACCTCTAAAGACCAGAGAAAAATATCTAGGAAGGGAAATTCCACGGAATCCTCTGTATTCCTAGATTCAGTGTTTCACAAGCTCTCAGGAAATTCCTTCTCAATTATGTCCTCTGGCTGTAATTAAAGCAGCCGCCTCTCGATTTCTTTTCTAATTCCCTGGACATGTGCCTGTCAGCCTATGTTCCAGAAGGAAAACTCCGGAGCAGAGATGTACCTGTGTGGTCCCATGACGGGCAACCCACCCCGAGGAGATAGCCGAATCAGACTAGGAGACCTTTATGTGCCGAAATTCCTTTGCAACTTAGATATGAGAAGGCAGAGGGAAGTTAAACTTGATTTTCTCCCACGGGAACATCTACCCTTAGAAAATCACCACTGATTAAAAATCACCCCTTGGGAGTCGGCCGAGTGGCGCGGCAGTTAAGAGCTGGCTTGGGAAGCCAGCGGCCCCGTTTCGGTCCCACATATGAGGGCCAGTGACACTGCCCTCAAAAAAGAATAAAAAATAAAAAAATAAAAATAAAAACCACTCCGTGGGCCGGCCTAGTGGCATAGTGGTTAAGAGCTGGCTTGGGATGCCAGCAGCCCCGGTTCGGATCCCACATATGAGGGCCAGTGACATTGCCCTCTAAAAAAAAAATGAAAAATAAATAAAAATAAATAAATAAAAATCACCCCTTCCTCAGAGTAGAATTGAAAGTATTTAGCAACTAGCATGCACAGGCACACACAGAGGGGACCCGTGGACGCAGCTATGGTGTGAAAAGGCGGGGAGGG
The DNA here is from genome assembly GCA_033961575.1 of Aselliscus stoliczkanus. NCBI lineage: Eukaryota > Metazoa > Chordata > Mammalia > Chiroptera > Hipposideridae > Aselliscus > Aselliscus stoliczkanus. Next base: position 33,979,494 of record CM066741.1, read on the forward strand.
GTGGGTTTGCTGTGTTAAGTGACACTCCCTTAGTTTCAGAGATTCTGGGTAGGTCCCAGGGACCCCAGGGGTGGATGGGGTGGTGGCTATTTATCGGCCACCATAGAAGGGATCTAACAGGTTAACCACCCCTGCACACTGGCCGATGGTTGCCCTCTGTCCTGTGACTGAAGGAGGAGCTCCTGGCATCAAGAACAGGGTGTGAGCGCAAAGCGGGCGCTCGGTGAGATCATGGTGGTACAGAGCGGGGTGGCAGGCCACTTGGGAAATCAGCTGTAACATCTGCAGACTGTGAATGAGGCCCGACTGGAAAGAGAGGAGGAGGAGGAGGAGGAGGAGGAGGAGGAGGAGGAGGAAGAGATGTGTTGTAAACATTTGGATCTGGCACTCTTGCTTTCTCAGACTCTCATCAGGCTGACAGCATCAAACTCACTCTACCCGGAAGAAGTTGCCAGTCATATTTTTTCAGTTCAGCGAAAGGGTCAGTAATAATTGCAAATCACTAGTATTGGTTCTATATCAGTTGGAGAAAGAATGTGCAATCCTGCGGCGTGCTTTTTCGGTCCGTTTCTTCTTGTACAAAACTTTCTCTTCATAAACAACTACGGTGACTTCAAACTTGCAGATGGTATTAAAATGCAAAGTACCTGGCCCACAATCCCTCTGCCACCTGCAGAGGCTGCCCTGTCGGGGTTACAAGTTAATGTTTAGTCGTCTGTGACATGAGTCCTGTGTGAGCTGGTGCCTGCCCTTCTCCAGCCTTTCGTTGAAAATCTCATTCCCTCTGTTTCTGGCAGATGCTCTAGTTAGTGACCTGCCCAGATGCCATGGATGCTTTCAGGAGGGCGTGCCAAGCCATCTGCTGCATGGAAGCCGCTTTCCCCCAGATGCCAGTGACTGGCGGATGTGGGGACAAAATTCTGCTCCTTGGATTCAAGGTGTGACAGCTACCAATGTCCAGTACAGAGTCCCCTGCAGGATGAGGTCAGTTTCCACCGAAACCACAGCTTGCTCAGCCCCTCTGCGGCCTGGCCTCCTCGCTCCCTCTCCCTGCTCTCCTGGGGGCTTCCTTTAATAACCACCAGCACAGGAAACCCCACTTTAGGACAATGAGGTTGGTTCAGAGTCCAAAGTAACAGGGTAAAAGTCACCCCTTATGTCTGTTTCTAGTATCAGCTCCCAGAAACTGAGCCAAAATCTGTACCCAGTTGTAGGAACTGGTTTATCTCAGGTACCTGGAAGCACTCACTGTCGCTTTTATCGGCACCCAGGCCTATTTTTATTACTAAACATCGTTTATTTTTGCCTCGTGTTCAAATTCACTTGGATGCAGAAGGCGTATAAATCTTAAGCAAAGGAATAGAATAAACTTGGGACTGTAAGCCCTCAAAGGAAAACCCCATGGCACTCATGATTGGCAGGACACATTTTCGCAATATGAAGCTCTGCGTGAGCCGATGTGAGTTGGGTCGTGGGGCTGGGTTGGGCCCTGGGACCACTCACCTCTCGTATTTTCTCTAATGCCAGGGTCACGATGTAGGAGATGACGATCCACTCTTGGGGACAGGGCCAGCGGTCCATGTGCACCAGGATGACATAGTTGAACAGCAGCAGGTAGGCCAAGTACGATATCTGAAACAGGAGAACCGTGAGCAGCATTTAAAGGGAGTGACGCGCGCTGGAAGCAAATTTTGTAACCCTCATTTCAGGTTGGCACATCTGCTAAAACCACTTTTCTTTCTTTCTTTCTTTCTTTCTTTCTTTCTTTCTTTCTTTCTTTCTTTCTTTTACTTTGTCTTTTTTTTACTTTTTTTATATTTCAATTACAGTTGACATTCCATGTTATTTTATATTATTATAGTTTCAAGTGTACAGCATAATGGTTAGACATTTGTGTAATTTACAAAGTGATTCCCCTGACTAACCTAGTCCCCACCTGGCACAATACATAGTTATTACCATATCATTGACTATATTCCCTGTGCTGTACTTTACATCCCCGCAACTGTTTTGTAACTGCCATTTGTACTTCTTAATCCCTTCCTCTTTCTCCGCCACCCTCCCAAACCCCCCCCCCCCCAATCTGGCACCATTTTCATTTCCAGCTGTACTGACTCATTTACAGGAACTTTTCCAGGCACATCCAGTGCAGACAGAGCCTCAAGGCAGCGTGAGGGCATTCTATACTTTGAGCACGATGTGGGCGCTGACTGACATTTCATTTTTGAACTGAAGACATAACTGTTGCTACTGTCCCCCTCTTGGGGAAGCTATGACGTTGCACGAAATCATGATAAACGAGACAACTTTTCATAGTTCACTGGTGCGTCTCCTACATTCCTAGAAACTGGAAAATGTTGCTGACTCCTCCCTGCCTCCCAAATTTCCCTCTTGAGTCTTTCCACTGCTGATGGGTGTGGGAGGTGGGAGGGGAGGATGATGACTTAGTTGTCTGCCCCGCTACACAGCTGTCTGGAGTCCCCAGTTAGCAGTGACATGTCTGTGATATGCTGGGCCCACAAGGGTTCCTATCCAGGTGGCAAGAAAACATGTAGAGTATATGGGAATGAGGTATGAGATGGAGGGAGGTGGTCTGAAGTTGATCGTTTGAGGCGTGAAGGTGACGAATCTTTAGTTTCAGGGCCCTTCACTGCACAGGCCCCTTCTGAGGTCTTGGGGGTGGAGTATGTGCTAGCAATTGTGTGTTTGTGATTTGGCAGGTGTTTTTTTTTAAGATTCCCCCTCCCTCTCCACCCCCCCCACCCCCCGACTGTATAAGCGTGACAGGATACAGGTAAAATCCTTGGGCTGCGGCAGAGCCCCCTAGGATGCTCTAACAACCCCCCTTACCCCCCACCCACAGATAGCAGCTGGCCCTGCCCTCCAGCCACACCTGTGCTGAGCTCTCCTGCAGAACACAGGCCTTCCTGGTCCTCAGCTGGTACTGACCAGAATACATGGGTGGTGGTGGCTTTGGCCACATCACCACTTGTGGCTGCCAAAGGTTGTGTGTCCAGTTTCCCCCAGGGCCTTCTGCCTTGTTTCCCTGTCCATCTGGGAAGTCCCAGCAGGGGTAAGGCTGGGGCTAAATTCCAGGTGGGCTACAATCCTGGGGCTTTCCAGGCAGTGGCCACCAAAGGGGACTGTGGGGTAACATATGACCTTTAGAGCCAAGAAGCCTTGGTCTGCTCCCCTGTTCTAGAAGTTTATGGTCTGGGTTCAACCACACTGTTAGTAACCCCAGTTTCATGAAAAATGGCATCTGTGGGTTCGCCTTTTCAATCACTCGTCATCTTTGTTTAAGCAAAATTATATTTTCCTAAGTTTGTATTGCTAAAGACATTTAAACAATTCTTCACCTTAAGCAAATAGAATATGACTATTTTGCTTTATGAAATGGTGTACTTGGGGCTAGGGTTGCCACAGTCCTACATTCATATAATTAAATGACAACATATCTAGACCCAATGTTAGGCGAAGGTCTGAATTAGGCCCAGTTTCATTTTTACAATTCATTTTTCATTCAGTGAATTTTAAATGTTTTTTTAAGACCTTGACATTTTTCTTTCTTCTTTTCTTAAATTTATAGGGGTAACACTGGTTAATAGCATTATGTAAATTTCCTAATGTAATACCATTATGTAGAGATGGTATTTAGAACAGGACATCTGTATATTCTATTGTGTGCTTCCCCCGCAACTTCTAGTCTCCTTCTAGCCTTGATGAGGGGCAGAGAGGCCTTACCGTGTAGAACCAGAACTTGACAATGGGGGCGTTGTAGAATTCACAGATCTTCGTCCCAATGGGGATGCTCCTTTGCTTTTTGTGCTCATTTTCCTCGTCCGCCTTCCTTGAGCCATCATCCGCATTTGCGTCCTGGAAAACAGAGCGCAGCACACGGCAAGCATGTTGCTAGGTGGGAAGTGCAACGTGCACCCCACGTAACAGACGAGCACCTTGGAAAAGAACGACACACATCTCCCCAATGACTGAGTTTTCGGAATTCACGGTAAGAGAAACCGCCACAATTCTGAAAAGGAGAGCACACCAATGCTTTTACGATCAAAGGCACCACTGACCACGGTCTCCTCTTCTTTTTCTTTGCCATCTTCGTTTTCCCTGGATGTTTGATATGACAAGTCATCATATGTGCGAAACTCCAACAGCAAGATGGTGGGGGGAAGAAGAATCCCCATTATAACCTACGGATGGTAAGAAGAAAATGGGTTTTTAAGCTATATCCATTCTCAAACTTTTTCCAGTGCAGGTATTATAAAATTTTAAAATTGAAACCTTCAATGTGACTCAGTAACCTAGCAGTCTTGGAACAGATGTATCTCCGCTCAGTGTCCTGTGGCTTATTTGGTTCAGTGAACTGGCAGTGAAACATCTAAGAACGTTCACCCAGTTTTTTTAGACGAACAGCAGGCAGTATTGTGTGGAATCCTGACTTAAAAAGCAGAGATCTTACCTTAAGTTTCAAAACAGGCGATGAAATATAATAATGTAGTAAATTAAAATATAATAGGGTGAATAAACTATAATAATATAAATTGAAATATAACAAAAATAAATTTAAAAATAACAAAATTAATTGTATTTACTCCATGATTGTATTTAAGTTAAAAGATGATAATATAGTAAATCAAAATAAATAACAAATACTTCCCGTGAAGTAGGCCAAAAATATTTTATATAGCAATCACTTAGACATAGTAAATGTGAATACGTGGATCAAGAGCTGGAAGACAAATGTGACTCGCAAAAGAAAGAGGGAATTGGGCTCTGTCTAGACAGCAAAACGGTGCTCACAGACGAAAACCTTGGCATTTTTATCAGGGTGGATGCTGAGCGCTATAAGCCAGGCATGCTATTAGGACCGGCTCTGGGTTCAGCCACCTGGATTCAGGCCCGGGACCCACACCTTACTAACTCAGACCCCACGCAAGTTACTTAATCTCTAATTTTCAGGTTGTCCACCTGCAAGACAAGGGTTGTCACAGCATCTCCCTCACGGGGTTGTTCCGAGGAGTAAATGAAATAAGCCACAGGGAGTGCTTAGCTCGGCCAGGCAGAGCGAGAGCTCACAGGTGTCACCTGTCCCTGTGTCATCCTTGCCAGCCTAACAGCGCATCACACATACCTTCAGGCCTGGGTTCTTCCTCATCCGCAGCCTTCCCATCCACATGTCGGTCAGCAGCATCTGGCTGCAGGTGTGGGCGATAAAGTCCCGGTGTTTGGCGGCCACCGCCAGCTTGAGGCAGGTGGAGTTGCTCCAGTTTTTCAGCTCGTAGGTGAGCAGTTTCATGGCGATCTGCTCATCATGCTTATAGGACTGGTCTAACAGCTCCACAGCCAGCTGGCCAAAGTCTCTGGAGGGAAAGAAATGGAATTGGGGCTGAAGCCACAGTGGCCACATGCTCTTTATTAGAGAGATGTGTCCACAGGGACATCCTGGAGCCAGGGAAATCCAGGATTCCCAGTTCTCTGCAAGCAGGAAGTTCTTGGGGCCCGTCCCCAGAGGGAGAAAGGCTGGGGCTGGGGCATGCTCAGTCCTGCTCTTGCTGCAAATGGAGCTTTAGGTTGACCCCACATTCACTCCTCAGACCCCAGGGACCCAGAGACGAGAAGGCAAAGCCCCTTTCCTCATGTGTTCACAAAACAGGGATGCAGACAAAAAGGACTGCAAAGCACCTTGGGACTAGAGGGGCAGGTAGACACTGAAAGGGAACACCAGGAAGGCTCAAAGGTGCAGGTAAGGTCCTATTTCATGATCTGGGTGCTGGTCACTGGTATGTTTCGTTTGAACCGCAATGTAAGAACAGAAACTCACCAGCACAAACCTTGGAAACCAGCCTCTGGGGCAGGAAAACCTGACCTGTAAGTCATGAACTGCTGGAGGCTCAGTGAGGACAAGCCTGCGAGTAAAACGCTGCAGGAGGCCAGTCTTAGGGGGTGTGCCACCGAGTTCTCAGGGGAGAGAAAAAGTCTCCATTTTGAAATTCGCCCAGATCCTCTGTTCTTAACAAGGTCTGCCTCCAGGGGCAACTGTTACCAGAGCCTAACCTACTGGGAGTTTATCAGAACCTCATCGGCCCTGGGAAAGCGAAACACCCAACACCAGACCACCCTTGCCATCCCATCCCACATATGGAGGAGAAAAACAGACGCACTTGTGAAGGTCTAGCCCAGGGGCATGGGTTCACTAGTATTGTACTCCTGAGGATGTTTCCTTATGGGACATCTCTTTCACTGTCTTGGCATTAAGATTGCATTTCAGTAGTTTGCACAAGAAGACTAGTAAACAGAGACAGCGACATCCAGAAACACCCCAGAGAGACAGAAGGGAAAATACTGACCCGATGGACAAAGCGATTTAGGAACAAGCTTTCAATGGCCTTGCACTGAAGTGAGAAATACATTTGCCTCCCCGTCCCCGCCAAAGGACATGGGCCTCCTGGTTCTCTGGATCTCCCTAGACACCAACTTTGAGTTGTTGTCCAGATCCTGGGAGATGTCATCCACCAGCTCGCTCTCGGAGGACTCGTGCGCCATGGCCTTGTAGAGCTTACAAGCCACCAGAGCCTTGGCCATGCTCTCCTCGCCACGCTGCCACAGGAAAATGGCCATCTTCTGGCGCTTCATCAGCACGGCCCACAGCATCAGCTCATGGAAGGGGTACTGGAAGCGGCTCACGGCGGGGTCATCCACGTCAATGTCCACCTCCTCCTCCTTCTTCTTCTTCTTCTTTTTCTTCCCTTTGGCCAGAGGCTCATCATCCTGAGGGAGGAAAGGCACATTTTCCACGGCCCTGCCATAAATGTGCAATGAAGGATCTCAGGGCGACTAGAAAATGGAAAAAGTTTTTGTCAGAGGGAATAAAAGAGACCTCGTCAGTATGTGGTCTCCACTCAGTATATTAATTCTTCTGAAAACATGCCCATTATAAGTAAACCCTCTAAAACTAAATGAACTGAAATGAGAATTACTTTTTGAAGAGCTTGTACCCCTGGGGCTTTTTGTTTTCCACCCAGAAGGCTTTAAAAACCGAGGAGATGCTGCAAAAGTAAAACAACAACAAAAACACACGTAAATACAAATGGCACCAGGGGAGAGATAAAGACCACAGGCTGTTTCCTCAGGAAAGTCTTCTCTGATATTAATTCTCATTTGCCAGCCATAACTGAACCAGAGATTAACAGGAAGAGCGTGAAAGGGGATACACAAAAATGTCTTGGTTTTCCCTGCCAATGTTTTTAAGGAAGCAAACTTTTCATTCTAAATGAGGTTTGTCCTGTGCTACAGATGGAAGGTCAGCATTTCCCATTTCCTGAAGGGATCACGAGAGATGGTCTGAAAATGGAGCAAGATCTGAAAGAAAGGCGGATACAACGGGCAGAATTGGGGGTGAAATATGGGAGCAGCATGGAAATACAGGGGGCTTAGACTATTCCAGGCTAAGGCTTCAGTGCTTGATGAAATATTAAAAATGATATTTGATGGGCCGGCCGATTGGCACAGTTGGTTAAGAGCTCACTCAAGAGTACGAGCTGAGCTCTGAGAAACAGCAGTTCGATGTCCAGCCCAAGCTGAGCTGCCACTGCGCTGTCAACAGGTGGCAGGATGGCTCAGCTGGAAAAAAAAAAGATATTTGTTCTTTGGCGAACAGCTTTCCCATCAATTATCTACTTTTATTCTTATTCTGACAGGCTATGAATTTATTCCATTTCCTCAGATGAGGAAATTGTGGCTAAAAGACTGGATAAGTTGCCCACATTGACACAGCTGGAGTGGCTGAAAGTGGAGGAGTCTGGCTCTCTGATTCCTATCACATGTTGTTTAGGACTGATCCAATTTTATAATCTACTAATGAGTTGTTATAACATTTGTATTAAAACTATGATATCAGGCCGGCTGAGTGGCTCAGTTGGTTTAGAGCACATGCTCTTAGCAACAGGGCCGCCGGTTCGATTCCCACATGAGCCATTGAATGCTGCACCCTAACTGAGCTGTTGCTGAGCTGACAACAGATGGCAGAATGGCTCAGCTGCTGCAACAACAAGATTGCCTGTTCAGTGGTGGGCTATGCCCACCCACAAGTAAGACTGAACTTGGCAACTTGAGCTGAGCAGCCGCCCAGATGGCTCAGTGCATAAGGGTGTGTGCCCTTAGCAACAAGGCTGCTGGTTCAACTCCCACATGGGATGGGGGCTATGCCCACCCACAACTAAGATTGAACACAGCACCTTGAGTTTAGAGGCCACGAGCTGCCGACAGGAAGCCAGACGGTGACTGGCGCCCTCCACAACAAAGATCGAAGAATAACAACTTGGCTGGTCCCCTCCCCCAATTCCCCAACACTGTTCCCCAACAACAATAAAATCTTTAAAAAAATAAAACAATAAAAATAAAATAAAACTATGGTATCAGGTCTGCCAAGTGGCTCAGTTAAGAGCTCGCTCAAGAGTGCAAGCTCTGGCCGGCCGAGTGGCACGTTGGTTAAGAGCTGGCTTGGGACGCCAGCGGCCCTGGTTCGGATCCCACATATGAGTACCAGTGACATTGCCCTCTACAGCTAACAGCAGCTCCACCTGGAGCTGGGCTGCTGTGAGTCCCCAGGATGCATAGCTGCAGCCCCTGCTGCAGTGGGCTGCCATAGGCTACAGTGAGTGGCCGGCAGGCAGTGTGAGCAGCTGGCAGCTGGTGTGAGCTGCCAAGAGCCGCTGTGAGCAACCATCCAGAGGTTGGCTACTGATCTACCTCACCCAAGAAGAGCTCAAAGAGCTCAACATGGGCCAGTGAAGCAATGTCCTCCACAACTAGAGTGAAGAACAAAAGGACAGCAACTTGTCTGTTCCCCTTCCCAGGTTCCCCAACGCTGTTCCCCTCCCCCAATTCCCCCAATAAAATCTTTTTTTTTTAAAGAGTGCGAGCTCTGAGCAATAGGGTCGCTGGTTGGATTCCTGGCCCCAACTGAGCAGCCGATGAGCTGCCAACAGGCTCAGCTAAAAAAATAAAAATAAAAATAAATAAAACTATGGTATCTTGCCTCACATTTAAATCTTTTTGTTCTAATTTTCTAATTTGTCACAGTAAAACTACATTTAAGGTAATTTAGGGAAGGTTGTTCTATATATGTTAAAAATCAACATCAAAACTTAAAAATATGCATACTTTTATTTTCAAGAATATATCAAATCATGGGCCGGCCAAGTGGCGTGGTGGTTAAGCGCTGGCTTGGGAAGCCAGCGGCCCCGGTTCAGGTCCCATATATGAGGGTCAGTGACACTGCCCTCAAAAAAAAAAGAATATATCAAACCAAATATAAAACCCTCTAAGGGCTAATGAAATGTTGTGAAACAGAAGCCCTTTTTAAGCCTAACTTTGAATAGTATAGAATATTATTAAAATAGTAATTGTATGCAAATTCCCTTAAAAATAACTTTGATTGCTAGAGAGAGAGTATAAAAATGGTTAATTTTTCTAAAATGCAAAAAACTGTCACAAATCAACAAGAACAAGACAAACAACCTAATAAAACAACAGGAGATTCAAACTGGAAGTATAAAGAGAAATTGACACACCCACAATCACAGGAAGAGTCTCCACACACACTTCACTTAGAAATAAACTTGAAAAAAATTAAGAAGTATAGAAACACATCGGATAACATAATTACCAAGTGTGATCTGACCGATTATAAGAATTGTACCCAGCAAACTGAGAATACATATTTGTTTCCAACACAAGTGAATCATTAACAAAAATCAACCAGGCACTAAACCCTGGTTCCTTTGAGATTTTCTATCTCAGTGAATTCCAGAAATCATGTTTAGTCTACAATCAAGGGATAAATTTAGAATGACGATAACAACAAAAGTCTGTACCTGGAAATTTTAAAATATGTTTGTAAACAACTCCTGGATTAAAGAAGTTATAAATACTTGGAAATGAATGGCAATGAAGATTCTACTTACCCAAACCTGTGAAATACCATGAAAACAATGCTCAGAGAAAAAAACATTATATCTTTTATGCATTTATTGGAATACAGGGAAGATTGAAAATGAGTGAACCTCACTTTCAAATTGGGTCAATAAGAACAATCCAGTAACTCTATACAAAGTATATGGAAGGAATGAATAAAAATAACAGCAGGTGTTAATAAAATGGAAAACAGAAAAAAGTTACTTGAAAAGGCAAAAATACCAATCAAATACATAGGCAATTATGGTTAAGAAAAAAAGAGAGAAGACATAAATTTTTTAAAATTGGAACAAGAAATGGCACACAACTAAAGATATTGAGGAGATTAAAAAATTAGAATACTGGGCTGGCTCAGTTGGTTAAGAGCTTGCTTAAGAGTGCGAGCTCTGGCCGGCCGAGTGGCACGTTGGTTAAGAGCTGGGTTGGGACGCCAGCGACCCTGGTTCAGATCCCACATATGAGGATCAGTGACACTGCCCTCTACAGCTAAGATGGTGAACAACAGCTCCACCTGGAGCTGGGCTGCTGTGAGTCCCCGGTATGGCATAGCTGCAGCCCCTGCCTCAGTGGGCTGCCATAGGCTACAGTGAGTGGCCGGCAGCCAGCGTAAGTGGCTGTCAGTGGTGTGAGCTGCCAGGAGCCGCTGTGAGCAGCCATCCAGAGGCTGGCAACTGATCTGCCTCACCTGGGAAGAGCACAATGATGATACAAACATGAGCCAGTGAAGCAATGTCCTCTACAACTAGACTGAAGAACAAAAGGACAGCAACTTGTCTGTTCCCCTCCCCCAATTCCCCAATAAAATCTTTTAAAAAAAAAGAGTGCAAGCTCTGAGCAATAGGGTCACCGGTTCGATTCCCTGCCTGAGCTGAGCAGCTGCTGAGCTTCCAACAGGTAGCAGGATGGCTCAGCTAAAAAAAAAAAAATTAGAATACTATGTAAAAATTTACACCACTAAACCTGAAGGTCTAGATGAAAGAAATTGTTTTCTAGGAAAATGTAAATGACTGAAGTTGAGTCTAATTTGAAGTTGAAGGCGAGTTCTACCAATCCTCCACTCAACAAACAAACCCTATATGACATAAGGAATTTGAGAGAATAGAAAATTACAGAAAGCTACACATCATAACCTTTGTAGGCAAACAACTCCAGGAATAATGGGACCACTGTGCCAAAGGTCTGTCTTAATTGTGTAGTGTGTATGTGTACAAAACAATAGATATGAGATATATATATATATATTTTTTTTTATCTAGTCATCTATTGATGGGCACTTGGGTTGATTCCATATCTTGGCTATTGTAATAACACTGCAGTGAACATAGGGATGCATATGTGTTTCAAATTATGTTTTTGTTTTCTTTGGATAAATACCCAAGAGTGGGATTTCTGGATTGTGTGGCAGCTCTATTTTACATTTTTTCATTCTTCTTTAACATCTATTGAAAAATGACCACATCATACTGGTTTCCTTCTTTGATTTACAGATGTGAGGCAACATATTAAAGACTTACTAACATTAACTTATATTCGCATCCTTAGAAGATTTAATTACTTGTTTATGACTTAAAAGTAAAATATTCCATGGAATTCCTTTTGGTATTCCTTAACGGTTTTTATGTCCATAAGTGGTATTATTCACTAGGTTTTTTGCTTTAATTTTTGTCTGCTTTTGAGACCATGGTTTTGCTAATTCTATAAAATGAATTGGGTAGCATCCATCTTTTTTCTTTTTTTTTCTTTTTTTTTTTTTTTGGCAACTCAGCTCGGGCTGGCAACGAACCGCTGTTGCTCAGAGCTCAGCTCACACTCTTGAGTGAGCTCTTAACCAACTGAGCCACTCGGCCAGCCCTTCATCTATTTTTTTTTTTTTAATGTCTATGGTCCTTGTATGTAATTTGACTGAATCATCATCTAAGCAAATTTTGGTGTGTAGCATAGTGGACTTATTCATAGAAAACAAACTCATTCAATTTATGTTAAACACATACAAAATGAAGAGGGCTACATATATTTGACCACGATATCATAAAGCTATTCAAAAATCTACTTACTTCCACTCCCAGAAGTTTAAGAGCTTTGGGCTGCATAATGGAAGGGGAGAAAAAAAATCAATTGAACCAGACATGTTAGTATTACACTCGTAGTACATAGGAGGCAGAATCACACATTAACAATGAAGGACAACATACAAAGAAAGGAAATGCTTTAACATGAAAACTCTGCTTCTGTCAGCCCCAGTCACCTGAGAAATATGTGCAGACACATGACCCGTATTCCAGGCAGAACCAGAGGCGTTGCCTCACAGGAATGCAGACACAGAGACCCGTGCTCTAAGGGGGGGAGGGGGCAGGGGGCTTCGTGGGAGAGCTGACATTTGAGTCGGGCTTACGCTAAGGGAGGGGGTTTCATCAGAGGAAGTCATGGCTGGCACAGTCGTACAATTGGATTCGGGCAGAGGTCCGTGGTCTCCTCTCCCGGGACAGGTGGGGATGACTGTCAGGCTGCCAGAGAGCCCTGGATGCTGTAATAATGAGCTGGGCAGGGATTCCTCAGGTGGCCAGGAGCACTGGCATCTCTGTGCAGGGAGTGTACCTTCCTGTCCCTTGCTTTGGAAGATCAGGGTGGCCAAAGTGGGAGGATGGACTGGAGAGGTAGGAGACAAGGGAGCCCAGGAGGAAGGCTACTGTGGGTAAAGGATGGAGGGCAGACCCAACTCATGGGCTGAGCGTCCCGATTTGCTAAGGACAAAGGAGAGGCTCGAGGTGGAGCCTGGGCATCTGTAGGGACAGTGAGGCCCGACCCCTGAGTCACTACAGGAGGAAGGCAGGTGGGTTTGGGGATGGGGGATAGGCTTGGCTGAGCTATTGGAACGACAGCCGGGAACCACGTGACTCCAGAAAGCACAGAACACCACGGGGTGACTGGGCTCTACCCTCTTGGGTCCAAAGAGGTTGTTGTAAAGGGTGCGGAAGCCTTTCCGAGTGTAGTTGCAGCGGTAAGCCCCGCCCATGAGGTACTCCAGCACCAGCCCGATGTCTATGAGGCTGATGTGATAATCGGGTGGCATGTTGCTCTGTAAGAGAATAAGCTGCGTGTCAGGGCCCCGTGACACGGCATCTGTCCCCTACCCCCTCGGGCATGCGTGCTGGTGTTAGTGTGACGAACCGGGCGTGAAGTAATAGTCAGTGTATTCCCAAATGACCGAGGGACAGGAGGACTTAAGCCATACTGCAGGAAATGGGTTAACGGTTCCCAGTGAGGGCAGGCAGTGGGCAAAAAGGTGCAAAAACGTGAAGGGAAATAATCGTGCAGCTGTGTGAGGCTTCCCGTGTAACGCAGGTTGGTTTTGTTGAGACGATGCTGTGATGGCTGCTTGCAGGAGAGAAGCCCACTTCAGGGGGCTGGAGTTCAGAGTTCACGCAGGAGGAGGAAGTGACCAGGGTAGCAAGAAGGTGGACCCCATAGGGGCAGTGGGGTTGGACTTTCCTAGTGACGGCTCTGCATGGTACCCTGTGACTTTCTGGGGGACCCACCTCCCAGGTTTCAGAAGGAACCCAAACACACTATCTGGTGAGACTGGGAGGCAGTGAGGGGGCAGTTCAACAACAAAGTGGAAGGTGTGTGTGAGGCAGAGTCACAAGGGGGTGCTGAGGGAGGCTATTTGTGCATTCAGGTTTTGGTTTTTTTTAAGTTTTATTGGGGAACAGTGTGTTTTTTCCAGGACCCATCAGCTCCAAGTCAAGTTGTCCTCCAATCTTAGTTGTGGAGGGTGCAGCTCAGCTGCAAGTCCAGTTGCTGTTTTCAGTCCAGTTGCGGGGGGGGGGGCACAGCCCACCATCCCATGCGGGAGTTGAACTGGCAACCTTGTTGTTAAGAGCATGCGCTCTAACCAACTGAGCCATCCGGCCGCCCACTGGCAGCTCAGCAGCAGCTCAGCTCAAGTTGTTGTCTTCAATCCAGGTGCCGAGGGCGCAGCTCACTGGCCCATGTGGGAATCGAACCGGCAACCCTGTTGCTCAGAGCTTGCTGCTCTAACCAACTGAGCCACCTAGCTGTCCTATCTGTGCATTCATAAGTCTTTTGTTCGCGTTCCTGGGCAGCTGACCCACCCACGCAGCAGAGCTGACCCCTCTGTTATTAGGGTTTTTTGCTATGGGCCATTTTTGGGAACTTCATATGGCTGAAATGATGGTGGAAACCTGGGGTCCATCGCATGCAGATGACACACTCCAAATGTATCCCCTCCCCACTTTCTTTTTGTTTTGTTTTATAAAACATCTTTTACTTAAAAATGAGGCCTGTCAACATGGATATATGTGTCACACATGAATAAACCTAAATTAAGGCATGGAACATGATTGGCATAAAGTTAGCGCTGGAGGGTGGTTTGCGGCTGTTCTACAAGAAGTAAATATTCCTGCTTTAAACCACAACAGTTCTCTCCTGAGGCTGTATCCTGGGAGATGAAGGCCCCTTTGGGTCCAGAGACCATTTGGAGGAGGGACGTGCAAGATGGACCTCCGTTTTGGAGGAGTTGGAGGTCAGGTGGAGGGCAGCGTGGGAGAAAGGGAGGGTACCCAAAGTGGGCACAGTGGTGACAGGTGGTGACAGGTAGGATGAGGGGCACCTGATAGTACATTGAGACTGGCTAAATTTGATAAATCTTCCCTCAGACATTACAAGTTTGTTCAGCCCCTATGTGGCCAGGATTCCATACACAGAAATAAGGAGACACAGTCCTGCTACCCAGGAGCTGGAGAGAGGAGCGATGCTAGAGACAACCCCTGATGCGGCAGGATGTTTGGCTGCCATCACCTGAGTAGGCGGGTTGGAGGGTAAGAGTTTTTCGATGTTGGCATTTCCTTATCTAAGAAATCTGGGAAGTCAGTCCTTATGAAGAGAACCGATTTTGTTCTGATCCAGTGAGCACCCCCTATTGTGAGAACTAGATATTTGCATGACATCTGACCCCAAGACTTAGGGATCTCTCACCTGAGTTATTTTCTCTGGCTGAGAATACGAATGCATGCTGCCCACTTTGCATGCCAGGGGCTGCATTCTAGCGAAATGAATCACTCACATTAACCCAATCCAATCCTCTAGCCCGTGGCGACATGACTCCAGAAACACCATGACGTCCAGTGAGCAGACAGGATCCTCCAGGAACACAGACTGTAGGCAGTGAGTAGCAGTGGGAAGTTGGGGAGACATCGATAACTTACGAATGAGGGAAGAGAACACATATGAGGACGCGAGGCATGCCCCACTGGCACTTCCGGGAAGAGGCCGAGTGTCAGATAGTAACACAGATCCGGAGCATGAGGCTGCACTGACCCATGGCAGCTCTGCGCAGCTGCAAGGCCAGCCCATCCCAGCCCACCCTGGCTGGTGCCCTGACCTTGGTAATGGAGCGGACCCATCATGGGTCATTCAGCACCAGCCTCTCATGTGTGGGCGTGAACATTATTATTATTATTATTTTAGTTTTAAGTAAACTTTATGGAGAGAGGAATTCATTATTTCTTATGCTTCCAATAAGTTGACCACACATTTTAGACGTTTAAAAAGTTCTCTAGGGGCAGCTGGTTAGCTCAGTAGGTTAGAGTGCAGTGCTCATAACACCAAGGTTGCAGGTTCGATCCCCACATGGACCACTGAGCCGCGCCCTCCACAACTAGATTGAAAACAACTACTTGACTTGGAGCTGATGGGTCCTGGAAAAACACACCGTTCCCCAATTTAAAGAAAAAAAGTGCTCTAAAAAATGTCTTATTAAGACATACAAATTGCTAGTTATATATAAACAATCACGGGGATGTAAAGTACAGCACAGAGAATATAGCTAATAATATTGTAATAACTATGTATGGTGTCAGATGGGTACTGGACTTGTGGGGGTGATCACTTCATAAGGTATATAAATGTCTAACCACTATGCTGTATACCTGAAACTAATGTAATATTGTATGTCAACTGAGATTGAAAAATAAACTTTAAAAAATGTCTTGTTGAAAGATGCTAATAGATAAGGATTATGAAATAGTAGGCTTACCTTTTTTACATCCCTCACCAGCAAATGAAGTGTGTTTGGTGGACCCAGTCTCTGAAAGAGAAGCATTCAGCCATGTTAAATATGTTCTTCTCTTGGGCCGGCCAAGTGGCGTGGTGGTTAAGCGCTGGCTTGGGAAGCCAGTGGCGCTGGTTCGGTCCCACATATGAGAGCCAGTGACACTGCCCTCAAAAAAAAAAAAATACATGTTTTTCTCTTTAACTCAGAGCAAAATCCTACCCCACTCTATAGAATTAATGAATTATGAGAACTGGATCGTAACAAACTGTGAGCCTGTTTCTTTTATAAGACAGGACTGGTTGTGGTTAAGAAGTATCCAACACACAGGGTCGGGCCTGGTTAATACTTGGATGGGAGAAGTATCCAACACATTCAACTATTAGGTTGTGGGAAAAGTCATGATGTATTTTTTCTATGTTTTTTGTTGCAAAAATGCGATATGACTTTTCCGAGAATCTAATATGTTAAATATGTTTCATTGCGCTATTTTTTTTTTTAAAGATTTTATTGGGGAATTGGCGGAGGGGAACAGCGTTGGGGAATCGGGGAAGGGGCACAGACAAGTTGCTGTCTTTTTGCTCCTCAGTTTAGTTGTGGAGGATGTTGCTTCACTGTTGGTATCGTCATTGCGCTCTTCCCGGATGAGGCAGATCGGTCGCCGGCCTCTGGATGGTCGCTCACCGCGGCTATTGGCAGCTCACTCTTGGCTGCCAGCCGCTCACGCTGGCTGCGGACCACTCACTGTAGCCTATGGCAGCCCACTGCAGCAGGGGCTGCAGCCCACACCATCACAGGGGCTCGCACAGCCCAGCTCCAGGTGGAGCTGTTGTTCACCACCTTAGCTGTAGAAGGCAGTGTCACTGGCCCTCATGTGGGATCCGAACCGGGGCCACTGGCATCCCAAAACCAGTGCTTAACCAATGCGCCACTCGGCCGGCCCCTCATTGCGCTATTTTAAAAAGCATCTTATGATGTTCAACGTTGTGTTAAAAATTCACCAAGTTTTAGCAAACAGCTGCCGAGGACATTTCTGCTATTTAAAATTTTATAATGGGGAAAGGAAATGTAAATTCTCAGAATTCATATTGTCACAATATAAGCCAAGAGGATTTCATTCAAGCCCTTCTTTCCTTCCTTCCTTCCTTCCTTCCTTCCTTCCTTCCTTCCTTCCTTCCTTCCTTCCTTCCTTCTTTCCTTCCTTCCTTCCTTCCAATTATATTTATTGGGGTTACAATGGTTAGTAAAATTACATAGATTTCAAGTATACAATTCCATAATACGTCATCTGTATATTGTATTGTGTGCTCACCACCCAGAGTCAGTCCTCCTTCCATCACCATATACTTGACTCCATTTATCCTCTTCTACCACCCCCCTCCCCCTTATACTCTGGTAACCACTAAACTGTTGTCTATGTCTGAGTTTTTGTTTCTTTATTTGTCAAGCACTTCCTTTCTAATACAGTGGAGCTTCTTGCTGTGAAAACTTGATTCTACACTTTCACTAAAGCCACATAAAAATGGGGGTCTCCAGGAACAAAGGCCTGCTCACCCTGGTAACTTTTCACTCAGCTCGTGAAAGCCTGGCTGACTTAGGAAGCTAGCTTCTCTCTGTACAGGTTAGTCCTCAGGTACCACACCTGAGTTAATACTATGGAAGGGAGCGTCCACTAGGTATGGCAGGAGCTGGTAAGGATGTGACCACAGGCTGTGGCCCCAGCAGGTAAGACTCGCTGCCTGCTGTTCAATGGCGGCTCTCCCAGCGGACACTGTGCTTCAGTGATTCTGTGCTCACCTGGGCTCTGTCATGCACAGGACCCACCAGAGACGACTGTACCCAGATGCCCGGCTCCCCTGGCCCCGCCCCCTTTAGAACACTCACCGTGTTGTAAAGTTCTTCCAGCCTCGGGATGGTAAGAAAGTGTTGCATGTTCACTCCGTTTTCAATCAGGAGCTTCACAAAGTCGACACGATCTAAAACTAAGGCATCCAGCATGGCTTGTTCCAGAGCATTCACCTGCGTGAGGCAAGGAGAGGGAGCTCAGGATGACCTCACAGGGGGACGCTAGGCAGCAGGCAGGTGAGAAACTCTGGAAAAGTGTATTCTGACCCCCAGATCCTAGAGCTTTCTGACCATGGTTCTCTTTGCGACTGGTCCTCAGCAAACATGCCCCATCTCCCCTTCCCTTTCTCCTCGGTTTGGGCCCCTATGTGTCAGACCAAAGAGCAAAGTTTGATAAAAAGAGAAAAAAAATGATGTTCTCCTTTTTTATAAAAACAAATTGAAGAGGATTCAGAATTACAGCTAAACTGGCATCACTCTCTCCAGCCTCCAGTTTTGTTTTCAATTAAAATAGTTTAGGGCTGGCTGAGTGGCGTGTTGGTTAAGAGCTGGCTTGAGACACGGGCTCTGAGCAGCAGGGCCCGGGTTTGGATCCCACATAGGAGGGCCAGTGATGCTGCACCCTCTACAGCTAAGATGTTGAACAACAGCTCCACCTGGAGCTAGGCTGCTGTGAGTCCCCGGGGACGGCATAGCTGCAGCCCCTGCTGCCGTGGGCTGCCATAGGCTACAGCGAGTGGCCGGCAGCCAGCGTGAGCTGCCAAGAGCTGCTGTGAGTGGCTGTCCAGAGGCTGGCGACCGATCTGCCTCATCCGGGAAGAGCGCAATGATAATACCAACATGGGCCAGTGAAGCAATGTCCTCCACAACTGGACTGAAGAACAAATGGACAGCAACTTGTCTGTTCCCCTTTCCTGGTTCCCCAATGCTATTCCCCTCCCCTAATTCCCCAATTTAAGAAAAAAACCCCAATAGTTTATTAGTTTTCTTTTAATATAAACACAGAAGTTGTAGTGTTCTTTTCCAAATGAAACTGTGATCAATCGATCACTACTTGAATCTCTCCACTCTATAAACAGTCTTTTTTGAGGTGATAGATTGTAACATTTTATTTACTACTATTTATCATTTCTGTGGCTGCCCTTTAAATGCCAGGGAACTGCAGCCCTCAGGATGACGTGAAGACTTGCTGGAGACAGTTTGTTTCCTGGGCTGAGAATGCCCTATGGCAGCTGGCTGGGACAGAGTGAGCATGCAGCATGCCACCAGGGTGAGTGATGCCACTTACTTGTCCCCACAGAGGCCCAGCACCCTGTCTCGCCTGTGTCCTGACAGTAGCAAGGCCAGGAACTGTGATGTGTGGCTCCAGCCTGCCAGCCCAGATGGCGGCTGTCATGTCCACACCCCATTTAGAGGCTCCATCTTTTGTTCCATAATAATTGGTGAGTTTCCCATATTTTTAAGCACCAAGCATGTGTGTCTTGTGTGGAGTAAAATGACTGGGGCCTCCTCTCTGTGTGGCTCCATCCCCACAAAGCAGGAACGTTTGGCGTTTATGACAACCTGATAACTACATCACAGCAAAGCTGACATTGCTGGTCAAAATGCTGACACTATCCCATCAGTGCTTTCCCATGGCCTCCTGGGACTCAGAGCCCAAGGTGGGGCTGAAGCAAAGGCACCAGCACTGCCCCTACCCCTGGAGGAAGAGGGTGACAGGCTCCATGACCTCTGTGATCCCAAGAAATAGAAGAAAGATTTTCCATGTACCCAGTTCAGCAGCTCAAGCTTCCGGGGGTCCATTTCTTCCTCTGCCTCCTCCTTCACTTTCCCTTTCTTCTTGCCTTTGCCTTTCCCCCTGGCTCCCTTGGTGGTGGTTGTGGGTGGCTTCTTCTCCTTCTCCATGACCTTGCTATCTGCTGGGGGAGCCAGGCTTCCCAGGGGCTGCAGTCCACAGCAAGCAGAGTTAGGGAAAGATATGAAAGCTGCGCTGACCCTCACACATGCACACAGACATGTGCACACATGCACACATGCATACAGGTACATGTTAGCACATGTACACACTCATTGCAGGCCTGTCAATGTGCTGGAGATGCCCTGATATCATGGACCACGGCTACTTATGCCCTGACAAGTAAGTGCATTTGCGTCCTTAGAGGCTGACATTTTGACTGTTGTGTGTTTTTTCCCAAAGGCAGGTGGTGCTGAGAGGTTAAGTTCAAAGGTGACGGTTGCTTATGTAGATGGGAGAAAATGATTGTGAGGGGGTCAGAGGCAACATGTACAACTGGAGATGCCTGTTTGGAGGGACACGTGAACAGAGCTTCTGGCTTGCACGGAAGGTCTCATGGGTGTTGCTGAGATGCACACAAAATGGGGACAACTGGATGTATGGCTGATTGAATCACGCAAATTAAGAAAAATTGCGAGGTGCCTTAAATATTTTAATTTCCTTTTTAATCTCCCAGTTTCTCCACTCTTGGTAAAGGAATTCAGGGCAAAATGAATTGCTGCATGAATGGTAATGAGGCGGAATGCTGGGGCAGACGCTCTGAAAGATTCCAGAACAAACTGCCAAGAAGGGTGGGTCAGGGATCAGGACCTTCCACTCGGGAAGCAGGAAACCCACTCTTGTTTTTCAGGTTTTTTTCTTTGTCAAGGGATGGCTTTCTGAGGAGGCATTTCTGAGTCACCCACACACACCAGCATCCTCTCACATATTACACACGTGACACACAGATGCCACAGATAAATACCATTCACATGCACTACAGTACATGCACATACACATAACACATACCCCCCACACACGCTACACACAGATACGAGCGCACAATACACTAAACCGTGCTATACACACCAGGCCCCAAAGAACCCTCTCACCCCCATGCAGAGTTCTCTAAGCCTCCAGGATTCATGGAGCATAGTTTGAAAAATCAATACTTACAGTGCACTTATTGTATTTAATGTTAATGGGCTATTTTCTTTCTTTAAAAGAGTACAAACCCACTTTCACCAGCAACGCTAAAGTATTTCGTGGTTATTTCTTTGAGGGCACTGGCTTGAATCTGTGAATTGTGCTACCAGCTCTTGCTTTCTCTTGGTTCTATGATATTAAATAGCATTATCTCCTAACAATCCTAGTGGATCACACATTGTCTCATCAGAAGCCCCAGATAATTTCCTGACAGCACGTCACAAGGGAGAATGTACTAACACATTACGGTACAAAGCCAGGATAAAAGCTAGGAATTGAGAAAACACTGAGTTTCACCGGCCAGTGGGGCCCGAAGACAAAAATCTGGCTCCGTGCTATGTCAACGCGGTTCCAAGCCAGAGCCAGGCTCAGCTGGTCCGGGGCGGATGCATTTGTTCCTGGAATGCAAGAAACGAGGCATTTTTCACTCCATGCCTGGACCGCCCCGCTGGGTCCCGCGTGTGCCTAGCAGTGAGCATGGGCTTCCCAGGCTGGTTCAGTGAGGTTCCAGAACTAAGCACCACTGCTGTTCTCTTGCCCCACTCAGACCCTAACGCCAAGAACTCCATATTCTCAAAGGGCTGCCAGGCAGGAGGGTGGAGGCAGCCTCTTTCCATGACAGCTCAGCATGGTGTCCCTGGGAGGGACAAAGGAGGAACCCAGTGACTCTGGGAGCCCCATCTGCAAGAGGACAGAGCCCTGAGACTGTTCAGACATCTGCCTGGCCAAGCCAATGGGTGCTGCCTCTCCAGACCGAAGGTGAGCACAGCCCAGGAGCAGTAGCCCCAGCTACAGGGAGACCAGCCCAGCCAGGCAGCCGGCCCACTGGTGACACCTCTCCTATCTTCTGTAGCCCTGTCATTGTCCCAATACCGCCAACTGGCAGGAAGTGTGTGTGTCCCCAAGCAACCCCGAGTGGCCAGGTCTCAGCATGTCATTATGAGTGGGACAACGAAGATGGACAAAGCACTAGAAGATGCAATGATTATTTAAAAAAAAGTTCCATGTTTACCGTCTATAAGTTGAAACCCTTAGTGAACTGGTTACAAACTGGTTCTGACTTCAGACCACCCTGGTTCCTGGGCAGCCACAGAAAGCACCCCTCCCAGGAAACCCTTGTCATTCTATTGTGGCTTCGTGCTGAGATCATTCTCAGCAGCCTGGCTGGCTCGGGGTCCTAGCACCAAGGGACACAACTCCTGGCAGAAGGGGGAGGATTTTCCTGGGCACATGTGAAACCCCAGCCCCCGCCAGCCCTGGAAAGACAGGTGTCTCCAGGTCCCGCGAGCTCACCTTTCAGCAGCGCAGTTAAAATCGCCATCTCTATGTCTTGCTGACCCTCAGAACCCATTCTAAACACGGTGACCTAAAAACAGGTTAATCATGAAAAGAGCGAGTCAGAGTTGAAAACAAGAGGGAGAATTGGGGTGTCTTTTTTAAAAGGACCACAGAGATGGAAGTGTAATACAGTGATTCTGAGACCAAAACCATTTTGCACCTGGTGCCTCTGATTTCCAGAAGTGACGGCATTGCTCATCCTGGCTTGGGACCCTTGCTCGAATTCTTGTATTATGATTTATCTCGTTTGCTCCTTCAGGATCTACACTCCAATATCTAAGTTGCTATGGGCGATGACAGAATCATTGCTACTCAGATTCCATATACAGACATACCTCATTATATTGTGCTTCATTTTGTTGTGTTTGGCCAGGGTTGTTTTTACAAACGGAAGGCAAGACCCTCCACCAGCAAGATTACAATGCGCTGAAGGCGCAGATGATGGTTAGCATATTTTAGCAATGAAGTTATTTTTAATTGAGGTACGTACATTGTTTCTTTTAGACGCATTGCTATGGCACCCATAATAGAATACACAATAGTGTAAATAGAACTTTTATCGGTGCTGGGAAACCATAAACTTCGTGTGACTCGCTTTATTGCATACTCGCTTTACTGTGGTGATCCGGAGCCGAACCTGTGATATCTCCGAGGTCTGCCTGTGTCTGTAGGAAATTTCTTGATTTAGAATTTTGAAGAGGCTGTTTTATATGTGCCCATTCCTTATAAGCATAATTAAGGAACCAAGGAATGGGACATAATGGCAGGAAGACCTCGTTTAATGGAGCATCAAAGATACTGGGTTTGTTACAAACTGAGAGCAAGATCCTCCACCAGCACAAAGATTATGACTCATTTTATTGAGATACTCAAATTACTGAGGTTGTCTGGAACTAAACCCACAGTATCTCTGAGGTTTCCCTGTAGTGGATTCAGGAAGTGAAGTGATAAAATTTGCAAGCACACTTAAAAGGATGGCATATGTATGTCCCTCCTCAAACCTTTATATCTGATGAATGTCATGAACCTTGGAATTGGTGCGATATGGCCGGATGTCACTTAACACCTTCTAAGGCCTGAACACACCTGGGTCCCTCCCTGGTGTCCGCTCAGGGAGCTTCCATCACACGGCCATAACCGTCCCTTTGGCGTGGATTGTAAACTGCCGATTGGAAAAGGCTGAACTAGTAGTACACAAACAGCTCCCTCATGCCCACATGGGCCGAATTAGAAAGGAAACACAGTTCTCTCTGTGGACCTGGTCTAGAAATAAACTCAGTACACTTACGAGTTCTTTCTTCTTCATGCACTCCATTACGATTGCAAACAGCTGGTACGACTGCATCTTGCTGTAATTAAATGTTTTCTGGATGGTGACGAGAAGCTGATCCCTGAGGGATTCATTGATTACCCTGTTCAAAGGAAACGCAAAAGAGAAGAAAGCGGCACACAGTAAGAGGGCACACGTGAATCAATCAGACATCCCTATGTCCATCTGTTGTCTCTGGTTGGAAGCTTTCCCACTGGAGTGGATCCCGGGATAGGAGACAAAGAGGGACCATAGTGAAACACTGAAAAACTGTGCTCACACATGTCCTAAGTTCCAGGCTTGTGTTACCTTATCTTCCTGAGGTAACATCTTCGGAATGGCTGAACGTATCATGGAAGGTTTTCTCCTCACCCTAACGAGAAGGCAGTTAAAAACCCACCCCCTGTAACATGTGGGAAAGCCTACCCTCCTTCTTCACAGTACTTGTGCGCAAAGGACAGGATATCGGAGGCGCGGCCACTGCCATCGCAGACCACCACGGGGACTGGAGGCTCCTCCCGGAGATACTCCAAGACGATGGAAAAGACGTTCGGGCCCCCTTCCACCACGAGGCCCACGACAGGCACACCCTGCCCCAGTCCTGCAACACACACCACGTTGGCGTCAGACCCACGTCACAGCACGGCCCACTCCCTCATTCCCGTTGCTGAAATTAAAACCTTTATGACTGGATGGATGGTTCCCCAAGAGACCTGGAGGAATCCAGGCACGTGATGGTTGCTTTCATTCTTTTATTTAAACCCCTTACTGGAGAAAAACAGAGCCTTAAAATCATGAACTCTTTGAATCACGTGTGATTAAGCTCCAGGTAGAACTCACCTGGCATACGGCTACCTCAAGGTGAGATGTGAGAAACAGTGGAAGATTCTCTGTGCTAAAGATAATTACCAGGGCCGGCCGAGTGGTGCAGTGGTTAAGTGCTGGCTTGGGACACCAGCGGCCCCAGTTCGGTCCCACATATGAGGGCCAGTGACACTGCCCTCAAAAAACAAAAAACAAACAAAAAAAAAAAAACAATTACCTGCCTTGCTGCCCTGCCCAGGGGTCTGACATTCCCACCCCGGATGGCTGTCCCCTGAAGCATGACACAGTGAAAGGGGCCCTGGGTCAGCGACAGGAGTGCCACTCAGGTAATAGCCACGTGACATTGGGCCAACCACCAAACCACCAGGAGCCCTAGAGGACCACTTGTCAAAGATGAATCATCACCATGACTCTCTTATCTCCTAAAGGAGCAATACATAAAAAGGAGGAGAAAGTGTTTGGATATCAAAGCCTTTTGTAAACTGTAAGTGGCATATAAGTGTGGTCTGTTGTGTCATTGCTGTTGTGTCATTGTTTCTGCCCCCAGGGCTTGGAACAGGCAGAGTTTCTGGGAGGACAAACACATCCACCACCATTAGCCCATCAGTTAATAATTTGTTCCCAGAGCCCCCCCCCCCCCGTCTCTACCAGGTAACAGGACTCAGAGAACGTGGTAGAAGCAGGACAACTTTTGGCTGCAGAACCAGCAGGGTGGGTCTAGGAGGCAGGAGGATTCTGGAAACCTGGGATCCTGGAGAGGATAGACCCTAGGGCTGGAGGGCAGCAAAGACCAACTTGCCTACTGCACAATTTTACCCCAAACTGGCCATGATAGAGTACATTCTGAGCATCATTCACCAGGTATCCTGGGAGCTGTTTGATCAACGTTAACAAACAACAGGTAGACGTGTGCTTTGGTAGAAGGCCTTCAGATAAAATCTGTGAGTGCACATTAGGAAATGCCCTAAAAGTTTCAGGTGGAGGAATTCAGAGTTTCTGGCTTGCTTCCGTGATGCATTGCTGTATTAGGAGCTCTTAAGTATTTTGAACCACTTTGCCGTCTCCTACCAGAATAGTCTTAGTTAAGTTCAGTTCAGCAAAGGAGCATTGGAGGGCCTGCCTAGGGCCAGACCCTGGCCGGGAGAAATGGACCAAGGTGCCGTGGATCCTTCCTTGGAGGCTGCCAACCCAAGCAAACCTTGGCACTCTTCAGGAATAGGGTGGCCCCATCACCCTCTCTTCTAGAAATAGAGCAGAGTTGCTCCTTCTTGGCTTGGGCTGGACTCCCCGAAGTTCCATGCTGTGACAGGTGACGACTGGGCACCCCTTTGCTGTCCCTGCCCCACTCAGAGCCCCAGGCAAAGGATGACAAAGGGAAGCCCACCCATCACGTGGCCAGGTGAAAACTTACAAGTCCGGAAAGCCAAGAGAGTGTGAGGACAAAAGTGTCAGTCATCAGCCACTTTATCAATGGAAATGTGACTCTTGGAAATCCACAACTTTTCATTCTAACCACCGTGCAATCTCACGGTCTCTTTAATGATGCTTTGTAATGACCATTTTCCTGGCCATCTTTCACAAAACTCTTACCAGTAATGGTAAAAAACAAAATACTCTTTAAGATCATTTTTTAAAAATTGTTTGACAATAATGGTTGGTAGAGTATGAACACAGTCCAAGAGAGTACACCCATTATTTTAATTCTAATATGTTATGCTCATGTCATCTGGTTGGGGTTCACTCCTTTCTTTCTAGCTTGGCCTCAGCATTCTCCCCCAGAGCTGTGCCAGTGGGACCAGCTCGGACGGTGCCCTGTCGGGAGCAGATGGCCCCTTGCAACCCCCTCCAGGGGTATCCCCACCTGGCCCGTCCTCGTCTGCATGAGAGACCAGAGCTAAAGATATTGAATTTAACGATCATATTACACTTTGTCGACAGAGGAAATCATACTAAGTCTTTGAGAAAATCTTTTTGTTCAAACATTAAGAAATAACGACATTATAGGGAACCAGAACCATTGGACAACATGGTAGGCAGTGGCATCACGATGACAGCAACTGCAGAGCTGTTTCTTGCATCAACCCCCCTTGTAAACTTGGGACAAAGCATCATGACGTGGCTCAATGAGTGAGATTTGGCAGGTGGCTAAGGTAAGGGGTGAAGGTAAGTCAGCTGTCGGTCTCACAAGAACCAGAGTCCAGGCTTACAGCACCCCGGGCGGTTTCCTTCTTGGCCTGGTTTTCAGGGCAGCTGCGGCCCAGTGTCTCTGGCCTTTACCAGAACTTACTTGTATTAATCTTTTGCAGAGAGATGTGTTTTTCCAGCTGTCTCCTCAGCTTCACCTCGGCGCCGTATTTGCCCAGGGTGCCGTTGTCGGCCAGGATGAAGTGAGTGTGGCAGTTGTTAAGCACAGAAAGCTTGCTGAGAGGGTTGGACATTGTCTGGTATACTCTGGTGACCTGACAAAATGCACAGCACAGGTCAGAGCTGCAGGCTCGGGCGGGTATCAAGACTAACAGTGGAGAGGGCCGGCCGAATGGCTCAGTTGGTTAAGAGCTCGCTTAAGTGTGCAAGCTGAGCTCTGAGCAACAGCAGTTCGAGGCCAGCCCGAGCTGAGTTGCCGTTGAGCTGCCAACAGGTGGCAGGATGGCTCAGCTAAAAAAAAAAGAAAGAAAAAAAAAAAAAAGACTAACAGTGGAAGCAAGAATACACGTATACAAGGTCCTACAATTAAGTTCACAAACTCGTTGCAATGGTGTTGCTAACCTTTTTTGATATCAGAGGGGTTATTCATTATGAATTGTATGAACTGGACAAACAGTGAACCAAGTTTACTATTTGGAAGTGCTGAAGAGACTGCATGAAAAAGTTAGACAACCTGAACTTTTCGCCAACAATTCATAGCTCTTGCATCATGACAATGCACCAGTTCACACGGCACTGTGTGTGAGGGAGTTTTTAGTGAGTAAACAAATAACTGTATGGGAACACCCTCCCTACTCACCTGATCTGGCCCCTAATGACTTCTTTCTTTACCCAAAGATAAAGGAAATATTGAACGGAAGACATTTTGATGACATTCAGGACATCAAGGGTAATACAATGACAGCCCTGATGGCCATTCCAGAAAAAGAGTTCCAAAATTTCTTTGAAGGGTAGACTAGGCACTGGCCTCAGTGCATAGCTTCCCAAGGGGAGGACTTCGAAGGTGACCATAGTGATATTCAGCCATGAGGTATGGAGCACTTTTTCTAGGATGAGTTTGCACACTTAATTGTCTGACCTCATATATATATCAACTGCTTCCCCTTGTTGTGCCTTTAAGCCTACTGTCACTTCCCTGTCCTTTCTAATGAAGGATTTTTTTTTTTTTACAAATTTCTATATTAAATTTAGAAAAAAAAAGTATTTTAGATGATGATCACCCAGCAATCATACTCCTGGGCATTTGTCACAGAGAAATGAAAACTTATGTTAACACAAAATCCTATACTTGAATGTTTATGGCAGATTCATTTGTAATATCCAACTGGAAACAGCCCAATAGATAAATAGTTAAGTAAACTGTGGCCCATCCGTACCACGGAATACCTCTCAACAATAAAAAGGGGCAAACTCTGACACACAACAACCCGATCTCCAGAGAATTCTCATGGTGTGAAAAAAGCCAGTCCTCAAAGTTTTCCACTATGTGACCCCACTTACATAACATTCTTGAAATGCTAAAACTGTGGATGAGGGTAGATTAGTGGTTTCCAGGGGTTCAAGAGGAAGTGTGGTTGAGAGGGAAGTGGGATGGATGGTAAAGGGCAACCTGGGGGACCCTCGTGGTGATTGGAGCCTCCTGTGTCTGATTGTACCAGTGGCAGCATCCTGGCTGTGAGATTGGGCCATAGTTTTGGGGAAGGAGAAAGGGCATATGAGAACTCTCTTCCTTATTTCTTATAACCGCAGGTGCATCTACAATGATCTCAAAATAAAGACTTTGCTTTTTAAAAATTGCCAGCATCTGAGAAGAACATACTTACATCCTTGCCGATCAAGTCTTCCTTGTTCTCCACGATGCCCCATGGAGCGATTCCTATGGTACAAACCCGGCCTCTGGACTTGGAGGAGTGGTCCTTTAAGGCATCCCCTACATGGCTGATGACACCTGTGAGCAGCCACAAGTCATATTTCAAGGCCCTTTCCTTCCCATCATTCCATTATTCGTGAACTTTAGGGCCCCCTTCTCTGAGCTCAACGCCCTTCTAGAGAACAGGGTTGAGACCTAAATATCTTCATCATTAAAGAAAGTACATCAAAAGTCTGAGTTCTTCATCACTAGTCACCTTGGGTTAGCTCCCAGAAAAGGGAAAACAAAAACGAAAACCAAACCAGCTTTACGAGTTTCCAAGACCTAAGGATGGGAGTCTCTTTGGCAGTCCCTGGCTGCACTCAGCTAAAGCTGACAGCCAGACTGTCTCTGGCTCTCTGTGCCTCAGTTTCCTCTCCCATATGATGGGAAAGGACTGTCGAGAACCTCAGTGAAAACAAGGCTTATACAGGGCTCAATTTAAGGAGTGATGCATAGTGGGTGCTGGAAATGGGGACCCTTATCCCTATCACACCCAAACGAAAAACAAGCTACTGAATAAAGACTTTAATTCTGCCAAAAATATCATCAGGAGGCAACACACTGTGATTTCTGATCTTAATTATAGACATATATTGTTTTATTGCTCTTTGCAGATATTACATTTTTATAAATGGAAGGTTTGTGGCAACCCTGCATCTAGCAAGTCTGTCGGTGCCATTTTCCTAAAGGCTCAGATGATGGTTAGCATTTTTTTTTAGCAATGGAGTACTTTTTGAACTAAGATGTGTACATTGTTATTTCTTTATTTGTTTGTTTAGACATAATGCTATTGCACACTTAGACTACAGTCTAGTGCAAACATAATTTATATGAACAGATGCACCAGGAAACCAAAAAATTCTGGTGACTCATTTTATTGTGACACTCGCTTCGCTGCAACTGGAACCAATCTCTCTGACAAGCGCCTGTGTCCCAAACGGTCCTGAAGGACCAGCATGCATCCTGGGTCTGCATGTTGACCGCAAGAGAAAGCTCAGCTCTTACCGGTGCTGACCCCACCGGTGAAGATCCAGGCCCCGGTGGTGACGGCAGCCTTGATCAAGCCTTTCCCAAAGACCTGTTTCAGCTTGGGCTGCATCTCAAAGTTCTGGAGCCCTCCGTGCACGGATATTAGGAGCTTGGGGAGTTCCAGCTGCCAGTCTTTCACCATGAGATGCAGCAGCGAATCTGGCTTGGTGTCATAGGATACGCGGACATACTGCAAAACAGGGTGTGGTGCTCAGTGCCCATTCTCAGCTCTGCCTTCTGTGTTCCAGGGGAACAGGGCTGCCACCCTTGTCCACACAAGAGCTGCCTGGCTTCCCATCCCTCGGGCTGTGGGGCCTCTGTGTGAGTCTATGGCCAAGTGACAGAAAGGAACTTGGAAGGGCTGCCAGATGAAGCAAATAAAAAGACAAGACTTTTCTATGAACCATGAAAACGGATTTAGTATAAGGATGCCTCATGCACTGTTTAGGACATATTTATATTGCAAAATGATCCGTTGTTTACCTGAAATGCAACTATAACTGGGTGTCAGTTTTTTACCTGGCAACCATCACCTTGAGGGAATCCACTCCAAACCTGGTTCAGGATGTTGTTGGGGGATGGCTGCACTGACTGAGGGATGGGAATGGGGGTCATGGACCAACCTTCGGACATGACCTTCCTCTCAAGGTGAAAAAGTGGTTCATGGCCTTAGCCCTTGGAAACCACTTCTCTGGATCCATGCCAGTCTGTAGGGTACCTTTCCAAAAGACCCTTGGTTGTGGTATTTGGAACACAGCTGAATTTTATTTGAACAATAATGTTGGGCCAGTGAAATAAAATGAAATTGTAAAAAGAGTCGACTGGGCACAAGGGGAGTGCTCTTCAGAATTAGCTGAAGGGGTCAACGTGGGCGCCTCCCCTCTCTGGCAGGGCTCACCAGGAAAGCAGAGGGTGTTCCCTATTTACACGCACATGTGAACATCCTACGTTTTCCTGGGCCAGCTGAATGCCGGCCATGGAGGCTGTGGGTGGACTCCAGAAGGAAGTGTTTCCAGGCACTCCTAACCCATTTGAGGGGGGCTGAAGATCCACAGTTAGAAGGAAAACAAAACCAAAGCCCAGACAGCCCCAAAATACAAATCACGTCATTTCTCTCCCATCTCTGGAGCTGGAGCGGTGAATATGGCAGCTGAGTTGGGCTGTGAGTTCACAATCTTGGTGTGGACTGAAGTGACCCTATACATTCTTTATATAGTGCCCAATTTCTAAGTCTCAGGGCTCAAATGCCAAGAGTGCACATACATTGCTTATCTTTGCGTGAAATATCTTAGGAAGGTTGAGCTACGCCCCTGAAGGAAGACCCTGGTGTCTGCAGGCTGGGGGTCTAGGAGGCCGGGCCTTCAGGGGAGGCTGTGGGCTCACCACCGGCTTCCCTTCCGGAGGCCTCTCTTACCAGGGCCTTGGAGTATCCGCCACCCTGGAACTCCAGTGTCCCATAGGAATCTGTAGGGTAGCTCTGGGTGTGTTTACCGACACACCATTTTTCAGGCTGAGTCTCCACCTTTTTGTTTTCCTCCCCATTTTTGCTGGATGTCACGCTGGGCAGAGGGGGAATGTGCTGGTTGGTGAGCTGGCCACAGCAGCACCTGAAATCAAAAGCAAAAGAGAGTCTTTCTATAACATTTTTTTCTTCCTAACGCAAGTTAGCCTGAAGGGGGGAAACTAACACCTTACTTATGCAGCTTCCCTGGGGACAGAAATGCTACTTATGGTGGCCTTTTCCAGATAATCTATTTGGATATCTATTTACATGTCAGCTTGCTGTAAACACACATTGGATGGTTGCCCTTCCTTATTGGACATATTTTAACTCTTTTTGATGTGTTGACAAGGTCAATATGGGCAAGAATTACTGAATATTCTGTGTCAAAGTGCAGTCGTATCCTTCCTAGATAGTCACCTCCCAGAATTTTCTAATATTGTAGAATTTACCTGTTACTCAGTAAAATGTTTCTCCACACAAGTGACATTGAAAGGGTATTTATTTTGCTGCTCATGCATTTGGTGTCACATCTAAAAATCTTTTGCCAAATGCAACGTCACAAAGATTTTACTCCTGTGCTTTCATCTAAGAGTTTTATACTTTTTGCTTTTACATTCAGGCCCTTGATCCGTTTTGAGTTAATTTTTATATATGGTGTGAGGTAGGGGTCTAAATCCATTCTTTTGCATGTTGATAACCACTTGCTTTAGCAACATTTGATAAAGAGACTATTCTTTGACCATTGGTTTTGACAACCTTCCTAAAAACTCAATGGATGTATGGGTTTATTTCTGGGCTCTCAATTTTATCCCACTGGCCTGTATGTCTGTCCTTATGCCTGTACCATATTACTTTCATTACTGTAGCTTTGTAGAAGTTTAGAAACAGGTAGTGTGAGCCCTGCTAATTTGTTTCTGGTTTTATAGGGTTATTTTGGCTATTTGGGGTCCCTTGCAATTCCATCTCAATCAGCTTGTCAGTTTCTACAGAGAAGTCAGCTGGAATTCTGATAGAGATTGCACTGAATCTCTGTCAGTTTCTGCTTCATGAATTTCAGTGCTCTGTTATTAGGTATGTGTATCTTTATGGTTGTTTTGTCTTCCTGATGGGTTGACCTTATTAGCACTATAAAATGTCCCTCTTTATCCCTAGTGACATTTTTTGGTTTTAAAGTCTATTTTGTCTGAAATCAGTATAGCCACCCCCATGTTCTGTGTTGCTACTTGCAAGGGTGGGGCCTGGGCAGAAAAAGGGAGCCCTCACCTCTCAAATGCCCTCACCTGGGTCTTAGCCTCAGCAACGGATATCTGGGAACAGGGTGAGAAATGCTGAAATCCTTTTTCCATCACTGGGGGACAGGAGGAGAGAACCCTAGAATGGAGCCTCTGCTTACTGATCTGGGAAGGGGAGGGAAGAGTACTCTTGGTTCAAATAGCACAGACTGTAACGTTCCTTACTTCATTTTTGTAGGTTTTTTTTTTTTTTTTTGAGGGCAGTGAGTGTCACTGGCCCTCACATGTGGGACCCGAACCGGGGCTGCCGGCCTCCCAAGCTAGCGCCCAACCACCGCGCCACTCGGCCAGCCCTTCGTAAGTTTTCTTGAATACGTATTTCTTCGTTTGCTGTTGGCCCTTGAGACCATGTCCAGGGGCTTTAAATGGTTGTTTGTTTCATTCTATGGTTGTTGTTTTTTTAACCCATGCTAGAGAATGCTTGGAGCTCATGGAAGGACCTTGTGTGAGCCCCTGAAGCCCTTTCTCCTTCTTCTGCTGCCTAGCCACTTGGCTGCATGGAGGGCTTAGTGCTGCCAGAGGCCAAGAAGGGCTGGAACAGATGGTTGCCATCAAGGAGGGCCTGGATGCCACTGAAATAAGGGGGTACATTTAGGTGCAACAGAATGAAGACTTGCACGATGATTGGCATTGTGAATGGTGTTTCTTGCCTTGGGGGCAGGGGGGTAATCACTGGGGTTTAAATGGGGAAAGGAATCTGCAGGGTGCTGTAAAGGGGCAAGCTTTGGGATGTGGGGCTCTGAGGTTGCATACGTCAAGTACATTTGATCCAGGGGACTCTAAGGGTCTGTACAGTCTGTGTGACCCCATCAGCACGGATCTCCTAGTAGGTGGGTGGATATACAGATAAATCATTACCCCCAACCCTCCAAACAGCCTCATAGCTTTTGCTCCCAGAGATATAACGTTTTAGCTCAATTCATCTCTGATCACTTTCATAACTGTAGACAGACTTCTGGTAGTTCATAACAGATGCATTTTCATGTAGGTGAATGGAATTGCTGGATGTTTTGTGCACAGTAAACCCTCTCATAACATTCCATCTGGTTGCCTTCACCACTCAGATCTTTCCTGTGATGGGAATTCATTTTCATCGAAATAACTTTATGAACTCTAACAAAGAGGCTAGGAAGTTACCCTGGAGATCTGCAGAAAGCCCTCTGTGTCTCCATCTCAGAAAGGCTAATCTGAGTTCTATGGGCCCATCTGGTTACGAGATTTCACCTGATTTCACCTTCCGGGTGAGTGGTGGCTAGCAGCTTTCACAAGATTATTTGCATCTTAACAGAGGAGCTTATTAGTCCAAGCAACTCCCTAGCTAATGGCCCACATGGGGATGGATTCTGGCCATCCTTCTTGGCTCCTCTTCCCCCGCCCACAGTTACGAGAAGAAGAGTTGCTGACAACTGGTGGATACATGCGAGTGTGATACGATCTTTAATTATGGCTTCCAATTTACCTGTTAGGGTCTTTGGTGCTGGGAATGACAAAGATACATTCTCGTCTGCAAAAGGTTTTTTCTATCCAGGCTTTCTGTCCCTGAAAGAGAAAGACGTGGAAACTAAACCCGTGTATTTCCAATCCGTTGTCAGAGATCATTCTTTTACTTTTATAACATGAATATGCCGTTAACAGGAAGTCAGCTCAAACCATCTGCATAGATACCTCCTGGCAGCCCCCACCCACCTGGGCAGCAATGCTGACCTGAGGCTCCCTTTTCTCAGAGGATGCCACTTCCTGGAAGGTGGCAGTGGCAACCACATGTCACAGAGGCCCTGCCCTGCGAGTTCATGTCAAGGACAGAGGCCGCTTTTGTTGCTAGACAAAGAGTCTTGGCCCCCATCCCAGCCTTGCAGAGACAATCCCATTTGGGTCTCCATCTTCCTGGAAGAACTTGTAAGCCTCACCCAAACTGAGCCTTTCTGGAGAAACCTCAGAGTCAGCTGGTCACTTGGCTTCTTTTTTAATAATGGGAATGACTAGAATTCTAAGCCTTCCCCAGGGGCCTTCAAAAGGCAGCGCCATACACTTTTCTCTCCAAATCATTAAATGAGAGGAAGGAGGGAGCGTCAATCCAGAGAAGAAAGCTCAGAATTGCAAGCCTCAAAGGCCCCTGCCCCAGGCCTTCCTATGGCAGAC
This sequence comes from Aselliscus stoliczkanus, assembly GCA_033961575.1. Classification (NCBI taxonomy): domain Eukaryota; kingdom Metazoa; phylum Chordata; class Mammalia; order Chiroptera; family Hipposideridae; genus Aselliscus; species Aselliscus stoliczkanus. Next base: position 34,013,929 of record CM066741.1, read on the forward strand.
ATTCTAACACTCCATGCAAAAGCCTAATGGAGGGTTTTCTGCCTGGAAAGAAAGCGTGTTTGCCCTTGTGCATCTCACTCCTCACCTCCCAGAGAAGCTGGGAGCTCATCCTTTATTTATTTTTATATTTTTTGGAAACACATAAAGTTCACAGTATTTGGACGATATGCCTTTGATTACAGACAAAAGAACTTTCAGTAAATAGTGAACTTCTGTGAGAAAGCTACATTTTCCCAGACACACAGGATTCCAGGACTGAACAAATAAGTCAATATATTGTGTAATGGGAGCTGGGCTTCTCCCTGTTGGAGAAGGAAGTTACAGACATGGAAAGTGGGGAAGGTAGCCTTGGACTCAAACGGAAATTATCAGTAGGAACCCATGGTGTGTAACACATAGAGACAGATATAAAAACAGATATAGGTATAGGTGTGTGTGGTCCCTCTCTATACACACAGACACACACGCCACACACATATTTATGGCATATTGTGTTAGTTATCTATTGTTTGATGTAACCGATTGACCCAAAACTTAGTGGCTGAAAACAACAAATATTTATTGTCACAGCTTTTGTGGAACCGGGATTGGATGAGGCTTAGCTGGGCGACCCTGACTCTGGGGTTCTCACAAGGACTCATCCAGCTATGGGTTGGGGCCGAGGTCTCATCTGAAGGAACCTAACTGGGGAGGATCCATGTCTAATGGTTGTTGGTGAAAGTCACGTTCATTCCAGGGTTGTTGGCTCAACGCCCCCCTCCCTTCCTTGCCATGCACTTGAGCCTGTACGTAGGGCAGCCCACCGCATGTCAGATGACCTCCATCCGAATCAGGGACGCAAGAGGCAGGCACCACAGAAGCCACGGTCTCTTTATAACTGAATTTCTGAAGTGACATCTCATCACTTTTGCCATGTTCTGTTCATCAGAAGCAAGTAACTCAGTCCAGCCCACACTCAAGGGGAGAGATTACTGCAGCGTAAGTGCTCAGCATTATGCTTTTGTTTGCTGAGGCATCCGTTTCAGAAGACATCTCAAGTGAACGTATTGCCACAGCTACTAGCAACGCCATTGGAAAAGGAACTAAGCAGCCCCACCCATAAAGATTCCTCTTTCAGATAGCTCTGGGGAACCTAAACTGTTGACCACTTGAGTGACCCCTCTTCTCCCTTCTCATGTCCTAATTCTAGCTCTTAGGATTTAAATTAGCCAATAAAGGAGGGCCATGGAAACCCTAGACACCCCACCCTGGGGTTTCACAGAGGCAGAGCCCCAGGTCTGGGCTCCCTGCCCCTCTCTCTACCTGTGTCTTCACTGTGTGGCCCTTGAAGTACCATGTACACTCCGGGACCTGTGAGTAATGAGTCTTGTGTTTCAACGTTCCCTTGGGTTTTGCTGAAGTGCATTTTGCATTCATAAGAACCAGAAGGGCTGGTCCAGACACCACATTCGTCCCAGAGGGGAAATGTCTGTGGGGGGGAATCAATAAGAGTAGCACAGGCCCAGGCAAGGGCCTCAGGCATTCTTAGCCCAGAGAATCATTATCAATAGGCTGGGACAGACACAAAGTTACATAGGCATGAATGTCAGCAGGCTGGCATCATGGGAGTCACATGTCCATCACGCATATATATGCATGTCTGTATGCAATCCATTCATACATTTCCTGGCTCCACTGACAGGGCCTAGTAGCAATAAATTTCTAACTGCAGTGAATACATTTAGTGCTCACATATTGGTTTCTAAATAGCATTCTCTACTAAAAGGAGTCAGGGCTCCTTGGAGAAATGACTGAGTCCAGGACTGGGGCAGGGAAAGTACCAGAGGAAACTGGAACATCTTATGCCAGAAAATAAAGAAATGGGAACTTATCAAAAGAACACAGGAGGGCCGGCCGAATGGCACGGTGGTTAAGCGCTGGCTTGGGAAGCCAGCGGCCCCGGTTCGGGTCCCACATAGGAGGGCCAGTGACACTGCCCAAAAAACAACAACAACAAAGAAAAACAAACAAAAGAACACAGGAGCCACTTTGGAAGGGCCCCCACAGGTTTTATCTGGGGTAATTTCAGCATGGAAAGAAATAATCACAATAAAGAATTTTAACCCTTTCCCTGAAATAAGGACCCGTGAATTCACACTGATATAAATCACATGTACATAAACACATAGGGGAGATAGAAAAGCTCTGTTTTTTCTCCCATGGAAAGTCATGTCATAAATGCAGAAGGAATGGTGGAATTCGAAAATCACCATTTGGCAACCATCAGGAACCTTTTATAAATGATAAATATGGTGTGTAAAATTTGAAGCGTTACAGTACACTTACAAAATCTCAAAGTGTCTCCCATATTCTGTTCTTCAGATGCCACATATAAGCGAGATCATATGGTACTTGTCTTTCTCAGTCTGACTTATTTCCCTTAGCATAATACCCTCTAGGTCCATCCATATCATGGCAAATGGTAAAATTTCGTTCTTTTTCATGGCAGAGTAATACTCCATTGTATAAACGTACCACAGCTTTTATTTTTTCTAAAGATTTTTTATTGGGGAATTGGGGGAGAGGAACAGCATTGGGGAATCAGGGAAGGGGAACAGACAAGTCGCTGTCTTTTTGTTCTTCAGTCTAGTTGCGGAGGACGTTGCTTCACTGGCCCATGTTGGTATCGTCATTGCGCTCTTTCTGGCTGAGGCAGATCAGTCGCCAGCCTCTGGATGGTCGCTCACCGCGGCTATTGGCAGCTCACGCTGGCTGCCGGCCACTCACTGTACCCTATGGCAGCCCACTGCAGCAGGGGCTGCAGCCTACTCCATCACCGGGGCTCACACAGCCCAGCTCCATGTGGAGCTGTTGTTCACCATCTTAGCTGTAGAGGGCAGTGTCACTAGCCCTCATATGTGGGATCCAAACCGGGGCCGCTGGCATCCCAAAACCAGCTCTTAACCAATGCGCCACTCGGCCAGCCCTGTACCACAGCTTCTTAATTCAGTCATCTACCGATGGGCATTTCGGTTGTTTCCATATCTTGGCTATTGCGAATAGTGCTGCAGTAAACATAGGGGTGCATATATCTTTTCAAATTAGTATTTTGGGTTTCTTTGGATGAAGGGATTAGGAATTGGTACAAATTGGTAGTTACAAAATAGTCATGAGGATGTGAAATACAGTACGGGGAATATAGTCAATAATATTGTACAAAGTATGTACAGTGTCAGATGGGTACTAAACTTACCAGGGGGATCACTTCATAAATTATGTAAATGCCTAACTGTTACACTGCACACCTGAAACTAATAAAGAAATAACCTGGAATGTCAAACGTACATATAGTCACGGGATGTAAAGTACAGCACAGCAAATATAAACATAGTCAGTGGTATTGGAATGTACAGTGTCAGATGGGTAGTAGATTTGTTGGGGTTATCATATTCTGAGGGGTGTAAATGTCTTATCACTGTGTTGTTTTGTACACCTGAAACTAATTTTAAAAATAAAAATAATAAAAATAGTATCTCCCATAGATACTTATTAATTCCAAAGGGGAAATTAACAACTTGATAGTGGAGAAATCTGGTGAATACCACCTGCAACAAAGTGGGTACCACCAGGAATGAAACAAGTATTCGCCATGAACTTGCTAATAAAATGCACCGAGAAGAACAAAAATGCATAAGCTGAATCTAATCAGGAGGAAGCGTTAGACAACCCAAACTGAGGGGCATTTTACAAAAGAATTAACTTATACGCCTCCAAACAGTCAAGGCCATGAAAGACAAGGGAAGTCTGGGGAATGGGTCTAGAGACTACAGAGACAGGACCGTGGAATGCCCTTGGGTCTCTGGGCACCACCCTGTAGGCCCCGCCCCTCCCTCGCAGCCCCTCCCACTGTTCCCGTCTAAACCTCGCCCCCTTTGCCTGCCCTAAAAGCCCTTCCTCTCAGCACCCTGGAGTAAGAAACCAGCTAACTGGACGCTTCCCAGGAAACTGTATGGAAAATCAGAAAACCATTGTCCAGCCCCTGAACAACCAGCTCAGGTCCCATATCATCAAAAGAGGGAAATGTCACCTGCCTTACAGGGACTTCACCCACTGAGATGAGTGAAGAGTTTGGAGAGCAGTGACGAATTTCTCGTTTTATCAGTGTCTGTTCTGTCACCGGTAGCTTTAAATGCCTCCATCATGGACTGTCCCCAGTCTCCTTTTCAAGTATCTGTAACCTGCCCCCGGGAACACTGGCCTTGCATCTTGTCCCCCAAACCCGCGAGGGGGCTTCTCAGACAGCGCAGCACCAGCCCTTGCTGGCGTCCATAGCCGGTCCAGGATCCACCCCCTTCCCTCTGCTTCAGCGAAAATCCTTGTATTTTTTCCCTAAGGAAAAAGCCAGCACGTGACTAACATACTTTCTCTAGTGGGAAACAGTACTTTGCGTTAGTATTAACAATGGATTGTTCAAAAAGTTTACTCAAAAAGGCTGTCCTCTGGTGGCCTTAGCTCAGGTGGTTAGAGCACAGACTCATAACACCAAGGTTGCCGGTTGGATCCCCACATGAGCCACTGAGATGCACCCTCCACAACTAGATAGAAGACAACTACTTGACTTGGAGCTGATGGGTCCTGGAAAAACACACTGCTCCCCAATAAAATTTCTAAAAAGAGAGAGAGAGAAAAAAAAAAAAAAAAAGACTATCCTCAGTTCAAAATTCCAAGTTACTGATGAGTCTCCAGAAATGTTCTAGAACCTTCTGAGGACAAACAAGGAGGTCCAAGAGCCACTGTTTGCCTGCAGACATCTTTGGGGAAGCGACAGATATAAATCACGCTCTCACAGTGGTCCAGTCTCTGTTCAAATGTCCCCTCCTTATGTAGGCTGACTCCCCATGTCACCCCAGCCCTGCTTCCTGGGCCTCATACACTTCAAAGTCCTACTCCTCCCTCTCCCTGTCCCTTTCTCCTCCCACAGCAGCCACGGGGGGGGGGGGGGGGGCATCCAGGAGGAGTGCCTGGCAGAGAGGAGCAGCCCAACATCCAGTAATGACTCAGTCAAGGAAGGAATCGCTTGGATGGCCGCGCTGCTCAGCTCCTATCAGCACCGCGCACAGCAGCCCTGTCCCTTAGGCTCACGCCTGCCCCGCAGAGCGCACACGAAGGAGAAGGATGGTCACCCAGGTCTTGGGGCTCAGCCTCCTGAGTGGCTGCTCAGTGATGCAGGTGAAAGGCAGTGGGGGGAGGACCCCTTAGTCAAACAGTCTTCCTCCCTTCCCCCCTCAGCAGGGCTGAGTCATGCCAAGGTAATGACAGAGCCAGGGGACCTTGCAAAGCCCGTCCTTGTGAAATGAAAGGAGGCCAGCGCTTCCTGTGGTTCATTATAAATCCTTTGTATTCTCCACCCGCATTAGGATAGACAGGCCAGGACGGCGGAGGACAGGCGGAGTGTCCCCGGGGCCTCTATGTGCCCGGGAAGGGACCACGCCAGGCTGTGACACCAAAGTCAGAGGAGACAGTGGGCTGAAGAGCTGGGCACTGGGGCTGCCAGCTTGTCTGGGTTTTTCGTTTTTGTGTTTGGTAAAGAAAGGAAAAAAAGAAACAAACATCTACTACAAACATGACCAAGGTAACCTTTGCGCAGTCTGGACAGTGGTCACCCACATGCTCGTTATCCTGTTATTCTCCGGATTTTTAAATAGATTTAGAGCGAAGGGCGTGAGGAAGTGCACACAGCCAATACCAACCCTGGGAGAAGTGCCCTGGGAAGGGGTCGCAAGGAGTCAGGAGAATTTGACATTCTGGGACACATCCACACAGATGAGGGTGACACTCTAATGAGGGTTGCAGGGGTGGGCACGAGGCTGCAGGGGCACGGCCCTGAGAAGGGGCGGGGCCTGGTGACGGGGCGTGGCTTTGGGCCTGGGCAGCTGCAGCCACCGGAAGTGGCTGTGAACCTAAGAGCTGGTTTACTGCTAGGCGAGTCTCTGTTTACTCAATGGCCTTATTTCTTGAGCCAAAATTAACAGCAAACCCCACAGTGAAATGACTGATTTGTGCACCAGTTTAGCCGAAAAAAACCTCTTGTCTCGTGTCTATTTAGAGCAGACGCCTCACACTGTCATCCCGCGGCTGCCTGTGGCCCACACATGGACTTGGTTTGACCCTTGGTATATGCAGAAAGTCGCTGCCATTATTCCCCAGGAGGGCGAGTGCAAGTGAGCATCTCGACTTCTGGCTTCTCTGGGAGCCGTGGGGACCTGGGAGTTCTGGCTGGCGTCCCAGGACGCACAGCTGCACACACCAGACCTGCCCTTGCCTGTCGGCTGGGGGCACCTGTGGGCTCCACCTGGAGCAGCACCTGCCCACCCCAGCCCTGCACAAACCAACCCCGTGTGCACGAAGGAGTGAAATCCACAGCATCCCTTCCTGTGCCCCTACCGCCCACTCCTCCACCCCAGAGGAGGCCCTGGCCCCATCTGGATGGTTGGCTAGACTCCCTGCTCTGGCCCTGCATGGAGACTGGAGCCAGGCAGACCCAGCCTCACTGCCCTACATAGCAAGTAGGCCAGCTGAGAGCCTGAGGCAGCCTCTCCCCTTTCTGGGCCCTGGTTTTCACATCTGTAAAATGAGCATGATAACATGAGACTCAAACCAAGCAGTGTTTGGAAGAGCTTTGAGACCGAATTTCCTGTGCTCTAACATCACCGTCCCCAAGAGGTGACAGGGACAGCCTGCAGGAAATTTTGGGGGTTGGCACAGCCCTCTCCCTCCCCTGGCCAGGGGTCCCTCGTTTGCAGCCCTCTTCTATCCAGGGACACTCCCTGGGACACACTGATCAGTCTTCCAGACTGGACCCTGGAACCAGCACGGAATCTTTAGGCCAGACGAAATGACCTTCTTCTTTATACTGTACTTTCTTTTTCAAAAATTGAGATCTAATCCACATCCCCTAAAATTCTCCTTCTAACGTGTGCAGTTAAAGGAGTTCAGTTATTCCCATCACTATCTAATCCCAGAGCATTTTCATCATCCCTAAAAAACAGCCCTATACCCGTTAGCAGTCACTCCCCACCTTCTCCCCTTCCCCCCAGACCCCAGTCCCTGACAGCTACTGTGTGGCCTTTTGTGTCTGCCTTCTCTCACTGAACATAACGTGTTCAAGGTTCATCCATGTTGCAGCGGGTGTCAGTGCTTTGTCCCCTTTTATACCTCAGTCATATTCCACTGCCCGAAATACTCAGCTGATGGACATCTGGGCTGTAGCCACTCCTTGGCTATTGCAAAAAAACGCTGCTATGAAGTTATTTCTCTTTTTAAAGGCAATACTGAATGAGGCCAGAAAAAAGGAAGGAAATTCACGAACTCATGAACTTCATGGTTGCGGTAGGGAATGTAGACTTTTGTTCTTTAATTTCTGCACTCCCCATATGGCGTTTTTAATTGCCTAAGGAAAACTAGAACGGATTTCAAAAAGAAAAGGAGAATGTGCCCAGGGTACCCGGCCAATGTATGGAGTCTCCGAGCCCAGGGTCTCCCACCTGCATCCGGCTTTGAGGGGCCAGCATTGCGGCGACACCCTTGGTGGTTTTGCAGCGTCACTAGCATTTTAATCTTCTAATAACACGACTGGCTGCCATGCCATCATCTTGGATCTAGTGTATTGTAAGCTGCAATTGCAAATAACGGAGCCATACAACCCACCTTGTAACTAATTGTTTGCTTCACAATTACAAAAAGATCATATTTTTTTTCTACACTTGTAGTAAGAAAGTTGCAATGAATTGAATGTTCACGTCCCCCCAGATTCATATGTTGAAATCCTAACCCTGATGTGAAGGTATTAGGAGGTGATTATGTCATGAGAGTGGAGCCTTCATGAATAGAATTAGGCCCTCATAAAAGAGACCCCAGGGCTGGCCGAGTGGCGCGGTGGTTAAGCGCTGGTCTTGGAAGCCAGCGGCCCACATATGAGGGCCAGTGACACTGCCCTCAAAAAAAAAAAAAAAGAAAAAGAGACCCCAGAGTGGTCCCTCACCACATAAGGACACAACGAGAAGACACCCATCTGCAAACCAGAAAGTGAGTGGGTCCTCACCAGACACCACACCTGCCAGCTCCTTGATCTTGGTCTTCCAGACTCCAGAACGGTAGGAAATAAATTTCTGTTGTGTATAAGCTGTCCTGTCTACACTGCTCTGTCACAGCAGCCCAAACAGACCAAGACAAAAGTCTTACCAGAATTTAGAGTACAGATTTCATCAGAATTGCCTGGGCCTTGCTGTTAAAATATGAATCCACGCCCATTTGTTTTGGAGGTACTCATCCTTGATGCAGTCAAACCACACAAGACCACGTCTGATTCCAGGTGGTACTGGCCTGATGCCAGCTACGCTTAGCACACAAGCTGCCAGCCAGGATGGCGGCCTCCTCCTGAGTGAGAGGGCTGCTGACCTCTGCATAGAATACAGGGTGGTTATTAGCCCTGAGCAAGTGCAAACAGTCAATTAGGAGGGAAAAAAACAAATAAAACAAAAGAAAAGGAAGGCCACATCAGAGCAATGCACATACTATTTAATTATACAGCTGGACCGCCACAGACGGACAGCCGCGGACTCGGGTTGCTGTGTCTTTGATATTTGCCCCGGGTGTTTAAGCGTTGACGGGAAAGGCCTCCAGGTCCCACAGATGAAAAGGTGGGTCACAAAAGGACAAATCCTGTCTGATGCCACCTCTTTGAGGCTCCCAGGGGAGTCACATTCAAAGAGACAGAAAGTAAGATGCTGGGTGCTGGGCTGGGAAGGGGACCGGCCAGTCAGGGTTTAATGGATGCAGAGTCTCAGTGTGGGAAGATGAAAAAGCTCTGGGGACAGATGGAGGTGATGTGGCAGAACAATGCAAATGTACCTAATGCCACTGAACTGTACACTTAAAAATGGTTAAAATGGTAAATTTTATGTTAAGTACATTTTGCCACAATTTAAATGTAATTTGTTAAAAATGCAGATATCTGGGCTCCCCTCCAGCCCCGGAATCAGAATCCAAGTGTGGGAGTCTGTATTTTAATAAGCTTTTGGGGTCCACTGCCCATGCACGACTTCCTGCCCCTCTGCTTGGGTCCTTCCAAGCCAGAAATTAGAAAGGAACTGCAAGTTTATGGTGTAGGGGAGACAGGTCAGAGCAGAGGCCTCTGACGGCTGTGCTGGCACCTGGGCCCCAGGGGAAGAAGTCAGGACTCAGAAGCTGCCCAATGGGAACAATACTGCTGGGCCTGGTGCACCTATCTTGGGTGATGGGCAGGGCCGGGTTAGGGTGAGGCCAGCAAGGCATTCACCTTGGGGTGCCCAAAATTCAGTAACCAAGATAAATAATACTTCATACCATCACAAAATAATAAAGTCAATGCAAAAATCATAGTATCAAAACATAATATCAAAATTTTACACAGGCTATTGTTGCTTGTTTAATGACTTTGCATTATTGTGCTAAGGTCATTTCCACTCAGCTCCTTGAAAGGTCATTTCAATCAGTGCTTAGGTGGTGCAGCCAGCATGTCCCACCGGGCAGTTGTATGAGGGCTGACAATGGCATGCCAGCATGTTGGTCAGTGTGAGCCTTTATATATAGTCATGCTTTTTTATTGCAAAATTCTTATTAACTTTTCCCAAGGAGTTCAAAACATGGGAGGGTATCTGGGTGAGTGTATATAGGGCACACATGGTTCTGCTCTCGGGTTGATGCCCAATGTTCGTGTACACGTGCCCCCGAAGACCCCACATGCATGCTCACAGCTGCATTGCTGTGAGCCCCCAACACATAGCAGCCCAGAGGCCCAGCTGCAGTGGGTTCTACAAGCACATCACTGGATACTCACACAAGGAAGTATATAGAGCCACAGAAACAGAAAAGCTACAACAACCATAACATAACACAGAGCAAAAGAAACAAGTCACCAAGGACACACTCCTATTGACATAAAGTTTGAAAGCAGGTAAATGCATCGAAACAAGGTACCGTTTAGGGATTCAAAGCAAAACAATAGCAAAGCTCCCAAAGAATCCACATCAAAGCTAGTGGAGCTAATAAACCGGTTCAGCCGAGTCGCACAGTACAGAGTCAACACACAAAGATCAGCTGTGTTCCCAAACATCAGCAGTGAACAATCCAAAATGGACATTAAGAAAACAACTCCATGTATAATAGCATCAAGAATACAATACCTAGGAATAAATTTAACCAAAGAGAAAGACACATACGCTACAGACTGACTGTGAAATCTGCCGGGGCCACCAGGGTGGGGAAGGCACTGGGTGGCACGCCGGCAGGGATGTGGAGCACATCCCAGGCAGCTCAAAGGATGCAGCTCCCCATTCCCGCCCCCCGCAGGTGACCCTCCCCCGCCTGCCATTCATCCAGCAGAGGGAGGGGCTGGAACCGCCACCATCTGAGCCCTAGACTGGGGCAGTTTAGAACCAAGGAGAATATCAAGCCCAACACTTTGGTTTTTAGTTCTAAGGAAACCGAGGTCCTAACCAAACCCCAAGGCTAGTTGGTGGCTTGCAAGTCTGAGAGCCAGCTCCCTGTGTCACACACTCATGGAAGCATGTTTCTGGAGGGGAATTGGGCAGTATCTGTCCCAGAGCCCGAACCCTTGGGCCCAGCACTCACATCTCCCGATCGCCTATCTGGAAACCCTTTGCCTCGTACACAGGGCATATATGGAGCTTTACTGTAAAACATTTGAACTGAGTGAAAAATTGGGAACCTTGGGCTGGCCAAGTGGCGTGGTGGTTGGGGACTGGCTTGGGACGCCGGTGGCCCCGGTTCGTATCCCATGTGTGAGGGCCAGTGACACTGCCCTCAAAAAAAAAAAAAAAATTGGGAACCTCATTGGGGGCTGGTTAAACCAACCACGATGTACCAAGTCATGGACTCTGCAACTAAGTTCTAAAGTGTAACTATCTCTGTTATTAGCTGGAAAAAAGAACTTGTAGCAAGATGCTTCTGGCATGACCAGCTGTACAAGAACAAACCTCACTATGCCAAGACTGGAGCTGTGGGGTCCAATGTGGGGGCCACAGCAATAAGTGATGGAAGCCGGGAGACAGGGCAGTCTGCACTGAGATGCGCTGTGAGAATGAGGGCGGGACAGCAAACTGCCATCGCTGTGTCTAACAAAGACTTCCAAAAAGGCATTTGGTGGGAATTTGAAGACTTACCACAAAAGGAGGACATAAAGTACCTCATTAACAGGATTTTTATATGGACTACACTTGAAATGATATTTTGGATATCTTGAGTTAGGTAAGTTGTAGCATTAATTTCACCTATTTGCTTTTACTTTTCTAAACGTGGCTGCTCTGAAATTTAAAATTATTCCTGCAGTGCAGGGGACTGGGATGTCCTGGTCGGTGGAGAACAATAGAGCCGCCACTCGTGGTTGGTAGTGGGGGTGGGGATTAGAAGTGTGTAAAGCAGGTCTGGCTTTCCTGCAGGGTTGTACGACTTTACACATTCCTGTGTTACCTTTACAACGATCAACAAACAAAAAGGGATCCTGTTGCCAAGATCCCTAGCTTGCATGCTTTCCACCTCACCATGCCTGACGAATTCGCCTGCTCTGGTACCCTGACTCCAGGGAGAGAGGCCACCTGCCAATACAGCACACCTTTCCCTAGGGGCATATCACGCATAACCAACCCTTGGGGAACAAGGACAGGGACAGCTGTCTTTGCCATATTTATGGGGAGGGCACCCCAGCTGGGGTGGGGGCTAGAAGCAGTGGGGGCAGGGAGGGGGATGCACAGCATAGAGAAGGCCAGGCAGCTAGGGAGGGGGCATTGTGGGCTGCCATTAGCTTGTGTTCTTAAAGCCATCCCCAGCACCATAAATGCATTCCTCCCCACGCTCAGATGGTGATTGAAGCTACAGTTTCTGGAAAACAGCAGGATAAATTCTAGGAGGTGCTTTCTGGGGGAGCCTATGTGTATGTGTCTGGGGCAATGGACCAATTCATTTCCTGGACCTTGGTGGCTCCCAGTGGAATGTTGTAATTAATCCACTGATTGCTGAGTCTAACAAAAGAGCTAGAAAAAGAATGGTGTGGCAGGTACTGACTGGTCAGATCCCTTTGCATACCAGCATGTCACTGGCCACTGTCTTTTAAATGGGGGTGTTACGACACTGAACCTCATTTAATGTCTGGGTCAGAGAAGGCATTGGAGTATTCGGTCCCGTTATTCCCCAGGGTGAGGGTTTCTGATTCCTCAGGTCCAGAATTTACACACACACACACACACACACACACACACACACACACACACACATTATAGGACATCTTGAAAACATTTTCAACCACAGCCAAAAAGAATTTTCTGAAAATATCTAGTGCCCCAAGAGGGCTATAAATTCATAGAAAGTTTGTTTCATTTTCACTTAGTTTAGAATGAGGGTGATGAGCCACGTAAAATGCCCCAGTGTCATTCCTTTTCTTGTACTTATCAACTTTGCAAAGCAAATCAATGAGGTTGCCAAGAGCTGAACCAAACCAAATTCCAGATTTCTACAAAATAACCAATAAAACATAAGCAATTATAGCAAACATATTCAACACTGGCTGACATTTCCACTGATGTCTTCTAGGGCAAAATACACTGCACAGGTTGGCCAGTGCATGCTACAAATATCGCTGCAAATTCCATGGATTAAAAAGCGCTGATAGTTTGCAAACCGATATTTGGTGAACTTTCCAGAAGGCAATCCTTCCGTAAAATGACACCTGTGTTATTTAAGTCCACTCCCAGAGAGTCCAGTCCCCACTCCTAATTCCTCCCTAATATGTAATTCACACAGAGCAAATTTGTCTTATCTTTCTTCTTCCATCTTCCCTCTCAGTTCCTATTCCTGGCCAACCCATAAACAATTCTTTCCTACCTCCCCACTATTTCTGCTTTTTGCTAAGGTTTAAAAAAAAAAAAGATATAATTTCTGGTAACAAAAGAAAACATGTATTGGTTATAGAAAATTATTAAAGTAAAAGAAGAGGAAATGTACAGCGAAAGCATTACCTCTAAGGCTTTCATCCTAAAAAGATTACGGATCACATTTCAGTGGATTTCTAGTGTGTGTGTGTGTGTGTGTGTGTGTGTGTGTGTGTGTGTGATGAAAAATGTAGTCTACACCTTGTCATTATACACTGTCATTTTTAACGTGTCACTTTACATTTCATCCTGTGGATGACTCGCGATTTATGTGCCCAGTTCTCCCTATTAGATGTTTGCGTGGTCGCCTGTATTTCACTGTAGTAAACAACACGGTGTAAGTTTTGACTTAACCTTCAAAACTGTTTCCTTAGGATGGACCCCTAGACGTGGAATTTGTGGACTTTGGCACAGATTCCTGAACTGCATTCCAGGAACCAGCCCCCATGCCTACAGGCCGAAAGCAGTCACCTCGACTTCCCTTGCAGCCCTGTGTCGTGTAAGCCATCTTTCCCCGGACATGTTCATTAGTAGTTAAAATGTCCGCTGACAAAGGTCTACAGGTGGTCTAAACCCCTTCCCTCCCTGAAAACTTGAGCATTTTCGAGGGCTCCTGGGAAGAGTCCTGCTTTCCAGGAGGCAGAAGAACAGAGGTAAGATGCTGAGGGTGACAGGCCTGGAGCTGGGGAATTTAGAAAGCATCCCTGAGGAACCTCAGTGTGTTGGAGAGGTCAGTGGCCGGGGGACACAGGGCTTGTCCCCTCAGAGACTCCCCTGGCATCCCATTGGCTGAGCGTGGACCCACCAACCATCCCCAGAGGGCCCTGTCCAGCCAGCCTCAGCAGGAGGAGCTAGAGGGCCCTGGAGGCACCTGAGCCTAGCTCACCTGAGCTTACCTGCAGCCGTGGCAGAGCGGGCAGGGGCAGCCTGGCCTCCACCAGCCTCCTCCTGGGTTCCAGCAGAAAGCTGGCTAAGGAGGACCCACACTTTAAGAGGAGCACGCCACATGAGGAGCATGTGAGAGTTTGTGCCCAGCCCTCATGATCCCCGTGAGGCCATGGCCCCGTGACTGCATCCAGGCCAGAAAGGAAAGCAGGGCCCCAGCTTCCAGGCTGCCCCTTGTGGGATCCTGGAGAGGAGATGGGGGAGCTACGAGTCTCCTTTGAAATGATTTCCCCCTCCACCGGCACTCCCTCCCCTACTAGAAATGTCAGCGTGATTTGCACAATTGAGACAATTAGACATAATCGGTCTTTCAGAAGCCCCTCATGAGACGGGCAGTGCCCAGGCCCTGGGGAGCTGGGAGAAGGCAGCACGTGGCTTTCATCTTTACAAGTCATCTGAGGCTGGGCCACAGTAATACAGCGTGAGTGCCACCTGACTCTGGTCCACGTCTGGGTGCTTCGACTCTCCACTGTCCCCACTCCACCAGCAGCCTGCGTGACCTGTATCCACAGTCACCCCAAAACTGCCACACTAGGAGCTTTGTGGGTTTACTGGGACAGTATGCATGGTTATTGCAGCCTTCAGTGGATGTTAGGAAAGGAAAACAGCCTGAAATCCTCCTGTACGTGACTCTCTGTGCAGGGGTTCGGGTCGCCACACACACCTGGGATTCCCCTGGCACCGGCTGCCTCCCTCCTCTCACAGAGAGTGCGGCCCAGGTGCACGGTCCTTTTCCTTGTGCACTCACTGGTGGTCGTGGGTTCCAGAGGTCGGAGAGCTGTGATGGCTTTTATGCGGGGGTCCCTCCAGTGGGCAGAGGGGATGCAGCAAGTGGCAAGTGTTCTGGTGGCACAGTGCAGGCAGAGTGCCCCTGGCATCAAAAATCAACCTGCCCTCGTGGCACGCGCTATCCCATCGGGAGGCACAGGGCTGGCTGGTCTCTCTTTTGGGCTGTTGGCTGCCTTTGATGATAATTGCCTAGAGCTGTTGTAGCATGAGATGTTCTTCTCACTCTGTCATCCCTTCTCCATTTATTAGCCGGGATTCATTAATAAAATGAAACCCCTCTGAGCAGATTGGAAGACTCACAGCTCACACAGGAGAGGCAGGGGCGAGGCCTGGGTTCCCAAGGCCACCAGTTGGTTCCCTGCCTCGTCCCCAGGTGGCGAAAGCAGTCCTTGTTGCCTGAACGTCAGTAGGAATTCATGGATTGAAACACGTTTGATGCATTTCAACCCACGATAGTAATTTTTCTTACTGTTGCCCAAACTCCCAACTTGAATCCTCCTGGGATGACACCAGGCGTCTCAGCACTTCTTGCTGCCCTGAATGAAAAGATGTTTTGGGTTCGTCTTGGGCAGTTCTTGTTCTGGACCTGGACTCAGCCTTTCTCCAAGGACTCCTGGTTCCTTTTAGTGGGAAATGGCTTTTAGAAACCAATATCTGCTTTGGAATTTAATTGTTTCTAGGTCTTTTCAGTGGGCAGAACTATGCAGTTGTGTGTGTGTGTGTGTGTGTGTGTGTGTGTGCATATATAATATACATATATAATGTATAATGCAATAATGATATGTAATATAATATGATATATAAAAGAAAATGCATCACGAGTTCATACTGATAATTCCCAATTCAAATTTTGAAACACAGTGAATTATTTATGAACATTTTTAAACAACATAGTGTTGACTTATGAATGACTCAGTGGCCTCTGAAATCGAGAGGTGGAAGTAGTAGATTAAAAAATATATTTGCTGGGCTGGCTGAGTGGAGCATTGTTTGGGAGCTGGCTTGGGACACCAGCGGCCCTGGTTCGGATCCCACATGTGAGGGCCAGTGACACTGCCCTCTACAGCTAAGATGGTGAACAACAGCTCCACCTGGAGCTGGGCTGCTGTGAGTCCCTGGGATGGCATAGCTGCAGCCCCTGCTGCCATGGGCTACCATAGGCTACAGTGAATGGCTGGCAGCCAGCATGAGCAGCTGGCAGCTGGTGTGAGCTGCCAAGAGCCACTGTGAGCAGCCGTCCAGAGGCTGGCGACCCATCTGCCTCACCCAGGAAGAACGCAATGACAATACCAACATGGGACAGTGAAGCAATGTCCTCTGCAACTAGACTGAAGAACAAAAGAACAGTAACTTGTCTGTTCCCCTTCCCCGGTTCCCCAACGCTGTTCCCCTCCCCCAATTCCCCAATAAAATCTTTTTTTTAAAAATTAAAAAGAAATATATATATATATATATTTGCTTTGTAAATTAAACTCCTATTTCATTGAATAATGCTTCTACAAATGAAGAGGCTAGGGAGGAATTTTAAATTGTTGGTGTTATTATCAAAGATAATCATAAAAACCAATAAATGGGTAAGTAGACCGGTCAGGCAGAGACCTACAGGTGTATCCATGCTTTTGCTCACTCCACACTCGGCTGCCTTTTCTCTGTAAATCCCCCACTGACTGATAGAAAAACAAAGAAAGCTTCTCCACTTGGGGGAAATAGGATGCTCAAACGTTTGGAACGCAGGCCTTGGACGCTCCCTCTCTGTCTGAAAGTCGGTCTCTTTGGTGAGCGTCAGAGACTAACTTGGCCAAAGGATTCCCAGCCATGTCAATAGTTTAATATCAGTGAAACAGGAAGACAACCGAGTCCAAGGCTCATGCTGCCTGCACGGCTCAGCCTAATGAGCCACACAGGAATTGGGTCATAGAAGAAGCATTCATTTTCAGAGCACCGGTGGTCTCAGAAGGCAGCCTAGACAGGGTGACACCAAGAGTCCCACGACCTGCAGGAAAGTCTGTCATCCCTGGTTAACACCTGCAAAAACTGCCCTTCACATTCTCAGACCAGCTTGGGGTTTTTAAGGGAAAATCTGGGCGTTCCTCCAAAAGCCACGTGATAGGTTCCAGGGGTTTGCATGGAGACTTCCTTGTGGCCACGTGATTCTCCAGTGGAGTCAGCAACCCAGGAACAATGATGAGATTAGCCTGGTAGACCACTGAGATTGTGATCAAAAGGCCTAAGTGTATTAATGATAAATTTCAGGATAATGTTCTAAAACAGGGAACTGGGTGGGACAGCGGACATTCCGAGCTCAAGCCTCAGGGCATGATCTATTATGAAACTATAGGTAGGTCAAGGAAAGGTGAGGCCACGGACTTGGAGAGGCCTCTCCTTTGGGGGTGCCAACCAGACCCTGTTTCAGGATCAGCAGCCTTTTGTGAATGACAAGGAGGCTCCAGGGCCGGCCGAGTGGCGCGGTGGTTAAGTGCTGGCTTGGGAAGCCAGCGGCCCCGGTTCGGGTCCCACATATGAGGGCCAGTGACACTGCCCTCTAAAAAAAAAAAAAAAAAGGAGGCTCCATAAACCTGACAAGTTCAGTGACCAAACATAACCTGCAGGGTGACCTGATTTTAAATCCCTACCTGGGCAAGCCAGGGTGGTGGGTAGTCATGCCCCAGGCCTCTAACTCCCTTCATGAAAGGTTTATCTTTGCCTTTTAGCAAGTTCTGTCAATTACACTTCTACAACTTTGAAATTCCAAAAGTCATCCTCTTTTCCAGACCCTTCAGGGGAGCACACAATCTTATCACACCTATCCTGTAATCCAGCATAGGGATCTCCCCGCCTGGCTTTCTCCCACCTTCATTTAACCTTCCTTCCCTTCCCTCCTTCCTTCCAAATATATAAAAGAAGCTGCAAAACTGTTGTTGGGGGGGGGCATTTGAGATGCTCTGGCATGTCATCAATTTGGCTCAAATAAACCCTTATAAAAATTCTCTACAGGTTTGGACATTGTGACATCAATCCTTTTCACACCACCCTCCTGCCCTCTGACGGCTCTAGGCTAGCAGGAACTGGAGTTTTTTTGTTTGTTTTTTGAAAGATTTTATTGGGGAATTGGTGGAGGGGAACAGCGTTGGGGAATCGGGGAAGGGGAACAGACAAGTTGCTGTCTTTTTGTTCTTCAGTCTAGTTGCGGAGATGTTGCTTCACTGGCCCATGTTGGTATCGTCATTGCGCTCTTCCCGGATGAGGCAGATCGGTCGCTGGCCTCTGGATGTCGCTCATCACGGCTATTGGCAGCTCACACCGGCTGCCAGCCGCTCACACTGGCTGCTGGCCACTCACTGTAGCCTATGGCAGCCCACTGCAGCAGGGGCTGCAGCCCACACCGTCGCCGGGGCTTGCAGCCCAGCTCCAGGTGGAGCTGTTGTTAGCTGTAGAGGGCAGTGTCAGTGGCCCCCATATGTGGGATCCGAACCGGGGCCACTGGCATCCCAAAACCAGCGCTTAACCAATGCGCCACTCGGCCGGCCCAGGAGCTGGAGTTTTAACATGCCTCCACTGCTGGTCATTCTGCAGTGGACATGGGATCTGGAAAACCTACTATGGGCCTATGAATGGGAGGACCACAAAGGGACAGTGGCTTCCTGTCTGATCATGAGAGCTTTCTTCTCATCTTTTTCTCTGTTCTGTTTATTTATTTTTTGGCTTCTCAGTGGGTTATGTTGCAATGTTGTATGCGAGGATAACAAGCACATGGATGAAAATCCTGCCAAACATTTAATATATTTCAGTTTCCAGAATCATCTCTACAATGAAAATAACGCCAGCGTCTTTGGGGTGGAAAGAATCAATTACATCAAAGCTTTGTAGAAGTCCTACCATGGTTTGAATGTCAAGAACTGGTGCTGCCAGCCTGGGCAAAGGAGGGCAGTGTGTCTGGCCCTGCTGGGGGTCTGGCCTGCTCAGGGTTGCAGCTTCTGGAATTTCCAAGGAAAGAGCATTATCTGAGCTGGTTTTCTTTCTCACCAAATTCCTGACATCTCGTTAATTTACAAGTCCACCAGCCACATGTGAGAAACCCTAATGAGTCGCTGTGCTGGAATCTATAAAAGCCTGAATGTGACATTCTGCCTCCTGGTGGGACCCAATGAGCCACTTCCAAATTCCAAACACTATGGCTAATGCTTCTTAAATCTTTCCTCTGAATCCATGGCCAGCCTCCCAAAACATGGGTCCAATTATATGAAGGTCAACTTGACCTTCCCTTCCTTTAAGATGTCTGTCTTTCTGAGAATAAATTTGGGCAGGACCATGGCAAGAAGTCCTTTCACCCCAGGCGGACTTAGTTTCTAGCAGCCGATTGCACAGAAAGAACAGAATCGCTGGGGGATAACAGGATGGCAGGGAGCCTCACGGAGCCAGCCCCTCCTTCTCCCAGATCATCCCTGAAAGATGAATCAGTGTGTGTAGGGGTCCCACACATGGCGGTCCTCTTTGTCAACTGGCATGTAACTATTTACACCATGTGTCATCCCTCATTGGAAAAGGCGAGCTCACCGTGCTCTCTTGGACAATCTCCTACCAGTCTCGTCTCTTTTGAGGGATGCTTCACAGCTACGAAAATTTGGATCTTACCCAGTTAGGTTGCAAAAGTCATAAAGAAAAAAAAAAAATGCCCCCCCTCCCCAAACAAAAATGTAAGGTGCATCGAATATATCTCAGGAAAGCTTTAAGCAAAAAGTTCAGGGACTAGGATACTCTTGTTACTTGACTCTTGCATTTTAATTTGAAAAGTCTCTGAAAAACAGGCCAAGGAAGGGCTGCCAAGGAAAAGGAAGCCAGTGTGAGAGCACAGAGCTCACAGCAGATAAAGGCCAGTTCTGCAAAATGTGGGAACAGCCGCAGAGATTGTGGCATAAAAATTTGTAATGGTTTTAGATTTACACAAAAATTGAGAAGATGATATAGAGTTCCCATATACCCTACAATCTTCTTTTATTAACATATCATTATGGTACCTTTACATGATGATATAAATATGTATATGTGATAGATATTACTATGGTACCATATATGTATATTAGGGCGTATTGTTATATTAATGAGCCAATATTGATATATTATCACTGATTAAAGACTGTATTTTGTTCCGATTACCTTAGTTTTTATCTAATGTCCTTTTTCTGTTCCAAGGTCCCATGTTACATTTATATTTTCCAGATTTATGATTTGTAATTCACACACACACACACACACACACACACACACACACACACACACACACACACACACACACACACCCTAAGTTTAAGGTATGAAATGTGTCATTTGGATACATTTATAAATTGCTAAATGATCTACCAAAGCATCAGCTACCACCACCACCCTGTCACATAGTTGCCATTTCTTCTTTGTGGTGAGAACATTTAAGATCTACTCAGTAAGAATATTGTATCATAGACAAATGTTGCTAACAATCTTCACCGTGCTGTACATTACATCCCTTGACCAACATCTCCCCATTTTCACCATCCCCCAAACCTTGGTAACCATCACTTTACCCTTCATTTCTTTGAGAATCTAAAAAAGTTAAACTGATATCACACAGTATGTGTCTTTCTGTGTCTGACTTATATCACTTAGCATAATGCTCTCAAGGTCCGTCGAAAGGTCCGTCGAAGTTGTCACGAACCCCAGGATTGCCTTCTTATGGCTGCATCATGCTATTTTTTTTTTCCATCATGCTATTTTTTGGGTTGTTTTGTTTTGTTTTGTTTTGTTTTGTTTTGTTTTGTTTTGTTTTTAGAGGGCAGTGTCACTGGCCTTCATATGTGGGATCCAAACCTGGGCTGCTGGCATCCCAAGCCAGCTCTTAACCACTGCGCCACTCGGCCAGCCCTCCATCATGCTATTTTTTAAAAGCTCATTATTTCTTTCCCCATTGATTCAGAAAGCAAGCAAGCAAACAAACAAAAAGCTTGGGTCAAGAGACTGTTAGCAAGTAGTACCCCATTTTCCCCAGTCCTGGGAAACTTCGCTTAGCTGAGATTCCTTCTTTCCATTATACCCAGTTCCTTCCTCCCAACAGGACACTGGGATGAAGAGCAGTGACATTACTTGGAAGGGCCCCTATCTCAGAGATGCTACCTCTTATTGTATATTATCTTTCTAGGAGTAACACTCCTCTCTAAACTTCTAAACTGGGCTCCTTGGAGCCTGGCCACTCTCAAAAAAAAAAAAATGATCCCATTTAAATAAACATAGCAACTCTGCATACTATATTTTCCTCTTTGAGAGTCACAATGTATATTAGGATATTAAAGGCTCTGAGAGAGCTGGCCAAGTGGCTCAGTTGGTTAAGAGCTCGCTCAAGAATGTGAGCTGAGTTCTGAGCAACAGCAGTTCGATGCCCAGCCAGAGCTGAGCTGCTACTGAGCTGCCAACAGGTGGCAGGATGGCTCAGTTAAAAAGGTAATAATAATAAAAATAAATAAACACTCTGAGAAGTCCTGCAATGAAGCAACCTCTTTACTTTTATGTAACTCAGCATTCCCTAAACTCATTCATTGCCCTTGGAATCTCCTGTTTCTTCTGAAATATCTCTGAATATCTGTCAGATCCTAAGTGGTAGCAGGGAGGATTTGGGAAGCTCCTCCTTCAGGCAGCAGTGGACTTAACCATCTGAGTTAGAATTCTAAGGCCTTTGCCGTTGACCAGAAAGAGAGTAAAAGTACTAATTAACACTGCACTTCAATAAGTCAAATGCCTGCTGTAATCACAGGTGGACAATAAAAGCATAGGAAAAGTGTGTGATTTCCAATCTGATAGAGAGGAGAAAAACAACAAAAACTGGGCTGGCTGAGTGGCACAATGGTTAAGCTCTGGCTTGGGATGCCAGCGGCCCTGGTTCAGGTCCCACATATGAGGGCTAGTGACACTGCCCTCAAAAAAAAAAAAATATTCAGTCAATCTCAAAGAAGGCACAAAAGCAGAGAAAAGGACAAATAGAAAACACAGTAAGATGGGATATTTAAATAACCACGTCAGAAATTACATAGAACTGGGATAAATGCTTGAGATAAAAGACCATGCTTTATAAAAGAAAAACTACCATATCGCCTTTGCAGGAAGCCCACCTCAAACATAAAGATACAGCAAAAGGATGGAAAAAGACATAACTAACTTCAGGCAAAGCAGACTTTAAGTCAAAAAAATGACTAAGATAAAGAAAAAAGATAATGAATCAGAAAGGTTCAATTCACCAGGAATTCCAAGAATTCTAAATGTGCATGCCCCTAATAACATAGCTTCAAAATGCATAAAGCAAAACTTGGCAAACTCACAAGAAGAGATCATGGGTGAGAGATGTAAGCACATCTTTCTTATTAATTGATAATCAACATAAATTGAGAATGGTATGGATTTGAACAACACAATAAAAATCTGTAGGGCTGGCCAAGTGGCACGGTGGTTAAGCGCTGGCTTGGGAAGCCAGCGGCCCCAGTTCAGGTCCCACATATGAGGGCCAGTGACACTGCCCTCAAAAAAAAAAAAAAATCTGACCGAAGAGACATCCATAGAAGATTCCATTCATCTGACAGCTGTAGGTGGCCATTGCAAAGTGCATGTGGTGTGTTGCCTTCTCTTATGGATACCACCTGTGATCAATGCATGTGTACATCGAACCCAGGTTTTCAGGAAATGTTCCCTTCTCCCCTACCCCCACCCCTGCACCCCTCCAACTCTCCCGCCCTTGGCAGGGTGAGCAGCATCTATCATCCTTTCCTGGTGGCCCAGGTCCCAGGCGTTGGGGACCAGGAGCTGGAGGAGGGAGCTGATACTGGCAGGGTGAATCGTTGGAGGGTTTTTATCAGGCATTCACCAGAGACATGGCTTGATTTTCAAAGCACTTTACAAATGCATTAGTCTTGTGATCCTTACAACAATGGCAGAAGTGAGCGGAAAGGGGACTATCATTCCTATTTCTCAGATAGGGAACTCGAGGTGTTAAGCAGTTTGCCCCAGGAGCAGGTGTGTAAGGGTGCCAGGCTGAAGCCCTGGGTTTTCCTACTCCTGGGAACCCCTCCTAGTGTTCTGGGTGATTCTGGCCTAGGCAGTGGAGAAGGGGCCATTGCAAAGCATATCTCCCAGAATCCCCTTGGGTGCCTCGTCAGTTACTGTATGTTTCTGAGTCGCTGCCATGCCGGCCTCCTGTGGGCAGCTGCCAACTGGGCGCAATTCAGAGTTGCCAAATGCCTACCAGTTTCTAAGTGCAGATGTCTTTTAATTTAGCAGAAAAGCATCTTAATGGGTGATTTTTCTGAAGGCAGGGTTCATACAAGAGAATTCAGAGCAAAGACAAATAACACGGTTTCACAAGAGAAAAGGGCTGGACAGGTGGGGGAGGGGCCCGAGCTCTGGGGGGGGCGGCTGGGGCTGACATTCACGGTGGTCTCACAATAACTCCCAAACCTTCACTGCAGCTTGACCTTGTATGATTGCTTTGGCTAAGGGTTGTTTTGGGGTCACATAGTGTTCCATTCCACACTTAGGTAGGGTAGAGTGGTGATTAGGGAGAACTGCAGGAGCTTTGGGGACCCTGGGGGGAGGGGTGGGCATCGGGAATGTACAGGAAGGATCCTCAGACATCTTGGGGCGGACACTGGCCTCCCCCAAAACAGGAAATTTGGTCTATGTGTTAAAAGAAAGTGGTGCCTGGGGGGAAGTTGGGCCCCTGGGGCTCGTGTGGTCTCTGCCTAGTGTCTCTCTGTCCTGTGAGGGAGGAAGGTGGCATTTTTTTTTTCTTGTCTTACTGATGAGGAGCCTTGGGCCCAGGGAGGCGGTGACTTGGTCCGCATCCCACAGCTGGTCCATGACCGAGCCATGTCTTTATCACCCAGGCCTCTGAGGCTGAGCCCCACCTGTGCCTCCCCTCCCCACTGTGCTGACTAGTGTGTCACCAGGGCACACAGGATGGAGGACTTGCCTCTTCCCCTGAACTACAGAATGCGTCCCTTGAGAACGGCGACCATCTCATGGAGACCAAGCCTGCCACCACCCAGGAGTGAGGGTTACATTACTCAACACTCCATGTCAACATTAATCAGTATTCACCAGAGCCACAGCCGTGGGCCAAAGCAGCAAACAGCACCCCCAGCCCTGTCCTGGGCTGCCCCAGCCAACGGCCACAGAACCTGGCCCTCCGCCTCCACGCCTCTCCTGTTTCCCTCTGAAACCTGGCTCTGCCCACAGCCCTGAGCCTGGGGTTCTGCCAGCTCAGCTCTCTGCTGCCCTCACCTGGCCGCTCCTAGAACCAACCTCACTTCCAGCTGTAATTTGCTCTCGTTTGTCAACTTCCTAAAAAACACACACACAACAAAACCATGAAATTGCTCTTTGACTGTTTTTAACCTATACAAATGGCAAGTTTTTAATGGTTCAACCTCATACCACTGATTAGAAGCGTCTTCTGAATGGGAACAGAGGGACAGAAAGGAGTAAAAGACGCATGTACAAAGGACCCTTCCAACATACAACTTCAGTACATGCGAAGGAAAGCACCGATGTTTGCGACACCTGTCAGTGGGGGCAGCCCCAGGTGCTGGCATGGCAACTGGCTGCCTGTGTGTGTGGGGGCAAATAAGGTGCAGCAGAAAAGCCTCTGCCCTCCACTGGAGGACTTGGAAGGACGAGGAGGAGGATGTGCCCAGGGACACTCAGGGAGGGCAGGCCACTGGGCCAGCCCTGGGCATCACAGGCGAGATGGCCTAGAGAAGTGGGGGAGGTCTCGGGCATCTCCAAGCAGCTCACTGTCCTGGTGAGAGGGAGCCCAGTCCTCCCATGAGGACAGCTGAGCAGGGACGCCTGACCCTTGCATGGTGTCCTTCCTGACCCAGAGGTTACAGAACCCTGGAGAACGAGTGAGAACCTGCTGTGGGGCAATGGCGGTAGGCTCCGGCAGGCCAAGTCGGCGGAGGGGAAGCAATATGGGAAACTGAGTCAGCCGCAGCTCTGCGGGGGACACTGTAGGTCCTGCAGCTCTCTGAGCCTTAGGTTTCCCACCTGGAATTTGGGAGCCTAAGCCCCTGCCTCCTCCAGGGCGCAGCAGGGCTGGTCTTCAGCAGGGATGCATTCCCGGGTGGGAAAATGTCAGGACACTTCCATAGGGGTCAGGAAGTAGCCGCTGCCCAGAGCTGCTTGGGTGTCCTGGTCCCTCCCCTGGGACCCTGGCACAGCTCCGTGACCCAGCAACCGAAGGGTAAGTTCTGGGCACATTTGCGGCCTCTGGGACCTGCTTGAATGCCCTGCCTGGCATCTGACCTTTCCACAGTGACACTGCTGTTTACAGGGTCCAGGTGAAAAGCAAATGAGAGGAGTGGCAGAAACTCAGGTGTGATTACTGATGTGGCCTGGAGGGGCCCAGGACGGGGAGAGATAGTGTGAGCCCAGGGGAAGTGAGAGGTGGGGAGCAGAGCTCTCACACCCCCACACCAGGTTCAGCCTATTTCCCTCCTGGCCTCTCCATGACTTTAGTTCTCCCTCATTTATTATTTTCCCTACATTCTCAAACGATGGCTTGTCCTCAAACAGTTGTGCTAAAAACATAAATCTCTGAAAGGTCTCCTGCTCCCAGCAGAGCCCAAAGTGATGCTCTTGGCAGGCTTAGCGGTCAGGCCTGCTTTCCCGGGTTCAGGGTTTTATCCACAGCCATTAGTCTCACGAAAGCAGATATTAAGGAGCATTAGGCCCGCCAGCTGCCACTGCGCCTCCCGGGCCATTACGCCGATTACCTTGGACAGCGCCCTCGCCCCTCATCCTGGCGTTGCAGCCAATCAAGCAGCGGGGTTGCCGGCGGGGCGGGTCTGCGCGCAAGCTCTTCCCCACGCCCCCTCCGCCCCTCGGTGGTCCCAAAGGCGCTCCTCTTCCTTTGACCCCCGAGGAGGTCCAGCGCGCCTTCCCACAGGCCCCACGCAGGAGCACTTCCAGGGACCACAGGGCAAACGTGCAGGGGACTCAGCCCGAGTGGGGCCAACAGGAGCGGACTGCGTGCAGCAAACCAGAGGGACAGGAGACAGGCCCACGGACAGCGAGCCAGCCCCAGGCCCTCTGCAGCGTGGGCCCTGAGCAGGGGGCTGCTGGGTCCAGCCTAAAGCGACCGCCACCAACACTGCGGGCTCAGCTCACTCATCTGCCCTCCGTGGACCTGGGACCTGCCCAGCCCCAGTGGGTAAATGGCCAGACACGGTCCATTTCTTTTACTTACTACCCAGCGATCCCTAGACTGTATCACAGTGGCCACTGGCCGCCCAGCAAAATAAGCGCCCCCCACCCCCAACCTCCAGCCATGCCCCTTTTGCTAGTAACCACGATTATCAATATTAAAATGTGCATTTTCTTCAGAGGGCCTGAGAGAAGAGGAGACCCTGGCTGGCTACAGCGTCCCCTCCCCAGTGGGGATCTCCGGGGAAACCTCCCAGTTTCCCCCAGTGGCCAGTGAATTCAAGTACAGGTACGTCTTGCTCGATTTTGTCACCAGCCCTGCTCACATAGTCTCTCTCTTCAACCACCCAGGGACTTGGAGACTGTGGGTATCAGGCTGCCATGAGGAGAATGTGGGAGATGAGCACCCTGAGAGCCAGGCCAAGGCCAAGCCCACCAGACTCCGCCTCCATCCCGGGGCTGCAGGGACCAGAGGAGTGGCTCACTCATGTTTCAGTGTTTGCTTAGCCAGGGCTCCAAGGTGGACCAAACCCTGCTCTCTGGGGCTGCTGCTCTAGTGAGACTGGGAGTGAGATGGCCAAGTAGTGACAACACAGAGAGCTGAGGGCCCTCTGTGGCACACCCACACAGGGCTCAAGGGCCCTGGGCCCTGTCACTCAGGCCCTGTGGCCTTCTCCGCAGATGGCTGCCTGGGCAACTCGGCTCAAGTGTCCCACACAGAGCCCTGTCCCACACAGGTGGGCAGCTGCCTAGCTCAGAGGGAGGCTTGTAGGTCAGGCCCAGCCACCTGCAGAAGCCTCCCCACCCCCCATATGGTGCAGAGGGCATCTGTAGGGCCTGGAAGATGACCCTTTGAAAGTGGCCAACAGCAGCTCCTTGGGAAAAACGAACCCTGGCAAGTCTCCCGGCTCTGACAAGCATTCTCAGCGTGAAAGGCCACCCGAATCCTCTCCATGGGGCTGGGACAAGGCTTAAGTGTGATGTGCAGAGCCTCTGGGACCCTTGTAACCCAAGTGTGCTGAGCTCGGGCTGCAGACCACTCACTACGGGTCCTCAGGCAGAGAGCACAGAAAGCAAGGGTGAGTTCAGTGCTGCAAATTGAAGGAATCCATGAATTCTGCTAAATGTCATACTTCAAAAAAACAAACACGTAGGGCCTGGCTTGTGTATGTCTTCTTCAAATCATTTTTAGTAATTCATCTTTTTTTTTTTTGAGGGCAGTGTCATTGACCCTCATACGTGGGACCCGAACCCGGGCCGCTGGCTTCCCAAGCCAGCGCTTCACCACTGCACCACTCGGCTGGCCTTAGTAATTCATCTTTAGTGCATTCTATGAACGTGGCAGTCTTCAATGGATTGGAAATTTAACAACACTAGGCTGCTCACCACCGTCGGATTTCAGATTTGTTTCATGTGTGACGGTGAAGCCATAGAGAGATGGGAGAGGTTGCGATGGAATCTGTTACCTTCAGGGTCTTTGCTGAAGTACAAGGAGCGGAGGGGGCCAACGGGGTCCCCTCCTTCTCCAGGATGGGGATCGTTTGGGGTTTCCATGTGGAATCCTGCATTTGAGTGGGTTCCAAATACAGACTATGTGGGTGCACACGGGCCTTCCCTAGGTCCCAGCAACACCCTCTGAGATGTGGGGGTGACACGACCTTGTGGGGAGCTGGATCTGGTGCTGGCGCTGAGGTTAGTGAGATGAGAGCCCCTGCCCCCATCCCCTGAGCTGGGCCCGTGCTGGTTGCCACAGCTGCTCCGAAGAGGGCAAACTTGGTGGATGGGGCCCTTGCCTGCTGCCCTGGGGCCAGCAGATGGACACCCACTGAAAAGGAAGCTCAGCTAACCCCGGGCGCGCATGTTTATGTGGTGTCATCTCTCAGCTTCACAATGTGCATCCTGCTTATCAGAATCAGCTTGTCTGAGCAGCTGGGGCAGCCCTCCCGCCAGCACACTTGGGTTCACTCTTACTCTTTTCCATGGCTTCCTCTGAAAGCATTAAGACATTTTAAAAATTACAGAAACATTCCTTTGATTGCACAATCATAGACAAGACTACTGCAGCAGATAAGTGAGAACCCACAATCCTGACGTTGTAGCTGTTACAAGTTCTTATATGTGCTTCATATTTTTTCTCTCTTGGAAGGAAGGAAGGCAGGAAGGGAGAGAGGAGAAGGAGGGAGAAGGAGACAGATACGGAGACTGAGAGAACATAAGAGATACGTCTAACCACCTCCACCCTGAAGGAACATATGTATCTATGTAGAATTTTCATGTGTTTTAGATTTTCTATAAATAGTGCACCTCTGAGGCTTGCTTTTTGATTCAACCATTCATACATGTGCCTTGATCCGTTCATTCTAAGTGCTGTATAGTGTTTTATTGTTTGCATAAACCAAAGTTTATCTGTACCCTCATAGAACACATTATTTGGTACTTTCTGGTTTTCTACAGCACACAACCTAACATGAGCATCTGTATACATTTCCTTGTGTTCACAGACTGGAATTTCTCAAGGTGGACTCTAAGGTATAATTGCTGGGCTGGACTATTATTTAATTTTGCTCAGGCCCTTCATCATGGACTCCAAACTTGATCTGCATCTTTTAGCAAAATAAAATGTAGACAGGGATGAAAGTGCGAGACAAGGAATCGCAATCACATTTTTCTATCTCTCGCATAAATACTGAGACTTTTCTTGGAAGAGGAAAAGCCAGCTAAGGATGAAGTGCCAGGGATCCCAAAGTCTACAGGGGTTTTGGTCGTTGCTTTAAGACTCCACATTGGGCATCCCTGTCAGTCTAAGACCCAAGGAAGAGCTTTAAATGTGGGAAGAGGGGACCAGCCAAGGACTAAGGGCCAAATCGCCTTTTACAACTGAAGGTCCGGTCAAGATGACCCTTGAAAGCCTTGTGCAAAGAGGAGCTCATAGGTTTTTGTTTGGCTTGGTTTGGTTTTTTTCCTACAGGGGCAGCTGTTGTGTTTCAGCAGACACTGGCCTAAGATGTGGCTTTTGGTTAGGAAACTGAACTGACACCAAGCTAGTGATGTCAAAGGGGGCCAAGTATGTAAAAAAAAAAAGCACGAAAGCAGCCCACTTCCTGATTTTGAGGATGCTTCCTAGCAATTCCTTAAAGCATGGCTTCCTTCAAAGCTGTAGGTATTGTCCGTTCTTCCATCAGCAATTTTGCTTCTTAGCTTGAGGGCTGTTTTCAGCAGGCGTTAGGGCAAACTGTGCCATTACGACGTGTTTTTTTTTACCTGTGTGCAGCTTTTGTAGGAGTTTGACATGGTCGCCTTGGAACAGAGGGTCATCTTTGTCCCCAGACTTGAAGTAATTTACAGGATGCAGTTCTGAAGGACTCAGGGGGTGAGTGTGTGTATAAATGGGGTGCTGGTTTTCAATCTTGACCAAAGTTTAAGTGCTTCTGCCCTCTGCGCCTCTTATTGAATTCTTTGTCCCCAGACCCTACCAGTCGGAATTTTAGCCCCTCACCCCCTAAACCCCCAACATAAGGCAGAATACCAGGCACAGGTCGAAAGGAGATGTCAAGTTCAAGGACAACAAAAGCCTGTTCCTTTTTAGACCTTATCAGCAAGAACAGCAAGAGTGGGCTTTGTGTGGGGAGCAGGCCGTCTCAGGGAGCCATGTGACCAGGTCAGCATGTGAGTCTGTTGTTTCTGCCAAGTGCTGTGGTAGGTTGGAGAGTGTTGGTTCACACAAGACGAGGGGATGCACTGTCTCTACAAAGAGTGCCAACTGTCACCATGCACATAAAAACAGATAGATGCCCCCACTGAGCCCGAAGGATGGTTCTTTGCTATTCTTAAGACAAAGGTGAGTTTTACCTCTTTTTTTTTTTTAAGATTTTATTGGGGAATTGGGGGAGGGGAACAGCATTGGGGAACTGGGGAAGGGGAACAGACAAGTTGCTGTCCTTTTGTTCTTCAGTCTAGTTGTGGAGGACATTGCTTCACTGGCCCATGTTGGTATCGTCATTGTGCTCTTCCCGGATGAGGCAGATCGGTCACTGGCCTCTGGACGGCCGCTCACAGCGGCTCTTGGCAGCTCACTCTGGCTGCCAGCCGTTCACGCTAGTGAGTTTTACCTCTTTATTGAGTAAGACATCCTTTGTTTTTATCCGGTTGCATTCACTCTCAGGCTCATGGGATGAGACATCAGACACTTGTGGAATGGTAGCCCAACATCTGCACACGCCAGTTTCTGGATGGGGAAGTGTGGGGCCTGGGGAGCTGAATGCCAGTGGGGCACAGTTCCTTCTCGGTGATCCCCCAGTTTCCAGCCCAGGTGAATGGCATCCCTCAGGCTGCCTCCTGCCTCCAGTCCCCAGCTCCCGGAGAACCACCTGGTACATTGTGCGTGCTAGGTGAGTGCCTGGGACACAGATGCCTCCCCTCTGGCACACACAGGGCCTGCTCCTGCTATAGAGCATCTTTGCTGCTCCTTCCTCCTTGCCTCCTGCATACAGTGGGAAGCCCCCGGGAAAAGCAGAGCTCCCCACTGGGTCCAGGGGGCTTGCTCGGCAAGGGGATGTCCAGAGGCCTCCAGTGTGGCCCGGGCTGGACTCCTAGTGGCCTTCGCCACCCCTCCTGTGCGGAGATCAAGGCAGAAGGCTGCGGGTGGCCTATCCAGGCCCCCTATGCTCAGAGGGTCATTTAGGGTGGCGCTGTGTGCTCAGGTCCACCATTCCAGTCATCTGGGAAAAGCACACCACAGGGTTCAAATCAGCACACCTTTTTGCAAGGTGGGGGTGTCACAGAACCTTCCCCACAGTCTGCTCTGAGTCCTGGGAGCCACCTGCCCTCCTTGCCTCAGGCCCTTGGAGGTGATTCTGATCCTCACTTAGGGTCTTGCAGAGCCCCCATGGTGCCCCCACAGCATGTGATGGAGAACAAAGGACAAGCCTAGGATCCAAGGGCAGAGAGCTAAGGAGGCGGTCTCATCGTGTGGGCAGTGACTGCGAAACCCCACAACTTTTTTTGGGGGGGTGGTTACAACACGGCCAGAGTATGTGTACGGCTCACACCCCCAAATGCCTCCCATGTGGCCATAGGCTATTTATGTGAAGGCAGGAGCAGCCAGAGGTGACAGGTGAGGGCACTGTGGCAGGAAATGGGGGCTTCGTCCTGGAATGGGGCCTGATGCAGGAGCCACGAAGCCGAGACCCCATGCCCGCCCTGCCACAGTCTGCAGAGGACACAGGCCCACTGTCCAGCGCTCTGAGATGCTAGAGCTACAGGCCAGAGTCCCTCCACCCTGCCCGCCAGCCACCTGGCGAAGCTTACTTACCTTCTGTGACCCCGACGTGGAACTCTTCAGCGACCCCCCCTTGAAAGAACTGCCCATCTTCCTCTGGGACCCCATGAGTCGGCTTCCTCCTGCGTCCCTGGGTGGGTAGACGCATAGCCCCCACGGGGGTGTGGGCCAGTAGAGGGGACCCAGAGACTGGGGCAAGGCCGACCTGTGGCTGGGTCAGCCCAGGGGGAGCTGCCCTCGCTCCAGCCGGCCTCTCCTGCCCAACTCCCGCCCCCCGGGTGCTCTAGGGCCCTTCTATAACATCTGTAATCAGCCTTAATCCCTCCATCCCTCAAAGGTTTACAGGGGGCAGATTTAGCAAATGGCGATTGAAAGTAAATCTACTTTGAGAAAGTGGTGGTTGCACAGGGTGGGCAAATGGAAGGATTTGGGTCTCCAGAAAGGCATATCTCCAGAGCAGATAGGCCCATGGCTGATGCAGAGCCCCTGGGACAGACAGCTGCAGGCTCTCAGGGGCCCAGTGCCCACCGGAGGGCCCGCGGAGTATGGGAGCAGAATCAGCACCAAGGCCCTGCCTTGGGTCACGGCCCCCTCCTCCCAGCTCCCCAGGGTACACTTTCCTCTGTTACTTTGGTGGCAATGAGACAGTGATGACTTTCTGTGGATATCCTGGGTTGGGTTGCTGGTGATTTCTGTTATAGGGGTGCCTGCCTCGACCCCCTGCCAAGGGATCAGTTCCTTATGGGAGGCGGGGTTACAGGTGGTAGCAATGGCTGTGCTGTGGGCACATGACAGGCAGCTGTCCCCTAGGTCCATCTCGACCTGGGCCAGAAGCACATCACTACACACAGGTGTGGGACCAGCCCATTTCATGTCTCTGCCCCTCCTGCCATTCTCCTTGTGGCTTCTTCTGTGTGTCCTTAGTTGTACGACTTCTGTTCAGCTAGACTGCAGGTGGTTCTCAGTGATGGCTGTTCTAAGTTTGGTTGTAATTTTGATGTGGTCGTGGAAGGAGGTGAGCAAGCGTTTGCCTGCTTCACCAGCTTGACCGGAAGTGAGGACGTGCCATTTTGATGCACGATGTTTTCAATGTGACTAACTTTTTCCTCTTTGCAGGTTATCACTCTACCTCCTGAGTACTAAAATTTCAATATGATGTAGCTTGGTATTTTTTTTTTAAAGATTTTATTGGGGAATCAGGGAAGGGGAACAGACAAGTTGCTGTCCTTTTGTTCTTCAATCTAGTTGCAGAGGACGTTGCTTCACTGGCCCATGTTGGTATCATCATTGTGCTCTTCCTGGGTGAGGCAGATCGGTCGCCGACCTCTGGATGTCGCTCACCGCGGCTATTGGCAGCTCATGCTGGCTGCCGGCCACTCACTGTAGCCTGTGGCAGCCCACTGCAGCAGGGGCTGCAGCCCACACCGTCACCGGGGCTCGCACAGCCCAGCTCCAGGTGGAGCTGTTGTTAGCTGTGGAGGGCAGTGTCACTGGCCCTCATATGTGGGATCCGAACCGGGGCCGCTGGCGTCCCAAAACCAGCTCTTAACCAATGCACCACTCGGCCGGCCCTGGTATTATTATTATTATTATTATTATTTTTAATCTGTTATAGTGGGCACTTGATGGCTCGTTTCAATCTGGAAAATCATGTTACTCAGTTCTAAGAAACATTGCTTTATTATTTCTTAATAACTCAATCTCCCACTTTCTCTGTCGCCCCACCCCCACACGCCTGGGAACTCCTATTCTTCAGATGTTGGTCCTCCTAGATTAATGCTTTGATTTTTTAAAATACATTTTCATTCTCCTAATTTCATTCACTTTATTTTCCGATCCTACCTTCTTGGGATGTCCTTAACTTTTCCTGCCACCCCTTAAATTGAATTTGGTTATTGAATTATTCATTTCCAAGAGCTATTGTTAGCTCCGAATTTTATTTGGTATAACATCTGGTACCACAGATGCAACTATTCCACTTGCCTTTCAAAGATAGTGCATTTAAAGAAGTTTTTCATTTTCTGTTCCCTGCCTTGTTCCTGAGTTCTTTTTCATTTGATTTGTTTTGGTTTCTGTTTTTACCTGTCAGGGGCTCTTCTTAAATGTTCTCTTTAACATAGAAGCCCTGAGAGGGTGCCTGGCAGGGAAGCTCAGAGAGGAGGGTCTGACATGGACCTGGGATGTTGCAGGCTCCTGGCATCTGTCTGTCTATATTTCCTATAAAGTAATCCCTGCAGAGAGGAACCTCCCAGTCTCTTCCTTCGGAAGATACGCCTAGCTGCCAAGGTCCCCAGAGCTGTGTGAGGAGCCATTTCCAAGCACTTCCCACCCACTTGTGCCCTGTGTTCAGAAGGGACTCTTCCCCAGCTGTGCCTGGTGTCTCAGCCTCCTGCTGGACTGGCTGGGCAGGTGGCATCAGGCTGAGGAGAATGGGGAAGGATGGGTGCCACAGTCTGTTTAGGAGTCGCACAGGTCAAGGCCAGAGAAGCTTGTCTAGTACCTGTGAAAACACGAAGGACAGCCGGTGGGCAGAGCCTGTCAGACAGCAAACAGGGCAGGGTCAGTGGGCAGTGTGGGAGAGCCGGAGGCCTCAGCGGGTGGTCTCCACAGGGCCTCTGCAAGGAGCTGGTGATGTGAACCCCCCTGAGAGCTGCACTGGAACAGACAGACAGATAGGGCACGACTGCAGGGACCTCCCAGGTGTGCAGAGCCACACTCGGACCCGAGCAGGCATCCACATCAGCAGCTCTGAGTCCTCAGGTGTCTGAGTCACATTTCAGCCCACTGGCAGCACAAGCAGAAGACATGTTATAATCTGGACATGAACAGAAATGTTATTTTACTGAAATATTGACAGTTAAAAATATACGATGTCTGAGCCAGCCGAGTGGCACGGAGGTTAGGCACTGGCTTCAGAAGCCAGTGGCCTCGGTTCGGGTTCCACATATGAGATGAGGGCCAGTGACACTGCCCTCAAAAAAAAAAAAAAAAATATATATATATATATATATATATATATATATACACACACGATGTCTGGAACTTACTTCAAAGTAACACCAAAAGAAGGAAGCGAAGGGGAGTAAGGATGGGGCCACACTCCTTTTGGTTCAGGAAGAGCAGCCCACGGAGAGAAGGGGGTCCACAATCACGGAAGCCTGGGGCACAGCGGAGGAGGGTCCCTCTGTAGGCAGGGGACGTTCTAGGGCTGCAGAAGAGACACTCAGGGTGGCAGGTGGACAGTTTCCACCCCTGTATTAGGAGGTTGTCTTCCCAAAGCTTTGGTCCCTGCTCAGGAGGTTGAGGCACAAGCCTCCCAGCCCAGGCAGTCACGGGGCAGCCTCCTGGCTTCAGCTCAGCCAGCTGGACACCCATGTCTGGGACTTGGAGTCTGGGACATGGTGTCTGGATAAGCTGAGCAAGATGACGGGACTGTCAACACGACTTATGAAGGGACAGTCTGTGCCCTTTATGAGGCAACAGTCGGCACTCTTTACAAAGGGACAGCAGCACCATGGAAGTGGGGGCAGCCACCTGCCATGTCCTGGGTAGAACCGTCGCTCCTGCATGTCCTGCTCTGGGCCATCTGGCACAACCTTCGCTGCAGCCTGTTCTCCACAGCTGGTCTCCAAAGTGCCCACGTGTGACTGCTGGCCTCCTTCCCATGAGTAACTTGTGAAATAGGACCCCCTGACCCTCTCTGGGCAATGAGGAATGAGAGGCTATGAGCAGCTGCTGAGTTTGCACATCTTAGTAATACCATGGAATGTTCTAGACACCCCTTGAGTACTGAAGATGTGGAGTTGGGGAGACACCAGAGAGAGTGACATCTTCCAGAGGCTAGCTGAAGAGAGAAGCAACTGGTCATCTCCCGTGTGGCATTATGAAGACCCCTCCCCCACCCATCCTCACCTAAAAGAAGAGACTCCTGACAATGTGTGTTCTAGGTGAGCTTAGGCAAATAAGAGAAGTGGGTGGTACATGCATGTTTATTTAGAGGTTTTTTAAAAAGCGCTTTATGGGCCAGCCGAGTGGTGCCTTGGTTGGGAGCTGGTTTACGACACCAGCGGCCCTGGTTTGGATCCTACATATGAGGGCCAGTGACACTGCCCTCTACAGCTAAGATGGTGAACAACAGCTCCACCTGGAGCTGGGCTGCTGTGAGTCCCTGGGGACGGCATAGCTGCAGCGCCTGCTGCAGTGGGCTGCCATAGGCTACAGTGAGTGGCCGGTAGACAGCGTGAGCAGCCGGCAGTGGGTGTGAGGGGCCATCCAGAGGCTGGCAACCGATCTGCCTCACCCAGGAAGAGCGCAATGATGATACCAACATGGGCCAGTGAAGCAATGTCCTCCACAGCTGGACTGAAGAACAAAAGGACAGCAACTTCTCTGTTCCCCTTCCCCAGTTCCCCAATAAAATATTTAAAAAAAAAAAAAGCGTTTTATCCCTACACCCTACACTGGGATAAGATGGGGAGATTGCCAAGGGTGAGGTGGAAGGAATTTGAGTGGAGCCAGTCCGGTGTGGGACTTTGTCTAGCGGCTAATGGGGATGGCGGATTTGGAAGTCTTCAGGTGCTGTTAGAGACATAATTATTGGAATAATCCTCATCCTCCATCCCAGTCGTCTAGACTACTTAATCAAAGGTTCTGGTTATTAAAGGTTTAACACACATACCAGACATGACTGCTGCTCCTGGACGCAGCACACAACAATGAATGAATTGATGCTAACACTGGTCTGGAAAGATCCAACCTGTACCTGGCTTAAAAGACACTGTCCCAACCGCCTCATCTGTGGACTCATTTGATGTTTGTACAGCCTGCATTCTCTAGCTTGAGATGTGGCTGGAAGTTTCCCCCACTCCTTTCCTTTAGCTGACCCTTTCTCTACCCCCACACCATTCTCCCTGGTGACATTGTGGGGAGGGAGGGCTGTCACCCCAATTCACTGGTAAGATTTCGCCCCTGGGTTCCATTTCCCAGAATCACTGTTTCTCTTCCAGGTCCAGGAGCCTGTGGGTTGAGCTGCTGAACTCGGAGTGGGAGCAAGAGGAGTTGATTAAGAAAGAAGGAGCCCTAATGATTGATACCATGCATTTGTAGAAAACACTATCTCAGCTTCATTTCCCAGGATGGTTATCTTCTGCCAGGAGGAAGTCAATGTAAATATTTACTAGGCAGAATAATACCACTGCTCCGATAGCGTTTCCTGTCAAATACATGGTCATGGTCGCTTAGTCTCTGTGTTGGAAAGACACCTGGTACAAGTCAGGGACAGAAGATAAAGAACTCTGTAATCGATCAGCCGTGTCTGCCATGGGTGGGATGTGTCACTCGGCTGTGGATTCATCATGTCTGGGGTCAGCAGAAGCCCCTGGATTTCACTAAGGACTTGGTTTTGCCAGCTGATGTGTGTGTGTGTGTGTGTGTGTGTGTGTGTGTGTGTGTGTGTCTATATCTTCCTCTCTGTGTCTTTCTGTCTCTCTAGTGTGTTTCCTTTCTGCCTTTCGGTCTCTCTCCTTCCTTCTCCCTCTTTCTGTAGACTTAAAAGTGGACACACTAGTTTGTCAGGATGCATAATGGCTGTGCTGGTTTGGGACTAATGAAGACAAAAGTCTCCTGGTGGCAGCACCCAGAGGAAGGTCAAGGCTGGGAGAGTTTGTCAGGAGGCTTCCTCCTCGGGCTGGGAACAGGCTGCTTCTAGCAGTGAATGGCCTGGGAACCTATTGCAAAAACAGGAACCAAGAGAGCTCATGTCCTCAAACGTGCCGTTAGAAATCTGTGTTCCCCAAGCATCTCCAGACCCTAAAGAGTGGAAAGAATTAACTTCACGCTAAGCCCGAATGGTATTACTCCTGCCCATTCTGTAGGCTTAAGCATCCTGCATTTTGGAGGATTCTAAATCAGGATTAAAGGGCAGCGTGCAGGGCCAGATCAGAGCTGAGCCCCTAAATGGGCGCTGGGGACCGTCACCTGTACCAGGAGAGTGGCCCAACAGAGCAGGGTGGCTTTGTCATCCCTATGGCCCATCTGGCCACCCACCTGCCCCTGTGTCACGGGACAAGAGACAGGTGGCCTTGCTCTGAGAGCCTGCCTGCTCTGTGCCAGGCGTCCTGGGCTCAGTGCTGGCCCTGTCACGTGGGACTCCGGACACAGTCCTAATGTGTGGAAGTCTCTTGTAAACTGTAGACCATCCCATAATGTAAGGTCTAAGGGTTCACTGCTATGATTAAGGCTTTGAAGCTTGCAGGCGGCTGTTTTCATTGTGACACATTTGGGCACGGTCATCCATGGGTAGACGCCGGCCACTGCACGCTGATGTTTTCAACATTTGTCTGTTGAATGTCTGATATTTGCAGAGGATGAAGTGCATTGCTAGGTATGTGAGTAGGAAAGGAGTGGGTAACAACCAAGTGAGCATGACAATGTCCCCTGAAGCCAATGACAATGCTGTCGGTGGGGCTGACTTAATAAGATGAGAGAAGAGGCCGGCCGAGTGGCACATTGGTTAAGAGCTGGTTTGGGGATGCCAGCGACCCCAGTTCGGATCCCACAGATGAGGGCCAGTGACCCTGCCCTCAACAGCTAACAACAGCTCCACCTGGAGCTGGGCTGTGCGAGACCCGGCAATGGAGTAGGCTGCAGCCCCTGCTGCAGTGGGCTGCCATAGGCTACAGTGAATGGCCGGCAGCCAGCGTAAGCTGCCAATAGCCATGGTGAGCGACCATCCAGAGGCCGGCAACTGATCTGCCTCATCCAGGAAGAGCGCAATGATGATACCAACATGGGACAGTGAAGCAACGTCCTCTGCAACTAAACTGAAGAACAAAAAGACAGCAATTTGACTGTTCCCCTTCCCTGGTTCCCCAATGCTGTTCCCCTCCCCCAATTCCCCAATAAAATCTTTTTTAAAAAAAATAAATAAGATGAGAGAAGAAAGCAAAGGGGTCTGGGGTTGTCGTGGGGGCAGCAGAGGCAAGGCTGGCACAGAGCTGCGTGCTGTGGCCCCCTGGCCACTCCTGGGCCACGGGGTGACCATGACAGATCCCTCTGTGGCAGAGAGGGGACTGCAGTGGGGTGGGTGGGGTGGAGCCAGGCCAAAGCCTGACAGCCTCAGAAATAGGAGGGCAGGCGGGTCGATTGGGGTCCTCCATGAACTAGAACACTCCGCATGGCTGAGGTCAAGGTTCAAGATAGATATAGATATAGATATCCATTAGTTTATTAATGATAAATTCCAAAATGATAGTGGTACTTATCTCTGGGTGGTAGAGTCACCCTTAGTACTTTTTCTTTTGTATCTTTCTGTTTCAAAATTTTTAGCAACAAATGTGGATTTTTCAAATAGTAAAAGTGACTCTGGAATACAGTCAACAACCAAACAGCAAGAAAAGATTTAAAATGGAAAGGGCTCCCTCCTTCCCTGAGCTGTCCAGAGTTATCGGTTTTCTTGGGACTCCTTCAAGAAATGCTTTTCGCGTAGAACAAGCTTTTTTGTTGGTCCGTCTGCTCACTTGATGGTGAGCTCCTGGGTGGCGTTAGCTCTTCTCACTTCAGGTTAATCAATGTACCCGTACAATTCTCTTTGATTACCTGTGTGATGATACCTTTGGGGGGGTGAACGCTGGAGTTGTTTGGTCAATGCCCTTTCACATTTTGATAGATATTTCCACATTGCCCTTCAAAAGGTTTCACCCATTCATGCTGCCCGACAGTGAATGAATGTTCTTTTCGGAGGGCATGGGTCCTCTGTTGTATCCATACGGCTCAAGGAAGGCTCCTCTGGCCTCTAGCTTCCTCCAGGCTCCGGTGGCTCTGGGTCACAACCCAGGAGCGCCTCTTGCCGCCTGCCTCTCGCCCACTGCCAGCCATACTGAACTCCGACCTGTCAGGCAGAGTTACTTGTTACAGCCTCAGCTCTTACTTCTCCTGACTCACAGTCTTTAGGCCCCTCACGTGCCCCACCAACAACTGTGTCGTCATCCGGGTGGCACCCGCCGGGGCTCGGTGTTGCCAGGCATGTCCTCAGATTGAACTGACTTCTCGTTCAAGAGTCCACACACTTCTCGTTATATGTTATAACACAATTGTGGGAATGGCCGGCTAGCTCAGGTGGTTAGAGCACAGTGCTCATAACACCAAGGTTGCCGGTTCAATTCCCACATGGGCCACGGAGCTGTGCCCTCCACAACTAGATTGAAGACAACTGCTTGACTTGGAACTGATGGGTCCTGGAAAAATCACACTGTTCCCCAATTTATAAAACAACAACACCACCACCACAATTGCGGTGTGCCAAGCCGCCCACGGGAGACCTCAGGGCTCGCTCCGCACTATTTGAGTCATTCTTGGTACTTGATCACATCTCCCCAAATGTTCGGCAACACACTCATACTGAGAAACGGGAGCGAGGGCGTGTTTTCCTGGTGACTTCATGGAGGGCAGGTGAAGCTGCTGTGACATATCACAGAAACACTTAATGAGACCCGTGAGAGTGCAGCTGGCCTTCTCAAAGCTCTTTCTGCCTCCGGGTCACCTTACCTGTTTTCCATCGTTGCCTCTAGCCATTAGCTCTGGCCTCAGCTATAAACGCCGGTCAGGCAGAGTGAAGACCCAGGCGTCAGCCTGCCTGGCATCCTCAGGGGCAGGTGGGGGAGCCCCCGCTGCACACCTACCTCCCCTGAATGGGGATCCTTCCCAGTTTATGCCTCTACTGTCCTGAGGTCACAGGAAGAGGGACCCTGGGAATCCACATTCTACCCCAAAGCGCCTTCTCTGCAGCAACTCCAAGCAACGTGGGCCTGGGGCCGTGGGAAGGGGGTGAGCCTGGCCTGGGGCCTGTCATCAGCAGGTGGGGCCTGTCAGCCGCTTTCTGACAAGAGTCCCTTGGTAAGTCTGCCCAGGAAGTTTCTTGCCTGAAAAAAAAAAAGAAGAGGGCCAGCCGAGTGGTGCGGTGGTTAAGCGCTGGCTTGGGAGGCCAGTGGCCCCGGTTCGGGTCCCACATGTGAGGGCCAGTGACACTGACCTAAAAAAAAAAGAAAAGAAGAAGAAGAAGAAAGAAATGAGCCAGTATTTCAACTGAAAAGAGTTCGTTCAGAGCCTGCTGGGGGAAGAAAGGCCCTGGGAATCAACTGTGTAGCAAAGAACAGGTCAGAGGTCAGGCCAGGACACGTGTCCCTGGAGGCTCACAAGTCAGGTGCCACCAGGTGCTGTGTCACCTGGGCCTCGCTTTCATTCACACAGGGGCAGCGGATAGACCTTGCCACTTCATAAATTTGTCTGCCTCAATCTGAAGGGATTGGGTGACTCACTCCATGTCCTATAACGGGACGTTACGTTGTTATGCAACCATTTCTACTGAGTGTTCGCAATAAGAGTCAGTCAGGGCCCCCGGGGAACTGGAGACACAGGGGTGGGCAGGGGAGACAGGAAACCCTTCAGCCAGCACCGTGGGGCCTTCGCGTGCCATCGCTCACATGGCTGGGCTTATCCTCTATCACACTGTGCAGTGCCCCTGCCCCACTCTGCCCACTAAGCCTCCTTTCCAACAATAAAAGCCCAGCGCCCCTTTGCACCCAGTGGAGCTCAGCGAATGTGTGTTCCCCATCCCCTGCGGGGGGAGGGGGGCGTACAGAGGACATGAGACATAGGTGACCCCCAGTTGTCGGG
Source organism: Aselliscus stoliczkanus (assembly GCA_033961575.1). Classification (NCBI taxonomy): domain Eukaryota; kingdom Metazoa; phylum Chordata; class Mammalia; order Chiroptera; family Hipposideridae; genus Aselliscus; species Aselliscus stoliczkanus. The sequence goes on from CM066741.1 coordinate 34,054,792, forward strand.
GACTGTGGGCTATGGCTCCCCACTGGGAACCCCGAGTTCTGAATGCCAGCTCAGAGTAAAATACGGCCCCAATGTCCTCCTGTACGGGATCCCAAAAGATGTGCTGGGCATGGGTAGGAGAAAGAGCGTCCCCCCACCTCCAGCAATCGACCCTTCCAAAGGGACAAAGCACTGGCCCGTGGAGGGGCCCAGGGACAGCCAGCTTGCCTGCATGGGTGGGTGGGTTTCTGTAGAAAGCCTGAAGGTCCCTGCCACAATGCAGGAGACTTGGATCCAGGAAGCAGGGGGCTTGGAGCCCCGCTGTAAGATGCTACACAAACCTGAGCCAGGGTCCAAGCAGGGCCATGGGGCTCCCTGTCTGTTACTTTGTCTTGGCTTCACCCCAACCCCTCAGAGGGGCACTCAGTCTCCAGAAAACCAGACCTCTGCAGGGTCAGGTGGCCCGTCCGCAGCCTGATCCCTTGCTCGTGATCTCGTGTCCCCTCTGTGAGTCCACTGAGGAGGATAAATGACCCCCCACTATGGATCACCCAGGTGCTGGGGGAGAACCCCTTATTGAAAGGGATTGTGAGTTCATCCAGGGACTTCTATCAAGCCTGAGGGGCAGAGGGAGCTGGTGCTGCTTGGTCTACCTTCCATTGTTACCTGGGGCCCCTCCAACCCTTCATCATGCCACCCAGAGGCATGCTGGGAAGCTCTACCTTGTGAAATTCACAAGGGAGGACTTGCGCCCCCAAATGGGTTGTAGGCGTTCCCAGCTGTAGGTGCCCTCTCTCCATCTTTCTGAGGAGTAAACGAGGAGACGGAGCTAAGCTGGTATGTGGCCTCAGTGGCCCCTTCCTGGTGAGCACAAGGGAAGGGCTGCCCCTCCTGGCCCCAGGGAGAGGCCAGCAGGGCCCAAGCTGTGAAGCACACGGGGCAGGTGTTGTGAGCCTTCCTCCCTGAGTCCCCAGGCCAGATGGCACAGGTGTGTAACCACAGTCACACTGAACAATGACCACCGAGACCCCTCCCTGCAAGGCGGGCCTGTTGCTGGGATTGGCAAGAAGTAGGAAACCTTACGGTTCATCTAGAGAAGAGCCTGCTGCAGCGGATCCCAAACTCAAGTCTTAGAAATGTACCTATTGCTAATAATGAATTGTGAAACTGAAATTTTTCGAAGCTTTCAATTAAAAACAATTTTTTTGGAGCTAGACTATCTTGCAAACTAGCCTGCAGCCTATCACCCATTTTTATAAAAATTGTGGTAAAAAAACATATAACATAAAATTTATCATCTTAATCATTTTTAAGCATACAGTACATCAGTATTATCTATGACCATATATCTATAAGCATATTGTGCAACCGATCTCTAGAATTTGTCCATGTTGCAAAACTGAAACTTTATACCCATTAAATTCCCTGTTTCCACTTCCCACCAGCCCTTGGTAACCACCATTCTACTTTCTGTTTCTATGAATTTGATTATTCTGGGTGCCTCATGTAAGTGGAATCACAGAGTATTTGTCCTTTTATGACTGGCTTATTTCATTTAGCAATATGTATGATCTGCTGTTGTTGGATGGGTTATTCTGTATATGTCTGGTTCCATTGCTTATAGTATTGTTAAAGTACTCTGTTTTCTGACTGAATGGTTGATCTATCCATTATAAAGTGGGGTATTGAGATCTACTAATACTGTGTTATGATCTATTATCTTTAGTTCCGTCGATGTTTACTTCATGTATTCTGGTGTTCTGCAGTTAGGTGCATGTATATTTATAATTGTTATACCTCCTTTTTTTCTTATTGGTTAACATTATGTTTTTCCAGGACCCATCAGCTCCAAATCAAGTCATTGTCCTTCAATATAGTTGTGTGTGTTTGGGGGTGGGGGCGCAGCTCACCATCCCATGTGGGAATCGAACCGGCAACCTTGTTGTTAAGAGCACACACTCTAACCAACTGAGCCACCCGGCCATCCCTTGTTATATCTTCTTGATGAATTGATCTTTTCATCATTATGTAATTTTTTTTTGTCTCTTGTGACAGTTTTGACTTAAAGTCTATTTAGTCTGATGTAAATATGGCCACCCCTGCTCTTTTTTGGTTACTATTTGTATGGAATATCCTTTTTCATCCTTTCACTTTCAGCTTATGTGTATCCTTATATGTAAAGTGAGTGTCTTGTAGATAATATAATTGGATCTTGTTTTTCAGTCCATTCAACCACTTTGTCTTTTGGTTGGGGAGTTTGATCCATTCACGTTTAAAGTAATTACTGATAGAGAAGGATTTACTATTGCCATTTTGTTCATTGTTTTCTGTATGTCTTATAGCTGTTTTATCTATTGCTGCCTTTTTTCATGCTTTGTGTATTTTTTGTACTGACATGCTGATTCCTTTCTCATTTTCCTTTGTGCATCTTCTATAGGTATTTTCTTTATGGTTATAATAGGTATTACATAAAACATTTTATAGTTAAACAATCTTTTTTAAACAGATAAAACTGATAACAAACTGATAATCACATACAAAAACTCTACTCGTTTACATCTCTCCCTCCATCTTATGTTGTTGATATCACAAATTACATCTTTTTAGTCTTTGTATACATTATATTTTATATCCAGTTTTTATAGTTACAGTTATTTTTTTATGCTTTTGTCTTTTAAATTCTACACCTGAATTAAAAGTGATATACACACCACCATTTTCTGGACTTGTCTTTATAGCTTCCTTTACCCAGAGGACTTTATAATTTTCTATGCTTTTGCATTGCTGTCTAGTGTTCTTCCATCTCAACTCAAAGGACTCCCTTTAGCAATTCTTGCAAGCAGGTCTAGTGATGACCTCAGCTTTTGTTTATCCAGGAAAGTCTTTATTTCTCCTCCATGTTTGAAGGATGGTTTTGCTTAATATAGTATTCCTGGTTGGCAATTTTTTTCTTTTAGTATTTAAATATGTCATTCCACTCCCTCTGGCTTGTAATGTTCCTGCTGAGAAAACTGCTGATAACTTTTTGGGAGCTGCGTTGTATGTGATGAGTCCCTTTTTTCTTGTTGCTTTCAAGAGTCTCTCTTTGTCTTTCACTTTTGACAGTTCAATTATAATGTGTCTTGGTGTGGACCTCTATTGATTTATCTTAGTTGGAGTCTATTGAGATTCTCAAATTTGGATGTTTCTCCTTCCTCAGATCTGGAAAGTTTTGGGCCCTTATTTCTTCGAATAAGCTTTCTGTCCCTTTCTTTCCCTCTTCTCCTCTGGAACTTCTATAATGTGAATATTGGTCCACTTGATGGTATCCTATATGTCCTTTGGGCTTTGTTCACTTTCCTTCATTCTTTTCTCTTTTTGTTCTCAATAATTTTGTTCTCTTTTTGACTCAATAATTTCAAATGACCTGTCTTTGAGTTTGTTAATTCTTACTTCTGCTCAATCAAGTCTACTATTGATCCCTTCTAATAAATTTTTCAACTCAATTATTATATTCTTCTAGAATATCTCTAGAATTTCTGTTTGGTTCTTTTTCTTCATTTCTCTTTGTTTTCATGCATGATTTTTTTCTCATTTTTCATACATTTCTCTTGTTTTTGCATGCATTGTTTTCCTGATTTTGTTTAGCTATCTGTGTTCTCTTGTATTGCACTGAGTTTCTTTAAGATATCGTCTTCAATTTTTGCCAGGTAGTTTATAGATTTCTGTTTCTTTAGGGTTGGTTTCTGGAGATTTATTTTGTCCTTTCAATTGGGTCATACTTGTTTTTTTCATGTGCCTTGACATTTCCTATTGTGTTTTGTGCATTTGAAACAACAGTCACCTCTTCCAGTCTTGACTGCTTGGTACAGGGGAAGATGTTCACCAATCAGCTGAAGATTCTGAGGGCTGCTCAAACTTTTTGTGAGAATGTGTCCTCTCTGCGTTTGTGTGTCATTTACTAATTACGTAGGGTTGCTGGTTTCTTTTTCAGGGGTTTGTTGTCTTTTGCTCCCTCTGGTGTCTGGCTGTGGTACTGCAGGCTCTCTGGAGCTGTAGTAATCTGTTGAGCTTTCTTTTGTGCCCCCAGGCATCTAAGATATGCTGGTTCCATCGATGCTCTGAATCAGTGGGGACAGAAACCAGGTCCTCAGACAGCCACCCCATCCCCCCCACAAAAAGCCAAAATATTAGACACTTGTTTCACACTTCTCTTTCCCTCCCAAGGGAGACGCTGTGTGGTGTTGGGCACTTTCTCTTGACAGTGAGCTGTGCCGGCTTGGGGGTGGGGTTGATGTGGTTTTAATGAAATGGTTTTTCTTACCTGCTTTAGTGCAACTGTTCTTAGTCTGCAACTTGCCCAGGGCGCTGCAACTTCCTAACTGGTTTCTGGAATTCTAACAAATACTTTTGGACCTTCTATTACTATTAAATCACAGTGACTGTGGGAGAACAAAGTTTAGCATTCCTATTCCACCATCTTGCTGGTGTCACTCCCCAGGTTGGCACTTGTTTTTGTAAATAAAGTTTTATTGGAATACAACCATGCTTATTTGTTTCCATGGCACCTTGGGCTTCTTTCATGTTTGGATGGCAGAGTTGAGAAGTTGTGACAGAAATCCTATGGCCTGTGGAGCCTGCTACATTTATTTGGACATTTTCAGAAAAAGTTTGCTGACCTCTGTGCCGCTTAAAAGACTGAATTGTCTTATACGTTTTATACAAAATATGGCAAAAGAACTGCCATATAAAAAGATGATCAAAGAGCCTAGCCAAACCTGTAGGAAAACAAGTATTATATAATTATGTCAGGCAGTTAATTAATAACAAATGTAATGTTATATTTCTAGATTTATGATGTTTGTGGTATTTTTCAGTTCTTTGAAATGTGTAACTTGTTCTGATTTATTGTCTCATTCTAAATATTCACCTTTATACCTAATTTTGTATTTGCAACACTTAATTCTTAAAGAGGTCTCACAACTGTACAATCTTTAGACCCCATAAAACCTAGATTCACCCTGGCTAAATGGCTATTAAGACCTAAGACAGTGGGTTAAATTTTAGAGAGTGATTCCTATATTGCATATAGGAAATTTGTGTATTTGAACTGAACTTGCTTGCAGGGACTTCAGAGTTTATTACTTGTCTGACAATGTAATGGTCACGTAATGAGAAGGTATTTTCAGACCAAAGACTGATGCAGAAATTCCATAGAATATAACAGAATTTATTACAGGGAAATTTGCTTACAGGAATGTAGGAGTGGAGCACACAGACAACCTAGCAATTCTGTGTAGATTCTTCTCCACTCCAAACTCCTGTTATGGTGCTTCTTAAAATAGTATAACTCCGGTACTAGTGATGAAAAGACAAAGGGACAAAGAACGCAGTAAGTGCTGGGGGCCATACCTCCTGGTGGTCTTGTGATAGAGGATTGTTTATGATCAATACTTTCACCAGTTTGGTATTTGTCTAGGTTGTCATGCCATTTCAGCTGTTACTAACAAAAATGTTTATGTTGGGCCTGCCAAGTGGCGTGGTGGTTAAGCGCTGGCTTGGGAAGCCAGCGGCCCCGGTTCGGTCCCACATATGAGGGCCAGCGACATCGCCCTCAAAAAAAAAAAAATTATGACTACATGTTAAGAAACATAGATAATTATCAACAAGAAATAAGGCTTTGACATGCTTGCTAAGGACAGTGAGGTTGGTTAAAGGTCATAGCATGAATCTTAAAAATGAAATGAAACCTGAGACATAGAGATGGAGTTGGTTTCGTTCCTATCTACATCACTGCACAAATGACAGCACCTGAGAGAGTAAAAGTCACGGAAGCCTTCGTGGAGCTGATCAGGTGACAATAGGAATGACAATAAAGTCATAAAGAAGTATGGCTGCTCAGACCAAAGCAAGGGGGTCGCTGGAATTCTTCCAATTGCACTTGTTTCTGAAGAGCCCTTTCCGCTTTGCTAATTATAAAATAAGCAACCTGCCACCCCACTTTCTCATTCCCACTGGGAGGGGTCCCACAATGGATGGGCACTCTTCTCCCCACTTCTGCAGGGCAGGCATCACATCCCATCTACCCTTGGAGCTCCTGAAGTGAGAACAGTGCAGTGCCTACTGGAGGGTCCCTGCCTGTGGTCCTTCAACAAGTAAAGAGCAAGATGCCACTGGCTGCCAGCCTTAGAATGTCTGGTTATAGTTGGCATTGGTGAGGGGATGCCCCTTCACGAGAACTCGAGGGAGAGACTGCAGGCGATAGTGGAGGCTCAGCTATGCCATCCTGGGCAGGGCCGCCCCATCACCCCAAATTCCCCTCCACAGAGAGAAGGTGCTCTTCCCTCAACACTTCACACTCCACAGGCCCCAACAGGAAGAAAGGGGTGTGCTTTTCTCAACACAATGGGAAATCTTTCCTTGAAACTCCTTTCTTCCGGGTTTCTGGGTCATGTGCCCACCCTGAACCAATCACAGTAAAGCACCATGGCTGAATTTCTTCCTATTTCTCCATAGGGATCCTGGTCTGGTGTGAGAAAAGTAACAGTGTGAGGACAGGCAGCCCTCAGTGCTATGAATTTTGCAGGCCCCACACGCAATGTGTTCCCATGAGAGTGACTCAGCCTCCATAAACAGTTTGGTCCAGCCAGGTAACCTTGGGAATCCTGAAAAGACCTCAGTCCCAGACTAGTGGGACACTGTGGCCACCACCGAGCCCTGGGAGGGTTTCTGAAGGCAGATGCTGCTAGGGGCCCAGAGTTCTCTGGGGACCCTCCGATGCCCAGAAGCATCTGTAAGTCAGCAGAAGGCGAGGGAGTTTCTGGAAGCAGATGGACCCAGGTGCTTGGATAAGACCACTGACCAGAAATGGTTCATCTTAACACCATTAAGAGAAATACAACCAGACATTCTGCGTCTGCTCGTGGAAATGCCTGACACCCCCTATGAAACATGGCCACAAACTTATACTGGAATCTGATTTAGCTACCTAGGTCTGCCAGGAAGTGCAGAGGTCAGAGGAGCATGTGAAAAAGCGGGGAGGCAGCCAAGACAATCCAGACTGTGGGAAATCCTTCAGGAAGAACCACCCGAGTGCTTCAAGGAAATATTGTACCATTAAAGAGATCAGAAGCACGGAGAGCCTATAGATTAAAAGAGACTCGAGACATATCCAAATGCAATGTGTGGGCTTGTTTGGATCCTGATTCAAACAAACTAGAAACAAATAACAAAACCAGACGTTTATGTGACATTGAGGGTCTCTAGATACTGGGTGGATATTGTCAGCATTAAAGATTTGCAGTTAATTTTGTGGAATTGTAGTTATGTTAAGGGAGGGAGTTGTGTCTTAGGAATACATTCTTGAGGTAGATTGCTGCAGTGACGGCCCCAGTGAAATACTCCCCATTTGGATGCCCTAGTACATTTCTATCGCACCTGCCCTGCCATTGATTCTGGGTGTGGCTACATGGCTACATGAGGTCCCATTTGGCAAATGGGACCTCATAACACAAGACACAAGCAGAGGCTTGAAAAGCACTTGCACATTGGGGCTCACCCTCTCTTGCCATTGGGAACTCATGGAATACCAAGCATCATGGGGACTGCCTGAGCTAGCCCGCTGGAGAGGCCATGGGGAGCCCTGAGGCACCTGAGCAACTGTCAGACATGTGAATGAGGCCATCAAAGACTGTCCAGCCCCAGTGGAGTCACCAGCCAATTTCATCTGTATGAGAAAGCCCAACAAAACCTACAGAAGGACCATTCAGCTGGTCCCAGCCCAAATTGTCAACCCACAGAATCATGACCTAATAGGGTATAGCTGTCTTAAGCAACTAGACAAGAGCAATAGATAAGTAATATAATTCTGAAATAGTTACACATTAAAGTACTGAGGGTTAGGGATTTGCTTCAAAAGAAGGTGAGGGTAAGGTGAGAAGAGGTATAGACAAAACAAGATGGGTTATATGATGACAATTGTTGAAGCTGGTGGTTATTGTACTTCCCTCTCTACATTTGGTTATGTTTGAAATGGACACTTTCCATAATAAAAAAATTAAAGGAAAGGAAGGGAAAGGAAGGAGGGAGGGAGGGAGGGAGGGAGGAAGGAAGGAAGGAAGGAAGGAAGGAAGGAAGGAAGGAAGGGGAAATTACTCTTCCGTCTACTAACATATAAAGCAATTGAGGACCAGAGAAGGACAGTGAGTTTTGCAATGTCACACAGCCAAGTCATAGCCGAATTAACTACTGAACAGATTCCTGACTCCTGGGCCAAGCTCTTTCCTTTTCCTGCCCCTCCACATTGTCAGGAAAGTTCCACAGAAGAAGAAGTTCAGCTAGAATATTTTCTTCTCTTATTTGAGAAAAGCCTGTGGCAGGCCTGTGACATTAGTAAATGGCGAGACCCTTGATGATACATGATCTTTATTTGTGGGGCATGTTGACTTCATGTTTGGGGAAGAAACATTTGCCCTGCCACGTATGTGAGTTACATTACATACAGACAGGCTGGGGACACCACCCTTCACGCCCTGCCGTTGGCACCAAAAGCTTGTTCTGTGTTCAAAGGTGTATAGGGACCATGACAGGGATAACCAGGGCTATGTCACGCTGTGTGACACTGTCAGGACAGCAATACCAAAACGTTTTCCAGTCCAAATATATTAATGTTGCCTGTTTCCCACACATACAGCATGAGCAAAGCTTTCATTAATCATCCCATGGGGGAATTAAGCACTGCAATTATTCGCCTATCGCCCCGGGATACGTTCGGCATCTTTTAATCAGATGTTGCTACGTGAAGCCACGGACTGCCTGACCGTAAACAGACATTAAAGGAGGGTTACTTCATGGAAAAAAAAACTTTCCAGGTCTTATGATCCAGTGGCAGTTTCTCTGAAACTTCTGAACCTTAGAACTCAGCCGGAGTTTACGGGGAGGAAGGAAGATTCTAGAAGGTGATAACTGGGCCTCAGACCAAAAAGTCAAATAAAAACAGAAGTGAGCTACACTGAAATCTTTCCCATAACCAACGTGCAGGGCCCCCGCCTTGCTTTTCTTGACTGGTGTTTACTAAGATCTGTGTGTTTGATGATTTGCCTGAGGCCCTAGAACCTTAGAGCCAGCTGGCAGCTTTGTGAGACTCTCCTTGTCTGCAGGGGTAGGAAGTGGCAGGAACTGACAGCCTTTGCTTTCCCGGCAAAGGGTATTCAAACCCAGGCCTGCAGGTGTGCAATATGTGGCAGTATCCTGGGTGGGGGAGCCCCCAGTTCTCACTCCCCTGAGTGACCCCCAGGACTCCTGAGGGTCACACTCAGAAGTCACATAGATTTTTCCTATTTGATTGCCATTTATTTCATATGTAAAAGCTTTCCAAACAAGGGGTCTGCAGGTGGGATGGTGAAGAGTTTGGGGGTCCTGGGCCCAATGGGTTTCAGACTCTTTTCACTCTCAAGCATCCAAGCTCAGTTCACCTGGGTGCCACCAAATGGTTGAGGGGCTGCTTGGAGTGGTCTGGCAGGACGCCTCTGTCCCCACTTCCCTGCATGGAAAGCTATGAAGGAGCAAAGGATGGGCTGTCTCTGCAGCTCTGGCTGACCTGACACCTAGATGCCCCGGGGGGCAGCCCCTGACTGGCTTTGCCAGGGTTCCTTCTCCCCGCAGTGCTGAAAACTGCTGCTTTCCACCCACTTCTTCTCCCAACTCTCCATTCTTCATGTTGTTCCCCCCACCCCCTCTCTTTGTGGAAGTCTTCTAAATGATCAACTGTCCTTTGGGGTGGCCACGTGGAGGGCTCATGAACTAATAATGTCAGCCCTTCTACAAGTCCTGGGGAGCAGGGGTCCATATTTGGACCAAAGGTTGGCCCATCAGTCAAGCTCCTCCACCTGGATTGAGACTAAGGCAGGGGCTGCCCCAGACTCCAGTGTAGGGGCGTCTCCTGATGAGCACAGGAGGGCGTGTGTTAACTGTGATGCAGTTAAGGCAGGCTCCCCAAGGTAACATCTTCTCAAACCTGGGGTCCCTGGGCCCCTCCAAGCCTCCTGTTTCCCAGATGAGAAGCTCAGCTCAGCCCATGTTCACAGCGCTGGCCTCCCAGAGGCAGCAGTATAGGTCACCAAAGGATGCAGACTGCATGGGGACCACGGGCTAGGGAAGCATTCTGGTGACAGGCACAAGAAGCTTCCGATGAAGGTGAAAACTGGTCAGGTACCAGAGAGTAGGGCTTTTCAGGAGGAGGGCCGGGTTCCAGCCGGAAATTTGAAGCAGGGTAGTTCTGAGAGTGCATTAAGGGACAACGGAGCGCCAAAGGCACCCTGTGTAGTCATGGGGTGTGCCCCCCCCACACACGCACACCGCCTGTTCCCTGTGTGGGAAACTGCTGGGGCAGCACCTGGAGACTGAGGCCACCTCTAGGCTGGCCCCTCTCCGGGCCCAGTTCTGCCTCCGGACCGTGACCTGTGTCTGCCTCCGGATCTGGGGCACAGCCCCCAGGGGCAGCCGTGGAAGGACCGCTAGGCGGTAAGAAGTGCACAGGTGAACACGGGGTGTGCGGTCGGCCTGCCCTCGGTGGGGCTGCTGACAGCGCTGCCACAGGAATGGAGGGGCAAGAGGGCCGTCCAGTCCCCGGGAGGGCGACCTGCTGTGCGCTGGGGGTGAGGGGCCCAGCCATGGAGTGAGCTGTCTTCCCAGAAGGCAGACTCCGGGCTGGGGCTGCAGGGTGCCAGGCCTCTGGCTGACACTAGGGGGCAGGGAGGGGTGGTAGGGATCCCATCCCGAGGAGGGAGCCGCCCAGACCGAGTGGCGGTCTAAAGAGCGGGCGCGGTGGGCGCGGTGGGCGCGGTGGAGACGGCCCCAGGGACAGGGTCCGGAGCTGCACTGACCCCAGCGCGGGCGGACTCCGGTCCAAGCCAGCTCCGGGGCCCCCACCTGCCTCCTCCCGAGGCTGGGGGCAGGAAGGGGGCCCCCAGCATGGCCCACGCTGGACGCCCCCTGCCCCTGCTCGCCTGCTCCTGCTCCGGGCCCGGGGAGGCCCGGGGACCCAGGGCCTCCAGCACCGCCGCCGCCGCCACGCCCCGCGCAGACCCACTTTCCCTGCCGCCTGCCCAGCCTCCGGAGGAGAATAAACGAGGCGGCGCAGCAGGTGCCAACGCCGGGAGGGGCCGCGGGGCCCACCCACGGTCGCCACCGCGGCCACCCAGGAGCGAGGACCTCGGCTTCCGGGGTGGGGGGGAGGGGGGAAGGCGGAGCAAAGCGGGAAGGGGGGAGGCAGGGAGGGAGGGAGGGGAGGGGAGGAGAGATGAGAAAGAAAGGAGAGGGAAGGGAGAGGCGGATTGGGCGGGGCGGGGCAGGGGAGGGACTGGGGGAGACGGGGAGGGAGGGGCAGGAGGGGGAGGGAGATGGGGCTGGGCGGGGGGGCGGGGAGGAAGAGAGGGAGGGGCAGGAGGTGGAAGGAAGGGGCGGGACCGGGGGAGGGGGAGGAAGACCGCACCCCTGCCTCTTTCCTGGGCCCTAGGCCAGCCCCAGAGGAAATGTTGAAATGGGTGAAGGGTGCAGCTGCCTCCCAGGCCTGAGGGATCCGGGGCTCAGGCTGTGGCCAAGTCCTCCCACCCCCCACCCTGTGCTTGACCCCTGTTTGCCTCCACAGCGCCTAGGCCAAGGCTGGGTTAGTGGACCCTGGGCCTTCCCAAGGCTGTGCATTTTCAGATGAGACCTGTTCAGGAATCACTGCTATACTTGAGGGACTTCTGGCCCCTGGTGGAGAAAGTGGGGGGAAAGAGAGGAGTGTGGTGAGGCTGGATGTCCACCCCACCCCTACTGCCCGCAGGCAGCTGCCTAGCATTCCACTAGATCCTGCATGGTGCTTGTTTACCCATCTATACCCCTGCTGCCTAGTCCTTACCTACCCACGTGACTGAGTGTAAATAAACCTGTTAAAGAAAATGAAATTACAAATAGGACCATCATAAGAGGGCGTCCGTATTGATCCCCTTCCTCCCTATTTACCCCACTTCCAGGTAACCACTGTTAATAGCTGAGTATGCCCAGTGCTGGGCACATCCCCCCAGGCATGGATGGATAATAATATGCTCTGTACAGAAATGAGGTCAGAATTTATAAGAAGAGCTAACTCTTAATGAGTGTTCACCAAACGCCAAGCATCCTGGTCTGCACATTTTGCATATATTAACTCATTGAATCCTCAGGAACATGTGAATTCTCACCCCCATTTTTCAAGGTGAGCTTCTCTGAGGCACAGAGAGGTTAGGTAGCCCGCCCAGGATCACACAGCTATGAAGTAACAGAGGCTGGATTGGTGAACTGCAAGTTAACGACTCGGCTTTCCTGCTTTCCTGTGCAAATAGTTCCACGAATTGTTTCTCCACTAAGAATATGTACTTTTCTGCAACAAATGGAAGGTTGTTGGAAGAGGAACGCCCCCTCTGTGCATATGAGATTTTGAGGAATGCTAGCAAAACCCTCCGAAATAGTGGAGGTCTTGCCTGCAGGTCCAAGCTTTACACTTGACCTTCCCCCGTCACACACATAAATAAGCACCCTCGGTCCCCCTCAGGCCAGGGGATGGGGGAGACGGGGTCCCCAGACAAAGGGAAGAGACCCGCACAGGTCCTGGAAGTGGGGGTGACATTTGGGCAGCGATTCTCAGGGTCCTGGGTAACCAGAGGCAGATCAAGGAGAGGGTGTGCAGTGATGGTGTCTGTGGCACTGTCTGGCTGTGGCATCAGTGTCCCCTGGTGGCTGTAGTGTCTGAGCAAGCCTGCTTCCATTGGTCTGGAGGCCTCCTGACCCCTGCTCATTTTCCTGGCCTAGTTCTTTACAATCCCCAAAGTTCTTGGAGTGCCCCCCAAAATAAAGTCCTTTTTTAATTATGAAGTAGTTGTTGCTATAGATTCAGGGTCCTCCTGACCGATACATAGATATAGCTGGTTATTTGCAAACTTTAAAGAATTTGCCCATCCGATAGGAAAAAGAAAACGAGGAAAGGAAAAGTATTTCATGAATATCATTTAGATTTCCTCGCCATCTGACTGGTTCTTATATCCCATTGAACCTCTCAGAGAATACTAATTATACTTATTTTAATGTCCTCTTCTGTTTCCTGTGTTACCTTGTTTTCTTCAGGGTTCTGTCTGGTTCTTCCTCTGTAAGCTGTTGGTTTCCTTAGAATGTATGGGGATTCTTGGTTATCTGATCCCATTTGTAAATGAGTGTCAGGACAGTGATTCTCAAAGTGTGGCCTGTGGACCCCTGGGGGTTCCCTGAGACTCAGGGGGTCCACAAAGTCAAAACTAACAGAAATACAAAGATGTTTTTCTCTTATGATTGTTTAGCGGAATTTTCCAGAGTCTGCATGATATGTGATATCATAACAGATTAAAATAGAAGCAGATATGAAAATCCAGCTGTCTATGAAAGCCAGACATTGGCAAGATTTAATATATATATAAAACAATCTCACTCTTCTTATCAAATGGACTATTTTCAGAAAAAGATAGCTGTTTTCATAAATGCTATTTATGTTAATATGTATTAGCTTTATTATCTTTTCTTTTTAGAAATTTTATTGGGGAATTGGGGGAGGGGAACAGTGTGGGGGAATTGGGGAAGTTGTTGTTCTTCAATCTTCATTGTGGAGAGCGCCAGTCGCCATCTGGCTTCCCATCGGCAGCTCGTGGCCTCTAAGCTCAAGGTGCTGTGTTCAGTCTTAGTTGCGGGTAGGCGTAGCCACCATCCCATGCGGGAGTCGAACCGGCAGCCTTGTTCTTATGAGCGCAAACCCTATGCACTGAGCCATCCAGGCGTCAGCTCAGCTCAAGGTGCTGAGTTCAGTCTTAGTTGCAGGTGGGCAGAGCCCACCATGGAACAGGCAATCTTGTTACCACACTAGCTGAGCCATCCTGCCATCTGTTGGCAGCTCAGCAACAGCTCAGCTCAGGCGCAGCATCACTGGCCCATGTGGGAATCGAACCAGCGGCCCTGGTGCTCAGAGCTCGCACTCTTAAGCTAACTCTTAACCAACTGAGCCACTCAGCCAGCCCTATTATCATTTTAAAATAAATGTATACATATTTAAAAGCTTTCTTAAGCTGAGCTCTGAACAACAGCAGTTCAATGCCCAGCCCAAGCTGAGCTGCCAACAGGTGGCAGGATGGCTCGGCTTAAAAAAGAAAAAAAAAACTTTCTCCCTTTTAACTTCTAGTACAGTAAATATCGATAGGATTACCCCATATAAAGAAATGCTCTCGGGGTCTCCAGCATTTTTCAGAGGTAAAGGGGTTCTGAGTGCAGACTGTTTGTGAACCATGGATCTTGACTGGTTGCATTTGTTGTGTTAAATACTTCTTGAACACAAGTAAACTTCCCTCCTGTAAGGACTGTCCACTCCGGTCACAGGGACCCTGGCACACCTGGGCACTCAGGGTCATGGAAATGGACTGGATGTGCAAGGACAGAGAGCCTTCATGGGCCTCTGATCTAGGGACACTCTGTCTCATTTTGGCTGTGGTTATAGGGCAGGGCCCTGCTTCTCTCTCTCTGGGGATGCCCCTTGCAGGTCTGTCTTCAGTTTTTTGGGGTTTTTTAAAAGATTTTATTGGGGAATTGGGCGAGGGCAACAGACAAATTGCTGTCCTTTTGTTCTTCAGTCTAGTTGTGAAGGACCTTGCTTCACTGGCCCATGTTGGTGTCATCATTGAGCTCTTCCTGGGTGAGGCAGATGGGTCACCGGCCTCTGGATTGCCACTCACGGTGGCTCTTGGCAGTGCACACCGGCTGCCAGCCGCTCACTGTAGTCTATGGCAGCCCACTGCAGCAGGGTCTGCAGCTATGCTGTCACCCGGCGACTCAGCCCAGCTCCAGGTGGAGCTGTTCACCATCTTAGCTGTAGAGGGCAGTGTCACTAGCCCTCATATGTGGGATCCAATCCGGGGCCCTGCTGCTCAGAGCTGACGTCCTAAGCCAGTTTTTAACCAGCGTGCCACTTGGCCAGCCCCGTCTTTAGTTTTAAAGCTATACTCTGACTTTATCTTGGAAGCACAGGGCACCCACTCAGCTGCTTGGGTAGCCCTTTAGGTAATCCCCCCATCCATGTCCCATGACCCTTGCCTGCTTCACTGCCACTACTCCTCCCATTCTAAACTCTTGGTTTTTAGGGTGTCTTCCACCTGCACGGTATTCTGGGCTCCTCAGCTCTGTTGGGTCTCACTAGTCATCATCTGATTTCATTTGCTTTCTATTTTCCAGAAATTCTCCCATGTTCTGGTCTGCTGGTGGCTTCTAACTATTTGTTTTTATATTCATTCTGCTATTTCAGGGGACAGAGGAGGGAGAAGTACCTGGGTGGGTTTAATCAGCCATCTTGAACCCAATGTCCAAAATGATGCAATGAATGAATGAATGAGTGAGGGAGGAAGCTGAGGGTGGGAAAGGGGTCTGGTGTTTGTATGGACCTTCCTATGAGGCAGGGCTGCTCTGAGGGTCAGGAGGTGCACTGCTTAGGACCAAAGACCTTCCTATGTGAGAGCACCTGTGCTCAGGTGAGGCCAGATGTCAACGGTCCCTGTCATCCAGAAGCTCAGCAGTTGGTGGACATGTTACAAGGTAGCCTGGGGACAAAACACAGCAGATGCGTGTCCCTTTGGGCTTAATTTAAATGATGGGATTTAAGCCTCAGGGGCGTAATTGCTAGAATAAGAGAAGGTGATGCCCCAATTCGGACTCTTTGGGAAAAGCCAACTGGGGTCTCCTGGGAGCTGGGCCCACAGTGGAGAAAGAGGGAGCTAGGAAGCATCAGAGAAGAAGGGGACCTCAGGCACCTGTGGAGGGTCTGTGGTTGGCTGTAGAGCTTGGAGAGCACCTTGCCTCCTTCCCTGCCTTGGGCCTGACTGGTTGATAATAACATGGTGGCCATCTCAAGAAAAGCAAGCCCTTAAAGATGTAGTCTGACAGCTGCAGGGGCCAGGTAACCGCGGAGCAAATTACAGGGCGGGAATCTTAGGTCAGGTCATTTTATTTGGTAGAAAATAGTTCTCTCCTGAAGCAGGGGCTCAGTAATGTGCCTTGGCAAACACACAGAACCCAAGCCAACCCTGCTGCTCAGCTTCTCTGGAAAGTCTGGCCACGCCCTCCGGATATGGGAACGGCTTTCTTCTGGATTTCAAATGACCCTGCTTTGCCGTTTTTAGATGCAAATGTTTATTTGGTCTGACTTTGAAATACCTCGGTGCAGCTGAAATAATTTCAGGCAGCCCGGTAGGAGGCAACCACTTCCTGACCTTCTAAAAGGGAACCCTTGGCTGGGGCCACAGAGGGATTGGCAGGACACCTGTGGGCGGCACTCGACCCGCCCCCACCAGGCCTCCCTGGCCGGCTCAAGGGTGGTGGCTCAGTACCAGGTCCCTAGTGTCATATGCAGGTGGGTGCTTCTGTGGTGACAGTTGCAAGGGAGCCAGCATTTGTCAAGGACATGCTACACACTGGTCCCCACCTCTAAGAGAGAAGCAAGGGACTCACCTATCACGGTTGACATTTTACCCCACACCCTGGAGAACCCTCCGGGAGATGGGGTCTGTGGTGCAGGTAGATCCTAGAAGTACTGGACGTGCTGAAATCTGTGATGGAGAGAGAACCTGCGAAGCGTTGCTGTGAAGATTAAATTAGTAAAATGCCTAGAAAGTATTCTGGCTGAGTAAGCGTGTGCATGTGACTTGGCTGGTGGATGGGCCCAGCTCACCCCCTCTGTCTACACCCACGGAATAGTGATGTGAGGATTCATTCGGATCTATGCGACACTCCTTACCGATGCCAGGGGCTGCCGTCGCATTGCCCCCATTTTACAGATGTGAAAACTGAGCATCAGACTTCTTAAATCAGAATCAGAGCCCACCAGCTGGCAGAGCCTGGTGGGTCCCTGAGGGCGAGCCCTCTGCTCACACCTGCTGTGCTCTGGGGCATCCCCAGTGTGGCGTCCCAAGTCCTGCCTCTGTGCCAGATGGTGTGCCCCTGGTGGCCTCCTGGTGTGCTGGGGAGCCTCCCTGGGCTTTGTGTCCTATAGGTGTCTACCCTATAGGGTCTCAACAGGGAAGCAGCCTGGGCTTTCGTCCTCAGGTCCTGTACCACCTGTTGCCTCCTGCCTCAGGCCCCCGGCACATCCCATTCCCTCTTGTGGTCGGCCTTCCCTCCCCAGGTTCTGGGCAGCTCCGGTAAGGCCCCTGCGAGGTGCCACGATGCTGACCTCCATGGACACGCAGTGTGTCTGCCTGCTCCCCATGGTATCCTACCCCTGCACAGGCCCTGGCACACAGTGGCCACTCAGATGTGAATGGCAGTGGCCTGTGAGGAAAACTGGGCAGGCAAGGCCAGCAAGCAGCAAGCTGGGACGGCCTCCGGTGCCTTGAGCCTTCCAGCCTGTGGGGCAGGAGTGTGGGGGTACCCACCTGCTGGATTGCCACCTCTCATTGTGCCTTGGGCCTTTGCACAGCCGTGTGGGCAGCTTGAAGCTACTGGGCCCTGGGCCTGTGACACTTGTGATGGGAGGAGCTGGGCTGTGTGTAGGGGACACTTCCACTGTAGGACACCGTGCCTGACCGCTGGGTGGAGAGCTGTGGCCCATACACCCTGCTAGGTGGTGCTAAGGGGTCCCCATCTTGGGGACACTGCTTTATGGAGACATGTTGGCCTCCCACAGTTCTTTAAAAGGGGATCTCTGGAATTGGGGACCAGTATCGTATATGGAGGGGGTGCTGCTGGGGCTGGGCGTAGGGGCAGCTTCTCACTGGTCTGCCTGGCTTGTCACGAGGCAGAAGGTGGTCAGGTGGGCATTCACAGCGCAGGGCCACCAAATACACATGGGAATGTGAAGGTGGTGACGGTGACATCTCAACCTGTAGGGAAAAGGTGGGTTATTCAATTCATAGTGTGGGAGGCTGACTAGCCATCTGGGAAAAACCAAAATGCCCAGTTCAGACCTTCACTAAAATAAATTCCAAAGGGATCCAGTTGGGTCAAAGATTTCAATGTAAAAAATGGAAACCATAAAAATACCAGAAGAAAATGAGAAAAGGAATTATAATCTTGGGGGTGTGTGTGAACTTTTTGATTGTGTTACAAAACCCTGAGGCCATAAATAACATCATTAATTTCTTCTGCCAGATAAAAGCCAAATAATTTCGGCATATGGCAGAAAACATGATACACTGGGAATAAAATTACAGCACACCCCTAAGATGGAATTATCATGCAGTCACTCAAAAGAACAAGGTATATTTACATCTATGATATGAGGCTGGTATCATATGCATAATAATACAGGCAATTTATGTCACAGGCAAAAGGCTGCTGTAAATCAGTAAGGAAAAAAATCCAGCTACTGAATTAGAAAGCGGGCAATGGATAGAAATCCTTCACAGGAAATGAAAATGCTTCTAAACATTTGAAAATATGCATAATCTCATTACAACAAGAGGAAGGCAACCTAGACCGTCAGCAAAACCCCACTCTACACCTTGCCAATTGGCAAGGTTGCAACCTTTGGTAACCACTGTGCATGTAAGACAAGCCCTGTGGGGCGATTTGGGCACATCTGTCAGAATCCCAAACGTGTGGGCTTTGGCCCAGCAATCCCACTTCAGGACTTGGTCCTGTCAGAGTGTTCACACAAGTGTGCAAGGATGTTTATCACTGAGGCTCATGGAAGCATTGTGTGCGATTGTCAAAGGGTGGCAACAACTTATATACTATCAATAGTAATAATTACATAAGGTTGGCCTGTCCCAAGTATGGAATTATCCTTCAGACATTTTTTTTGAAAAAAACAGTGTATTTAGGCCTGAGATATAGAGTAATTTAAGTATATTATTTCACAAAAAAAGAAGTAGAGAGCAGGTGTGTATAATTTTTTCATTTGTGTGTGCACGTGTGTGTGTGTGTGTGTGTGTGTGTGTGTGTGTGTGTGTAGAAGCATAAATGTGTATGCTTCTGTCTGGAAGGATACATACAATGTGGCAAATTGGCACCTCTGATGTTATGAACTAAATGTTTGTGTCACTCCCCAAATTCCTATGTTGAAATCCCAACCCCCAATGTGAGGGTGTTAGCAGGTGGGGCTTTTGGGAGGGGAGGGGTCAGCAGAATGGAGCCCCCGTGATGGGATTAGTGCCCTGTGAAAGGGTACCCCAGAGAGCTTTCTCCCTTTTTCCATCTTGGGAGGACACAGCGAGAAGTCAGCTGACTGTCTGCAACCCAAGGAGCGCTCTCACCACACCTGACCCTGCTGGCACCCTGACCTTGGACTTCTAGTTTCCAGAACTGTGAGAGAGAAATTTCTGTGGTTTATAACCCGCCCAGTCTGGGACATTCTGTTATAGCAGTCCAAACAGACTAAGACATCTGGAGAAGGGGCCTGGGGTCTGGGGCGAGTGGTGGGAGACTCACTCCCAAGCTGTCTTCTTCATTCTGTTTTAATGTTTCACCCCAGCAGTTCTATAAACTGTCAAAGCCATGCCTCCCACCCCCAGCTCCACTAGTGGGAGGAGGGGCCATCCTGCTGCTCCCAGCTGGCCTTCCCTCCCTTAGATTTCCACCCCGCACCCCACTCTCCCTCCTGTGTCCCCTGACTGGGAAGCAAAGGAACCTGCTGGGGGGAGGGGACTGTCACGAACAAATGCTTTTCTTCTACTACATGATGTACATTAAGTTTGTATTTTTCTAAATAAGCATCTCACAAGGCTCAGGTCGTCCAACGAAATGCATCCAAGCATAATGGCACCCCTGAAATACAGCTGGAGTATGTGTGCCCACTGGGCAGTATCAGCAACAAAGCTGTGGGGACAAACGGGTCCTGTCCAGTGTCTGGCCTGTGGTCTGTGCTCCGGCCAGGCCTCTAGGCCTGTGAGGATCTGGGCACGGCTTCCTGTGCTGACAGCTTTGGACCACAGCCGCCGGCCTGCCACCCCCTCCCCCGGCTTTTCATGTCACCGGCACCTGCTGCCCTCTGCCAGGAGCCTGCTGCAGAGAACAGTGTCCCCTCCTTTCAAAGGTTACACCCCCAACAGCACGAAGCAAAGTCAGCGAGACGCACACATCTTCCTCGCTCTGCTAATTGTTCCAACTAAAATCAGACAAAATTTCGAAGGTGGGTACACGTCATCTGAAAAGTAGGTGGGCAGATGGCAGAGCGCCTGCTCATCCTTCTTTCAAACTGTCATTAGCTGTTTGTCATTAGTGCAGGTCTCAGCTGCCATCTCCTATGATTAGCATTGTTATTTTGCAATTGTGCACATTTCTGTCCGTGGGCGTGGAAGGTGGGGGCTGAGCAAAGCCGCCGGGAAGCCGTAAGACAGCCAAGTATATATTATACATCCTGTCCCTCGGTGGCATGCTGGGCTGTCCTACATTGATAGGCAGGCGCTGGGAGCAGGTGGACAAGAACGGCTCCCCTGGCTGTCTCCAGCATGAGCGAGAGCTTCCCATCACCCTCGGGCTTGGCTCCTCTTCTGGGGCCTGCGTGGGAAAACAGAGCATGTGCTGTGGGGCCGGGCTTCCCAAGGGGCTGCCCAACAATTCCCATCATATAGCGATGGCACCACCTTGAGCCCATTTCTTCCTCGCAGCAACCCCGGGTGGGTGGGAACCACTGTCTGTCCTTTTTCTTGATGAGTAGATTGAGATGCCACCGTGATGGGAGGAAAAGGAGGAAGCTGGGACCTGAGGACCTGTATGGGTGGGGGTGGAGAATACCCTGCTAGGAATCAGGTCATTGATCTTGTGGAACCCAGGAACCTGGGCAACAGGAGGCCGCTGGCACTATAGGAGGTGAGATGAGGTAGGGGTGGTGGAGGTGAAAAAGAGGCGCTGAGCCAAACTCTGTCTAGGGGGCCAGGTTCCCTCCACTGTAATCTGCAGACAAGTGTGGAGGTTTATTCTTTGGAGAAATTAGGGCGGGGTGGCTCAGGGCTCAGGGACCACAGGGACCACAGAAGGCAGAGGTGAGGTTCTAGACTGACAAGGGGTTGGGGTGTAAGAAAAAAGGCTTCACACTAACTAGAGAACCTGCTAGAACCCCCTCCCCCACTCTGCTCTCAAGAAGTTGGCAGCATGATCCATGTGCCCCAGGCAGGGTGCATGTCCTAAAGAAGAGACCTAAAAATACTTACATGTGAGGGTCATTTCTCCACCAGCCTAAAACCCTCTGCCTCAAAACTGTCTTCAGAGAGCACTTCAGTGCTCTGACCACATTGCCAAGGACCCCTCACCATGTGAGTGGAGCTTCCAGTGTGGAGCCAAAAACACGACACCCAGCAAAAGGGCACTCAGAGGAATTAAGGAAAAGGAAGCAGACGATGAGCTCGGAAGGAAGCTCGTATTATTAATATTCTCAGGGAGGTGACAGGATGTTGCATGAAAGAGACGAGATCAACATTCTGTGAGAAAGGGTTCCTCAAAGCCCACAAAAGAGGGATTCTCACAGATGGGATAGAAGGTGAAGTCAAGGAACTCTCTAGAAAAAAAAAAAAAAAAAGACAGAGCTTAACGATAAGAGAGAAACAACAACTGAAAGTGCAGCCCAGACAATTCAGTGCTCTACTAACTGGAATTCCAAAGGGAGAAAACAGAGAGAACAATGGAGAAAAACAATTTCAAAGAAATAATACAAGAAAATTGCCAGCTGAAGGACAGGACTTTTCCAATGGAAAGAACTCTATAGGCACCGGCACAATGAGTGTTTAAAATTCCACACTAAGTTACATCATCATGAAATCTGAAAGCATAAGGGAAAAAGAGAATCAATCCTACAAACTGGGGTTTTATGGGGGGTGGTACAAAGACTAAGGATGAGAATAGCGTTAGACTTCACAACAGCAGCTCTGCAAGGTAGAAGCCAATGGCATGAGGCCTTTGAAATTTTGGTGGGAGATTATTTTCAGCCTAGACTTCTACAGTCTTCATTTCAGTTATTGTAGTCTTCACTTCTGACTGGTTCTTTTTTATGCTTGCTATCTCTTTGTTGAAGTTCTCACTAAGTTCCTTGAGCATCCTTATAACCAGTGGTTTGTTGTTGTTTTTTTTGAGAGCAGTGTCACTGGCCCTCATGTGTGGGACCCGAACCGGGGCCACTGGCTTCCCAAGCCAGCACTCAACCACCGCACCACTCAGCCAGCCCTACAACCAGTGTTTTGAACTCTGTCTCTGGTAGGTTGCTTGCTTCCATTTTGTTTAGTTGTTTTCCTGGAGCTTTGTTCTGTTCTTTCATTTGGGACGTTTCTTTGTTTCCTCATTTTAGCTGTCTCCCTGTGTTTGTTTCTATGTATTAGGTAGATCTGCTACATCTCCCAGTCTTGGCCAGGTGGCCTTATATAGTAGGTGTCCTGTGGGGCCCAGTGGCACAGTCTCCCTGATCACCAGAGTCAGATGCTCCAGGTGTGTCCCCTGTGTGGGTTGTGTGTGCCTTCCAGTAGTAGTTGAGCCTTAATTACTGTTTGCACATCAGTGGGAAGAACTGACCTTCAGGCTGTGGCTGTGAGGACTGGCCATGCCCACAGCATATAAGCTGCTGTGTAGAGCAGGTTTTGCCCCACGCAGACTCAGGTACCTGCCAAGACCACCCTTTGTGTGTGCCCCTTGTGTGGCTAATCGGGTGTTTCTCTAGTGTGATCTGAAGCCAGCCACCAAGTGTGTTGATTTTGGGGCCTCTTGGGAGGGGTTCCCATGCAGACCAAGATCAGCTGCTGTCTATGACTACCCTGGGGCTACCTGGTAGGAGCTACAAAGTGATCCACAGTTGGTCCTGAGGTGCTGGACCTGGAGGCATGTGGGAGAGGACACGATGCAAACCGAGGGCAGCTGGCACCAGTACTTGGCTTGGGGCAGCCCAGCAATAGGCCCAGGAGACCCCCAAGGCCTGATGCCACCTACTGGCTGCCATAAGGCTCAGTTGCTGAAAGAGCCTCAGGTGGTAGGTGGGTTGGGTGAGGCGATGTCTCAGAAAGTCTCTGGGGTGGAGCAAGCAGAGCTCACCAGCCAATGCAGATTCAGATTTGGCCATGTGGGGGTGGGCTTAACAAAGAAAACGTGGCACCCACCTGTGGGCTACAGGGGACGAGGGCTAAACACCAGGAAAATGGTAGCTGCTCCTCTAGCCCTCACCCTGTGGCCACACAATTCGGTCTCTGATGGCTTTCAAGTCACCATCCCTCCGATGGAGCCCGGAATGAGTGTCTGCAAACGAGTGAGTCTGTGCAAGGGCCCTTGAAGTGGACAGTTGAATCTCCAGCCTCCTTCCATTTCACCGAGACAAATGGAATCCTTGCTGATTTTCACAACCAAATGTTGTGGGGGCTCCTCTCCTTGGCATTTGTGCTCTGGGCAGGGGAGGCCAGTGTGGGGCCTTGCTCCTTAGGGTGGAACTCCTCGCTGAGAATCCCTCCCAATTTTTACCTGCCGCATGTGGGTGTGGGGCCGGCCCATTCTACATCTCTGCCCTCCTACCAGTCTCCACATGGCTCCTTCCGTATCTCCTAAGTGATAGGAGTTCTGTGCAGCCAGACTTCAGATGGTTCTCCAGGTTGATTGTTCTGGAATTTAGTTGGATTTTAATGTGGTCGTGGGAAAAGGTGAGCACAATGTTCACCTTCTCCATCTTGCCCAAAGTCAAGTTGGGCATGTTTTATTCCTTGTTGGTCATATGAGAAAACTGAAGTACACAGAGATAGGCCCAATACTAGCCAAAGGTGTGGCCTGTGCAGTGCGCCCATGGGTGGGTGAGTAGTGGAAGCTGTGGATTACCCACACGCTTCACCTCTGGTGGTGGCTTTCCTAGTCAGTTTTTCATTTCACCAATGTCCCCATCCTAGACACTGGAGACAGGGTCATGAATGGAAGAATCCCAGTCCCTTCCTTATGGAGCATATGGTCCCGTAGAGGGGATAGATGTTAGCCCAAGCGTCTCACAGATAAATATGCCATTACAAGTAGAAACCACTGATCTGAAAGAAAATGCAGGGTGGAATGAGATAGCAGGGAGCCTGGCTTGGCTGGGGGCCCGGAAAGTCCCTCTGAGGAGGAAGGGAAGTGGCAGGGGATAATTCCTGGTTGTCACTGGGATCAGAGAACAAAAAAGGGTCCAAACCCCTTATTTATGTTCAGGCTAATATTAACTTGAGAGACATGTGAATAATTTACTTTTCCTCACAAATGTTGCTAATCCTTAAGGGTAAAGAGTGAAAAATGGAGCCCCAAATTAAAAAATAAAGACAACCTTCCACGATGTGTTTCTGCACCAGGCAAGGTATCGTCTTAAGCACAGCAGAATCACCCAGAAACAAGCATCTAATTATAGCAGCACCGTCTGTGGCACTAAAATAAGGACGATTATCAACTCTATCTTTCAGATTTTTCACTAAGTCAGAACAATTTGCTATAAATAACCTGTACTGTATCCGCAACGCCCCCAAACCATGTGTGTTTTCTCGTGCCCACAGCCTGCCTGCTCCCCACGCCCAGTGCTGGCAGCGGGACCTTTTGTTGGCTGGTTTCCATGCTGGGTTTTGTCTCTGGGGCAGTGAAAGATGGCCTGGAGGGAAAGTTAAAGCTGGACTGCAGCCAGCAGTGGAGGGCCACTCAGATGACAGGTTGGGCAGGAGGCCTGGAACAAAGGAACCTGGGACATCTCTCAACAGCTTCTCAGGGGTTTCGAGGCCTGTGATTGGGTCCCAGTTCCCAGAATCCTGCTGGGTCCAGGGAGGCTGAATTCCCCCCTGTGCGTGCACATGCACACTCACACACTCATAAAGGGTTAAAGTACATGTCACACACCAATTCACTTGTTTTCTATGGGGATGTTACCTTCTAGGTCTGAACGCTCAGTTCCCCCATCCTGAGAGCCCCTTACTGGGTCAGAGTTACAGCGAAGTCTGCAGGGTCACAAAGAGACCCAGTGAGTACGGGAGTTCAGCTCAGAAAGACAGGTAGATCCCTCGTGACAGTTTATCCTGGTTGCAGGGCCAGTTGGCCTGTATGGAACTTTTGTGTGAATTAGAAAAAGAGGGACCGAGGGCCTGCCGAGTGGCGCATTGGTTAAGAGCTGGTTTTGGGACGCCAGCGGCCCCGGTTCGGATCCCACATATGAGGGCCAGTGACACTGCCCTGTACAGCTAACAACAGCTCCACCTGGAGCTGGGCTGCTGTGAGTCCCAGCGATGGTGTAGGCTGCAGCCCCTGCTGCAGTGGGCTGCCATAGGCTACAGTGAGTGGCCGGCAGCCAGCGCGAGCTGCCAATAGCCGCGGTGAGCGACCATCCAGAGGTCGGTGACCACTCTGCCTCACCCGAGAAGAGCACAATGATGATACCAACAGTGAAGCAACGTCCTCTGCAACTAGACTGAAGAAGAAGAACAACAACAACAACAAAAAGACTGCAACTTGTCCGTTCCCCTTCCCCGATTCCCCAACGCTGTCCCCCTCACACCGCCAATTCCCCAATAAAATCTTAAAAAAAAAAAAAAAAGAAAGAAAGAAAGAAAAGAAAAAGAGGGACCGAATCTAACCCAAGGATCTAGTCAGGGGAGCAGGGCATGCACTAGACTTCAGAACCCACTTGCCTCCTGGGCCAGGGGTCTTTGAGCAGTGTGCAACCTACACAACTGTTCCTGGATCCTGTGGTGCCATGGGTGTAAGATTCATTTATGCCCCACAGCACCACTGGTGTTTTTGAGCTAGAAGAGCCTCTACCTCAGACTCAGGTGGAGTCTTACCTGAACAGGGAAGGATAGATACAACCAACACATGCCCTTTGATTTTCTTTAGGGTCCAGGCAATGGTGAGTTTACATTGATTTGTAAGTTTTTAGATTAATGATTTGCAAACTGCATCCTGGGGCTCTGTAGCATTTCTAGGAGGAGCTCAAGGGTGATTGGGGTTAGGGGAAGGTTAAGCAAAGAGACTTCTAGACCTCCCATGCCTATTTCCACTTCAACAAGGAGAGTTCTATCTATCTCTCCATCTCTCTATATCTATCTATCTATCTATCTATCTATCTATCTATCTATCTATCTATCTATAATATCTATAATTGTCTATCTATCCATCCATCCATCATATCTATCTATCTATCTGTCCTATCTATCATTTGTCTATCTATCTCTGCCTTACTTGTTGGGCTGCTATGAAAGATTTACTTTGGAAAAAGAATTTCACAGGAAACCTGCCTAATTTACTATTGTTTTACCCAGTAGAAGGGTCTTTCAGGAAAAAGAGTGGAATAAAGACAGAGGGAGTTCATTACCAGCTGACTCGTACTGAAGGGTGTTCTGAAAAATATGTTTCAGGGAGAAGGAAAGTGATCTCAGATGGAAGTTTGAGTTGGAAGAAGGGATGAAGAACAAAGAAAGTACACACGAGGGTAAATAAAAATAACCATTGATGATAGGAAGAAGAATTAGTAATATTTAGTGGGATCAAGAAAACAGAAGTAAAGTTCTAGACAGGAAAACATATGTCAAGTGCAAGTTATGTGGAGTTCAAATATTCCAAGTTCCTTGTTCTGTCTGGGTGGAAGGTAAAGATATTGAGTTCATATTTTTATATATTAAGAATTCATGGGGCCCGCCGAGTGGCACAGTGGTTAAGCGCTGGCTTGGGATGCCAGCAGCCCCGGTTCGGGTCCCACATATGAGGGCCAGTGACACTGCCCTTAAAAAGCAAAACAAAAACAGAATTCATGGTATAATTTCTAGAGTATTCACTAAAAGATTATAGCAACAGTGCACAGGGAAGAAAAGTATGCATTCTCAAAGAAAAGAGAAAAGATGGGGAGACAAAGGAACCTTAAAATTAGATGCTAGATTGAAACCCGAATATAGCAACAACTTATATATGTGAGTAAATATCATATGCAAGTATCATATATACATATATATGACTTAATGGTCCAGCTAAAAGACAAAGATTATCAAACTCGTTTTAAAATACAGCTATATGCTATTTTTATGAGAGACTTCTAACACAAGTTTCTAGAACAGTTGAAAGTGAAAGGTTGGAAAAAAAAGACATATAGATACACATAGATTCAAAGAAAGGGGTATCATTATATTAATCTCAGACGAAAGTACTTTGGTGAAAGCATTATTAGAGGCCAAACATATCAAGGAATAATGATGAAAGAGTGTGTTAAAATTGAGGCTCAGCCATGCACGGCCCCCAAGGTGGCTACTCTATCCTTTGTTGGCACAAGCCGTTGATGGCCAGGGCAGAGCAGGGCTGACGTGTGTTGGCCAGCTTATCCTGTCCACTCTGTGCTTTAGTGCCTCTCGCATGCCTCTTTCCCAGACCTCCTTGTCCCTGAGCTTTCAATCTACTCCTTCCAGACTCCTGACCAGCCAGCTAGGCAATGCCTCGCTGCCCATGAATCCATGCATAGCCTTACCTCAGCCATTGCTCTGGACACACAAAGTGGATACCAAGGGCACTGCATGGGCTGTGCTGACCAGGAAGTTTTTCGCAGTCTCCAAGTGCTGAGTATCGCAGCCACCCCTGCGTTGGGTTGGGGTGCACTTGCCTTCCATCTTTGTCTCTCTCTGACCCCCCAAGCTGATCCATCCAGGAACCAAGAGTGGGCTTTTTCCTCCTGTCCTCCTTTTCCAAAATAAACCCTGTACTTCTTTTTTTTTTTAGGACAGTGTCACTGACCCTCATATGTGGGACCCAAACCGGGGCCGCTGGCTTCCCAAGCCAGCGCTTAGCCACTGCGCCACTCAGCCAGCCCAAACCCTGTATTTCTTAGCAGTCAGGTTCAATTCACCCCTTTCACCACCCCCTGGCAATTATGAATCTACTTCTGTCTGTATTTTCCAGAATACTGGACATTTCATACAAGTGGAATCATGCGTTGTATGACCTTTCTTGACTGGCATCTTTCATTTAGCATGATGTGTTTGAGGTTCAGGATGTAGCAAGTGTCAGAATGCCTTCCTTTCTTTGGCTGAATACTATTCCTTTGTATGGATGGACCACATTTTGTTTATCCATTCATCAGTTGGTAAACATTTGACTGTGAAATTGTTCTTGCCCCCTCTTGATCATGAATGTTAAGCAGCACCCCAGATGGTTACCCACATGCTTTGTCCCTAGGAACACGTTGTTCTGTTGCCCATCTCCATTTCCTATATCTCTGAAAATTAGAACACTCGCCCCCCCTCCCTCTCATTCTTACCTTGCGGTTCATTATGGTAATTACGGTAGTTACACCCACCGTAAAAAGCAAACGTTGGGGTGGCTGGTTAGCTTAATTAGTTAGAGCACAGTGCTCACAACACCAAGGTTGCCAGTTTGATCCCCACAAGGGCCACTGAGCTGCACCCTCCACAACTAGATTGAAACAACTACTTGACTTGGAGCTGATGGGTCCTGGAAAAAACACAGTGTTCCCCAATTTAAAAAAAAAAGCAAATGTCGCTGGTGAGAGCTGTCGCTGGCCTTTGTTACCTCTGGGCTCTATCATCCCTTGTGCTCCCAGGGAGCCCTGCTCTGTGATAGCATCTCCTGCCATCAGCCCCAGCCTGCTGAGGACGTCACCTTGCAAGTGTCTTCCAGTACCCCCACAAGCACAGTCAGATGCCGGGTTTTCCAGTATCACAGAGTGAACCAGGTTTTGTAGACTACTTTTCCACAGTCTGCCTTGAAAGTTCTGGCATTGCTTCCCCATCACTGTTCTCTTAAAAGTGAGCCATCGCTTTTCACAAGCTTCCAAGAGCCATCCCAGAAGGAGTCATCCTAGGGCACATTCCAGGATGTTAAACTCTGTGTTATGGCTGAGTGCCTTCCTGTCGGCACATCCCTCCTATCCAGCGTACTCTTCTGTCGCCCTTGGATGGACTCCCGGGCACACTCTCACCCCTGCCAGGGTGTGCTAGGCAGGCTCAACAGTGACCTTTCTGTGTAAATCCTCTCTCTCCTGAGCAGGCCAGCTACATCCGAGTCCAGCTAGGGAAGGCCTGGAGCCCTGACACTTGAGGTATAGATACTTGGACTTGAACTTGAGCCCCCAGATTCTCATAACCGCCCACCCCCCGAGGCTCCCTAGGGTTCTGCTCCCACTTGTCACCTCATTCATTGCTGGAAGACAGTCCCCACTGGAGACAGATGCTTTTTCAGATGATGCTGGCTCCCCACGGGGATGAGCCCCACCTCCCGTCCTGGGCACCAGACCAATAACTAGAGCCTGGTGGCAGGCAATGAATACCAACTGGAATGACTCAGCAGAAAGAGTCTTTACTAGAAGGACACCGGGAAGCGAGGCTGCAGAACCAAGCTTGGAAAACACCAGGGAAGAAGTCCTGTTTGGAACAGGAGCCATGTACACGGCGGTGCCACCGGACCGGCTGACCAGGCTGTTGCTGCCACTAACTCTGGACCAGCTGGCTGCCCTCTCTGAGTACAAATTCTATCCATGCCCTCACAACCTCCCCTCTCACTGTGAGTCCAGCCTCACGCAGGAGCATCCTGGAGATCTGGTGAGATAGAGCTTAGAGGAAGCCAAGAGGCAGGCACCAGTCAGTGGCTTTCCCTTCCGCAATTTCCTGTAATGACTGGCATACTCAGCACCACCCAATCCGGGCCATGCTGTCCTGTCTTCTGCGTGAAGGTGGGACTCTCTAGTCCTCAGCTCCACCAAATGCCCAAGACAGGGGCCATCCACCCCGCCTGGGACCAGATAGCCCACACCCAGCTTTGAGATCCCAAGGGAGAGGAGTGTCCCAACCTTTCACTGCTCCATGGTCACACACAGCCTCAACTCTCGGACTCAGTGGGGTGCTGAGGGGTGGGTTGCTTACAATTCTCCTCTAGAAATAGTAGAAGCAAAATGGCACGCTTTCAAAGCAGAAGGAACTCTCAGCCTGTCCCTTGTCCCTCTCCCGCATAGCGGGTGTGCTGCCTGGTCTGGGAAGGGACACACAGAGACCTCGGGGTATCTGGCTTAGTGCAATGGACAAACAGTCCTTTCATGCCAGTTGCTGCCTGCAAGGTAAAACCAGGGCCTGGCTGGTTTGCAGAGGACCCAGCCTCCCCAGTGGGGATTCTTCTAGGGGCTGTGAACACAATCACAAATCCTTATGGGAAGCTTCTTACATGTGCTTGTGGGCTCCAGCAGCCACAAACGCACACCCTGTGTTCCCAGGGTGCCTCGGAGCAAGCCTGCAGGCCCAGAGCTGGCTGGCAGAGCGGCGCAACCCCAGCTAGCCCCTGACACAGCTTCCCGCTGCTAACATCCACTCCCCTTCCAGAAAGAACTCTAAGGCTTTACGAAATCGGGTGCCCAGGAAGGCTGGGATAAAAATTGATTTCCAGCTGGTGTGCTCCTAGCAAGCTTTTCAGCCTTCACATAATGCCACAGAAGGTTTTTTTCTCAGCCTAGAACACTCAGTCCTGTGCTGAGTCTTCCAGTCTCCGCGTGCTCTCTGAATGATGGCTTTCACAGTGTCCCCAAGCCACCAGGGCTTCAGCGGGCCATGTGTCCACATAACACATAACACCAAGCAGCGGGGAGCCCCGGTGAAGGCTGCTTTTGACTTTGGTCTGAAGTGATGGTTTTAATTGCAGGAGGAGCTGAATACTTCCTCCAGATGCAAAATCTTGGTTATGTAGGTAGCCCAGCTGGGGGAAATAATGAAGGTGGGTGTCCTCCCTGTGGGTCACAGAACCTGCGGTGACAGAAGGCAAAGCTTGTCCTTCGCTGGCTGGATTACCCAGAGAAACTCCTGCAGACCCCTTGACTTCCCCAGCAAAGAGATACCTCCAGATTGGCTCAGTCTGGGCTCAGCCAAGTCCAGTTTTCTGCATAGATGTGCCTCAGTCCATTTCACCACCTCCTTGGGGGGAAGGTAATGAGACAGATGGGGAAACTGAGGCTCAGAGAGAAGGGGGGCAAAGATTTGACTTCAAAGCCACTGGCCCTGTGACAGAAGACAATGTCAACATCTCCAAATTGCAGAGAGCAAGTGCAGAAAGCAAGTGACTCGTGCAAGATCACATGGCCTTTCACTCATGGGTCAGGACCCAGCAGCTGTTCCCTGGCCTCGTGCTTGGTCCCCTGCCCCCACTGAGGACATATTTAAAATATGTTCACTCGGGCCGGCCGAGTGGCGCGATGGTTAAGCGCTGGCTTGGGAGGTCGGCGGCCCCGGTTCGGGTCCCACATATAAGGGCCAGTGACACTGTCCTCAAAAAAATAGATAAATAAATAAAAATAAATAAATAAATAAAAATTAAAATATGTTCACTAATTCTTTGCTATTCTTCCCGTCAGACTGCAGAGCCTGAATCCCCTTTCCCGAGTGTGAGCTGATGCTAAGTGACTGTACATGGCTCTGGAGACAAGTTCATAAAAGCACTGTGGCTTCCTCCTCACTTGGTCTCTCCTGGATCTCTTGCTCTGGAGAAAGCTAGCTACTGTCATGAGTACACTCACTGGCCCTTTGGAAAGGCCAACAACCATGTGGTGACCTTGGCAGCCGGCCCCGCAGCCCCAGTCAAGCCTTCGGATGGCTGCAGCCCTGGTCGCCATCTTTTTTTTTTTTTTTTTTAATGTTTTTAAGGGCAGTGTCACTGGCCCTCATAGGTGGGACCCGAACCGGGGCCGCTGGCGTCCCAAGCCAGCGCTTAACCACCGCGCCACTCGCCCGGCCCCCTGGTCGCCATCTTGACCACATTAAGTCAGAACCACCCAGCTAAGTCGCTCCCAGGTTCCTAACCCTCGGAAACGTAGGAAACAATAAATATATGTTAACTGAAGCAACTAGGCTTGGGGGCAATTGGTTACTCAGCAACAAATAACAAACACACCCATTCCATTTCCCCCTTCTGTGCCTTCATTATGTTCTTGGTGGTGTCAAGCCCAGGCCCCTCTGGGGAAAATCTATTCCATTAGGAAGACAGAATTTGGAGAGACTCTTCTGCTCAATAATGTGGCATGAACTCAAGCAGTTCTTGGGGGAATTTACCCTCTTGCCAAGGACAGAGATCCCAAGTTCATAGCCTAGACTTGTTCCTGATATTTTTCATCCCAGAGGATACTCCAAGCTTGTAACCTGGCTGCAAGAAGAACTAGATGAGAGGGAGCCATTCTCGGGGCGTGAGGGTCTCTCCGACTAGCTGCTGCACCAGAGCCCAGGGCAACCCCTGCAGCTCCTGAAACACGTGAAGAGGTGCAATTGTGTCCCGACTTGGACAGAGCCAGCTGTACAAGCTCATCATCAGCAATGGCAGGGCAGGTGGGAGTGCCCTGCAGCCCCGTTACCTGCCTCCTTGGGCGACTGGCGGTCCGTCATCTCTGAGAGGAGATGCAGGAAACTGGGGTGTACAGCTTCGTGGCTGGCAGGGGAGCAGGGTACCTATTTTTGTCTATTTTTTTTCTTTTTTATTGAGATTTCATTAACATGTGTAATATAACTTTATATTAGCTTCAGGTGTACAACATAATGATTCGATATTTGCACGTATTGTGAAATGATCACCACAATAAGTCTAGTTAACAGCCGTCACCACACACAATGAGAACTCTTAAGATCTACCCTCTTAAGGGCTGGTTGAGTGGCGTGGTGGTTAAGCGCTGGTTTGGGAAGCCAGCGGCCCTGGTTCGGTCCCACATATAAGGGCCAGTGACACTGCCCTCAAAAAATAAAAAATAAGATCTACTCTCTTAGCAACTGTCGAATAGTCAATACAGTATTATTAACTGTAGTTACCATGCTGTACGTTACATCCCGGAAGCTTACTTTATGAATGGATCTTGTAACTTTTGACCAATTTCACCCACTTTGCACAACCCCACCTTCCACCTCTGGCAACCACCAATCTGTGTCCTTTTTCTGTGAGTTGTTTTGTTTGTTTGTTTGTTTTAAGATTCCACATATATTGGGTTGTTGGAAAAGTCATGATGTATTTTTTTCTATGTTTTTGTGTTGCAAAAATGCTTCATGATTTTCCAACAACCCAATAAGTAAGATCATATGGTTTTTGTCTTTCTGACTTATCTCACTTAACATAATACCCTCTAGTAATATTCTGTTTGAGTGGAATTTTATTTATTTATTTATTTTTTTTTATTTTTTATTTTTGAGGGCAGTGTCACTGGCCCTCATATGTGGGACCGAACCGGGGTCGCTGGCTTCCCAGGCCAGCGCTTAACCATCGCGCCACTTGGCTGGCCCTGAGTGGAATTTTATACTATGTGCACATGTTACCTATTCAAAGATAGAGAAACTAAGTATACGTAGAGTCATATTTTACCAACTACTAAACTCTTGGGCGTTCCTAAAAAGAAGATTTCTAAGGTCCCATATGTTTGGGGCACTCAGCTAATGTGTGCCCTTCTCGGAGTGTCACATTTATGTACTAAGGATCTGAGAAATTCTACAGTACAAAATTGTATTAGGGTTCTGGTCCACCAGGAGCCACTGATAGCTCACGCCACTCCAGACAACATCATGCGGCAGAAAGACTGAGGGCTTTAGAATCTCAGGGATCCTGGTCAGGCGTCTACCAGCTGTGTGACCTTGGGAACTTGACCTAGTCCAGGCTCTGGTTTATTTATTTATAAAAACACGAGTTGCTGTAGGGATGAGTAAGATAGAATAAGTGACCTGACACATAGCAGAAGCACAAATACTGTTACCCTTATTTTCCTTCTGTTTCTCTGAGCCACACGGACCCCTGACTGGAGTCCATGTGGCTCGGCAGCTGTCCAGCACTGGGCCCGTTGGCCTGCAGGGGTGCAGGCAGAGGAAGACTTCTGGAAGGGGCAGGGATGGAGAAGTGGGGAGCCAGCGGCGTGGAGGTGCCCTTGACCCAGTTTCTCACCAGCCTCTCCGTGCACAGCCCGGAGTTGCCATTTCTGATTTCCAAGCTCGTGCTCCCAGCACCCAAGGTCCTTGCAGGCCCCAGGGAGCCCGGGGTGCACCCTAGGAGGCGAGGGGATGCTCTGAGGAGAAGAAGGTGGATGAGGAGAAGAGATTGTGTTGGGGATGGGATGACCTGTTTATT
Organism: Aselliscus stoliczkanus; assembly: GCA_033961575.1. Lineage (NCBI taxonomy): Eukaryota > Metazoa > Chordata > Mammalia > Chiroptera > Hipposideridae > Aselliscus > Aselliscus stoliczkanus. Next base: position 34,088,803 of record CM066741.1, read on the forward strand.
TTTCAAACTGGCTCCGAAGCTTTGCTCTGGATTCACTGAGGGAACGAGAAAGTAAGCACAGAGGATGCTGAGCATCTCTATGCCGTCTCCCTCCCGTGTCCAAGGGATGCCTCCGGCATATTTACAGTGTCAAGTAGGGCCAGGTGATTGGCTCAGTTGGTTAAGAGCTCGCTCAAGAGTGCGAGCTGAGCTCTGAGCAACAGCAGTTCGATGCCCAGCCTGAGCTGAGTTGCCGTTGAGCTGCCAACAGGTGGCAGGATGGCTCAGCTTAAAAAAAAAAAAAAAAAGAATGCTACAGTGTCAAGTAGGACATTTGTTTTGGGGACTTCTGCTGTACAGAGAGCAATGTCTCCAGTGTTACTTTGCCCAGCCACATTGGGTTGTCCTGGCATGGGCACCTGGCCAGAGACAGGACAGCCAGGGCCCTCTACTCTGGAGTGTGGCACTGGCCCCAGGAGAACCCAAACCATTTAGCAGAGATGTAAACTTGGAGGAGACTTGGGGCTGTCATTTTCCACAGCGTGGGCTGGTCAGCCCGGTTTTGCGCCTGTGGAGAAGGAGCCCCATGCCAGTGCAGAGTGGTCCAGGGGAGAGGCATGGGAGCCAACACCTGCCCTTGGGCTCTTACAAATGCCAGTGTGGCTTCTTTGCCCTAAATTCCTCTTTTTGTGTAAGGCTAGCTAGAATTGGTTATTTGCAAAAGACCTGAATTAAGCATTTAGGTCTTTTGCAGAATTTTTCTTCCTCTGGGAAATCTGGCCTAAACACAAAGAACCTGGAGACAGGGCAAATGTTTTATCTCACGATACGCCCTACAGTATATGAGGCATCACACACCCAATGAGCATGAAATCCGGAGGGGGTGTAGTTCTACCTGTGAAGGTGACCTTTCCATGTTTCAACTACATCCTGGAGCACTTGGCTTTTCTGTCACCTGAGGGGACTCATTGCCCTGACTCCACAACTCAGAAAGGCCCATGTTAATGTCCCCTAGAAGGCCATGGCATCCCTGCTTTCATATGCTGCCACCATGACTGGTGCCGTGCTCCAGACCCTCTGGCCTGAGCGTGTCACCGCTCAGCTCTGACCTGAAAGGGATCTCTTGTGCGTCACACACCCGCTCAGGCTCCTGCCCTGTCCTGCCCCTGCCCCACGTGACAGCCACCACCTGCCACACTTGGAGACTGCAGCTTGGAGACTCTGCCTGTGCCCTCACCACCCTGCAGGCATGCTGGGATCAGTCTTGTCGCGTCTGGCCCCGTTCCTCTTGGTGCCTTCCCAGTGCTGAGCACTCGTCCTGGCACAGGGCCTGGGTTCCCCAAATGCTGGCTGAACCGAAACCCAACTGTGGTTGCCGGTTCCTGAGCCGGTCTCCTGGTTCGCACTGGCCCTCCGGTCATGGCTGAGGGGTTGGGCCCGGGTCCAGGCTCCCTAGACTGTGGCCCAGACGGTGGCCTCTGCCATGGGGTGGGGGTACAAACCCCTGCGTGCATGGGCTCCATCTGAACCACACCTAGGCTCCCTGGCAACCCCTCTCTCGTCCCCTTTTCTATGGCTGCCTTCAGGGAACATGCGTTTAGCAGACTGAGGCTTAAGCTTAGTTATGAGCTTAGGATCCAGAGGAAGAACCCTGAGGGGTAAGACCCAGATCCTTCCCGAGCTGTGGGGGCACCCTACCCTGGACTGACCACTGGGTGCGGGTCGTGAGAGCCGCAGGGAAGAGAAGTCTTTGGGTGCCCCAAGTGTGACGCTGGGGAAGGGGAGTGTCAGGGCGGCAGGAAATGCCTTCACCCTGGGGGCTCCCACCCCAGTGGGGAAAGCAGCTGTGCGGGGGGTCAGGCTGCATGGTTTCAGAGTGTCCCCTGGGCCTTCCTCTCACGCGATGGCTCCAAACCGCCCCACGGCCCATGGGAGGAGGAAAGGGGAGGGCTAGCAGCTGCCTCATTCTGCTTGCAACAGGACAGCGAAGATCCCCTAGAGACTGTGGTTAGGGTCACAAGGCCACCCACACTGTAAGGGACAGTGGAGAGCAGGGCTGTGGGAAGTGAGTTAGGGCGTGCCACCTAAACAACACCAGGGAGGGGGCTGGGATGCTGGGGACCAACTCCATGTGGCGACAAACCCCACACAGGACACAGCCAGGCAGGGTGGTGTCTAGTCAGGAAGCAGGAACCTCAGGGATCTGGGGACCCCTGTGGGGAGTCCTGTGGGGGTGGGAGCTCCAGGAATCCTGTGTGGGGGGCCCAGGCTCTGGTCAGGAGCAGTTTCCCAGACTGAGAGGGGAACTCTTTCCTGGTGTGGGGGCTCCCAGGTCGGCTCCAGGACAGGGGTAGAGGACAGCTTTTGGTGGTGCAAGGAAAGAGTCCTCAGTCCTGGGCTCTGGTCCCTCGGCACAGCTTACTGTCACCTCACAGTGACCTCCTGAGTCTCAGAAGTGAGTCAACAGGTGGTTGGCCCCTGAAGGGACTCCCTGGAGGCCCTCAGAGAAGGCAATGGGGTCACCCAGGGTGAGGGAGGCGAAAGCGATGGGAGGAGGAGCTGGGGCAGGGCTGACTTCCAGGAAACTGGGCCACTGGGGGCCCCCAGCTCAGCCCAGCCTGGAGAGGGGGTGCCAGTCTGGGGGCCTTTTCTGTCAAAGACACCAGCGCTGTGCGATTGCTGATAAAGTTCTGTCCCAGGAACGTGCCCACTGTGCTGGGCATCACTGTATCCTAATCTTACTAGAACACTCGTCAGCAGCCTCTCCCTCCACCCAGGCCTCTTTGGGTCAGCCTGGGGCTTCTCAGTCTTTCACTGTTGGGCTCAGAAGGAGCCCAGGGGCCCAAAGGCTGGCCCCAACCCCCCACTGATGAGACTGTGTTGACACTAAGAGAGGCCTGTGCGAGCTGTCCTTGTGCCGAGAAATGAAACATTGCTTAACCCCAAGGAGAAACCACAGACGAGAACAGCATGCAGCGCTGTGGCAGCTGGACCCGGGGTTCAGCCTTGTGTGTTAAAGGCAAGAAAGAGGTCTGCTGCGGTGGGACTCTTCTCAAGTCCCCCGCAAACCCCCCTCTGACAAAGGAGAGTGTCGTTTGCATAGGGACCACAGGGCCTTGGGCTCCTGGAACCTTTGCCATCTGTGTCATGGCCTTGGGCACCCTGGCTGAGCGAACACCTGCACTGGGGCCCTGCCTGGAGTTGGGGTGCAGAAGCAGAGTGGCACCCACTGCATGGACCCCTGCTGTTTCACCACAGGGCACTCATCAGGGCTGCTCATATAAGAGCAGAGAGGCCAACGAGGAGACAGAAGAGACCCCCCCGTGGAACCCCAAAGGCCGGCAGTGCGGGGAGAGGCTGCAGCAAAGGGCATGTCCAGAAGTCAGGAGGTCTGGAAAGGGGGTGCCTTGTTTCAGCAAAGGAGCATGCTCATGTCTGCAGCTTGCAGGGGAGAAGGGAGGGAGGCGCCATCTTTTTCCTGGGCGTCTGTAGGTCTCTTTTGGTGTCAAGGGGTTGAGCCACTGACCAAGGGCCCAGCTCTGGCTTCCTCCTTCCAGGACGCCCTCTGCTCAGGCCTCCTGCCTCACCCCAAGTTCGGAGCCACTCTGTTCTCCTCAGAAGGCAACTTCCCAGAAATCTGGGGCCACGCTGGGATGGATGCTGCGGGTGTGTTTAGGGCCCAGCCTCCATGGCAGGCTTCTCCCTGGAGGGAAAGCCCCAGCCCCAGGGCTCCTCCTGTTCCCTCCTGACCTCTCAGGTGCTGCCAGGCCAGCTGTCCCCATTCCCACGCTGCTGCACTGCCTTTCTCAGCCTTGCCCAGGCCCCTACGTGCCAGCTGCACACGCACACACACACCCACACACACCCAACTCACAAAGCCATGCCAACACACACACACATGCACACCCAACTCACAAAGCCACCCAACATGCACGCACACGCACACACACACCCACACACAACCCCCCACATCCATACACCCCACCCCACCCCGACAGGTACACACAGATGCACACACACACACACACACACACACACACACACAGCCATCCACACACATACACCCCCCTACACACAGCTAGGGCTCTCCCTCCCCTGGAGTCTGTGCCTCCCTCTCACATGAGCTCACCCTGGTGCTGCTGGCATCTGTGTTACCGTATGTACGTTTTGTGTGCACAGCCATTTTCACAGTCTCTTTTGCAGTTGCATGACAGATACCTGTGCTGCATCCACTGAGGTGGTTCCTGCCCGAGTTAGATCTGATTGACCTCCTGCTCTCTGCCCTCAGTTCCCCTCCTTCCCTGAGACCCTTCAGGCTGAACCCCGCCCCCCCCCAGGATGGGAGGATTCTGTCCACCAAGCTCATATGCAGGTTCGTCTTGAGTCTGGCTGCCGTGCCCGTGAACATGGCCCTGATCTAAACGCACACCCAGCGTTAAACAAGCTCAATCCAGACCAGTTCAGGGGAATCTTGATAACAGGCAGTGGTTAGAGCAAGGCGAGTGCCCATCCGCCCACCCTCCTTGAGGACAAGTGAGGAGAGGTCACTCCCCGAATGTTTGCATTTCAAAGACATGGCTGCTCTGGGTGGTGGACGGTTTACATCTCAAATGGCAGAGAGAGGATTTACAACTTCAAGATTTCTGAAGAGTCTCCTTTAAGAGGGGTCCCGGGGCCATCTGCCAGTCACCAGGTTTTGTCTGGGACAAGCCCTAAGTTGTCCCAGTGTCAGCAGCATTGGGCTTTCTCAGGCAGGAACTTGAGCGGCTGGAGGGGTCATTGTCAGCATGCAGCCCTGAGCTGTTAGAAGCCATGCTGGCGTTTGCTGATGTCTCCTAGTGGGGAGAGTGGACTGACTGGTGCCGAGTCTGCAGTTTTTATAGGCCAAGGTGGAGGCCTAGCGGAGGAGAACCAGGGGAGCCTCCTGGAATTTGGTCAAGGAGCGTCTCTGTCACCTCCCCCTGCTTTTGTACCTGTGGGCTCCTCCCCTGCAGGGGGCGCTGTCTCCGCTGGCTGGTCACCTTCTGGGCACTGCGGATCCATGTCCCTGGTGTCCCCCTAGGCAGAGTCAGTGGGGCTGTGGAAGAAAGTCTAGACTGGACTGGATGCTTCACCTCCTGTGGTCACATGGGGCCAAGAGCTGAGTATCTTCTCCTGGTGAGAAGCTGTTCCTTGCACATTGAATAACCTACTGTGTAGCTGCCCCGGGCACCTGGTGTGCCATGAGGTAAAGGCGTCTCGCTCTGCCCTCCTCCCAGCTCCCTTTGCCTGTGCCATGCTGAGGCCTTCAGCTTCCATGGGGTGTGGAAGGCTGCAGCCCCCCCAACCCCCCATTTCTGCTCCCCAACCCCAGCTCAGCATCTAGCAGAGAGCTGCAAACCCAGGCACCATGGGCGATGGGCCTGACTGGAGAGCTGTGGGCTGCCTCCAGGATTCCCATTGTCTCTGCAGGAGCCTGGCATTCAACGAGGTTCTGAAACCACTGGGCCAGCACGGTGGGGAGGAGAGGGGTAAGGGAGGGCAGGCCCAGACGGTAGGAGGCCCTGGTGGCCAGGCCGAGGGGTTCGGACTTGGAGCTGTCAAGGGCAGCTTTAAGGACGCCTCTGCAGAAGGCTGGCCCATTGTTTGCAATTCAAAGAAAATAAACCACGCTGCTATGGAAGGGGTGGCTTTTCTGGAGTCTGGGCGGGGAGGGCTGCCTGCCTGGGCGTGGCTGAGCCTCAGAGGTCTGTGCTGCCGGTCCTCAGGGGCAGGGCGGGCTGGGAGGGTCTTCACCTTGGTTTAGGAACCTGAGTTCCTACCAAGGGGCCGCCATGCTACTCCTACCCCAAAGGAGGGAGGCTGTGTTGGGTTCAGCCTGTTGGCTCCAGAGGAGCTTGCCAGCTGCCCTGGGGCTCCACCTGCTGTGACCTGCCTCCTGGCCGCAAGCCGCAAGCGTCATCATATGTCCCTCAGGCCCAGGCCCTCTGCTGCTCCGAGAGGCCTGCCTGGGCCTGCACACATTGACCATGGCCTCTGGCTGGGCTTGGAGGTCCTGCCTTCACAGGGCTTGGGCAGCTCCTCTCGGGCTCTGGTGTTGTAGTTAGAGCTTAGCTTTCATTATCTTGCTTCCTCCTCCAACCCTGGGGGTTCGAGCAATGTTAATCCCATTTCCCCAAATCAAGAAGTTTCTGCTTTACAGCAGTTGACACAACTTTCCCCAGGGAGGCGGAAGGTTACATGTCCCACCCTGTAACACGTCTCAGAGTCCAGGACGGTTGACTAGGCCGCCACCCTGAACTTCCCAGGCCTGATGGGATCCAAAATACCTTAGAGGAGAAGCGAGTGAGGGGTCCCATGACCCCAAAGCACGTAGTCTGAGTGGGAAGGAGACACACGGATGGCCTGTGTGTCACCCTCCTCCTCTAAGGCGAGTCCTGCCCCTGTCTTGCAGCTTTGGCTCCACAGGTCTGTCCTTTGTGCAGAAGCAAGGGCCCTGCATCTCTCCTCAAAGACCCTAATTCTGCCCCCGGGGCTACCCAGGCCAAGGGAGCCCCCCACTCCGAAATCCCTGGGTGTGTGACTGTTCTTCCATCGCTCAGGCCCATTCTTTGCAGGGCTGCTCAGGCAGCATGGATTCATCCGCCATGGTGACCTGGAATGCTCTCTCCAGGACACAGCCGCTCTGACACTAATGAGAAAGCAGGTGTGCACAGCTTCCCAAACCTTTTGGAAAAATGAGCTCACGCCAGTGTGTGCTAGGGCAAAAGCTGGTATTAGGGGAACAGGCCTCTCTATTCGTTCTCACCATCTTCACTCAGGATTTCAGATGGTCTCTTTCTAAAACAGACAACAGGAAGGTGTGTTGTCTGCAGGCTTCTCAGGGGCCTGGGGCCCCCCACCCTCAGGGCAGCTGTTCAGGGTTTGCAGAACCGCCCTGGGCCTGTCCCTGCCTGGTCTCCCCCAGATCCTGGTAGCTGGGAGGCCCCGCAGACGCTCTTGCAGCCCTGGAGGAGGCCAGGCCCCTCCAGGGCCCCCAGGAGCCAGGCGTGCGAGGACTGCATGCTTTCTGCACTATTCCTCACTGCACTCGGCAGGAAGCAGGTGGGCACACTCGGGAGGGGCGCCCCAAGAGCACCTGCAGGTGGGGTGCAGGAGAGGAAGGGACACGTTGCTCCTGGGGCTGCCATGATTGGCAGGTAGAGGATTGCAGCCCCCTGCCCACTCTGCCTCCTGTCAGTGAGGGGCCAGAGCTGGGGGACAAGACAGGTGTAGGAGCTCCTTGCTGTTGGCCGCATCACCCCTACTTCTCAGAGACGCGAGGCCTGGAGGTTAGGGACTGGCCTGTGGGTTTGGGAGGAGGTCACAGGTTTACTCCCACCTCCTGGTCTGTTCCCAAAGGAACAAGGTGGAAGCATTTTTATTACAGAAGTGCCCAGCGGCAGTGTCTGGGGGTACGAGCCCCAGCTCATCCTTTTGGGGGCATCGTGGAGGATTTGCGGAGAAGAGGGGCTGTGGCTCACATCTGGTCATACAGGCCATCGGAACACGAGCCCTAGGGCCTCATGAGTGTCTCAGGGTCAGGAGCAGGCTCCAGGCCATCGGGTCCTCTGCGGTGGCTGGCCTGGGTGCCCCTGTGCAAGCTGAGTCCTGCCAGGCCCCGGCCCCCAGGGCCTGTGCGCTGAGATCAGGCTCTGGGACCTACAGGGGCAGGGCCCCGCTTCTGATCCCCACAAAGTTGCCACATGGACTAGTGGGGCTCTGCCCAGATAGCACCTTCAACCCTTCCCCACCCCAGTCTGTCCCCGAGACCCTCTGGAGTCTGCCCATTTGGTGTGCACAGTGATCCCATCTCCACACAGACCTGGCACAGTGTCTGTCCTGTTCCCCCGCCAGACCAGGGACCCGTTCCCACGGTGCCCCATCCTCGACACAAGCATGGCAGCCCTCCAGCACCCCTTCCTCTCCCGGCCCCGGGACTGGCTTCCTGCAGCCCCCCCGCTGGTGGGTAGCCCCCCTGGGCCCCTCTGACCTTCCTACCACCTGCGTCTCTGTCCCTGCTGCCGGCTCCCACCCTCGCCTTGGCACAAGTGGCTTTCATCCCATTTTGTAGACAGCCCCAAATGACTGGACCAGTAGCTCTCTCCACTCTACTAGCTCTTACCCGGCAGGTTAAGGGACCCACGTGGGGCCTTGCGAGGGCCAAGGAGCTCCATCCCAGCGATCTGTCCCAAGAAGTGTGGAAATGATCCAGGGGGCCACACAAGCCAGGCCCAAAATGGGGCCTTCCTGCTTCTCCCCAACAGGGGGCCTTGGTGATCCCCTGTGTCCAACAGTCCTGAAAAGTGCCAGAGGTCCCCCTTTCCCCTGGGTATGGTCACCCAAGTAAAAAACTGGGGGTCCTTTGAGGGAGGCCAGGCCACCTGCCCCTGTCATGGAGTCAGGTCCTTCCTCACAGAACTGGTCTCCCCTTAGTCTGGTGTCCGGGTCTGATGACAGGCGTCCACTCCTTCACCTCCCCAAATCCTACTAACTGCCAGAGATGAGGGCTCACCGTACTGTTCCAGGGAGTCCTCTGGCTTTTCCATTTTGGGTTGAATTGTCTGGCATCGTCTCCAACAACCAGTGGTGCCCAGAGCAGGCTGGCCCCGGGCCCAAGCCCCTCATACCTCTCCTTCGCCAGACGGCCGGCAGGTGCCTCCCTGGAAAGGCCTTGGGGCAAGAGATCCCGTTAGGGGCTTCTTCCTGTGTGAGAAGTGAAGATGACAGGACTGGGCAGAGAGGCAGAAGTACCCCAGATGCCGTTGTCCCTGAGGCCTTTGGGGACTTGCAGGAACTTGGAGCTCCAAGTGTCCCAGAGGAGGAAGGGGCCGACCTCTGTCCCTTAGGCCCCTGCGGGCATTATCTTAGATGAGGACAAGTCCCAGGGAGGGACTGGGCTGGAGCCATGAATGGTCCTGTCCCCAGCAGGTGGGGACAGTTCTGAAGAAGGGTCTGGTCTGGACTTCGCCCTGCCGTGTCCACTGCCAGTTCCACTCAGCGCTGTTTCATCTCAGCCTCTGAATCTTGGTGTTGGTGGGAATGGGGGTGGGGTGGGACGGGGGTGCTGCCGGGAGAGAAGGCTTGACCCAGCCTCTCCAGGTCTGTAACAGCCCCCCAGGCAGGGTGCCCCACTCTCCGTTTGTCTTAGAAAGGCGGAAGAAAGGCCTTTGCAGACAGAGCCAGATGGATGGGGGGTGGGGGGCACCCGTACAGTCATCCAAGGCCGGCACCCACAAAGGGGCCATGCTTGGGGTTTAACGCCCTGCAGTCACCACCTTGAAATTCGTACTAGTTTTATCCCTGAATTTCTGTTTTATAAGGAAATTTGATGGACAGTGGGTCCCGCCTCCAGCTGTCTCCTGGGGAAGGGTTCTCAGCTGCTCACACCCTGGTCCAGTGCTTACTGGCCTTGTCAACTGGGGCCCCAGGAAGCATGGGGGTGCCAGTCACACAGTACCCACACACTGACTTGCAGGACACAGCCCTGGGCACCTGGGAAGGGCTGTGCTCACCCCACAAGCACCCTTGAGCCTGAAGGAGTACGATGTTAAATGGAAAATGTTAAGAACCATACAGGTTGAGAGGGAGACAGTGGAAGAAAGGTCTGCTTTTTGAACAAAGGACACTGTGCTTACATTTTGCACCGGGCCCTGCAAACCCTGCAGCCTTCTAAGCTCGCCGTCTGCCACCCACCCCTCCACTCCTCCCCCCCTCCCCACCCCCCACAAACGCTTTCTCTTCACCATAAACCCAGGCGTGGTCTGTCAGATGTGGCCAGCACGCTTCCACCATTGGCCAGCGAATCTCACCTTATTTCCTCTAAGTTACCTTCATCAGGAGGAATAGGAACCACTGTCTTCCCTGTGTCCCAAACCTGCGATGACTCCAGGGCCCAGTCCTTGTCACTCGGGGAGGGTGGGGCTTAGCTGGAGCTACGTGAGGATTTCTGTGATTTTCTGTGATATGACAGGTTTGGAAAACCTTTCAGGGAACACAGCCACATCCTGCCCTATTCCTGCAGTTCCAATGGTGACCAGATTGGCACCGACATCCTGTGCAGTCCCTGCCGTGGCCTAGACATGCTGTCATGGCCCTCGGTGCCAACTCAGAAGAGGTCTGATTGTCACCTGTTCCCATGCTCACGGAGCTGTGTGTTCGGAGTTCATTTATTGTGGGGTTTTTTTTCCCCCACAAATGAGTTGGAACCCTGAGCACCAGAAATCCAAACAGGACTGGGCTGTCTACTGCGTGCCTGGAGCTCAGGGAGTCCCTAGAATGTCCCCACCCCCTTCCCCGCTTTCCCCAGCACATGGAGCTCCCTCGAAGGCTCTGGGGACCCATCTGCACCTTTTGTTTGGGTGAGAGCTGGTATTTATAGAGGCCTCCCAGCAGCTCTCTGCAAAGAGAAGGTGGTGCCAAGTGGGTACCCAGCAACAGCTGGGCACATGCTCCAAATGACACATATACTACGGGGGGTGGGGTGGCCCGGGAGGCAGCCCTCCCCGGCCACCCTGGGGGTGCCACCTCCTGGATAATCCCTCCCTTGGCTCTGGGGAGGGTGGGAGAACACAGGACGATTGTCACAGATCACGTGCTGGGGAGAGAGAGCCACACAGACCTGAAGCTGGGGAAGAGGGGGCCATGAAAACAGCCCTTTGTCCTGGCCTCGTCAGCAGCACACTGGGCTTGTGTTTCTTGCTTTATGACAATTGGGTGAAACTTTAGACTGGGCATCAATTATTCAGATTTCCCTGGCAGGTCACAACACAGCAGCCCCGTACTGCCCCCACTCAGAGCAGAAAAAGGGAAAGCTGAGGCAGTTGGTTACAAGAGGGAGGCTAGGGGGATTCAGATAGGGTCTGCGGCTGGGGGCCTGAGCCTCTGCACCCCAGGTCTCAGCTGCCCACTCTTCATCAGATCTGACCTTTCCCCACCAGCACCAGCCAAACTGCTGTTCAGGCTTTTCTGAGCATAGGGATGGCTTGCACCCCAGAAAGCATTACTTCATTTTCAGGGAGAAAGCACAGTCGAGGGAGCTCTCTGGCACTCCAGGAGCTCAGCACCCCCCACGGCACCCCCCACCCCCAGGCTCCCAAGAGGCCCTGACATGCTCTGGTTGCTCTTTCTACTTAGGGCCCTGACCCCTTGCTCTGCCTCACTGCCTCTTGCATGCCCTCCTTGCATCTCCCCCAAAGTGCCACTCAAACACCACGATCACCCCCTTTCTCCTTTCTCATATAAGTACCTAAAGCCATCAGTTTCCCTCTCAACACTCTTTACTCATATCCCGAGATTTTGGATAGGTCATGTTTTCACTGTCATTCCCTGCCAATTGGTCAGAGGATGTTCCTTGTCCTATTTCCAACTCTTTTGAACCATGGTAAGATTTGCTGTATGCCCCGGCATATGGTCTGTTTGGGTGACTGCCCCACGTGCCCAAGAAAATAAGATGCCTCCTGCAGTTGTAGGATTAAGTGCCCAGTAGGTCCAGTTGGTGGGTAGTGTTGTGAAGGCCCCGTGTGTCCTTACTGACTTTCTACATGTCGTGTGCTGAAGTCTCCCACCGCAGTAACAGCTTTGCCTCTTCCTCTTTGCAGTTCTAGTAGTTGTTGCCTTGTGTATTTTCAAGCTCTCTTAGTATGCGCATATGCATTTAAAATGGTATCTTCCTTGGCTCAGGCTACTGTGACAAATATCATAGTCTGGGGGTGCTTAAACAACAAAAATTCGTTCTGGAGGCGGGGAAAGTCCAAAGTCAAGGTCAAGAGGCAGCACCGTTTGGTTTCTGGCAAAGCCTCTCTCCCTGGCTTGCAAATGGTGCCCTCTTGCTGTGTCCTCACCTAGCCTGCCCTCTGTGCACTCGAAGAGAGAGTGAGCTAACTCTGGGTCAATCTTGCTTCTTCTTTTTTTGAAACTGTGTATGTATGTGTGTATGTACTTAAATTGTATTTATTTATTTAGATTGTAAATAAATTCATTTATTTAAATTTAACCACAGTCATTGGTTACACATTGCTTTCATGCTACAATGGCCTAGTTGATTCTTTGAGGGAGGGCGCAGCTCACAGTGGCCCATGTGGGGATTGAACCGGCAACCCTGGTGTTATCAGCACCACGCTCCAAGCAACTGAGCTAACAAGTCACCCCCCTCTCTCTCCTTGAAAGGACACCAGTCCTGTTGTATTAGGGCCCCACCCTTATGTACCCATTTTCTTCAAGCATTTTTCTCTCCATACTTTACTTTGCATAGTTCTGGTACCTGGCCTTCAAGTTAATTGTAGTTTCTTCTGAGGATAGCTTGGAAGGAACCAAAAAAAAAAAAAAAAAGCCTATGTAGAGTAAAAAATTTAAATTTTGGTGAACTCCAATTTACATTTTTTTTTAATGGATTATGCTTTTGATGTGAAATCCAAGAACTCTCAGGCTAAACCACAGGTCATGGAGATTTTCTCCTATGTTTACATCTAAAAAGCTTATAGTTTTACAGTTCAATTTTAGATCTATGATCAATTTTGAATAAATGTTTATGACATGTAAGGGTTAGGTTGAGGTTATTTTTGTGCACAGGAATGTGCAATTATTATGTCACCATTTGTTAAAAAGACTGTCTTTTTTCTTCATTGAATTGCCTTTGCATCTTTGTCAAAAATCATTTGGAAAAAAATTTGATAAGTTCACAAATATATGGAAACAAAAAAAAAAACGCTCTTAAATGATCAAAAAGAAATCACAAAGGATATTAGAAAATACTCTGAGATGAATCAAATGAAAGCAAATTATACCAAAACCTGTGAATGTAATGACATCAGAGCTTAGAGGAAAATTAATAGCTATAAATATCTATATTTAAAACAAAGAAAGCTCTCAAGTAAAACAACCTATACTTCTACCTTAAGAAATTAGAAAAATTAGAGAGAACTAACCACAAATCAGAGGAAGAAATAATAAAGATTAGAGCTGAAATAAATGAAATGGGAAATATAAAAGCAATATAGAAAACCACAAGTTGGTTCTTTGAAAAGATCAAAAAAGCAAACATACTTTTAGATAGGCTGACCAAAGAAAAAAAAAGAAAGAAAGAAAGAGGACTCAAATGAGTAAATCAGGAATAAAATAGGAGATATTATTACCAACCATATGGAAACAGAAAGGCCAACAAGGGAATGCTATGAACAATTTCATACCAACAAATTAAATAATCTAGGTAAAATAGACAAGTTTCTAGAAAGACACAAACTACTGAAACTGACGCAAGAAAAAAATAGAAACCTCTAACAAGTGAAGAGACTGAATTAGTAACCAAAAAACTGCCCACAAAGAACATCCCAGGACCACATGAGTTTACTGGTGAATTCTACCAACATTTAAAGAAAATGAATAGCGAGCCTTCACAAACTTGTCCAAAAAATTAGAAGAGGTCGGAACATTTCCTAACTCATTCTACAAGGCCAGGGACACTCTGATACCAAAACCAAAGACATCACAAGGAAAAGAAAATAGAGACAAATATCCCTTAAGAATATAAATGAAAAATTCTTAATAAAATACTAACCAAATCACATGTAGAAAGAATTTCACACCAGATTGTTTCTGTTGGCCTATCTTTATGTTTACTGACTTTTTCCTCTGTAATACATCCTAATATTGAGCCCATCCAGTGAATTTTTAATTTCACTTGTTGTAGTTTTCAGTTCTAAAATTTTCATTTGGTTCTTGTTTATATCTTCTCGTTCTTTGCTGGAAAATTTTCATCATCCCTCTCATCTCAGTGGCATTTTCCTTTACTTATTGAAGCATGGTTAGAGTAGCTGCTTCAAGTTTTTGGTAATTCCAACATCGGTGTCTTTTCAGGGTTAGTGTCTTTTTTTTGGGTGGTGGGGGAGAGGGGAAGGGGAGGAACAGTGTGTTTTTCCAGGACCCATCAGCTCCAAGTCAAGTAGTTGTTTCAATCTAGTTGTGGAGGGTGCATCTCAGTGGCCCGTGTGGGGATCGAACCGGCAACCTTGGTGTTATGAGCACTGCACTCTAACCCCCTGAGCTAACCAGCCACCCCCATGGTTGGTGTCTTTTGATTGACATTTTCTTGCAGGATGAGATTTTTCTGGTTCTTCAACTACAAGGCATTTTGCATAGCAGCCTGGACATTTTGAACATTATGTTATGAGGCTCTGCCTTGTTTAAATCCTAAAGAGAATGTTGATGTTTTTGTCTTAACCAGCCATGGACCTGGTTAGTCCTGACCTACATTCTGTGGGCTGTGGTTCCAAAGTCAAGTCAGTGTTCAAAGACTTCGCACTGTTGTTTGGATCTGCTTTGCCTACAGGTGTGTCCTCCACGAGCCGGTTTAGGGTCTGGGTGATGGTCTGCCTTTGAGCTCAATTCTCAAAGCTGTAGTGTATTGTTTAGGGACAATCCATGTGTATACAGCTCAGGGGCCAACCCAGGGATTCATACATGACTTTTTGGGATTACTCTCTTGAGATCCTTTCTCTCCATCATCTCCAGCCCCCTGGAGCCTCCCTTCCTCACCTGGTGGCCAGGAAGCCAGGGCTTTAGCTTCTCACTCTGCTACATACTTCCCATGATGGTGACAGCATCCAGGGCCAATCTATGGGTAGACCCAGGGAGGGAAAAAGCAGTGGGACTTTGTCCCACACTTTTGGTACCTACAACAGCTTTCTAATCAGAGAGGTTTCCACACCTTCATAGCTTCAGAAACCCTCCTACCCCCAACAGCCTCTGCCACCATCCCTGCTGTGGGTTGCTTGGGATTGGGGAGGGAGCGAACAGCAAAACAACGAGGGGGTGCTCACTCTCTGACCCTTACAAGTTCCCTTCCTTGTTCCTCAGACCAGACAGAGAGGGCTTCTCCTAGACTCCTTTTTCTTTTTCCTCTTGGACTTTTTGTCTACACCTACTGTGCCCTTCCAGGTTTCAGGGTGCCTTTGAGTCCAGGCTGGGCCATAACAAAGGAAAAGTAAATAGGCAACCTGCCATCACCTTGATGATCCTTCACATTCTGGCCTTGTCCCCCTATTGGCCGGCCATTTACCTTTCAGAATCCCCACATAGCTGTCCAGGAATCGTAGTCCCAATCAACGGAAAGACAGGGTAAAATGTACGTTTTCCATCTGGCCCAGATCAGGGAACCTTCATCCAGTGAATTTGTCATTTCAGAGACTGTGTTTTCCCAGCTCTCAAGTTTCCATTTTTTTCTGTCTTCGTATGGCTTCAATGTTGCCCCACATTTTGTGTTTCATTTTCCTTTAAATCCTTGAATATATTTATAATGACTGCTAATTCTATCATCTCTTTTATTTCTTGGTCTGTAACTATTGACTCATTTTCCTTTGGGTCATTATGGGTTCTATTTCCCCTACTTTTTTGTGTGTCCATTAACTTTTATTGAATCCCGGGCTTGAGAACATGATATTGTTGAGTGGCTGGATTTTGTTGTATTCCTTTACAAAGGGTTGCATTTTGTTCTGACAAGAACTTAATTCCTTCATGCATCAACTTGAACCTTTCAAGATTTATTTTTAAGCTTCGTCAAGCCTTTACAGAGGGTCATTTCAGCCTTGTTCTTTTTTTATTGTTTTATAATTGGATTTTATAGCAATCGAATTCTTTTTTTTTTTTTTTTTTTAGGGTTTTATTGGGGAATTGGGGAAGGGAACAGTGTTGGGGAATTGGGGAAGGGGAACAGTGTGGTTTTCCAGAACTCATCAGCTCCAAGTCAAATTGCTGTCTTTCAGTCTTAATTGTGGAGGGTGCAGCTCAGTTCCAAGTCCAGTCCCAGCTTTCAATCTAGTTGTGGGGGAAGGAGGGAGACAGGGCGTAGCCCACCATCCCATGAGAGAGTCCATCTGGCAACTTTGTTGTTAGGAGCACGTGCTCTCACCAGCTGAGCCATCCTGCCACCTGTTGGCAGCTCGGTGGCAGCTCAGCTCAGATGCAGCTCACTGGCTCATGTGGGAATTGAACTGGCGACCCTGTTGCTCAGAGCTTGTGCTCTAACCAACTGTGCCACCCAGCTGGCCCCCAGCCTTGTTCTATTTTTTTGTTGTTGTTTTTAGAGGGCAGTGTCACTAGCCCTCATATGTGGGATCCGAACCGGGGCCGCTGGTGTCCCAAGCCAGCTCTTAACCACCGTGCCACTTGGCTGGCCCCCCAGCCTTATTCTTAATATGTGGCCTCTCTGGGGTGTCTATTGAAATAATTGGGTGTTCAGTGAGGACTCCCCACTCTGGCTGGTCAGAACTGGCATGCGTCCCAACCCTTGTGTGAGTTCCAGTAACTGCAATACCTACGGTGATCTATCTCACCTTGTGGACACATGGGTGGCCATCCAAAGACTCATGGGGGCCCTATAAAGATTTCTGGACCCCCTTTTTCACCTGGAACCCTCTTATTCAGTTCTATACCCCCACAAAATCCAGCTTCATCAACCTTCCCAAACCAATTTTTGTATCCTCAGCTCAAAGAGAGTGCTGTTCTTTGTTGGGGTCCCTTCTCTGCCCGAGGGGCCAGTAAATGCCTGTAGGCAAGAAACCAAGTAGATTACAGGGCTCATGTGGTTTCTTTAGCTTCTCTGAGGGATCACATTCCTGCACCGCCTATTGTCCAATGTCTACAAATAGTCATTTCCTATGTGTGTTTTTTTTTCTTTCAGTTTTCGACTTGTTTACAGCAGGAGGACTAGCCTGCTGCTAATTGCCCTGTTGTATGTAGAAGTGAAAATCTGCTTATTTCCACCAGAATTATTGAATTGTCTGAGTGCTTTGACATCACGTAGACAAAGCTCTGACCAGCTGTTTTAAATGGTAAAACCAAAGGAGACTGCCTCAGAAATTTAACTGCGGTAACTTTTACATGGTTGAATAGCATTCTAAGATAAAATTACTGGCATGTCTACACAAAAGTGTCTTATGAAAATCCAATGACACTTTTGGTTAGAAATAAAACTTCCATCCCCCAAGCAACTGCTCTATAAAAACTGCTCTAAAAACAAATTTGTATTCCTTATTGTTTTACAAAAGTAGTACTTACTTACCATTGAAAAATTAGAATACAATGGCAAGTAAAAAAAAAATAAATAAAAGAATCCCCCAGAATCCCCATCATTTAGCAATTGTCACCCTCATTATAGTAGTGAATAAGCATGTATACTGTATTATCTATATAGTCACACAAATAGTTTTACACAAAAATTGACTTATGGAAACATTATTCTTGAGGTTCTCTAGCAAGATGGGGCTGATGGAAGCATTAAGGAGAAGCCTGTCAACAATGCAAATCTGTGTGTATCAAGTGTAGATGAGGGCCGCCCGAATGGCGCGGTGGTTAAAGTGCTGTCTTGGGAAGCCAGCGGCCCTGGTCCGGGTCCGACTATGAGGGCCAGTGACACTGCCCTCAAAAAAAAAAAGAGTAGATGAGTTTAATTGACTGCCAGCAAGGACAGAGGTCTTTGGGGATGCCAGGAGAGGGTCTCTTGTTCCACCTGGGCTGGTAGTGAAGCACAGAGAATCAACCCAGAATAGTGTCAACCCCACCCCTATCCCTGCCCCTTAGGAAGCAGGAGCACAGGCAGGGATGCTTAGGGACCATCTCTCTGTCCCAATGGTCTCTAGAACCCTTCAGACTCACTCATTTGCAATAAATTTATACTCATTTCACTTAAAAAAAAAAATAATGTGAAGGTGATTAAAATAAAAGGCTCAAATTCAAGAAAGCTGTATTGCACTGATCATTTTTTAAAGGCAAGTGATAAAAAGACAGGATGATTATACGAAGACACTTTAGACGAAGGCTAGCTGCTGTGAATAAGTTTAATTATTTAAATTTGACCTTCTTGGCAGCCAGGGCAACAAAATAACAAGGAGAATATAGCATGTATTACAAAGCTCTTGGTATCTCCCACAGTCCCAGAACCCCTCTCAGAGCCCTTGGGGGAGGATGTTTTTCTGAATTCAGATAGTTTGGATTTTACACCAGTAGTCATGTGCATCTACTGCATTTTAAGTGACACCCTAACAGGACCTGGGCAGCACCCTCTGGCTGACAGCATTCAGGTTTCTGCAGGGAAGTGTGTACCCGTTCACTCTAAGGCTTTATCCTGATATCCAACTGGGTCAGGTTTTGCCACCAGAGGTGTTTGCCACTAACTTATGGAAAAAGTCTTGGTTTTCAGAAATATTTAGACGCTGTCACTGTGTGTAAGAGACCGTAGGCCTGTAATAGAAGCTGTTAATTAATCTCTGGGGAGAGAAATTTCCTCGTTCAGAAACTTGACACCACGTGGACCTTTTACAGGCGCTGCACAACAAAGCAGACAGGTTCGCCCGTGGGTGTTTCACAAGAAATGCTTTGTTTCAGCAAACTCCATCGGACCCCACGGGATGCATCTGACCTGCAGCCTGCACTTGGGGGCAGGATGGGGAGAACAGGGCACGGCCATGGTGAGAGATGACTTCCTCCCCTCAGGGACACATTCTGGGGGGCTGAATGCGACAAGGGGGACTGATGTGGGTACCGGAAACACTTCTTGGGGAGCAGGCCTAGCTGCTGGGTGCTCTCGGCTTCAAGTGACCAAGACCGAGGCTCAAGCTGGACAGAGCACCTGAGACAGACCACCTCGCAGCAGAAAGGGCAGCAGTGGTGCCATATGCCAGGCCGGGGCCTCCTCGGGGTGTGGCTTCACCGTCGCTGGTAAAAGACATGACCCCGTGACGTGGCGAAGTCCTGTGGAACACGTTACACCATGTCTTCCTATGAGTCTATTTTTTTTTTTTTCTTTTTAGAGGGTAGTGTCACTGGCCCTCACATGTGGGATCCGAACCGGGGCCGCCGGCGTCCCAAGCCAGCTCCTAACCACCGCGCCATTCGGCTGGCCCCCTATGAGTCTATTTTATTAGGGAGGAACCAGGGTGTCCCAGCAGACGCCTGCTCAGGTGTGACTGGCAGGGCAGATCACCAGCCCCCCAGCAAAAGGAATGAGGGCAGAATGGCCAGTCATGCCCATCAGGACTGATCCTTGTCATTGGGGAGAAGAGTGGGGACCTGAATCAAAATAGGTCTCAAACAGTGGGAAAGGGGGAATGGCAATGGGTAAGCCGCCCATTGTGCTCTCAGGGTGGGGAGAACAGAGTGGGGGTGTGTGCAAGGACCTGGGGCGATGACTACCAAGAAAAATTAGGGTGCCTGGAGCACATGGGGGTTCAGGGGCAGCGGTCAGGGCCTGAGTTTCCACACTGCAGCTGCTCCTCCTCAGCCTTCACAGCCTCTGGAAGGAGCGGTCTGACCTCTGGGTAGCACGAGTGCAAGGGGGGCGAGGCATGCACCCACGTGCCCCCCTTCCCCTCCCCTCCCCTCCACCACAGGCAGCAGAGCCCATGCAGGGAATGGCTCGGAAAGCTACTAGACCAAGGCGTGTCCTTCAGGCCGGCAGGGAGAGCATCAAGGGAACCTCATCTGCTCTCTGTCCTAATGTGGGAAAGTGACGGGCCAGGCCAGACACACTGTTGATGAAATAGTGTCCACTCACCGTCACACACACACACACACACACACACACACACACACACACACACGTCTTCATAGCCACTTGGAAGGTCAGGCTCAAATGGTACCCCTGCGCCCCCTCCCCGGGGAAGCCCACAAAGGCCCAGGAGGCAGGTGGGGCTGCTTAGCAGGGAACTTCC
The DNA here is from genome assembly GCA_033961575.1 of Aselliscus stoliczkanus. Lineage (NCBI taxonomy): Eukaryota > Metazoa > Chordata > Mammalia > Chiroptera > Hipposideridae > Aselliscus > Aselliscus stoliczkanus. The sequence continues at coordinate 34,108,503 of CM066741.1, forward strand.
AGGTCCCTGGTGCCTGCTGCACGGCTGGGAGGAGGTGCAGGTTCTGGATGGGTGTGTCCCCTGGGCCTGCAGACCCCTCCCCGCCTGTGAGGAGGGGCCCAGCTGGAGGAGGGCTCAGAAACAGGGCTCCTTTTGTGCGCTCTGAGGGTGGCACTGGCCCCCATGCAGTGTGTGACAGTGGGATGTTGGGAACTAGGGGAGGGAGGGCTCTAGAGGGGCGCCCCAGGGTCTGGGAGGAAGGTGGCCCCTGCACCAAATGGGGGTGCATGCTGTTGAGATTTGCATGAGGTCTTCGCAGGTACTTTTATTTTTATTTTTTATTTTTTTTGAGGGCAGTGTCACTGGCCGTCATATGTGGGACCGAACCGGGGTCCGCTGGCTTCCCAAGCCAGCGCTTAACCACCGCGCCATTCAGCCGGCCCCTCGGGTACTTTTAAATGGTGTAATCCAGCCATTCTCCCATCATCCCAGAGTTCAGGTAATTTTTGTTGGTTTGTTTTTTAGTTGGTGGGAACCTGGAGCAACCTGTGGACTCAGGAAGCAGTGGTGGACATGGACAGAGAATTCTTGCTCTTTTTTATTATGTGTGAAAGCTGCAGTCCTGGAGCCCTGAGTTCAGGGGATTCCCTTTTCCTGCTTGTGGCCAAGTGTGACCAGGCTGGAGGCCCCATGTCAGAACCACCTGTGGAAGGGGAAGGGAAGGGAGAGTGCGGAAACCCCGGGCTGGGGCAGGTCCTGGCTCTGTCCCACAGCGTACCCTTGGCGGAGACAGCCCCAAAGCCCCACCCTGTTCCTCAGGGCCCTTCTCATGGAGAAGGGGCCAGTGACAGAGACAAAAGGACAAGATTCAGGTGCAGGCGGGGCCCAGGTGCTGAGCAAACCCTAGAAGGAGCCCAGTTCCAGCGCCCTGGATGAGATGCCTCCTCTTGTTTACATCTCTGTGTTTTCTCCTGTCCCCATGGTCCCCCCAAAACACTGCCTGGCCTGGCTGCTGCAGGGGTCAGATGCAAGGATGGAGAGGAAGGCGGCGGGGCACACCCAGCCGGGCCACCGCCCACCCTGTGCCGTCACATGCCTGCCCACAAAGCAGCTTTGTGCGGCCCTGGCTTGGAGCACACACCACGTGTCTGGGGCAGCCCTGGCGGCTGCTGGTGCCAGCCCTGGAGGACAGAGATGCCAGGCTGGGGAGGGAGGATGCATACTGCCCAACCCTTCAGGGCTTTGGGCCAGGCGCTCTCCAGGAAACACCTGGGCTGGCCTGGGACCCCTGGGGAGAGGGCAGCCTTCAGGGGAGGCCTGGCCATCAGTTCCCCACCCCCCCATTGGAGGGGCCTGCAAGGCATCCTGGCACCCCCAGCCTGCCACCAACTCAGCCTGCTGCTGGGGTTCCCAACACAGCCCCCGCTAATTACAGATAAAATGAGAAAACGAGGGCAGCCTGCTCAATTTTTAGAAAGCTGAATGTATCCTTTTTTCTTTTTGTAATATAAGTGTTTTTGTTGGTTTTTTTTTTTTTTTTTTTGCAGATGTAAAACATCTTTTTATAATGAAATGATGATGGTTGATTGAAGGTGTTTGGTGACCATGCCCTTAATTGATAGAATTAAAAGCTTGGCAACTCTATTTTTCATCCCTTTAAAAAAAAAAATTTAAAAATTGCTTCATGGAGGCCTCAGACGCTGACACCACAGTGCTAGCTGGGGCCTCATAAAAGAGCAGTTGGTGAGCAGTTGGTGAGCAGTTGAGGGGGTAGAGGCCTGGCGCGTGAGGAGCTGGCATTGAGGTAGGGGTGGGGGTTCTCCTTGGAGCAGGGAGAGCGTTGACTGCTGGCTTCCTCGCACATGGCTGAGTTGCCCAGCAAGGCTGGAAAGAGAGAAAGTATGTGTCCAGCAAGTGTGTGTCTTGCTGCCCTTTTCCACGTCTGCTCCACAGCAGGCTCCCCTCCGGCCTTCATGGGGCAGCCTGGGAGCCCAGCCAGTGTCCTGGGCCAGGTGTGTAGCCTAGCTCTCAGCATCCTCTGAGACCCTGTGCAGAAGGACACCGTTACAGGCAAACGGTGGTGACGGTGGTGCTGGCTGCTCTCCATAGATACGAAGGGACAGCCCATCTGCCACAACTTCTCAGCCGTGGGATCCTTCTAAAGACCCTGCAGCCACTTCATTGCCTTCCAAACCCACCGGATTTTATTTGGCCTGAAGCCGGTCCCTGCGGATTAGGCCAACCGGAGGGAGGAGCCAGAGGCCAGGGGTTCCCCCGAAAAAGGCCTACCAGGAAAATGGCATTTCATTTGCTGAAAGGCCGAAGAAGGGCAGGAGGACGTCTATCTTGGTTCTTCTTTTCGAATGCCATTGTCAGGTGTCAAACTTAATTGACAAAGAGGTACTGTCGCATATGTCCATTTCCTTTTTACGTGAAGTTGCCTCACCCTTCAAAAAGAATGCACAAAGGGGCCGGCCGAGTTGAGCGCTGGCTTGGGAAGCCAGCAGCCCCGGTTCACTTCGGGTCCCACATATGAGGGCCAGTGACACTGCCCTCAAAAAAAAAAAAAAGAAAAATGCACAAAGGCCTTCCTTTGTGGGCCTGGTTCTCCTCAGGATTTGGATAGTTAGGTGGGATTGGTTGCTGAGGTGGACTTTCCCAGGCCCGTCGGGAGGAGGGGGCACTGTACCCCAGCCCTGAGAGGGCCTCGCTGCTCAGCATCTTGCTGCTGTCCAGGAAATCACAGTAACAACCCCCTTAATCACGGATAGGTCAGTGAAGAGGATGATGCTGGGTTTGGAAAATGCAGCCCCGCCCAGCCTGGGCTTTTCTGTGCCTGGGGGGGATAGAGGGAGTTGGCAAGCCCTTGCTGGATGCCCTCACACCTGGCCTGTCTCCCAAAAATCCACAGCCAAGTAGGAAGCCTGGTGGACAAATTAACAGAAATAGTCGTCAATGGGCACACCGTGCACAGGTTGTTGGGAGGGAGAATGGGTGCATAAAGAGGGTTCCGGGCAAAGAAACAGGATGCCTGGTGGGGGGGGGGGCGGTCATCAGCCCCGACCAGGAAACAGAAAGCACGAAGGCTGTGAGGCAGCATGCAGCCTCGCTGGGAGCCCCCACCGAGCGTGAGCCGTCACCAGAGGGTTTCTTTGGCTCTTCCCCAGAGACAGGAAGGCATGGCCGGCTCCAGTACCTCGAGGCTGAGGGATGTGGCCAGGGGGAAACCCATGTCGTGTTTCTGAGCCAGTGTGCTCATCTGTGCAGTGGAAACCACAGCGGGGGGAGGGGGGAAAAGGGGGGAGGAGAGGGGAGAAAAACAGAGTCAAGCACAGAGCACTTAACTGCAGAGATCCTAGAGAAGTACAGCCACGGGGATCTGCTGTGGGAGTGGGTGGCAGCCAGGCTACTGGGGTCCAGGGGTCCATGTGCTGGGCACTGAGTGGGCAGGGGGCAGTGGGAGAGCAGGCTCTGACCCACCTCGAGGTGTCTGGGCCGTGTGCTGCGTGGCCTGGCCTCTTCTCGGGGAAGGGGTCCCTCCCCAGAGCTGAGATGGCACAGGTCTGTTTCTGGGTTCTGCTGCTGGGGGGGGGTCCCAGGGCTTTCTCTGTCAGACATGAGTCAGGGAGCCTCCAGCACCTGCTTCCCCTACAAAGGCAAGCTCAGAAGGCCCTTGTGATCCAGAAGGGAATCAGGGGTTGGGGATGGGGAAAGAGACGAAGAGATGTGGGAAGTTCTCTGAGAATGGCTGGCGTGCTGAGCTGTGTGTCCGTCAGAGCAGGGAGGGGTCTGAGCCCCACCCCTGGGGAGGTTTACGGCAAAGTGCCCACAGGAGTGCCCTGAGCAGCGGTGTTTGGAATAAAAGAAACATAATCTTTAAGCAGGTTCACCTAAACCAGAGGCTGATATCTACATGAGATGCTCCATTTCACACAGTATTTCTGTCATCATGTTGTGCTGGGTAATTTCACGGGGGATTTTTTGGGAGTTGTTGTCCAGCTGAAAGAGAGCACACCCGATACACGACAGTGGCAATGCTGGCCCCTAAGCCAGGCCCACAGAAATCACCATGCCCAGGCGTGGGGTTACGCCAACAGCCCAGAGCCTCGTGGCCAGGACCCCACCCCCAGCTGGACCCCCTCCCGCCCCGGCTGGAAGGGGATGGGCAGGCGACCTCAAGATTCTCCAAAGCCTTGACACTCAAAACCACTGGCCCCTCCAATCCCTCAGCAGAAAATAAAACTGCCCCTGCAGGGGCTGGTAACGTGAAAGGTATAGGAACACCCAGTCACACCATGGGGAGGGTCTCCGATTTTTCTCCAACCCCCGCCAGACAGAGAACAAATGAGACACAAGAGGGCATCTTACAAAGCCACCTACGCAAGACATCTTTGTACCCAGAATGTCGCATGGGTTTTCTGTGCTGTTCATAACACTCCTGGGTTTATTTTCTAAAAGGCGCTTTAAAGCAGTTACTGTAGCATACTGAGTGCTGTTCACCCGCCCTGCCCCCCAGGACACAGTTTGAGAGCAAAGCGGCTGAGGATCCCAAGCCCAGCCCCTCCTAATCCCACCCCAGCACTTGTGTGAGTGGCAGAAAGGGGGACAGGTGGGGTCCTGGAGGGAGTGGGGACATGTGCAGAGGCCCTTGACAGGGCTGATGCGTGGGTTGTGAGGTATGGGGGTATGGACCAGACAGGGGTGAAGGGGGCACAGGGATATTGGCCCCCAACCAGGCTCTGGCGAGGGGCCAGGGAACCCCTTAGAGAAACTTCGGGAGGGAGGAAAGGCAGACAGCAACCCCTCCAGGCCTCTTAGCCGTGTCCTGGCCTGCTCCTGCCCTCTGTGTTGATCTCATACTCAGTCTCAGGGGAAATGCAGCCCTGTGTGCCCCAGACCCACGTGGACAGAAAAAGGGTTGCCTCCGGGCTGGGGTCACTATGCCTAAGGTCAAAGGTCATCTGCTGCCCTTCAGCTGGGTCAGGCCTGAGAGGTGCTAAGCACAGCTACATGACCCCTGGGGGGTGGCTTCCTGCCCAGGTGGTGCCTGGTGGGGAGACAGACGGGATGCTAGATGACTTTGCAACCAATTTCAAAGCTGGGAGTCCTGAGAGTGGGGAGATGGGGACTAGGAGCTTGGAAAGCAGGTGGGCAGCTCCAGGAGAGACTCAGACCAGGTTCGTGCAGAGGTCCCCGCGGGCAGTGTGGCTGGGCAGCCCTCTTGCCCAAAGGAAATGCAATCTGCCTTCTTCCTCCTCTCTAGTCGTTATTTATTTATCGGGAAGATGCTCTAGTGACAGAAATTCCGGGCTGCACATAGCTGTCTGTAATGAGCGCCGGGGTGAACAGAAAAGGGACGAAACCGTCCCTCTGGGCGTGCCATGGTGGCCATGGCCTTGGGCCTGCAGGGCCCTGAGCCTCTCTAAGCCCAACCTTGTACCCAACCTCTCCTGCCACTCACTGAGGGGCTGAGGTGTCTGAGTCAGACCCTCATTTTACAGATGGGGACACTGAGGCTGGGGAGTCACAGCTCTGCGTCCACGTGCACAGCCAGGGTGACAGAGGTGCCACTCGGAGACTGCCCTGCTGGGTGCCTGCAGCGGCTTCCTGTGCTTGGGGCACTGCCAGCCTTCTGAAAACTACAGCTGCCAGTTGTTGCCATGGTGACCGGCTGTGTTGTTCCATCCTTGCTGTGTGCACCACCTCCTCACTAGACAGTCTGTTTCTGCAGGAGATAATCTATCTCCAGGTGTGTGTGTGACTGCCACCCTGCCTGGCCCACCGTCCCTCTTCCCTGGACCCAGTGGACCCCAGGCCGCTGTGATGCTTGGCCCCCTAGGAGCACTGACTGTACAGGTTGCTTTTCCTCTCCCAGCACCCCCCTGGGTGGTCCGTCTCCGGTGTGGTACATGGGAGCACCCTCATCCTTGTTTCAGCTGCAAGTTCTGTTATATGAGAGGATAGACCAGAACCCATTAACCAACCCCTGTTGACAGACAGGTGGGCCATGTCCAGTCTCTGGCTGCTACAAACGAATGTGCGAAGAACAATCGCCAACATAAGCCCCCTTTGTACAAGTGAGGGGGTTTGTAGGATAGCTTCCTAGAGTGGCATGACTGGGAAATGATGTGTGCCTTTCTAAACTTGGTATACATTGCCAAATTGCTGCCTGTTGCTCTCAGCCATTGCATGCCTGTCATGTGCTAGGCTCTGAGCTCAGTAGTTCACCTGGATTATCTCGTTTCATCTCAACATGACCCTGTGATAGAGGCATTTCTATCTGCGTTTTACAGACAAGGAAATCGAGGCTCAGAGGAATTTGGGGATTTACCAAACCACTGTCCGGGCCGGGGTGCATGCGGCCCGGAAGGGTGCCTGAGATTGTTGGTCTGGGGCTCAGGCCTCTCCCTTGGGTCACACAGGCCCAGGAGCCCCTGCCTGTGAGACTGGCCACCCCAGACACTGTTGTCAACCTGGCAGGCTCGGCCTGAGTGTCCTCTGCTCAGAGGGCCCTCTCCCAGAAGGTCTCATGCTTTTTGGCAGAGGCGATGTCCTCCTGCCTCTGCCTGCGTCTTTTCTCTGACCCTGTCGCCGCCTGGCTGAGCTGAAAGTCCGGGAAAGCTAGGTCCAGGGCCGGCACAGTGCAGGGCAGTGTGCACGAAGCCTGGCTGGGGGCACCGGGGAACGCTCGGCCAGCTATGGCATCTGCATCACAAAATGGTTAGCGCGTGAGGGGAGCACCCTGGAACCGCCTCCTGCGTTTGCATAACAAAAGCGATTGCTCAAAGCCTAGCAGCCACACTCCGGCAAGGCTTGGGAACTGTTCCCCAGCACAGGTCGTCCAGAGCGCCACAGCCACCGGCTGACAAAAGCCACATTGTGGGACCAGTGGCAGCTGCCAGCATCTGCTCCCTGCGCCACCACCCAGGGGCCTGGAGGCTCTGGTGCAAACACTGCCCTTGCTAGGGACACAGCCAAGGCCGCAGACCTTACCCGGAAGAGGGCTGGGGACAGGCCTGATATGGCCTGAGGAAATGAGGCTCTCCAGGTCACCCGGTGACTAAAGGTGACTCTGGACTTGAAGGAGGGAAGAAAACTGCCGTGTGTCCAAGCACCTGCCACATAGTGGGTGCCATACCTATGCTGGAGCATTCCATTATTTGATGCTTTACTCACGCCACGTGTTTTCTGCACTTTTCAGATGAAGAAGCAGGCTCAGAGAGGTTCCTTAGCTGGCCCAGTGTCACACAGCACAGCTGAGGTTTGAAAGACCCAGCGCTTCAGGGTATGCTCCTCCCAGCCATCCCTGAGACTCCCAGCCCCTCCTTCCCCTTTGCCTTTCTGAGCGTCTCAGCCTTCTCTCTCCCTCCCCCCTCCCTCCCTATGGCATCCAGCTGCCTGGGCCGGCATGCGACTCCCCTGAGAGCCTCTTTGCAGGCTCCTGCCTGTGTCAGGGACTCCCTCAGCACATGACCTGCCCTGCCTCCCTCACTGTCCCCCGCACCCAGTGCTAAGGTGGACAAGTTCCACAGGGAGACATAAGGTGGGGTATGTTTTGGGTGGAAGGGTGGCATTCAGGGGACAGCAGTCTCAATTTGGTTGATAAAGAAGAGAGATTTGGAAGCCACTGCAAACATTTAAATATGGCACCCGCGCATTATATCTTATTCATAAATCAACGATAAAGGGCTTACATGCGATGTTGGCTTTGTGGCTCATCAAGGTGAGAGTCCTGGTTTTTGCAGATAGGTAGGGGTGCATATCATGGTGTCAGCAATGACTTTCAAGTGGCTCAAGAAAAAAAAAACAGAGATAGATATACGGAGAGAGATATAAGACAAAGTAAAACGTGGCCCAAATGATTGGTGTTCACTGCACGACTTTTGCGGCTTTCCTGTGGGGTTGAAAGCTCCTGGACTTATCCACAGGCTGCTTAAGCATCCTCACAACACAGCAGCTGGGCTGCCTGATGTAGAGCGAGTGATAGACAATGAGAGTTTGCTGACCGCTCTCCTTTCGATTATGTCTCCCCAGAAATCACAGAGCACGACTTCTGCCAACATTCTATTCATTGGCTCATCTGAGAGTTACTAATCTGGCTCAGATTCAAAGGGAGGGGAATTAGGAAGAAATATCCAAAACCTGGGGACATATTTTAAAACCAGGACACCTCCCCATCATTCGGTATCCGTTATCCCCTTCTTGCAACTTTATTCTGAGCAGCAAGATGCCTGACTAAAAAGACTACATTTCCAGTGAAGGTCAGTGAGGTATAAGTGCTGAAAACGACCCCCTCAGAGCCTTGCTGCACCCCAATATGTCCTCAAGAGACCCTGCAAACAGAGACCGGGGAAAACACCCTAAAATCCCCGACTTTCCCAGCCTCCCTTGGAGCTGGCCATGCCTCGTAACCACATTTGGCAATGGGATCTAAGGGGGCCTGTGGAGATATGATGTCCAGGGTTTCCTGTACTGGAGAGGTGGCCCCTTGCTGCTGTCTGCAATCCGTGCACCCACTGCCCAAGACCCAGAGCCTCGCTGGAGCTCTAGGAGCTGCCCCAGGGCAGAGGATCACCTTGTCCCACCTGCCCCACCCAGGAACAATGTGCCCTCCGAGGCAGGCTGGGCTGGGACTCCTGCTCCTAGCACAGCATCGGTCCTGAGGATGCCTGGGGGCTGTACAGCCCCTCTGGGAGGACCGCTAAGGAGAGTCTTCTGAACCTGCGGGGCTCCCTGTGGGAGGGCCTGGGGGGACAAGGCCTGTGGAAGGACAACAGTCAGAGCCTTGGATGGGAGAACCGCCTGGCCGTCCTCTGGGAGTCCTGGCGGGTGACCTTCTTTCTTCTGCAGACATTGCAGCTACTCCTGTCCATTGGCTTTGCACCTCAGCTCTTCTGCTCACAGCACCCTCTGACCGTCTGGGTCTCCAGGGACACACCCCAGGAGGCGAGCTGGTGGATGGCCGACAGCCCTGCGGGTGGGTAGTTTTCACTGCAGGAACTGCTTGCAGACCCTGGTCAGCACAGCGTCTACCCAGGTGAAGGTCTCAGGTCCGCTCTGCTGCTGGGGGAGCATGAGAAACCTGCAGCTGGACCAGAGGCCATGCAGAGAAAGGGGTTGGGCTGGGTGGGAGCCCCAGCTGGACCACCTCCACCACCCGGCATCCTTATCCTAAAATCGAAACATCCTCCTCCCTCACAGAATCAAACACCTCTGTGTTAGGAAGGGCTCCGCAGGGCATTTGGCCCACAGGAGATGCCCACTGGTGGTAGCAGAAGCGGCAAGAGGGCCCAGACTACGGCCAGGGCTGCACTTGGACTGCCAGGGCTGTCCAGGATGCCCTCAAACTCAGGGGGCACAGCAGAGGGCAAACGGCCTCTGCTTTTCTGCACCACCTCAAACTCTCTGAGTTAATGGCACATGGTGAAGCTGCTATAGGTGGGAGTGTGTATGCATCGCACTGGGCTGATTCCAAAAATGGGCCGCTCACTGGCTGGCCCAGGCGTCTGGACTTTGAGTTGAGCCCTCTCCGCCCGGGAGTTACTGCTTCATAGTGACACCTGGGCAGATACAGGTCTTTAAGGGGACACTTCAAGGAGACAGCACCACAAGGCACCTCTATCCTGAGGAGCTGCAGGCCCTGCAGCTTTGGGCACAAAAGGGATGGCGTGGAGTCATCCCCAGGGCTGGCCCAGAGCCCCTTGGAGAGGACTCTGGAGAGCTGAATTCATGGTCACCCCTCAGACCTGGAACAGGCCACTCAGAGGGCCCTAGTCAGCGGTTTCCAATGGGAACTATTTCTCGACTTCCAGGAAATGACTTCTGGTTGGAGGTGGCAGCCTCTTGGCTGCTCTCAAGTTACCTTCAATGTGATTAACACTAATTCATTTTCAACTTCTCCCTTCCTTTTCCTTGGAGGAAAACATTCATTCCCCCCACACACACACACCCCGCCGGAATATCAATAGCCCTGGTTGTACAACTCTTTGCTTTACATATGAAAGAAGCTTCGTACCAAATGCCAAAACCAAATACCAAGCACCACATCAGGAAGGTCCAGTTCAAAGAGGCTGCAGCCAGAAAGAACCAACTCACACCCTAGTTTGAAAAGATTTTACATCCACTAAGGTAACTGTAAAATCAGGTCTACTACCCCTCTACCCAGAAGCCCGAAGCCCAGAAAACCAATTGAACATAAAGATGGATGGATGGTCCCCCTAACGGTGACAACAGACACCGTGTGACAAGTTCACCTGACCGTGAGCGGCATGGGCCAGCAGGCTGCCTCCAGCCTCCCTGTGTGTGATTTGATGATGCCTACGTAATATTATCCGGTGCTCCCTTCAACACTAACAAAAAAGAATGCTGCCTCCTTTGTATGCTATCAGCGAACGCTCACCATCCCTCGGTTCTTCGATGAGCCCTCCACATGCAAACAGCTGAGAATTAAAGGATGTCTTAACCCTACATTGTTTCATGTCGGTCCTCCCAATTCCATTAATGGGATTTCTCATTAGACAGGATTCCCGTGAGAGCCCAGGGCAGACTGACCTGGCCCTTATTTAATTGATTAAATTAAATGAATCCCCACATTAATTACCTAGCTTCCTATAGGCTGGGGGTGGGGCACCATTGTGAGGTGAGGAGGCTGGGCTCTGCATTTGGCTGTGTGTGGCCTTGGGGAGGTCCCCTGGCCCGACAGAGCCTCGGAGTTCTCACCCAGAACATGGGAAGGCATGGCACCTTCTTATGTGTGTGTCAGCGTGTCAGGGGAGCTCTGAAGTGTTCCCAAAGGTTGGGGCTTGTTTTTATGGACCTGGGCTGGGCAGGAATCTCAGCGTCAAGTCAAAACAGGGTGAAGGCAGGTGGGATCGCCTGTCAGTTGTCCTGTTCGGAGTGGGAGCCATCTGCTCCATCAAGCCTGAAAGGCACCATCCATCATTTTAACACGCTTTCCTCCGAGCATTTGTTACAGACCCCGTAAAAGTCTCCTCGGTCTTTTGATGCCTCGGCCTCAGAAGCGTTTCTGGTTTCCATCATTCCCCATGTAAACGTGCACCAGATGTGAAGTCGGCTTTCGTCAGTTAGGACCTGATGAGTTAGTTTGCACCGAGGACCACTGGGACCCAGACATGGAAACAGAGATTTCTGCCCCATCCCCGTGTCATGCAACAGAGAATAGCTCACTCTCCTTTTCACACGTCAAACCATCAGTGACTGCGATGTGAGACTTCGATCAGAAGTTGATCCGGGGGCCGGCCGAGTGGCGCGGTGGTTAAGCGCTGGCTTGGGAAGCCAGCGGCGGCCCTGGTTCGGGTCCCACATGTGAGGGCCAGTGACACTGACTTCAAAAAAAAAAAAAAGAAGTTGATCCAACCATCCAATTCTGAAATGGTCCGACTTGAGGACTGCAAAATTTCCCTTCAGTGCAAACGGGTCTTTATGATATTGTGAATAAGTCAGGTAGAAGCACGTGGGAGAGTATGAGGGGGGTTTTTTTTTTTTTTTTTTTTTTTTTTTTGAGGGCAGTGTCACTGGCCCCCACATGTGGGACCGAACCGGGGCCGCTGGCTTCCCAAGCCAGCGCTTAACCGCCGCGCCACTCGGCCGGCCCTAAGGGGGGGGATTCAGGAACTTACATGTGACCCGACTTGCTCCCTGTAAGTGGTGGGGGGGGGGGCGCTGAGCAGCAGGACATCATGAGATAGATGGTCCTGGGTAAACCCAGCCACCCTCAGCCCAGCTCCAGGTCCTGGCTTGTGAGCTGATGTGAGACTTACAAGCAGCGGCTGCCCCGGGAAGAAGGGAGGATGATGGCCAGAGCTGGCCCCCCACAGCCTAGCTGCCACCAGGAAGCCAAGCCCAGAGAACAGCACTGCAGGACAAAGCACAACCCTTGCTCCACCTGGTACCAAGCCTTCTTGTCATGTGCCATCTTTAATTGTTTTTCTTCATCCTCTGCATCCTCTTCCACCTTTATGTCAGGTTAGGTAGGCTAAGCTCCAGTAACAGGTAGACCCTGCTTTATTATGGCTCAAACATAATGACAGTGCAAGAGAGAGCTCTTGGCCAGATATCTGGGTCCCAGGTTCTTCTGTTTAGGGGCTTTGTCACCTCTAGGGCTCTGCTGCCATAAGCCTCCAGCTGGCAGGAGGGAAAAGAGAACATGCAGGATGGAGACCCACTCTCTTAACAATCTGTCTGCAGGAGCAGCCTGCAGCCCCTCTGCACCAATTCTCACGCTAGGAACTCAGTCACCTGGTCACACCCAACCACACAGGTCTGGTCAGTCACTGCTATGGAAAGACGGGGTGGATTTTATTGGTATCTGAGTCCATTCAGGCTGCTATAAGGGAATACCACAGACTGGGTGGCTTATAAACAGACATTTATTTCTCACAGTTTGGGGCTGGAAGGCCGAGACCCAGGCACCGGCAGGTTCAGTGTCTGGTGAGGGCAGCTTTCTGGCTTATAGATGGCTGTCTTCTTGTGTCCTCACATGACGGGAGGGGCCAGGGAGCTCTCTGGGGTCTCCTTTATCAGGGTGCTAATCCCCTTCATAAGGGCTCTATCCTCATGATGCAATACTCCTCAAAGACCCCACCTCCTATCACCCTCACATTGTTCAGCCCCCAAGGAGGGCACATTGCCAATGCCCCCCCACCCCAGTGCAGCCAAGGCAGATGATGGCAAAAGAACTTACAAGTGTAGAGTAGGTCTCAGAGAACAGTGGACTAGGCAGGCCTTCCCAGGGAGCAGGACTGGGACTATTCAAGGTCTTTCTCCCTCCAGGAAAGGGGACAATCCAGTCCATCAGGATTTCAGGATTGCTATGGATACTGTCTGCTGAGTACCCCCCAACCCTTCCGCTTTCTGAATTGGTCTGCAGTGTCATTCTGTCCCTTTGTACCACCAGCACTGGGGCTGGGGATGGAGACTTTTCATCTTCAGGACATAGTAGGTCTCTAGACCATGTGACCCAGCCACATGCACCAGAGGAAGATACCACGGAGCCTCCCACAGAGGTGCTGGACCTGGAGATGGATGCTGCCTAAGCTCCCTCGCCTCCACTCCCTGCCATCCTTACAACCTCTTATTTCCGTCTCCAGCCTCTAGATCCAGATTTAAAAGGCTTATGAGAGTGAGCCAGGCCCATGGGGGGAGAAGGAAAGTATATGTTATATGTGCGAAACAGGAGTGACACCCCTGGGTGAGTGCTCTCCCTGTCTCTCTGCCATGGCGACCAGACAAAGGCTGCTCCACTAACCTGGTGTCCCCAGGTGTCTCGCTACGGATGCATAGCATGGCCAGAAGTGAACCACTGAGATCTGCAGGTTGTTGGTATTGCAACATGGCCCAGTCTCTCCTCAATTCTATTTTGCCCCCTGAAGAAGTGTTCATGGCCGGGCGAGTGGCGCAGTGGTTAAGCGCTGGCTTGGGAAGCCAGCAGCCCCGGTTCGCGTCCCACATATAAGGGTCAGTGACACCGCCCTCAAAAAAAAAAAAAGAAGTGTTCCAGAAGCTTCTGACCCGCCCCAACCTGGCCTGGTGGCCCTGTGTGCTGCTCCCCACCCTCCTGTCCAGCACAACCCCTGTTTCCTGGATCACTTGCCTTCCTCTTTCTTGATTCGCTTCTTTATTTGGGGGAGCATTGTCTGGTACCTTCCTACCACGAGAAAGGATGCATGGATGCAAGTTTTTGAGACCTCGTGCATTTAAAACTACAGTTGACCCTTGAGTAACATGGGGGTTAAGGGCGCTGACCCCAATGAACTGACTCCCTAAAAACTTAACTACTAATAGCCTGCTGTTGACCAGAAGCTTTACTGATCACATAAATAGCTGATTAACATGTATTTTGTATGTTTTATGTATTATCTACTGTATTCCTACAATAAAATAAGTTACAGATATGATTAAGAAATATTATAAGAAAGAGAAAATACAGAGGGTGCCAAAAAATGCATACACATTTTAAGAAAGGAAAACTGTAGTAAAATTGTAATACTCAATATATACCAATAACAAAAGATGAATACAAGTCATGTTTGACTTCTGCAATGACAAGAGGTGCTCAGGAGCGTGCGATTAACTCAGGTGGTTAGAGCGCAGGCTCATCACACCAAGGTTGCCGGTTCGATCCCCACATGGGCCATGAAGGTGTGCCTTCCACAACTAGATTGACACAACTACTTGACTTGGAGCTGATGGGTCCTGGAAAAACACACTGTTCCCCAATAAAAAAAAAAAAAAAAAAAAAAGCAAGAGGTGCTCAAAGAGGTTCCCATCAGCGTCCAGATACTTCTAATGACGGCAAACTACTGCTTGAGAAACTTTGACCAAAGTGTCCACTTGTATACTTTTTTTGACACCCTGGTACATTTGCAGTATTTATTGGAAAAAAAATCTATGTTTAAGTGGATCAGAGCATTTCTAACCTGTGTTGTTCAGGGAAAGGTCAAATGGGCTTTGGCTGGGTGAAAGTGGGAAAATAATTCTCCTTTAGATTGCCTCTTGCCTTCTAATTTCTTCCTGTCACTGTGGAGAAGCCCATAGCCATTCTGGCTCCTGACTGTCTCGATGTGACCTGCTTCTAACGTGAGGACACTTTTTGTCCCCATTATTGAGGACTTCAACAGCCATGTCCCTTGGGGTGGGGCTATTTTTCCCCATGGTGCTGAGTTCTCTATGGTCCTTTCAACGCATGCACTTCAGTTGGGGAGACTTTTCTTGAATTAACTGATGATCCAATCCTGTGTTATCTCTGATCACTCCTTCGGGGTTCCTATTCTTATTGGTTTAGTGAACTTTCTGGATCGTCCTCTCATTTTTATTTTTTCTCTCCTAGCTCCTATTTTGGGGTGTTTTCTTTTTGTTCTGCTTCTTGAACTTTATCTTCCAATCCCTCTTGTGAGGATTATTGGGTTTTTGTTTTGTTTTTTGCTACCTTATTTTAAATTTCCAAGAACGCTATTTATTTGTTCTCTGAATTTCTTTATTCATGGGTTGCCATATCTTTAATTTCTCCGATGGCATTATTGATGGTTATATGGACGGGTACTAGTCTCTGCATAGGGGCCATTTCCTCCAAGTTGCTTTTTAAAAATTGGGGTTTTAGATTTCATGACATGGGCTTTCCTGAGATGCCAGGTCAGCTGTGGCTGCCTGTGAAAGACAGATTAGAAGCCGTGTACACATGCATGGGGCTTGTTAACCGTGGCCTTTCCTTCTAGGGTGATCTGGCTGATTAGCTGGGCAACTGCAGATGGCAAAGTGTTTAGGCGTTCCTCTTGGCCTGGTCTGATGGCCCAGGAAACACCCATCTCAGTCTCCTGGCTGTCCCAGAAAGGGGGTTGGTGGGGGGGTAGTCTCAGCATCCAATATCTACATGTTCATTTCACCCCCACCACCACCCCCGTTCCTATTATGGGACCTTTGTCCTTAATTGTGCCTGGTGTCTCCAAACCCAAGATGCTCCCTTTGACCTTCTTTGCATAATAAACAGCCAGTCTTTTGTCAGGATGGGGAAGGGTGCCCAGAATTAAGGAGGGGATCTGGGCATCCGAGTGCTTCTTAAGCAGACTGTTAGCCAATTATTCTTATTTTAGCCCCCATTTACACCCATATCCAGAGGTACCTACTGCCACCCATTCGTGAAACTTCCGGAGGTTCCAGTTTGTTCCTGGCTTTCCTTCCTGGCTACCATTTCAGGATTTCATTTCCGCAGGCCGGCTAAGTATTGGAGCTTCAAAAATCGTGTGGCTGTGAGTTCCTGCTTTGCTCGCCCCGTCCTTGCCAATTTCTGCCTTACAACAAACTGTTGTTTCAGGAGGCTCCAGAAGTTAGCGTCAATATATGCTATCACTCCACCCCCTTCCTCTAAAGCCTCAGCCACCTTCAGTCTAGCCTGGTTCCTCCCCCAGCCACATCTCCAACCACCTGCTCTCATCTGATCTTCCCGTTTATTCTATTTCTTTCATCTGACACTTGGTGCCCACCCACCCTTGTACATACATAAGCCACCTCTGTCAAAATCCTATTTTAGGAAGGAAAATGTGGACCTGGAGCTCATTTGAGAGGTTTTCTGGGGAAGAGGCCTGGATCTGTCTGGAAGATACTTCCACGTGTTGTTTGAATACAGGCTGCCATGCCTGAGGCTGCGTTCAGTGAACTCCACAGCAGTCACCAAATGCTTGAGAAGCTATCCAGGCTGGTGGACTGTTTCTGGCTGTGGATAGGGGTGGGGTTTGTGTCAATGTAGAAGACCCCTGGCCCAGGCCCGCTTCTCCTCACCCAGGGCTGGTGTCTTGTCCATGGCCCTCTCCCAATGCTTAGAACCGTGGATGTTCATACTCCAAGGAGGCCCTCCTGAGTGTGTGCCAGTCCGGGGGGAGGGGATCCCCGTTGGGATCATGGAGAAAGTGGAGCCATGTGGTCCCTCAAAGACTAGGCAGAATCCCACTGGCTGGAGAGGGACCAAAAGGGCATGGGTGGCTGGTAAATCAGTGTAGGGCCAGCTCCATCTTTCATGAAATGACTAACTGTGACATGTGGTAGGACTGAAGGAACGTGGTGAATCATTATTTGGTCAGAACACACATCTCTTAAATGTCACCAACACAGGCTGCCTGGGAAAATGTTTACATCCTGCCAAGAAGCGACCCTCTTAGGGGGACTTGACCCCTACAGAGCACAACCCAGCACAGCAGGCTGGGGAGTCCTCTCAGAGGAGGCTAGCTTGATCAGTGTGAGAGGGAGCTTTAGGGTGTTCAGTACAAGTGCCCAGGATGCTCAAACATCCACTCCAGTTTGCAGTTCACCCTAACATGCAACTCAGAACGCCTGTTTCAGTTCCCCATTGACTACCTGGAAAGAAGGTGGGCTTTTGTTTTTTTTTCTACCCAGCCCCAAAATGAATTCGGTGAGAAATGGCTACTCCTGATTGTGCGCGCTGGATGACTGGGCCCCACCCACCCCTCTTCTCGGGTCCGCAGCGGGCAAGTGTCTGGGTTGCTCTCCTTCTCCAGGCTCTTCCGCACGGGCCGCTGACACCTTCACAAGTCCATTCAGGCAAATGAACCAGGGCTGCAGACCCCGGCCTAGTCTGCCTGGGTCAAGGGCTGCATGCAGGCCAGAGGCTTGCAGCGCTCGGGTCCGAGGCAGTTGAAGTTATTATGCACGGGCCACGCCGGTGATGGTACAGGCCTGCAAGAGAATGGAGGGGGCGAGCATGCGGGCGCTGCTGAGAGTCAAAGGCAAGTGGATGGGGCTCGGGCGGGGAGGCCGCGGGCTGGGCGCAGCCGAGCATTTCCTTCGGGAGGCCCAGACCAGTGGGTGGGGGCAGCGGGCGGGGTTCTCGCAGCTGGTGGCGTCTGAAGCCTCCCCGAGCGCGGTGGGAGAGGGGCAGCGCAGAGACGCTGGCAGCAGGCCTGGGGTGGGGAAGTGAAGTGGCCCCGCGTTCCCAGAACAGCGCGCCGGCCGCCCCAGCACGTAGTTCACTCCTGCAAAGCGCAGGACGGCGGTGGGCACGGCATCCACGCTCAGCAGGGAAGGTCGTGCAGGGGGCGAGCGGCCTGAGTCTCGGGGCGCGGCCACCCAGGAGCCCGGCGCCGGTGGGCGCGGCCGACAGCCCTGCGCGCCGCCGGAGCGGACACGCCTCCCTCGCGGGGCAAACCTCGCTCTCGTGGGGGTGGGGGGGAGTGGAGGCGAGCACCGCCGAAGAGCACCCATCGCCGGCGGCCCTCCCGGGCGGGGCTGCAGGGACAATGGAACGCCCTAACCTTCGCCTCCGCACCGGGGCTCCAGGCTGTCACCGTACAAAAGGTCTAGCAGGAAAATACCCCGCGGGGTCCCCGCGGAGAGGGCGGGGAGCGGCCCCGCCCCAACCCTCCGCCTCCGGACGACGTGCGTCAGCGTGCCCGAGGCCCGGCTCCCATTTCCGCCCCTCCTCCCGCCGGCCGAGGGGCGCGCCCATTGGCGCGCGCAGGCCCCGAGGCCCACGGGCCTCTCTTGCGGCCCGGATTGGCCCGCGGCTGCTCACCCACGGACCAATGGCGCCCGCCTCTGCTCTCGGCCACGCCCCCCTTCCCAGGCGCGGGCGCGCGGCCGCCGTCTCCGGCCGGTGCGCGCTCCGAGGTCCCCGCCCCCTCCGCGCGCGCAGCGCCCCGCGGCCGCCGCCGCCCCGCCGCCTGTAACCTGCGCCGCCAGGATGTGGCTGGGGGCTGACGTCGGGTCCAGATGTGGCCCCGGCCCCGCCCACCCCCGGGGCCGGGCCGCCCACACCGAGCCGCGGCGCGCACGGCGGCTGTCCTGCCTGCCACAGTGCGCGGCGAGGCTGCGGCCGCGACTTGGCGCGCTCGTCCCTAGCGTCGCCGCTCGGCATCCTTAGGACAGGCTGCCCCGGAGGCCGCGCGCGGACCCCCCACGCGTCCGCACCCTCCCATGCACTCCCTCTTCGGCGCCTGGCCGGGCGGGCCCCTCGCGGACGCGGAGCCGCGCGGGTGACGGCAGAGGCGGCTGCGCGCCCAGCCCAGCCCGCGGAGAGGGCGCGCCGCGCCCCCGCCCCCCGCCCGCTCTCCGGAGGCCGTGGGTGCGGATGCGCGGCTGACGACTCGCAGCGACCAGCAGTGCCGCCCGGCCCGCCGGCCGGAGCCCGCAGCATGGCAGCCGCCGCCTATGTGGACCAGTTCGCCGCCGAGTGCCTCGTCTCCATGTCGAGCCGCGCGGTCGTGCACGGGCCGCGGGAGGGGCCGGAGCCCGGGCCCGAGGGCGCGGCCACCGCTGTCGCCGCCACGCTGCCCCGCGCCGAGGAGCGACGCGACGGCAAGGACAGCGCCTCGCTCTTCGTGGTGGCGCGGATCCTAGCGGACCTCAACCAGCAGGCGCCGGCGCCCGCCCTGGCGGAGCGCAGAGAGGGAGCCGCCGTCCGGAAGGCGAGGACCCCCTGCCGCCTGCCGCCCGCGCCCGCCGTCCCCGCGCCCGCCTCCCCCGGCGGTGCAGGCGCGGCTGCCGCGCCCCTCAGCCCCGCGTGGAGCGAGCCTGAGGCGGGGCTGGAGCCCGAGAGGGAGCCGGGGCCCGCGGGGAGCGGCGATCCCGGCCTTAGACAAAGGGGCCGGCGGGGCCGGAGTCGCGCCGACCTCGAGTCCCCGCAGAGAAAGCACAAGTGCCACTACGCGGGCTGCGAGAAAGTTTACGGGAAATCCTCGCATCTCAAGGCGCACCTGAGAACTCACACAGGTCAGTGGGGCGGCCCGGGTGCCCCGAGCGAGCGCACGGGGGTCCGTGCCAGCCCCCCCCACCCCCCGGGGCCTCCGGCCGGGCGCCAGGGGCGGGCGCACCGGGAGCGGTCAGGGCCTCGCCCCTTTCCCGCGCCACTCGGTCCTGCGGTCGGCCCCGCGCGCCGCGGGGTCCCGGCGCTCGGAGCGGTGGCGCCCGCCAGGCGACCGCGCCCCCGCCGGGCACGCCCCCTCCCCGGGCGCGGGGGCGGATGTCGTCATCTGGGTCGGGGGCGGCACGGGGCAGGTGCGGGCGAGCCGGGTGGGGAGCCGGGGGCCGCGTGGGAAGGGTGCCCTGGCCCCCGCCCCTCCCCCGCCGGCCTGGCGCGCGCTCCGGAGGGGCGGGACGGCTCGGCCCCGGCGCGCGGCGGGCGAAGTTCACGCGGGGACAGGGTTCCCTCCAGCCGCCCGACACAGTCTTCGCTCCCCTCTTCCTGTAATTTTTGCGGCGCTCTAAGGTTTAATTTGTCGAAACCAGAGCCAGCGGCGGCGGACGCGGGGGTGGTCCCGGTTCCCTGTCCGCCGCTCTTTGTGGGAGCCCCGCCCATCCGGCCAGCGGGGGCGCGCCGGGCCCCAGGGGCGCCTTGATGGGGCCGCGCTTTCTCCTGGAAGGAGTGCCCCGCGGGTTGCCCTTGGGTCTGCGTCGCCCTCTTCCCGTCTGTGCGCTCTCGGGGGGGCGGGGGGGAGGGGAGCGGCGGATTCTGGCACGTGGCACGTGCACCGGGGGGGGGCGGTCTGAGCGGGCTGTTCGGGGGTCCCGGACCGCACCGTGCGCCTTCAGACCCCAAGGCAGCACTTCCCATCGCGCGGGCCAGGACTTACTAGTTGATTCATCTGTGGTTGGTTGTTTTTCTAAACATAGAAGTTGGAAACAACATTTTAATAGCTGGCAACCTTCATCTCCCAATTTGGTTTATAAAGAATTGTGCATTTCCTTTCTGAGCTCACGCGAACTCTTGGGTGGCAAACTCATCCACATTTGGGGCAGGTCCACAAAACCTGTCCTGCCTGTGCCGTTTCCTTGTTACCGAAGGTTTAGCCTTCTCGTTTGTAAAGTAGTTCGTAGGTGATTAAAAGACTGACTTTAAGGGTCGGCTGAGTGGCGCGGCCTCGGTTCGGGTCCCACAGATGAGGGCCAGTGAGACGGCCCTCGAAAATAAATAAGTAAATAAAAGACTGACTTTAAAACTGCAGCCTCCAAGATCGCAGAGCCGAAAGTCTGTTTTCTCTGGGTAAAATTGGTACTGAGCGTGTGGGAGGTTTGCAGGCGTCCAGGAGAGCCTTCCTCTGGGAGGGCTGCCCCGCGTTTCGGGTCCCGTGGTGTAGCCGCCGCAAACCGCGTGGCAGGTGGCGGGTATCAGGTGAAGGCAAGGCCATTTCTCGGCGTCCTGAGCCAGAATTAAGGATGCGTGGACCCAGATGGGGGGTGGGGATAGTGTAGAGGTGTCGGGTCAGTTTGGGAAAGTCACTTCAAGGGTGGGTGTGGCCGTGGGGGCGGGGCCAAGCTGGGTCTGGAGCCCAGCGGACCCTGAGGGCGGGGGCGGGGGCAGCGCGTGGGGGCGTGGCCGCGGCGGAGGACCGCCTTCGTGGGGCGAGGCCCGGATAGGGCGGGGAACTTAATGACTGGAAAATCTTTCTGCAGCCAGTTTCATTGTGGCCTCCCACCCGGCATCGCCGGGGGGCGGGGTTTGCAAATTGCAGAGGGGGTGGGCGTGGCCGGCTTGGCGGCGGGACGGGGGGCGGCTTCAGGCCAGGGACGGCTTCTGGGTTGGCTGAGCCCCGCCCCTCCCAGGTCTGCGGGCCCTCAGCAGGGCTCTGGCTAGAGAGCACTGGGGCGGGGGCGCCGGGGAGCCAGTTTCTCGGGGGTGGGGGGCGTGGAGGGGTGTCCTGGAAATCCAAGGTGGGCAGAAGAGGATAGAACCAGCACTCTGCCTGCAGTGTGCTACGTCATGAGTGCAGGGAGCCCGCCCCACCTCCAGAGAAGATGCTGCCCTCCAAGTCAGGAATGCACGGGCTCCTGTGGAGCCCTTGGAAATGCAGATTCACAGGTCCCAGGTGCTGACCTTCAGCCGCCGAACCCTGCGGTTTCAGCGGTGCCCCCGGTGAAGCTGATTGAGAACCCAGAGGCTGCCTCTCCCCGAGGCCACCTCCAGACATGGAAGCCCATTTCTAGCCGGAGCCCCGGTGTGCAGGGTATAATTAACTGGTGTTCAGGTTTGGAGACAAGCAGCCCACAGAAGGGAGAGGCCAGGCAGGCTGGCTGCAGGGGGTGACCGAGGGGCGAAGCTACCCAGGGAAGACCCCAGCAGCAGGCCCTGACTCTGCGGCGGCTGTGGTTTTGTTTGTGGGCTTCCAAGTAGCGTTCTGGGGGGGCGGGTGTCTCTGTAGGGGGTGGTTTCGGTCATGCCAGGCCTTCTTTTCCACTAAGGACCGTCACCTCCCATAGCAATTTCATGGCACAGGTGAATAGCAAAACCACGTTAGCCAAGAAGCCAGTTGGCAGCTTGCTCTGTAGCTCTGTGATCAGGGACAGGTCTGCAGACCTCCCTGCCCCTTGGTGATGTCCCCCGGTGACCTGGACAGTCTTCAGGAAACCTGGGGTTATGTGTGGAAACACTTTGGGACATGCAGGGGTCAGCTTTGACAGGGGGAACTGGGTCTTCTCTGGTCTGTTCTGATCCCCCAACCCCGTGCCTGACCTATGCTGCCAGCACAGAGCTGCCTGTCCCTGTGAGCTGCGTGGCAGTGTGGTCCGCCTACTTCCATCTCCCATAGTCATCCTGGGGGCTGATTACTCTGTCACATGTAGGTCATGATTGATGTTACAGCACACACATGAGAAAACAAAGACTCAGATGTCTTTGTAACTCAGGCCACTTCTTGTTTGGTTGATCAGAGCCTCCCAGCCCAGACTTCGGGGAGCTTGCTAAGACTGGCGTTAGGGAGCAGCAAGGCAGGGGACAGATTTTCTAGGAGGCTGAAGGGCTTTGATGTGTAAATGGAAAGACTTGGAGAAGGAAAGGCCCGTGGCATGCTGGGAGGGCAGGCCCGCCCCCTGAACCCCCCAGGGCCTACATCTGGAGGTTCCTGCTTGTAGTGGTGGGGCTCCATGGGTCCCCAGCAGAATGGCCCATCAGGCCTCTTGGCAGAGATGCCCCGAATACATTTCTACCTATTTGTCCCCACAAAGAATTGTTCTCAGAACTCCTCTGTGCCCTGTTCTCTCTGGCGCCAGAAAGCCCACACATCTTGCATGCTGCCCATCTCAGCAGCTCTGGGGGGCTGGCCAGATAGGTGGGCACTGTGCCATGCAGGGCTCCTCCCTCTTCAGACCCCCAGAGATGTTCCTGGTCAGCTGCCCTGTCTGGGGTGGGGGGGTAGGGGGCAGTAGAGTAAGATTGCATTCTCTCAGCCATTTCTCCTGAGAGTTTGGGCCGGCTTAGTCTGAAATTTATCTTTACCTACTGAGCGAGATGATTGGGCCAAGGTATTTAGGCCCCCTCCCCCAACACAAACCCTAGGCATGTCCAGGCACACTGCTGGCAGGACCCCTGGCAGGTGCTTCTGCTGCAGTGGCTTTGGGAAGGCAGCCTGTCAGAGTGCAGGGGAAGTGGCAGGGACCCCTTTCTCCCAGGCCAAAGCCAGGCTGGCCACTGGCCAGCACTGTGTCTGGGGCCCATCTAGGCCGCCAGCCCTGGCCCCTCCTCCACACAGCCCCAGGCTGCCCGTGGGCCTGATTGTGAAACTCTTGAAACAGTGCAGCAATGTGTAGACAGATGTGAAGGCTTGCCCTCCCCCAGCTAGCCACTTTTACCCTGCGTGGGTGTGACTCTTTCTAGACCCTCTAGTGGGTTAGCGTGAATGCATGCACACGGACATTTACAAAACGCGTTTACAGGATCCTGGCAAAGCCCTCAGGCTGCTGCTGCCCTGTGCGTTTGCTTAACAAGGCCTCTCAGTTCTTCTTCCTGGCTGCCTGGTGCTCCAAGGTGGCCATATAGCTACACCGTAACCATAACCGTTTAGCCTGTCACCTGCTGGAAGGACAGCCACCTTGCCCTTCTCTTAAAAGCCCTGTGGCACTGGACCCTGGCTTGTCCCGGTGCAGAGCAGCTGTCATTTTGTAGGATTGAGACTTGGCGATGTAGACAGTAGTGGAGCATTTAAACCCGCCTTAAAAGACACAATATGTTTTTAAAGGAAATAGGCCTTGGTCTCCCCACTGCTGAGGTTCCTGCTGTGTTGCTCCCCCCACTTTTTTTTCCTCCCAGTTCTCCTTTTGCATGTGTGAGAGCACCTTACCGAGAACATTTAACATCCCACCTGGCGAAACCACTCTCTTCCTCTCCTGACCTGCTCTCCCCAGCTTTCCTTGGCTGACCTGCGACCCCCCACTGCACCTGATGCCTTCTGTGTGGCCCTTTGTGGGGAGCCACGTTTCATTCCCGGTTGCCCCGAGACCTGCATTTTGTAACCACTGACTTCCTACCAGTGAACTCGAGGTATCAGGGCGCCATTAAGATAAGTCCCGCTTGTGCTTTCAGACGGCAGTTAAAAGAGTTTTTAAAATAAAAACTAGAACACTACACTCAGCTCTCACAGTCGTACCTAATCCTTCTACATGTTGTTCTGTTTGCATAGTTTACTGCAAGCCCGTAGGAAATAGATACCATTTCTTATTACTAGTTTTCAATTAAGGACACTGAGGCTCAGATGGGTTAAGAAATGTGCCCGAGATCACACAGCAGATGAGGCGGGAGCTGGGGTTTGTGCCTGGGTAGCCACGCTTCTGAGTTTGGATATACCCACTGTGTCCCTACTGCCATTCCTGTCGGTGACAGGTGAGCAGGGCCTCACGGTGTTAGAAGCCTGCATGTCCCCAGCACACTGCTTCCCCCACAAATTTTATTACAACTGAAATATTAAGGGAATAGTATAACGATCAGTCATATACTTTCTTTTGTCAGTTAATACTTTATTACACATTTTTATCCTTCCCTCCTTCCCTCTCTCTAAATATTATGTTTTCTCCCTCTCCCCTGTCTTTAAATTTTACATATTATCTAATACACAGACTATATTTGGTTTCCCTAATGATCCCCCAAATATCCCCTATAGGGTCCAGGATCTAGTTATTCACATGTTGCCTTTGGCTGGCCTATCTCTTTAGTTTCCTATAATTTAGACGAGTCCCTCCGTCTTTTGTTGTATTGGCATTTTGGGGATCCAGGCTGTTTGTCTTGTAGGACACCCCACGATCTGGATTGGTCTGATTGCTTTTCATGATTAGATTGAGTTTGGGTCAACGCCACGTGAGTTGGTATTGGGACTTTCACACCTCGCAGCTGGGACACGTGATGTCAGGCTGTCCCGTTGCTGGGTCACCTGGTTAAGCTGGTGCCTGCCAGGCTTCCCTAGAAAGGGACGTTCACCTCTGGACAGTAAGTAACTCGTGGGGGTGGCTCTCGGGGATGGTGGCTTTTAGGAGGGCCAGGTGCTGTGCTTGGCAGGTGTGTGGCATCTGTTCTGTACACGTTCAACTTCTGGCCGGTGTCTGCTTCCTCTGCCACCTTCAGTGACTGGACGAGCGCTGGCATTTCCAGGTTCTGTTGCTGGAAGTCGTTTTCAAGTCAAAGGACAGCTCAGTTGAGTCTTAGGTGTTCCCTTCCACAAACAAACACGACGCCCTAATGCTACTTGAGGTGAGCCTCTGTCCGGGGAGCCCGCTCAGAAGGTGTTGATGGGTGTGTGCTTGGTCAGCCCAGCCAGAGCCTGGCTCCGCGGCCAGAGGTGACCCGTCTCCCAGCCTGGGCGGGGCCTGCAGCCACTGACTCCCCCCCCCCCCAAGGGCCTGGTGGGTCTCTACATGCTTTCCAGAAAAAAAAACAAATATTGATCTAAGCACACACAACTAAGCCTGTTTTTCTTCCCTTTCACAACCCCATACGGGAGTATTCTCTTGAGAAGTCAACTTCCTGTCAAGATGGGAATACACTTCAGAGGGTTCTCTCTGGCCTGGCAGGTCATGGTGGGACTGGGATGGGTGGCGGGGACGACCGCGCGACCCCCAGAGTGGGCGCACTGAGCTCGGGAGGCTCGGCCACTGCCCTGGGTCAGTATAACGGAGACTCAAACATTCACTTTGTACGCTGTTGGCAGTCATTTGATGCTAAGTACTTAGTGTGGGGCACAGAAATCCTCACCCAACCCAGAGCTCTGCCATTTGGCTACACACATCCATGCGCACACACGCACACATGCACACACACACGAATGTGCACACACATGCATGTGCACATGCGTGCACAGTTGCACACACACGTGCACACAGACATAAATGCGGTATCTTGTTGATCGTTGTGACTGAACTGAGCACTCAAGCTTGTAGTTTGGTTCTGTAGACCCTGTGGTTTCTGAGTCGCTTGTTCACTTTAGACCTTCGCCCTCGCCTCCCAGCAACTGTGGATCCACTGTGTGCAAGTCAGGGGTTCTTGGAGGCACGGGGTTTCCGGGCTGAAACCTTAGTAAGAGTCTGGTCCCCTGTGCCCCACTCCTGTCAGTGCCCGGGCTCCCGCGTACCCCCTACTCCTGGCCCCCTGCTGACCCAGGCGGGTCACCGTGTGCTGCTGGGCATTGTGTGCGTGGTGGGGCGGGGGCGGCCTTTTACTAACATCGCTGTTCAAACAGAACAGAGGGCACACTTCACAGGTTTTCATTTTGGGGTGTGTCTGTGTTGGGGTTGGGGGTTCTATTTATTGTTCTCCTGTTTGAAGTTCTTCACACTTGCTAACCAGGAACTTGGCCACACTCCATGGCCATTGGCCAGCCTGTCCCAAGGTGACCTGTTTGAAAACGCTCCGAGGCCTGATGCCTGCGCTGCTGCCACTGGGGCGTGGCCTGCCTGCTGGGCAGGTGACCCGTGGTTCCTGAGCACAGGGCACAGGCCTGTCCCCTTAGCCCCGGAGCTGGGGGTGCATCGTGGTAAAGCTTTGCAAGAAATGGGGCCTGCATTAAAAATCACTCACCAGAGAGCGCGTGTCTCAGTCTCAGAAGGAGGTGACTGTCACCTGTAAAGAAGGGAGGGAGCAGAGTGGGCTCAGAGGAGCTCAGAGGGCTTCCTGACCCCCCACCCTGGGCCACGGAACCCACATGGAGGGGGTCGGTCAGCAGGATGATAGCTGGGCAGCCTGGCTGGGAGTCCAGGGTCCAGGGTGGGGCCTCCTCACGCCCTCGGGTTAAGTGGACCTGAGGCCGTTTTCCTCCAGCCTTTTCACTTGCCTGCAACTCTCTTTTATTACATAAATGCTCAGTTAAAAAGAAGGCTGAAGAGTTGGTTTTAGCCCGTGGTAGAAGCACAAGCTCACGGCTGATGAGAATGGACGGTTTTGCAAGGCAGTGCTGGGAAAGGGGAAACGGGAAGGCAAACTTGAACCTCAGAGCTCCGCCCTTGGGAGGGGCGGAGCCGGGGCCCAGGGGCCCACGCCTGTCCTTGGCGCAGAGCGATGTTTTTCCTGGGCCGTTGGCCGGGCCACTTGCTCGAAACCATGTCTGGGATCAGGGGGAGGGTCTGGGAGCTGGGGGTTGGCACCATGGGCGCACCCCGGGTGGGCGCGTCTTAGCAATAACAAGCCCCACCGCATTTTCACGGAGGAGAGATGACACATGCGAATTAATTACAGAGTTGCCACGGATGCTAATTTAAGCTGCGTAACAAGTGAGGGACAGTCTGGTTACTTAGCAGGCTCTGCGCTCCAGCCATCTGCTTCCCTGACTCACTGCCCACTGTCCTCATTCCCCCAGCCGGCCATGGTCCCCTCCCGCCAGGCATGCCCGGTGACCGGCGCAGGGTGAGCGGGGACTCAGGCTGTGGAGGCGCCATCCACACAGCCCCTGCACCCCATCCTGAGGCCTCGCCCACTTCCTCTGGCTGCCTCCCACCGCCGAAGGGGTTCCCTGTGCCTGTTCATCACTTGTCATTTTTGTCTCCTAGCATGGGTGGCATGGTGGGTGGGCCGGGCTAGCCCCCTTGCCAGCCCTGCATGCTAATGTTTCACGTCTTTTACCAGGATGAAATGCAGTCTCAGCATTTTATGCCCTGCCCTCTGTGTGGCGGGGTCCAACCGAGTGTCCCCCATCCGAGGTGTCCCGCTGCTGTGTGGGTGAGCACATAGGTGGGTGACGGTCAGGCCGTGGGGTCTGGCAGGAAATTCAGCCTTGACTTCCTGGGCTCTGATTTGAAGCAGCTCTTCCCTAATAATGGGCTGGGCTTTTTCAGTTAGCATTCTGCTTCGGACACGTGCGTCATTCTTAACTGAGTTGCGTGACTTCGGCCTTTGAAACTCAGCAGCCTTTCCTGGTCCTGCTCATCCCCTGGAACTCCGAGCAGAGCGTGCAGACCCCCTTTCATGAACGTCCTGTCACATGTTCAGCACCATACAGCCTCAGAGGACAGGGATTTATGGGCATGTGTGCACGTGTGCTGTCATGTGTAAGTGTGTGCACGTGTATGCCCGAAGAAGTGTGAGCATTTGTGTGCCTGTGTACGCGTGTGTGCCGGTGTGTGAGCACGAGTATGTGTCATGGATAAGTGTGTGTGCATGCCTGTATACGCATGCATGTGTGTGTGTGTGTGTGTGCGCACGCACGTGGTTAGCTGCCTGCCAAAGCTCAGGACGATTGTTCTTTGGCAGGCAGCCAGTCACGAGGCATCTGGCCAGGTGGCCAGGCTGTGGCGGGGACGCTGGCTTCTGCACAACTCCCATGGGCTGTGTGTCCTGGAGGCCGATGACCTGCCAGGGACAGAGGAAGGCAGCAGTGCCTGTGCGGGCTGGGCTGGCTGGCAGGGCGGAGCAGGGACCCCTGGGGACCCCTGGAGCCAAGTGAGAGGGTGCACATTCCTGGTCCCCAGTGGGGCCCTTGCCTGGTCATTCTGCTCAGGGCCTGGTCCAGCAGCCTGGGGTGGGACGTGGCCGGGGCTGGGGGACCAGATCAGGGATGAGGGCTTGGCTGCCCCGCTGAGGGTTCAGCCTGATGCACCCTCCCCTCTCCTCCCCCGTCCCCTCAGCCTCCTCCTCTTCCTCCCCCTCCCTGTTTCCCCTTCTTTGCACCCTGGGATCTAAGCACGGTTTTTAACCTGCCTCTAGGGGTTTCCAGCCCTCAGGACGAGCTGAGGGTGGGCGTCCTGGGGAGCAGGGCTGTGGGGGTGCACAGGGCATGAGGACACCTCCCTTTGTGCTGTAGCCCTGGCTCAGCCTGGGAGCCCGGCAAGGGTGACGCTGGCTTCCTCCTCTGGGGACGCCCTCCCGCTGGCCTGCGGGGGGTGGGGGGAGGCGGCTGCTTGGCTGTTCCCCATCAGTCAGCATCCTCCTACAGAGCAGAAGAGAGGTAAACACTGGGTCGCCTTGGCAACCGCCTGACCTGGAGCTCAAAGTGCTTGTGGCGAAAGAAGTTCTGTTGTCTCAAGTTTCTAGGATGAGGCTCTGTTTTCTTCTTCTTTTTCTTTTTTTAAATTAGCTGGAGTGACTAAGATACCAAAATGCCTGACCCAGTTCTTATAATTTCTTAATAAACATTTATAGTCCCTGTAGGAAGAACGTTTCTTCCCGTGATTCATTGACTTTTTCTCTTAACGTGTGGTGAGGCCCTGGCGAGGCCCGGCGGGGGCAGCACAAAGGGCCCCCCCGCCGACAGCTGGCAGCAGGCGGCAGCGCTGGCCCGGGTCCAGGTCCCCAGTTCTGGTGTAAACACCATGCCAGCATCGGGCTGGCTTTGAAGTGGAGATCCTTGGAAAACTGTGGGGAGATGCCTCTCTCATCTCAGGGTGTTGGGATCCCCATAACCGGAGCTGCCAGTGAGTCTTTCTGAGCCCCAGCAGCGCTGCTCTCCCCCTCTGATGCCAGATTGTCCCAGGAGGCCAAGGTGAGAACTAATTGCATACCTCATACCAGGTGACGCTTTGGTGTTGGCTGTTAAACTGTAACCGCTCACGTCAGTAGCTTGGGCTGGATGTGCCCGCAGCCTCCTGCCTGCCCCTACCATCCTGCCGGCCACCTCAGTGGGAGCCCCCCCCCCTCGGCAGCTTCCCGTGTGTGTGTGTGTGTGTGTGTCCTGCAGGTTCTCACACGGGCATCCCTGGGCTTCCCTGCTCCATGCACATGTAAATTACCTGGTTCAGAGTCACCTGCCCCAGGTAGGAAGAGCACATGAGTATGCGAGAAAGCTGACAGTAGCGCTGACCCGGTGACCCTGGCAGGTGGCTCTCCTTGCCTCTCCCCTGCAGAGCTGCAGCCAGGCTTGGGTCAGGGTCCTGTTGTCATCCTGTGTGCAGGGCCACAGACGTGCTGGGGGGACACTGCGTGGTGGCCCTCCCTCCCGTGGCATCACTGCCAGCACCACGTGTGCACCAGCCTGGACAGCTGGGCTCATGGGACGGCCCCGGGGGCGGGGCGTACCCCCAGCACGGAAGGGACTGCCCAGATTCGTTGCATGTCTTTTGCGGTGAACCCCTGGTGTCACCTACGCCTTCCAGCAAGCCCTGGGCCGCCTCCAACATGGGCTCCAAGCAACCTTCTTGTCATCCCGCCGCCCTTCAATATGCAGAATTTGATGTTTTTGTGAAGAACTTACTTGTCCAATAGCGTTGGGGAAGAAACTCACAGGCATTGAAATGGTGTAGAAGAGTGTTGAAAGTCCCCGGCACGGACGCACTGGGGAGTTTTATCAGCTGCCCAGCACCTGTGTGCCCTTTGGGGTCCTGCCAGTTTGGGCTTTGGACCTTGAGCCCCACGGCACGGCCGCCTCCTGGGCACGTGGGAGCTTGACTCCACATGTGTCTTGCTTTGGTGACCTCCTGTAGGGACCTCGCCGTGTGTGGCTGTCATCAGAGAAGGCTTTTCTGTCAGGTTACGCATTGTCATCAAACAGAAACAAAATGGGACGAGGTCGACCCCTGGCTCTGAGCGGGGACAGGTTGAGGCGGCTCCGGGTTCCCACCTGGGCAGCAGGTCCGGGCGTGCAGACCTCAGAGAGCGGAGGGTGTGCAGGGCAGCCAGTGAGAGGTGCACGCGTGTGGTGTGTGATCTGTGTGTAAGCGTGTATATGTGTGGGTGCAGTGCAGGTGTGTGTGGGGGTGCGCATCTGTGCGTCTCACCTGACAGAGCAGAGTGGCACCCGTTGGAACACCGCTCACGGGCACCCAGGGAACAGACATTTTTGTTGCTTTTCTTTTGAAAGAAACCGACTCCTTCGAACTGCTCTTTGAAGCAGGCATGACTCACGCCCCAGGGCCCCCCCAGAGCCTCTGCGCCTTCTGTGTGGGGAGAGCCTCCGCGCAGTGTAGCCCCAAGTTGAGCCTGAAACGCCCGTCTGGGGACCTGGGAGGATGAAGCACACAGCCGGCAGGTTCCAGAGCCTTGTTGCCTTGGAAACCCTGCGGCTCAGAGCCCGGGTGGTGGCCACCTCAGGTGAGGCGCGTGTGTTACCAGGCACCAGAGCCTCCTGGGGACCAGCCGGCTGTGCCTGGCCAGTCTCTTTAAAGAGCACAAGCAGCTGAAAGACAGTTCGGAAGTGCCCACCTCCCTGAGGCAGACACAGGTAGTGCCTCCCCCTCCTCTCCTCTGGATGGCACTAGTCTTGGGCCATCTCAGAGTGACAGGTAGCTGTGCCCGTCCTGCCGGGTGACTCCATCCAAATGGAAGGACTTTCTGAGTCCAGGTGTGCTGTGGGTGGGACTTCCGGAAGCCTGCCGCCTCTGGGGGAGGGTGCCTACCCGTCAGGGAGCCATGATGGCTTTCCTAACGGTGCCCTCTTCACCCGACACCAGCAGAAGCCCCCCCGTTTGCAGGCGCCTTGCTCTGACCCCTCATGCGCCTCTGGTATTACAGCGTCTTAGCCGTGGGCAGCCCGGGAACCCCGCTCATGACTCCCACTGGCGACTTGTATAATTTCCTGGGGCTTCCCCCTGGTTTCAGCATGGGTCCCCCGCCTCCTCGTCTCCTTTCTGGGGCAGCAGTTGTCTGGGCTGGGAAGTGTTGGCGGTGCCCCCAGCGGGCTGGTCAGCTGTCCCACGCCCTGTACCCCGTTCCCGCTTGCTGTCCATCTCCGTGTGAGTGTGTTTGGCACCACGATGCTTCCTATGTGGGCTGAGGTGGAGATTTTGGATGAAGAGAAGAGGTGCGGGCTTCTGTTCTGAGATGTCACCTGGCACTGGCTGGCCTGCCTTTCCTCCCCTGGCACCCGATTGTTCTAGAGAATGTTTGACTGTCCAGGCCTGTGAGGTGTCCACGTCCTCCCCGGACTGGCCCCTTGCCGGATGGGAGGACCCTGAGGCCTGTGCTGCTCTGGGCACCCCCTGTGGCCTCGAGCAGGGTTCCCCCCTTTCTGCTCTGAGGGACTTGGGTGTAAGGCCCCTGAGCACAAGGCCCGCCGGCTCAGGTCTGCTCGACCATCCAGCCTGTGGCAGCCACATTGGGGTGCCCTTCTGACATCCGCCCTTCTCACGGGCACTGTGGGACCATCTTCAGGGTGCTCCCCTGTGTGGGGAAGGCAGGAGCCCGAGGGTGGCCAGCCTCTGTGGGGAGCAGAGCAGGAAGGCGCTTCAGCCAGCGGGGGACCAGGCAGGTGACCTGGGGGCCATGGACCCTTGCGAGGCCCTGTGCCCCCCTGTGCCGGCAGCACCCTTGGGCCGCAGTGACACAAGCCGGGCTTCATGTTGGTTTGTTTTTTGTTTTTTTTTTAGGGCAGTGTCACTGGCCCTCATATATGGGACTGAACCGGGGCCGCTGGCTTCCCAAGCCAGCTCTTAACCAGTGCGCCACTCGGCCGGCCCTGGGCTTCATATGTTAGGGGACGATTTTCAACCACAGGAAAGGAGCCGGGACAGGCTCCTGCTTAGCTGGCCATCCCAGGGTCCTGGGCCTGCTCCCCGGGTTTTGGGGTGTTCCCACTGTGGGAGATGGAGCCTTGCAGAGGCTGAAGGCGGCCAGCCCAAGGGCACCGTGGACCCCTGGGCACAGAATTGGCGCCTCCTGGTCCAGTTTTTTGAGTCGGCTGGGGAAGGAAGGCGTGAGTGAGTGCCCTCCATGCCGCTCTGGGCCCCTGCCCAGCCCTGGGGCTTCACTCTAATGGCGTTCCTGCGGAGAAAGGCCTTGCTTGCCACCGCCCTCTCCGCCCAGGGAGACAGGGCCACGGAGCAGCACGAGGCCCCCGCCTGATGGGTAAATATTTGTTGCAGCACAGATGGCCGGCCCCGCGGGATGACTTTGACCCTGGGGGATGCTGCCTGCTACGGTCTGAATGATTATGTCCCCTAGAATGGCTGTGCTGAAACCCTGATGCCCCCATGCGATGGGCTCAGGCGGCGATCAGGTCACAGGTTTAGGAAACAGGTTCCAGAGAGCGCCCGCCCCCTTCCTCCACGTGAGGACACGCGAGAAGGCTCGGCCGTGCCCCAGAAAGAGGCCCGCACCAGACCCACCCATGCTGGCGCCCTGAGCTCGGGCTTCCAGCCCACAGAGCTTTGAGAAGCAAATGTCTGCTGTCTGTCAGACACCCAGCCTAGGGTACTTTGTCACAGCCCGAGCACTCCGACAGTCCCAAACCCGCACCTACACTTCCCAGCGATCCGGAGCTCGCCTCTGGTGCCTGTGCTGTCCGGAGCCTGTCACTGCAGCTGTAGAGGCAGTCCTCATGCCCTGTGCTGCTGGGGCACCCCCAGATCTGGCCCCAGGGCAGCATGCACCTGGAGGGCGGCTGGCAGCTGCCGTCACTCGGAGCAGGGCTGGGGGCTGGCAGCAGAGCTGTCGGAGTGTCGGGGTCACTGCCTTCACCTGCAGTTTCAGGCCAGGGCCCACCGAAAACGGGCCGTAGCTCAGAGCTGTGCAGGCATCCAGCTGGTGGGGGTGCCCGGGAGGGGGGCGGGGGGCCCGGAACCAAGGCTGGAACCAGCCGCAGTTTGGGTGCTCGGTGCCTACGCCTCTTTGAGTGTGGCCCTTGTCTGAGGCCGGCGTGTGGCCCTATCCCTGGGAGCCCTGTGCCTCTCACCCCAACCCCACACTTGCACCCGGCTCCTGGCAGGCGGGCGCTTCCTTCTCCTTTGGGTGCCTCTTCAGTAAGTGCTGGGGGTGGGGTCAGTCCAGGGCTGAGTCACCACCATGAGCCCAGCAACATGCGGCCAGGGGACCCTTGGGGAAGGAGGAAGCACGTAGGTGAGTCTGGATTTGCGAAAGTCAGAGCAGCACGCTGCGCCTGGGGCTGCCCTGTTCCCCTCACCAGTGACCAATGGCACCTCCATGCCTCCAGGTGGGCAGCACCCCACCTGGCTGGCGAGCCAGGCCCGGGGCTGTTGGCACCGTCATGCCGTGCTGCGTCTCCCGCGGCCCGAGGCAGCTGTGACAGGGCGCCATCCCTGCGCCTGGACCTGGGCTGTGTTTTGGCCGGGGCGTCGCTCAGCCATCCGGGTGGAACGTCTGCAAATGCCTTTAGCCCCATGAAAACATGCTGGCACCACCCGTTCACAACGGGCGGACCTCCTGGGGGCTCCAGCGCTCCCCAATTTATTGCCTCTACTGCCTCGTGGGTAAAGTTCGCGGCCACTGGCGGGGAGTAAATGCTCTCTGATCCTGGTCCTGGGGGAGGTGTCAGGGCAGACTGTCCTCATGGTGTCCCCAGAGCACAGATGGAGCCTGTGTGTGCCCACCCGACCCTGGTCCTGGCAGACGCTCCCCCTACCCAGCGCCCCTCCAGACGCAGCCTGTCCCGATGGGGGCGCAGGCCTGTCCTGACAGTACCAGCTCGGTGGTCTTGGCCTTGCTTCTGGGAAGATTGGTACCTGTCTCCTTTCCTGAAGTCGCAGCCTCTCCCTGGGCTGACTCCCACGGCCCCCATCCCCACCACAGCTGCCCGCCGCCTTCCTTCCTGCCTCCGTCCCCCTCACGCTGACCCGCCATGGTGAGGACCCGGCCTTGCTGGTGCCTGTGGCCACCTCCTCCTCCTACTTATTTCCCACTTGCACCCCTGGTGTCTCAGCCTGGGAGGCTGGCTGCACAGTGGGCGGGCCTCCCATGACGGGACACCCGCTTTGTCACAGCAGTTCGCTTCCGTGCCGCCTTTTCTCTTTCAAAGGCATCAGCTTCAACTGGAAGAAGAAATTAACCCGAAACCTGGGTCTCAGAACCTTTCAGTTTTTAGACACTCAGTAGTCAGGCCTCACCCCTCACCCGGTGCCGTCAGGTGGGGTCAGCAGCCAGGCTGCTGAGGTCGGTGCGGTGCAGCCTGGGATGGTGGGCTGGGTGGACCAGCAGGGGACCGGGCAGCCTGGGGGGCCCAGCCCAGCAGGTAGGAGTATTTGAGGGCTCGAGAAACCAGGGTGGTTGGGCAAGGAGTTGGGGGTCGGACATCGTCCTGGCATCAGCAGGCGACCCCCCAGAGCTCTGCCAGGAGCCCCAAGGCCTCTGTGGCCTGAACGGATCCACCTGGGAGACCAGGGGCAACTGGCTTCTGTGCTGAGTGTGCGGCACTGACCGGTGGTTGGGGAAGTGCCATCCTTGGTGCCTGTGCGAGGGGCAGGGGGGGGTCTTTGCAAAGCCGTGAGCCAGGCAAGAGGAGGGGGCCGGGCTGGGCTGTGGGCAGGGATGTGGCACGGGCTGGGTGGCAAAGGGTACGTCGGAGGGGGCGTTGCCATGGCGATGAGAGATGGGGGCAACGTGTGGAGATCCGGGGGGGTCACACTGCTCCGGACAGGTGGTGGGCAGAGAAGGCCTGTGGTGGCCCTTTACCTGCGGGGCCTGGATCAGGCCAGGGGGCGGGACAGGGGCCACCGAGGAGGGAGAGGAGGACAGACAGAGCAGTGTCGTGTGGGTCAGCAAGGGAAGCAGAGACAGAAGTGGGTGTCTGTGGCTGTGCCTCTAGGCACCCAGCCTGCCCTCCCGTGTCCCCGCCGGCGGGCCCCTGCCGCACCTTTGGTGGGACACACTGGCCGGTGTAGCCCTGGGGTCCTGTGCTGAGGAAAGGTGTGTTTCCAAAGATGGGCCTGTGTCTCCTGCCTGAGGATTTCCGGCCCAGCCACCCCCAGCCCCTGCCTCCGCCTTGGCCTCTCTGGGCACCTGCTGTCAGTTTCTGAAGACAAGGCCGGGGCCCCAGGTCTTCCTGCTGCTGGCGGAGGACGTGGTGGGAAGGGAGCGTGCCGCCCACGCTGGTCAGGATGACCACGGGAGGGAGGGATCGCGTCTGGAAAAGGGGACGCAGCAGAAGCAGGGGGCCCCCCTCGCCTCCTGGTAATTTGGCTCCAGTGACAGCGGAGCCCAGGGGTCTGGCAGTGGCAGCCCAGCCTTAGTGTTTCCTGGGAGGAAACATGCCATGCGTGCAGCACACACACGTACACATGTTTTTATGGGAAACGATACACTTAACTGCAAATATACAAAGCTCAAAAGAGGAGATTAAATGGCTCCCTCTTTACCGGGCAGAGAACACTGATGCTTGGCCCTGTTCTCAGCTTCAGCGAACCCTCAGCCCCCGACACACGCCTGCACCCCCGCCTGGTGCCCACGGCGTGCTCGGCAGTGGCTGCAGACGCTTAGCCCTGTATGGGCCGCTGACAGCTGTGTTTTCACGGGCCCGTGTGCTTGGGCGTGGGGTGCAGTCCCGTCGCTGCCATCGGTTTCGCCTCATCCGGGGCCTGTAGTGGGGGCCTGGCGTCCTCTCCAGTAGCAGGTGCAGACGTGGGGTGGGGTGCTGCACCCTCTGCAGGCCTGCCTCCCCTCCACAGGTGCTCTCTGCTGCCTGACTTTGGAGGGTCACGTCTGCGACTGTACACCATCTGGGGGAATCCTGGGCCCCATGGAAATGCCTCCCCTGCTTTCCAGTGACCCACCTATGTGGATCCTGACTTGGACGCTCTTTTCCCAGAGCCGGGGATGGACCGGCAGCAGCTGTCCCGCCCGCTGGCCTGGCCCACGTGCGAAGTGTGGGTCCTGTCTGCCTGCAGTGGGAGGAGCAGCCCTCTGCTGGGGTGAATGCGGCTGGTCACGGGGCCAGGGGTCGAGCGTGTGCTTGCCTCGTGCTAGTCCTGGGCCTGTGTCTGGCCCTCGTGTGCCCACGCCCCCACTGCGACCTGGGTGAACCGGTCGCATTTCTTTTACCTCACACCCTGGGGGACACAGTTTAGAGAAAGCGGTTCGGCGTGTCAGGCGGCCTCTGGTCTGACTTCACAAGGCGTCCAGGGTGGCTTTGGTCTGGGTACAGACCCGGGGCACAGATCCCAGGCCACCGCCCGCTGCCCAGGGTGCTTTGGGGGCTAAGCAGTTTTGAATGGGTGAGGAACCCCGCTTTTAGTGGCCTTTCCGTAGGAACATGGTAGTCACCACGATAGCATTCTGCCCATGTGTATTTTAATGCGAGACCTGGGCTTATCCCACACGAATCATTTAACCTTTTTGTGTTTTCCCCCTTTGACATGCAGTGTCACGTGCTGAGTGGCCTTGTGACCGGGCCTGTCATGGCCACCCAGTGTGTCCTCACACATGGTCCTCACTGGTGTCCCAAACAAGCCCTGCGGCTGGGCAGCTGCCATGTCACCTCCAGGGACTAGCTCTCCTGGGACCGAGGGACGGCCATCACGGTGGGCCCATCCCTGAGACGGTCTCGGCACACCTGGGGGGCCGCCAGGGAGTGTGCGTATAGGGGCAGCGCGCCTTCAGGATAGGAGAGTCAGCCGGCACCCCCAGCAGCGCAGGGGACACCCAGGCCGAACCCTGGCAGGGAGGGTGTTATTCCAGTGAACCCGGGTCTCCGGTGGAGTAGAATTTACATAACACAGGCCCCAGCCCTGCTCTTCACCCCAGGGCCCCCAGACTCTCCGATGGTCTCCCCACCACCTCCAGACCCTCTGGGCTGGAGGGTGTGTGGTCCGGCCCCGGACCCTGCCCCCGCCCGGATCAGCTCGCCCAAGGTGTGAGTTTTTGTCACAGCAGCGCCCAGCCCAGGAAGATGGCTGTGGGGACCATTCTCATCGTTGGTGCCCAGGCCACGCCCAGCGGTTTCCATTCCTCTTCTCAGCTCTGGTGTCCACAGGGGGCCCTCTGCACCCCCGAAGGATGAGGACGTTTAAAGGCAGCCGTGGACTCTGGTTCCGCCCCTGCAGCTGCCCTGGCCCCAACATCCTCCGTCCTGCTCTGAATGCACAGATCTGGTGGCCGAGAGGGCTGGCTGGAGATGTCAGTGCGGCCGAGGACAGCCCCAGAGTGGAGTGACCTTCTGGGCCCAGCAGCGAGAGAGAGGCCCGGTCAGACCCCAGCTGTGCGAGTCCTGCCTGGTGCAGTGGGGGCCGCGCGAGGCCGCTTCAGCCGCTGTTGGGATGAGCGCACCTGTGTGGCGGTGTCGCTCGGTGTGGCTCCCGCTCCTGGCCCTGGGCTGGCCCCCTGGAAGCGCCTCTGGGTGCCTGCTCTGTCCTGGGAACGGAGCCCCCTGTGCAGCCTCTGTGTTTGCTGGCCCCTGTGCGTTAGTAAACTGCAGCCCTAAGTCCTGACGTCACACGGCCAAGTGGGGTGCCCCGGGAGTGAAGGGAGCACTTTGTCTCCATGTCCCAGGCTGTGGGCATGAAGACAGAACCCCAAGACCACTGAGCATCGGGATTCCCCCAGGCGGCTACTTGGGGTCCTGCGGGGAGGGCAGCTCCCTGACCATGGCACAGTGACAGGCCATCCTCCCCGGGCCTGTCTGTCTAGCCCTGGGCCTCACCTCCCAGCCACGCCTGGCTGCGGTCAGGGCCTCTGCCTCCAGCTGGGGGCTCAGGCAGCACCTGCGCTGAGCATGTGGGCGGGCCTTTCAGAGGACAAGGGGCTCCCGGTGGCTCCACCGTGTGCTGCCTGTGTCACCTGGCATGTCACAGGCCGTCCTTGGGCCTGGTTTCCTGCTCTGTCACTGAGGCAGTTTTACTTGATCTTGTTAAAAGGCGAGTGTCTATGGAACCAGAGCGAAGACTTGTAGCCCTGGTTACAAAGTTCGGGGACCAAGGGTTTTACAGCCGCCGCCGGCCCGCCCAGGAAAGGGAGTGGAGAGCAGCCGGGGCCTAGGGGGAACCTTTCCGCAGCCAAGCTGTAGGTGCTTATCCTGCTCTGGAGGCGGCAGCAAGGCCCCTGGGAGGGTCTCAGGCTGGCAGGTCCATCCGGCCCGCCCACCCCCGGCTGGCCTGGTCCTGGTGGGCTTTGGGCTGCCTTCCAGGTTTGTTTTCATTTTCAATTGCCTTTATTGCTCAAACCCCCTCAGGGCCGCAGAAAACAAACCGTTATCCTCAGCTGACCTCAGATTCCTGGCCTCAATTGTTTTGCCGTTTGCTAATTTTAGCTCCTGATCTTCCACCCTTATCCTCCCCCCAAAGGGAGACACAGACCCAGAATAGCTGCCCGGAAGGGGGGCTGCGGTGTTTGTGGCCAGAGTTCCCACAGTGAGTGATCTGGCAGGGGAGGGGGCAGCTCCCTGCGGCCGGCCGGCCTCCCCCAGCGAGGGCTGGGCAGGCCTAGGCAGGCCGCAGGGGACAGACAGGGGACAGACGGGACCCCTCTCTCTGAGGACCCTGCTCCCACAGGGCGCTGACATGCAGAAGAGGAAAGGGACTCTTCTCCGAGCCTGTTTCTCCTTTTAAACAGAAACCAGGCTGCATCTGGGCTGAACCCCCCCGCAGCCCTGCCTGGCTCACAGACCCCTGGGAATCGGGAACTCCTCAGAGCTCCCAGACTCCGGGACCACGTGGACATGCGCAGTCTGGGGTCAGACGTGGAGATTGGCCGCAGGGAGGCCCAGGAGACCGTGGCAGGCTGGAGGTCCCCGCCCAGCTGTGGGGGCCAGTGCAAGGCCTGCGTGAATAAACTGGGGTGGCGAGTCCAGGGCGCTGGGCCCAGGCTACAGGTGGGACCCCGCCTACGGGCGAACCCCAACGTGGGGGACCTGAGAGGGCTGAAGGTGAAACAGCTGCCAGTGGCCTCGGGCTGGGCCTGAGGCGTCGGTTATGCCCTGGTCTGTACAGTTAGACCTCCGTTGGGGAAGACAGACAGACACCCGGGTTAAGAGCAGCACGTAAGGAACCCCGCACCCCCAGCATCCCCTGCCCCCACCCCCCGCCCTGGACGGTGTTCAAGGAAATCCTGACATCGTATCATTTTATCCATAAACATTTACGCACTCACATTTTTAAACGAGAGCCCAATGTGTCGAATGCTAGAATTAATACCAATTAAATGTGGACTAAAGCAAGCCAAAGCCTGAGGTCCCTGCAGATGACGCCTTAGAATTGAGAGGTGGTCCCAGCCCACTGTCCTTGACCTCACGTGGGAACTTGGTTGCAGGCAGAGGGCACCCAGGAAACAGCCATTTTGTCAGTGTGAAATGCTCTGGACTCAGATATTTATGAAATAAACAACAACAACAACAAAAGCAATCGTAAGTGCTCCTGTCCTGTGGCAGAGGGGACATGGTGGGGGGTGGGAGCAGAGAGAAGACAGCTGCTGTCCCCACATACCTGGGATGCCCGCCCCTTCCAGGGCCTCTGAAGAAAGCCTTGGCTGCTGGAATGTCACGCCTGTCCCATTTTGTAAATTACTTAAACATTTTATTAGCTTAACTCATGTAGCCTGAGGCCCAGATCCTCCTGCACGTGTTGCCCTGAAGAACAGGTGACTTGGCTGCGCCCTTCCCCTCTCCCCAGGCAGCCGCTGTCTCTGGGTGGTCACCGTGCTGTGTCAGCTGGTGGCTCCTGGCGGCCCTTCCCGTGTTTCGGTTGCGGCCCCTTCCCTGTTGACTTCCCACGGTGGCGTGGCGGATAAGAAATGAGCTCCCTGTCACATCACCCTTACTGTGAGATGATGGTATTTGGGGTTAGGTCAGCATTCTGTGTTTAGAGATAATCAGGGCTAAGTAAATGCTAGCTGTGGGTGACCCAGGTATTACACCGTTCTTCTCTTCCTTAGAATTAATAGGTGCTTTCTTTGCTCATCTTCCTCTTCGTACTGTTGTCACTGACTTGTCCCCTCCCCCCCAGCCATGTGGCTCTGTGCTTGGCATGGCCTGTACAGTGTCGGTTAGTAGGGGCCTCCTCTCCACCTCTGATGGTCCCCTCAGACCGCCCCTCCACCCCCGAGAGGGGGTCGCGCTTGTCCTCAGACCCCTCCCACCATTCGGGCCCCATTTCCTTGTACCCGTGCCTCCGCTTTTAGTGGATCCTAGAAGGGGCCAGGAGGCCATTTTTGGTGAGCCTTCCGTGTCTGGGAGTGTCTTGCTCCTGGCCTGACACTTGGTTCATGTTGGGTGGGTGTGGAGTCACAGGTGTCGGGGTTCGGAAGGCCGCGCTGTGTGGCCCTGGCCCTCTGGTGTTACTGCTCAGCAGGGGGACCGTGCTGACCTCTGGCCTCATGAACCCAACACGCACTCTGCTCTGGGACCTGTGGGCTGGAGTCTCCATCCCAGAGTTTGGAGGCGCCCAGCCCTGGGGTGCGGCCACGAATGCCCAGGGCTCCTGGGGCCTATTGCATGCGCTCCGGGAAATGGCTCCCTCCCAGGTCCTCAGGGCTCCCTGGGCCCCTTTTCTCTGGAGGTGGTCGCCGTTAGCCTGACCCCTCCATTTTCTTTCCTTTTCCCTCCTGTCATCCATTTATTTGTCGCCTCGCTCTGTTTTCTGTGATGTTCTCAAGGTTCCCTTCAGCCCTGAGTGGGACCGGAGTGCCTGCCCTACCCCCCCCACACACACACACACTGTGCCTTTCCTTTCAGGTGCAGGTTTCTGGGTCCTGTTCTAAGGAGCATCCTGTTTCTGCTTCACCCACACCTGACAGCTCTGGAAGCTTCCTTCTCCCACGTCACATCACGTGGCCTCGGCACGTGGGTTGCTCCCTGGGTTGCCCCTTTCCGTTTGCTGGTCTGGACCTCTCGCCTGCCCGCCCACGTCCCAGGCTCCTCTCAGATGTCTGAGGGTCCTTGGGGCCTGTGGGGTGCTGCCCGGGACCGAGAGCCAGTTGGGGTCCCTGCCGGGGGGGGTGTCACCCTGGCTGCCGCACTCGGAGAGCCGGGTGTGGAGAGAGCTGTGTGGCAGCACTAAGCAGGAGGCTGCCCTGCCCTGAGCCATGTTTGGGGTCCCCAGCCCAGGCCCCCACTTCCATACTCGTCCTGGGCAGGTATGAGAAAGGCAGGCGGTCTCTGTGAGGCGGGGAGGGGACTGGCGTGGCCGCTGCTGCTGTAACTCACTCAGGTGCCCTTCCGTCAGCCCTGCACCCCCACTGCCTGGGGCTCCTGAGCCATTGGGGGGTACATGCTGTGCAGGCACCGGGGGGGGGGGTTCTCTTCTTTGCTCTCTCTGCCAGCTTCCAAATTACTATTATCATCCCCTTTCCTTTATCATTTAAAATCCCCTTCTTTCATTTTAGGAGGGATCTGGGGACAGTAAGGTGATGACGTGCCATCCATATCCAGAGTCCCTGTTTGGCTTTAGGTCCAGTGCAGGGAGGTCTGGGA
Source organism: Aselliscus stoliczkanus (assembly GCA_033961575.1). Taxonomy (NCBI): domain Eukaryota; kingdom Metazoa; phylum Chordata; class Mammalia; order Chiroptera; family Hipposideridae; genus Aselliscus; species Aselliscus stoliczkanus. Next base: position 34,150,253 of record CM066741.1, read on the forward strand.
GAGATGAGAGGAGAAGAGGAGGACACCCCCTTGTCAGCAGGAGCACCCCGTCCCATCGCAGGCTTCCTCCGCTGTCATGGGCGGCATTGTCCAGGCCCCAGTTAGCCAGTGTCCTTTTGTTCTTGTCCAGTGATGTGAGCCAGGAATTCCAGCCAAGGCTACATGGAGCTGTGTTCTCAAAGCAACCGAAGACAGCTTGTGATAAGACAGGAGCAAGGAAAGGAGAGGGTCGGAGCCTAAGGTTGGCGGGCGTAGGTTTCTTTTTCTGCGGTCTCAGGCCCCAGCGTGGATAGTCCAGGGCTGGTGCAGCAGCTCCAGGATGCGACCAGAGGCCAAGGCGCATCCTCCTTCAGTGTGGTCATTGTTGGCATGTGGATGTAGCCATGCTTACCACCCCATGCTCACATGACTGCTGCTGCTCTTACAACGTTGGAACATACTCCAGACAGGACGAAGTGCAAGGGCTAAGGGCAGAGGGAATTCGGCCCTCTTCATTGTGAAGATGCACCCAGTGGCCTATCGAGAACTCACTGGCCAGAATCAGGTCACAAAGCCAACCCTAGCTGCAAGGGAGCCGGGAAGAGAGCCTTTCTGTCCGATGTGTTGCTGCTGCACACTGCAGTCGTGCTCCCTGGGAAGAGAAGACGCGGATTGTGGGCACTTAGCTGTCACGGCCACAGCCCCCAGGCAGCTCCTGTGCATTTGTCCTCCGGGCGGGCAGTCACTGATCAGGCCAGAGCCCAGCTGGCAAAGGCCACCGCTGCATGAGCCAGTGCTCCGAAAGCATCTGAGGAACCTCAGGAATCACTTCCTTTTCTCCAGCATTTACTTGTCTCCCAACACGTGAGGCTGTATTAGCCGTTTGCCCTGTATGGGAAGTATGGACTTACAACTCAGCAGTAAGCTACGTGGTTACTGCTGAAGTGATCACAAAATGTAAGAGAAATGGGTTTTCTTCAGTATCTGAACTCTCGTCATCAGGTTTTAGGCTTCCCGTGGCTGTGACGGTTATCAGACACTCCTTGTTTTGCATGACCTTGACGGGTAGTTTTGAAGGGTAAGGGCCAGATTTTTTTAATTTTTTTTTTGAGGGCAGTGTCACTGGCCCTCAATGTGGGACCGAACTGGGGCCGCTGGCTTCCCAAGCCGGTGCTTAATCACTGCACCACTCGGCTGGCGCGATCTCTAGTATTTTCATTATCATTCATTTCAACGCATTTTCTAATTTTCATATTCATTTCTTACTGGGAATTTTGAGTGACTTAAACATATATTCCACAATTTTAAGTATGTAGAGGATTTTAACTTTTGTTACCTGTTTTTTGTTGTTGTTGTTGGTTTTTTTTTTTTTTTGAGGGCAGTGTCACTGGCCCTCATATGTGGGACTGAACCGGGGCCGCTGGTTTCCCAAGCCAGCGCTTAACCACCGTGCCACTCGGCCAGCCTGAGGGCCAGATGTTTTGTAGAATATCCCTCCATTTGCATTTACCTGGTGTTTTTCTTGTAATTAGACCAGGTGTGTGGCTTTTGGGGGAGAAACACCACAGAGGCAAAGTGCCTTTCTCATCACATCATATCAGAGGGAGAATGACATCCATGTGACTTGCCACTGATACTTCTTTGTTGCCCCAATGTTCCAGCTTTGAGGTCGGAACTCTATGAGGTTGACTCCTGTGTCCCTTTGACTCGTCCCACCCGACCCATCCTTCTGGGTTTTTTTGTGTACTTCTTATTTCCTGGCATTCCGAGATGCTTCAGGTTCATCTTAAATTTTTCCTGCTCTTATCCCACAATGAGCCAGTCTTCCAAGGATCCCTGTTTCCGTTTATTGGAAAATGGTATTTAGAAGCCAAGATCTGGGTGGCGAGTGTGCTGCCGGGCTGCTGCTGCTTCGGGCCCCATCCAGGGGGCACAGCCAGGAGGGCATGTCTGCGTCCCAGCCCGCTGATACGCGCGTATTGGGGTGTCAGGAAAGCCAGGACGCATTTTTGCATAGAAAAGCACATCATGACTTTCCCGACAACCCAATAGCTTTCCCTTGGCTTGCATGAGTCACACCCGTCTCGGACTCCGGGGCAGCCTCACAGGAAGGTCGCACTGCTGGTCTGTAACCTCCAGCAGCCCCCACCACCCACCCTGCTCTCGGTGGGTTCTTCCTCCCCAGCATACAGGTGAAGCGGCTCTGGAATTGTAGCCCCACCCTCTTCGTGGGAAACGGAACAGTTGGTTTTGGTCTGCAGTCTTACAGTGTCTAGTCAAAACACCGTTTTCCCAAGCCACTTAGGTCAGCTCCTTTTCTCTGTCCCCTTGCCAGATGCCATGTCATACATTTGTAATACAGTCAATCTGTTGTCACAGTCTGCTATGCATCCGGGGATCCCCCATGCTTCTTTACATGTTAAAAATTTGCACCCATCACAGTGCACTCCCGGCGTACAGTTTCTATGGGTTTTGACCAACGCAGACCATTTTGTTTCCACAGCCCCAGTACCAGGCGCAGTGGCTCCATCACCCTAAAAATCCCCCTGCGTGACTCCCCAATGCCCCAGCCCCTACCAGCCCTGATGCATTTTGTATTCGTACAGTTTTGCCATTGGTAGAATGTCACACAGTCATACAGTATGTAGACTTTGGGGGGTCTAGCTTCTTTAGCTGAGCAAAGTGCATTTAAGATTTCATTGATTTGTGTATGTGTATGAATCAATAACTCCTTTTTTGTCACCGAACCGTATTCCATTGTGCGGCTACGCACGCTGCAATTTGTTTATCCATTCACCTGTCGAAAGTGCTTGCTTCTGGTTTTTGCTGGTTATGAATGAGGCAGCTAGAAACATCTGGTTTGCTTGGTGAATGCGTAGGGCTGCGATTGCTGGGCCGTATGTGAGTCTGTGTTTCACTTTATAAGAAACTGCCGAATTGTTGTAAAATGACCGTATGGCGTTGCAGTCTCACCAACAGTGAATGCGAGTTCCAGGTGCTCCACCAACACTTAGCATTGTCAGGTTTCTTGGATTTTAGCCATTCTCATAAGCATATAGTACCATCTCATTGCTTCACTTTGCATGTCCTTAATGACAAAAGATATTGGACATCTTTCACATCGTTTCCTGCCATCTGTATGTACATCTTCTTTGGTGGAGTTTAGATCCTTCGTTCATTATAAAATGGGGTGTTTGTTGCTGAGATTTCAGAGTTCTTTATGTATTCTGGATGCGAGTTGCCTTCACTTTTGGTCAACCTCAAATGAAGAATGTTTTAACCAAGTGACTTAACCTGGATCTTTAATTGTAGATTGCAAATTCACACCTTGCCTTGCCTTTTGTTTTTGTTTTTGTTTTTTTGAGGGCAGTGTCACTGGCCCTCATATGTGGGACCCGAACCAGGGCCGCTGGCGTCCCAAGCCAGTGCTTAACCACTGTGCCACTCGGCCGGCCCTTGCCTTGCCGTTGGAGGAAACCTCTGCGAGTACCCACCGAAACGTCCTCCCTGGGCTGCCAGCAGCTGTCAGGGCCGTGTGTGCAGCTTTATGAAGCGAAGGTCCCCAGCACGGGAGTGCTGACAGCTCGCTGGCTCTTGAAGCAGAGGACTGCTCCCCACGAGACTGCATGGGAAGCAGGGGACAGAGCAGTCATTCCCCTCAGCTCAGGTGTGGACAAGTCCATATACTCGCCCCGCGTGTCCCTCCGGGAGAAACGAGAGGTGTGTCTGGGTGGCTGGCAGAAACCATTGGTATTTTGTTATTGCCGTTTCAAAAGGAACCGAGGGAGCGGAAATTTTTAAATGTGTTTTGTAACCCTTAGCAAAGGGGGTGGGGAAACACCTTCATGACATTCCTGGCATGTGATCCTGGTGACCTCTCCCAGCATGTGCACCCACGCGTGTAAGTTAGTGCTGTTTTCTCATCAGAGGCCAGCAGTGCTGGGCTCTGTGGAAGCAGGCCCAGCGCGTAAGCCGAAGCTTGGGTGAGACCATTATTATGTTGTAATGGAATTTGCTAATATCTCTACATGCATATGTGCACACACAGCTCTGTGAGATAGGGTATTGCATGCTTTGGGGCCGTAAAAAGCCGTTGGGATGAAAAGCGTGGGAACGCTGAAAGGATCCTCGCGCTTGATCCCGCCAACCCAGGCCGTGGCTGTTTCCTTCCTGCAGTCCCTGCCCGTGTGCACGGGGACAGCAGGGCTCAGCCCCCAGTGGCCGTGTTTTCTTGGTGGGCTCTTGTGAAGGGGGCTGCTTAGAAGTGGGTCCCTGTCCGAGCTTTAAGCGGACATTAGAGACAGCCAGGCCGCCTCCTACGTTCACCCTCCCCTTGGCCACCTGCCCCGCCCAACACCTGAAGTCTGGTTGTAGTGAGCTTAGGCTGCACCAAGCAGCACCGAGGCCCCGACACCCCACCTCGGGTCCTGCAGGAAAGGAGGCAGGCTTGTCAAGGAAAATTACACTGGGCCCTGGGGCTTCTGGTGGGGGCGGGGTGGGGGGTCATGCAGAGTGGCACCTGCTTTTCTGCCTGGCTGGTATCCCCAGGCTCAGCTGCCTTAGAGCCCGGAGAAGGGCAGAGGGACAGGGTGGAGGAGCAGGGAGGCGCTGGCCAGGCCATGATGGGAAGGGGCTGGCCTCTGTCCCCTGCGCCTTGAGACCCCCTGGAGCGCCCATCTTTCTACACAGCAGTGTGGGTTTCCTCACGTGGGAGGGGGGCTGGGTGCCGAGGTGCTGTGTAGCTGGGATGTACCTAAACTGAGGGGCCGGCCTTCAGCTCACGGCTGCAGCAGCCTGTTCTCTACAGGCTGTGTTTTTTTGGACAAAATAGTTTTCCCAGAATGCACCGGGCATAAACGGCTCTAAGCGGCCAAGGCGAGCCATTCCTCCCAGCTTTCCCACTGTCTAGAAAAGGCCGGCCAGTGACTGACTGGATTTTGTGTGTATCAGCTCCCTTCGAAACCAAAGGCTTCTTAGAACCGCAGTAAAATGACTTAACACGCTTTGTAATTCTGATCTATTTGCTTTATGAAGCCACGTGTGAAAGGGAGGTGGCTTTGCTGTGTTCTGTTTGCAACCTCATGACATTTTGTCCTGAGACGGATGGCATGCCAGGTTCTCAGGCCTCCTGGGTGCCCCTGGAGCCGGCCTGGCTGGGTGCTGGGCTCAGGACCGCCTCTTAGCTCCCCTGTCCTGAGGGCAGTGCCCCAGGGTGTGGGTCCCAAAAGCAGGGCCTCCAAAAAGAGCCTCCCGGCTCCTTCCCCCAGTCGGGTGTGGCCACAGGCTCCGGTGACTGCCTGCGTCGCAGGCCGCCCGACCAGAACGGCCTGGTGCAGCCTGGCCGGGTTGGGGAGGTACTGGCCCTTTCTGGGGTGCTGGAGGCCCCAGGGTGCCAAGCGGGGGCACCTTACGGTACGTGTGTCAAGAAGGGGGGGGAACGTGGTGGGCCTCAGCGCCCTGGTCTGTGAGATGGGCCCCCAGCCTGGATGGTTCCTCCTCTGCCCCCACCTTCTGGGCCGGGCATGGCCAAGGGGAGGGGCTGTGAGAGCGACTTCCTTCTAGAAGGAAGCCCAGCCATTCTGGGCCAGTGACCTTGGGGAGGTCACTTTGACTTTCCCACTTCAGCCCCATCTCTGAGATGGTTCTCATCTTTCCCGCCTCTGTGTCTCAGGGTCGGTGGAGTCACCCGAGCATGCGCATGGCAGGTGAAAATCTGCACCCCTGTGAGGCTTGAATGTGTGCTGTGGTCACACCTGCCTCCAGGGCCCCTCCCCGCTGGCGAGGCCCACCCAGAAGGCAGAGGGGAGGGGCTGCAGTGAGGAAGTGAAGCTGGGGCCGGGGACACAGGAAGGGGAAGTGGGGCGGAGTGGTTGCCAAAGGCTCTGCCTGGAGGGGCCTCTCCCCCAGGTGCCCACAGAGCCTGGGGTGCAGGGGGCTGGCGATGCACATGGCAGGTGGCAGCCGGAAGGGAATCCAACTGTTTGCTCTGCTCCCAGGGTCCCGGGCCGACCCCGAAGACCTGTTTTTTGGGGGGAAGGGGTGCTGTGGGCGGCCCAGGTTGGCTGAGGGCTCGTCCTTGTCAGGGAGCAGTGTGGCTTCCCTATGAGCTCGTGCAGACCTCCCCCCGCGGCCGCCAGCGACTGGTGCCACCCCAGCTGAAGGCTGGGCACATTGGCCTGGTTGCCGGGGGAGGGGAGGAAGAGCCTGCAGCCCGCCCGGTCCCACCCTCCAGGTCCCTTCTTTCCTGACGGGAGCCCGAAGGGTCCTTAGACACAAAATCACACCCCTGGGCCGTCTGCCCTTCACATTCTTCACCATTGTCTTTTAAATCAGGCAGGCTCTGTCAACCTGTTTATCAGGAAGTGCCCTCCTGCAAACCGACGGGGGTCTATTGAGCGGAGGCTTCTTGCGCTGGCAACACCTCCTAGAAAGGAAGCGTGGTCTTGAGGGCTATTTTTGAGTCTCTCCTACAGCTGGGAAGCCCCCCGCCCTCCCTCCAGGCTGGAGAAAGTCATTTCAGGGGAGCTGCGGGGCAGGATTACGCAAGAGGCTCCTGGCCTGGCTGGGGACTCCGTGCCGATATGAGGGCTGCTTTTCGCTTTGCATCACTTGTGCCCAGTAGTTCCTAGTTTGCTACTGATGTTTGTTTTTACTTTTTGTTTAAATAGGTAAATAAATACATTTGTGTGTTTCACAATCCAAGCAGTTGACGTATTTTTCCAGTGAAAGCTCTCCCAACCCGCCTTGTCCTTCACCTCCCTGACAGGGAAAAAGTCAGATGTCCTGGGGTTGAGTTCGCATTTGTCTTCGTGGGACCTCTTTTCAGATGTTGGAGGGCCCCTTGCGTTCCCAGTAATCTGTCCGTTACAGCCTTCGTCTGCTTTTCTGCTGGGTGTTGGATTTTTCCTGTTCTTTTCTGTGAGCTCTTCCTATATTGGCGATTAACCCTTTGTAACATGAGCTGCAGACATTTTTTTCCCCAGTCATTTATCTTTTGCCGTGGCTTCTGGTGATTCCGACCGTGGAGAGGTATTTTATACCTTTGCAGTCAGATGCATCAGCCTGTTTGTTTCTGGCTTCCGACTTGGATTCTCCGGAAGAGAATCCGAGTATTGTAAAGGGAAGGGATCCTGTTTTCTCCCAGGACTCGGTTGTTGGTCGTTTCATTTTCACATTTGACCTGCTTCCCCACCGCCTGTGGGTCTGACATTTCTGCTCTGCCCCACAGGCCAGCCGTCAGCTTCGGCGCCAGTGTGTTGAATATTTGGTGGTCTGGTCCACCCCCTCCCCCCACACACACACACACACCTCCACAGCATTTTTCTTTTTCCAATTGTTTCTGGCTGTTTCTATGTATTTTTCTGGATGGATTTTAGGATCAAGTGGTCCTATTCCAAAACAAAGCAAAGCAACAACAAAAAACGCCTCCTTGAAAAATACCCTTGTGGCCAGAGGGTTCTACAAACCCAGAGGCACACACAGCGGAGGAAGGTGGATTTCCTTGTTTAAACGGCGCCCCCAGGCTGTGCGTAGCAGTCCTCAGCCAGGCGCCACCTCCCTTCATGTCCTGCCAGCTCCGGCTTGTGCAAGAGTGGAAAGGAGCTTTGTGATCACCGCCGCTCGGGCAACCATGGCAGCAGCGCCAGACGGGGTGTGCTGGGGCCGGGCCCAGGTGAGCACCGCCTGGCGTGGGGGCATGAAGTGCCCCCGTGGGTCCCGCTGTCATAGCCTGTCCCCGACCAGGCACGCATGCACGCACTGCCGGAGCCATGCTGCTGATAACAGTATCTCCTGTGAGCATGCGTGTTCTCCCGTTAGCCCCACAGACCACCTCTGAGGCCATCAGCAGGAGTGGGGGTGCAGCGTGGGGTGGGCAGGTGCTGCTCCCCTGCAGAAAGCCAAGTCCTGGGGCAAGAGGGGTCCCCGCTGCCTGGCACCTCCCTTCCCCTGAGCCTCAGCTTCCTCACCGGGCGATGGTGGGAGACCGGGCAGCTGTGGGTCAGCCCCTGGGAGTCTACACACCGCTGGTATTTTCAGTTACTAGTACAACAGCCAAAAGGCCTCCTAGAGAAAGTAGGCTAGTCCCCTCCCCGCCAGAGGCCAGGCCTTTCTGAGGACTCTGGGCTCCCCTGCAGGCTGGCAGGGGGAAGGGTGAACGGGGACCCCTGGAATGGAGACCGGCAGTCCTGGGGTTGGGGACTAGGCCCTGTGCCAGTGGCCGCGGAGCCGGGCTGTGTGTGGGTGACAGGCAGCTGGGGGTGAGTGCCCAGGGCCTGTGCTTTGCTCTGACTCTGAGCCCTGTCGCTCACAGCACCAGGCACACCCATGTGGGTGCCTTCTGCTCCCTGAGTCTGGTCATATGATCTGGGCACCCAGCCCTGTTGAGGTGATGGACCCATCTGCCCTTTTCTCTGGAGGCCCCCTGGGCAGAGATGCACCCCCCCTTTCACAGAGGGGAGCTCAGCCAGGCTGCCCAGAGCCCTGGCCACGCCGCCCGCCCCCCAGGCTGAGAAGCCCCCCAGGAGGTGGAGAACCACCGAGCCTGCAGACAGTTCTGGTTCAGGGACAGCTGCGGGGAGACAGCAAAGAACTGCCCCCGAGGCTGCCCGCCAGAGGCTGACACGCAGGAGCCACAAAGGGGTTTGTGCAGGTGCCGCGGGAGCCGGCAGGGAGCCGCTCGGCAGTGGGGGCTGCCAGGCTGGCGGGGCTGGGTGCAGCGATTGAGATAACCCGGAGCACGCCCTTCGGACTGGAGCGGGGAGCAGAGCGGGAGGGAGCCCCCTCGGCTCAGGTTGGAGCCGGAACCCCACCGCACCTGCACGCGTGGCTGAGGGGGGGACCGGTGCAGCGGCGGGGGTGGGCGCTGAGGGGGGTTCAGGGCAGGAGAGCCCCTGAGCTCCCAGCCCAGCCTCTCGCTGCCCCTGGAGGGAACGCGGCGTCCGGCCCCTGCCTGCGGCTTGGCCAAGAGAGCCGCGGGACTCACTGTTCCCTGATAAGATGAGGCAATCGCTCTCCGCGCCGGGCTGTGGCGCCAGGGACATTTATGTAACCCTGCCCCGCCCCGTGCCCTCACCCACCGCCACCAGGCCCCTGGCTGCCCCTACACTGCAGGCCCCTGACCTCTCCCCACTCCCCCTCCCTGCACTGCACACCCTGTCCCTCTGTTCCCAACTGCGTGTCACTGTGCCCCTCCCCCCAGCATGTCCCCACCCCTGAGCATGGCTCTCCCCTCCCCCAACCCCCAAGCCTGCCACAGGGACCCTGGCCCTCCCCCAGGTTCCCTCGCCCCCTCCCTGGGCACCCAGCACCCCACAAACCTGACCCCAGCCGCCTTCCTCTCACCCTGCCTCCCTGTCACAAGACCCTCCGCCCCAAAACACAGCGTCCCCTTGCCCTTCTTATGAAAGTGGGGGCATCCCAGGCCTAGGCTACCAAGCTCCCTTCAGGGTTCTGGAATCTGGGGTCAGGTTTCCCTTCCCAGAGGGCCAGTGTCGTGGCTGAGCTAGACTGAGCACTCCTGGGGCAGTCCTGTGATTCTGTTGCTGTCTCCCTGTCACATGCTCTGGGGGGCAGGGGCCGAATTTCAAGCTTTTCCATCAGTCCGTCTGGCTGACTGTCTGTAGGGCCAGGACCCGCTGGCTGCCACCCCTCTCTGGGTGCTTGCCCCACATGCTCTCATCTCTCAGCCCAGCCACACCACCCTGGGCTCAGTGCTGGGGGCACGGGGACAGCTGCAGGCACCTGAGACCCTGCCCAGGCCAGGAGGCCAAGACCGTTTCCATAATAACATTGTTTGTCGTCCTTCTCTGAGAAGAACACAGTGGGATGTCCCCAGGGCTGCATGATGTGTCTGACGTCATCCCTCTGACAGCTACGGAATAAAATGTGCTTGAGTTGACACTTTTTTCAGCTCTAATGTCTGCACAATGCACATCGATGCCCATGAGCCCCACAAACAAAAGCTGTTTGGGTTCCTCACGACCAACTGCAGTCCCCCGGCCCGGGCCACCTTTCCCCACCTGTTCTGGGCTCTCCTGGAGGCCCTGTGAACATCACCACTCAGAGGCCAGCCCAGCCCCATTGGGCTGCTCCATGCCAGCTTGAATCGTAACTTCTAAATGTTTTCTCCGCCTGTCTGTGGACCAGTGTATTGGCTGTCACCCTCCTGGGACGGGCTGACGGGTAGAGAATGGAGCAGGGAGGGGCTGGCATCAGCTTTGTGCCCAGCAAGTGCTGAGCTGCTGAGGACTGCACGAGCTGAGAGCCGTGTGCTGGCCCCATGGTGACACTGGACTTGCCCCCACCATCACATGCCACCCACCTCCTATGCCTCCCAGAGGTGGAAACAGAGGGACCAAGTAAAGGATAAGCCGGGCCGGCCGAGGGGCGCGGTGGTTAAGCGCTGGCTTGGGACGCCAGTGGCCCCGGTTCGGGTCCCACATATGAGGGCCAGTGACACTGCCCTCAAAAAAAGAAAAAAGAAAAGGATAAGCCCCCAGTGAGGGCCTGGGGCTTCTTAGGAAGCAAGGGCGAACCTGAATTTGGGTTGTTACCCCCGCCTAAATCTCAGCAGACCTAGTTGGCGAGAAGAATGGATAAGAGCGCCACTAGCTAACATTGGAGCATGCGATGTGGGCCCGGCAGTGTGTGCAGCCCCCTGTGGGCCTTACTGTGAGGCTGGGCATTGTATCCCTTTCCTGGGGCTTAAAACAACAGAAACGTCCTGTCACTATTGGAAGAGCAGCAGTCTGCAGTTGGGGTTGGCAGTGAGGCGCTTTGGAAGGTTCTCAGGAGGAGTCCATGCATCTTTCCTGGCTTCTGGTGGCTTCCTGCAATCACTAGGGTCCCTGGGCTTGTACACACATCACGGCAGTCTGTCATCACATGGTTGTCCCTTCCCTGTGTCCTTTCCCCTTCTCTCTGAGGACACTTGTGGTCTCATCTCAAGGGCCTAACCTTAATTATATCTGTCAAGACCCCGTGGCCAAATAAAGACACATTCAGAGGTTTGAAGAATCAGGACTTAAACACACACACCTCTTGGGGGCCACTGCTGACCCCACTGCGGGCACTGAGGGGCTTTTCAGGCCACACTATCACCCGCCGTGGTGACACAGTCTGAGTCTTACCTATCAGACTCGACACCCCAAACTTTTGAACTCAGCATCTGGTCACACAAAATGAAACTGTTCTTTCTTTTTTTTTAAAGATTTTATTGGGAAATTGGGAAAGGGGAACAGCCAAGTTTTTGTCCTTCAACCTTAGTTGTGGAGGGTGCAGCTAGGTCAGCTCCCAAGTTCAGTCACCATCTGGCTGCCTGTCGGCAGCTCAGGGCAGCTCAGCTCAAGGTGCTGTGTTCAATCTTAGTTGCAGGTGGGCACAGCCCACCATCCCATGCGGGAGTCGAACCGGAAACGTTGTTAGCACATGCTCTCACCAGTTGAGCCATCCTGCCACCTGTTGGCAGCTCAGCGGCAGCTCAGCTCAGGTGCAGCTCACTGGGCCATGTGGGAATCGAACCTGCGACCCTGTTGCTCAGAGCTCGTGCTCTTATCCAACTGAGCCGCTCGGCTGGCCCAGAAAACTGTTCTTCTGAATGCTGGGCCTGTCATCTAGTGACAGAGTGTGCTGTGATTCTCCTTAGGGTAGCGTTTGCCTGCCGCATTTCTCAAACATTTGTGTTGACAAGCTTTCCCCCCCAGACCAATGAACAATGTATTCAACTCTTAACATTTCTTGGATATGGCTTGGGAATGTCAGGATAGATATTTATAAAGAATTACATTCAAACATCCCTCTGTATTGTTACCAAAGAAATAAATGTGTATGATTTTTTTTAAAAAGACACGTAACACAGAAGTTCTTATAACACAAAAAGTAAATCCTCTTCTCCATCCAGCCTCACCCCCACCCCCAGAGACCAACCCTCCCCTGATTTTAGTTGTCCCAGTGGTTACTGCCATAAACAAACGATATGATTTTACTGCTGTTTCTTGATTTATCCAAGTTCAACTTTTATCCATTAACCTTCTTGCCATGAAATGTATTATTTGAATTCTCTTGTTGATGACCCTTGAACCTCTTTCGGGATTTCCTTTGACTGCATGTGTGTGTTCCTACCTTCCCCTTAGATCCATCCTTAGAGCCCTCTCCTGGGGCCACAAGTCAGTTGGATGGGCTTTGTCTGTAAGGTCGATTCTAAACGCTGACGGCCCGTGGTACCTTGTCTGACCAGGGCTGTGTTAAGATGCCTTCCCGGAGCCAGGGCCCCTGCTGACATCCATCCCACGCCCGTCTCCTTCCTCCTTGTCCCTGTACCATAGGAAAGAACAGAGCTGGGCTCAGCTCTCCCCTGATTTCTCGGAAGCATAGCATTTTAGTTTGCTTCAATAGAGAGCAGTTTCTTGCAAGTCGTCTGTTTTTCCTGGAGTTTCTCATTGCCTCTTTTTTTTTGTTTTGTTTTCCTTTTCCCCTCAGAATAGTATGTGCCTTCACTGTGTCCTGAAATTTATTCAGCCTCTTGGTCATCCTGTCTGCTTCGTGGAACTTGCTTTATTCTGGGAGCCCTGCCCTCTGCTTCCCTCTCGCCCCGAGACACCCCTTATTGCTCACTCACTTCCCTGCCTTCTCCGTTTTGTCTCCTTTTTGCTGCAGTGGGAGGTGAACTTAGAAGGCCCAGTTGCTCTGTTCTCTAGCATGCAGTGTGTCTTAGGAAAAGCCTGCGGTCTGTCCCAGCCTTGGTCCCCCATGGTTTGTCCCGTCTCGGTGACCGATTTTGCGATCTCTTCTTTTTACCCAGTGAGCCGTCAGACATTGAAGAAATTCTCAAAGCAGGGGTCTTTTACTCACTCCCCCGCCCACCTCTGTTAGCCTGCTGTCTCCTTCTATTTTTACTCTGCTAGATTCTGTTTTGTTGTTTTTTTGGTAATTTACTCTCCTTCATTTTATCTACTCGGTTCACTCGATACCTCCTGTTGGTTGCACCCCCAGGGTGGGTCTCCAGTGACTCTGAACTTGTAATAAGCTGCTATTTGTAACTATCAGATCGGTTTGGGCAACGATGGTTTGCTCACCCATTTCATTTTTAGTCTCCCCCGCTCCCTTCCCCCCAAAACGTAAAATCAGTAGGGACAGCAGCTACACACAGCCCCCCACTTCAGTGCCCCCAGAAGAGAAAGAACACTGTGAAATTCACATCTTTTCTAGAGCTGTTTTTCTGTTCTGTTTTTCTGGGATATTTCCTTGAGTGTATTTCCAGCTTTTCTATGGAATTTTTTGTGAGGGCAGTGATACTCGCCCATTTCCGAACGCTATTTTTTGTTCTCTGAACTTCCTTTCGATGGTATCCTGTTTGCTTTATGCATAAAATTTTGCCTGCAATTTCTCTGAGAATGCTAATTAGAAGTTTTAGGTGAACGTTCTCTTCTGTTTCCTGGCTTCCTTCTTCTTCCTCCGGAGTCGGTGGCTTTGTGGCTCTTGGCCCTCCGGCCATCCTTGGCTATCTGTTTATATTTAAGGTGGACAGGCTCATTAGGGGTAGGTGGTGTGGATTTCCTCTGCTGGGCACAGGTGGGCGAGCTTCAAGGGCTGGCTGGCTAGAGTGGGGAGGAAGGGCTGAGATGGACCGGGAAGGGCTGCCTCCTGGGCGCCAGAACCCCCTGCTGATCCTGCTGGGCCCTTGGTGGTGTTTCCAGTGGTTGAGAACTAGCCCGGGTAAATGCAAGCCTGTCCCTGGCTCTGACCAAGGCATGGGGGGGAGGGGCAGGGTCCTGTCCGCAGCTGACCTTTGTCACCTCCCTCTCACTGGGTGTTCTGGGCAGCCGCCCTAGCCTGTCCCCATGCTTGGGTCTGCAAGAGCCTGCCCTGCTGACAGTCGCCAGTTGGCCACGTTGGGACTTCTCTGTGGGGAGGCGCTGTAGACTCTCGCTGGAGCCTGTCAAGGTGAACCAGACCTCTTGGTCACAGACTTGCAGGCCCTGGAAATTGCGGGATCTGACGCCCTCGTGTTGTAGACGAGGGGCCTGAGGGGAGTCCAAATGGCAGCAGGGTGCTCCAGCTGCAGTGCAGGTTTCTGGAGGGTGCCTCCCGTGGCGCCAGTCCTCCTTGGGCCCTCCCCGGGCCTTCCCCCTCCACCGTCTTCGGGCTCCCAATCTCCAAGCCGCATGGCGTGTCTGTGCTCCCCGCAGGTCAGGACCAGCTGGCCCTGCACGGTTGTTGGGTGGCATGCTCTGCCGTGTACTTAGGTGTCCATAGCGAGGGGCCTTGGGCCCTGCCACCACGGCACCTGAGACGCTGCCGTTTTATGGGGGGCATGTCTGCTTCCGTCCTGGTGTGGGCTGGAGGGCACTGGCGTGCACTGTGCGCTGATGGCTTTGTCACACGCCGGCGGTGACAGGGCCGGGATGGAGAGGGCGCCGCGAGGGGTGGGGGCTGCCAGGCTGCAGAGGAGCAGGCCTGGGGTCTTGGAGCCGGCCCTGGGGTCGCGTGGGTGGCCAGCTGGCCCATGGGGGAGGCGGGGGAGCTACACCACGACTGACGCTGTGCCCGTGTCGCCCGCAGGTGAGAGGCCCTTCGCCTGCAGCTGGCAGGACTGCAGCAAGAAGTTCGCACGGTCGGACGAGCTGGCACGGCACTACCGCACGCACACGGGCGAGAAGAAGTTCAGCTGCCCCATCTGCGACAAGCGCTTCATGCGCAGCGACCACCTGACCAAGCACGCGCGGCGCCACGCCAACTTCCACCCGGGCATGCTGCAGCGGCGCGGCGGGGGCTCGCGCACCGGCTCGCTCAGCGACTACAGCCGCTCGGACGCCAGCAGCCCCACCATCAGCCCGGCCAGCTCGCCCTGAGCCCGGCCTCCTCGGCCCGCAGCAGCGCAGCCCTGCCCTCCGCGTCCCGCCCTTTCCCGTGGGCCGCAGGCCTGGGCACCCCGTCGTCCCCACTACAGCCATGCGCTCTCACTTCTTCTCCTGACCCTGCAGCCTTTTCCTTTCGTAACAGGAAAGAAGGGAGAACTTGATGAGGTCAACAACAACCCCCCCCCCCCCCAATTTTCTTCACCTCAGGTGTCAAACTCAAATTTGTAAAAAAAAAAAAAAAAAAAAAATTCAAAAAAATACCATCCACAAATTGCACAACAGACACACCCACGACGGTGAGGTTCAGCGGTGTCACCCCCTTTCTCAGGGATGGACATGGTCCAGGAGGTCAGTAAGGACACCTTTCCTGCTGCCTTACTCTGTACATAGATTTGCACTCGGGAGCTTTCCGTTGCGTTTGGGACACTGTGGGGACAAAGCAGGGGAAGCAGTGTGTAGCTTACAGGCCAGTCATTGGTCAGTTGGAAGTGAACATGGTCACTGAGCCTTGTCTCCTGGGGGCCTGCATGTCCTTCTTGCCGCCAGCGCCCAGCCGCCAGCCCCTGCTCCAGCGGCCGGCTGGGGTCAGGATGCAGACGGATCAGAGGGGATGCCTTGAGTCGAGCCGGGCAGAAGAACGAGCCCCCGGAGGGCCGCCTCCCTGTCCCTGTCACAAGGAGCCCGTATCTGGCCTCTGTGGGGGGCACCCGGAAGCAGAGATGCCGCCCAGATTGGGAGACCACTGCACCATCGACGCGCGATGTGACATTGCCCAGGCCACATTCGCTGGCCCTTGTCCCCCCTTCCCTGCCCCCAGGTACGTGCCCACACAGAGATGCCTGCCACTCTGTCCCTGCAGAAGGCACCGGGGACCTTTCACTAGTATACCGTGTCCTCTGGACAGTGCCCGGGAGTTCTGGTCTTCTATAGAGATGTCCCAAAGTGTCGCCGGTGCGGCCCGTGGGCCCCTGATCTCCCCCACCGGCCCTGCTCTCTGCTATCAGGACACCTGTGTTGGAACCGGTGGGTGACAGTGTTGGGCCACCTTGCCAGAGGCTCTGTGTGTGGCGGGGCGTGTGGCCGTCCCTCACAGGGACCGCTCCCTGGCAGGAGATTGGAACATGCTGACGTGGAACTTTCCAGGAGTGGTGAAGCGGGCGTTAGGGGACATTCTGTCCGAGAACACGCGTTCCGTCTCCTCCCCAGGGAGCACTTGGGGGGAAACGCTTTTCTTAGACGCGCTGTGCCTCCAGCCCAGAAGGAGCGTACCTCCAATCCTGCGTCCCTGCCCAGCCCACACCCTGCCGGAGGCGTCCACCGGAGAGGAGGAGCAGACAGCGGGCGGGTTCTCCCCAGCCCCGGCCTGCGCTGGCTCGGGGTCCGAGCCCTGGCCGGTCAGTCAGGCTGGGCTCCCGCACGCTCTCCATCTGCAGACAACGGGGGGCATCCTCCCAGCACTGCTGCCCAGGCCCCGCCCTTCCCCTGCCCAGAGAGTTGGTGCCTGTAAATACAAGCTCCCAGGACTGTGTGTGTGTGTGCGTGCGTGCGTGCGTGCGTGTGTGTGTCACGGCGGACTTGGGTATCTGCAGAGACCTCTACCGTTTTGATGAGGAGAAATGGCTCATGGGACCTCAGAGGGCCGTCGATGGTCTCTCTGGGCCCCGAGTGCCTTGGTGTGGCCACCCTGCCCGCTCCCAGCGTGGGGTGCAGCCCTCAGCCCCTGGCCGCTATTGGGCCAGCTCCGGAATGGACGGGCTCCCTCTGTCTGTAGCGACTACGGGGGTGCATTCTGCTGGGTGTCTGTATCTACTAACTACTGTGTGTCCCCTGGGATCGGCCAGTGCTTGGCGGTGGCTTCTGAGTAGCGTGATAGGTACCAAGTCGGGCCGCAGTGGTGTTCTGGCTGGGGGTGACCCCCGCCCTGGTTGGGGTGCAGAGCTGGCCGTCCCGGCTGCCGGGCTCCGCTCGGCCTCCACGACGGCCCTGCCAGCCTTTGGATCCGGAGACAGTGGACAGAAGGGTGCTGGGGGCGCCCAGCGAAGAAAGCCACACTGAATACATGTCATGTCTCAGGAACTCACATTCCAGGTTCAGGAATTTTATTCCAAAGTCCTTTGGTGCGCTTACCGTCCAGGGGTCCCTGGAGGAGCCCGGGGGCGTTGGGACGGAGGGTTTCTTCCCCCGTCTGTCTGCACATAGGGAGGGGGAGGACTCGAAACCCGGTCATCTTGGACTAAGAGAAGCGCTGGTTTGTTTTGGAGGTGGGTGGGCGTGGGGTGGGGGAAGCCGGGCTTTTGCTGTTTCCAAAGAGAGTACTTAATTTAGTGTTTTTCCTCTAAATGACCCAGGGCTGTTCCGTCTGAGAGATGGAAGGGTAACATTGCCTTAAAACAGAAATATGCAGGTGTTGGCTATTTTTGGCAAAAGAGTGTGTCTTCATTCCCAAAGCGGCCTGGTGTACTGGCAGGGCGGGGCCCTCAGACCTGGGGCGCTGCTCACGTGACTTAGGCACCTGGAGGGCGGTCCCGCCCCGCGCCCCTGAGCTCCGGCCGGCGGATTGTCCATTTGGGGCTAAAATTCATCTTCCTTGGAGGGTGGAGAACAGCCATGACTCTCAGGCCAGGTTCTCATGGGCCGTGACTCGCAGCATCTCATCATCGCCACGCGCGTGTGGAAGAGGGCGGGGCGGGCCAGGAAAGCCGCCTCCTTCACTGAGTCCCCCACGGGGAGGACCCCCCTGAAACAGCCTGCATTTTCTTCTAAAATGTAAGTCTTCCCAACCTGGGGTTATTTCAGGGTCTTTTTCTGGTTTATGGCCGGGCCGTGCTTGCCGGCTTGAGTGTGACTGAGGAACCCACAGGACTCCTAGAAATCAGAGTGAAAATTCAAACGTTGACTTTTTGGGTGACCCCCAACTCCTGCAGGTCACGGGGGCAGAGAGCTCAAAAACGAAGGTTCCCCGAGTGGAGGGCGAGTTCCCCTCCAAAAAGGCCTCCAAGTGACCCTGGACTCAACCATCTGGGGGGGGCTGGTGTGTGGCTCATGTCCCACATGGGACCCTCCCCCTTTGTGTCAGCCATATTAGGGGAGCAGCCATGGGCTCCCCGTATGCCTACTGAACCCTACAGCCATCTGGAAGGACAGATGGACAAGCCCCTTCCACAAAGGGCCCCAGGGCCTCCGGTTGGGTGCTGTGAGGGAACATGGTCTGGGGGTGTCCTTGCTGCCTCCTGCCACACCCCCACCCACTGTGCGAGCTGCAGGCCCCTCCTTTATTCTGAGGCCACATCCTGGCAGGTGCAGTATTCGCCAGGGTGCAACTTCCAGGTGCAAACACCAGGTCCTGGGTCCCAGCTCAGACCAATGAAGGGTAGTTTAGAGGTGGGAACAGACAGGCCACAGGTGGCCCCCATCCTGCTTTGGGGGACATGCAGAGGGGGCTGGTGGCTTCCGGAGGTCCCAAGTGAGGGGTGGCACAGCCGGGGTCTCGTCTCCAGGCTTTTGCCGCCCAGCCCAGTGTCTGTGTAAGACCGGAGCCTCCTTTCTTGACAGCAGTAGGTGCTAAGGTGGGCTACTCAGCCTCCTGGCACTCCCCAGAGACTCCAGCCTGTCTCAGCGAGCAAGAGTGCCACCTGACAGGAAGACGGCCCGAGCAATACACCCCTTTGTGTCTGGAGCTTTGGCTGTGTTTACAAGGCTGCCTGGTCATCATGACGTCTGACAAGCACCGCTGATGGTTTTTTAAACCCACTTTCAAAAAGTGCCCACCGATGGAAAGGGTCAGAGGTATGGGTACAGGGCAGCCAGTGCAAAATGCTTTGTTTGGTCCAAGGGTCCATGTACGACTCTGGCGGCCACGTTTTCCAAAGCGAGTGCCGTGGTTGTGGGCTGATGCTTTGTTGAATTCAGGGTCTCCCTGGGAAGAGCCACATCCGTGACTGGTTTTCCGATGCGGAGGCCAGCTCTCAAAAGGTTTGTCCCAGACACATTCCAGAGAATTCTCCACCAGAATTTGGATGCACAATCCAGCTCACCACTGATAAATGCCTGGGCATCATTTAGTGAGATGCCCTTTCCCCAGCCACTGCTCCGTGAGGGGAGTGGGATTTGGACGGAGGTGTGAGCCCTGAGCCCATCAGAGAAGAGGGGGCACTCAGTTCCTGTTGAACCGCCCCCCCCCCCCATGTGCATTGTGGCCACCCGGCCCCGCCCAGCCTCTGCCCTTCTCATGCAGCTTTAAAACTTTACTACTTTCATTTAAAGAATAGGATGGGATAAAAGTGGTGGCCCTGCCCCGCACATCACACCTTGGGTGTTGGGGGAGGGAACACGGGAGCAGGGGTGGACCTCCTCGTGGCAGCTTGGTCCCAGGGCTTGGGGTTGTCCTAGTGACACGTGGACAGCACATGCTCATTTGCAAGCCATGAATGCCTGCAGGGCAACCACCAGTCTGGCTGGGTGAAGGTTGACCCTCCCACTTGGCACCGCTTGGCTGGTGGGATCTGTCTCCAGCCTGTCCCATATGGAGGGGGGGCCTGGCTCTGGGTGTGTGGCTGGGGGACTGCTCACCCTGGAGAGCCCCCCCCCGGGCCAAGTGCCGAGGACCCCCAAGGGGTGTGTGTCCTGAGCAGCTATGCATTGTAGGACACGGGGCCGCTGTGGCTCCTGTGTGGCAGGGAATTGCTGTGTGGGTGTGTAGGGTGCATGCAGTGGAGTTTCAGCCGCCCCCAGTCCCGCACAAGTGACCCCTCCCCCGTCCAAAGCCATTGATGGAGCGTCTCTGGAATCTTTAGCCAAACCCCCGAGGCAGAATCCAAGGGTCCAAGACCATTTCCATCGAGCACGCGTTTTCCTTTTCTGTAGGAACTGTTGTTGTTTTTTGTTTTGTTTTTTTAACTAGCACCACACATGCTTCCGAAGGCCACATTTCCCCTTCCCTGGATCACTACAGTGAAACATCACAGTTGTACAGTTCCCCGTCTGGCCTTGGCTTGCTCGGATAAAACTTTGTATGTATTTTGTATGGCATAGATTCTATATTGTAATGATGTCCTATGCAAAAACGAAAAACAAAAAAAAGTTAACTAAATTGTAAATTGTTTTAACGTGCATGCATGTTTAGTGATGTTTACATTTTGAAATAAAATTTATGATTCATTATTGTACTTGCCAGAGCCCGATTCCTTTGCAGGGCACGCCTTGGACAGGCTCTGGGAGGGGACAGGGACGGAAGTGGCCCATTGAGCGGTTGTGTGTAATTGGCTGAGGGGCGCACCCAACCTGGAACTTGGCAGTGAGTAGTCTAACTCCCCGGGCCTACGGGCTTATTCCCACCCCTCACCCCATCCCCCTCACTAATTAAAGCTCAGCCTCACCATTCTGTAGAGCACTGAGAAGAAAGACCCTTGGGGAGGCTGTGAGTTCCCAGCAAGGCACAGTGCTTGTCCCTAAAACTCCCCATAAACACCTGAACTTCCTTTTCCCAGGCATCACCCCTCAATCCCAGTGGGCCGGGGAGGTTCTGAGTCAGTGGACTGTCCTGCCAGCCAGCCAGATACTGCCCTCCCCCCCACACACAGTCCAGAACATGCCCTGTTTGCAGACCCTGAAGTCCCCAGAGTGCTCTGTTGCAGGGGCCAGCCCAGCCCTGGGGACATGCCTGAGGGTATGGGGTGCAGGATGGCGCATGCTGACACCAGAGCCCATTTAAGTCTCTTGGCTGCTCCCCAAAGCAGGGCTTGTCTGCCGCAGGCAGCGGAAAACCAGGGCTAGCGGGAAGAAGTGGCTGATGCCAGCTGCCGTGTAAAGGGAAAGTGCCCGCAGAACCAGGGCTGTGTCCAGCACTCACCTGATGCTTACGTTGTCACCTGTTGTTTAGAGGGTGTCTAAGAACCATGAAAAACTGTAAAATAATGACGACGGTAGAATGGCACTGATCAGAGGTGATTTTCTGAAGCTACATGTACACTGGTAGTCACTTGCAGATAAAAGCATGTTTGCTGTGCCGTAGATCAGGAGGGCTGCAAAGCACACACTGAAACAGGCACGAGTTCACGGACAAGTTGCTTTGGTGCCCAGACGCTGGGAGCCCAGGCTTGGCTGGAGTCATTCCCGGGACAGCTGCTGTTCCACCTTCTGGGACTCGGTTCCTTATCGCTCGGAACTCCCCAGAGAGCAGCCCAGCGAGCTGGAACGACTTCCATAAATAGTTGTGTGTTAGGGGGAACCCAAATGCTTTCAAAATATTGACAGGAGAAACAACAATAAAAAAAGCAGTCATCAGCTGTGATGTCCCTGAAACCTCAGGGTTTCAAACAGGTTGTGAGGCCCTGCTGGAGAAGATGGTCTGGCATGCAGGGAGCGCTTTGCTCAGCAACCAGGGATCTCCTGAAACCTCAAGAGGCCCCCCAGTAGTGTAGGAAGAAAATAGGCAGTAAGTAAGATTTCACGGGGAAGCGGTGCTGGGGGCCCCCCTACCCCAGACACGGAGTCTGCCATTCCCAGCCTCATCCCCCCAGGAGTACTGGGTGAGTGGCAACTATAAATATCAGCATGTTTACATAATCAACAGGCTTTCCCCTGGCACCTGCTGACAGGAGTCATCAACACACCAGCCACCCAAGGGCTGCTTATTGATCCATTCTTGCTTTTGAAAAATAGTGACTGGATGCTGGCTTGGAGGATGAACGTAAGCTGCTCACTGCCTCTGTCTCCTGTGTCATGTCCGGCTTTTCCTGTAAGCACCCTCTGGAGGGGTAAGTGAGAGCCGTGGCCGGACAGCCAGAGCACAGACAGTGCAGCACCGACAAGGGAACTCCTTCTATGAACCTCTCACTCTGGGAAGAGCAGCTGCCACAGCATGAACCTCGACTCTTAATGGGAGCACAACCCGCCCCCCAGGAGGGGGGTGTTTCTGCTGTGGGGGGGACACCACCTGGAGAGGCACACACAGCGAGTGTCAGTGAGGACGGGGTCGCGCCGGGGTGGGGGAGGGTCAAAACTCACATTTCCGAGATATATATAAAGATTTTATTGGAGAATTGGGGGAGGGGAACAGTGTTGGGGAATTGGGGAAGGGGAACAGACAAGTTGTTCAATCTTCGTTGTGGAGGGCGCCAGTCGCCATCTGGCTTCCCATCGGCAGCTCGTGGCCTCTAAGCTCAAGGTGCTGTGTTCAGTCTTAGCTGCAGGTGGGCGTAGCTACCATCTCACGCGGGAGTCGAACCAGCAGCCTTGTTAAGAGCGCATGCTCTATCCACTGAGCCCCGGGTGGCTGCTCAGCTCAAGCTGCCAAGTTCAGTCTTAGTTGCGGGTGGGCATAGCCACCATCGAACTGGCAATCTTGTTGTTACACCAGCTGAACCATCCTGCCCCCTGTTGGCAACTCAGCGACAGCTCAGTTCAGGCGCAGTGTTCACTGGCCAATGTGGGAATCGAACTGGCGGCCCCGTTGCTCAGAGCTCACGCTCTAAGCCAACTCTTAACCAACTGAGCCACTTGGCCGACCCCCGTTATATATATTCTTGTGAAGGCAACAAATCTTAAATAATAACCAATGTAAAAGAAAGTTATTTGTAAAACTACCAAAGCATTTAAAGTAACATAATTAGGAATAGGGGATGAGTTAAATGAATTATGTAACATCCAATTTCTCCAGGTTATAAAACAGTATGCAAAGTATAATCACATTTTATTAAACCCGTTTTCTCGATAGCTATGTAATTGTGTTATATATTTATATGCGTAGAACAAATCCTGACCAAAGCCATAAAAGGCAAGCAGTTGTTATTTTTAAGTATTAGAAAGCACAGATTGTTTGTTTGTTTTTTAACTTTTATTTGTTTTTATTTTTATTGTTTTTGAGGGCAGTGTCACTGGCCCTCATATGTGGGACCAAACCGGGGCCGCTGGCTTCCCAAGCCAGCGCTTAACCACCACGCCACTTGGCCAGCCCACAGATTCTTTTTTATTTACATATTTTTGGTTATTTTCTAAATTCTCGAAACAACTCAGGTGCAAGTTTTACAATTAAAAACCATAATGGCACTTTTTTTTTCTTTCTCTTTTTTATTTTGTTTATTATTTTTGTTTAATTGGGGAACAGTGTGTTTTTCCAGGACCCATCAGCTCCAAGTCAAGTAGTTGTTTCAATCTAGTTGTGGAGGGCGCAGCTCAGTGGCCCATGTGGGGATCGAACCGGAAACCTTGGTGTGATGAGCACTGCGCTCTAACCACCTGAGCTAACCGGCTGCCCCTTGATCGCACTTTTGTGAAGCTAAGATGTTGCCAAAGGTAAGCTGGGGAGCGCCCACCCCACCTCAGGAGATGCCCACCAGCATCCATGGCTGTGCCCTTAGGGGGAGCAAAACTCCAAAGGTCCGCAGCCTGCGTCCACACCAGGAGGGACACTGCACAGCAGTGCAAAGGCATGAAGCAGAAAGTGCGTGCATTGGCCTTAGAATGCTCAGAAACAGTGCTGCCCAAAGAGGGAAAGCTACCGAATGGAAGAACGTAACTGGAAAACCTGCCGAGTGGTGATGTACCCACATACCAAATGCGCCCACCCCATGGGGAAGTCAGGGCAAGGAGGTTCAGAAGGGCCCCCGGGCTTTGCTAGGTGGCGGGAGCCCTGTGGTTTGTTTTCTCTTTCTTGTTCTATCACATGAGAAATGTCTGAGTATTGGACAGTCCACAGACATGGCTCCTGCGTGTCCCCGGGCCGTCCCCGTCGGCCTGCAGGCTGTCCGTGCAATATGCTCCCTGAAGCATGCTGAGACAGACGGCTGCACCAGGCAGAGCCCTGCCCCCAACAGAGGGACACTGCCAGGAAGCCTGGCACCTGGAGCCCCGGCGCTGGCTGGGACATAAGCTGTGCAAGGACAAAAAATAAAAATAGAACTGCTCTGGCCAGAGGGAAGAGGGTGTGGATCCAGCCTCTGAAGGGAGAAACCTTCACAGCTATGACACTGCGGACAGAAGGTGGTACCTGGACACGGGCTCACTTGGCTTTAATGGAGTCAGGGCATCCAAGGACTTTGGAATTAATTCAATCATTGGTTTCATGTCTACCATTTACGAATTTGAAAGTCCAAGTGATGTGAACAAGTAAGGTTCAAAAACTAAATAATACCAAAACAACTAGTGGTAAAACATCTCTGTTCTCCTCCCCCGCCCCGACCCCGCAACCCCACCAGACCTTTTGTGTCATTTCTGTTTTTATTTTTTTTTTTATTTATTTTTTTTTTTTAAGATTTTATTGGGGAATTGGTGGAGGGGAACAGCGTTGGGGAATCGGGGAAGGGGAACAGACAAGTTGCCGTCTTCTTGTTCTTCAGTTTTAGTTGCGGAGGATGTTGCTTCACTGTTGGTATCGTCATTGCGCTCTTCCCGGATGAGGCAGATCGGTCGCTGGCCTCTGGATGTCGCTCATCGCAGCTATTGGCAGCTCACGCTTGGCTGCCAGCCGCTCACGCTGGCTGCGGGCCGCTCACTGCAGCCTATGGCAGCCCACTGCAGCAGGGGCTGCAGCCCACACCATCACCGGGGCTGCAGCCCACACCATCACTGGGGCTCGCACAGCCCAGCTCCAGGTGGAGCTGTTGTTAGCTGTAGAGGGCAGTGTCACTGGCCCTCATGTGGGATCCGAACCGGGGCCGCTGGCATCCCAAAACCAGCGCTTAACCAATGCGCCACTCGGCCGGCCATGTCATTTCTGTTTTTAAATATCTTGTTGGTTTTTCCCTTAAGCTTCAATAAAATGCTTGTCCATCCTCCTGTTTTGTGATTGATGAGCATTGGACAAAATATACTGGCTTCCTGATATGAAAGGTGTAAGTCCAGCTCTATAATCTGCCTTTGCCTCACAGGGAATGTGTGGACTCTCCCGTGGGTTCCCTCGGAAGCCTGACTCTTGCAAACTTGTATATAGTAACAGTGGGTTCTGATGGCCTCGGCACCACCTGGGCTCTGAGCATGTCCGGTGTTACATGTCGCCACCTGCACAGCGGGCCCTGGGCTAGAGGACATTTCCTTCTTGGCGAGCCTACAGTCTCACCCCGCTGCCTGGGCCACTGCAAGAAGATAATCTTAGCGTCTTAGCAAATTGGGTGAACACTTTCTACACTTCCTCGGTAGCTTGAAATCATATCTCATTGGAGTTTGCTGTATATTTGAAACTTAATTTTGTTATTATTTTTTTCTCCGCAGCTTTTAATTGCCTTTCTTCCTTCTTGCTGACAAACTAATAAGGTGCCTCTGCTGGAGCCTCTATTTTACCTCCATTTTGTTCCCGAGACCTCCTCCAAACCCTCTCCCTGCTCCCAACCCAATCTAGCGCCCTGGGACACCCTTTCCTGTCCCCAGAAGGGTCGCTCTGTAGTCCAAATGCCCTGTCTTTCTCTGTTAGTTTTCTCTTTCACTTTTTTTTTTTTTTTTTTTTTTTAAAGATTTTTTTATTGGGGAAATTGGCGGAGGGGAACAGCGTTGGGGAATCGGGGAAGGGGAACAGACAAGTTGCTGTCTTTTTGTTCTTCAGTTTAGTTGCGGAGGATGTTGCTTCACTGTTGGTATTGTCATTGCGCTCTACTCGGGTGAGGCAGATCGGTCGCCGGCTTCTGGATGGTCGCTATTGGCAGCTCACGCTGGCTGCCGGCTGCTCACGCTGGCTGCCGGCCACTCACTGGAGCCTATGGCAGCCCACTGCAGCAGGGGCTGCAGCCCACACCATCACCAGGGCTTGCACAGCCCAGCTCCAGGTGGAGCTGTTGTCAGCTGTAGAAGGCAGTGTCACTGACCCTCATGTGGGATCCGAACCAGGGCCGCTGGCATCCCAAAACCAGCGCTCAACCAATGCGCCACTCGGCCGGCCCTTCTCTTTCACTTTGTTGGACTACATCCTGAAGTAACTGTCCAAGAAAGGAGATGTGGGAGGCATTTTTTTTTTTTGAGTTCTTGAAGATGTGAAAATATCTTTATTCTGTCTCATACATATTTGACAGATAATTTGGCCAAGTACAGCACACTAGGTTCAAAACTGTTTCCCAAGTGTCTTCTTACCTCCATCGCTGCTGATGGAAAGTCTGATGCCGGCTCAATTCTCCCTCCTCACAGCCAACATCATACTTTTACCCTCTTGAAAGTGTCCAACCTTTCCTTACCCCGTTTGTCCATTGCTCCTTCATCCTAGGTTCCCACTGAAGACCCCGTGTCTCTTTAAGCCTGGAAATGCCCTCTTCTAATGTTTTGTTACTGATCGTCCTCCCTCCATGATCTCTCCTTTTTTTTTTTTTTTTTTTTGAGGGCAGTGTCACTGGCCCTCATATGTGGGACCCGAACCGGGGCCGCTGGCCTCCCAAGCCAGCGCTTAACCACTCAGCCGGCCCTGATCTCTCTTTTTTGGTTTCATATCAGTTGAAGGTAGACTTCCTGTATTTTCTGTATCTCTCATCTTTTCTTTCACATGTTGTCCTGGGTTATCCTTGCGTTTACCTTTCCTCTTGTCTCCTGGTCTGCTCTCTGACCAGCCCACACCTCGTGTCCTCTTCCTGCCTTTCTTGGGTCCCTATCCTGGGGGCACCCACGGACCCCTCAGCTGGAAGCACCTTGTCCTGACCCTTCCTAGCTGCTGAAACTGGAAAAGATGTGTGATTCTCAACCTTATCAGCTTTCTCCACTAGGTAGAGGGCTGTGGGGTCAGGCTTTGGGGAACTGCAGGGTGGGGTCGTGGTGGGCGGGGCTGTGCAAATTCAGTGGGACACTGGAGGTGGGGAAATGAGGTGGGGATGTAGGAGGCTGTGGACAGGGCTGTGGGTGGGGCTGTGGAGGGCTGCAAATGGGGGAGCTATGCGTGGGGTTGTGGGGCGGGCTATGGGGTACTGCACTATCCAGGCTGTCAGAGGCTCCTAGGGACAGTCAGGGAGGCGGGTGAGAGAAGGCATGGGAGGGCGGGAAGAGAGGCCAGGCCAGGCCTGAGGCCCCTCCCTTGCTCCCCAAGGCTCCAGTAAATTCCTGGAATTCATGAACTGCTCCCAGTGAGGGGTTTTCTGTAGAGACCTGGAAGGCTCAGGATTCCTGTGTGGGCTGAGTGGAGTGGTAACAGGGCCGGGGGAGGGCTGGGGCCTTCCAGCCCCCGCCTCTAAACCCGGCCTGGCTGTCAGTGTGTAACCCACGGGGCCCCTGCTTCCATCACAGCCCCACCATGTTCTGTCTCCACCTGCCACCGCACACCGGGGCCATCCCCGCACCAGACATCCCCTTCCCCTGATTCCCTTGTTCCTGGGAGTGCCTCTCCCTCACCCACTTCTCAGACCAGAGCAGGCTGACCTCTGGCGTTGCCCTTGGGGACGCCAGAGGTCATTTCTAAGCCCCAAATGCCTTTCAGCCCTCTGGCTCTGAGAATACGTTCAGCCCACTCTGGGACACACACACACACCCCTGATAGAAAGGGGGACGCCATGGTCTCAGGTGATGATGGTGATCGTTGTTGCATTCTTCTTTGCGCTTTGTAATTCTAAAGTGCTTTTACTCACATGAGCTCATGTAATGCTGATGATGACCCCCAGAGAGAGGAAGGGAGACTCCACCATTCTCATTTACGGAAGGGGTGCTGACCACGTGACTGAGTGAGGGCTGAGCCCAGAGCCGTCGGCGCGGCCCTGCCACGCTGCGTCCATCAGGACAGTGGCCGCAGCCCCCCACCAGTATGCTCGTAACCGCAGGTTTCTCTGGCCCATGACCACATGTCCTCTGTCCGCCACCTGCTCAGGTGGGCGTCCTGCTCCCTGCAGAGGCCTGGGGGTGTCCCAGCAGCACTGCCTCTCCTTCAGGGCCCCTGCTGTTCTGCTTTGTTCCAGGGTGGGACACAGAAGGGCTCCCTCCTCCATGTCCTTGGGACCCCAGTGTCCAGAGGACCCTGGGGGATATATAGGGAGGACCCATACGAGGGCCCATACAGAGTGGCTGGGGCAGGTGACATTTGGAAATTCAGTGAAGAATCTACTCATGTTATTTTTTTATTTTTTATTTTTTTTTGAGGGCAGTGTCACTGGCCCTCATATGTGGGACCTGAACCGGGGCCGCTGGCATCCCAAGCCACCGCTTAACCACCGTGCCACTCAGCCAGCCCCACTCATGTTATTTTAACAGTGTGGACTCAGCATGCATCCTAGACATGGGGACTGGGCCAAGAGCCCCATCTGGGGACCCACACTCATTTCCTCCTCTTACTCCCTGCTCCAGACACCCTAGAAGTTTCCAGAAGGTCTCTGCAGCAGACATAGGGCTGTCGCTGACAATTCTGGATGCCCACCCAGGCACATGGAGATGACGAGGTTAAAAATTCCAGTGGCCCCATCATCTCCGTCGCTGCCAACCTGGGTACTGCCCCCACCCTTTCTTGCCTAGACTGACACAGCACCCACCCTGACAGGCTACATACAACCTCTTCCCAGGCCAGCCCCTCGGGAGCCTTTCAAATCCAAAGGTCCTTTTCTTTTCTTTTGGTTTTTTTTTTTTTTTTTTTTTTTTGAGGGCAGTGTCACTGGCCCTCATATGTGGGACCGAACCGGGGCCGCTGGCTTCCCAGGCCAACGCTTTACCACCGCGCCACTCGGCGGGCCCCAGATGGGTCCTTTTCTGAGGACAACTCACAGATGGCTTCCTTTTCCGTTCACCATGGCGCTAGACCTGCCTGGCCTGGCACCGGCCTCTGTCCCAGAACTCTGCCGCACCCCTCCCTTCCTGCCAGCCGCCACCCTGCTGGAACCACCCTCCCTGCAGTTTCTGGCACACAACAAAGGGGCCTGACTGGGGTCTTCGCCATTTCTGACTCAGAGGTCCAGGTCTGCGCCCCACTCTGTGCCAGCCTCTGCGAAATGCTTTTCATGAGACGGGACTTCCCTAAAATCCGTCTATAAGAGCCGCCGCCCCATCACTCTCGGCACCTCCCTGAGTCGCCTGTGAGGAAGGATGTGCTGACCACCTAGGCTGTCTTGGGAGCACTCCCCATCCTGCACCCTCCATTCCTCCATCCGAGGGCCCACCCACTCCTGCTCCTGCTTGTCTCCCCCGTTCCCTGGGCTGAACCCCGCTGTGCTCTGGGGTGAAGCCACAGCCCCTTCTGCTCTCAAAGAGAAAAGAGGAAACCCTGTGCCAGGCGGTGGGCAGAGCTTGCCAGCCAGACCTCGGCTGGCTCGGCCTTGAAGGTGAGGGTGATGATAATGAGTTCCCACTTAAATCACATTCATTATGTCCCAGACACTGCTCTGAGTCCTTGACCTGTATGGACTCGCTGGGTTCCCACAAGAGCCCGTCTGCAGGTGAGAAGACGGAGGCGTCTGCGAACAATTAAGGACCAGCCCCAAAGCCAGAGGGAGGACACAGCGGCTGCCTGCCACGGGGGGCAGTGTGCACCTCGGCCGAGACTGCTCGGTGCCCTCGGATCCAGGAATGCCCCCGGCAAATCACCTGGACAGGGATGAAGCAACAGGCAGGCCCAGGGGTTCCTGATGGTGCGTCCCCACCAGGAAGCACTGTGCGCCCATGAAAAAGGAGAGAGGCGGAACCCATCAGACTCAGGGTGCACTGTTAGGGTGCCAAATAATACAGATAAGGCGCTACTGGTTGTGTAAGAAAATAGGGGATGTTTAAAAAATTATATGTACATATAATTTGCTTATTTTTGAAAAAAGAAGTCCTGTGGATATAAGCAGAAAGGATAGGGGTGGAAGTGAGATTTCTCTGGGTGCATTTTTTTTTTTTTCTGTAACAGCTTGGTTGAGCTATAATTCGTATATCATACAGTCCACCTATCCGATGCTGTTTGACATCAGGGATATTCGGATGCTAGCTGGGTCCACCGGGAAACAGAGAGGGTGAGTGAGGTGGTGGAGCCCAGTGAGGGACTTGGAGACCTCTGGGATGTGGGGAGCTTGTGTACCCCAGGTAACTCAGCTCCAACTTGTAGCCTGGTTCTGGCGAGGTCGTTGACCTCCAGGGGACAAGTTGACCGGATAGAGCCATGAAAGGACATTGCATCGGCACTGACCCTGCGAACTGCGGCTGTTGGGGCACAGCCAGGGCGCCCAGGCAGGGTATGGTGGCTTCATGGAGTATAGATCCGGGCACCCCGCTGTGAAAGCCGCCCCATCCCTGCTCGATCTTTCTGTTCCTTCTGTCTTAGGCAGGCTGAGGGTGCAGGATGGCCTAATTTGTCCCTGGGAAGGTGACATCCATGGGACAGGGGTTTCCAGCTGTGAAACGAGGAGGGGATCTGACCCCCAAGCATCCCACACGCATGAATCCCACCGTTGGTGAGGGGACGACATTCAGACGGATCAGGGCTCCAAAGGAGCTGGAGTAACCCTGGAGCAGGCTTTAGCTAAAGAAACGATTGGTAGGGCCGGCCGAGTGGCGCAGTGGTTAGGAGCTGGCTTGGGAAGCCAGCGGCCCCGGTTCGGTCCCACATACGAGGCCCAGTGACACTGCCCTCAAAAAAAAAAAAAAGAAAGAAACCATTGGAGCTGCTGGGTTCTTGGTCAGGAAGGACCAATGGAGGAACTCGGTGGTGGCAGTGGCCTCCCAGGGTTGGACAGGGAAGCTATGAGCCAGGAGGCCTCACCCTGTGGCAGCCCTGACCCCTGGAGGGTTTGGTAAAACCAGTGCTGGTCCCACCCCCACTTTCTGACCCAGGAAGTCCAGGGAGGGCCTGGTATTTGCATTCATTCCTAAGTGCTCTGCGGCCACCCGGGCACCTCTCTGAGGACACATGCTGTCAAGCAGGACTGTGCCCCTTTATTCTGTTCATTTAACAAAGAGGGAAAGAACAGAATGAGAATGTCAAGGCCGAGACGCCAGTAGGTCCACCTTCAGCCTTGAGGTGCCTCCTCCTTTCCTTAAAGAGCCCCAGGCCTGGGGTGGGGGGGCGGTGCCGGAGACACAGGGGTCTTGGGGGAGGGGCTCCGAGTTTATGAATGACTCCTCGTGGACCCCAAAGGAAGACCCCTTTTCTTGTCCTTGTCTCAGCCTGACAGGGTCTTCCTGGAGGCATGGCAGAGTACCCATCCCTGTCCCCCAAGCTCACCAACCCACAGGGGAAACTGAGTCAGCCAGGGCTGTGAGGGTGACTCGCTGCTCAGACAGGAGGGGGACCAGGTGACAGGGTGTGACAGATCTTCTCTGCAGAGGGTGGCACAGGATTCCCTCCCTGTCCCCACAGCTCATTGGGCACCATCTCTCCTCCAGTCCTTGTTTTTCCTTTGACATTGCCTGGGGGACAGCCCCAAGGGTCATTTAGCTTGAGATTGACAAATTGATGGGTGTGGGGCAGCATGGTGAGGGAGGCACCCCGGGGCTCTGTCGGGTGGGGCAGGGGTGTGCCTGGCGGGGCCTGGGCAGACAGCCACACAGCATCATTGCAGCCTGGAGCTGGGGCGCAGCCAGCCTTGCTCACCCGCCTGCCCTGGAGTGGGGTGCCCTTCCCTTTCCTGTGACATGACATGTTGCAATGGCTGCCAGCTCAGAGGCCCAGCCACCGAGGAGCCTGCAAGGGGGAACCAGTTCTCCTGGGCACCACATCCTACAAGCTTGCCTGTTCTGGGAAGCCCCTGGGCCTGGTTCCCCGTTAGGGCTCGGGCTGTTTCTTGGTTTCTAGCTCTGACAGCTGCTAGCGAGTCCCCTTAACATCCCTGGGCCTCAGTTTTCCTACTTGTGAAAAAAAGATAGGTTTGTTGGGAGGATGAAATGAGCTAACCTGTGTACAATATAAAGCCAGTTTCCTAGTAGCATCACTAGGCTGCGGACTCTTCTACTCTTTCTGGGGTCCCCTACCCCGACTCCCCTACCCCCATGTCTCAGTGGCAGGCACCCCTCCCAAGAAAAACAGCACCTTGGAACTGCTCTCGTGCCAGCCCGGAGTTTATCTTATGTGGCACACAGTATCGTGGGCCCATAATTAGCCTAATAAGGTGCCTGGTGCACACGTCTGTGCTTGGGCTCCACTCGGAGGGCTGCCTAGTAATTTGCCAGATCTCTGGGATAAGGCCTTTGCCCAGGCAGGTTTCACTACAAAGCACGCCGGGCTCCGGGCAGGGCAGGAGCTGGTGATGTTCTCTGAGGTCCCCGCCTCCCCTGCTGCCCCCAGCTGGGGGGGTGTCCACATAAGAACTTCCACACCTGTAGAGAATTTTTATAAGAATTTGTTTGAACCAAACTGACGACATACCAGGAAGCAATGAGACGTTGCTCTGGAGAACAACAGTTTGCAATTTCTTTTGTACATTTGGAATTAAGGAGGGAAAGGAAGGGCGGTTACATGGAGGTGGGAGAAAGCCAGCTACAGGAAAGGTGACCAGACTGAGTGCTCCTTGAGGGTGGTGACACCTTTGAGGGCTTTCCAAGGTGTGTTGACCTGGGTGCTGGAGAATGATGGGCAGGCCTGGCTTAAAACCTCTCACTGAAGACGTGGGGGGCCTGGGGCGTGACTATCTACAGAACAGACCAGACATGGGCTGCAATGACAGCTGCTGTCAGGGGACGGGGGAGAAACCCCTAAAGCAAAGCCAGCTACTGGCATTTGAGTGCCATGGCTCCAGGTGGCCTGATGGACGGCCGCCAACCCCACCACCCACAGCCGGCCAGGCTCCTATCCAGTGTCTCTTCTGGGGACACCCTCGGGGCTGCTCTCTTCCCTCCCGCAAAGTACCCGCCTGTGGCTAGGAACACCCCCTGGAGCGAGGTCCCCCTGGCCCCTGGGCCCCAGCCAGGAGGGAGTCGCTCCCACCCCCAGGGGTCAGCACAAGGCCCCTCAGAGCCACCGTCGCCCCTGGGCCACAGTGCCACATGCAGTGCCCTTTATAAGCGGGGGCTGACTTTGGAGTAGGAGCCTAGCTAGGCCTTGGAGGGATCCGGCAGGAAGCTGAGATTTTTGAGTTAAGGAGCAGGAGGGGTGGACTTCTCTGGTCCTGCCCCGGGCAGCCCCAGGCTTTCGGAAGGCAGAGGGCCAGGCAGTGGGTGGGGCTGCTCAGACCCAGCCCTGCTGTCAATCATCCTGCCAACCGTCCCCTCACCCACCAGGCTGTCTTTGATCCACCCGGATGGGCAGGGATGGTGCTCAGCTAGGTTTTCTCTGGAGCCTGTGCCTGGGGGTGGGGTGGGGCTCAGCCTCACAGCGGCCCTCGTGTCCTGTGTCCCTGACAGAGTCCAAGCTCCCCTCCACTGGTCTCAGGACAGAATGGTGCAGGCCGCCCCCGGAGAGGTGGAGCCAAGCGCCCGATACTCCGCCTTACAAACCCCCTCGGAAGGGTGCTGGGTTCCCTCTGGAAAGAGAAGGGGCCTCAGCTCACCTGGCAGGGTATCTGCATCCCCGCGTTTTCTGAGGTTGGCAGTGCCAAACCACTGGATAACGTCCGTGGCTCCTGGAGCCATCCTACCCACACAGGAGCGCCCACTGCAAACCTCGCTGACCGCCATCCCCGGGCTGGGTGTGGTCTGAGCCAGGCAGAGGCCCCTGCAGGGCCGAGGGACACCAGCCACGGTGAGGCAGGACCTGTAGCCCAATAGCTCACTGCACATTTGGCCCCCAGGCCTGTCCGGTCTCACGCACGTCCTGCCGGGTCCGCCAGGCAGGGAGGAGCTCAGAGCTAGTCCCTGGGCTGCCGTCTTCTGCCACACGAGGCCTGCACCTTAGTGCCCCGTCTCTGCCAGGCCCCTTTGCTGGGTCGCCCTTCACAGTTTTACTGGCCCCTTTCGAACTCTGCTTCTGCCCTTCAACCACGGGCTTCCCATGGCACTGCCCAGGCGGATGGTCACTCAGAGCCATCCGAGCTTCACACACCCACAGAGGCCGAAGTAAGTGGCTCCCTACGGCCTGCCAGGTACTGGGTCTGCCTTCTCAGGCCTTCCTCACTCTTCTCCCCGTCTTCTGGCTTTTCTCCATGGAAAGGGGTCTTCCCACAGTCATGCACCCCCAGGAACCGCTGGCGGGGGGAGGGGCAGGGCCACAAAGGCGGACAAAGCCCTGCCTTCCCTCTCAGGCCGTGTTTTCACTGGGGGGTCGGGGGGACAGGAAACGCCTGCCTTGTGTGTCTGTGCTGCTCATGACAAGTGGAAAACAATCATGAGGGGCAGGGGACCCCGAGTGAGGGGGTGGTCTGTGGTTGTACATGGGTTGGTCAGGAAGACACCTTGAGGAGGTGACATTTCAATAAAGACCTGAGAAAAGTGAGTTAACAAGGCTTGCAGCTACCTGGGCGAGTGTCACGTCCTGCGTGGCAAGGGCAAATGGGACTCGAGAGGGGCGACGCAGATTGAATAAGAACAAGAGACAGAAGTAAGATAAGAGCGAGACCAAGGGACTCAGCCAAAGACGACTGAGCCCTGAATCGGATCTGCGCATAGCTTTTATTGTAAATTTTTAAGGAAGTAAACTGCAGTAAATCATTAACCGTGTATACGTATGTGCCTTAGGCTCCTTTTCCATTAATCCGGATAGCCATCTTTGTTTTGTGTCCCAAGGGTCCGGCCATCCTCACCACATGCCTTAGTAAATAGTAAGCACCCTCCGGGTGCAGCAAGGAGACAATAGGAGCAGATAAACAAGTTTATGCTTCACTAAGGCCAGCTTGCAAGCCCTTCAATGTTGGGGACCATGACCTTCAACAGGCGAGTTTCTAGGCAGAGAGAGAGGGGCAAATGCAGGGTTCTGAGAGGGAGGGCCTGCGGCAGCCGGGGGGAAGGGAGGACAGGGGGTGCTGGAGGAGGTGGAGGTGTGCACAGCATCACCTGGGCCTTCCAGCAGAGGCGTCACTGGCCCTCTGGTGCGTTAAGAAATGTATCTGGTCTCTGTCCCTCCTCCCCAACACAGCTCCTAACACCTTTGGGGACCCCAGGCTTAGGGCTGCAGTCATCTGAGGAGTCACCTGTTCTTCACCTGCTGGCTGGGACTATTATGAGAAACTGCCAGGTGGCCTCTGTGCAGCTTTGGCCTCCCTGGCAGCATGATGGCTGTGTTTCAAAGGCGACTGTCCCCAGAAAGCCAGGCAGACACTGTCTCACAGTTTGTGACCCAGCCTCAGAAGTCAAACAACATCCCCGTGCCAAGTGGCACCCCGCCTGGACTTGGGAAGAGGGACCAGAGCCCCCCTCTCTGCAGGAGGATGTCAAAACTGGGGGTGAGACGAGACCCCTTTGCCGCTGACTCTGGAAAACGCACTTTGCCCGAGGACAGCGGGAATATGGCTGAATGTCTGCCACACGGGTTACACAGTGTGTCCAGGGCACAACCTCTGACCTCCGAGCAGGAGAGACGGCTCCCACTCTGTGACTGCCGTTGCCCTGGGGGGCGGGTGCTTGGCCTCCCTGTGGGAGTGACCCCTGTGGGAGAGACGGCCTTTGGCAGGCCTGGAGGGTACAGGTGTCGGTGGGGAGGAGGGGCAAAAGCAGCACCCGGGCTGCCTTATTCACCCTGGACAGGATGCGATGGGACCCCAGGCCCAGGTCCTCCAGGTGGCCCAGGTGCCAAAGGCCTTGGAAAGCAGTTCCAATGAGGCAGGAATGATGCTTTATGTGGACGCAAAAGGGACTGAGCCCAAATGTCTCCGTTGATAACAGGAGCTGGCGTTCATCCTCCGCCTGACTGTCAGGAGGCTTGGACCCAGGCGGTTTTCTCCGACTGCCACCTTGGCTGTCTCCCTGCGGAGGGAGCACAGTGTCCCCACACCCAGCCAAAGACTCGTTTCTCCAGCTCATTAATCTGGAAAGCTCTCTATGGCAGCAGCCCTGCCCACCCCCAGCTCTGTGATGGGAGACTGTTGGCTCAGCCAATGGCGGTAAACGGCGGCCTTATTCTAACACAAGATTCAAACACATGCACAGTGTGTGCCTCCAGGGGGTGGGCGAGGGTCCTCATGAATTGTTTCCTCTTTCAAGTGCAGGACACAGGTTCCTCGGGACACAGCAGGAACTGTGGACGAGGAGAGGCACATGCGACACCAAGGGCTCAGAAAACAAGTTGTTTTTCACGGACTTGCTCGGCCCAGCTCACCTGCCGGTTCAAACCGACCATCTTCCTGACCCGTAACGTGTGAGGACAAACATATGGGGTCCCTTGGTTTCTTCCATGTCTTTTTGCTCTGGCCTGGGCGATGTGTTTAAAACCAAAGGTGACAATGACATGGGGTGTTTAGCAAGTAATGGAACATTAATTCTAGCCCTGTGATTCTTGTCTCCAGACAGAGAAAATGTTACACAGGCCTGGAGGGTTCGGGAGGGGTTTCTTCACAGACTGGATGGCCTGTGAACAGCAGACATTTTTTGCTCGCCTTTCTGGAGGCTGGCAGCCTGAGTGTCGGGTGCCAGCCTGGCTGGATCCTGGTGAGCGCTGTCTTCCAGGTTGCAGATCCTCACATGGTAGAAGGGCACAGATCCCCACCCCCCGAGGGCCGCGCCCCCGTGACCTAAGTGCCTCCTAAAGGCACCACCTCCTAACAATATCACATTGGATGCAAGGATGGGGATACAGACATTCAGACGGTAGCAGAAGGGGTGACAAGTGACCAGAGTGACTTGGACAATCAGATGGCTCTCTTCCCGAGGGTCTGTGACAGGCAGGGCACTGCCGGGAGTGAAATCGTGAAGGGGACATGGCGCCTGCGTGGGATCCCTCAGCAGGCCCCCTCCCTTAATAATAATGAAACCCTTGACACGTGGCTGTCTAGACCAGTTCAGGGTTTGAGTGGCAGCCTCATGAACGACTTCCGTTCCAGGAAGGTAGTTTTAAAAAGAGCAGGCAAGGGCCGGCCGAGTGGCGTGGTGGTTAAGCGCTGGCTTGGGATGCCAGCGGCCCCAGTTCGGATCCCACATATGAGGGCCAGTGACACTGCCCTCTAATAAATAAATAAATAAATAAATAAATAAATAGCGAGCAGGCAAGCCCTTCCTCTTTTTTCCCTCTGTTGACTGGAATGTGGACATGATGACCGGAGCTGGAGCTGCCATCCTGGGCCATGAGCCATGAGATGATATATATATATATATATATTTTTTTTAAAGATTTTATTGGGGAACTGGGGAAGGGGAACAGATAAGTTGCTGTCTTTTTGTTCCTCAGTCTAGTTGTGGAGGACGCCGCCCCACTGACCCATGTTGGTATCATCATTGCGCTCTTCCCGGATGAGGCAGATCGGTGGCCAGCCTCTGGATGGTTGCTCACCGCGGCTATTGGCCGCTCACGCTGGCTGCCAGCCGCTCACTGTAGCCTATGGCAGCCCACTGCAGTAGAGGCTGCAGCCTACACCATCGCCGGGCCTCGCACAGCCCAGCTCCAGGTGGAGCTTCCGTTAGCTGCAGAGGACAGCATGACTGGCCCTCATATGTGGGATCCGAACCGGGGCCACCAGCATCCCAAAACCAGCTCCCAACCAGTGCGCCACTCGGCTGGCCCATGAGGTGATCTTGAGAATAAAAGCCACACACAGCTGAGCACAGGACTGATGGCATTTGCGCCCCACATGCTCCAGCCTCCGCAGGGGCCCTGGACTTCCTACCTCCCAGGCTGAGTTGCTGGGAGCCGTCAGCACCCCCATATATGACAAGGTTTCATGGTCGGTTATAGTCTCCATGCCTGTGAACCCATGTGCCTTTTCTCTACATCAGATCCTATAGGAGACAGTACTTTCACTGTATTTATGGCAAGTTCTTGTGGTACCCCAATGAGATAACTGCACAGCCAACGACGGGTAAGATCTAGAAAAGAGGGGAGACAACCTAAGTCAGGCCGTAATTCCGTGGGGACCCCAGGACTAAGAAATAGGGGACTCAAGCCCCTTGGAAACAGGCCCAGACCCCTGGCCACATAAGCCAAAAAGCCTGGCTGTGAGTAACTGATAATAACATCAATCCATTAAGATCGTTTGCCTAAGATAACCACAGTGAAAAGTCTCCAGGCTATGAGAGTTCCGATAAGGGACAACTTGCTGACCATGAGCTATGTTAATCTATAGCCTTAATTGGATTCTTTGCCTTATACATTATTGTAGCAACAGACACTGAAGCTTTAGCTCAAATATATGCCCTGTGAGTCTTACTGCTGGAATCCGGGACTAGATAGTCAAGGTAGCCATGGTAACCATTCTTCAGGTGATATGTAGAAACTGAGTCTGGGTCATAAAGAGATTATCATAGATGAGATTATCCTTAACCGTAGAAAAGGTCACAGTGTGCCCTGGGGAGAACAATTATAAGGACTGAAAGTCTTAAGAGAAAAATACATCAAAACTATGTGGAACTTAAACTTGTGATTGGATAATGGTCCAAAGTCCCTATAAAAAGGACATGTTATTACAATAAAGTGTGACACTTTTTTCTCTTTAACTCCCCTGGTGTCTCCACTGTCTCCCTTCTTTATTTTCCTCCTCCACCGACGCCGTCTCCACCTGAGGGAAACCCTGGTCAGCGGAGGCTGGTCCCCCGAACTGAGAAAACTGCTCTTGTGCATTTCTTTTATTTCTGTTTCTCTCCAAACCCCCTGGAAATGGCAAAATGGCACAACCCCAGGCAGATCTGAGAAGAGGATGGGGACATAGGCAGGTATCAGTGGAGCGGTGACTTTAGTGGGCTTCCAGAAAATAAAAAACAGGTGAGATCACATTGGAGCCTGCAGCCCAGTACGTGTGCAGAAGGCAGCTTGGGTGGAGGTGCCAGCCTTCCTGAGCTCCTGAGTCTGAAGATGAGAACAGGAGAAGGTCAGGGCCTTTATTGGGGTGGGGGCGGGGCGGTGTCCATAGAACACCTACCCCAGGCTCCGCCATGAGGCTTGCAGCGCTGGGTTTGCACCTGGAAGTGACCTTAGGGAGAGGCTCGGAGCCCACCCGAGTAAAGCCCTCCTTGCTTGGGTCTTTCTGTGGGGTGGGGAGGCCGGGCACCCTCTAGTGAGGACTGCCAGTTACTGTGAGTCACCCTTAGGGAGAGCTGAAGCCAGGCTTCCCAGGAAAGGGCAAGGCCCACTGAGTAAACAGCCCGAGAACCACAGCGAGAGCCCTTGCCAGCTGTCTGCAGGCGTCGGTCTTGTCTTTCATTTGTACGTGTCAACAGGCAACCAAGGAAAACAGCCGACACAAGAGAGAAAGACCCAGATAAACAAAAGCAACAGCTGTCCTGGGAAGACACAAGACAAGCAACGCGGGGAATTTAAGAACCCTGATTCACATCTCAGGGACAAACGAGGATGTACTCTATTCACAAAACAAGGTCAGGGTAAGCTAGAGAAAGGAAAAATCAGGGAACAAGAAAACGTTCATGGAGATTAAATGATGATTGACCAAAAAGGAAACAAAACAAAACAAAACAAAAAAACAGGAGAAGGGTTGGAAAATACAGTCAAAGAAACTTCCCAGACTGTTGGGCAAAATGACGGAAAACATGAGAGGAAAGTTAAGGGATGTATGGCAGCGTCAGTCCAGCGTGTCCGAACCTGTCATTAGAAGGTCAAAAAGAAAGCATAGGAGGGCCGGCCGAGTAGCACGGTGGTTAAGCGCTGGCTTGGGACTCCAGTGGCCCTGGTTCAGGTCCCACATATGAGGGCCAGTGACACTGCCCTCAAAAAAAAAAAAAAAAAGAAAGCACAGAACAAATGGAGGGTAAGTGTATTGTTCCTTATTGCTGCTGTAACAAACTGAG
Organism: Aselliscus stoliczkanus; assembly: GCA_033961575.1. Classification (NCBI taxonomy): domain Eukaryota; kingdom Metazoa; phylum Chordata; class Mammalia; order Chiroptera; family Hipposideridae; genus Aselliscus; species Aselliscus stoliczkanus. The sequence continues at coordinate 34,189,759 of CM066741.1, forward strand.
CGACTTGTTATCTGATAGTTCTGGAGGTCAGAGGTTCTAACCAAGGTGTCCGCCAGGCTAGTTCCTTTTGGAGGCTCTCCAGGACAGAACCTGTGTCCTGGCCTTTTCCGGCATCTGGAGGCGCCCACAGTCCTTGGCTTGTGGCCCCTTCCTCCACCTTCGAGGCCAGCATGCAGCATCTTCAAGTTTCCCTCTCCGACTACGGTCCCTGTTCCCATCATGGGACTGCCCTCTCTCCCTCTTCTCTGATTTTGACCCTATTGCCGCCCTCCTATGAGGACCGTTGTGATGACACTGGGCCACTTGGATAACCCAGGAAAATCTCCCCACCTTAAAATCCGTAACCTAATCACATCAGCAAAGTCCCCTTTTCCACGCAATAGAATATATTCACAGGCTGCTTGTGGACATCTTTGGTGGGGGAAAGAAAGGGGGTTTTTAGTCTGTCGACTACAGTGGGAAATAAAGCAATGATGGGGGAACACTTCCCAGAGTGGAAAATGGGGGGAAACCTTTAAAATGAGAAAAGCCCCTGAGGTGGTACTTAATAAGATGAGAAAGGATCCATACCTGGGCACTCTGTCGTGAAGATTTAGAAAGAGAAGGAGGCAGCCGTAGGAGGACAAGGGCCCAGGTCCCTGGCAGACCCCCCTCCCCATGACGATGGTATGCTAGGGGGGAAATAGGAGACTCCCTTCAGGCTGGAGGGAAAATTATCTTGACTCTACAATGCAGAAAAAAATATATATATATTTAATGCTAACAAAGGATTCTGAAAGTTAACCTCCCATGGACTTATTTAAAGGACATATAACCTGAGATGGACTCTGGCCACGGGAAAATGGACATCAAGGAAAAGAAAAATAAGGACATCCCCAAACTGTAGAGCTAAGTCCGTGCTACAGTGAAAAGATAATTCTGTACCAGAAACGCTAAGATGACTCAGTGTTACGAAAGCTGCTGTTAAAACGCCCACATTCATACATGAAGGAGGAAAAAAATGATGCTTCCATTGGTATTCATTACACAGACATACAGATCCCACCCTTATCATTTAAGGACGTGCAGCCTATGTGACAAACTATAAAGCAGGTGAACGAAGTGCTTCCGGGGCATGTCAGGCAGCAGAGATCCGAGGCGGGGCCGGGGGTGGGGGGCATGTGTGACTCGGATGCACCTGAGTGGTGGCCAACCAGGGGTCAGCTTTACAATCACCTGCTAAGCTGGATATTTATATTTTAAACATTGTCCTGGATGTATATTCCCCAATTAAAAAAAATAGAGACAAAGAAGGAAAGAAGGGAGAGCAGGTATGGAAACACTTTCATGTAGGTTTGCTGAGAAAGGATGGTTCCTGGAGGAGGGCCTGTGAAGTTGAGACTTTTTTTCCCTAGTTTTTTTTTTTTCTGAGGGCAGTGTCACTGGCCCTCATATGTGGGATCCGAACAGGGGCCGCTGGCTTCCTAAGCCAGCGCTTAACCACTGCGCCACTCAGCCGGCCCTTCCCTAGTTCTTTTGTGTATTTATGACCTCTTCCCCACCTCCGTCCAGTCCTCGTGGGCCTATGGGGAACTCGGGCAGGAGCTGGCAGAGGAAACCCCTCCGGAAGCTGTCTCATCCGGGCTTCCCAGGCAGCCTCGGCCTCTGACCCACACAGGGCACTGTGCTGGCCAGCTGGACCAGACCCAGGTCTCCTTACCGGGGATTTGCCTCCAGGTTGCTTCGTCCGTCCGCAAGGCCGCCAGGTACTGTGAATTTTACCATGCGGGATGCTCAATGTTTTGTGTGTTCTTATAAATATTCTTGAGCTGGTTTCTAAGAGGCAATTAAGTGATGTAGAAGTCCTTTGATCTTTGAGGGGTCTTGCTTTTATGATTTGCCAGGGAGGTTTGGAGCTGTGCTCAGGCGAGGCCCTAGCGTCTGGACTAACTGCTGAGTCCTGTATCCAATACCCAGGGAACGGTGCCATTCCAGACTGGCCGGTGGGAGCCCCGTGAGGGCACCTGCCACCATTCTGTCCTCCGTCAGCGTACAGACGGCCAGGGAACTCTCTTGGCAGTAGTTGCCTTTTCAGTCCTTTATCCTGAAAACCCTGGACTCCCAGCTCCATGTCCTCAACTTGGGGAGTCCTCCCTACTCCCCTCAGGCAGTGAGGGGCTGTTGGGGGCCTTAACCCATCCATGTCTTATCTCCCAGGTGTCCTGCTGTCCATCCTTGCCTGATGTCCTGCTGTTCATCTAGCTTGTCCAGTTGTGTTAGCTTCGGGGGTGGGGCGTGGGAGGGGTGTGTGTGGCCCCTGCTACTCCATCCTGGGTAGAAGGGGAGGCAGAGAGGGTTGGTTTCCATGGAAGCATGGTCCTCTAATGGCAGTGATCGGGTAGACATGGAAACTCGATGAGGCGGGGGGCAACCCCTGGCGAGGACGGTGGGGGTGGTGCATCAGTGGGGTTTGGGCTGTACCCTGGGTAGGTCCGCCCACTCTGGGGACAGGAGAGAAGGCTCTGGGCACAGGGCTGGGAAGGGGGGGGCGGGGCTCAGGATTTCTCTCTGCTGCCTCTCTTGGCCTGAGGATAGAAGAGGCAGTGGCCAAGGGCAGTGGAGAACTTGTGGACCAGGGGGGCGGGCAGGCAATGTCCAGAGGGCCTCAGGCAGCTGGAGGGCGGGCAGGCGATGTCCAGAGGGCCTCAGGCAGCTGGAGGGTGGGCAGGCGATGTCCAGAGGGCCTCAGACAGCTGCGTAGCCCAGGTGGGGCGATCACCCCACCAGGACCCATCTCCATCACGTTTCCCTCAGGCCCCAGCACTGGGCCAATCATCCACGGCCAGCCTTGCTGGTCTGCCCCTTAACATATATGTCTGTCATGACATTCATAAGAGCAACATGTCTGTTTTGATCAAAGAGCCGCTGTGCCTGGGACTCTCAGCGACCTCAGCACCACGCTGTCAGCATCAGCAGGACATTCAAATGGATGTGGGCCTTGCCACCATGGGACCTGGACATGAGAGAAGGAGCGGGTGCAAAGCAGGGAGGCAGCTGGCAGGGGCTGGATCCTGTGGGTACGCCATCAGAGGTGGCAGGAATGGGGAAGGGACTTCTTCTGAGTTGGGGCGTGACACGCGCAGAGCTACCCTGGGTCCATGGGGCAGGACCCGCGGGGCCTGAAGCTGCTTCTGAGCAGAAATGAGAAACAGGTTTGCTGGTGAGTCAGTAGCTGGAACCCAAAGAGCCAGCCAGGCCTCTTTGAGGTCCGCTTTTTCCCTCAGCCCTGCAGACTGGGCGGCCGCTCCGGCGCCCTGCCCCTGGACCACAGCTCGGCCACAGCTCACGACAGGGACCAGCGGTAGCAGCACTTGCTGGATCCGACCTGAACCCCACCAAAGAGCAGTGGCCTGCTGGGTGCCTTCCTGTGAGGGGGCCACCCCCCCCCCTTGTTGTGTCTAGACAGCAGACACGACCAGGGCTGGCAGGGGTCGGGTGGGGGGGAGGGGGGAGTCTGGCCAAAGCTCTGTCTGAAATCTTGTTCAAAACCACAGTCAGGGCGGACTAGCTGGAAAACAGCCCTTTCCTGGAGACCTCAGGGCCCTGCCTCTTCGAATCACCCGCCACTTCCTTCCTCTGTATATCTTAGCACGCCACCAAGGGACTGTGTGTATTGTTGTTTCTTTTAAGTCTTTGTCTCTGTTTTGTTCCTCTGTGAGTTGGAGGCTAGCGGGTGGGGCTGGTTCTAAGGGGCCTTTGTGAGGGGAAAGGATATTGGGGGCGACTTGGGTTTTCTCTGCAAGTGAAAAGCCTCTGGTCGTAAGAATGAAAAGGAAGGTCTCCTGAGGGCCACAGCTGGGGCCGTTCACGAGGGAGGTCAGGCTTAATCTCAAAACAGCCTCAGGAGGCACGGAAGACAGGTCAGGACTTGAAGGGTCAGAGAAGCTGGGGGCTGGCCAAGGTTCCCCACCCCCCAAGTCCAGGCTCTTTCCTGGATGTCCACACGCCCTCCAATGCCTGTGGCAGGCCAGGGACAGTCTCCACCCCTGGACCTTCAGAGCCTGTTTCCCGTAAAGCCAAGGGACCTTTGGCTTGTTAGTTTTCTTTCTCTTCGGGTAAACAGAATACAAGCGAGTTTCTCAAGCTTCTTTGGCTGTGACTCACAGGAGATGACACTATTGACATGGCAATTCTGCACACACATATATGTATATATGCACGCATGCATGTATACATGGACATGTGTATTCACACGTACCTATAACACACACAATTTTCACCAAAAATATCCTGTGTGACGCACTCACCTCACATGCGATACACTCAGATTTTTGTATGTGTGCATGCGTGGAGAGATGCATACATATATGTATATCTATGCCACTCCACATGTGATAGCGCCCACGTTCTACTGAGAGCAGCTCACTGAGCTATGTCCGCACGAACGGGTCACGACCTGAGGTTTGGCAAACCCTGAAAAGGAAGGAGTCATGTTTGTGGGGCCCCAGTAGTCCAAGGGGAGGAGGGGGGCCGCTGCACCACTGCTCCCCCCCTATGGCTCCCTCCCTCCCCCAGCCAAGGACACAGCGTTGGCCCCGGAGGGAGGAATGAATGAATGTTCGTGTGAGAGTTACCCCTGAGCTCTGCGGGCTAAGTGTTTTGCGGTGGGGGATTCAGGGAGGAGGAACTCGAGGCCACGCCTCCGAAGACAGAAGTCCAGGTGGCAACACACTCCCCACCCCGCGTGTGAGCTCACGTCCTCTAAATATGGGTGATCGTGATAATAATCGAGGCCCCCCCCAACTCCAGTAGTGCTCGGAGGATGGAGTTTATCTCGACACCTGGTGTGGCAGGAGGCGCAGGGCAGAGGTGCTTCGATCTAATCCACGGGTTCAGGCCGGCTGGCCCCTCCCCGCCTCCCAGGCACACGTGGGGACGCAGCTGAGTGGGAGGAGCTGAAGGCGGGCAGCTCAGCAACCCCTGGGGCCCTGGGCAGGGGGTGTGGGACCCAGGAGGCTTGGCGCTTGGGGGAAAGGACTGAGGCGCTCTTTCTAATAGTTACTACCCTGCGGGGCGCTTAGAGCCAGTGATGCCACTAAATATCCAGCAGCTGCCCCCCCCCCCAGCCCAGGCTGCAGCCCCTGCAGGCTGGCCTCCGGGTGGGTTACACAACCACAGGGTGGGGAGATAGGAGGGGGTGCAAAGTGCAGGCTGCCCGGCCCAGCTTGGCCAGACGAGGGGGTAGGTCACCAGCCCTGGTTCCCAGGGCCACTGGCGTGAGACTGGTTTTCCCCTGGGCTCTTACATGAAGAGTGGGCAAGGGCGAGAGGGGTGGAAGTAACTGATCTTTCTGTGGAAAGACAGCCACTGGACCAGGTCAGAGATACAGCCCAGCAGTTTCACAGGTTATTGCCTGCAGGGGCTGCCTGGCATGGGACAGCATCTTGGGGTGCTGGTCAGAGGGACCTGACAGGTGATTGGGATGGGGAATGCCGTCTGGCAGCTGGGTGCCTCTTCTCCACCTCTGGGTCCCCCTGCAGCCACCTCCAGTTCCCCCAGTGAGAGGGGAGGGGGTGGTGCTGGCTAAGAGCTGCTCAGAGCCTGAGTATCTGTGGGGCTGGGGCAGGCTGGGGTGCACCCCAGGAAAGAGTCTGCAAGAGGCAAGCCCTGGGACCCCTCCCCATCCCCCACCTTTCCATCTTATCCCTCCTTCCTGCTAGGGCTTCCTTCCACTAGAGATGCCAGGTTTAGCAAATGAAAATACAGGATGCCCCAGTACATTTGAATTCCAAAGAAACAATGAATATGTTTTTCCTGCATGCAAGCATGGCCCAAATGTTTCATGGGGCATCCTGCATTCTATTCAGCAGCCCTACGTCCTGGATGGACCCTGCTGAGACTGCAGGCCCGGAGGGGCCACCAAGCAGCACAGAACGGACAGGCCACCAAGCAGCACAGAACAGACAGGGCACGGGCCGGTCAGAGAGGTGAGGTTCTGTGAGCCCTGAAGGGACCCTGGACAGGGAAGCTGTGAGACCTCCCGGGGCCCTGCAAACCTTTGTGTGACTGGGCTGTGATCTCACGTGACCTTCTAGGAAATCCCCTCTACCGAAACTCACATGAAAAAGCCTCTGTTCCCACACCCTGTTCCCCGCTAGCACCCTGGTTGTGCAGTGGTCACCAGGTGCTCTCTGGGGGGAGGGGGGGACAGAGGAGGCTCACTCAGCTGCCCCCTGTGTACCCATCAGGGGGGATGGTTCTCTAGCAGTCCTGGTGCCACCTTATTTCTGTCCCCTCCTGACCTTTGGAACCTCAGACATAAGATTCAAGGGGAAGGGGACGACGATTGGGCACAAGGGGGAGTGAGCACCAGAGGCAGACACGGCCTCCAGAGAAGGCCTGTCTTTCTTGCTCCCCCACCGGGGCCTTGCTGTTGTCACCAACAGGTTGGCGTTAGGGGACAGGGGCCCCTCAAATCGTAGCCTCAGCAGAAGGAGGGATCCTAGTGGTAAGGCCCAGCTGAAAAGAATTCTGGGTTGCAGTTTGCAGCCAAAAGCCATTTAGAATGGTATCACTCAGGCGTTTTTCATCTGTAATTGCTCGAAGATACTGTTCAGACTTAGCTGAAGGGAAAGAGGAAAAAAATGTGTTGGCTCTGAGACTGGGTGACTGACTTTAGGCATCATTGGATCAGGGACTCAAAGCTGCACCCTGAGTAAATCTCTCCCTCTCCCCACCCCCTTGTCCCCCATCATTCTATTCTATCACCTCCCAACCCCCTTCTGACTTCTTTCTCCGCCCAGCTCCCCACAAGGTGGCAAGCTGAGAGCTCACGACAAAGTCTGAGTCCCCTTGGACTGCCCCCACCTCCCTTGGGTTGTGTGTCCAGCCCTGGACTGATGCACGCTTCTGGGAGGCACAGCTCTGGCCAACCGTGGGTCACCTGCCCACTCCTGCGCAGGCAGGAGTGAAGGGGGGAGTTGGGCAGACGGCTGCAAGCCCCTGTAATACACTCCCATGCTCAATTCTCTGCTTGCCTCTGAGTGCAGGAGTTTCTAACAGGGACCTCACCAGGAGAGAAGGGGGTTTGTCTGACAGTGGATTGAGCTAATCCTAGGTCCTTCGCACAAAACCTCCTAAGGTGACTTCTAACAAGCCACTCCCTGTGTCAGTGAGGATGCCTGGGGCATGATCCTGGCCAACAAGTCAGCCTCCTGCCAAAACCGACTGTAGGCCGAGCTGGTCCTGGGGGCTGTAGAACCGACCATCTCTGGTTCTCCTCCCCTCCAGACTGTGAAGAGATGACACGCCTGGGTCCTCACAGTTAGTGGGGTCATGTGGCCGGTTCTGGCAGTGCTCTGTGAGCAGAAGGGTTCTCTGTGAAGTCCAGCCTGACTCTCCAGGCCCTCTCTCCCCTGTCACGATGACCAGGTGGAAGGACCTTTCTCATCGCAGGGACCCCAGCCTGGACCCTCGCTGCACTTGTGGCTTCACCTCGGAATCCCTTCTGTGCCTCCCGACAGACTGCGGACTCCTGGAGGGCAGGTCCGGGGTCCAGCCTGACCGTCCCCTCTTCCCCACCCATGCCTGGGGAATTTCATCTGCACACAGTACCACGTTTAGCAGAACTTCGATGCTTTCCACCCGTGGGAGAGGCACGCAGGACCAAGACACCTTTCCCCACTCTCGCGTCCGCCCCCATCTTTGTGGGGGAACCCAGAACGCCGCGGGGGAGAGGGGGGCACCCTGAAACCCGCCGCACACGCACGCAGTCGCCCTCTGGTGGCAGATGCGGCCCCCTTGCAGGCAGCAGGAAGGGGTGGCCGGCTCTGATCGCGCTGTCCCTTCGCTGTCCCGGGAACCCCCCCTTTCCCCCCCTCCCACTGCCGCGGAGACAGCGGAAAGTGCAAGTCAGAGAGCGTGGCTCAAGGTCGTGGTGACCTGCCAGGGAGGGCGGAGCCTGCGGGCCGACCCGGAGACGCCCCACAGCAGTGTCACCGCCACCCTGCCACCACAGCTGTGCTAAGCTGCCCCAGCATGCGCCTCCGCGGCGCCCCACCCCCACCCCAGCTTTACCCAGAGCCTATTTTCAAACTTGGAAGCTGGTTGGAGACCAGTTTGCAAAGAAGGATCTTTCATTTACAAAAAAAAAAAAAAAAAGAAAGAAAAGAAAAGTGCATGAATGAAAGACAAAGCAAGGGACATTAACATATTAGCATAGGGACTAGTCATTAGCCACAGAACCCCCTGAATAGCAGCTGAATGCCTGTACGGACAGACGCTGGTGGCGATGACAGTGCTTGCGACCTTTTACGGCTTGAGCACCTATGGCACTTCCCCAACCACCTTACACACACTGTGTGTATCCTCACAACACCCCCAGGGTGTGAATCATGATCCGAACAACCCCTTGTCTTGCGGGGTAACACGTCACCCTAAGGCCCTCATTCTCATCGAGCAGGCCTAGGCTTGCTGGTCTTCGGTTTCATCCTTACCGCACCCGGCGGCTGTGTACAAACCACCCAAACTCGGTGGCTTCACCGTGACGTTTGTTTTGCTCGTGCACCTGCATTCCCACAGGGCCTCGGCAGGGGGCTCTGTTTTAAAGACTAGAAACCTTTTCTCTGTCTGGGGCCACCTGGACCTGGCTCTCTCAGGTGGTGCTGGCTGCCAGAGCCCACAGAATCACCCGTTGTGTTGGGCCATTCTGTGCCTTCACAGGGCACCAAGATCCCTAATGAGAAAATGCCCCCGTCTAAGTCGTCCAAAATGACTCAGCTGTTACATTAGATGGAAGGCTGGCTTAGAAAGGGGACAGACTGGTAGCAGGGACTTGCACACAGCAGGGCTCACAGCGGAGTCCTGTGCGGCCCAGTCAACAGGGTCTAATTTTTTTTTTTTTTTGAGGGCAGTGTCACTGGCCCTCATATGTGGGACCCGAACCAGGGCCGCTGGCTTCCCAAGCCAGTGCTTAACCACCACGCCACTCAGCTTGCCCAACAGGGTCTAATTTACATTCAAACTCAAAACAGCCCCAGCTGGTCTGCAGCAGATGGAGGGAGAGCCAAGACTCAGAGAGGCCAGCTGGGTGTCAACTTCTGGGAGGGGGACCCGAGGCCTGCAGGATGATGGCTCTCCTGTATGTATTTATCAAAGCTTGATATTTTTTCCCTTCTATTTCATTTACATTTATCTTTATCCTTATATGTGTGTGTGTCTTTTAAAACGCAGTCTGCACATCTTATTTTTCTGTTTCTAACTTCTCATGCTGACGACTCATCTTGTATATATTCATTCCTTCCTTGCTTCCTAATGAAAGTGGGCTGTCACTGTGTCCCCACCGTTTTGCAGGGCGGTTTTTCTCCTCGGCCCTGTCTGTGTCACTGTCACGCCAGTGTTGGTTTCCTAGGTGATCCAAAATTTACTGAGGACAGTGTTTTGAAGTTTCCAGTAGTTAGATTTTCTTTTTTTTTTTTTTTGAGGGCAATGTCACTGGCCCTCATATGTGGGACCTGAACTGGGGCTGCTGGCTTCCCAAGCTAGTGCTTAACCACCGCGCCACTCGGCTGGCCCTAGATTTTTTTTTTTTTTAAATTGAGCTATGGTTGACACATAGAGCATTTTAAAATTAAACTCTAGTAATTCACTTGTACATTTATTGCATTGAGGTTTTAGGCCCTCAATACACTTTCTGCTTCTTGGTGTTTATTGAGGTTTTCTGTGTGGCCCAATATGTAATCAATATTTATAAATATTTGTTGGACACTGGGATGGAAAGCAGTCTGTTTTTATATAAATTTGATGTAGATACGGCTCACAGGTCACTAGCCTATGACCACAAAGTAATATGCACATCCTTCTTATACTCAAATTACACACAAACTATGAAGGCATGATGACCCCCCACACACACACCCCCGTCCCCCCACTGCCAAGGGCACAGACCTCACAGAATATGGTTGGCCTCCCCATAGGAGCGGAAAGGCTGATGGGCACATGCCCAGCTCTAAGCCATACTTTGTCACCTGGACCAAGTAAAGCCCCCTTTGAGCCCCAGCCTGCCCTCCAAGACTTTCTCCTCAGCAGTTAGATGACTGCTAGCTGTCAGCCTAGGGCCCAGAAATTTATCATAAAGAAACCTGAGCTCTGAGCAACAGCAGTTCGATGCCCAGCCTGAGCTGAGCTGCAGCTGAGCTGTCAACAGGCAGCAGGATGGCTCAGCTAAAAAAAAAAAAAAAAGAAAGAAAAAGAAAAAAACAAACCTTTATGGCTTAGCTCCAGCCTTCACTGTCAATCCCAGGAGTTCAAGCCAAGTTTAGCGGATGAGAGAGAGAGAAAGAGACAGAGAGAGGGAGAGGGAGGGAGAAAGAGAGGGAGGGAGAGAGAAAGGTGGAGAGGGAGAGGGAGAGAGAGAGAGAGAGAGAGAGAGAGAGAGAGAGGAGCTGTCTGGCCTTTCCTAGGGTTACTCATCCCATCATGAGGCTCCGCCCTCCTGACCAAATCACCTCCCATAGGCCCCACCTCCTAAGACCATCACATTTTGGATGTAGGATCTCAACATGTGAATTTGGGGCAACACAAACATCCAGTCCCTAACAGAAATGAAAGACAAAAGAGCATTGTAAGTATTACACTGAGGCTTTCTGACGGGGCCCACCAATCCCATCCTCACTCGCTGTCATTCAATGTCCACCCTTTAGCATCCCACTGGAGGTCCGATGGCCTCAGCACACTTATAACAGGAGGTGCCTGACAAAGCTGCTACAAAGTCCTCAGAGTCACAGCGTCCGTGGCAGGAAACACCCAGGAGCGTTAACCAAGTAGGAAAGCATACCACATATGAGTGCCAGTGACACTGCCCTCAAAAACAAAAAAACAAAAAACAAAACTACTCAAATTAGCCCTAACCCTGGAGCCATTGAAACCACTTGTAAAGCACCCCCCAGAGGCAGAGGTTCTTGTTCACAGCTATTCACTTCTTTTCGGTAGAGATACTCTGAATGGGAGGCAGTGCTGAGGCACCCACAAAGGGATTTTTAAAAACATGGTACAAAACAAAAGATCTAACTAATGGAATTCTTTTTAAAGGAAAACTTGTTTTGGAATTTGACATGTTTGGTCTCCTTATCCATTTCCATTTTCCAGCGGGGAATGTGTGCATTGGGTGTTCCCCCAAAGTGCTGGTGGGTGGCACTGTAGCTGGGCTTTATTTTATAACCAACACAGGGTTAGGCCCAACCTTCTGACTTAGCGACTGTTGGGCTCGAGGTTTCAGATCACAATCACTAACCAGGAAAACCTAGGACTCCAGCAGCAACCTGTCAAGGCATTCGATTTGACAGCAGTACATCGTTGGTTTGGTCAAGTCAGTTTTACCGAGTGTTTTTTCCCCACCGGTATTAAAGAAACAAAACTTGAAAACCCTGGATTTTCCTGGAACCCCTGGCAGCCAAGCAGAGAAAGGCGGAAAGGGACAGTGAGAGAGCGCCCTCACAGCCGCCTACGCCCCATCCAAAGCCTCAGACCCGGCGTGGCGGCCCTGACCACCAGGGCGCAGCACTGGGCTGACCTTGGCTCCAAAGGCGGTTTATCTCTGCTTCACCCCAGAAGGCAAACACAAAAATCACTCATGGTCTCCAACTGGATTAAGTGTGAAGGGTAGAATTAGTACATATACTATTGTAGAATTTTAAAAACGACTAATCCACAGATTTAGAATTAGTACCAAAGGAACCGACTGCACCCCACTTCCGTCAGTGTAATTCACCCTGCGGGGGGGACCCTTTGCAGTCTTTCTTTACTGGCTGAAAAGATATTGAAAACCGAAAAGTGGTGAAAAGCCCTCCAAGACTGAATCTAAGGGGAGAAAATTGCTCCCCGAATTTTCTTATCATCATATGGGTCTTTTATTTACAACTGAAATGCAGCTCACAAACCCTAAGAACAAGCCCCCAATCCTACAAAAGCAGCAAAGCTTTTTTTTTTTTTTTTGAGGGCAGTGTCACTGGCCCTCATATGTGGGATCACAACCAGGGCAGCAGGCTTCCCAAGCCAGCGCTTAACCTCTGCGCCGCTCCCGGGCCCAGCAAAGCCTTTTTTATATGCGGATGAGCTACACATCCAAACAAATCTCCAGATGTAGTCTCCTAGGCGTTAGTACTCTTTTTTTTTCTCTTTTTTTTTTCTTTTTTTATTAGTTTCAGGTGTACAACACAATGCAATAGTTATACTGTTTACCCCCCAAAGTGAAAACCCCCCTCCCCTAGTTCACCACCCCACTCCCCCCCATATCATACATATCCATCACAACTCCCCTGACTCCCCTCCACAGCATACTCCACATCCCGTGACCATCCACATATTCAGTTGCAGTTGGCATACAATACTATACAACATCAGCTTCAGGTGTACAGTGCAGTGATCAAGCCTCTACTCCATCCATGAAGTGGTCTCCCTAACAAGACATGTGACTATCTGACATGCCACAAAATTTTTACAACATTATTATGTTCCCGGAACTGTGTTTCATATCCCTGTGGCAATATTGTAGTTGTCTATTTATGCCGTCTAATCCCTCCCCTTCTCCCTTCTCCCCACCCCCCTCTCAATTAGCAACCCTCAGTTTTTCCTCTACAGCTACGAGTCTGTTTACTTTGATCGTTCACTCAGCTCTTCAGACTCCACACACAAGTGAGGTCACATGGTACCTGTCCTTCTCCGACTGACTTATTTCTCGCAACATAATAGTCTCTTCACAACAATATCAATTACATTCCCAGAACTGCACCCATATCCCTGCGGCAACATTGTAGTCCCACATACACTGTCCAAAACCTTTCCCCTCTCCCTCTTCCCCACTCCCTCCCAACCAGCAACCATCAGTTTTTCCTTTATATCTGCTTGATATGACGTCTATCTTCTTAAATTGTCTCTCTGGGTTAGCTTGTTTACCCCTTTCTTTTGTTTAAAAAAGCCCTTTTAACATTTCTTGCAATGCTGGCTTGGTGGTAATGAATTCCTTAAGCTTATTCTTTTCTGAGAAACTCTTTATTTCTCCTTCAATTTTAAGTGATAGCCGTGCTGGGTAGAGCAATCTTGGTTGTAGGCCTTTATTTTGTGTCACTTTGAATATCTCCTGCCACTCCCTTCTGGCCTGCAGAGTTTCTGTAGACAAGTCCGCTGTTAGTCTAACAGGAGTTCCTTTGTATGTAACCTGCTGTCTTTCTCTTGCAGCCTCTAGGATTCTGTCTCTGTCTTTAACCTTTGCCATTTTAACTATGATGTGTCTTGGTGTGGACCTGTTTGGGTTCAGCTTGTTTGGAACCCTCTGCACTTCCTGGGCATGTATGTTGATTTCCTTTACCAGGGTAGGGAAGTTTTCAGTCATTATTTTTTCAAATACATTTTCAACCCCTTGCTTCTTCTCTTCTCCTTCTGGTATCCCTATGATTCGAAGGTGGTTGCGCTTCACCTTGTCCCATAGTGCTCTTAAACTATTTTCATTGTTTTTTATTCTTTGGTCTTTTTGCTGTGCCAACTGGGTGAGTTCTGCTATTTTGTCTTCCAAATCGCTGATCTGCTTCTCTGCTTCATCTACTCTACTGGTGATTCTTTCGAGTGTGTTCTTCATTTCAGTTATTCTATTCTTTAGTTCTAACAGGTTGTTTTTTATGGTTTCCCTATCCTTCTTTATGTCCTCGCTAAGTTCCTTAAACATTCTTATCATCAGTGTCCTAAACTGTGTCTCTGAAAGGTTGGATCCCTCTGTTTCATTTGGTTCCATTTCTGGAGGTTTCTTCTGATCTTTTACTTGTGACATGTTTCTTTGTTTTCCCATTCTGGCTGTCGCTCTGGGATTGCTTTGATGTATTAGATAGATCACCAGGAGAGCCCTGGCTGGATGATGCAGGCACACAGCTCACGGCCCAACACTCCCAGGAAAGCTCCCAGTCTCAGCCTGTCCCAATCAGCCGCTCGCAGATCAGGCCAAGCAGCCCGACAACCAATCACCAGCCTGGCAACTCTGTAAGCGGAGTGCAGAGAGCGGGGACTCCAGGAGGCTTGCGAACTCCCTGGTCTCAGTGAGCAGCCTGTTGGAGCCCGAGGGCACCCGCCCAGCGTTTCCCTGGCAACGCAGTATAAGCCGGGCAGAGGGTGGGGATCCAAGGCCGCAGGCGCACGCGCACGCACACACGCACACACGTACTTCTGCGCCAATTCCACCAGACCAATGAGGTCTCGGATCTGATCCTTCGTGGGAGGGCCCAAGCCCGACAAAATGGCGTCCTCCCCACACCATTCGTGTACAGGCTCCGCACCACGGGAACAACAGTTCAAAAACCTCCAGCCTTTGCACCAAAGGTGCTCAGCTCAGTCCGTCCCCGCAGGCTCCCGGCTCACACAGCCACTCCCTCCACCAGGAACCAGGTAAGTGCTCACCGGCGAGCAAGCCCTGGCGCCAGCCCCACTGATTCTCCAGCCGCTCTTAGCCTCACTGAGCTGAGCAAAGAGAGTCCTCACTAATTTACTGCCAGCTATCTTAGAACTTCTCTTCCCGGCAAAGGACCTCTGGGCTGGTGAGCCTGGTGTGCGGCCGGAGGGTCTCTCCCCCAACCAGACAAGCTTCCCACAGCTGGGGCTTCCCTCACGGGGCTCGCCCTCTCTCGTCTCCGCCCATCCTACCAGACCTGATGCAGCTTCCTCTTTAAGTTTTTCGTTTAGTGGTTCTGTTCCTCCAGTGTTCCGGGGACCTCCAGGGTTAAATGCTGTATAATTTGCTTGTAATTTTGGTGTGATCCTGGGAGGCAGTTAGCACAGCGTCTGTCTATTGCGCCATTTTACCGGAAGTCTCCCGTTAGTACTCTTTATGCCCAGAATGCAGGGTCTCCTGTACACCTGACCCGTCAGGAACACGGCTGTTGGCCTGTGTCACCCGAGGCCCAGGGGGGACACAGTGACTGAATGGGGCCAGGTTCATCACAGATTAAAGAAAGTTCCAGATGGGGCAGGGACTTGAGGGACAGCCACCTGCCGTGGGTGACGGAGGGGCCACAGCCAGCTGCTTCCCCTCAGGTGCCAGCCTTCTGTCCTCCTTCTCTTTGGTCCACACAAAGTCCTTTTGGGCCTAGCACTAAGATTTCTCCTTCCTCATAAATGCAAACCCTCTGGAACCTGGGGTGGGTGACTGGGGAGTATGTTTGTCCAAAAGCACCCAACTGTATGTTTTTTGTTTGTTTGTTTGTTTTTTAGCCGAGCCATCCTGCCACCAGTTGGCAGCTCAGCGGCAGCTCAGCTCGGGCTGGGCATCGAACTGCTGTTGCTCAGAGCTCAGCTCGCACTCTTGACTGTGCTCTTAACCAACTGAGCCACTCGGCCGGCCCTTCAACTGTACGTTTTTTATCTGTGCTTTTGCTGCACATAAAATATACCTCCATACAAGTAATTGTATTTAAAAAAAAAAAACAAAAACCTTCAGGTTTAAAGGCAAAATTGCTCACTTAAGCAGCCACACTGTAGAGTCCCAGCCATTCATGGAATTTGCAGACCTCAGCCACTTCACAGGTTGCGCCTTGGCTCAATGCGAGCCAGGTCCCCTGAGAAAGACCCTGCCTGCCCTGTGACCCCGTATGCCGAGGGTGACGGTGCCTGGGACAAGACTTGTCTGACAAATTTCTAGTCCCACATAACTAGTCGGGGACAGGAATACTTTGATAATTCAGGGTACTCCGTGCTGGCTCTGAGTTGTCACTAATTTCTGGGACTTAGAAATACCACCGTGACCCAGCAAAGTGGGGCCTTGCTGAAGTCAGATGATAAAAAGTGTTTTGTCTCAAGCATGGATGTCCATGGAATAGCTGGACTTGTGGGCTCATCCTATGGTCACTTCCTTGTTTCTTTTTTTTTTTTTTTTTTTTGAGGGCAGTGTCCCTGGCCCTCATAGGTGGGACCTGAACTGGGGCCGCTGGCTTCCCAAGCCAGCGCTTAACTACCGCGCCCCTCGGCCGGCCCTCTCTTCCTTGTTTCTGATGCATCTTTGGAAGAGTTCTACTCGGCCATGGACAGTCGCCACATCAGCTCTCCTGCCTTGGTGTGAAGGCTGTTTTGATAGGATGGAGAATGAAAGTGAAAGTCTTGGAATGAGAGTAAGACAGAGGTAACTAACTCAACATCCTGGGGGAACTGCAGAGATTAGCCGGGCTGTCAACAACTGCAGAGGTCTAAGGGAAGGTTCCTGACATGTCCCCATGTCCCTGGCCTGTTTGCCCTGCACAGAGCACAGAGGCATGATGGAGAAAAACCGCAGGTCGTAGGAAACCTAACAAACGGTGACCCCATTTGCAGCTGCCCTTCTAGATGAAGCATCTTGACTGGGTGCCGACAGATGACTTTGCATCTGGGTCAGTGGGCAAGGGCCATCAGAGATGGTTTTGAGTGCCAGCAGCACGCCTCCCCTGCCTCAGGGTCTGCCACGTTCCTGCCCTCTGCCATGACAGCGCTGGCAGAGACCCCAGGAGCAACTCACATCGATGTCATTATTTTGCTGATTGCACCGGCCTCAGAATGACCCAGACGTGGGAGAAAACTCCACAAGTATTCAGTGTCCAACCACGTTGGTGACGTCGCTGGGGAGCCTAGGGAGCGTCTCAGGACACCCCAACAAAGGGAAAGGTACATCATCGCGGAGCGCTCGCTGAGATTTCGCCTTTGGAAGGCAACCTATTCGCTATTTGAGTGCGTTACTCCACTGCGCTCCCCAAGGAACCAGGAAGGCCTCTAGCTGTGAGCGGGAGTCCCTGGTCTCATAGCTTAACAGAGCCAGCAGTGTTCAGGGGTTGGTGGCCGACGGCCAGGCTGAAGACAGGCCCAGTGGGTGAACCACAGTAGAGAGCTGTAAACTCTGGAAGAAAGCCCGCCATGGCTTCCTCTGCTTATGACGATTTTCCTTTCTAAGAAACAGCTTCCGGCATACAGCTGGGTCCTGCAGGGGCTGATCAGCTGACTGATCCTGAGCCACCCATCATAACCCGCCCACCTACAAAGCCAGGCACAGACAGCTGCAATCTATCGCCTAGAAGGGGCGGAGCATGAGCAGCTGGGCGTGAGCAGGTGGCCCCGAAGGTGGGACACACCCTGCTGCTTGTGGTCTCCTTTCCCCTATCTACACCTCAGTGGACATCCCCATGACCAGATGGCTGAGGACACCTGCTTTCAGATGGCTCCCTGGGACTTGCTGGTTCCAGCTGAGAATATTACATTCCCAATCTGGAATATTTTTGGATGATGGTGTCACCCCAGCCTCAGCAGAACAGAAGTTCCTTTTTCTGGACTAAAAGGCAGCCAGAAGAATTAACCTACATGGTGATTCTTTATAGGGGAGGAACCTCCCCCCTAACTCGGGGACACTTGGCAATGCCTAGAGACATTTTTAGCTGTCACATCTTGGTGGAGAGCACTAGAGGTCCGTCACAGAAGCTGCTAAATATCTCATGGTGCACACAGGTCGGTCCCTTACAAAAAAGAGTTATCTGGCCCCAAATGTCATTAGTGCCACTGTTGAGAAATCCTGACTGGCCCTGATTTTTGGCTGGGGATGAATAGTGTGACACGATGGTCCAGACCTTGGAAAGATATGGTGACAGGGAGGTATGGTGACAAAGGGAAGGTATGGTGACAAAGGAAAGATGTGGCCCCACGAATGTGCACAGAGCGTGGAGCTCTCTGACACATGTTTAGCCTCCTGACCAGCACCCCGTGCCGATGGGGCTGCCAGGGGCCAGGCAGACAGGTTGGTCTATTGTGTCCTGTCAGCCGTCCTTCGTCAGCCACCGTGATGTTTGCTCGCTGGGCACCCAGGTCACTGCTGTGCCTGAGTGACCTCCGATGGCAGAGATGGGTGCCGAGCCTCCCGTGTGGCTCCTTCTTGGGGACGGCCAGCTGGCCCCACGATGGCCCTCTTCCGTCATGGAGGAAAGCATCCTTCCTTCACTGGAGTGGGTGTGTTCCAGATTCTGAGTTGTCTTCCCTGCCTGAGATGCTCATGGACTTACACGACGCCTGGCACCCTTATAGGTGCCATACAGTGCGCCTTTGGATGAGGAATTTGGTTTTTCCAGCAAGAGGCTCAGGCATTGAATTCACCCACCATGTCCCATTGACCCAGAAGCCACTGACTGGTCCAGCTGCCAGACAGCCTGCGGGAGATGATATTCGGGGGCCAGCAGGGCGCTCTCGGGGGGGTGTCACTGCTCTCTTACCTGCGGCATTTCTGATTTGAAGCAGCAAGCGCCGTATGGCAGGGTCTGTCCGCCACCAGGACACACAGGCTGGGAAGACAGGGTAAGTGTGGCGGTGGCGCTTGTCACCATTATGCCTCAGGACCAGGAGCCGGTGCCGTCCGCCCAGACCCCAGGCTCTTCGGGTTGGTAGGTCTTAGGTCCCCAAGGAAGGTAAGTCCCACCAGGACTGCACAGCGGACTCACTGCACTGGGCACCGAGGCCGACTTGCTGGGCTTTTCAAGCTACTGGCTGAGCAACCCGACCTCATTGTGAAGGAAGAATTTAACTGCTGCTACATGTGGAAGCCGAGGGGGTGACGCTCGAAGTCTAGGGGTGCCTTTCATTATTTCCATGTCCCCAAATAAAAAGTACAGCATCCAACAAAAGGCCTTGTGAGGATTCAGACCCCTCGGGAATAAAGTGTGGGGCATTGTATCAGGAATGAAAGAATCCCAACAAGCCAAGGTCCTGGCTGAGCCCAACAGAAGCTGGATGCTCACAAGGGAGGGAGACGGAAGGCAGGCCTGGCAGCCGCGGTCCCCGGGGGTCGCAGCCCTGGGGACTGTGGCAGACAGGGGCACTGTCTCAATTCCTTCCTGTTTGGGGTGTGTATGTGTGTGTACACAGTACATGTGTGTACATGTAAACCCACACATATGCACACACACGACTTGCTTTCTTTTTGCTTCCAGTTTCTCTCTGCGTTGTCCTGGCAACAATTTGTCACTTGCCAGCTGTAGTGTGCTCCAATGTTGTGCCCCCCTCCCCCCCCACACACACGGAAGGTCCTGCCAAACCGTGCTCCCTTCCAGATCGCTGCCACCCCTCCTCAGAGACTTGAGCCCAGTTCTGGGTGCCTCTTCCTGCAGCACCAGCACTGCCGGATGGACGCCCCCGGCTGAGGCCTAAACCCCACGCTGTGGAGCCCTCCGGCCATGCTGGTGGTGGTAACAACCCCTCCAGGCTTTGCCCGCACCCCGTGTGAGCTGCTTACCCTGGTGCCCTGTCCGTGTGACCTCTATGTGCCCTTTTAGTGACTTTGCATTTTCTGATACCTGTCCAACCAGGTCCCCACAGTAAATTCCCTCTGTTAAAATAACTGATGTGACCTCTGTTTTCCTGAATGATACACGGATTCCTTGATGTGGAGGGGAATTAGATGCTTCCTTCAAGTCCCTCATTTTACGGAATAATCCAAGTTTTACAGAAAACGGGCCTGAGAGGTGAGATGCCTTTCTCAAGGTCATTGCAACTTAGGGGCCAGACTTTCTGTCTCGCCGAGCAGGGCTCCTGTCACCATCCCAGCCAGTCTTTTAGGCACCTTTCCAGTTCCAACAGGAGGAATCTTCCTTCCTGTGGGATTCTGTGCCCGTCTTGAAAGAACTACGAGCAGTCTCCTACTGTCTCATGTAGAAGAAACTCAGGGTCAGAAATGGATGGTGACATATGGGCCCTGACGTCGACCCCAGAGCTATCTAAGGCCACTGTCTACGCAAGTCCCACGGGCCAGGCCACCATCTCTCCTCTCCTCTCCCAGCCATGCTAGAGTGTCCTCCTCCACCCCCACCCCCATCCTAAACAGGATGACAGCTCCTGTGCCAATTCCCATCAGACTCTGAGCCACTCCTGGGCCCGGCAGCTGGGACCACGGGTCCTCACATCAGGCAAACTGGAGCTAGAATCCTGGTTTCACCACTTACCTCCCAAAACTTTCCTTTTCTCATCTATGTAACGGGGACCTTGAGGCCCAACTCACAGGCTGTCACATGGGTTGAATTCCACAATGTCTAGAACGTGCCTACTGTGGGGAGCACCCGTCCCTACAATGTCCACCGTCCCCAGCGCCCAGCAGGTTCCCCATTCGGCTGTGAATGTGTTCCGGCCGCGTCACCTGCTTGAGACAGGCCAGGATGACTTCCTCAGGTCTCTAGGAGAGCCTCTTACTGTCTTACAGACACGTGCTTCTCCACAGAGAAACACACATGAGTGACAACTCACAATAAAATACTTGGGTTTTTCAGGCTCCCTTGTCATCCTTGTGTCCGTTGTACCCTCTGACAAATGCATGTTAAGGAAAACTGTATTGTTTTTATTCAGCTAGGAAGCGTCATGACCATTTTAAAAAGAGAAACTTTCTCGCATATGATGAAATTGGAATAACTGGCTTTACATCTCACCTCATCGGAAAAACATCTTTTTTTTTTTTTTTTTTTAAGTTGCTGTGGGTGGATGCCTGATAGAAGCCTCTTCTTTTGGGCCAGAAAGCTTTTCTTAGGTGGGATTTTCCCAGGAACACAGGCACAGGCAAATAACTGGGCTAACCAATGCTTTACAAACATGTTAATTTTATTGAGTAGGCATCACAGCTTCTCTCTGTGTCAAGTGATGGAGAAGCTGTGTCACATGGATTATAGAGCTATTTTTACTTGAAATCATCTTTCATAAAAGAAAGAAATGAAATACAGTTCTTCTATAAAAAGTGCAGTAGTCATTACTGGAAGTTTTCCAAAACGAAAGCAAGATGTCCTACATATTGCAAAAATTGGTTTAGTGCTTTAATACTTTACAAAGTAACACCCCAACCAGCAAAGACAGCTCTGACAACGGTTCCGGGAGTGGACCAGATGGCAAAGGATGTTTGCACTGAATCGGAATGAACGCACGCAGGTAGGAAGGGCTCTGGACGACTGGGTCAAAGGAACTGGGCTAATGACCTGTGTTTGCCTCAATGTTTTCCAATGTCCACGGTAATCAAGTAAGTTGAGAAACGAAGCAATGTATTTCACTCCCAAGTCAGTCAGATGAACCAATGAAAGAAAAAGAAAGGGAAAGAAACAGGAACAACATTTACTGACTCTCCTAGGTCGAATGCATTTTGAAAAGAGCAAAGCAACTACATCACAACAACCCGAAGTTAAAAGGAGCCCCACGCATCAAAGATGGTGACCAGCGGTGAGGTGTGCACAGACCCAGGCGAGGCCCTCTGGCCTCTCGCGGCCCCTCGCCCTTGGCTGGTGTGACCGAGGGCCCAGGTCTCCGTGCTGGATGGTGGTGGCTGGCTCTGTTGGAGGTGGGGTGTGCCTCATGGGCCCCGGGATATGGCTGATTTCCCAGCCATGCTCCGGGTGACGTGGCTTCTTTTGGTCATACGTGCGTGGAGACTGGCTGTTGCAGTGCTACCTGCCAAGGTGTGTGTTTGGATCCCATTCCATGGAGGCACAAAAAAGGATGCAAAGGCACCTGCCATGGAGAAAGGTTGGACAGGCCTTGGGAAAGCCTGCCCCCCCCATCCCCACCCCCTCTGAGTACTGGCAGGAGTGTGCCCCCAGCCTGTTAGGGCAGCAGTGAGAGGGACACTGTTTATTTGGCAAATCAAGCAATGGGACACACACATATGGGTCTACTCACTCTCTGTGGAGCAACTGCAGAGGGGATGTTTTGAGGGAGAGTTTACACCTCCCCACCCTCCATGAGGGACTTTAAAATATGGCACCCAGAGAAATGACAGCAAAAGCCACAGGGGATTAAAGAGAAGGACAAAGCCTTTTAACCAGGCCACAGTAGGACAAAGGTCCTGTAAGAAGCTTGTAACAGTATTTTGCCAACAAGTCTCAGAGAAAAACGCGTTGGGCAAAGGACCTACAAGTAAAAAGCAAGGTAGTTGTGAAAACCATCCCCCGGGAGAGGACCCTCAGAGGGAGACTCACTATCCCTGCTGGCGGGTGAGGTCACTGCTTGTGCTGGAGGACTCGGGAGGCATGTCATTTGGCTCTGTGATGTCAAGGCTGGGTCCCTCCAGCGCACAGCCACCAGCGCCCCAGGGGGCCCCGAGGGACCTTGGTTCTCACCCAGTCACTCACACCCGCCTCTGTCAGTCTGTGTGACAAGTTCCTCTTCCACTGCAGGCTGCTTTCGGTGACACGAGAATGCGTCCTTCTAGTGGACACGTGGACTCCCTTCCCTGGCTGGGTCATCTGCTGCCACCCGAGTTTGTTCTAGGAAGGAAGGCCAGTCTCCCCAGAGACACTGTGTAGGGCCCAGCATCCCAAGGGCTTATTCTAAGGGATGCTCTAGAACAATCCAGGTCCAGAATGACCTCATGGAGGGGGCGTGACAGGAGCCCGTCACAGCTCACCTGACCATGGCAGCTGCACTGCGGAACTGTCCCCAGCGCAGCTTGCTTCAGCTGCTCTCTGCAAACAGCTGGGGCGCCCCTGTGAGGAGAGCACAGGGCAGAGACTCAGAGGCACGCCTGCCATCACGGTTCTGTGCCCACTGCCACATGTGGCCAGTGTGTAGCACAAGCTGGAGGAGCCAAGGCTGTGTTAGCCAACATTCTGCACATTTAAGGACAGCAGTAGAATCTGGATTTGGTGAAGGCTGAAACCGACATTTTGGGGCTTAACAGCTAATTACTGATTCCATCACTGATTTCACTCCCTTTCTTCAAATATAGCTATCCAGTGCTTAATATGTGTCAGGCACTGTTGTAGGCACTGGAAATACAGCAGTGAGCAAGACGGACAAAAATTCCTGCCCACGTGGAGCTTACATTCTATGGAGGCTCAGGGGCCATGAAAGGAATGAATGAGCAATTCACGTGGGCAGCCCTCATATGGCGATAAATACACAAGAGGCATGTACCGGGAGGTGGCAGGGAGGGTGGCTGTGTTGTCATTGTAAATAAAGAAGCCAGGGAAGGCTTCCTTGACAGGTGTCATCGGAGCAAAGACTGGCCGGTAGTGAGCCATGGGGCTCTGGGTGGCAGGGGGTTCACTCCAGGTAGAATGAACCTCACGTGCAAAGGCCCTGTGGCGGGCCCAGGTTGCTGGGGCAGAATGGCTGACAGAGGAGAAGGCAGGAGGACTGGGTTGCGAGTGGTCTTTGTAAGGATTTGGCTGTTTCCTCATTTAACGTCACGCCCCAGTGTCTGTAGATATTCTCAAACAGCTGGTTTTGTTTTGCTAACTTGTCCAAACTAAATTAACGGGTTGGCTTGGTCTTGAGCAATTCGGCCTATATTTATTCTGAAAACCACTGCTACTCTTTGCCTTACGTTAAAGAACTGATTATAGTATGTATGTGTGTATACACACACATACACACACACATGTGTGTGTATATATATATATATTCTTCAGATGCTCCCTTGGAGGCATAAAAAAGTATAAATAACGGATGTCGTTTTGTATATACATAATTGGGATTGGTGGGACTCATTTTTTTTCCCCCAAAATAACACAGTAAAAAGGCAAATTTTAACACATTGCCAAATAAATAAAAGCTGTAATATTGCTAGCAGTGTTTGCAGATAATGGCTCTGAGCTGCCCGTGTGTGTGTGTGTGTGTGTGTGTGTGTGTGGTCAGCCCCATCAACGAGGCATCTTCACAACATCACAGACCACACACCTGGTTATTGCTGAGGGTCCTGTGGGTGTCGCCCTCACTTTTCTCTGTCGGGGGTGGAGTGGGAGAGAGGGCTGCTTTTGGAGATGGAGCTACCTGCCAAGCTGCTAACAGACGAGTTCGCACACTGCTTGGAGCAGTCATGAAAACCTTTCAAAGAGTTGCGTCCTGGAAGCACTCCCTGCAGCCTGGGGGTGTCCTTGGGGTGAATGGGGGGCCCTGACCATCATGCCTGCAGGGATGAGGGGGTGTCCCTGGGGTGGATGGGGGGCCCTGACCATCATGCCTGCAGGGATGAACTACCCTGGACCCAGCTCTGTGTTAACAGGCAGCACCGTCGGAAACACGCTCTGTGCCAACAGAACCGGATGTGCGCGGACGTGGGGTGGGGGGTGGGGTGGACCAGGATGAAGTGGGACTGAAGCCAAAAGCCCCGCGCTCTCCTGGACAGCCACATCGAAATGGCCAGTTTGAGCAGAAATGAGTGGATGGTCAGGACTGGGTAGGAAGGTGGTGCTCAGGGGTCCCCAGAGCGCCACCACTTTAAGGCTTTTTGGAAGGGGGCCTGCTCCCTGGCCGAGGAGTACCAGCTGCCTCTGGGCCCTGTCCCCGTGTGCCTGCCATCAGGGCACAGCAGAACCAGACTAGCCAGAGGGAGTCCACCTCAGCTGAAGACAGAGGGGCTGAGTTTGGACAAGGCAGGGTTCGCTCAGCCACAGAAATGCTCTTTCTTCTTCATTTATTAAAAGAATTTGAACAAAAGAAAAGGAAAAAGCACTCGAAGAACTTAGTTTGTCAAAGTCCACGCCAAAATGAGGAGAAGGAACCCTACCATGAAGAAAGAAACCTGAAATGCTCAGCAGATGCCTTCTGCCCTTATCCCGGGTCTCTTAGTAACAAAATACTCACAGGGATGCACTGTTACACTTGGGCTTGGCACAAACACTCACAGAAATTTCCCACCATTGATAAGTACAGCCCTTTTCTCTTAACTAACATGAAATATATTTTGGTAGGTCACTTTTCTTTTTGCAAAGTAGAATAGTTTGCAAAATAAGCCCGTGGGTGCTAAGATGCGTACCTGGGGGTGTAGAGTGTTCTTTTGTCTTGAGTAACCAAATTCCTGACAATAAGCTACTAGAATTAATAAGTTAAATCATTTTGGAAAACATAACACTTGTAAGGGAACAGATCCAAAGATTTCAGAACTCCTCTATGGCAGGAGAAGAAAATGCCCACAGTTTAACTTCGTGAGTATATTCATTGAAGAGGAAAGGCGCAGTACCCAAATCCACGAACAACCAAAAAAAAAAAAAAAAAAATCAAGCTTTCAATGGAAAAAAGAAAAGACACACGTTCCCACTTTCAGAGGGGGTTTGAACAAATAGCGAAAAGCATTTAGACTCCAAGGCCCCACTGTGGGGCCCCTTCCCACCCAAAGTTACCTTTCCAAGGAGACAACTCCGTGACAATGTAAAAGGGCACAAAATATTGCTCTGTGGCATAGTCCAAAAATAATATAAAAATAATTTCTATAGTACAGTTTATACTTGGCTTGTAAACTTTTAACATAACATAGCATAAAATCTACAGACACAATACACTTAGAAATACCTTCCATGAACAATATATATATATTTAAATCATATACCCAGGTAATGCATGTGTGGGAATGTGAAGTAAATTATGGAAATAACCTCCACTGGAGTTTAGAAGTATCTGAGATCCCTCTGGAAACTTGCTGTCCCTTGGAGATGTCCAGCCTTCCTGGAAAGGGACATTTGGCCAGGTCAGGCGGAAAGGCTGTTCCCAGGCAGCCTGTGTCCAGGGCGAATGCGAAAGTGAGGTTCGCGGCATTTCTAGCATTAGGACTGGCTTTTTCTCCAGTACCCATAATCCACTTCCCTGTCCTTGCTCCACAAAGGGCCCCCAGCTCACAGAAGGCCATTAGGGGACCTCCTGGCCCACATGTGAATGATACAGTGGTTTCTATGAGTTCCCGCCCAGCCTGGAAACTAATTTGGTCCAGATCCCTGAGCAGGGACCACGAGGCACTGGGCTAGTGACCGTAATCTAACAGCAGGCTCCCTCACTTTTTCATACTGGTTAGAGAAAGGATGGACACAGATCTCTCACAAAAGGAAACGACTATTTGTAAACGAGGTGGACTGAGTTGTATGTCAGCTGGGGGCAGCACCCACAGGTGCTCTGGAGCCTCAGGCCCACTCCAAGTCAGGGGTCTGCCACGTGTAGGAGGAGCCCACGTGGTGGCCAGTGGCTGGATCTCAGGCTCTTACTGGTGGCACGTCTGTCAGATGGGGGTGGGGCAGAGGTGACTTGGAAATTCAAGGAGATAGAGAGGTCACCATTAGTTGGTAATACCTGTGAATCAACACTGCCTGGTTTTGAAGGTGTTCCTCTCTTATTACAATGGACAGTTTTTTATTCTGTTTGCCTTTTTTTGTTTGTTTGTTTTCCTTCAACCTGGCAGAGGGCGTGAGAAAGATACAGTATTTGCATAGCCTGTTTTGAAAATTTCTGGTTGGCTGTTTTCACATTAAAAAAAAAAATAAAAAAGCAAGAATTTACTCTATGCCTCCATCACTTCTTGTGTGCACAAGTCTGGTCTCAGAATAAGCATTTCAAGGTTGGCTGTCACAGCCTCCTAAGACTGAGGAGTGACAGCAGTGTCTACACGTGAGGCAACACTTCCTGTGACCTCCCAGCTTTGGATGACAAAGCGTGACATGAAGAGTCAGTCCAAAGGCTGCCACAAACCCTCTTGATGAGAGATATTTAAAAAACTATTTTTTGTTGTTGTTCTGAGCAACAAAAGAAACCCCAGTAATATCAGGGACGTGATGTTAGGAATTACCACACATGGAAAGTATTGTTCAGCGTGAAAAAGGAAAGCTTTCAAAAAATTTCTTAAAGGTTCTATTTCATAAATAGTTTTGATTCATGTTAAGGAACCACTTATGCAAAACGTGAATAAGTTACTGAAACCTCCACGGGCTGTGGAATAATTAAAAACAGAACGGAAATGACAGGAGATACTCAAATTAGTTTATTATAATACTTCAAACAAGTAAAAAAAAATTCCTTTTTTTTTTTTTTTTTGCTGCTCCTTGTGTCTAGTGGGATAAGGGTAAAGCATCCCTTGTGGAGAGGCTGGCTCCAATGAAAGGTGGTCGGCTTCCTGCACTTCCTGAGGTTATTACAGCAAAGCTGGGCGCCGTCTCCTTTTTGAGGCTTGTTACAAGTGCTCCTAAGGTTCCCACGGGTTTGAGAGGATTCTTTTCCTAGCGAGGATTTTCCCCATCGTAGCGGTATTTCTTGGCAAGGAGCTCTCGTGAGGCAGGTTTAACTCACTGTCCTTGGCCTAGAATATGATCTCCAGAGGTAATCTTGGAAGGAAGAGGTTGCATATTGCTGCACAAAACAGGGTAGCTAAGGACACATTTTAAATTTTTTTCCTCAAGAAATGTAGGAGGCACCAAAGAAGGGACCGCTCAGGGATGGGGCTGCCCCCTCACTGTCATGGAGCCACAGGAAAGATCCCTGGCCTACGGAGGGGACCCCATTGGGAATGGTGACCCTGTACCTGGCTGAACCCAGACAGATGCGGGCAGGGTGGGGTGGGCTTCCTTCCTGGCTTTCCTCGGCCCCTTCCTTTTGGAAAGAGGCGCAGCCGGATTTCAAAGCAGCCTGGTAGGGGCTTACACAGTGACCAAAAGGGGTCAATTCCTTGCCTCTCTCTTGGGGCACCGATGGTCAGTCACTTCCTAGGGGCCCTCTGGCGACAGTCCACTGTGCAAGTGTCTTCAAGGGAGAAATGTGAGCAGGCTGGCATCTTTGCTTATATATGGGCAACTCCAAATCGTGGGTTCAGACCTTGCTTTTTGGACCCAAGGTGCTTTTAGAAAGTCACCTGAGCTGCCCGGCACCCGGAGCGATCACTACCCCTGACCGCGCTCCGCGAGGCAGCTTGTCCGGTGCCCTTCCTACGGACGCCCGCGGTTGGATGGCAGTGTGAATGTTGCTCGAGCCAGCCGGGGGGGGGGGGCGGTGCTGCGGGAGTTGGTTTTGCTTAGGGCGGGAGCCGTGTGTATATTCCTAAAGGGCCACCGTGACCGCCGGAGAGTCAGCTGGCGGCCAAGGGCCTCCTCTCCTGCAGGGACCTGGGAAGGGGAAGCAGGTGGAGCTGCCCCCGCGGTCCCCGGCGGCGGCCTTTGCTTCTCACCCCCGGGGGGGGGGGGAACCGAGCGCACGCACGTGACCGCTGCCTGGACGAGGTCAGTGGCTGGGTGAGGGGGGCGGGGAAAGCAAAAAAAAAAAAAAAAGGCATGTAAAACACTCCCTTCTAAAAACAAAGGGCTGCAAATCTCTTTATTTCGGAACAAAAATACTCTCGCAATGGCTATGAGTTTCCACGGTACGAGGCAGATGCTAGCTAGCACACCCACTGCCGACAGTATGACTTGTTTCCTATCCGTCTACTACCTGAGTGGCGTCAGTGTAGGTTCAGGCACCAGTAGGAACATTTGACCAAAACACGTACACGGCACGGACACGGGGGGCCGCCGGCCTTCCGAGTGGACCAGGGCACGTCGAAAAGACACCGACAGGACGGAGAGCCGTCGTGCCCGGGGCGCGGGCTCAGGGCCGGGCCCCGCGCGCCTCGCGTCGCCGCCGCAGCTCCTCGCGGTAGCAGTAGGAGCACAGGTGCTCGGTCTCGGCGCGCCCGTAGAAAGCGCAGTTCTCGCGCTGGCAGCGCCGCGGCGCGGGGCCCGGCCCGCCCCGGCCGCCCTCAGCGTTCGAGCGCGCGGCCGCCGGCACGTCGGCGTCGGCGAACTCCAGGCCGTCGCGCGCGGCGCCGAAGCCGTTGGTGTAGGTCTGCGACTTGGGCTCGGCCGCGCCGGCGGCCAGGGCCCCGGGCACGGCGCGCGCCAGCGACTCCACCGTGTTGACGGTGCGCAGGGCGGCGGCGGCGGCGCGCGCCGGGCTGTAGCTCTGCGACCACAGCGAGCGGTTCTGCTGCGGGTACGTGGCGCACGGCCGCAGGGCGCCCACGGCCGGCGCGCACGCCTCGTCCCGCGCGCCCGCCGCCTGCACGTGGATGACGCTCTGGCGCGCCGGGGGGCTGCGCCCGGGGACCGGTCCGCTGGCGCCCGTGCGCCGCCCGCTCCCGCCGCCGGGGCCCGGGGAGGCCGCGCCGCCGCCCCCCGCCGGCCGCGCCGCCCGCGTGCCCGCTGCCGGCCCGGGGCTCGGGCGCTCCTTGAACTTGAGCACCAGCTGCGTGGGCGGCGCGGCCGGCGGGCCGGGGGAGGCGCGCTCGGGCGCCGGAGCGCCGTCGGTCTCGGGCCGGCGCGGTGGCCGCTTGGCGGCGGCGGCATCGCGGCGCCGCTGCTCCTGCTCGGCGCTGAAGCGCTCCTGCGCGCTGCTCAGGTAGTAGCCGACCATCTCCTCGTGGAACTGGTGCCGGTGGCTGGTGAGCAGCAGGCCGGCGAAGATGAACTTGCGCTCGCCTTGCATGGCGGCGCGCAGGATGTTGAGGCTCAGCTTCACGTCTGTGCTGTACTTCCAGGCGTCGCCCCGCGGCCCGCCGCCCTTCTCGGCCGGCGACGTGCCCGCCGCCTTGTCCGTGGGCGACGGCGTGGTCTTCTCCGAGGGCGACGTGCTGGCCGACGCGCCCGACTCCTCCTTGCTGCCCTTGCGCGATTTCACCTTCTTGTCCTTGGCGCGCTCGGGCGCGTCGCCGCCGTTCTTGCCGTGCGCCGAGTTGGCGCGGCCCATCTTGCCGTGCACCAGGCCGCCCAGGCCGCCCATGTTCTTCTTCAGCTTGATGCCCAGCGTCTTGCTGAAGCTGCCCAGCTTGTTGGCCACGGAGTCCGCGCGGGTCTTGTCCTTCTCTTTGCGCTGCTTCTCCTTGTCTTTGTCCTTGCCGTTTTTGCCGTTATTGCTGTTGGAGTTGCTGCACACCGAGTCGCGATCCGAGTCCAGGGAGTCGGCCAGGGACTGCACATCCTCTCCCACGGAGGCCGTGGGGGATTCCGGCTGCGCCAGAGGGGCCTGTGGGGGCACGAGGGAGGTTAGAAACGAGCTGTGTCCCCACGTGGGACCCGCCAAGACACACCTCGCCCCGGCCCTGTGCTGCTAGGTTGGAGTCCTCAGGCCCCACTGTGCTAATCCCTGGTGAACTCAGGTCGCTGGTAGCCTGGAACCCTGAGCCGGGGAGTTCGGGCAAGCTGCAGAATCCTACCTGGCTTGGAGCCCCAGAGCCACTGCACCATGCCCAGACTTGGGCCTTCCAGCCCTGATGAGGCTGCTGCCTGCCCAGACACGGGACCAGATCCTAGGCCGGCTTCTTTTGTAGAGGTCAAGGCCCTCAGGTGAGGATGACACTTGACCTGCACCTGTCTGCATGCCTCCCACAAAGGTGTCTCATCTATTCATTCCAGGCAGGGGACAGACACCTTGCCCTCAGAACCTCACTCTGGGTCATGGAACAAACACCCTTCCATTCAGCGATGACCAGTCACTTGACGGGTCCTTTTCTGAGCTTGGCAGTGTGGGTGCGACACTGAGAAGGGCTCTGAAACAGGCCGTGGGCTTCTCCGGGAAGGTGTTAACATTCCCAGAAAAGGGCTCCTGGGGTGGGGTATCTCTGAAGATCCTGGATGAGGCCCACTGTCTGCCAGCCAGAGAGGGTGCAGAGGATGGGCAGCGCCCACTGGTGCCTTTAGGAGGTCCCTTCCTGGGTGAGCAGAGAGCTCTGACAGCAACATCGGGTACAGACCTCATCCCAGCAGCCGGGTCTGGCAGGACATGCCTAAACGGGCTTTCCTGGCCTCCAGAGCAGGAGCCTGGGAGGACTGTGGCTCCCCACTTTATTTTTGCCCCCCCTCCCAGAACAGGTCCAAGAGGGGTGAACCTCCTGCAACCAGGTCACCCAGAAGCAAGGGGTGAGGGTGGAACCAGCCCTCACCACCTCGCAGTCCCGAAATTCCTTCCTCCCCCTGCCCACTCTGAGTCTGGATGGAGCTGGAGGTCTCAAACTGCTTTGCCAGGGACACAGAAGTGTAGAAGCTCGGGATCGGCATGGGAAGGGAGGTGTGCTTGGTGTCGTGAGGGACCCAGTGGTGGCAGGGCAGTGAGCCAGGAGCCATGGCTCAAGTGCCTGAGAGCTGGAAGGGCCTCTCCTCTGATGGGGGACAGCAGAAGTCTAGCAGGGGGCCCTACTCACTGCAGGACAGAGCTGTGTCCCAGCCCAAGATCTAGAGCTGCTGCCTTGACAGCCCTCACAGGTGCTAGGAAGGAACACCCACAGCCACGCAGTGGCACTCTGCAGGCATCTGACAGGCAGGCAGCGTGCAGGTTAAGAAGCAGGACTCGCGAGCCAGACTCTCACTTGTGCCATCAGAAAAATGGGGTATCAGTGCCTGCCTCCTGCAGTCCTGTGGGGATGAAATAGGGCAAAGCCTGAAAGCACTTGGAGAAGTGCCCGCATGTCCTGGGCCCTGACTCTGCCTTTAACACGGGCCCCACTTTATGACTAAGTAAACCCATGTCTGGGGAGGACCAGTGATTGTAAGTACCCCCCCACCCGCAAATCAATTACCCTGGGGATTCACTGCTATGCTGACAAAAACATCAGTCAGATACTTAAAAGTGAATCCATCTTAGCACCTGGAAGCACAGACCCTGCCTGGAAGAGAGGCCTTTTCCTGGCCCCGGGCGGGGGACAGGCGGGCAGGCGCCGAGGGCTGGCGCGCGGGGGTGCTTGGTTGCCTCAGGCACCTGCACACAGTTCAAAATTAATTCCGCTGCGCCCAGCACGTCTTGTTCCGATCTCTGCAGCGATAATTTTGTGTTGTGACTTGCCCACGGTTTGTTTTCTGAGTGGGCGTGTTTATTCCTCTCCAGGAGAGAAATGCCCTCGCGGGGCGCGCGCCCACATACAGACACGCACGAACCCGCGTGCACACACGCACCCCGGAAACCCGGGCTGCTTCCAGGCCGAGCCAGGGGCGCAGGGACCACGTGCTGGGCTGGGCCCTGGGCGCGGGCTGGTTGCTGGGGGAGGAGGGGCAGGCGAGCTCCGCCCTGGGGCCCAGCGATCAGGGGAGGCACGCGGCTGCCTGGCGCCGAGCAGCCACTGCCTAGCCACCGGGTCGGTCCCGGGGCACGCCAGGCTCACCCGGGTCTCGGAGGGGATGCGAATCCACGTCACATTCATGTAGCTGTGCAGGAGGTTCAGCTTGGCTTCCAGCGACAGGATTAGGCTGGCGAGAGAAGAAGAGCGAGTGAAACGTGCGCCGGCCCCCTGCAGGCTCGCCAGCTGCCGCGGGCGGGGCGGGGGCGCTGGGGGCGGGCGCGGGGCTCGGGGCGGGGCTTACTGGGCCAGCCGGGCGTTGTCGTTGTCGTCCTTCCCCCACTCCCAGTCCTTGCCGGGGTCCACCGCGAAGTGCAGGGGCAGCAGCTTGTGCTCCGAATCCGTCAGGGGGATCACGGCTGGAAGAGAAGAGAGAGGCGCGGTGCCAGGTGGCCCACGGGGCGGGGGGGACCGGGATGACGTAAAGCGAGTGGTGATGTCCACTGGACAGCGGTGCCAGCAGGAGCGTTAAGATCACAGGTTTCAGAACCACTGCTGACAGTTTAAAGATTTGTATCTTTATTGTGGGACTTTGAAGTGTACTTGGAGACATCACCTGGAATCCGCGAATGATTCGAGTCTGTCAGCAGACACGAAACAGCTATTCCTCTTTCTGTCACTTCTGAGGAAGCCTCCCAGAGAGGTTTCCAATGTGCAAATCGGGCGAGTGAGGCCTGTCTGCTCATCTCAGGTGTGGTTTCATTCAAGTCTGTATCAGTACAGGGGACCGATGATGGGGGCTGCCCACAGGAAGCTCAGGGGGACCCCATGGACCCAGGGGCGCCTGCCCACAGGGAGCTCACATTTTGTGCTGGGGTCAGGATGGCAGGTAGTGAAAGCTCCCTGCAGGGTAAACAGCAGGCTGTGGGAGGATGTCCAGCCTTTGGCGGGGGAGGGGCTGGGCAGCCTTTTGAGGAGGTGCCATGGAGGTGGAGACTGCAGTGGAGACACTGGGGAGGGACTGATTCATCACCACCCCTCCTGGTGGAACATTGGTGGTGGGGGCGGGGGAGGCGGAGTGCCTCTGTCCCCTGGCGGCCGGATGTTGCCTGATCCAGGTGCCTGATCCAGGCACCGGGCGCATCCCACAGGCTGCTTTCCTTTTGCCCGAGAGCCCTGTCTTTGGGGTCACAGAGTCCCCAGGCATCACTCCTGCCCTGGGCCTCCTACTCCTTATCTCCCCTGCCCCCCACCAGGTGCTGGCCACAATCTGGGTGTCTCTTTCGCATGATTCATGGCAAGGGTGCCATGGCAAGAACAAAAAGGCAAAATCTAAGACCAAATACCATTACCAGTTGATTTTCTCGTAAGAACAAGGAAAAGTTGACTCAATGCTGCCCTCTAGGGGTTGCTAAGGAGAAAAATGTGAGCGCAAATAATCCCAACCCCTGTGTCTCCCAAGAAAGGGAAACAGCTTTGCCCCGGTTCTCCATTTTTAATCTGGTTGGGACTGGGCAACTGCGCTCCGGCTGGGAGGTCAGGGGCGGCCCGGTCTGCCCTGATGTGGCTGTGACACACAGGCAGCCCTTCCAGGGCTGAGCTGATTCAGGGCAGTACACCCAGGGAGGGCTGCAGGGCTGGCACTCACCTAAGGAGCCAGTCACCACGCCAACAAGGAGAACGCAGGCGGTAGAGGCCCCTCCTTAGGCACTAGCCAGCTCAGCTCCCCACAACGCTTGGAAAAGGTGCCAATCCCAGCCCCGACTCAGATGGCCTAACCAGAGTCCAGGAAAAAGACCCGAGGACTCTATTTTAAATAAACATGGTTCTTAAAAGCCGGCAACTCTGGAAACTGTTGTTCTAGAATAATCTGAGGCAGTTTCTGTGACTGCACCTTGTGCAATTTGGGTCTGGCGGTCCACCCCCTTCCCAGGGGAGAGGTGTTAGCGGGAGGCATCTGCCCACACTTAGGGGGGAATAGGTGTCTAGTCCCACCCGTGGGATATGAGCAGAAGCAGAGTGGTTAGGCATGGGGCCTCCCCCCCAAAAAAAAACCCCAATTGTGGGGCCTGCTGAAGATGGCGGGCTGCAAGATGGCAGGAGTGTGCTCCCCACTCCCCACCTGGAGACCAGCCTCACCTCCCTCCCCCAGGGCTCCTGGGAATTCCTACCCTCCTCAGTGGGAGGTGGAGTGCTGGGACGGCTTGCCCTCTGGTGGCAAATGTCAAGAACAGCAAATGCCTTTCAGAATAAGCCTGCAACCTTTTTCTTTTTCTTAGAAAAGGCTCTCTCCTCTCTTTGAACCCGGAAATGTGGAGGCGCCATCTCAAACTAGCCTGGCTATATTGTTGAGTACTTCTTTTCCAAAAAAGAACAGGGACTTCAGGTTTCTGTTTGGGATGGAAAATGCTGGGAGAGCATTACAACTGGACCCAGTAAGAAGAATTCAGCTAAAATTGTTAGTAGATTGGTAAGAAAAGAGTGTGTCCTAGTGACAGAACAAAAACCCCTGGGGACTGCAGGTTAGAGGCAGCTTACATGCCCTTGCAGGCCGGCTGCTCACAAAAAGATTGGCAAGAATTCTGAGAAAAGATTGGCAAGAATTCTGAGAACGTGTCTTTCACAGATCCGTATCTCCTATCTAGACGAGGCAACCAAAGCTTAAATTGGTACATACGTATAATGGGATACCACTCGGCCTTAAAAAAAGGATGGAATTTTATCATTTGCGACATGGATGGACCTTGAGAGCGTCATGCTAAGTGAAATAAGTCAGATGGAAAAGGACAGGAACCGTGTGATTTCACTCACATGTGGGACACAAAACAGAAGGAATAAATGAACAAACAAACTCGTAGACACAGACAACAGAATGGTGGTGACCAGGGGGGAAGGCGGGGAGGGGGAGGGTGAGGAGGGAAAAGCGGTCACATACATGGTGACAGAAGGAGGCTAGACTGGGTGGTGAACACAGAGGTGATATAAAGTTGTACACTTGACACTTATATGTTATTAACCAGAAATGGGGGCTAGGGATGATTCAGGAGTGGGGAGAGGTGGCTTGTGTGCTCCTGGGGCGGGGGTGCCCTTCCTGTGGCATGGGAGGCATGTCTTGGGGAGCTCAGGACAGGACAAGGCAGGGATGGGGGGGTTACTAGGGAAAGACTGACCCTCGGCCAGGTCTTCCCAAGCAGTTGACCGCAGCTGGAGCCCCTTCAGGCTGCAGACTGACGGTCCTTGGGGTGGCACATGGACAAAAGGGGATGGCACACGGACAAAAGGCGGACGCACAAGCCGAGAACACAGCTCCACAGCCGTGCAGTCCTGCCCACAGCTTCTGGCCGCCTGGTGGCCCTTCGGGAGGTTTGTGGGTCAAGAACCAACAATAACAAAGATGACAGCCCTGGACTAGTCCTCAGGCCCTGTGTGGCGGGGGTGGGAGCTAAAAGCCCGGTGCCCCCATACCATCTCTTCCTCCCCTTACCCCTCTGCAGACAGGGGGCCCCCCGTCTTCCGGGGCTATGCTCTGGGGCTCTGCGAGGGGCCATGAAGGAACACGGCACCCTGGTGGCTTGTGACAACGTCTTGTTTTCTCCGAGAACAAGATGCTCTGTCTTCTTTGTGAACAATTCCCGCCCCAGATCTAGCTATGCTCAGACATGGGAGATTGGGGACAAACAGGACCTGTTTGACGCCTGGTGGCAGAGCTTGCTTCGCCAGAGGGTGAGGAGGCTGCAGGGTGGGACACAGGGCCTGGTCCTGTCCAGCATTCCTGAAGTGGCACCTTGCCCAGGGCGAGCCTGCGTGCTTCCAGACGGCTGGGTGGGCGAGAGAACCACACCCTCCCTGTCTAAGCCCCATGGAGCTGGGTTACCTGAGCTGAAGGGGTTCTGTCTGGCGCCAGGGAGCCCCAGGAGTGGAGAGACAGATGTGGCTGGGAAGGCCAGGGAGGGGAAGATGGCCTCCCCTCTCCTGATACCTTTCCTCTCACTCAGCTGCCTGGCCTCATAGGCAAGGAGGCTGCGAGGGGCAGTGACCTCAGCTCTATAGAAAGCTTCCTGTTTCAGCAAAGGCCCAGGTGGCTCTCTGGGGGCAGAGTCAGCCTGAAGGTGCAGAGATATGGAGACATTCTTTAAGGCAGGAGTGACAAGCCAAGTTCTCAGCTCAGAGGGTCCAGAGCCACGCCCTGTCCGGAGGGTCCTGGCATGGGCCCAGGGCTCTAAGCCAGAAAGCCGCTGACCCTGACATTTTACCAGGTGGCACTTACATGCAGGAGACACCAGGACATGCCATCAAGTCAGCCACCGGGTGCCGGGTCTTTCCAGCAGGACCCCCACTCCCTCTCCCGCGCTGTGGCCCATGGGCCACCCTTGACCTGCAATAGCCCTGAACCCTGAGATCCAAAGGTGGTGAGTGGTGCTGGGAGGAGAGCCTGCGTATCTGCACTTAAAACAGGCTCCTTCTAAGGAACATGGCACTGACAGCCTGGTGCACCCCGGCGTTTTAGGGGGTTGAGAGCCCAGCAGCTGACAGTGGTGTATTTCCTGATGAGCACCCAGTTGATAAAGAACTCATTTCTGCACTCTTGCCTTTCCCCAGACGAGGTCCTGGTCATTGCAGGTGAAAGAAAGAGGACAGTCTGGATGGACCTGCCTGGAAACGTCACAGCCCACCCTGGTTTGGAGCTGGCTCCCTGGACCCCCACCAACCACCCGCCCCCTCCATCCCCCACTGCACTCACTTCTCAGCCTGCTAGTGAGAGTGGAGCTGGGCTTTGGTAGGAAGATGCCTTGGGGAAGGTTTTCTTCCCAAATGAAAAGAGAAACTTTCAGGATGATGGCATCTGGATGTGATACCTGGAGCTGCAGCACCCATGCTGTCACCATGAGGCTCCTATGACCACGAGGCTGAAACCATATGATGAGAAGGGGGCAGCAGCGAGAACCAGGGCGCCTGGGCCTCTGAGAAGGTCAAGAGCTGCTGCACCAGCCCTGGGCCACCTACCTCAGGACACCCTGTTAGAGAAGCAGCAATAGCCCCTTTCTCATTTGAACCCCTGGCAGCCCAGTGCTATTCAGCACCATCTTCCTTTGGGGGCTTATATCATGGCTTTTTGTGGATGCTTCCATTTTTCTTGGCATCATAAAGGCTGAGAGGAGAGGATGAGTCTGTTCCTCGGGTGGCTTCCAGACGTGCTCTCAGCTTCTCCCTTGGACCCCCAACCTCTGGGTAACAACAGCTGGCTAATATGATAGGATCTGGCATTTGCAGAAAGGCCCCTGCAGGCGTTGCTGTGGGACCAGGAAGCCGCCGTGGGGAGCCCTGGGCCAGCTTCCTCTGGCCATGGCCCCTGGACAGGACCTGCTCTGTCCTGCCTACGGTAGGTCCTTCTGGGGAGATGCTGGGTCTAATGGTCAATAGCTACGGACAGGGGACAGGCCTGGCTTAGGGACAGACAATACTGTTTCCTAGCAGTTGCCAGCGAGGACACAGGACTTCAGTGCATGGAGCGGGGCTGTCTCCCATGATGGTCATTTCATAATTAAGTTAAGAGGTGAGCTCTTTGAACATGTCCAATGAAAAGTGGCCAAATGTGGTGAGTGGCAGAAAGAAAGGACAGGAACAGGAGGGC
This sequence comes from Aselliscus stoliczkanus, assembly GCA_033961575.1. Classification (NCBI taxonomy): domain Eukaryota; kingdom Metazoa; phylum Chordata; class Mammalia; order Chiroptera; family Hipposideridae; genus Aselliscus; species Aselliscus stoliczkanus. The sequence continues at coordinate 34,227,147 of CM066741.1, forward strand.
GGGGAGAGGATAGGAAGGGAAGGAGAAAGGGCTCAGCACCGGCTGACAGACGAGGGGACAGGCCGGGAGGTCACACGGTGCGCCTGGGCCCAGGCAGTCAGGAAGTGGCCCTGCCCGGGCCTGCCTGTGCCCACTGCCGCGCTCCTGCCACACACGCTTGCTCCGCCGTGCCAGCAACGCTTCCCGGCAGCCCTTGGGACATCACTGCAGCCTCCAAGACGAGTTCTAACCCACTTCTTTCACACGTCTGTTGGTCTGTCTGTTCTTCTGAACTGGTATCATCGCTCCCCTCCTGAAGGGAGCTCATGCCTGCTCGGGGCACAGCCTGCCTGGTAGCAGATGTGGCTTGGTGGGGTTGCCTATCTCCCCGACAAGGTGGTGAGCGTCCCAAGGCAGGGATGCTGTCATCTTTGGGTCCCCCAAACCTGGATGCAACAGGTACTTAGCATATATTCACTGAACGGATGTCCCCCTCCTCCATGAATACGACAGGCCCACTGGACTTCAGGCCTGGGGGCAGGACTGCACCAACCAGTACTCACCTTGGCGAGGTGGCACAGGGTAGGTGCTGGCAGCAAGACTTCAAGCCATAAAGTCTGCAAAGCGTTTGTGTTCTAGTCAAATGTGTGAGGACGTGACATCTGCCGGGAAGTCCCCCAGCCCGTGGGAGCCACTTACACGTGCTTTGCTTCTGCTTGTGTGGAAGGTGGCACCGTAACCCCTGTCCTGAAGTGGGTCGTGAGGACTGGACAGGTCAAAGGGCAGCCCTGGTTACATGATGGCGTGGACGCAGGGACCCACACCGCTCCGAGGGGTACCCCGCAGGCGGGAGCAGCAGGAGCCCACACCTCAGCCGCTCAGAATGGCACACTGGGACCAGAACCCACTTTGGGAAAACTGCCCACACCTCCGCTCCGAGCGAGATCTGTCCTTTATCAAAGGGTACCTTTGTATTCACCTTGACAACATCAAGGAGCCTGGGGGAGAGCTCAGCGCCCTCTGTGAGGTGGGGGCCGGGCGCCTGCACCCCTGCTCTGCACCAGAGACGTCAGCCCTGGGACTGGTGCCTTTCCCTGAGCACAGAGAGTCTCTGGGAGGCTGGACAGAGAGGCCCAGCTCATGGCCTGGATCCCAGGTCCCGAGGGAGGGCCCCCTCTTCTCCCAGGAGCCACGGTCAGAATCGAGAAGCGCTAACACCCACAGCCAGAAAGCTGAGTGACAACAAAAAAGGCAAACTGCCTCCCAGGCCTGAATGACTAAATACTTTTCTCCTTTGGCCAAGGTGAGATGTCTGTAAATAATACAGAAAAATGACATGACAGTCCCAATACAGCTGGCTGCAGCCCTGGTCTCCTCTTTCTCTGGGGCCACATCCCCATGTGACGAGTCACCACGGATTTCCGGAACGCCCCCAATGGCAAGGGCCCCGAAACCAGTCAATCCCGTCTGTCCTTTAGTCTCCTGGGGGATTCTATCTCAGCCAGAAACAGAGGTGACCAAGGAAGGAGTTTCCCCCCCTTGCTCAGCTAGTCACACACCTATGAGCAGTTCACACAAGCACACAGCGGCCATTCCAAACAGATCGCGCTATTTCCGCAGCAGACACGAAAGGCATTGACTAAAGACAGGCCCCCGTGAGACGGGCTGGTGGTTGGACTTGTGCAGTGCACAGCCTGTGGGACCAGCCGGGGAGCCTGTCTACAGCATTCAAAGGGCGACTGGCAGAAATCTGACTCGTAGGGATTTGAATGGAAGCATCAATCTTTTGATTCAAATGCTTACTCTAGAGCAGACATTAGCAAACTTTCTCCATAAAGTTCTAGTTAGTGAATATTTTACTCTTTGCAGGCCTGCTAGTCTCTGTGGCTGCTTCTCCACTCTGCTGTTACTTTGCAAAAGCAGTAGCCACGGACTATTGTCAGTGAATGGGTGTGGCTGTGTTCCAATAAAACTTTATTTACAAAAACAGGTGGTGGACTGTAGTTTGTGCACGGGAGGGGCTTTGCTTTTAGAATTTACATCTAAGATTAATTGCATCCACACAAACTATGCACGCATGTGGCAGGGAACAACACCACGAGAGGATCTCTAAGGCTGGTGACATTAATTTGCTTCATACTTTAGATTAAAAGCTGTCTTTGACATTATTATTTTCAATGATGACATTGATGCGCATATGTGGTAGTTTTATGCAAAACCCATCACGCTGGGCATGTTTGCAGGAGGTGCCACATGGCTTCCCGCCCACCCTGCATCCGAGCACTGTCTCATGGGAGAGCTTACCTTGTTCTCTTTGCTGATCTCTCTGCTCCATGGACACGAGGGCAGAGAAATGCGCTTGATCATAGGCGAGAACCAGAGGCGAGCAGTGGCACCTGTTGGGAGGCACCTCCAAAGGCAGGTAAATCCCTCCGAATGGGATCGGGGCGAATGCTGTGGACACAGACGAGGGTGAGGGCGTGTGGAGCCGGAGGGGACGCAGACGGCCCCCTCACCACCCAGGGCCAGGTGGACCCCAGTTCCCCCAAGGCCAAGCTGAGGGGTTGGGCATGTTGCGTAACGTTTGGACTTGTTCCCTTCTCTGTAAAGTGGGGAGGCTGGTGTCCCTCCTGGGAGGCTGTGGTGAGGGCTGAGGGAGAGGCATGGGCGAAGGGTCTGTGGGAGCCAGTGCTGGGCTCTGGGAGGCCGGGTGACAGGCAGCCCTTCCTGTCCTTTCCTCCTTCTCCGGGTCCTGCTTGCACCCCAAGCTCGCCCAGTGCCGTCATGCTTTCTGTCGTCTCTCTAACGTGGGTGTAGTCTGCAGGGGGTGGGAGCGGGCTGTACTGGCTGAGTGGCCCTGGGCCGAGATGGGCACTGCTGCAGGGGTGTAGGCTGTCTGCTGCTCTGGGCAGCAGGATGGGGGCTGGGGGTCCCTGGGGTTCAGTCCCTACCCTCCTCGGCCAGCTTTCCCAAGGCCGCCTGCCAGCGACACATGGTGAAGAAATGGCCGCGAGCCATCCTCCTGCCATCAGGGAGGAGAAAGACGCAGGCGAGGTGGGGAGAAATGAGGAGGAATAATATGACCTGTCCACTCAGAGGGAAGCTCTGTGGCCTTTGGGGCTCCACTCTTATGTGGCTGACCCTCTCTTAGCTGGGCTGTTAGCTTTCTGGGTCACGAATGAAACGCATCTGTTTTATTACAGGTAAACTTACCTTCTCCACCCGAGTCCCTCAGCATAGTATCTGCTACAACAACGATCGGCCTCCTCAATATGTGGGCTAGGACAAAAACGTGGAACTCTTCCAAGCTCTCGTACACGGGGTCCTCGGCGTTGTCCACGCTAGGAGACAAAGGGGGGGCCTGTCACTGGCCTGAGGAGGACAGGGGTGCTGCAGGCAGAGTGCCGCCCCTCCGAGCTTACCTCCATGCACCCTGGACATCTCGGCCATGGGAGGCCACCTCTTTCCCACGCCCTCCGACGACAACGGCAAATACACAAATTCCAGCCCCCATCCCCACCCAGGGTTGGGTGGTCTCAGGATACAGGGGGGAGAGAACCTGCCTGGGATGGCTGCCAGCTACCTTTAAGTGCCTGGTGGCCCAGGCAGCCCTCACTGCCGTGTGCGGCAACATGGGGGCGGTTCCCTGTGTGTGATTGACAAGGACACAGCAGGAGTGGGAGGCAGGAAGGCTTCCCTTGGGTTCCAGCACTCGGGGCGCAGGTGTGCTTGGGCACATGTCATGGACTGGTGGGACCCACTGCTAACAAGATCGGAGAGGCTTTCTAGGAAATATGCTGACAGGAGGGGGCGACAAGGAGGCTGCCTGGATTTCAGTCCTCAGTGCAGGAGGGGAGGGAATGGTTGAATGACCAACCCAAGCTCCTGGGACCCTCTCCAGCCCACGCCGGGCTCATGTCTCAGCCTCAGGCAGCGAGCAGGCTGCAAGAACCGCTTTCACTCTGGACTGAGACATGTGGGCAGAGGGCGGTAGTCTGATGGCCTCCAACCACCGGCCACCCCAAAGGAATGGAAATGTCGAGAGGCAAGAGCCAGTGTGACACCGTGATAGGGCCTCCATGGTGCCAGCTGAGGTGGCACATGGGCTTGTTCCAGGGCACGTAGATGGGGGGACCCAGAATTAACTGAGGGAGGTCTGTGAGGGCTGGGGCAGCTGGGCCACAGGCAGCCACGTGGGGAGGGGTGACATGGGGACACAGCTCCGCACACATAGCCCACTGCTAAGGGCTTGAGTTTAACCAAGGCTTTGAATCCCAATCACCTGGGGAGTTTTTCTATTGTTATTGTACCTATTTTTTTTGTCTTGTTTCTTTATTATTTTTGGTGACTCAATATACCTTATTATTTATTTATTTATTTATTTATTTATTTATTTATTTATTGTTAATTTTTTTTAGCTGAGTCATCCTGCCATCCGTTGGCAGCTCAGCTCAGGCTGGGCATCGAACTACTGTTGTTCAAAGCTTGGCTTGCCACTTTTGAGCGAGCTCTTAATCAACTGAGCCACTCGACCGGCCCTACCTTATTTTAATACTTAAAAAAATTGGCAACCACCAAAGGCTCATGAAAAGTTGTACATATAGTATAAATAACTTTTTTTTTGAACCATTTGAAAGTAAATAACCAACTTGAAATCCCATCACCCTGGTTTAGTGTGCATGTCTTGTGAATGGGACATTCTCCTACATACCCCCAATGCAGCCATCAAAATCAGGAATACGTCTAATACCAATACACTAATACCTCTAGCTGCTGTGACAGCCCCCAGCCACCATCTGCCAGTTGTCTCAAACGGCACCTTTTAAACATAGGTTGCCGCGGGCCGGCCGAATGGCTCAGTTGGTTAAGAGCTCGCTCAAGAGTGCAAGCTGAGCTCTGAGCAACAGCGGTTTGAGGCCAGCCCGAGCTGAGTTGCCGTTGAGCTGCCAACAGGTGGCAGGATGGCTCAGCTAAAAAAAATAAATAAATAAACATAGGTTGCCGCTGTAAAAAATAATACAAACAAAACCACTTTAAAATGGAGTCAGAGCAGCCATCCTGGAGGCACTGCCATCCTGGAGGCACTGCCATCCTGGAGGCACTGCCTCGAACGTCTGATGCCTCAAACCTTTGGAATGCTAAAACAGGGCAAAATAACCTCTGCCCTGGGCCTAAAGCAAGACTGTGTCTCAAACAACTGTTTGCAAAGAAAACAAGAAAGCAGATATTATGACTACCACACTGATGACTACCAGGGCTGAAACGAAAAACATTGTTTAGAGTTAGTATGTTCTGTTAGCTTATCTGCAGCAATAAAAATACCTTCCTTCTATGATGTAATTGTCCCCTTCCTCTTTATAAATACCCATTGCCTTGGTCGCCTAATCAGAACACCATTTGGGCTTCGGCCTGAATCAGTGTGTCCCAATAGCTGTTCTTGCTGATCTCAAATAAACGCTTGTTGCCTCTGACCTTGAAAGGCCTGTATTTCTAGGCAGCACGCTGTGTTTCGTTGAGGTGTCTCTTTAGACCCTTTCGGTCTGGAATGTTACTCAGGGTTCCCTTCACTTTCATGAGCTTGACCCTTTTGCTTGGGTTATGCTGTGTCCTTTTCGAGGCGTCCTGTTGGGAGGCCTGGGCCTGCGGGTGACGTTGACTTGGATCGCTCCGCCAAGACCATCTGCCAGGCTTCATCCCACAGAGTGACTTATTTCCCCTCCATGACGAACCAGCATTTTGTGGGAAGGAGCTCTGCACTCCTCACCAAGCCTGACACATGTATTGATATCACTATGGAGTCCTGGTTCCTACTTTAGGCAGTGGGTTATTCCATGAGTGTGATTATTCTGATACTCAGATAGTCCCCAATTTGGCCAGTGTCACTGACTCAAGCTGGACCTGTGTCCTGTGACAGCCCCCATCATTTTTTAGAGCACTTTAAAAAAATTTTTTTTGCTTTCCAGCACAAGAAGATGGTCCAGTTTCATCTTGTGCCCCTTTTGCCTCAGCCCTGGATTCAGCCATTTCTCCAAGGAGCCCAGCTTTGTTTCTTTTAAATGGCGGATAATGGTATTTAGAAGACAAAATATGATTGTTGCTACTGGGACATTACTGTTCCTAGACTCACTCAGTAAATACAGCCAGGGGAATGTGTGTACGTACTCACACACGTACATAGATATTTTCATCTGTCTTCTGTCTATCTATCTATCTATCTATCTATGTATCTATCTATCATCTATCCATCTTTCATCTATTATCTATCTATCATCTATCATTCATCTATCTTTCACCTATTATCTATATATCTATATCTATCTATCATTCATCTATCTATCTTTCATCTATTATCTATATCTATCTATCTATCTATCTATCATCTATCTATCTATCTATCTATCTATCTATCTATCTATCTATCTATCTAATCTACCTACTTACCTACCTGCCTATTGGAAACTTTGAGTCCATAGATACCTCAAATTCCAATCTAATAGCCCAAAGTTCATCCTACTTGGAACTCCCTTCCCTGACAGTGAAAAACCTGGCTTGTATTCATTTGAAACTATTTCCTTACTTGCTCAGTCTTCCAGGATATAAGCAATTCCCTGCTTCTATGGCCACCCCTCCCCTGAGTTTTCTCTTTGCCCTACCTGGCTCTGATGCCCTGGCTACAGTCCTCTGTGTCTGCAACGCCCCCACCTGGCCACTGCAGATGCCCACCTTGCTTTGCCACACCTTATGGCTTTAGGGATGAGTTTTTCAGGAAGGGCAGGGGAGTGGAGGAGGAGTGTTTTAATATTCTGGGGGAGCCAAAAAAATGTATCCAAGTGGACACTTTAGTCAGAGTTGCTCAAGCAGTAGTTCGCCATCATCAGAAGTGTCTGGATGCTGATGGGAACCACTTTGAGCACCTCTTGTTATTGCAGAAGTCAAACGTGACTTGTATTCATCTTTTGTTATTGGTATATATTGAATATTACAATTTTAATAGTTTTTTTTTTGTCCTTAAAATGTGTATACATTTTTTTTGGCACCTTCTGTATACACAACTACCAAATATCAACTCAATGCTCCTGCATTTTTTATTTTTTTATTTTTTTATTTTTTTTTAGCTGAGCCATCCTGCCACCTGTTGGCAGCTCAACGCAACTCAGCTCAGGCTGGCATTGAACTGCTGTTGCTCAGAGCTCAGCTCGCACTCTTGAGCGAGCTCTTAACCAGCTGAGCCACTCGGCCGGTCATTGCTCCTGCATTTTGAAACCTCCCAGGTGACTATCCTGTCCAGCCTCTGCTGAGAGGGAAGCTCCTGGGTGTGTGAGGTCACTCGCTCCCAGAAGTTGATTGCTTGTTCCTGTCACTCAGTAATCGCTCACAGCAAGTGGATGGCAGAACAAGATAAAAAGCAATCCAGGGCCCAGCGAGTGGTGCGGTGGTTAAGCGCTGGCTTGGGATGCCAGTGGCCCCGGTTCGGGTCCCACATATGAGGGCCAGTGACCCTGCCCTCAAAAAAAAAAAAAAATTAAAAAAAAAAAAAGCAATCCAAAGAGGAGAGAACACAGGGTTACAACCTGCATATTCGAGAGAAAAATATATCCTGCCCGTAACTGTGGGGTGCTGTTCCTTCCCTAATGGCAGAGAGGTCAGTGTTGGAAAGACGTGAGCTGTACTGAGTCAGAGATGAATGCTGAAGAGAAGAAAGGGCGAGGTGACGGTGGCTCTCTCGGCCCTGGCTGTGCAGTCCCACCTCCACTCTGTGGTGGGACACTCTGGTGTCCAAACATAAGGGGGCCCACAGCAACCGCATTTGGGTGACGCTGGGCTTGCTTAATGATAATTGGCTTTCAGTGTGACTTCTATCTATCTATCTATCCACACACATACACATATATATTTTTTATTTTTTTTAGCTGAGCCATCCTGCCACCTGTTGGCAGCTCAGCGGCAGCTCAGCTTGGTCCAGGAATTGAACCTGTGACCGTGTTGCTCAGAGCTTGTGCTCTTCAGTGAGCTCTTAACCAACTGAGCCACTCGGCGGGCCTCAGTGTGACTTCTTCAAGTCAACGGTTGGCTATTCAGTTGTGAAATACCTCAAACCTGGCAGCCTGAGGCTTCAGAGCCGCTGAGTCCAAGGACAGTATGCAGGAAGGACTGCAGTTGGGTGCCACCACCAAAGGCTGGCTGCTCCATGAGCACGCCCCCTCCCCCGCAGTGTGGTGTGATGAGCTCCAAGGAACATGGGGGCACAGCAAGTGTGAGCTCTACGCCTCTGCCTGTGAGATACCTGTGGGGCTGGGTACCCTCCCCCCGAGTATCTAGGAGGGTCCGGCCATTGCTCACAACTTTCCCCGGGTCCTCACGTAGAATCTAACACCTGGAGGCAGCAGATTTTGTGTCTCCTCCATCTCAGGGGGCCGCATGCTCCCTGGCACCACTTCCTGGGCTGTCCCTGGGTGGCTGGGAGCTCAAGGTGACCTCTGGGAGAGCAGGGAGGGGCTGGGGCAGCACTTACCCCCCGCCTGAGCCACCGTTCTTGCTAAAGTGTGTTCGTGGCTCGCTGGACGCCAACTTCAGCAGCTCCGTCCACTCCCGCTCCCACTCTTCCTCGGTGTACAGCAGCCCTGACTGGCACAAGGGAAGTGGCTTCAGGAGGCGGCGGGCGGGCCTCCTCCCGACCCACCCAGCTCAGCCTTCCCGCTCGGTCCAAGCCCGACCACGATCCAGGCTGAGAATACCTGTTAGTGGTCACTGATGCTATGTCCATTTGCTATGGACAGTATTTTTTCAGAACCCCCGAACTCTAACTTCAGTGCTCTCGGAGTCCACCCAGTAACAAGCGTCATTGCCAGGGGGCGAGAACATCGAGGTTAACCTGCTCCAGGCCTGGGGCTGACCACTGACAAGTTTAAAGGGATAACGGGCAGCTTTTATCAGAAGGCAGGCAGATTCTTCTCCCAGGAAGTGAAGCTCTAATGTTCACGGGGCAGGACCACTGGGAGTGTCTTTGGGCTGAGCACACAGGGGCTGGCCTGGGGACAAGGGTAGGGTCACGCTGTGGCTGCACCTGGCTTTTCAGCTGCCACCAGCAATGACCTGTCACAGGGGACCATCATCATCTAAGCCGGACACCTCCGAGAGTGAGGGTGGCTGGTTTTCATAATTACACCAAAGCAGACAGCGTGCGTGGCCATGTGTCACGTCCCAAGGTCTGAGCTACTGGAAGGGCTCCTTCTCAGTGGCTTTGAATGGGAGAGGCCACTTCTGCCTCATCTCACTGACGGACGTGGCCTTGGGGCCCAGCTCCAGCTGACTCCAGCCCTCGGCCGTGCCTAGAGCGGGTCCCAGGTTCTGGACACACCAGCAGGCACCAACCTCCTTGTTCTGCTGTGTCTGCTGCCACCGCCACCGTCGCTTCAGGGCTTCTCTCTCGGCCCCCGTCCTCATCATGGTGTAGAGTGCTTTCCGCAACACCAGGTCCCGGTCATGAAAACCCCACATTCCTGCAGCCGGGAGGCCCATAGGGAGGAGAGGACACAGGGCATGAGGCGGGGGCAGTCCATGAGGTGACTCAAGCCACCGTGCCTTTCCGGGCAGCCTCCGGTGGCTGCATGCACAGAGGGGCCTCGTTAGTCACTGTTCTGTGCTCATGTCAGCTAGCAGTCCCCTCCATTCCCTCTCCCGAGGTCTCCTGTCCACGCATGCAAGTGAATGAAGGAGCATGTCCCCTGCTGAGCAAAACAACAATGAGTGATGTGGAGTGCTGCCTCCCTGGAACCCTTGGCAAGTCACTCTGTCTCTCAGGTTTGCTTTGAGGGGCCTGCTGTTCACCGTCCAGGTCTTACGTTTGAGTAAGAGATAGCCTATGGGGACAAATTGGTGACATGTCCTCACACAGGGTCACTGGCTTCATCTAGGGTTGGCCTGTAGCCCTGAGGCATCTCAGCCTCCTGAGAAGCAGAGCGGACACTGCTGCACACATTTGGGCCCAGGACAGAGCTGCTTTCCAGGGGGAGGTCGCCCCCCATCTGTCGCCGGCCTGTGCTGGGTGTGAGGGGTGATGAGGACAAACCAGCCAGCTCAGGGCAGCTCAGATGTGGTCAGACTCCCAACCACCAGAGGTGTAGCCCTGGCTATGGGAAAGAGTGGGGACATCCATCCATCCATCCATCCATCCATCCATCCAATTGAATCCCATCACTTCTACCTCATTAATTCCACACTTAGTTTATAATTAGGGGTGAGGCAGCACTCTAGGTTTCTGAGACTCCCCCACAGCAGCGAGCAGGACAGACTATGCCCCTAAAATTCCACAGAGCACAGCTTTCGGGGAGGTGGGGCAGCTGTCAGGTAAGCACGTAGTGGGAGGGGAGATGAAGCCAGGTTAGAGGATAGAGAGTAGGTGGCACTGGTCATGGCGTGAATAGAGGCATTGGAGCAGACTCGAGTGGGCGAAGGGGGGAGCTGGGTCACCATCCCCGGTGGAGGGAAAGGCTAGGGACCCCCGAGGGGGGACCGCATGGCATATTTGAGAAACAGCAGGAAGGAAAGGTGGATGGAGCTGGGACCAAGGGGAGGAGGTGGGGAGTGAAAGGTGAGCTTTCACGTGAGTGGGAGAGCTTTCAAAAGAGGAGCGAACGGCACTGACTGATAATTTTAAAGGCTCAACCTGCCCGTGTGTCCTTTAGTGCAATAACCAGGGACTGCTGGGGGGTTTCCATCAGGTGAGGCTTTTGCCCAGAGGGAATGGCCACCACGGATCCTTTATAAACAGGCTCGGCTGAACTTCTTCCTCCCTCAGACCTGCCTATAGCTGCCTCCCGGGACTCTCCCAGGCAGAGCAAGTCCACTGTGTCCTGTCTAAACTCCTCATTTGGGTGTCTCCTGCAGAGAGGGTCTCCTTGTCCCATAAATGTCTGCCCACAAGCCTGACTTCAGGATGACTGTCACTTATTTCTATGTGCACCCATTCCCGGCTCAATGTCAGGCCTGGTCAGCAGGTTCAATGGGCAGTGCGGTCACGGGGCGGCTTAGTCACAGTCCTGCTGCTATGCAGTGTTGCTGTTTGAGTTCAAAAGGAAAACAAAGTACCACTGGCCATGAGCCCCAGGCTCAGTCGTGGCCCCACCTCTCTGGCAGCTGGAGCAGGGCCCTCAGGCGTGTGGGGCCACCGTGCTCCCAGGGAGATGCCCGCCATCAGATGAGGCCGAGTGGCACGTGGCCTTCAGACTGGTGGCCCTGTCGTCCCCCCCGCCCCCATGCTGCTGTTTCTGAAGGACAAAGGCGTCTGCACACCGGACACTTTGCAACAAGGCTGCTGGGTGACAGGAATTTCTTCTCTTATATTCTTTCCCCAGGTTTTATACAGAACAGGGAACAACATGTTCCATTACTGGGGAATAGTTAATATGTTAAGAGGAAATGTGACACAACTGCTCAAAATGTGTTTTTGAAGAAGGAAAGCATGGCAAGTCCTCAGTAGCATTTTAAGGGGAAAATACTGGATTCCAAACTGTGGACATGGTGAGATTGTAATTTTACTGGAAGAACAGACCACAGACGGAGAAGACAACACACCAAAACGCTAAAATTGGCCTCGCTGGGCTGTGGGATTGTTGAATCTTATTCTTTTGCCACAATGAGTGTGGAATCCTTTCATAATTACAGCAGATAGAAATGTGTTAGTTTTGAAATGGAAAGGGGCCAGTAGGTGGCGCCCTTGTTTCCCGTCTCAAGCCCGTGGAATGTGGGTGTTCCCCTGGTTCTTGGCCCCCTGCTTGTCTGGGCGTCTGGGGCCCTTCCAGACCCTGTGTGTTTCCTTCTAAGCCTTTTCGGGGTCCTCTCAGCCCACCTCCCGCTGAACGGGCCTCACCTCAGGTTTGATGAGCAGTCTGGGGCCTTGCTCTGGGCACAGCATCGGCTATGATTACCTGGGGAGGTGAGTTTGACCAACAAGGACCATGGTCCCGTTGAGGATCCCTCCTTGGAAGGAGACCCTGCACTTTATGGCCAATGAGGTACAAATGGCCCTGACGCCGGCGTCCCTGGCGCAAACCCAGCCCTGCCTGTTGACATTGATTCAGCCTTGTATGTGAGGCTGGGTCTACAAGGGATAACTGAGCTCCCAGAAGGCCTACCATGACCCTCACTTACCCACAGTGCCACCTGCTGCTGTGGCTTTTTGTGACCAGGAAGCTCACATCTCCGCTAAAAGAGGTATCTGACCTTTCTGCTGTGTGTTCCGGCTGTGCTGAGTCCCCGCAGGACCTATATCTGTCGTTTTGTCAGTCCAAGCGCATCGACTGCAGTCAATATGGTTGCCCCAAACCTAGCCACTTCTTGCTCTGCTCCCCAAACTTCCTGCTCTAGCCCAACTGAGCTCAGCCCCGCCTCCAAATGCCCTGTTAATTCCTGCCTTTATGCTTTATCCATGTGGTCTCCCTGCCTGGAAGGTCCTCTTTTATACTCTTTCAAGTTCTTCAAAACTCAGTAAAAAAAAATAAAAAAATCCTGCCTCCTCCAGGAAGTCCCCTTTGATTGCTCTAGATTATGAGCTCTAATCCCCATCTGTGTCGCTCCAATCAGGCCTCCTTCTATCACGACAGATCTTTTCTTGTGTGTGCTCTATGTCCCTCCCCCAGCCTGCCAGGTACTGGACAGGAAGGGCTGGGGTTGTTGGGGACTCTTCCAGGTAACAGCAATACGCGTGGCTCTACTTAGCATGTGTCTGTCCTTTAATGACAGGCAAAGCAGGCCTGGGGCTCTGCCACCCTCTGGCTACCCTGTGAAGCTTACCCAGCGAGGCAGCGTGTAAGAGGCAGTTTCCATCCCCCGTCGTGGCCAAAGGAAGAAGCCGTTTACAGCTCGTGCACACAGTGGACCACCAGTTGAGCCGACCTAGAACAAAAGCTCACGTTAGAACAGAACCCACAACAAGCAGGGACCATTGTGGGTGTGTCTGCCAAGGAAGCATGAACATCCGTGGGGGTTTTAGAGAGCCTCAGTGGGAAGGGAGAGCACTCTGGCTGCTTTTTTTCAAATAAAATACAGGTTTTTTCCTCTTTAAGAGGATGGCCAAATCATCCCATCATTAGCAAGAATATTAAAACACTCAAGACCAAAGCCTTCTCTTCTTGACCCTGGGAACATAGTTTACACAAAACATAAATTTTCTCTTTTGTAAATTCCTTGAACAGCGTTCCCCGTCCTGAGACCTATTTTTGCTCTTGAGTCATCCTTCCTTGTTGATGCATACATACCTTTGAAAGTATGCTTTACACTTAATGTCATACGTACATCAGAACCATGATAGCTGCTTAGGTATAGTCATGTTAAATTTCATGAACACATCTTAAGACTTCTGCTTCCAGGAAGGCAGACTAGACATACTTGACTCTATTCTTTCCATTAAGTACAACTAAAAACCCTGGTCATTATGTGTAAAACAACATAGGAAGACTGAGCAGTGGAGAAGTCAGACTGGCTAGGAACCTCGGGATCTGAGTGACAACACGGCCGTAGGTTCCCTGGAGTTCTTTTTACTGCACAAATCCCACATTAGATACTGGAGAAGCTGGCGACCTGGAAACACCAATGAGGGCAGACAAAGAAAATAAATAAATAAAAAATCAAGCGCTCTCTAGACAGAACACCAGGAAAGGCACAGTTTAGCAAGACAGTAAACACTTAGCCAATAACTGCTGTATCTATGCCAGCTAAACACCATAGAAAAAAATTGTAGTCCTACCACCACTCCCAGCATCCAAGGCCATGTGAGGTGCCAAGACTTTAATTCTTTTTACCTGTAAAGGCTGTAAAGAGTCACTCACCACCCATTCCCTCACTGCCAGGTGGTGTCAGAGAAGGCTGAGTACACAGCCAGGACTGAGGATTCCACCCCCTACCAATGGGGAGCCTGGACTTTCACACCCACCTGATGGTAATGAGGCCCCCCCGCCCCTGCCCGGCTGTACCAAGAAGCCCAACCCACAGCACGTGTCAACAGAGGCAGAGAACAGAAGCTGTACTTCCACCCCCATCTGGAAATCATGAGTCAAGGGCCCCCTGCACCTAACAGAGAAGGTCTGCTAAAACACAAGATTTAAATCAGATCCAGAGTCTTATCACTTACTACCCAATATGGACAATTTTCAATCGAAAATTAGTTATACCAAGAACCAGGAAGATCTCAAACAGAATGAGAGAAGACAATCAACCAAAACCAACACTGAGATGACACAGATGTTAGAATTACCTGACAGAGATTTTTAAAGTCGGTATCATAAAAATGCTTCACAAGCAATTATGAACATGCTTGAAACAAAATACAAAACAGAAAAGGCTGACAAATAGAAACTCTCACCCCCAAACTAGAAGATACCAAGAAAAACCAAATAAGAATTTTGAAACCAAAAAAAAAAAAAAAATGCAATAGCTGATTTTAAAAAGTCAATCAAGGGGCCGGCCGAGTGGCATGGTGGTTAAGCGCTGGCTTGGGAAGCCAGCGGCCCCGGTTCGGGTCCCACATGAGGGGCCAGTGACACTGCCCTCAAAAAAAAAAAAAAAAATATCAAGGGCCGGCTGAGTGGCTCAGTTGATTAAGAGCTCGCTCAAGAGTGCGAGCTGAGCTCTGAGCAACAGCAGTTCGATGCCCAGCCTGAGCTGAGCTGCCGCTGAGCTGCCAACAGGTGGCAGGATGGCTCAGTTGGTGACAGCACATGCTCCTAACAACAAGGCTGCATGGGATAGTGGGCTGTGCCTGCCCGCAACTAAGATTGAACATGGCACCTTGAGCTGAGCAGCCGTGAGCTGCCGACAGGTGGCCAGATGGTACCTGGATTTGGAGCTGAGCCAGCTGCACCCTCCACAGGTAGAAGTGAAGAACAACTTGGCTGTTTCCCTTTCCCAATTTCCCAACACTGTTCCCCTTCTCTAATTCCCCAATAAAAATCTTTTTTAAAAAAACCCATGATAATGAAGAGAAAACAGAGTAAAAATTATCAGACTCATCTGGGACCTGCAGGACTGTCACAAAAGATCTAACACTCACGTCAGCAGAGTCTCATATGATAAGAGAAATAGGGGAGAGCTGAGAAAATGATTGAAAGAAATAATCACTGAAAATTTCCCAAGTTTTGCAAATAAACAAACAAAAGCATCTATAAACATTGGGTCAAGAAGTTGAACAAATTCTATAATTCTAAACAGAAAAAACCCATGGAATTTCATGCCAAAACACATCATAGTCAACTTCCAAAAACTAAAGACAAAAAGAAAACTCAAATGCTTCTAAAGAGAAACAACAGCAAAACAACTGTAATGACACTTTTGACTTCTCATTGGAAACCATAGAGGTCAGAAGGAAGTGGCACAACATTTTTTTTTTTTTTTTTGAGGGCAGTGTCACTGGCCCTCACATGTGGGACCCTAACCGGGGCCACTGGCTTCCCAAGCCAGCGTTTAACCACCGCGCCACTCGGCCGGCCCAACATTTTTCAAGTGCTAAAAGAAACAAACTGTTAGGTCGGCCGAATGGCATGTTGGTTAGGAGTTGGCTTGGGACGCCAGCTCTGAGCAACAGGGCCCTGTTCAGATCCCATGTTAGGGCCAGTGACACTGCCCTCTACAGCTAAGATGGTGAACAGCAGCTCGACCTGGAGCTGGGCTGCTGTGAGTTGCCGGCGATGGTGTAGGCTGCAGTGGGGCTGGCTGGCAGTGGGTGTGAGCTGCCATGAGGTGCCGTGAGTGGCCGTCCAATGGCTGGCAACTGATCTGCCTCACCCGGGAAGAGCGCAATGACGATACCAACATGGGCCAGTGAACCGATGTCCTCCACAACTAGACTGAAGAACAAAAGGACAGCAACTTGTCTGTTCCCCTTCTCTGATTCCTCAATGCTGTTCCCCTCCCCCAATTCTCCAATAAAATCTTAAAAAAAAAAAAGAAACAAACAAACTGTCATTTCAGCATTCTATGTCCAACATTCCAACAAAAATGTCCTCCAGAAATAAGGGGGGAAATGGACACATTCTCAGATGAAGAAAAACTAAAAGAATTTGTCTTTAGCAGACCTACCTTAAAATAATGGCTGAAGGAAGTTCTCTAGACAGAGAGGAAATGATAAAAGGAGGAATCTTGGAATATCAAGAAGGAAGAACATGGAAAGAGAAAAAATATGAACAAGTATAACAGACTTCCCTTCTCCTCCTCTAAATTATGTCTGATGGTTGAAGCAAAAATTATAACATTGGGGCTGGCCAAGTGGCTCAGTGGTTAAGAGCTCACTCAAGGGTGCGAGCTGAGCTCTGAGCAACAGCAGTTCGATGCCCAGCCTGAGCTGAGCTGCCAACAAAGGCAGGATGGCTCAGATTAAAATATATATATATATATATATATATATATATATATATATATATATATATATATATATAATATCTCAATGTATGCAGAAGAAATATTTAAGACAATTATAAATGGAGGAGGGTAAAGGAGCATAAAGGCAGGTAGGGTTTATATGCTTCATTAAAAGTGGTAAAATGTCAGCAAAAACAAAGACAAAGAACAAAAAACAAAAAACAAAAAACCCAGGGCCAGCTGAGTGGCTCAGTTGGTTAAGAGCTCGCTCAAGAGTGCAAGCTGAGCTCTGAGCAACAGGGTCACCGGTTCGATTTCCTGCCTGAGCTAAGCTACTGCTGAGCTGCCAACAGGTGGCAGGATGGCTCAGTTAAAACACAAAACAAAACAAAACAAAACAAAACAAACTCAAAGAAACCAAACCAAATAACAAACCAAGAAACAAGAGTAAGTGGCTGGAAACCAACAGGAGAAAGTGAGGTAACAAAAAAAGCCACACAAGCGATCCAGATTTTGAGGTTAGCTGACAGGAATTTTAAAGTTACTGATTAATATGTTCAAGAAAATAGAACAAATGGGGCAGAATCAATATTTAAATCTATAATGATCAAAATTTTCCAAAATTGATGAAATACACAGATGTTAGGAGGTTTGTAAATCCCAAAAAGAAGAAGTAAAAAAAATAAACCATACCAAGACGTATAATAAAACTGCGGAAAATTAAAGAGAAACCCTTTAGAGCAGAGAAGAAAATAAAAAAGAGACATATTATATACCAAGGGGAATAATGGGTTAGAAGCCTACACATAATGGAATGAGAACACCAAAGTGCAGAAAGAAAATAACCTCCAGTCTAGAATTCTGAACCCAAAGCAGTTTGTATCCTGCAAATCTGAAATTGCTAGGAGTCATTCTCTCAGTCTGACACAGGTCACCTGTGAAAGCCTTACAGCTAACATGACACTTAGTGGTAGATACTGAATGGTTTCAGCCAGAGTCAGGGAACAACATTCAATACTGATGAAGATCTGAGCCATGATAAAGCAAGAAGAAATAAAAGGCATCAAAATCAGAAAGGAATGAGTGAAATGCTATTTACTAGTAGACAGCAGGGCTGTTTATATAGAAAATACTTACGAATTTAACAAAAAACTCTTGGACCTTATAAGTGAATGTAAATTTAGGTCTCAGAAAACAAGGTCAATATACAAACATTATTTCTTTTTCTTTTTTTTTTCTTTTTTTTTTTTTTTTTTGAGGGCAGTGTCACTGGCCCTCATATGTGGGACCCAAACTGGGGCCGCTGGCTTCCCAAGCCCATTTATTTTTCTATACTCTAGCAAAATATAACTTAAAAATGAAATAGAGGGCCGGCCGAGTGGCGCATTGGTTAAGCGCTGGTTTTGGGATGCCAGCGGCCCCGGTTCGGATCCCACATGGGGGCCAGTGACACTGCCCTCTACAGCCAACAACAGCTCCACTTGGAGCTGGGCTGTGCGAGCCCCGGTGACGGTGTGGGCTGCAGCCCCTGCTGCAGTGGGCTGCCATAGGCTACAGTGAATGGCCCGCAGCCAGCGTGAGCGGCTGGCAACCAAGCGTGAGCTGCCAATAGCCGCGATGAGCGACATCCAGAGGCCAGGGACCGATCTGCCTCATCCGGGAAGAGCGCAATGACGATACCAACAGTGAAGCAACATCCTCCGCAACTAAACTGAAGAACAAGAAGACGGCAACTTGTCTGTTCCCCTTCCCTGATTCCCCAACGCTGTTCCCCTCCCCCAATTCCCCAATAAAAATCTAAAAAAAAAAAAAAAAATGAAATAGAGAACAAAATACCCAGGTATAAATTTCATGAAAGATATGTGATAGCCAAGCTAAAAACTATAAAATATCCCTGAGAAAATGTAAGGGAGATTTAAATATGTGGAGAGATATTATGTACATAGATTAACTCATTAAATGATACCAAATTCTCCTCAAATTGAGCTATAAATTTAACATAACCCCAATCAAAATCCAAGGAGGCTACTTTTTAAAAAATTGACAAGTTGATTCTAAATCATGGATATCATGACATGGATATGCAAGAAATCTAGACTGTACCCTTGAAGGAGGAGGAAGTGGGAGGATTTGTCAATTCCTGATTTCATAACTCATCAATCACGGTGCTATATCCAGATATAGCGTTGGTGAAAGGAAAATAGATGGATGGAGCAAAGCGGAGACACCAAAAGAGATCCACACATTTATGGTCACTTGAGTTTTATATAAAACCTCTCAGGGCTTTCACTGGAGAAAGGAAAAATGTATTTTAACAAATGGTGCTAGAATTAGTGGATATTTGAAAAAAAACTTTAATACCTACTTCGCACCAACAACCCAAATTCATCTGAAGTGGATCACAGACAATAACAAAGCTAAACTTAAAACGATTCATAGACCTACGCATATAAGCTAAATCTATAAAGAATTAAAAAAAAACAAATAGAATATTATTGGGATAAGCAAAGGAAAAAAAATACATTTGACTTCACCAAAATAAAAAAAAATTCTGCCCACGAAAAGACACCATTATAAAATAAAAAGGCAAGCCCTGGACTGAGATAATATATTCACAAAACATATATCTGGGAAAGGACTTGTACCTGCATATATTAGGAAGTCCTGCAACTCAGTAAGAACCAGCCACACTGATAAAAATGGGCAAAAGATTTAAGAGACGTCACTGTGAAGGGTGTACAAAAATGGTCACAAAGAACATGAAAAGATGCTCATTATTAGTCATCAAGGGAATGCAAATTTAAACCACAATAAGTCACTTCCTCATACCCACTAGAGTGGTAACATTCAAAAGACTGACAGCACCACATGTCGAGAAGATGCACACCTAAGATGTTCCTACTTTGCTATTATTAGGAACGTACAACGTCCCGCTGATTTTGGAAAACCTTCTGGCAATTTCTAATACAGTTAAACACATACCTACCAAATGAGCCAGCAATTCTACTTCTGGATACTTACCCAAGATAAATGGAAAGATGAGATTTGTACAAGAGTGTTCCTAGCAGCCTTATTTCTCAATACAACCAGCTGCTTTCAAATGTGGGATTGCATCTGTAAAGTAACCAGCACTCAAGAGTGGCCTCCAGGGCCGGCCGAGTGGCACGTTGGTTAGGAACTGGCTTGGGATGCCAGCACTGAGCAGAGGGGCCCCGGTTGGGATCCCACATATGAGGGCCAGTGACACTGCCCTCTACAGCTAAGGTGGTGAACAACAGCTCCACCTGGTTGCCTCTCTAGCTAAGATGGCCAGTGACAGTGTGGGCTGCAGCCCCTGCTGCAGTGGGCTGCCATAGACTACCGTGAGTGGCCGGCAGCCAGCGTGAGGTGTCAAGAGTCTCTGTGAGTGGCCGTCCAGAGGCCGGCGACCCATGTGCCTCACCCGGGAAGAGCGCAATGATGACACCAACATGGGCCAGTGAAACAACGTCCTCCACAACTAGACTGAAGAACAAAAGGACAGCAACTTGTCTGTTCCCCTTTCGTGGTTCCCCAACGCTGTTCCCCTCCCTCAATTCCCTAATAAAATCTTAAAAAAAAAAAGAAAAAAAAGAGTGGCCTCAGGCTGTTTATCAGTGAATGCAGGTCAACACACCCTCAGTCACTCACTCTTTCTCAGGAAGCGCCTGGTGGATGGACTGCTCCCACATGAGGTGGAAAGGAAAAACAGGGGAGATGGGAAATGGGGTGACAATCTGCGGGATGGAGCAGACAGAAGACGCCACTCTCCCTCATGGGGCTCCGTGAACGCAGAGCCGCTTTTCAAAAGAAAGTTCAGGCACCCACTGGAGACACTGCTGGTTCGGTTCCAGACCACAGCAACGAGTGAGCATTGTAACAAAGCGAGTGGTAATCATTTTGCTGATGGAGGGTCTTGCCTTCAATTTGTAAAAAATGCGACATCTATGAAGCATCATAAAGCAACGCACAATCAAATGAGGTGTGTCTGTATCTACCAAAAGGCCATACAGTCCTGCACCGCTTAGGGTCGGGGAGACGCCCTAAGAAATGCGTCCTTAGGCGATTTCGTCTCTGTGTGAACATCACGGAGGCCCGTAGGCCAACCTGGATGGCCCAGCCCACTGCACACCTGGGCCGTGTGGCCCAGCCCAGTGCCCCTGGGTTATAGCCACGGGCAGCACATCACTGCACAAAACAGCACGAGATTAAATCAAGCCCAAGAGAAAACGATGGGTGAAGCTACTGTTTACTGCAGGCTTTTTTTTTTTTTTTTTTTTGAGGGCAGTGTCATTGGGCCTCATATGTGGGACCCGAACCAGGGCGCTGGCATTCCAAGCCATCACTTAACCACCACGCCACTCGGTCGGCCCTACTGCAGGCTTTTTAATAAGTAAGAAGAGTTGACTCTGAAATAACGATAAAAAGTATAGCTGAATAAACACGTAAGGCACTTAGTTACATAGTTGTTTATTACCATTATCAAGTATTTTGTACTGGATATAACTGTATGTACTATGCTTTTATGAGACGGGTTGCACAGTAGGTGTGTCACCACACACACACACACACACATACTCACACACATGTGAGCAATGCGTCATGTTACTTTACACAGCTATGATGTCACCAGGAGATAGGAAGTTTTGAGCTCCATTATAATATCATGGGACCATTGTCACATATTGGCCCAATGCTGATAAAAATGTCATTATTTGGCGCATGACTGTGGAGCCGGCCTCAACCAATGGTATTATCTTACAGGTTGTGTGACACAAACTTCATTTTATATGTCTTGGATTACATTATAATTGTCTTAAAAATTGCCTCAAGTTTAATACTGGTTTTATGTTTCTAATGTTATGTGAGGCACCTAGTGACATTATTTTGGGGAGTGGGGGATGGAATGTAAGCCACCTCTCAGAGCCTTCAACTCTGTGGAATTTCAACCAACTGAGAATGTTTATAATAGTATTTCCAACAAGTGGTGAAAATATTTCATTAAAAATTGTTTTTAGGGCTGGCCGAGTGGCATGGTGGTTGAGCGCTGGCTTGGGATGCCAGCGGGCCTGGTTCGGGTCCCACATGTGAGGGCCAGTGACACTGCCCTCTACAGCTAAGGTGGTGAACAACAGCTCCACCTGCTGCAGTGGGCTGCCATAGGCTACAGTGAGCGGCCGGCAGCCAGCGTGAGCTGCCAATAGAAGTGGTGAGCGACCAGCCAGAGGCTGGCGATGGATCTGCCTCATCCAGGAAGAGCACAATGATGATACCAATATGGGCCAGTGAAGCGACATCCTCCGCAACTAGGCTGAAGAACAAAAGGACAGCAACTTGTCTGTTCCCCTTCCCCGGTTCCCCAAAGCTGTTTCCCTCCCCCAATTCCTCAATAAAATCTTTAAAAAAAAATTGTTTTTAGGAAGAGAATAATACTAATAGGGTTGGGATGATTGGAGGGGCATTACATTCTTTACGTTCCAGCAAGCCATCTGTCATTATTATTTTTATATTTTTTTCAAAGAAATTTTATTGGGGAACAGTGTGTTTTTCCAAGACCCATCAGCTCTAAATCAAGTAGCTGTTTCAATCTAGTTGTGGAGGGCGCAGCTCCATGGCCCATGTGGGAATCGAATTGGCAACCTTGGTGTTATGAGCCTGTGCTCTAACCACCTGAGCTAACTGGCCATTGTTAGCTCCAATGTGTTGTTATTAAAGATGAATTTTAATAAAGGGAGCTGCTGTTTCGGTAAATAAACAATGCAATACGAAGGAGGCACTGCCAGTAAGAAACGTAAGGTCTGCAGAAGTGCATTTAATTCAGAACCAGAGTTACTGTCTAACAGAGTAGGACAGTCACACAGTTTAACATCGTGAGTTCCCTGGTTACACTGGATACTTGTCTGCTCTGCAGGGCTTTTTGGTTAAGATTCAGCGATTACCTTTTTATAAGTGGATGTACTAATACAAAATAACTGCACCCTTAATTCTAAATGAAAATATGCATTAAAATGAACGTTGCAACACGAACTAGATGAGATCTATTATACGAAGATGTGCGTATTATCACTGCTTGCATGTCATCTCACTAACGCTAAGGGAGGAATGCAGTCAAGTGCACTGGCCGGCTGGCCAGAGATGTAATTGGGGGTAACCACCAGCGTTTAGTAACTTCCTTCTTTCCTAGGCTGGAAAATAGCAACCTGTCTCACTTGACTTTGGTAAAGGTGTTTCATACACATCGGGGCTGGGTGATATCAAAACTGGGTGGCCACAAAGTGGGAGAAAGTTCCAGGAGTCTCGTTTACAAGGCGTAAAACTCCAAAGTGGCTGTGACACCTGAATGCCTGACCTGGTTAATAGTAAACGGCCCCATTCATCCTCAGCATTGGATCTAAGCTGCCAGTGGCTCCTGGTGAAAGCCAGTGAGAGCAGGGGGTGTTTGTAGAGAAACGGGGAGGGGATATGCAAATGAGTCACATGGTCTGCATTTATGGGCAGACCCGTGGTTTGCCCACCCAATAGCTTTCCCTCCAGTCCTTGCTCACAGAGCCCTCCTCTGCCTTGTGTTTTTCAGCTGAGACTAGATTTCTGCCTTCCCTGCTTCGTGGAGTGAATGCTGATGGATTCCAGGCGACTGTTACCATTCCATGGCCCTGACCAGGGGCTGGTGTGGCCGTGCCCATGTGCTGTCCCTTGGCCTATGAGATGTAAGAGGGAATCGACCAGGGAAAGCTATTGGGAGAGGGTTGCTGAGTCTTCAAAAGGGACATATGTAGACAGGGTCGCTTCCTTGCTGCCCTGGAAGATGTCAGGATGTGTCAGTGGGTGCAGCTACAGACATGCTGCACCCTGAATGCAGACAGCACTGAGCCACGCAGGATGGAAGCTGGGTGTGCCTGGGTCCTGGACGACACCGTGCAGCTGCCAGTCCTGCCACCAGCTTGTCTATCTGCAGACTTACTGTCCTGTGGGATGATGACGGAGTCACGCTGGAAGCTCCTGCTTGGCTTAGTGTCCCTCCTCCTCATAGCAGGTCCCACAGCAAATTACCCAGCTCTGTGTGGTGGTGCATATTCCCATTTTACAGATAAGCAAACTGAGGTTCAGAGAGAATAAATTAACATGCCCACGGTACACTGAACCTTACAGGAGCCATTGCTTGTCCAGGGCAAAACCGGACCATGAACAAAGCTGGTCTCATTTCTTCAGACGTGGCTGAGATGGTGGCAAGCCAGTTTTAACTAACTTCTCTCTAACCGGTATCATTTCATAAAATATATGTTAATAAGTAGGGGACCTGAAGCTCAAATGCACGTTTGTCTGAAGTCACAGACCCAGTCTTTCCGCCCATTCTCCCTTTCCGGCTCTTGCTGTCAATCTCTCTTGCTTGTTTCTCTCATTCAAAATTTTTTTTTTCTATGAAAAATCTGAAAAGCGCTGACAGCAATACACTTTTCATCCAGAAGCAAGCAAATGTCACCCTCTGTCACATCGGCTCCATCTCTTTCCTTACGATGTAAAAGAAAAATAACAAACACTAAAGATCAAGTTGAAGTTCCCTTTGTGTGCCTCCCCAATTTTCATTCTCATTTCCCCTTCCCCATGAATTTGGCAACTTTTTCATTACATAACATGAAGGCAGATAAGTTATACCATGAAGTGTTGAAAAAGTTGTGTTGTGCACATGGCTTATTTCCCTGGTGTTCACACCAAAACCGTGTAATTTCCTTCTCACCTCTCTGTCTCTGCCTCTACCCCCAGCCCCACTCTGTGGGGTCCCCAGGGTCAGGCAGAGCAGGCTTGCCCCCTTTCTCTCCCCACAGAGCATGCAAATCTGACAGAATATGCTGCTCTGACCTCGCCCTGTGGTGAGCCCGGGCCACATGGCCCCCAGGACAGGTGGTGGGGAGTGAATCCCATTGGGTCATTTGGCAATGAGGTATGGCCGGAACGCTTACAAAATCACTATCAGGGAAAACAAAACAGAAGAAGAGATGGTGGTGGTGGGGTGTTCTTTAAAAGAGACATAGACAAATGCAATGTAGAAACTTTGACCGGGTCTTGGAATTTTTTAGACCAAAAATTATAAATGAGATTTTGGGGCTAACTTGGGAAATGGGAATATGGGCTCTCTATTAGATAGCATATTAAGTTAATGCTATTTTTCTTAGGAGTGATGATATTCTGGTTTCATAGGAGAAATTTCAGGAGATACACACTTGCAATACATATTTCAAATGGCTCAGAAAAAATGTATATATATATGAGAGAGAGAAACCAAATGTGACAAAATTCTGAAAACTGGTGATACTTAGTGCAAGATATACCTGTAGGTACTAATCTTTCAACTTTCCTGTAGATCTGAAACTATTCAGGACGAAAAGAATGCTGTGGGGGTTTGTTCCACAGTTTCACACTCCATGAATGGAGACATTCTATTCTGGTGCCAAAGACAATTTCTATGCAAATGACCTCGTTTGCCTTAATTCCGTTTTAAAAAATTGGTTGAATTCAGTTAAACACACTTTGGGGGAATCTCACTGAAGCAGCTATTAGTTTGACTGATTTTTTTCTCTTCAGTAGCTGAGCTGGAAGCGTTACCGTTTGGTTTTAACTTTCAGTTTTTTTCAAAGGCACAGAGCCTTGAGCTTATAGGCGATTTCTCTGGCGTGTCTCGTGTTGATCCGCTCTCATACCCACGCAGACAGCATGAATAAATAAGCCATTGTCCTTATATAGTCAATAAAATTGTAATAAGTAGGTATGGTGCCAGATAGGTACTAGATCTATCAGGGTGATAGATGGGAATGGGGTTGGGGGCAGGGTGAAAAGGTGAAGGTATGAAGAAATACAAATTGGGGCCGGCCGAGTGGCGCATTGGTTAAGAGCTGGCTTGGGACGCCGGTGGCCCTGGTTCGGATCCCACATAGGAGGGCTGCCCTCTGCAGCTAACAACAGCTCCACCTGGAGCTGGGCTACGAGCCCTGGTGACGGTGTAGGCTGCAGCCCTTGCTGCAGTGGGCTGCCATAGGCTACAGTGAGTGGCCGGCAGCCAGCGTGAGTGGCCGGCAGCCAGCGTGAGTGGCCAGCAGCCCATGTGAGCTGCCAAGAGCCTCTGTGAGTGACCATCCAGAGGCCGGCGATCTGCCTCACACGGGAAGAGTGCAATGATGATACCAACATGGGCCAGTGAAGCAACATCCTCCACAACTAGACTGAAGAACCAAAGGACAGCAACTTGTCTGTTCCCCTTCCCCGATTCCCCAACACTGTTACCCTCCCCCAAACCCCCAATAAAATCTTCAAAAAAAAGAAAGAAATACAAATTGGTAGTTAAGACAGTATAGGGAATTAACAGTGTTGTAAAGATCATGTAAGGTGCTAGGTGGGCACTGGACTTATCAGGGGGATCACTTCATAGACTGTGTAAGTGCCTGGCCAATATGCTATACATCTAAAGTTGAAATAGAATAATATTGAATGTCAACTATAACTAAATATGTAGGTATATGTAGTCACGGGATGTGGAGTACAACACAGGGAATAGAGTCAATGGTATTGTAACAGCTATATAAGATGTCACAGGGGTAGTAGATTGGGGCGGGTTATCACTTTATGAGGGGTTTAAATGTATAACTATTACGCTGCTTGGTACAGCTGAAACTAATAAAACAAATTAAAATATTACATCTCTATTTTAGAGAAGGAAAAAAAATAACCCCCCAAAAACATCGTCCTTTTCAAGACAGACAAGATAATCAATCATCACTCTTGCCACAAAGAAGGCAGGAGACCTGCTCATCCTTCTATGCAGACCTCTATGCGGTAATGACCAACTGTTTCATGTTGACAATGAGGACGGAATGATTTATTTACCCATGATCAGGCTTTGAAAAACCTGCCCTTGCAGAACTGAGAGAGTCAAAGGATTGAGAGGTGGCCAGCAGAGTGGTTAAGCACAAGGACCCCAGAGCTAGACTTTTTGGGTTCAAATCTTAGTCCCACCACTTCGCAGCAGTGTTACCCTGGACGAGTTACTTAACCTCTCTGTCTCAGCGCCCTCTTCTGAAAAAAAAAAAAAGGGGATAATAGTAGTATTGATCTCATAGAGCTATGATGAATCATATATTATTTAAGATTTTAGAAGCACTTAAAACAGGGCTTCGTGTATAGGAAGCACCATGTATGTGTTTTTGTCAAAGCGGTCTAATACTCTAGGTTAATTCAAGGAATGTATTTATGAATAAACTCATGAGTGAATAAATGAATGACCCTTCACACACTAAGGTCCTTTTGGGGGTAAACACAGCTGTGTTTGCATTCACGGAGGGCATTCACTGACAGCAGCTCTTCCAGTGCTGGCCAGGAATGTCTGCCCGGGAGCAGGGAGGTGGGACAGAAACATGAGAAACTGCTAGGAGTTTTATGGAAATGGGCTGCAATATTTTTATTGACTATTATAGAAGTATCAGTTCATAGCAGATTGGTCCTTCAGGACAGATAGCTTGAGAAGCCTTGTCTGGAGGGCTTCAGAAATCAAATTATACTCTTGACTAGAGTAGACCTCTAACATACGAGGTCGGACAATTAAGTTTGCGAACTCATCCTAGAAAAAGTGCTCCATACCTCATGGCTGAATATCACTGAGGCCACCTTCGAAGGACTCCCCTTGGGAAGCTATGCACTGACACCGGTGCCTAGTCCACCCTTCAAAGCAATTTTGGAACTCTTTTTCTAGAATGGCAATCAGAGCTGTCGTATTACCCTTGATGTCCTGAATGTCATCAAAATGTCTTCCTTTCAATATTTCCTCTATCTTCGGGAAAAGAAAGAAGTCATTGGGGGCCAGATCAGGTGAGTAGGGAGGGTGTTCCAATACAGTTATTTGTTCACTGGCTAAAAACTCCCTCACAGACAGTGCCGTGTGAGCTGGTGCATTGTCGTGATGCAAGAACCATGAATTGGTGGAAACTTTTTTTTTTTTAGAGGGCAGTGTCACTGGCTCTTATATATGGGATCCGAACTCAGGCTGCTCGAGTCCCAAGCCAGCTCTTAACCACCGCGCCAGTCGGCCAGCCCTCATCTAAATTTTTTACAAAGCCTTTTCAGCAGTTCCAAATAGCAAACTTGGTTAACTGTTTGTCCAGTTGATACAAATTCATAATGAATAATTCCTCTGATAGCGAAAAACTTTAGCAACATCATTGCAACAAGTTCGGGAACTTAATAGTCAGACCTTTGTAGAACGTTAAAATTTTTGGCTGCATCATTGATTAAGTTGTAGTATTAGGAGAAAACCTTTAAAGAAACAAGTTGAGTAGATTTAAGGGAACGGGAATCATGTTAGGAATATAAGAAAAGAGCAGGAGCCCAGCTGGCTTTCTAGGTACCAACTACAATGACCAAAGAAAGTGACTCTTTAAAAACACTGAAATAAGGTGGCTCCGTCGCACAATGGATAGCACACTGGACTTCTAAAAACACTGAAATATTTCTCATATCCCTAAAACTTCCCACGATTTTCACTTCTGTTAGTTATTCTCTATTTAATTATTCTTGATTTCTTAGAGACACTTAGCAAAAAAATCATTTGAAATAATAGATTGTGTGCATGTGTGTAGAAGAGCAAAGAAAGTGGGGGCTAAAGGCTTTGTCCCCATCATTAGAAGAGAGAAGCTCCTTGTCCTGAGTTAAGTGGGAGGACATAAATTGTTTTGTTTTTTTTTTTAAGCTGAGCCATCCTGACACCTGTTGGCAGCTCAGTGGCAGCTCAGCTCAGGCTGGGCATCGAACTGCTGTTGCTCAGAGCTCAGCTCACACTTGGGAGGACATAGATTTAAAGAGAAAAAGAAACACAGAATATAAAAATCCTCCTAACATTCCTTTGAGATGTGTATCCAAATTTGATATAAAGTGTGGCAAATCCCTAATGACCAAAAAAGAAATATGGAATGGAAATCAGAAATATGCACCAGCCCTGCAACTGCCTGTGGGTGGAGACATTTTGTCTGATCTGTGATAGGGAGAATTGGGACTGACTGGGGGTTCCTCTCTCCTTCACATACAGTTAGGACCTTCAAGAGCTATCCCCTGAGTGTGAGATTTAAAAGTAATTTTCCTTCTGGCAAAGGAAGCTGAATTCTGGACTGGGAATGGCAGAAGAATAAAACCCCAAAACAACTTCTCCCGGAAATGTTGTAACCATTGACTTGGGCCTGATGTGAGTTAAAATTGATTTGTGGCTTGGAACCCTGAAACCAAGAAATGAACATAAAAATTGGTTATACAGTGGTAATTTCCCTTGGGAATCTGGCGTAAACAAATAAATATATCTCTCAGCATAGTGAAGAATACACTCAACACAGGCCACACAAGATTCCCACAGATAATGTCCTGCTCACAACCCCAAATGATAAGCCCAACAGGGCACCAGCCATCATGAGTAAGAGTAATGGACACAAAATCAGCAGTTCATAGATACCTGTGATCTTGTTCATAGATACCTGTGACCTTGAAGTTAAAAATTGTCAGCTAGAAACAATAAATAGTTAGTTTAAAATGTTTAGAAGACATAAGGGTTGGTTGAGTGGCTCAGTTGGTTAAGAGCTCACTCAAGAGTGTGAGCTGAGCTCTGAGCAACAGCAATTTGATGCCCAGCCCGAGCTGAGCTGCCACTAAGCTGCCAACAGGTGGCAGGATGGCTCAGCTAAAATAAATAAATAAATAAATAAATAAATAAATAAATAAATGAATAAAATGTTTACAAGACATAAAAGAATGAGAAAAAAACATGACCAAAGCATAAGAGGCAGACATGGAAACCAAAAATACAACTTAAAAATGAGAGACCATAAAAAGGTAATTAAAATAAAAAGCTCAGAATCAGTTTAACATGAGATTAGACATTGTTAGAGAAAAAAATATACTTGAAGATAAGTCAGAAGAAATCCAGAACACAACTAAATGGGAAAAAAGAGACTTAACATACAAAAGAGAGACATAAAGGTCAGACTGAAAGATTTAACACTGCCTGGTCGAAAATCAGAAAGAATGAGGCAGAGGCAACACTGAAGAGATCCTGACTGAGGATTTTTCAGAAAAAATATGTAAAAATAAATTCACAGATTTAATAAGTCTAGAAATTTCCAAGCAAGAAAAATTACATTAATATATTCCTTCACTCATCTTAGTGAAAATGCTGAATATAAAAGAGAAAAGATCTTAAAGCAGAGTTAAAAAAAATATCTTCAAAGGGGTGGCAGACTGACAGCTAACTTCTCAAAAGAAACATTAGAAATCAGATGCCAATGGAAAAATAAATTCAATATCCTGAATGAAAATAACCAGCAATCAAGGATGTTATGTCCAGAAAAAAACCTTTTTCAAAAATGGGGGTAAAACAAAGACATTTTAAAATTAATACAAATGGAAGAAATAAAATCAGCAGACACTCACCCAAGGAAATTGTAAGGGATGAACTTCAAACAGAAGGAAGGTCTGATTGCAAGAAGAAATTAAGAGAAACAAAAATGGTAAACATAGGGGTCAAACAATAATAATAATGTCTGATGAGATTTAAAGAACAGAACTAAAATAACTGACAGCAACATAAATCAGGAGGGGAGGTGAATAAAATGAAACTATTTTAAGGTCCCTGTATTATCTGGGTTAAGATGTTGAATAATTAGGGATGTGATTCATATACATGTTATATTTTTAAGAGAACATCTCAAGATTGGAAAGAGTGTGTAACTTCAAAACTAGTAGAGGAAAAACCAAAATATATTCAAAATATTCAGGTGATTTAAAAGAGGGCTTTTAAGGAGAGAAAACCCCTCACACAGAACAGAGACTGATAATAGTTACCTTAAAAATAAATGCATTTATTGAAAGACAAAAGTTGTCAAACTGATTTTTAAAATTAATTGCCATCAGGCCTGCACTTAAACTAAACTAAAATTATATCATACCAGCATGGTATAACAAATCTAAATTTTGTGTGTGCCCAATAACATAGCTTCAATGTATATAAAACAAAAGGTGATAGAATTAAAGGGGAAATGGAGAAACTCACAGCCATAGGGAAGATTTTAGCACACCTCTTTCAATAACTGGTAGACAAGTAGACAAAAACTCAGTTAAAGATAGAGAAGGTCTGGGTCGGCTGAGTGGCACGGTGGTTAAGCGCTGGCTTGGGATGCCAGCGGCCCTGGTTCAGGTCCCACATATGAGGGCCAGTGACATGGCCCTCAAAAAAAAAAAAAAAAGATAGAGAAGATCTGAACAACAGCATCAACAAACTATGTAAATAACATATAAAAACACTACACCTGAGGACAGAATTAAAATTTTTCAAGTATGCAAGGAATATTTATCAAACTTCAGATATGCTGGGTCATACAGCAGCCTCAACAAGTTTTAATGCCTGAAATTACTGATTGTATATTCTATGACTTCTAAACTAGGAAAAAAAAAACCCTAGAAAATCCCCATTTTCATGGACATTAAAGCAATATACTTCCAAATAATGTATGAATTGAAGAAAAAATTACAAGAGAAATTAGAAAATATTTAAAATTGATAAAGAAGAATAACCTATAAAAAGTTTCCAAAAAACAAACAAACAAACAAAAAAACCAAACAAGATTTGGGTAAAGCACCACCTAGAAAGATATTTAGGGCTTTATAGCAAGCACTTAAAGCATTATAGCATTCTGCCAAGGAAGATACAATATCATAAGCTTCAATCCAACATATCTAACCTAACCAAAGGAAGGAGATAGAAGAGAAAAATAAAGGTAAGAGCAGAAGTTAATGAAACAGGAAAGAGATGTATAATATAAAAGCCAGTAGAGACTAAAATAGGTTCTTTAAATACATTAATAAAATTTATAAGTCCCTAGAAACATTATTAATGAAAACCAAAGGAAATTGCGAAGCATCAAAGTTGGAAATGAAAAAGGGGCCATCATCACAGATCCTGTAGATATTCAAAAACAATAAGAGTAAACACCAACAATATGACAATTTAGATAAAATAGACAAATGCCTCAAAAACACTGCAAAATGACATAAAAAGAAATAGAAATTCTAAATAGTCCAAAACCTTTTAAAGAAATTGAATCTATAATTTAAAAACACTTACAAAACACAACCTTATGGTCATATGGCTTTACAGTGAATTTTTCCAATCATGTAAAGAAGATATAATACCAATCTTATAAAAACTCTTCCACAGATAAGAAACAGAGAAGAGGCTTTATAACTCTTTTTATGAGGCCAGAATAATCTTTGTGCCAAAACCTAATGTGGACATTACAGGAAATGAAAGATCATTATCTCTCATGAACATAGATGCTAAAATACTAGCAAATAAGATTGGGCGATATATATAAAAAATAATATCATGACTACATGGGATTTATTCCAGGAATGTAAGCATGGGTAAACATTTGAAAAATCAATCCATCTAATCCACCAATGTACAGAAACAAAGGAGAAAAAAATCATATGATCATTTTAACAGGTGCAGGAAAAGCATTTGATAACTTTCAACACCGTTCATGGAAGAAAATAAACTTAACAAACTAAAGGTAACTGCCTCAATCTGATATAAAGTATTTACAAAATTCCTACAGCTAAGATTATATTTAGTGGCAAAAAGTGCAAGATATTTTTGAGTCTGGAAACCAGTCAAGGATGTCTGCTATTAATTACCTCTGCAGTTCAAAACTTTCCTGGAAGGCCTAGTCAACGCAACAAGACATGGGGAAAAGAAATTAAGAAAAGAATAAGAAAAACCCCACAAGGATTGGAAAGGGAAAAATAAAATTATCATTCTTTGCAGTTTATTGATTATGAAACTAGAAATTCTAAAACAAACCACAAATTACTAGAATTTATAAGTAAATTTAGAAAGGTTCCAGAATACAAGGTCCATAAAATAAAACTCAATTGTATTTCTATATTTCAGCTGTTGCTGGCATTAAAAAAAAAGTTGTTTACAATGTCAAGAAATACATAAAACGTACAGAGATAAATTTAATGAATAGCTTTCAATACCTTTACTTTTTTTTTTTTTTTTTTTTTTTTTGTTAGCTAAGGCATCCTGCCACCTGTTGGCAGCTCAGCTCCGGCTGGGCATCGAATTGTCGTCCTCAGAGCTCAGCTCACACTCTTGAGTGAGCTCTTAACCAACTGAGCCACTCGGCCGGCCCTCAAGACCTTTACTTTGAACACTACAAAATATTTTTAAGAGAAATTAAGGAACATACCATGTCTGTGGATTAGAAGATTTAACATTGAAGAGATCAATTGTCTTTCAATTGATGTATTGATTAATTGATATGGAATTGACACATATAGATTCCATATCAAGTATATAATTAATCTATATAGCTTCCATGTAAGTTAATATGTATGGAAATGCAAAAGATGAGAATAGTGAAAACAAATTTTTTTTTTTCCCCATGGGAAGTATTTTTTGTTTGGACATGAATGGAATGAAGGCATTAGCCATGGGGCATCTGAGGAAGAACACTGAGAAAGGCTTGTTTGATCTGTCTGCAGGGAGTGCAGAGGGTGGAGACTGAGGTGAGGAGGATCGGGTCCAGAGGAAGCTGGGGCCAGGCCACCTGCCTAATGCCCTGTCCAGACTGGTCTATTCCCTACACACCACCTAGGGGTCTCTGCCAATGGAGGGGCTGACTCCTTTCTCCCTCTTAACCTAGAATGGCCAGCTTATGCCTCTTTTCCTGGACTAATTATCAATGGCATCCCCTTTCCCTTCCATAAGTGTTTAGGTTTGAATGATGTTATAGGATTACCTGATTCTCACTTCCCTTCAATTTCCATCTATCAAAATCTTCTCATTCAAATGTCACCTGCTTACGATGTCTTTTCTGACCCTCTTGACTGGCTGTGATTTAGTCCTTTCCCAAACCACATCATCTTTCTTTTTTCCTCTCGGGGTCTCCTGGTTATAGCTATTTACAGCCTTCTCTTCTTCCTTTTAGAGTTTTTGAACACAGAGGCTGAACTTGACTAGATGCTGCTAAAGTACCCTGCACAGAAGTGAATACTCAATATCTATGTATTGAATGATAAATGGCTGACAACTGACTAGAAGTTCAACAGAAGGATCCATGACCAGCTTGAGGAGTTTGAGATCCATGAGTCTGGGTATCATTTCTTTACAAAATTTTTAGAAAATGATGACTTTTTCTTCCAAATCATTAAGTAGAGGATGAAGACAGATATTATGATGGAGGACTTATATTGCCTCATAAAATTTATAAAACTGTGGTTATTTTGTTCCAAGGACAAATAAGCCAGTGGAATAGATTAGAGTTTAGAATCAGTTCCCTGCTTTATCTCAAAGGATACACTGCAGTAAAATGAGAAAGGATGGTTTCACTGAATGGTACCGGGTCAGGTGGATAAATATACGGAAAATGGATTTTCATCACACATCACACCATATATAAAAACCATTTTTAGGTGGATTGTAGATTTAAGTGTGAAAAGCAGGAGCCTTTATCTTCAGGATCTTGGGATAGGCAAAGATTTATTAAACTGAAATAGAAGCTCTCAAAGTAAATGGTAAAAAGTAAATGGAAAAAATGGTAAATTGAACTATTTTGAAATTAAGATTGTCTGTTCATCAAAGCATATCAGTCAGAGACTGAAAAGGCAACCCAGAGAGTGAGTGAAGATATCTGCAATGTGTATCTGACAAAGGACTCATATCTGAAATGCTTATTGGGACATTCCCACAAATTAACAAAAAAAGATGAATGTAAAAAATGGACAGGGCCGGCCGAATGGTGTGGTGGTTAAGCGCTGGCCTGGGAAAGCCAGCGGCCCCGGTTCGGTCCCACATATGAGGGCCAGTGATACTGCGTAAAAAAAAAAAAAAAAGAAGGACAAAAACCCCAAAGAAACAACAACTTGAAAAGGCACCAAGAAAGAGGATATCCAAATGGCCAGGAATGCGAAAAGGTACCTGAATGTATTAGTCATCAGAAAATAAAAATTGAAACCACTAATGAAAACCACAACATTTCTAAAACAGTGACTACAATGCAATGACAAAAACATGGAGTAGCTGCAATTCCTGACAGGGGAAGAGCAAATAGGTACACTCACTGACCAATGTTACAGAGCGGAATATATGAAGATCCTACGAGCTAGCAATACCACTCCCAGATATATTCTTCAGAAACATATTCATGTGCTCAAAAACATGCACAAGAATGCCCACAGCAGCATTCTTTATAATATTAAAAAACCGGAAAGGGTCCAATTGTTGAGGACTGAGTGTGTCCCCACCAGATTCCTGTGCTGATGCCCTGAGCCCCAGTGTGGCTGTGTTTGGAGATGGGGCATCTAAGGAAGTGATGAAGGCTAAATGAGGTCATAAGGGACAGGGTTAGTGTCCTTATGAGAGACACCAGAGGGAGGGTCCTCTGTCTCACACACTCACTGAGAAAGGCCATATGAGGACACAGCCAGAAGGTGGCTGTCCACAAGCCAGGGAGCGAGCCCTCACCAGGCAGTGAATCAGCCAGCACCTTCACCTGGGGCTTCCGGCCTCTAGAACTGTGAGAAAACAAATTCCTGTTGTTTAAGCCAACCCATCTATGGTGTTTTGTTACGGCCGCCTGAACTAACTGCACCAAATGTCCATCAACAATATAAAGGGTAAATAATTCGTAGTGTCTGTGTACATTACAATACCAGATAGCCATGAGAATAAACTATACTATAATTACACTTGACAATGTGGAAGAATCTCACAAGCCTGATATTCAGTGAAAAGAATCCAGAACGTAAGCCATTCATGATCCCACTTCAAAAAAGAGGCCAAAGAAGTCTATTGCTAGATGTCAGTTTTCTTGATCTGAGTGTCTGGATTTGCATCCTTGTTAGAGGACAAACTCTGTTATGCAGTCACGGTTTGCCTACTTTTTGTAAGCGTGTTATGTTTCAATAAAGAGTTAAAATAAGGGTGACCGGTTAGCTCGGTTAGTTAGAGTGTGGTGCTGATAACACCAAGATTGCCGGTTCAATCCCTGCATGGGCCACTGTGAGCTGCGCCCTCCCTAAAAGAGTCAACTAGGCCATTGTAGCATGAAAGCAATGTGTAACCAATGACCACGGCTGTTCCCCAATAAAATTAAAAAAAAAAAGAGTTAAAATAACAAAAGGGTGATGGGCCCAGTTCTGGAAACTACCATATGGGAGAGACAGCCGGAAGCTGCTAGATGTGAGGCCTGCAGAAAACCACAATCTACAAAGATTTCCATTCCACATTATTTTCCTCATAAAATGCAGAAGAATATTTCTGAAATATTGAAGGGGCACCTCAGATGCTTACTGAGTCTAAAAGCACAAGGCTAAGTCATAAAACTACTAACATATATTCTGTCACTAAAATATACTGCAACGTCACAATTTTCTTATTTCACAGAGATTTGTTGATAGATTGGCTTCTTATAGATCTGAGCCACCATCAATTTTATTTTACCACTTCTTGTTTTGTTTTGTTTTTGAGGGCAGTGTCACTGGCCCTCATATGTGGGACCCGAACCGGGGCCGCTGGCTTCCCAAGCCAGCGCTTAACCACCGCGCCACTCGGCCGGCCCTATTTTACCACTTCTTAAATCATCTAAAAGTTCTAGTTTTTCAGAAAGAAATTTTATTGGGGAACAGTGTGTTTTTTCCAGGACCCATCAGCTCCAAGTCAAATAGTTGTCTTCAACAGTTGTGGAGGGTGCATCTCAGTGGCCCATGTGGGGATCGAACCAGCAACCTTGGTGTTATGAGCCTGTGCTCTAACCACCTGAGCTAACTGGCCACCCCTACAAGTTCTATTTTCTTTTTTTTTGCTTGTTTTGTTTTGTTTTAGCTGAGCCATCCGGCTGCCACCTGTTGGCAGCTCAGCAGCAGCTCAGCTCGGGCTGGGCATCGAACTGCTGTTGCTCAGAGCTCAGCTCGCACTCTTGAGTGAGCTCTTAACCAACTGAGCCACTCGGCCGGCCCCTAACAAGTTCCATTTTCTATCCATTCCTGAGACACACTCCCTTCACTTTCTTTTCACGTCTAATACTTGGATTAACAAATGGAATCCTTTGTAGTGCTATTGCTTTCCCCCCACACAAACAAAAATGAGACCTGTGACAATGCAAGTATGACTCAATGAATATATTTTTATCATAGGAGATCTGTTCAGCCCAGTTTATCACATGAGCTTCATTTACGACACCATGTTATGGGACTCTGGGGTCATCACTATGTGTCAGATGAGAAGTGTTAAACGCAGGGGGACACTTGCCATCTGTGGGGCCCCCTTCATGCTGCCTCCTGTGTGATGTTCCCTCTCAGCAATATGTCCCCCTGTGACTGCCTGACTTCACTGCTTGCTTCGACACGTGGCCGCTCAAAGAGCGTTCCCTTGGAGATTTTCTCTGGTCTTGGTAATTTATTCTTTTAAGAAAACCAAGAAATCATGTGGCTAGTATTTGCAATAGGGAAATCCAGCAGAAAATAGCCTGAGGGAAAGGGCGCTGAGCTGAGCTGAGAGGGTGTCATGGACCGGGAGGGTGGGAGGCACCCAGAGTGGGGCTCTGATGACTCTGCTGTTTTTGAGGGGGCCCATGGAGACCTCTCTGCTTCTCGGAGGTCCCTGTCCCTTCTCTGTAGTGAGATCAAGCGAGCAGCCGATGCGAGGTATGAGGTTGTTAACGCCACTCAAGGCACTGAGCACAGAGTAGGTCCTACACCAATACCTGACAGCCATCCCTATCGAAAGCTCAGCATCACAGCACTGCCCCTACCCTCACCCCACTCTGATGGCCATGTCCCTTAAGAAAGCCCAATGTCAAGGCACAGCTTCCCCCAAGGGTTCAAATACATGTTGTTTGAAATCTCAAGAGTCAAATTCAGCCCAAACACATACTCTGCCCCTAGTCACGACTCCTGTGACATACCAGTCCAAGTGACATGGCTGACAGTGCACGTCCGGAAGCTGGGAAAACTCCCCGGACCACAATACATTCCGAATGATTTAATCTCTCATTCTGGATCTTAACCCTGGTCCTCAGGTCCCATTTTACATGTCACCATATACCAGCCCACGTCCTGCTGGGCTCTGTCTCACACACGTGGCTCCCCTGTGTCCTGTGAGTCCTGGAGGGCAGGGCCCAGTCTCTCCTGTGCTGGCGGGGGCTCAGGGAGATTGAACTTGGACTGAATCCAACCCAGTGGATTGGACTGAAGGCTTCCCCCGTGCCGGTGGCAGGGGGGAAGTGTGGCCCTCTGACCTTGAGGAAGATGGTGGCTCCCCACAGCCAGTCACAGCAGCAGGTCAGGTGAGGCTCTCTCCCATGGGAGGACAGATGCCGCGACTTTCAGATGCCCCTATAGTGTGGTTCCACTCGGCCCCCGGAAGATAGATTTTCGTTTCTTTCCTGCTCACCTCACAACCGCCTCCCCCAGTGCTGCCTCTCCCACAATTATGAAAGGCTTTCCAACTTCCTCAGCTCCCTGGGGCCTTCCATAAAACAGGGGGGCCCCTAAAGTTCCACCATTTTATACAATTTAGATAATGTTCTTGCCCAGGTTCTCCTTATGTCTCCTTCCTCTTCCTGCGTGCCACTATGGTCACCTTCCAGAAAAGATGCCACAGGCTTGGTCACTAACGACCAGGCACAGTCATCCTTGGAAGCCAGCATGTGTGTCAGAAGGTACCTCATTATCCTTAAAAATGGAAATGGTAACTGAGCATGTCAGCTTTGCATCAATCTCAAACAGGGCACGCCATGAAGCCACGCTAAATGAGATGGTCTAGCTCACGTCAGGCCCCAAGCAGCTAACCTCCTCCTGGGGGTTCAAGGTCACTCTGGGGCTTGGACCCAGGAGAGGAGCCCTGGGGTGTATGTCCCCAGGGCGTACAGCTGGACATCACCTTGCATTTAGAAGAAACCTGTACACCTAGAAAACCTTTCCAGGTCTGCGAATTAACACCGTTTTAAACAGTGCACCCTCCCTAAATATTTCTTTTCCTTCATTAGCATTTCTTATGGGGAATGTATCATTTTCTAAATCTCAATCCAGCCCACACATTCAGTCCCACCTTGAAGATTCCCACCTTGAAGAGCATCAAATCACGACAAAACTTCATCACGTGGCTTGGGGGACAACAAGGAAGGCTTAGTGGCTGGATTTAGCTGGGCTTCCTGAAGTCACGACTCCCCAGTTGAGAGTGTTCCTGGGGCTGGAACCAGGTGTGCCCCGCTCTCCTTTGTGCCAGCACTTTCCAACCTTTGGAGAATCAAAAAGGGCCCAGGGCTATTCTAACATGTCCAGCCGGGATGCTGGGGACAAAGGCATTCTTTGTGTGGGCAGTATGGTTCAAGTTCTTACAACAAAAACTTGAGCTCCTGCAAAGAAGAAAATCAGGGGAACCCCAACAAGGGAGGCTGGTGGCATCATGGGTGAGGAGCTCTTAGTCACTTACTCTGCCTTTTCCAAGCACCGGTCCTCTGATTCATATATGATAATGGGACCACTTCACTGGAGCTTTGTAACAGATGGTTACCACACAGTTTAAAATAAGATGTCATTTCACTCATCACCCACTATGACAAAATGTGACAATTCTCTATGAGAAAGATGAGTGCTTTCTTGCCCTAAACGTGACCCTGTGACTTCTTGTAACATCACTGCCCTTCTGGAGGGACTCTGCCTACCCAGGGGCCACTGATGTCCCTTCTTAGGGCATCACTGCACCTCACACGTCTTTCTGAGAGTCCCTTCCATGGGCCTGTGATGCTTTGCTCCAGGCCTGTCCGTGTTCCAGGCTCTCTCAGCCAACTGGTCTCTATGATGTAGAGCTGTGTTGGGGCGTGGCTGGATGTCCCTATGGTGAGCTCATCCCTTCCCATGGATGTCATCTTCCGCTGCGCACTCCCACGTTACATCCTGAGCCCAGGCTCACATGTTCAGCAGGGTGGCAAGTTCACATGTGACACCAGGATTTCAGATGCTGCCCATGTTCCTGGCCTCTCCACTGCTCCTCCTTCAGGGGTCTCTGAGGTCTGACAATTAAGTTCGCAAACTTGTTGCAATGATGTCGCTTACCTTTTTTGATATCAGAGGGATTATTCATTATGAATTTGTACCAACTGGACAAACAGTGAACCAAGTTGCTGAAAAGGCTGCGTGAAAAAGTTAGACGACCTCAACTTTTCGCCAACAATTCATGGCTCTTCCATCATGACAATGCACCAGCTTGCACGGCACTGTCTGTGAGGGAGTTTTTAGCCAGGAAACAAATGACTTTATTGGAACACCCTCCCTACTCACCTGATCTGGCCCCCAGTGATTTCTTTCTTTACTCAAAGATAAAGGAAATATTGAAAGGAAAATATTTTGATGACATTGAGGACATCAAGGGTAATACGATGACAGCTCTGATGGCCATTCCAGAAAAAGAGTTCCAAAATTGCTTTGAAGGGTGGACTAGGCGCTGGCGTCAGTGCCTAGCTTCCCAAGGGGAGGACTTCAAAGGTGACCGTAGTGATATTCAGCCATGAGGTATGGAGCACTTTTTCTAGGATGAGTTCACAAATTTAATTGTCAGACATCATACATCTCCACACAGCACCACCATGTACCCACATGCTATGCGCAGCATTCTTGGGGTTACGCTTAACTCTTCTCTCCCCGCCACCATCCCCTGTCCAACCCAGCAGCAACTCTTGTAGGTCCACCTTCAAAACAGATGTCACTTTCATA
Organism: Aselliscus stoliczkanus; assembly: GCA_033961575.1. Taxonomy (NCBI): domain Eukaryota; kingdom Metazoa; phylum Chordata; class Mammalia; order Chiroptera; family Hipposideridae; genus Aselliscus; species Aselliscus stoliczkanus. The sequence goes on from CM066741.1 coordinate 34,267,293, forward strand.
GCCAGCTACTTCTTATCACTTCCGCTGCTGCCCCACAGCCCTGGCCACCTGCCCCTCCTCTGGGACAGAGCAGATGCCTCCTCCCTGCTCTTCCTGCCTCTTCTCTCACCTTCCTACAGTCCATCATCCACAGAACAGCCTGAAGGCATCACATGGGAACCCAAATGTCTGGCTGCATGTCTCCCTGCAGTTTTAAGCCCAAGGACTCATGCTGGTTCCACGGGCCCTGGCTGCCACTTCCCTGCCTTCTTCCCGACTCTCCAGTCCTCGCTCCATCTGCTCTTTGAATAAGCCAAGCCTCTGACACTGTGTTCCCTCTGCCAGGACTGCCCATGTGGACCTCCCTCCCTGCAGGAGTATCCCTTCCCACCTGCTTCTCACATCTCCATAGCAGTCCTCGCTGCCTCATATCCTGGTTTTTGCACCAGCCATGGTCTTCCCTCCCGACTAGAATTTAACCTCCACGAGGGAAGGTGTTTCATCTATGCAGTTTGCAGGGACAGTCCCAGCACCTGGACAGTCCCAGGTGTGTACTGGGTGACTTTTTCTTCATAGCTGTCACACAGCTCTGACATGAAGATGAAAGAATTCGAGGCTGAGGACGGCCGAGTCACTTGGCTGAGTCCTCTCAGCTGACCTGGGACTCAGCTGTGTCAGTCTGAGCCCCAAAGCCCTCAGAACCTTCTGGTAGATATGTTCCAATCCGATTATCTTCCCAGGAGATAAAGACTCAACAGCACAACTCAGAGGTGTCCCTAAGTGTTTTGTGACACCAACATTTCAGTCTCCCGTGGACGCAGTGACTGGAACATCACACAAGTCTGCCTCTGTCCATGAACTTGCAGAAGCTCGGTCAGCATTGTCTCCCCACATTGTGTGGGCTTCCGGACAGGGAGCCAGGTATAACTTTTCAAACCTCCAGACCCGTGATCTCCAAGCCTTTGCACATGTGAACACAGCAAGATGGCCTGATGGAGAAATCATGAACTTGTATTCTCCATGGATCAATGAAGGATGAAAGGTTTTTCTGCCACTTTCAGGAGGTCGGCAGTTGTCTGTCCTGCAGCTCTGGCCCTCCTGTTACCCCCAGACTGTCAAGGGTGGGAGATCGTTGTACCCTCCTGGATTTTAAGGCTTAAGGAGAATGGTGCTCCCCCATTTGTGGGTTCTGTGGCAGGTGAAGATTGGCACCCCACTCGAAACAGAGGCCCCTAAACAGTTAGGGCTGCCCTCGTGCCTGGGGAAGCCGGCAGCTCCCAGGACACCCCTGCTGTGTTGGGCACTGAGAGGGCGGAGCCAAGGCCCCATGATGGACGGCTGGACCACATGCCACACTCATTGCAGGAAGCCATTTTTTGCCGACTTTTGGGATCATATGAAGCCGGGTCCTAAGGGCAGGGGAAGTCCTCCCCCTGCAAAGCCCCATGAAGAGGTAATTTTCTTCCAAACACAGCTAGAATTATCCCTTAAATAAGTAGGTGTTTTTTCCACTAAATATTTTTCGGACATCAATATTTCCTTCTCTCATGGTTATCATCAATAACACTGCACACTAGTAGCTTATGTATCATGATCCTCAGTGTTACCAGAAGAGGAGTTTACACTGATCAGCTTTCCCACATCGCTGTCTCCTGGTAGAGCCCCGTTTCCCCCCATGGAGTATGAGCTGGGCCTGAGGGGCGCAGTCTGGCAGGAGTGAAATGAGTTGGGCTCCTCACCAGACAGGATGTGGGTCGGGTGGGACTAGCCTGTCACCAGCCGGGGTCCCACCAGAATGTGGCCACAGAAAGGGCCTGAGAGATGGTTTTGTCTACGCCCCCTCTCATCTGCTTGAGGGCTGAGGAGAGCAAAGTTCAGAGGAATCACATGGATCGTGGTGGGTTTAGTGCTGAGGAAATGAGCGCACATTTTTTTTTCGTATTCCTTCATTGTTTCTCAGCTCCTCATTTCCTGGTCCCGGCAGAAAACCCTGGTGACCGGGCTGTCGCTGCACCAGGAGCGGGCTCCTGAAGACAGGATGCCGGCCAGCTCCCCCAAAGCTTCCGGCACCAGGGATAGGACCTCCCCCAGCGCTGGGAGGGGGACCCTGCTGTCCCTTCTCACCATCCTCCTGGCATTGTGACAAACAATGAGCTGTTGGTGAATTTAGTATCTTGACTCAGTAAATTCAGCTTTTTAACAGGTGTTTTCAAAGACCGGATGGTTGCAAATACGAGTCCAGAAGTTAAGATGTAAGAGGTAAAAATTCGTATGTGACATATGGCAGAAACAATAGCACACGCATTCAAAGGGAGCAAAGGATTTTCATGAGCAGGGTGGGGCTGGCAGAGAAGGCCACCACGGTTGGACTCCGTCTTTTTCAGGACTCTGGCTTCAAAGGAAGGGGCAGTGATTATGGGTGCTGTTGGCCACCATCAGGTCTGAGCTCCATCAAGGTCTGCGCTGCTCAGAGCCTGGACTGCGGTCAGACTCTTAATTTCTCCAGTATCTTCTCCCTCCCCAAAGCCACACCCCCTGTCTCCCATCCTTTGCCAGGCCCAGGGTGGCCACATTCCTGTGGGGCCACTTGGGCACGACGCTCCCATGCTGGTGTCCTTCCACCTTCCCCATTCCTTGGCCGACAGCCGCTTCATGGAACCCTCTCGTCGCACTAGTTTTGCGTGTCACCTATTTTTCCTAGGAGGACTGGTAAGCAATGACTGGTCTACCCAGCAAGGTCAAGGTTACACCACCTGTAGATTCTTTTTTTTTTTGAGGGCAGTGTCACTGGCCCTCACCTGTGGGACCGAACCGAGGCCGCTGGCTTCCCAAGCCAGCGCTTAACCACCGTGCCACTCGTCCGGCCGTTAGATCTTCTTCTTTGGTCTTCTGCGCTGCTCAGTGGTGCTGGGAAATTTTAGCTGTGTGCCGGCCAAGAGCGGATCCTGCTAGCTGCAGGCCTGAGAGGACAGAGGCCACCCTGCTCTCCTGGGATGTCCCACATGGGAGGCCTTTGGCAGTGGAGACCCCACTCCACAACAGACGGAATTAGCGGGGCTGATGGCTGAGTCAGAACTGATGGCCTCGCTTCCCAGCCCCGACTGGGTGGGGCCACGCTGCATGTACACTGAGAGCCCAGCCCTGCCGGCCGCGGGGCCACCTCGGGAAGGGTTCCCACCTGTGCATCTGAGAAGCCCCAGCATGTGATCTTGCAAAGATTGACCACGCGCATGACTACGAGTGAGACAGGTACATGCTTTCTGTCGGAATGAACCCACGTCTGTTTTAGATTTGTTTGGAACTAATTTCTCCTTGAGAAGACAGTTTGGCTCGCTCCCTGACTCGCTTCCTTATCGGGGTCAGAAGAAACATCAAAGAGAAAAAGGAGGCTGAAGTCGGGCCTTCTGTGTCCTCAGCCTGGAGGCGGGCAAGGCGGGGTGGGCAGGAGGCTGGTAGCTAAGCGAGTGCAGGTCACTTAACACCAGAGCTCCATCAGGCTGGTAGCTGTCCTCCCAGCTCTGCAGATGGGGAAACTGAGGCTCAGGTGGCTACATGACTTGCCCACGTCCACAGGAAGTGACAGCTCCCCTGTTTATCTCAAAGCCCACGGTCATTCTTGTCTTTCCTTGGGCACCCCGGGGGAGTGGGATGGGGAAAAGGAGAGAAAGACAAGCAGCAGAGTTGTCTCTGGTGGGGACTCGCCTGGTCAGGTAGGACTTAGGATCAAAGAGAAAATTTGAGCAATCTCGGCACTGCCCTCATTAGCCCGTGTCCGGCCAGCACTGGGCGGAGCAGAGCAGGGGTTTGTGTGAGCACCCCAAGTCGTAACTGAAAATGCCTAGGTTGGATACCCCATGTCCGTGTCCCTCTCTGATATAAGTGACAGCAGGCTCACATGTTCCCTGGGCCTCAGGGATGTGGCCTGCTGGGAGGAGCCACTCACCTGCCTGCTCCAGGGCCACCATGGTCGCCTGCTCGATCAGGTCCCGCTCGATGAAGCTCCTGAAATCCTCACTGTACACGCTCAGGTCCGGCAACTGGAACGTATAGATGGGCATCTCCAGGGGAAACTGCTCGGTGCTGCAGTCACTCGCCACGTGGGACCGCGCCAGGGAGACGATGGCGGAGCTGGCGTGGGAAATCCCCCGGGAAAGACGCTTTTCTGCAGGAGGGAGAGGACCACAGCCACTGTGTGGGTGTGCTTCATGAGTGTGCATGCACACATGTGTATACAGCATGCACACGACACACACACACCATACATGACACACACAGGTGTACACACATGACACACACATACATCACACCACACACATGCACACACAGGTACACATAGCAAATATGCACGCACACACACATGCACACATATATACACCCACCCACCACACATGCATGCATTCATACCACACACGTGCACATACACATATATATGCACACCCACGCGTACACACACACCCATGTGCATGTATACACACGTTTGCCTGCACATCCACATCCGTCCCCACCAGCCCTATGTCCCATGGTCTTTTCCAGCAGGATTCCAGCTGCTAAGCTATCATTACCACCACCCGGCACATGACACAGAACTCTGATTATCAAACCGTTTACACAGAGGCAATGGTAAGCCCATTGCACAAGTACACATCAGCATCGTTAGAGGTCATGTCCTGCTTTTTGGGTCTGAAGTCGTATCTATCTCGATACAGCAGGGTGGTGGCCCTTCCCCAGCTCGAAATGCTACAAGGCAGATGGCCTTGGCTTTTATGCATCTATGGACTTAAAGCAGGAAGCGATCGATTCGGGTTTCCCCATTGTGGTGTGGATCTTACAATAGGATGCTTCTTATTACAATAGGATGCTTTACTAAAGTCACTCTGTAAACACATCCCACAGGAAGATGCCAAAACACAATATTAAGCCACTGTATCTGTTTGTCTTCTGGCCGGACTTTCTGTTGCCCCAGCAATCAAAACTGCTAGTCTGCTCTGGCCTCCTGCCTGGGCTCTCCAACCAGGAATGGGAAACGCAGTGTTGCATTTCTCTGATGACAACATGTTGCCTTGTTAGGAAGCTGATCACGTGATCCGGGCAAAAAGTAGGCGTGTATGTTTTCTTGGCGCTGTAAGAGCGGACTTTTTTTTTTGAGGGCAGTGTCACCGGCCCTGATATGTGGGACTCGAACCTGGGCCGCTGGCGTCCCAAGCCAGCACTCAACCACTGCGCCACTCGGCTAGCCCTGGACTTGTTTTTTTTAAGCCCTGTGTTTAATAGCTAACATTGACCATGACATAAGAAATCTTAAGTACATGAGTTAGGAATAGGTTTTCTTTTTTTATGGTGAATATTTGTAATGATGGTGAATTCTTTTAGCAAGGCAGTAGTCCTCTTTTATTTCACTCAGGAAAACAAAATTCAAACTAGTGTTTGAATGAGTATCGTCAGAACTCAGGACACCCACTTCATTTCAGAATGGGAACCTTTTATTTTCCCACTTGCCAGAGCAGCGGGCAGAAATATTAAAATAATTTTGTTAAAGTAGACTCAAAATAAGGGGCTTTCGATCCTGGGGTAGGTGAGTTTTAAATTCAAAGTTAATACTCAGGGTCCTTGAGCGTCTGTGCATTAAAATGAATGGCACGTTTCAGAGACAGAGTATTTCAAAATAGATAGTTTCAATTCACCTTCAATGTCATTCTGAGACCAAGATGATTCAGTTATTCTGTATTTTGAGGAAAGGCAAGAAAAGAAGTCAAATTCCACAGGCCACGAGAAAGAAGAGAAACGAGCTTGTTGGGCTGGCTTCTCTGTCACTGGGGGACGGCCCCATTGCTTCCCGTGCCTGGTCCAAGTCCTCTTATAAGCCATGCGAGGTCACACCTCTTGCTGTAAACTACCTTTTTTATATCTGGGAAAGTAAAAACTGTCCCATCTTTGGGGACTGGATGGAGATGGATTTAGGTGTTCTCTAACATCCGAGGTGCTGCGTGAACCCACACCCCCTGGGGAGACACGCTGCTTCTCTGAACAGTGGGACCTGCTGGGTAGGGTTACCCATACTCCTCCATGGCTTATCAATCAGCACCTGTTCACTCACTGATGAGATGCTACGAGGACCTTAGAAACACTGCAATTCATAGTATAGGGGACACTGTCAAGTAGTTCCAAATATGAAATATTTGGAGTCTGAAGGAAAAGTCTTTTATTTATTTATTTTTTTTGAGGGCAGTGTCACTGGCCCTCACATGTGGGACCGAACCGGGGCCGCTGGCTTCCCAAGCCAGTGCTTAACTGCTGCGCCACTTGGCCGGCCCGGAAAAGTCTTTTAGAACTAAAAGTAAATGATGTTAAAGATCAGATAGTGAGAAATATGTGCCCCTGATTCTAACACTTCTAAACCACCACCTCCATTAATGTACATACGTAATGTCACACACACATGTACACACACACATACACACACACTCACACACTGTTTAAACATGAATTTAGTGATCCTTCTTTTGGAAGCATAGATGAATTTTTTTTTTATAGGAAACGCCATATTCAAAATTATGCCCCATAGAAATATAGAGATTTTAAAAAAAGAGAGCGAGATTGTACAGATTTCCTAACCACTGACACAGCTAACTCAAGCACCTCTGATTTAGCCCAAGGGAGACGCATTAACTATATTTTCAGGATTCTCGCTGCTCTGGCCTCTGGGGCCTCCCTGACCCGGGGAGAGGCTTTCCCCACTAAGGAGATTCTGAGAGACATCAAATGACTCACTTGTGAGCTCACCTTTTCTATGCAAACCAACAATTCAGAGCCCATACTCTGAACCACCTCCTCTAGCTGGTTCTTACACTTCAGCTGGCAGCATTCCTGTCCTAATCACCCCAGGGCCAGGCCCTGCACCCCACAGAGCCCGCTGAAATTATTCAAACTGCCTTTCCCCCAGAAACCACAATGGAGGCTCGTGCCATGTGCCCCCTCACCCCTCCTGCCTCCTAACTGGCCCGGCGCTTCTCCATGTGGCCCTGCATGGTGGGCTTCTTGTTTCTAAAGAACCATGAGTATAAAAACGTATTTCTTCGTGACCATCATTTCCGTGTCTGAGTGTCTTCTGACATCTGAGTAAAACAAGTCCTGGGTACATTTTCAAAGAGGTGGACAAATCTTATCTTAGAGAGGCAGCTATTTTAGGCTTTGTGGGCCATACAATCTCAGTCACAGCTACTCAGTTCTCTCCTTGCAGCACTAAAGCAGCCATTGATAATGCATGAATGACAGGTGTGACGGTGTTCCAATAAAACTTTATTTAAAAAACAGGCAGTGGCCAGATTTGGCTCATGGGTCATTGTTTGCTGACCCTTGATTTAGAATATGGGGAACTTCATTTTCCATTTTAGTGCACTATGATTTCAGGAAGAACTCATTTAAAGGAGATATATATATATATATATATATATATATATATATATATATACACACACACACACACACACACACACACACACACACATCCTTTTGGAAGCCATGTTCATCTGGAAGCCAATTAATCTATGCTTCCAAATATATATATATATATATATATATATATATATATATATACACACACACACACACACACACACACACACACACATATATAAAATTCATAAACTGCAACTTCTATTTTATTAAAAATATAATTAATGGAATTATGTTATGACAGACTTCTGTTTCTTTCCTTAAATAATATCGGATGAAAGTCACGTAGCAGCAAGCGTCAGTTATAAGCCCCCCCTGTGCCGACCTCTGGAAGCAGATAGGAGAGTCTTTCTCGCTTCCTCAGTGGGGGGATCAGATAATGAAATGGGTGTTGTTTTTTCCTGCCAGTCAAAAAGAGGAGGAACTGCCACGTTGTCAAACGTTCAGTGCGTGAGTGAGGCCAGAAGCCTCAGCTGTGTGATGCGGAAGGAAACACGCCATGATGGCCTTGAGGGGAAGAATGAACTGAAAGACTGCAAGAGGTGTTTCCTCCAGGGTCAGATCCAATAGTGGAAATGGAGAGCTTGTGAACAATTCAGAAAGATGGACATGACAGTGACCGAGCCTTATGTCCTCTTCCCAACCCGCCCTGAAGGTCCACAGGAGTGGCAGTGGGCTAAGTTCCACGGATAGGGGCTGGGGGAGGGTGCTGTGGCCACGCCTTTCCTCTCCCCGGCACAGCCCCGGGCAGGTCACTGCCTACACCACCGCCACCACCATAGCATGGCCGCAAGGAACATTGCTGGCCTGTGCCCGCTGGAGGAACATCAGGGCTAGGCTGGAGGGCAGCTGGGGATGGGCACCGGAACCATGAAAACAGGTGGCTGCCAGGCCCTGGGCCTTCTCTCTCTCCAACATGCCCTGTGAGCTTGGCAGTTACGACAGAGGGTGGCAGCCCCTGGAAATGAACAATTGCTAGAACAGAGGTGATGGGAGGTCCACTCAAGGGCAAAGCCAACTGTGAGGAAAGGAGCAAGTGGGGAATATTTTGAGCCTACATCAAAGCATTTAAAGTTCTCCAACGCCAGTGCACTTTGCCCCACACTCCCATTCGCAGGAGCTCAAACCAGGGGCGTGCCTTTGTCCCTTTCCCCTGATGCATACTACGAGCTAGGATGGCTGATAACCGCAAGGCATAATATCCTCATAGGGCAACTTTAGGAAACATCTGAGGCATCCGAGAGCTGTTACAGAAAGTCCACAAAGTATCTGTGCCTGAGGAAGCAGAATAAATGGACCAGGAGGGCAAGATTTAAACATAAATCTCGTAAATATGTTCAAAGAGATAAAGAAAATATTAGAAAGTGAAATAATAATAGTGACAAAGAACTAATTTGCAATGAAAAATGTGAATGCTGATGAATAGAGTGGAATCAAGTGAAGACTGAATTAGGATGTTGAAAGATAAGGTCAAGGAAAGCTCTTGCAAGAAAATGAGTTGCAAGAAAGCAACGGCGGTACGATTTTAAAGCAAATCTTTTGGACTTAGAATTCTTATTTCATGAAACAAACATTTAAGCATATCATGTAAACATCTTTAGGCACTCAAGGTCTTAGGAGACTGATCATGCAAAATTCCTTTAGAAAATAGTCTTTCAGCAAAGGATACATGTGAATAAATAAAGAAATTAATTGTTGTTTACACAAGCAACAAAAAGAACCTAACTGTGATGGAGGGCAAGTTGAGGCAGAAAGAGACAAGATGAAAACATACTAAAATACATGTCTTTTTCAGGGTAAAATATAGTTGTTAACAAGTTTTTAAAAATAATAGCAAGAAAACCAAAATACAGATTTTAATAGAATAGGGGTAACTGTAGCATGAGTAAAAGTAGAATGTATAACATTCAAATCAGTAGAAAAATATAATTAGCCAGAAAATACAGGAAAGGAGAGAAATACATTCAAAAAAGCATGGCAAATAAAACACATAACATAAAGAAGCACAGATATAATGATAATTATAATAAAATAAATGGATTAAATTCACTGCTTGAAACAACAGACCCTTTGGTAATAAAATAATATCTGATGATAAATTCCCTACAAGAATCACATTTGATATAAAAGGATAAGAAAAGGTTGAAAATAACAGCTGAAAAAATGGTATTCCCAGCAAATATGAACCAATAGAAAGGCAGGATAGAGGGTCAAGCCAACTAAAACAGATATTTTTTTTTAGCTGAGCCATCCTGCCACCTGTTGGCAGCTCAGCGGCAGCTCAGCTCGGGCTGAGCAACTGCTGTTGCTCAGAGCTCAGCTCGCACTCTTGAGCGAGCTCTTAACCAACTGAGCCACTCGGACAGCCCCTAAAACAGATTTAAAGATAAAAAATATTATATGGGACAAAGAGACACTCTATTTCTATTGGTTAAAAAAAAAAAGAACAGTGAGCAATATAAAAATACAGCTCAAAACACAGTGGAAAGGGTGAAACTAAGAGAAGAAATAGATAACATGCATTAAAATTTCTAACTCAATTGTAGCTCTTCTAGACAAGAGTAAGCATAAAAAAAAAAAATCCATGGCCTTTTTTGAGCATTTTGAGTCCTGCCTCTGCTTGGGGACCACTCCAAACCCTTTGGAGTGTACTTTCTTTTCTAATAATGGTCCTTGAGCCATTCTCTACTACTGTTCAGGCCTGCTTCTGTTTCCTTGAAATATATTTCTTCTTTTAATAAACTCCTTTTTCTGCAACTTAAAAAAAAATCCAAGATATAGATCCCAATACAGCTGGAATAATAAGGCTGAGCTTACAGAAACAAAGACAGCATTCACTCTCAACAGTACTGAAAGGCTGGCCTAACGCAACACGAGAGGGATGGAGTTAGTGTGTAAATATTAAGAAGAATATTAAATTATTTCAGGTGCTGTGATTGCAGGAAAGCCAAGACATTAGAATAAATAGTATTAATAAGAGAATTAATAATAATGTATTAATAAGAGAATTTATGTAACGATTAAAGATAAAAAATAAGTTGCTTTTCTCTGCACCTATAGTCTTAACAAAATCTGAATAAATGGAGGCATATGTGATGTTCACACAATATTACTATATGCCAAATATTCTTAAAATAAAATAAAAATCCAATCCAGTTCCAATCAGGACTCTAATTTTAAGGCTTATATAGCAGAATAAATATCCAAAAATAGTGAAACATTTTTTGGAAGAGAATAACAATAAAGGGACTTGGCCTTAGCTGAGGGAAATATAATACTATGTGAAACTGCTTCAGCTAAGTGTAACAGGATGGGCAGCTACATGGATGGACACACAGAGACTAGAAACAGGTCCAGATATATATGGGAATTTAATATATGACAAAGTTGGCATTTTAGTTCAGTGGGAAAAGGGTGCTTTATTTAGTAAATATGCTACTGTAACTCACTTTCGATCCAGAAGAAGCAAAACTAGATCCTGAGCCGTTATTTATAAAAATTTCAAATCAATTAAAAGTGCTAAGGACAAAATTTAAAAACACATATGGGAAAATATGCCAGTAATTTTGTGCATCAGGAGACCTTCTAAAGTGAGAAAGAACACTTACCAGCCATGAATGCATAGTAATGCAAACAAACTCATAAAGCAAATGATACAGTGGGAGGTACACATAAGAAAGTTCAGACAATTTAAGTTCGTGAGCTTTCCACTGTGCACTTACACGGTGGAAAGTTTGCGAGCTTAATTGTCTGACTTCTGTATATATATATACAAAACATATGTTTATAGTCTTAATTACAAAGAATGCTACGAATCGCTAAGAAAAATGCAAACAAAACAATAGAAAAATGGGCAAAGGATGTGAACAGGCACATTACAGAAGGGCCAATTCAAGTGGCTGAAAAACAACCAACAGGATGAGAGTTAAAATAAATAATTTTTTTACCCTTCAGCGTAGAAAAACAACATAAAACCATCATGAGCACATCCAATCCTGGCAAGAATGAAGGGAAACTCCCAGTTTCACAGATGGCGAGCAGAAATGTGTCTGGGAAAGAAGTTCTGAAGTTATTAGATAAAAAGCACACGTGTCGGCCCAGGAAATCCACTTTGGGAATACTGACCTACAGAAATGAAAGTGAGCGTGTAAGGTTGCAGGTAGAAAGCTATTTCAGCATTGCTTGTAGTGTCAAAACCAAACACACAACAACAAAACCCAAGGAAAAACCAGAATCAGCATCCCTACAGGTGTGGTTTAAAAATTATTGTACGCTGTGGAATAAAATATTAGGAGAAGATGCTCGTGATATTTGGTCAATGAAACCAGCAATCCACAAAGTGTTGTGTGCATTTGACTCTGATGTGTTTGCATTCTGAACAAGCTTAGCGAGAGGAGAGGAAGGAGGCTGCTGGTTAGTATTTCCACGAGGTTTGGAGGTGTGGAGAAGAAAACCGGTTTCTGCATACCTTTGTATTGCTTCCTTCGTTACAGTAAGCATGTCTTGCTTCTGTCATTAAGAAAAAGGCAAGGTGTGGGTTGGCCAAGTGGCATGGTGGTTAAGCACTGGCTTGGGAAGCCAGCGGCCCCGGTTCGGGTCCCACATAGGAGGGCCAGTGACACTGTCCTCAAAAAAAAAAAAAAGCAAGGAGCAAACGGAATTCATGGGATGATGAATATCAGTGCTGAATAGATGCGGAGACTACGCTACATGAGAAAGAATGGAAGGAACTGGAGATGTTTGGCCTGAAAACCAAGGACTGCAGGAGGCATGCGAGTTTTCTGGCCTACATTCGCCTGGGGTTCCTAAAGAACCGGGCTCCCTCTCCTGCTTTTCTGAGGTGTGGATGGAAGCTGCAAGGACAGTCCAGCTCAGTATGAAGAATGAGGCACTGAGGGGCCGGTCGAGTGGTGCAGTGGTTAAGTGCTGGCTTGGGATGCCAGCGGCCCCGGTTCGGGTCCCACGTATGAGGGCCAGTGACACTGCCCTCAAAAAAAAAAAAAAAAAAAAAAGAATGAGGCACTGAGAGCCTGCTTGCCTGCAGCTGGGAGGTGACAATGTCACCCCTCCTTGCACTTGCACCTCCCACCCCGTCCCACGCCTGCAAACGACGCGGATGCCTCAGCTGGTACCTTGGGCAATGTCGTCCTGCCTTTGCAGGCAGGACCGCTCCGCCTTCTGTCCAGGCTGGGGTGGCTCTCGCTCTGGCTGCTTGGGACATCTGCCCTCGTTGAACACATGCGGCAGGTTGGCTGTATGCACCTGTCGGAGCTGCTCATAGTCACTCAGGGCCGCCGTCAGGTCCCAGTTTTTGCCTGTGGACAAGAGATGACAGCATTGAGGCAGGGATGACGGTCTCACTGCAGGAAACAGCCCTGTGATGAAGGGTTTCTCATTATTAGCATGGCATTGAAGGGACTTTCCAGCAGTGGTTCTTGTTTTCAAAGGGATACCATGACTTTCGGTGTAATCTCACACCCACAACGGGTATTTGCCGATATGTGATACCTCCAGTCTCACAGCCTGCAGATTCCCGCACACGCACTACAAAACGTGACACTCTAATTCCCATGGCCCTGTCAAAAAGCAAGGTGTAGAGCTCGCTCTCGGAGGGGAGCAAAATGTATAGTCAAAAAAATGAATAAGAAGTATTCCCAAATGTCCTATGGGCTTTTCTTTTGAGAGTAATAGGAGACAAGCAGACGGTCAATAGGCGTCCTCTGTGCAACAGCCTTAGCAGGAGGCAGACTTCAGAGCTTGGACATTGAATGGGGTGAGATGCCAGGCAGGACCTGGGCCAGTGCTCAGCAGGGCCTCCCAACACTGGGATGGGTGCCGAGAGTTGGAGCAGACTCTTCACAGCACTAGGGGAGCTCTGTGGGGGCTGGAACTCAGAAAGGCGGTTCTGATTCCTGACTGCAGGTCGGGCGACTTCTAAGGGAAGGGGGCAGACCTCACACATGGCATCGCACTCAATTAGGCACCATACACTTTTTAAAGACAAAGAATTAAACGCCCAGCTTTCATTTGGAAGAGCAAGTAAAATCTTACCGTCTCCCAGTTAGCTTCGAATTGCAGGGATTAATCATATTGACAGATTATATGCTGAATTACGTTGTGTACACAGTAGACTGAGGCTTTGAATGTTTAAATAGGATCTGAACATCGTCCTTTGGTCTTTCTACTTTTTTTTCTAGGGCTGCCTTGATACTATCCATCATCATATTTAAATTATATCACACGGTCATTTACAGTTTAATCATATTTTTTTCCTCCACTGTCAGCTAACAAAAACCCCACAGAAGTATCTTCGCGTCATCTCAGTGGATAAGAAAAGCAAATTAAAGCACCCGGATCACCAAACAAAAAGACAGCAGGGCTCGTGGGGTTTCTGTAAGTGACCGTAGGTGGGGGATGGCAAACTGCACCCCGTTAGTTAGCAGCAGCAGTAATGGGGCGGAGGTGGCCTTGGGTGTGGGGGTGGGGTGGTGGCCACGACAGGGCTGGCTTACAGGAACTGTCACTGTACAAATACTACCTTCGTGATCAAAAACTGGCATTTTCAAGTCTGTCACACGGGCATTCACGTCCCAGGGCGCAGGTCCAAGAAAAGGAGGACAAAGGCCTGCCCCTAGGGACAATATGCCCCCACAGGGGCGAGGACCTGGTGGCACCTTGCTCATGCACATGGTGGAGGGGGCAGATGCTAAAGGGAGGTCAAACCTGTCTGGGAGGAAGGTCAAGGAGAGGGGCACAGAGGAGGGGCACGGCCAACCCTGGTTCCCACCATGAAACGCAGACACATCAATATGGCTGCGTTTTAGCCATAATGGCAGTGCGGTAAACTCTGGCTATGGAGGACAGCCTCTGAGGAGCCCTGCGTGTAGCGGGGGTCACTGTCCCCAAGCCACATGGGGAGCGGGCATTACTCTGGCATGTCGTCACAAGGGGAAAATGAGGCTTAGAGTAGTTATGGCATCTACCGCTGTCCCGCGTTGGATGCACCGTGGTGTTTGCATGTGAACCCTGCAATCTGCATCTTCCCACTGAGCTGCTTGTCCCCTGCAGGGCTTCCCCGGATACAAGACTGGTCCTGGCGGGGCTGTGGCCCCTGGTGCTGCTGGCCGGCATGGCTCTCGGAGGCAGCCCACTCCCGCCCCACCGCACTGCTCCCACCCACGGAAAGAGCCTGTCCTGCTGCTTCTGACAAGAGGCCATCCCCAGAGGCCCGTCCACGGGTCCCAACCCTAGGCGGCCAGGCCCGAGTGTGCAGGCAGCATGCGGTGCTCACACGTGACCTCAGTGGGCCAGCGCTGTGGAACGGGGCGCGTTCCCACTGCCTGCATCTGTTAGAGGACCAACAGGGACAACACTGAGACGGTGCGTGTCCGGCCGCCAGGGGAGGACCGTCCATCCTGCTCTCCTCCCCAGCGGCCTCGCACTCGCTGACTGTCCGGCTGGCTCCTGTCTCCTCTGTCTTCTCCTATCACCGCCTCATTCACATGCACCCTTCGCTACACACCTGCCCGGTATCCTTAACCAGCGAGCCTCCGGGTCCTAACCTGGGCTGCACCTGGTCCCAAACAGATTCTGTGGGTGTCAGGCGAGAGCAAAGATGGAGTGGGGGGCCCACAGGAGCCTAGCTCCCAAATGCTCCCTGCTAAGATTCTAAAGAATTCCCAGGAGTCAATACTTCAGTGTCTGCACATGTGCAAATGGCTCAAGAGGCCACTGAAGTGAGAAGGGAACAAGACAGATGACAGACAAAATCATTAGTTGTTTGGGGAGACAGAGCCCCTCAAGCTATGCTTCCCGCTCTGCACAGTTCCAAAGATGGCGGCTCAGGAAAACCAGGATTGTAAATGGTGACTCACAGACACCCAGACGGGAGATGCCCCACTGGTCAGCTTGGTATTGGAGGCTTGTATGTGTAGGCAGAGCACACATTTCAAGACCGCTTTTCATCCTTTCCATGTTAAGTTTTGGAGAGTCCCAGCAGATGTCACATTGCGTCAGGATAAACGGGATGGGCAGAGGCCTACTGTGGTCTCACCACTGTGGGAAGGAATGGGACAAGGCCCAGGTGGAGTCGGCAGGCTAGTGAGGTGACATCTTTTGAGGACAATGCCTGAAGAGGGACCCAGCTGTGAGCCACCAGCGGCCACTCTCCACTTGGGCAGGCGTGCCTGGGCCCCCAAGGAAGGGATCTGGGCACAGGAACTACAAACTCTATTTTCTCGTGTGTGTGTGTGTGTGTGTGTGTGTGTGTGTTGCCCAGAAACGCAATCAGGAAAAAGAAGAAAAAGATGAAAACCCAAAAGCTCCACGGCAAAGGACATGAACGGAGAGTTCATGGGAAATAATTATAAATGGCCCTTAAACATCTAAAAATCTGCTAATTTCATTCACAAAAGAAACGCAATGTACAAATATACTGAGAGGCTATTTTACACGTCAGAGCCACGAAAATGCAAAAGTTGGCAATGCACCTGGTTACCAAGTTTGGGGGTAAACAGGCTCACTCGCCCGCTTGCTAGTGGAGGTGCACAATGGCGGAACCCCAAGGAAGGCAATTTCCCAGTCGTCATTAGAATGACTGTGCATTTATCCTGGGACCCAGCCACCCCAGTTCTGGGAATTCATCCTACAAAAACACTTATACACATAAATTTGAGGCATGTACAATATAGTCACTGCAGCATTGTTTATAACAGCAAAACAATGGAAACAAGCTAAGTGTCCATCTATAGGGGAACATTCAGTAAATTACAGTACCATCCGTCTAATAATGTTATGATGAAGTGGTCACGCAAAGCTCTCTAACATACATTAGGGAGTGAAATAAATGAGGTATAAAATATTTACAGTCCTACCTTTTGAGTAAGGATAGAAATCTATCTATATCTGTACCTTATATCTTATCTATCTATCTATCTATCTATCTATCTATCTATCTATCTATCATCCATTTATCTGTCATCTGTCTGCCGTCCATCCATCCTTCCACCCATCCATCATCCATCCATCTATCACAACCCACAAGGGACTTCAAAATTAATGACAAATTCCATGCCTCCCTCCTTTTAAATTTGGGTGCTTTAAAAGTGCACTATCTTTATAACGAATTTTGATAAATATTATTTTGTGTCGTCTCAGTATCTAATAAAAATAGCATATTAGTTAGGGTCAGTTAAGTTGAGGTAGTCACAGATTCCCCCCACGCCTGCCTCCCCATCAGTAATTCAGAGAGAAAGTTTGTTGCTTTCACACAGAGAGTCCGGGGGAGGCCAGGCCCGTGGTGGCTCCCCTCCACATAGTCACCCAGGGACCCAGGCGCTTTCTGCAGGGCGTGCCTCCCAAGGCAAAGGGGGCACCAGGGAGAGGGGGCACATGTTTCTCCCACACTTCACTGTGGTTGCTCCCCAAACCTCATCTCCTGAGACAGGCCATGATGGGGCCTGGGAATGTAGTCACTGCCACTGCAGCTACCCCGTGGGGACCTGTGACGTGGCCATGTCCACGAGCAGGGGCCTGGGAGAGGAGGTCTCTGCTTGTGGAGGGTGGACCTAGCAAACCGCAAGTTGTTCCTACCTCAAACATTTGTAAAACTACAGATACAAGAAACCCTGGGTATGTACATGTGTACATATATGTGCGTGCACACGTATGTATGTACGGGTCTACGCATCCACGTATGCACAGAGATGTGCAAGACCTGAGAGAAGAAACACAAAATACCCTGGGAGTTCTCTTGAAAGGGGAGGATCATAAGTGACTTTAATTTCCTTATTTTGTGGGATTTCCTTAATTTTCTTCCTTGAATTCAACTAATGTTTAAAATATCTGCAGATCAGACCGGCCGAGTGGTGTGGTGGATAAGCGCTGGCTTGGGAAGCCAGCGGCCCCGGTTCAGGTCCCACATATGAGGGCCAGTGACGTGACACTGCCCTCAAAAAAAAAAAAAAAAATTAAAGCCCGGGATCCTTGGAGATGATTGCTGTGACTGCAGTGAGTGAGGGCTACAGAGTGGGTCCTCTTTATGCACCATAGGTGTCCATGTCCATTGAAGCGATGACAGGGACAATGCTGCTTAGATGCCCCGGAGAGTGACGGGTATGTGACTGGGTACGACACAGCCACTTCTAAGTCAAGTAATACTTTAAAAAGCCATCGGATGATGATACCAACATGGGCCAGTGAAGCAACATCCTCCACAACTAGACTGAAGAACAAAAGGACAGCCGCTTGTCTGTTCCCCTTCCCCGATTCCCCAACGTTGTTCCCTCCCCCAATTCCCCAATAAAAAAATCTTTAAAAAAAAAATCCATCGGAGACTTTGAAATCAAATGTTATATATATATACAGAGGGTGCCAAAAAATGTATACAAATGGACACTTTGGTCAGCGTTGCTCAAGCAGTAGTTCGCTGTCATCAGAAGTGTCTGGACGCTGATGGGAACCGCTCTGAGCACCTCTTGTCATTGCAGAAGTCAGGCGTGACTTGTATTCATCTTTTGTTATCGGTATATATTGAGTATTACAATTTTAATATAGTTTTCCTTTCTTAGAATGTGTATACATGTTTTTGGCACCCTATATACATACATATTTGAAAAACCCACCTGTGGGGTGTATCACCTGGGTCTTTTCTCATCCGACCCTACAGCCGGCCCTGCTGACTCCTGGTGATGACCACGGATGGCCCCTGTGGGTTGGCTCCTAGCTTGGTTGTTTGTTCACTGCGGGCCAAGGCCCTGGGTCCAAAGCCTGCCAGCCTCCCATTTTTACCCATCCAGTTGTTTTAAACATAGCCCAAATGGGCAGACTTTAGTCGTTTGTAACTTTCTTGCTTTGCCTTCGCTCCATAACCTCCCCCAGCATGTGCTGGCAGTTGATAAGGTAGAGCCTTAGGCCATAAGACCTAGGAGCTTGCAGATCCAGGAACCCCCCACAGTGCTGCTGAGGGTCACTCCTGGACATAGAGCCCTGCTTCCCTGGGAGTTCAGAACCCCCCACCCCCCCAGGTAGCCTAGACAGTCTCCTGCTGAGAAGGATTTACCACATGCAAACCTGGCAAAGCATCGCCCAGCAAAGCTTGTGAGTGTCACTGCCACCTCTTTGTCACCGCTTTTTCCCTTGATCAGCCCTCATATCCCTGGACCCCCAACACCTCTGTGCAGTTTGCTGGGTAGACGGTGGTGTGCAAGCCTCTGAGCTTCTGTGTGTGCTGTTCCCCTTTCCTCTCCTGCCTCCTACTCTGCTGGGATGTCTCCTCCCCTCACAAGTGATGGGGGCCAGCCCTGTGCACAGCCTGCTCTCTGCACACCCCTCTCAGCCATCCCAGCCACGACAGCTGTTCACATGTCTGTCCTACCTCCTGTCCTGGGGGTCCTTATTCATATTTCCGTCATCAGTGCCCAGGGAGGGCACCCACACAAATGGCGGGGGGCTTTGTCAGCATCGGTGGATAAACCCAAGACTCTCCCCCAGGGCAGCCATGGGGCAGTTTCCACGTTTCTTCATCTGCTATGAAAACGGTACAAGGGCTCATCAAGGGTATATTTGCATCCCTGTTTAGGTTAATTGCGTTAACAGCCTACACATCTGGACGGACTTCAAAGTTATGCTTTGTTTATAAGCTCGGGGGGTGTGACACCCAGAATAGCACATCTCAGACTGCAAGTATATATTCACGTAAATGTTCATACAAAGGTTAAACTACTTCATTTGTGGTTGAAGTCAACAAGTTAGTATCCGCCATACATACAGAAATTGCTTTTCTTTATTCAGTTGATATATACATGCATGACCAAATTGAAAGTTTTCTTTCCAGAATTATTGTACCCCTTTACCATAAAAATGTAATTAGATGATGTTTCACCTCATTGTGACGTTGGTAATTTCAATACTTATTCTGCAGACTAACACAAAATAGTAATCAGTCAGTGCCAAAAGTGGCTATTTCCTTTTTTTTTTTAACACATTTTTTTTTTTTTTTGAGGGCAGTGTCACTGGCCCTCGTATGTGGGATCCTAACCCGGGCTGCTGGCGTCCCAAGCCAGCGCTTAACCACTGTGCCACTCGGCCGGCCCAAAATTGGCTGTTTTCATTTACGTTTCTCTATTATTTAACCAGTTGTTTGAAATTGTTACGTTATAATTTATTTTAATTTTGGATGTGTGCATATTTATTTAAAGAGAGAGAGAGAGAGAGAGAGAGAGAGAGCTAGTGAGTAACAGACAAAGAAATCCTGTCTACTCGTCATTCCTGTAAACTGAGGCTCTGCAGATTTTTTTTTTTTTTTTGAGGGCAGTGTCACTGGCCCTCATATGTGGGACCCAAACCGGGGCCGCTGGCTTCCCAAACCAGCGCTTAACCACTGCGCCACTCAGCCGGCCCAGGCTTTAATTTTTAAATGGTGCTTCACGAAGCATCTGATTCCTGGCTTTCATCAGGCCAAATACAGTTAGGCAGCTGCCCAAATGAGACACTGGGGCCTGGTACCAAGGGGCGCTTGGCTCTTGTGATGTGGGCGGCTGTCCATCCGTGTGTGCCCTCCAGCTCTGCCTCTGGGCCTTAGGTCCACACGGCGATTAAGAAAGAAATCTACTCCTTTCGGTGAAATTGCTTCAGTTAAAAATTCCCGAGGCAGCTTTTTGAAACAAGTCAAACTGAATCCTAGAGATCGGAGAAATACATCACTTTATGTCTCTTGGCTGTTTGCCAGCCTGGCCTCCACGAGGAGTCGTAATTTGTGGCTTCTAAAGAAAGCCTTCTAGTTCTTTCCATGCACTTCTACCAGGACGTCCCCTCGCCCCCCTCCCACCGTGTTATGTGCCCAAGGCTGGCAATGGAGACTGCTGCAGCCATGGGCTCCAGGCCTCACACCCAGCCAGGTTCCTCTCTGGGGAGCAAGGGGGCCCTGAAGGAGGACTCCCTCCACCCCAAAGGGAGTCATGGACCCCAGAACACAGTTAAACAGCCACCGTGGGCAGCCGACCAGTACACACGACAGAGAGAAAGGCTGTGTGGCCTCCTAGGGTATTTTCTGCTTCAGTGTTCAGATTCAATGAAATCTTGCTGAAACCTATGTCTATAAAATAGTCCAATTATAACCATGTAGGAAGTGGGATTCAGGAGAGCAGTGCCTGCCCTGGCGGAGAAGGTGGGGTGCCCAGGAGAAGCAGGTGAGGGCAGGGATAGAGTTGGGTGCAGGCACAGAGCCCGCCTCGCTGGGTGGGGCCCGAGGACCAGGAGGCTGGTTTGTGCCCTCAACAGGGGTTCGGGGTGCTTGATCTGTGCTTTCGTAAGCTGACACCAGCCTGCTCCCTAATACGGTGAGAGACCCAATGATATCAAGGGTCTTGTGGCTTTTGGAGGACAGCATTGTTAGTCATTAGAGCAGCAAGGTCAAACCCTGCAGTGGGCCCGCGTGGCGGTCATGCCCATGCGTGAGAGGCGGCCTGTGCAGGGTGGCGGCACCCCCAAGTCACAGGATTTTATTTTGAGAGAGACGAGACCACTGGAAGATTTGCAGCTCCAGAAAGACAGTTCCGACGTCCTTTTATTTAACGTTCAAAAGTTTCAGTTTTATATCCCACATATCAGTGAAATCATATGGCTTTCAACTTTTTCTGTTTGACTCATTTCGCTTAGCATAATAATCTCAAGATCCATTCACGTTGTCGCAAATGGCACCATTTCACCTTTTCCTATGGGATCAAATATATGGTGATGGAAGAACTGACTCTGGGTGGTGAACACACAATGTGATATATAGATGATGGATTACAGAATTGTATACCTGAAACCTATATAACTTTACTAACCATTGTCACCCCCCAAAATTTAATTAAAACAAAATTTCCAGGGCCGGCCGAGTAGCTCAGTTGGTGAAAAGCTCGCTCAAGAGTGCGAGCTGAGCTCTGAGCAACAGCAGTCCCATGCCCAGCCCGAGCTGAGCTGCCACAGAGCTGCCAACAGGTGGCAGGATGGCTCAGCTAAAAAATAAAAAAAATAAAAAAATAATTTCCATGGCACAGTTTATACATAGTGAACGCCCAGGTTGACACTCAGTTCGATGACTTTTGCCACGTGCACCGACCTGTGTAACCAAGTCCCTCACACCCAGAAGGGTGTCATGCCCTTTCCCACTCAGCCCCTCTGTAGTACTTTCCTATTGTTGCATGACAAATCGTTACACATTCACTGGCTTAATACAGCACCCGTCTATGATATTGTGGTTTTGTGGGCCAGACTGTGGTTCTAGATATTGTGGTTCTAGTGGGCCTGGCTGGTTTCTCTGCTCAGAGCCTCACAAGGCTGAAGTGGAGGTGTTGGCAGGACCCCGTTTCTTCCTGGGGGCTCCAGACCAGCAGCGCTTCCGGGATCCTTCCGGCTGTGGCAGGACTCAGTTCCCTGCAGCCGTAGCACAGAGTCCCATTTCCTTGAGAGCTGTCAGCCGGAGGTCCCTGTCAGCTTCTTCCAGCCAGCCACAGCAGGTGACGAATCTGTCTCTCTATCCTGAATCTGTGTGATCTTTTCTTCCTTGTCTTCTGACGCTTCTGCCTTCCTCTTCTGCTTTCAAGAGATCACCTTGGGCCTGTCCAGATAATCCTGGAACATTTTCTATTTCAGAGGTAGCTGATCAGCAGCCCGAATCCCGTCTGCCAAGTCCCTTTGTGGCACTTCCTACAGCAGCGTCTGATTCTGTGCGTAACAGGAGCGGGAATCTCAGGGCCGCTCTAGTTCTGTTCTCACACAGCCACTGTTCTTGAGAGTCATCTCAATGGCATCACACCACATGTACTCTCCTGGGTCTGGCCTCTCCGCTCAGATTACGGTCTGTGAGGGCCATCCATGTAGCCCCCATCACTAGTTCATGTACAAATACATCACAGTTTATCCTTTCGCTTTTTTGAGGGGCATTTGGGTGGTTTCCAGGTTTGGGCGATTATAAATAAAGCCTCTGTGAACATTCCAGGACAAGCTGGTTTGTGGGCATATGTTTTCATTTTTCTTCAATGCCTAGCAGAATTGGTGGGTCAAGGGGAAACTGTATTCTTAATTTTCTAGGAAACCACCAAATGCTTTTCCAGAGTGGTTTTATCATTGTGTTTTCCCTACCAGCAATGGACAAGCGTGCTGTTTCTTCCACATTTTTCTACTAGTTGGTATTGTCAGTCTTCTTGATTTAGCCATGTTGTGAGGCTGTGTATTGATATCTCACTGTGGTTTTAATTTGTTTCCCAGCTGACTTGGTTGAAAATCTTTTCATGTGCTTACTGGACATTCATATTTCTTCCCATTAAAAAAGTCTTTTGCGGGCCGGCCGAGTGGTGCATTGGTTAAGAGCTGGTTTGGGATGCCAGCAGCCCCGGTTCGGATCCCACATGTGAGGGCCAGTGACACTGCCCTCTACAGCTAACAACAGCTCCACCTGGAGCTGGGCTGTGCGAACCCTGGCGACAGTGTAGGCTGCAGCCCCTGCTGCAGTGGGCTGCCATAGGCTACAGTGAGTGGCCGGCAGCCATGTGAGCTGCCAATAGCCACTGTGAGCGGCCGTCCAGAGGCCGAAGACTGATCCGCTTCACCCGAGAAGAGCACAATGACGATACCAATATGGGCCAGTGAAACAACGTCCTCCACAACTAGACTGAAGAACAAAAGGACAGCAACTTGTCTGTTTCTCTTCCCCGGTTCCCCAATGCTGTTCCCCTCCCCCAATTCCCCAATAAAATCTTAAAAAAAAAAAACATAGGCAAAGGTCTTGAAAAGACAATTTGCCAAAGAAGATATATGAATGGCCAACAAGTACATGAAAAGGCACTCAGCCTCATTAATTATCAGGAAAATGCCAATTAAAACCATAATGAGATATCACCTCACACCTGTTAGAATGTTATCAAAAAGACAAGAGATAACAAGTGTTGGTTAGGATGTGGAGAAAAGGGAACCCTTGTGCAGGGTTGGAAGGGTTGCAAATCGGTGCAGCCACTATGGATAAAAATGGAGACTTCTCAAAAATGTTAAAAATAGGACTACCTCATGGCCCAGCATTTCCATTTCTGGGTATATATTCAAAGAAAACGAAAACACTAACTTGAAAATATATCTGCACCTCTACATTCATAACAGCATTACCTACAATGGTCAAGAAATGGAAGCAACCTAAGTGTTCATTAATGGATGGATAGATAAAGAAGTTGTGATACACACATACACACACACATGGAGGAATATTATTCAGCCACGAAAAGGAAGAAATCCTGCCATGTGGACAACATAGATGGACCTTGAAGGTATTACATTAAGTGAAATAAGTCAGGTAGAGAAAGACAAATATTGTATGACCTTGCTTACATGTAGTATCTAAAAACATCGAATTCATAGAAACAGAGAGTGGAATGGAATGATGGTTGCGAGGGGCTGGGGGTTTGGGCGATTGGGGAGATGCTGACCAAAGGGCATGACTTCCATGTATGTGATGAATAAGTTCTGAGGATTTAACATACAGCATGGGAAGTAGGTAGCAGTGCTCCATTATATACTCAAAAGTTGCTGAGGGGACCGGCCGAGTGGCGTGGTGGTTGAGAGTTGGCTTGGGATGCCAACGACCCTGGTTCGGATCCCACATGTGAGGGCCAGTGACACTGCCCTCAAAAAAAAAAAAAGTTGCTGAGAGAGTGGTCTCAAATATTCTCACCACAAAAAAGAAAGGGTGATTATGTGAAGTGATAAACGTATTAGCTGATTCTATGGGGTTAACAGTTTGCGGTATGTAAATGTATCAAAATAATATGTTGTACACCTTAAATTTACACAATGTTATAGGTCGATTAGATCTCAGTAAAGCTGGGGGAGAAACAAATTAAGGACCACACAGGTTTTTATATAATCTCAAAAATGTTATATCGATGTCTCTTTCTCCGTCTCCAAATCCTGTTTCTCAAGACACTGACAAAATTATTTATTTGCTTGATTCCCAAATACATATTCAACAGCCTTAAAATAACAGTACCTACACCACTACCAGGATTACTGGAAACAGGTAAAGCTGTTTTTTTTTTTTTTGAGGGCAGTGTCACTGGCCCTCATATGTGGGACCCGAACCAGGGCCACTGGCTTCCCAAGCCAGTGCTTAGCCACCGCGCCACTCG
The DNA here is from genome assembly GCA_033961575.1 of Aselliscus stoliczkanus. Lineage (NCBI taxonomy): Eukaryota > Metazoa > Chordata > Mammalia > Chiroptera > Hipposideridae > Aselliscus > Aselliscus stoliczkanus. The sequence continues at coordinate 34,291,883 of CM066741.1, forward strand.
GCTGGCCCTAAGTTTTGTTTTCTTTTTTTTACAATTCTTTTTGCTTAGGATATATCCAATGGGTAATGAACAGTCAAATTACTGTTTTAAAGTCACTTGAATTACTGTTTTAAAGTCACTTGAAAAAGCTATATATTAAAAAATATAGTTTAGGGCCGGCCGAGTGGCGCAGTGGTTAAGCACTGGCCTTGGAAGCCAGCGGCCCCGGTTCGGTCCCACATATGAGGGCCAGTGACACTGCCCTCAAAAAAAAAAAAAAAAAAAAAAAAAAATATATATATATATATATATATATATATATATATATAGTTTAGTTAAATCATTAACTGTATAAACAGTTTTGTTTCAATTTTACATTTAATTTTTAGAGACTGCATTGTCAATTTAATTTTGTGTTATAATTATGGCCCAAGGCCAATTGATTCGAACAAGGTATATCGAAAGAACTCTGGCTTGTATACCTGTCCATCACCTTATTCCCTCCTATTTACTCTTCCATTTTCTGAATGTAAGCAGATACTCATGTGTGTTCTCACCCTCTTATTTATCAGATAGATGGTAGTACATTATAGGTATTTTTCTCCACAGGTTTTCTTTTCTTTTTCATTGAACAGTATGTTCTGGACATTACTCAGAGTACCATATGAAGATAACGCTCATTTCTTTTTTTTTTTTTTTAGCTGAGTCATCCTGCTCATTTCTTTTTGAGGTTTTGCAACATTTCATTCAAAGCCTGGCCTCACCTTCCCACATGCCCCGATTCCAAAAGGGGCACACTGGACTTGACAAGTGCCGCCGATGGGACAAAGGCAACTCAAAGGAAAGAGAACTCAGAGCCCATCCCTAGAGGGCTCTGCCCAGTAGTTGGTGCAATGAAACCCACGGGCCGCAAGCACAATTCTGATGAAGAGAGGAAACAGCTCCCAAAATGGGTGGGACTGAAAATTTTACCACCCTTCATTTCAAAGCAGATAGAGGCAATGTTTTTGTTGTGGTTTTTGTCTTTTGAGGGCAGGGTCACTGGCCCTCATATGTGGTACCCGAACCGGGGCCGCTGGCTTCCCAAGCCAGTTCTTAACCACTACGCCACTCAGCCGGCCTGAGGCAATGTTTTTTTGTTTTTTTTTAAAAGATTTTATTGGGGAATTGGGGGAGGGGAACAGTGTTGGGGAAACGGGGAAGGGGAACAGACAAGTTGCTGTCTTTTTGTTCTTCAGTCTAGTTGCAGAGGATGTTGCTTCACTGGCCCATGTTGTTATCGTCATTGCGCTCTTCCTGGATGAGGCAGATCGTTCGCTGGCCTCTGGATGTCGCTCACTGCGGCTATTGGCAGCTCTGCTGGTTACCAGCCGCTCACGCTGGCTGCCGGCCACTCAGTGTAGCCTATGGCAGCCCACTGCAGCAGGGGCTGCAGCCTACACCATCGCTGGGGCTCGCAGCCCAGCTCCAGGTGGAGCTGTTGTTCACCATCTTAGCTGTAGAGGGCAGTGTCACTGGCCCTCATATGTGGGATCCGAACCGGGGCCGCTGACATACCAAAACCAGCGCTTAAACACCGCGCCACTCGGCCAGCCCCCGAGGCAATGTTTTTAAAGTTAGCACTTCTGTCCCAACTGATCTGGTACTTGACATTATACCTACTGCATTCATCAAATTTTGTGATTTTGCTTCGCTCCTTCACCGGACTGCAAAAATGTCATGAGAGCAACTGTATTTTTTCTCCTCATCATTGTATGTCTCGTACCGAGCACATGGCAATTCTCACTAAATACTTGAAAGGAAGGCGCGACTTTAGGTGGATCAATGCTTCTATTATCACAGGCATCTCACTGTGCTATCGGTAAGCAAGGTGTGTGGTCCTTGAGAGTGGGAACGGCACTGCTCTCTACCCAGCCGTCACAAGGGGGCCGGATGCTTAGTGGCAACCGGGGAAGTGATTTTGAGCGAATGAATGAATGAATGAATGAATGCTTGCAGAGTGAACATCCCACTTTGTGTGCAGGTGAGAGGCCACAGCTGACCGGAAGCTCGTGTACCAGTAGGGCATGGCGCATCGAGTGAGCTTTTCATGGAAAACGGACCATGCCAGGCCTGCCCTTGAGCCACGTCTCAGAGGCCACCAAAGACTGTCTGTGAGACGTGCACAGAGCGCGCTTGGCCATGGGAGAGTTCCGGTCACTTGGGGGCTGATCCTGTGACTGACGCACCCTCACCTCTTGCCTGGAAGGTGGTAGAAATCCCCTCCCTGGTTTGCAGACATGCGTGCTGATGCCACCACCTGCTGCCACCAGGAATGTGGCTAAATGACAGCCCCTGGTGGCCTTGGTAGTCACAGCCCTCCAGGGAGTCACTAGAGGCCATTAGGACTCAGAAATAGGGTGAAACCTATGTTGCACTCTGTCTAACTTATAGTCTCATGATGTTTCCCGAACTGAATTTTCTGGGATGGAAAATTAAAACCATTTAATGCTCCTTACTGCCTAACAGGTAACTTCTTGGCACTGGACACCAAGCCTTTTGACACGTGTACAGGTGTGCGGCCTCGTCTCACCTGCCATTTCCTGTCCAGTCATGGTCCCTGCTCCAGCATGGCCAGTCTCCTTCATTCCCTCTGGTTTCTATGCCTCCGTCCCTTTGCAAATGCTGTTCCCTAGGACTGGACCATGCAACGCCCCCGGCCTCTTACACACACACCCCCCTTCAACCTGGGACATTACTCTTCCATCTCTGAGCCTCAGCAGCCATCGCTGTCATCTCTGACCAGCCTGAGCCGACCTGAAGTCCCCTCTTGGGCCCCTCGCTCTGGCCAGTTACCCGACTGCTGTCGCAGGGCTTTGTTTAGCACTCGAGGGCAGAACCCTGCTCTCTTCCTCCCTGTGCCTCCTCCATCCAACTCAGAGGCCGTCCATGCACACATGCAGACTGAACATGAGGGTTTCTGCTTAAGCAGGAGTTCTTATACGTGGCAGCCTCCCAATCAATTTTTTTCTAAATCGATTGCAGTCTGCACAGCTACTTTTATCTTAAAAAGTGTCTAATCTATATGACTGCAATTCTGAGCCACACTATCAGAGGGCCGTCCACCAGGGGCTCATGTGATCTTGACCCTTCATTTTGGTCCATGTCACTGAGTGCCCTGAGCTGGGGGTCTGGAGGTGTGCCCATGTCAGGGCAGCAAGTGGAAGAACCCAGGAGGTGGCGGGGGCGCGGCATGGGGTTTCCATGTGGAGACACCCATCAGGAGGGACTCTGCGATGGATGTGGTTGGCTTTTCAGAAAGGAAGCATTTAATGTCAAGCAGCCAAGATGGGGCAGCCCTTTGAGTCAGGCCAATTAAACAGGCCAATGATGGTACCTGGGTTACGATTTTTCCCTAATGGAAAGGAAATGAGGGCAATAAGATCTACTTCATTGATTAGCGTGCCAAAGGAAACACCACACATGTCCAACTGGGTCTCAGTTTGTTTTCAAGAGTATTTAAATACACTTGGCTATCTAAAGAGAAAACGAGTCCCCCTGAATGGGGCCTGGGCAGAGGGCATCTTGGAACTGATCCTGGACAGGATTTTTTTGGTTTTGGTAATTTTATTTCAAATATGTCTTAATCTCATGGGACAGTTGTGCCCAGCGGAAACAGGACGGTAGGGACAGCAGCCAAGGGTTTTATTATATTTCAGTATTTCTAAACCCACTGACAAGATAATTCCAACACTGGCCAGAGACCATCAGGCTTTCATCTCCTCTAACTTCTACTTAGGATTCAGTCACAGGGATGCTTTTTTGTTCCCTCAAGGATGTGGGACTTGCCCCAGAGCCCTCTAATCATGCAGACTAGGAAAAGTTGGAGCAGTGAACCTTCTGGTAAGCCGGGTGGTATGTGCTGAAGATGGCTTCAGATCCAGCTGGACCCCAGGCAGAGAAAGCTCCGGTTACTACACCTGCTATGTCTGGACTTGGGACACTTTTATTTCTCATTTTAATTAAAAGAGTGACCACTCTCCAGGCACAGGCCCTTAGGCTCCCCTGACCTCTGCTCAGCACTTCCGGTTTTATCTCGCCCACTCTGTGACATGTTCCACAGACAACCAAGTGGGTTTGCTGTGGGTGGGTCCCGTGACCAGCCGTTGGGCTGAGGTAGGAGTTTTTTTTTTTTTTTCAAATAGTTTATCAGTATTATTATCGAGCCAACAAACTGAGGGTAACAAAAGTCCTACTCTTTTACTTTGTCTCAATATGAACAGAAAATTTCATTTTTTAATTCATAAATGTGCCTCCATTTGAGGTGATATTTTATGAATATTTGGTGGATTATATTGAATTGTTGCCCCTATATTAGTATAATTTCTTCAGTGTTCTTAATCAGGATAAATTGTCTTCGCCTTTTCAGGACCACTGAGCTGTAGAATTAGATCTACATGGCACTATTTATCTTAGGAGGGTAATATGACATAATGAAGATTACTATGGACTCTGAAATTTGAAGGATACAAGCTCAAATAATAAGCTATTTTCAGGGTTAGAAAACATACTTAGCCAGTTATACTCAACTCTACCTGTGAACAAAACTTAAATTTGGAGCTCCAAGATCATTTACATACACTATCAGATATAGAATATATATATATATATATTTTTGCTTTTTATACTTTTTTTAAAAATTTATTTATTTATTTTTAATTAGCTTCAGGTGTACTACTTAAACACATTCTTGCTTCGTTGCCTCCATCCCTTCCCCCATTTCTTGGGTGTTCTCTCTGGGACATTATTGTAATTACCCAGGTCAGCAGCAGCTGTCCCTAAATTGTGGGAAAGCTTTCAAAGGCCAAATAGAAATGTTAATGGAATTACCTGTCAATGTGATTGGCAAATGACTGGGAGTTGTCTCTCCGTTTGAGCTGGACCGAGAAACCATACTATCTGCAAATTTCCAAACCATACATACTTCAAACCCAAGAGGCCCGGGATTGGAAAAGTGGGGTCTATTTCCCCATTAACAGCTCTAATGCTTTAGTTCTCAAATGATCACCTCAACTGATAAACATATATGCCTCTTAAAACATGTGGACATGAGTAATATTTTTACCGATATATCCCCTCGGGCAAGGGAAATAAAAGAAAAAATGCACATATGGGATTACATCAAACTTAAAAGTTTTTTCACAGCAAAGGAAATCATCAAGAAAAAAAAAAGGCAGCCTACTGAATGGGAGAAGATATTTGCCAATGATATATCTGATAAGGGATTGATATCCAAAATTTATAAAACACTCATGCAATTCAACACCAAAAAAACAAACAACCCCATTAAAAAATGGGCAGAGGATATGAGGAGGCATTTCTCTAAAGAGGACATACAGATGGCCAATAGGCATATGAAAAAATGTTCAACTTCATTAATCATCAGAGAAATGCAAATAAAAACCACAATGAGATACCACTTGACTCCAGTCAGAATGTCTATCATCAACAAACAACAAGTGTTGGCGAGGGTGCGGAGAAAAAGGAACCCTGGTGCACTGCACTGTTGGTGGGACTGCAAATTGGTGCAGCCATTATGGAAATCAGTATGGAGGTATCTCAAAACACTGGAAATGGAACTGCCGTATGACCCAGCAATTCCACTCTTGGGAATCTACCCAGAGGAATCCAAGATGCTAATTCGAAAAAATATATGCACCCCTATGTTTATTGCAGCGCTATTTACAATAGCCAAGACTTGGAAACAACCGATATGCCCATCGGTAGATGACTGGCTTAAGAAATTGTGGTACATTTATACAATGGAGTATTACTCCGCTATAAAGAAGAATGAAATTGTACCATTTGCAACGATATGGATGGACCTAGAGACTATTATGTTGAGTGAAATAAGTCAGTCGGAGAAAGACAAATACCACATGATCTCACTGATATGTGGAATTTGAAAAACTGAATGAATGAGCATAAGAAACAGTAACAGTCTCATAGATATAGAGGAAAAACCGGGTTGCTAGTTGGGAGGGGTGTGGGGATGAGGGAGAAGGGGAAAGGATTAGACAGCATAAATAGGTAACTACAGTATTGTCACAGGGATATGAAAGACAGTTCGGGGAATATAATGTTAAAATTTTGTGGGGTGTCAGATGGTCACATGTTTTGTTGGGGAGACCACTTCATGGATGGAGTAGAGACTTGATCACCGCACTGTATACCTGAAATTGATGTTGTATAATATTGTATGCCAACTGTGGTTGAATATATAGACAGTCACGGGATGTGGATTATATGGTGGAAGGGAGTCAAAGGAATTGTAGTGGATAGTATGATATGGGGGGGAGTAGTGGGAGGGGAGAATTGGGGGAGGAGGGTTGTCACTTTGAGGGGTAAAAAGTATAACTATTGCACTTTGTTGTACACCTGAAACTAAATAAAAATATATATAAATAAATAAACTTTTAAAAAAACATGTGGACAACTACACACATGCATATTTTTTTTGTGGGGGGAGGGGGAGCGAAGAATACAATTTAATTTAGTTGCCACCATTTCCCTTGATTTTGCAAATTCTGCAGACTGTGAAAGACGATTCCAGGGACGTGTGAGATGTTCATTTCCAGTCAATGTTCGTCCTTAACGCAACCCAACTGCTTTATCCAGCATTTTTCCCATGGGTAACAACAAAGCAGAGGCAAGAGTCCACTGAAAGAATATCTCAGTAGAGCCCAAGGCCTACAATTCACAGTTATTGTAAGAGCATGAGAGTTGCTTTTCCTTTAAGTACGGAACTGACACTTTATAAGCAACTCATGTGCTTGGCCTCCCACTCAAAAGTCGTTTTAACAAACTAATATATGTAAAGTGGCCAGACACTGTCTGACACCTGAATGGTAGCTATTAGCTCTACTTTTTGAATAGCATTTGTGGTCTACTGAAGTAATGTGTCCTTTGAAAAGTTAATTAGCCACATCATAAAATGGATTAATAAACATTCCTTTGATGAGTAATTAATTCTCTCTCGAGTGGGTACAGCATGCCATGCAGTGTTACTTATGCTCTTAGAAGGACAGTGAGTATGAAGATAAAAGCTAGAGGACCCCGCTTTGCAGAAAGAACCTGGCATGTGGTGACAGAGTTGGGTTCAAATGCTGGGTCTGCTATGTTCTGGCTGTGTTACTTCAGGGAATTTTCTTGCCTGTTTCCTTGCCTATCACACGGGCAATCTAACACTTTTCTAGTTCATCGTGTGGATTAGATGAGACAGCACAGGAAGTGTCTGACATATATCAACGTACCATAAATGCTAATCACAATGGCCAATGTTACTGTCTTTGTTGTTAAGAACTTCTAATTTAATGAGGAAAATAAGTGTGCGATTAATTATAAAATAAGAATCAAATATCTGTTACAATAGAAGTCTGCACAACTTGGAGGGATGGCAAGGAGTGACCAATTAATTCCAACTCTTCCTAGAAACTTCTTTCCCCAGATATCCACATGGCTCACTGTCTCATGCCTCAACTCTTAATTTGGGAGAGTTAAAAGGCCTTCTCTGCTAACCCTAATTTAAAATCGCATCCCTACCTGCATCCCTACCTCCTTCCCTTAATACAATTTTCTTCATTGCATTAGCAACTAAACTGCGACATAACTCATTTAGACTGTTTATTTCTTTATTTTATTTAGTTATTTATTTTTAAGATTTTATTGGGGCATTGGGGGAGGGGAACAGTGTTGGGGAATTGGGGGAGGGGACCAGCCAAGTTGTTGTCCTTCAATCTTGGTTGTGGAGGGTGCCAGTCGCCACCTGGCTTTCGATCAGCAGCTCGTGGCTTCTAAGCTCAAGGTGCTATGTTCAATCTTAGTTGCTGGTGGGTGTAGCCACCATCCCATGTGGGAGTCAAACCAGCAGCATTGTTGTTAAGAGTGCACACTCTACTAACAACAGCTCCACCTTGAGCTGGGCTGCGAGCTTCGGCGACGGTGTAGGCTGCCGCCCCTGCTGCAGTGGGCTGCCATAGGCTACAGTGAGTGGCCGGCAGCCAGCGTGAGCGGCTGGCAGGCAGTGTGAGCTGTCAATAGCCGCGGTGAGCGACCATTGAGAGGCCGGCGACTGATCTGCCTCACCCGGGAAGAGCGCAATGACGATACCAACATGGGCCAGTGAAGCAACGTCCTCCACAACTAGACTGAAGAAAAGGACAGCAACTTGTCTGTCCCCTTCCCCGGTTCCCTGGTGCTGTTCCCCTCCCTCAATTCCCCAATAAAATCTTTAAAAAAAAGAGTACATGCTTTATCCTCTGAGCCATCCAGGTGGCAGCTCAGCTCAAGGTGCTGAGTTTAATCTTTAGTTGCAGGTGGGCATAGCCCACCATTGAACAGGCAATCTTATTGTTACACCAGCTGAGCCATCCTGCCACCAGTTGGGAGCTCAGCAACAGTTCAGCTCGGGGGCAGCCTCACTGGCCCATGTGGGAATCGAACCAGCGGCCTTGTTGCTCAGAGCACACACTCTAAGCCAACTCTTAACCAACTGAGCCACTCGGCCACCCTAGGCTGTTTACTGTCTGTCTTCATGATGACGAGAATCATTGTTCTATCCTCAGCAGCCAAGTCATTCCACTGAGGGACAGGCATGTGGCAGGGGTTGGAGGGACATGGCGAGTGAAACCTGGGTGGTCCCTGCTGTGGAGCTCAGGATGCAACTTGGAAGAGGAGCATGTATGCACGAGAAACGAGCGTCAGCAGAGCCCAGAGGTGGGCAGTGTGTTTGGGGAGAGGGCCGTGATGGAATGTAGGGTGAGGCAGGCAGAAAGGAATAAATAGGATCAGATGCTGAAGGGACCCGAATGCCACAGGAGGAGCTGATTCCGTAGGGGAGAGGCAGGGAAATGGAGTCGCCCAACCCGGCCTTATGTCAGGATCATTTTGCCAACGTGCCAAGGGCAGACGTGAAGGAAGTGGGTGGCCAGGTAAGGACACACCTGCTCAGCCGGAGGCAGGTCACTGTTCACTTTCTCTGTCTTTGTCCCTCTTTATCCTGCGGCCCCTCTCCTGTCTCTTTCTGGCGGGGTCTTTACCAAGCTAGGCCCCTCTTTGTTCTCATTGGCCTCCCTGTGCTGTACTGTGATCCCCATCATTATACACATGTGTTTCGCTTTTCATTTCTTTTTTTTTTTTTTTTTTGAGGGCAGTGTCACTGGCCCTCATATGTGGGACCCGAACCGGGGTCGCTGGCTTCCCAGACCAGCGCTTAACCACCGCGCCACTTGGCCGGCCCAAAGGGTATGTTTTTTTTTGTTTGTTTGTTTTTTTTTGTAGCTGAGCCATCCTGCCACCTGTTGGCAGCTCAGCGGCAACTCAGCTCAGGCTGGACATCGAACTGCTTTGCTCAGAGCTCAGCTTGCACTCTTGAGTGAGCTCTTAACCAACTGAGCCACTCGACTGGCCCCCGTTTTACATTTTGACATAAACAATTTCATTAAAAATCCTCACGAAAGTTTAAAACACAGTACAGAGAAGGGCCCATGCATTTTTCACCGGGCTTCTGCCATCATTGCAAGTTTTTTTTTACCCTTAGAAAGGTCACAATGAAAAGCTTTCGTTCTTTGAAACTCGGGCTTTTAGAAAACTCTTGACCCAGGTAACTCTGACAACTTAAAGGACCCACCATACATATGTCACCCTAGTCTTTCCACTTGTCAGAACACAGGACAGGGCCCCGTCCTGAGTAAGATGGAAGAAGGCCTCCCCCAATCTCTCCTACTGGAAGCAGCTGGGATACCTGGATAGGACGCATGGAGCAGCTCCTGGGGACTCAGAAAAGTAACTGAGAGCAGGCAGGTTGGGGAGAAAGGCCTCAGAGCTGGTGGTAAGCTGATCACTTTTTTCTTCTAAGACTAGATGACACTGACCTCAGTGCAGCCCCAACCCAGAGGTGGGCACTGGCTCTAGGAGAAGCCCTCTAGCCCAAGGTCAAGAGGAGGAAAGTGATCTTCAATGTTCAGAGAGGGTCTAGAAATACCTCATTTATCTGTTTTTCTTTAAAAATAGTTTTGCAGTTCTCTAGTGCTCTAGACCTCAAGTAATTCTGTGGCAGCAATGCAGGATGGCAGGAAATTAAACCCGGGCTCAGGGGAAACTTCCTCTCCAACCAGAGCTGTGGGCCCCAGAGGTGAATCCCATAGGTTTTTTTCTCTCCAGCTTGCAACTGCTCGGCTCCAAGATGGACAGGGTCAGTTCAGGTGCAGGAGTCGGGTAAACCAAAACCAAGGGCCGGAGTTTGGGAAAAACCGCCCCTTAAGGTTGTCTGTGAACTCTTGGGCTTACTCCTGAGCTGCACATATATGCATGTGACCTTAAACAGATCCCAGAGACTTTTGGTAGTGAAATGTGGGACAGATTACTGCCCAGGTCCCAGACTGGCCACTAGGTGGTACACATGCAAGCCAGAGCCAAATAGGTTTTCTCAAAGACTTGACCTTGGAACCACAATCCACAGAAGTCTTGGGGAACTTGGAACTTGTGGCCTGAATCCTACAGGGACAACCATGTTCTAAAACAAAAATTACTGTATCTGCCATAAGATTTAAACAACAACCAGTCTCAAAACAACATATTCAAATGTCTAGGATAGAATCCAAATTTACTTAGCATACATAAAAAACAAAACAAAACAACAACAACAACAAGAAAACCCAGAGAAATCTCAGTAGCAAGGCTGGGATGAAGTTGATATTGGAATCATCTGACAAAGACATTAAAACATTTCCAACAAGTAAGAGAGAACACTCTTGAAAACTATATAAAGTCTCAGCAAAGAAACAGAAGATATAAAGATGAATCAGGCAGAAATGTTAGAAATGAAAAAAATTCACCCTCCCCCCAAAAAAACCCCCAACTCACTGGATGGATTCAATAACAGAATACAGATAACAGAGCAAGGAGGAGGACATTTATAGGAAATAGATCACTATAAATGACGTAATCTGAACAACAGACAGAAAAAAGATTGAAAAAGAAAATGAATCGCACTGTAGGGACCTGTAGGACAATAACAAATTTTGGAACTCATGTCATCAGAGGCCCAGAATCAGAGGAGAAAAATGTGGAGCAGAGAAATCTGTAAATACATAATGGCTGAGGCTGGATTATTATTAGAAAGCAATCAATGCAATTTACTTATATTAGCAGTTTAAAGAAGAAAAAACCCTTGATTATATTGATTAAGTTAGAAAACACATTTTAAAAAACTTAATAGGTGTTCATGACAAAACTCTCAGCAAACCAGGAATATAAAGAAACGTCCTCTACCTAATAGAGCGTCTACAGGGCCGGCTGAGTGACGCGGTGGTTAAGTGCTGGCTTGGGAAGCCAGCGGCCCCGGTTCGGGTCCCACATATGAGGGCCAGTGACACTGCCCTCAAAACAAACAAACAAACAAACAAACAAACAAAAATAAAGAGCGTCTACAAAAACCTACAGCTAACATTCTACATAACGGGGACAGACTGAATGTCTTCTGCCTAAGGTTGTGAATAAGGCAAAGGTGTTCTCTTTTATCACTCCTGTTCAACTGTTCACTGGAAGTCCTAGCTACTGCAATAAATCAAGAAAAATAAAAGGCACACACATTGGAAAGGGAAAAACAAACTCTCCATATTTAGACACATTATGATGGTCTATGTAGAAAATCCCAAGTAACACACACACACACACACACACACATACACACACACACACACACACAACACACACGCACACGAGTGAGGGTGGACATGCAGACATACACCCTACAACAAGTAATTAAGTTTAGCAAGATGGCAAGATAGAAGCACAACACACAAAAAACAATTATATTTCTCTATACTAACGATGAACAATTGGAAATGGAAATTAAAAAAATATATAGTAGCTTCAAAAAATCCCATAGCTATAAATCTAACAAACCATGTATAGGGTCTATATGCTGAAAGCTACAAAATGTTTATGAAAGAACTAAAAAAAAAAAAAAAGAACTAAATCAATGGGAAGTATGGCTATACTGACTTCATGAATTGGAAGACAGAACATAGTAAGGATTTATTTATAGATTTAACATCATTCCAACCAAAATTCCCAACAGCAAATTTTATAGATAGAGGTAAGACGGTCCTCAAATTTATATGGAAAGGCAAAGAAAATAGAATAGTTGAAATACTTTTGAAAAAGAGGAATAATGGGAGAATCTTGCTAACTGATTTTAAAACTCACTACAAAGCTGTAGCAATCAAGATGTGGGATATAAAACTGAAAGTGACAAACAAGACAAACAAACAAAAACTCATGGATACAGACAACAGTATGGTGGTTACCAGAAAGGGAGGTGGTGAGGGAGACAGACTAGGGTCAAGGGGGTTTCATGTATGGTGATGGGTGGAGACCGACGCTGGGGGATGAGCACGCAATACAACATACAGATTATGTATTATAGAAAACACCTGAAACCTGTATAATTTTATTAACCATTGTCACCCCAATACATTTAATAAAAATTAAAAAAAACAACAACATGTGGTATTGGTCAAGCTCTGAGCATATTTAATCCATGTAACAGAACCAGCATCAAGAAATAGACTCCCCGGGCTGGCCGAGTGGCACATTGGTTAAGAGCATGGCTTGGGACGCCAGCGGCCCCAGTTCGGATCCCACATATGAGGGCCAGTGACACTGCCCTCTACAGCTAAGATGATGAACAACAGCTCCACCTGGAGCTGGGCTGCTGTGAGTCCCCAGGACGGCATAGCTGCAGCCCCTGCTGCAGTGGGCTGCCATAGGCTACGGTGAGTGGCTGGCAGCCAGCGTGAGCGGCTGGCAGTTGGCATGAGCTGCCAATAGCCCCAGTGAGCGACCATCCAGAGGCCGGTGACCGATCTGCCTCATCTGGGAAGAGCGCAATGATGATACCAACATGGGCCAGTGAAGCAACGTCCTGGACAACTAGACTGAAGAACAAAAGGACAGCAACTTGTCTGTTCCCCTTCCCCGATTCCCCAATAAAATCTTAAAAAAAAAAAAAGAAAGAAATAGACTCCCAGAGATATGCTCAGTAGTTTTTGACAAATGTGTAAAGGCACCTCAATGGAGGAAGGATAATCTCAACAAATGGTGTTGAAACAATTCAACATTTAGATGGATAAAGATGAACCCTAAGGGCTGGCCGAGTGGCGCGGTGGTTAAGCGCTGGCCTGGGAAGCCAGCGGCCCCGGTTCGGTCCCACATATGAGGGCCAGTGACACTGCCCTCAAAAAAAAAAAAAAAAAAAAAAAAAAGATGAACCCTGGCCTAAATCTTGCATGCTATACAAAAATCAAGGGATGTAAATGTAAAACATAAAAGTATAAGTATTTTAAGAGATCACATAGGAAAAAATCTTCACGACCTGGGTTATACAAAGGTCCTTAGACATGTCACCGAAAGCATGACCCATAAAAGAAAGAAGGATAAATTGTTCTTTACTAACATCAAAAGCTGTTAAGAGAATGGAAAGCCAAATACAGACGGGGAGAAAATACTTGCAAATCACATACATGACAAAGGATTTATACTCAGAATATATCAAGAACCCTCAAAACTCCACTACAAGAAATCAAATAAACTGAATTTAGAAATAGGCTAAAGACTTGAATGAACATTTCACCAAAGAGAATATACAGATGGTAGATAATAATATGGAAAAAATGTCAACATCATTAGCCATTAGGGAAATGAAAACTAAAATGATAAAGAAATACCATTCCATACCTATTGGAGTGGCTAAACAAACAAACAAAAACAACAACAAAAATAAAACTAGAAATACCAATTGCTGGTGAGGATGTGGAGCAATTGGAGCTCTCATATGTTGCTGGTGGGAGAGCAACACGGCACAGCCACTCTGGAAAACAGTTTGGCAGCTTCTTATACAGTTAAACACTTACCATATGAGCCAACAATTCCATCCCTATGTGTTTTCCCTGGAAAAATTAAAACTATGTTTGCAAAAACCCCGTTCTCAAATGTTTATAACCACTCTAGTCATAAATGCCCAAACTGGAAACAACTGAACACGTGAAAACAGGTAAATGGACAAACGCACTGTGGTCCCTCTCTCGAATGGATAATGCTCAGCAATAAAAAGGAACGAACTACCGACACCCACGACTTTGGATGGATGTTGGAGCAATTATCCTGAGTGAAAAGAAGCCAGTTTCAAAAGATGAGGTTCCTTATGACTCTATTTACGTGGCTTTCTTGAAAGAGGCCAACTAAAGTGACAGAAAACAAGCCGTGGTTATGGAGTGGGGTGGGCAAGAGGGAGGAGGGGATTTGGGGGACGAGATGGCTCTGTGTTCTGAGAGTGGGCGTCATACATCTACACATTGCGTCAAAATTCTAGAACTGGACACACAAAAATGTGAATGTTTTTGGTATTTTAATTTAAAAAAGAAAAGTGAGGAAAAGAGTAAAGGGCTGACAGCTCTCGCTTCCTGTGGAAGGCTATCTATCTGACATTAATGGCAATGTTAGAACCCGTGACAGAGGCTGCGGCTGCAAACTTGACCTTGTCCGCTGATTACCGGAGCCTCTGCTACACTAGCTGGTCACCCCCTCCCCCGCCAAGCGTCTTACTTCACCACGAATGCTCGGAAACACCCTCGTTGGAGAGAAACCATGGGCCACAAATGGCCTCCCTCGTGCTAAAAGCTCATCATAGCAAACCGAGGTTTACTGCCTGACCGAAACGCAGTTCAGCCGCTCCCAGAACCATAATCTTCATCAACCAGTCTGGAATTTTCTAGTCAAGCCCCGGAAAGATAATGGCACAATCCCTCTCCATCCCCCACTGAAACGAGACAATGGGCATGAAGAAACCCCTGCTTCCTCTTCCCTCAAGAAAAGATGTCCCAGCCCCAAATTAATCCTCTTCCCTTTTGTCCTTAGCTCCCTTGCCCCACCTTTCTTCCTATAAAAACCTCCCATTTTGAACAACCCCTGGGAACTGCTTCTAGTTGCTAGATGGGACCCCGTCCGATTCATGAGTTGCTTAATAAAGCCAACTAGGTCTTCAGATTTACTTGGTTGAATTTTATTTAACACCGTGGAAGGTGAGTTAGGCTCCATATATAGAAAAAAACTGAGCTTAGGGCCAGCCGAGTGGCGCGGTGGTTAAGCGCTGGCTTGGGAAGCCAGAGGCCCCGGTTCGGATCCCACATATGAGGGTCAGTGACACTTCCCTCAAAAAAAAACAACAAAAAACAACAACAAAAACAAACAAAAACACACACACAAAAAAAAACAACAACAAAAAAACTTGAGCTTAAGGGAAATAAAATAATCGACTCTACATGTCACAGCCAGTAAGTGGCTGAGTCTGGCTTTGACCCCAGGCCTCACTGCCAACCTCATCTAAACCTCTTGTCCACAGGAGCCCATGCTGAGATGAAGAAAAACAGTGGGAACTGTCGGGAAGGCATCCTGTAATGCAACTATCGGGAAGTGAGAGGCAGGCTTTGAGGCCCACACATCACAAACACTCTCTAAGCATATTTTCTTCTAAGTCCTGCGTTTGGTTGAAGTTCTGGGAGATTCACCGGAATTTACAATTACACAATTACCACCGCCATTTTCTCGAAGTCCTCCAATAGGTAGATGGTCATTGATTTTCAAAAGGATTGACTGGTTATCGCCATCATTCACACGTATGTACAACAAGTCATATTTTTCCCAAGTGAATTAAGGAATCATTGTGACTTATACTCCTTGGCCAAGCAGTAACTAAGTCCACAAATAGCATTTTATACGCATGAAGCAAAGAGTAATGAGTTGAGAACCCTTTCTTTTCACACATTTCATTGTCCTGAGAAGTGATAACTGGCTCTTCCCACGTCTTTTCTTTATCCCACCACACACACACACACACACACACACACACACACACACACACACACTCAAAAATACACAAAGTGGTGTCCATTTTAGAGCCTGGGACAGATATGAAACTTCCATTGTTAGTCCATTATGATTATAGCTGAATAAATATCTGAAAGCATTCTGCATATGGACGATGCATATTTTCGACGAAGCTAATGGCATTAGCTCTAAGAAGTTGAGGAAGTATTTTGCCTTCTCGTTTGTGAATTATCATGCAGTTTACTGGCTTCTAGGTAGTTTCTTCACCAAAAACTTTGGCTTCAAGTACTTTTGTCTCAGCTAAGACAGAGACAAGCAGCTCAGGTCTCCAATAAAAGTGTTTTCTGGAATGTTCCATTGTATATAGTGCTCTAGTGAATATATGTCCTTTAAAAAAAGTAATTACTCATAAATTTTGACTCATCATCTATAAGATTTCATGCAAAGCAGAGTTGAGTGATGTATTCCATACCTGAAGTAAAGTCCAGAGTAACAAAAGTAATTTCATCAGCAACACCTTCCTCTGCTTTTTAAAGAATCCAAATACCACCACTGTTAGGTAACAGACCTTTTAGCTTTTGTCACCAGGTTCGCAGGTAGTTACGCCGAGAGGGAAGTGTGGGGACAGGGAGGTGGCTTACCTTCCAGCAGGTCTCTGGCCAGACCAGGTTCTGCCCCTGTGGACCGAACAAAGTCTGACAGCACTGCGTCCATATCAAGAGTCATATGATCATGTAGAAGGGCTGCCCAGCACTCAGCCGAGGTGGGGTTGGGAAGCAGGCTAGAAACCATCCACCTGCAGGAAGGAAAGGGAAGCACAGGTGAGGCACACGCAGAGACCCCACGGACATTAGATAATAAAGGTCAAACTCAGACAGCATCCGTCTGGAGGGGCCATAGCATAGAAGGGGCCACGGCCAAGTCCAGTGCTGCCATCTTCACGTTCTGCCAATTCCGATGACAAGGCACTGAAAAGACGACAGATTGCTTTTGAAAATACCAAACACCCACCTGGCACTATATATAGACTAGTCGGGGGGAATCACTGCATAGATTATATAAACGTCTCACCACTATGCTGTACACCTGAAACTTATATAAAAATAATATGGAATGTCAATTGTAACTGGGAAAAAAAATCATCAAAAAGAGATACTTAAAAGATGGAATTTATTTTAGTCAACAACAAAACAAATCGAGAGGAGAATGAGCAGTTACTAGGTTTCTAACCCTCTTCTAAGCTGTACAGATGTGTGACACTTCCAGGGTGATTGTGTCGCCCAGGCCATCTGAGTTATGCTGTTATCCGTGAGCCAACCTATGCACTCGGCTCTCAGCCCTCACCTGGCTCATGGGAAAGATGCCATGAAATACCAAACTTCCTGAAGGTGACTACTACACCGTCTACCCTCTGTCCAAGAATTGTCACTGTCACAGTCCAACAACCCGACAACAGTGACAAACAAGCCGGATTTCCTCAGCACAATAATCCCATTTGGGATGATACAATGAGCATCAGCTTGACCCCAGGCTGTGCCAGCCAACTGCTGGGGAAAAGCAACCAGCACACGGCATGTGAGGGTGATACATGAGAGAGCCAGCGTTGGGCCACTGGGGGGGACTCCGGTCATGGCTGAAAAAGTGCAAATACGTCCCTGTGTTTGCAAAGACAAAGGGTCAGCAAATGATGGATGGTGAGCCCAGGGAGGCCCACCAGCTACTTTTGTGAATGAAGTTGTACTGGAAACAGCCACGCCCACTCATTTACATATCGTCTCAGGTTGGCTTTTGCACGCAGTTGAGTGGAGTAATTAGGACAGAGACCCGAAGGCCCCAAATCCCAAACTATTTCCTGTCTGGACCGCTACAGAAAGTGGGCTGAGCCCAGTATAGAAGACAGGCTTTCATACTGGTATAAAGTAAGCATGGAGCTGATTTACATGCTGTAGGGGGGCGTTTGAGCCCATGGTGAGTGTCCCTGTTCCTTCTTTTCACAGAGCTACTTGGATTGGCTCTGTGACCACTGCTGCCACTTCATCCCTGATTCTGTCACTCTGATGAGCTGTGACATGCTGTATAACCTCTCAGAGCCCATCTGTAAGACCGGGGGAAATAATTTAATGGAAGGGGCCGACTGGGAGGCCTGGGCTCACGCAGGGGGACCACAGAGATGCTTACTGTCCATTCACCGCCCTCCAGGTGCCCCCAACCCCAGGGGTGAAATGTTTGCTTGCTGTGGCTAGAAAGCAAGACAGTTACTGGACCTGATGTGTGTGGCACCAATTAAGAAACTGCCTTCTTCCTCCCCTCCACGCACTGGGCCTCGGCCGGGACAGTGGCGTCTTCTGTCACTTCCACCTGAGGAACAAATCAGAGAATAAGAGCACATTATCATCCTCACCCTCAGACAGGCTGAAGGCTTTGCTTCTTGTCACACAAGGCTGCGTCTGGGGCATGGCCACCTGCCCTCGGCACACGGCTGCCTGCCTGGGCCCCACAGGCACCTGCCTGCCAGCCGCCATCTGGCTCCTACATCCGGGAGCTTCTGCACGGGAGGAGGCAGGAGAGGGGGCTCCACTTTCCTCGTTTGGGCGATCACTTACATTTCAGCGGGTATCCCTTTCACAGTACAAAGCTGTTTTAAACCTTACTGCTAAACACCACATCAGTACATTGAATCTTAGCTGTTTTTTTTTTTTTTTTTGTGATAATATATACATAACATGAAATTTACCCTTTTAACCCTTTTGAAGTGTCTGATTTAGGCAGCATTAAGTGCATTCACACTGTTGTGCTATCATCACCACCATCCATGTCCAGAACTTTTTCATCTTCCCAAACTGAGACTGCCACCCACCCTTCCACTTTCTGTTTCTGAGTTTGACACCCAAGGAGCCTCATGGAAGAAAAGCATATAATATGTATCCTTTTGTGATTGACTTGTTTATCAAGGTTCATTCATAGTTGGAGCGTGTCAGAACTGCTTTTCTTTCTCAGGCTTGTCTTAGCTCAGGCTGCCCTGGGAGCTTAAACACCAGACATTGACTTCTCACAGCTTTGGAGGCGGGAAGTCTGGGCTCAAGGTGCCGACAGATCCTGTGTGTGCTGGTTGCCAATTGTTTGCTGTGTACTCACATCACTGAGACCATGACCTCTACTCTCTTCTTCTCATAAGGGCACGAACCCCATCATGGGGCCCCACCCTCATGACCTCATCTAACCCTAATCGCCTCCTATTATCATCACAGCAGCAGTTACGGTGTCAGCATGTGGATGTGGGGCATCAACATGAGTCTACAACAAGGCCGGACAATATCCCATTGTACCTATAGACCACATTTGGTTTATCCATCATCCGTAGCTGGACACTTGGGCTGCTTCTGCCTTTTGGCTATTGTAAACTGTGCTTGTACTCAGACGAGGTCACCATGCTGTTTCCACCACAAACTGTTATTGGTGTTAGAGTGCACATTTATGCCCAAACCTCCTCCTCTGTACCAGGCAGACAGAGGTCAACGGGTGGGCTTACAATGGATTTTTCACCATGTTCAAGTTTAAACATTGGTATGGCAAGCAGCTACTGTACATATCCCTTTGGAGACTTCTCTTTCAAACCTGATCCCACCACTGCCACCAAATCTCATATTCATGCACCGGATGACATGGCAAGAGCTGGCCCATCAGGGACACGGGCTCCCGGCCATCTTGGCAGTCCGCACCCTGCTGGCCTGTGCCACCCCTCTGAAGGGCACTGCTGGGCCTCCACCTGCCTTTCATGGGCAGTGGTGTGAGGCTCAGGGTGTCTGTGTCCCAGTTTGCTCATCCTGGGACTTGGGCAGCTCTTTTCTGAGGGTCTCACCTACTGCCCTGGGGACAGTGGTGTGTCCAGCTCCTCTCGCTGGGCTTGCGCCTCAGGACAGGCAGTGCAGTGTGGGGACAGGGGCTTGGCCCTGGTATCGGTTTCTTGGTGACAAAGTGGCCCCACCACTACTGCCTATGTGGCCTCAGGCCTACTGTTCACCTTTCTGTGCCTCTGTTTCCTCCTGAGAAGAACCACAGGACCTCGCAATCACTCTGAAGGCTTAAAGAGCTGGCACATGAAACACGCTGGCCCACAGCACAAGCTCAGTAAGTGGTGACTGTCACTGAACCAGCCAGGGAGCTCTCCACAGGGACCCTGGGGCCACCCTCACCTGCCAGGCGTTGTCACTGGTGGCTATGTCTTTTTCATTTATAGGTTTTGTCTCCATCTTTTTTTTTTTTTTCCTTTCAGTTTGTTGAAAAGACCTTGCCAAGTTTTGTACTGTCTGGTTTTTACAGATTACTTCCGCGGTGTCAAATACCACACTCCTCTGTCCTCTGAATTTCCTACAAATTGGCACTTGGATATGAAGGTCTGACCAAATTCAGGTTCAGTTATGGGCAAAACCACATCATAGGCCGTGCTGCCTTCTCCCATCAGATGGTTGCCTTGCTTGTGGAGGTGGCAGCCATTGATCACTGCCCAGACCCCACAATTCATTCAAGGTTACACATGGTGACAGTTTAATTCTTAGATTACTTCTTCATTCTTTAGCTGAAATAATTATTTAAAGGGAAACTTCCCCGCAGCTACTGTTTGGTTACCCAGAGGAGACTTCAAGTAGAAACATGAAGCTAAACGTTTCATGTATCCATTTTCCAACTCATTATTTTATTGGATGAGTTGGCTCACTAGCTTCCTCCAATGACACTCAATTAACTTTCTTTCTTTTTAGAGTATCATTTTATACTCATGGATTTAAACATATTTGATGCATTTTGATCCATCCAATAGAGATGCAGTTATATTCTTTATCGATGATCAACTCGTCCCAACTCTGGTCAGTCAGAGCCTCTCAATGTTCGCTTCTGAGTCCAGTCATGTGGTCGTGACCCTGTTGTCACCTATCATTTCTCTTTTTTTTTATTTGAGGGCAGTGTCACTGGCCCTCATATGTGGGACCCGAACCGGGGCTGCTGGCTTCCCAAGCCAGTGCTCAACCACCGCGCCACTTGGCCGGCCCCCACCCATCATTTCTTTGCCATCAGGAATGACAAGGGATTTCTGGTTCATCTTGTACATTTTCTTCTTCTTCTTTTTCTTTTTTAATTGTAATCATTCTTTCTTTCTTTCTTTCTTTCTTTCTTTCTTTCTTTCTTTCTTTCTTTCTTTCTTTCTTTCTTTCTTTCTTTCTTTCTTTCTTTTCTCTCTCTCTCTCTCTCTCTCTCTCTCTCTCTCTTTCTTTCTCTCTCTCTCTTTCTCTCTTTCTCTCTTGAGGGCAGTGTCAGTGGCCCTCATATGTGGGATCCGAACTGGGGCCACTGGTGTTCCAAGCCAGCTCTTAACCACCGCGCCACTCGGCCAGCCCCATCTTGTATATTTTCTGTTCCAGACCTGAAATCGGTCATTTCTCAGAACCATGAGTCTTTTTAGAGAGCATGGTTTTTCAAGATCATAATCTGGGTGCTTGGTGTACCCACTGTTACTGACTTAGTCATTATTTATGGGACATTTTAGTGAACAGAGCTAAGAAATCGGTATGTCTTAAGACAAAATATACATCTTGAGTTCATTCTAGTATTTCCAATTCAAATTGAGAACTTCAGAGTTTTTATTTAACCCCATCCATCTTATTTATAAACTTTTTCATTCCACTCCTGATCTTGGTTCTTAGAATGTCAGGAATGATAAAATAGTTCACAATTACTCTTTCAGTTTTCCATGTAATATACACACAAGAGTCTCAGAATACTAATAAAACACTAATACCAGTAAATAGTTTAAGGTTTATTTACAGTACTTATTTTCTTTGGTCTTCAGTACACCCCACTATGAATGAACATGCAAATTATTCTGCTTTTTAAAAAAGTCACTTAGAACAGGTCTCTGTGTGGCTCTGTCACCAACTGGACACACATTTAGGTTCACTTGCTTCACTTTATTGTTATTTTAAAGACTTCCTTTTCAAGTTCATTTCATCTTACAAGTTCGTAAAATATTTATAAAATCCTGAAGTCCTATCACAAAAACAAAGTATATTCAAAGAAGTCTGATTCTATTCTGTCTCCTCTGCTCTATTCCCTTCCTTGCCCTATAATTTTGTGTTTAGTTTCATGATTTACACTTCTTTTTTTACTTTAAGTGGATTTTAAAAATTCCTATTGCATCGTCCGTTGCTTGGATACACTGAACTATGGATGCTCTCCCCCATCCGGCTTCCCTTCCTTTACAATGCATCAATACATACAATTCTTTGGGCATTCATTCTGTCATTTGGGACAATAAAAGACTGCAAGTGACACAGACGTTCTCAACAGGGGAGTGATCTTTGCTCTGTGGCTCCAGAAAGGAATGCAAAAGATTTCTGGTGTGAAGTCATTTTACATATATTTTTTCAGTGTATGTATCATTGGATCGATTTCTAGAAGTGAGGTGGATCAAAAGTTAATGGAAACGCAATATTGTTATTGTCACATTGTCCTCCTTCTGTGCTGTACCAGTTTTCCTTGTCATTGGCAATGTAGAAAAATGACTGTTTTTGCCCAAATCTGACCTACAAAGTATCTTGTCAAACTTTTGGATTGCTGGCAATCTCACAGGTGAGAAACAGTATCTCACTATGGTTTTAATTCGCATTCATTCTCTTATGAAGAATGAAATTGAGTGTCTTCCATTATGGCGAAGAACCATTTTAATTTCATTTTTCTGTATGCTGTCCAATTCTCTAGTCCTTCCTCCCCCCACTTTCCATATGGTTTTTGGTCTTTATTTTTTTCTATCATTAGTAGCTCATTATGTATTAGGGATAATAATCTTTCTGTGACATACACTAAAAATATTTGCCCTGGTTTTTCATTTGTCTTTTTCCTTTGCTTTTGGTGTCTTTTCTCTTGCTATTTAAAAAAAATAAATTGAGGGGGAGGGATGAGTAGGCAGAGCACAGAGGATGTTTAGGGCAGTAAAACTACTCTGTATGATAATACAATGATGGACACATGTCATTAGACATATATCAAAGCCCATAGGATGCTGTTGGAGGGGGTCATTGACAGGAAGTGACTGCCGGTTGACCTGAGAGGTGGGCCTTGGAGAGTAAGGTGTTTATTTTTATTTTATTTTATTTTTTTTTGAGGGCAGTGTCACTGGCCCTCATATGTGGAGAGTAAGGTGTTTATTTTTATTATTATTTATTTTTTATTTTTTTTTGAGAGCAGTGTCACTGGCCCTCATACGTGGGACCTGAACCGGGGTCGTTGGCTTCCCAAGCCAGCGCTTAACCACCGCGCCACTGGGCTGGCCCTAGAGTAAAGTGTTTAAACCTAGTTAAAGCTTCTGTATAAACTTAAGATTCTGGTGGGCAGGTGTGGACATCTACTTGTCCTGCAGCCGCCCAAGACACATCTCACTCCCTTGCTTGTTAAACTTGTCACCTGCCAGCCTGGAGTGCTCTTCCTCTTTCTTCAGCATCTTCCTGACCTCCATGGATGGGGCCAGTTTCAGAATTCACCCTGGGGAACTCCCAGGTTGCGAACTCGACAGAAGTACATACAGCACCAAGAGGGAGCCCTAATGTAAACTGTGGACTTTGGGAGGTACAAATGTGTCAATGTAGGTTCACTGATTTTTAATAAAAGTATCAATCTGGTATGGGGTGATGATAGTTGGGGAGGCCCTTTGTATGTGGGAGGCAGGAGGTATATGGGAACTGTCTACTTTCTGCCCAATTCTGCTGTGTAATTAAAACTGCGCTAAAAAAACAAAGTCTATTTAAATAGTTTATATATAGTTTTCTGTCTTCCTGTAATGCTTCTGAACTTTGAGTCTTCATTTGAAAAGCTTTCCCTATTGCCAGATTATAGAGGAATTCACCCATGTTTCCTTCTACTAATTGAACGTTTTCATGTTTATATTTAAAGCTCTGATGCAATTGGAATTGATTCTGGTGTAGTTTATTAAATTAAGAATGAATCTAATTTTACCATTTTCCCTATGTCTGTCCAGCTGTTTCAACACCACTTATGAAAAAGTCCATCAGTTGGTAAAGCTGACTGACTTCAGATACCTCTATTACTGTATGATAAATTTGCATAAGAAATTGGGTCTATTTCTGTATTTTCTTGTTAGGGTTATACCTAAATACTCATAAAAGGTATCTTTTCTCCCCTATGTGTGGTCACTGGTTATTATATTTATAAATAAAGCTATTGATTTCTGGGTGTTAAATTTATGTTCTGCTATTTTACTAAATTCTTAATATTGGTAGAAATTTTTCCATTGGTTTTTGAAAAAATTTTCTACATACATAGTCACATCAAATGCAAACAGATATTGTGTTACCCTTTTAATTTTAAATTCTTTTTTTTTTTTAAGATTTTGTTTTATTGGGGAATTGGGGGAGGGGAACAGTGTTGGGGAATCGGGAAAGGGGAACACAAAAGTTGCTGTCTTTTTGTTCTTCAGTCTAGTTGCGGAGGACGTTGCTTCACTGGCCCATGTTGGTATCGTCATTGTGTTCTTCCCGGATGAGGCAGATCGGTCGCCGGCCTCTAGATGGTCGCTCACCAAGGCTACTGGCAGCTCACGCTGGCTGCCAGCCACTCACGCTGGCTGCTGGCCACTCACTGTAGCCTATGGCAGCCCACTGCAGCAGGGGTTGCAGCCTACACCATCGCCAGGGCTCACAGCCCAGCTCCAGGTGGAGCTGTTGTTAGCTGTAGAGGGCAGTATCACTGGCCCTCATATGTGGGATCTGAACCGGGGCCACTGGCATCCCAAAACCAGCTCTTAGCCAATGTGCCACTCAGCCAGCCCTAATTTTAAATTCTTAAGCTTCTGTTTTCTCTTGCCTGATTGAATTGACTAATTCAATATAATATTAAATATTAGTAGAGCTAATTGACATCTTAGCTTTGCTTCTAACTTAAGTGGGAGTAACTTTGTCATTTCCATATTAAATAAGATGCTGGCTGCTGGCTTTTGGGATACACACACATGTACGTACACACATACAAATGTTAAGAAAGTATCTATATACCTTATTGAGTGGTTTTATCATGGATGAATGTTGACTTTCACAAGATTTTTTTTTCTTTCTTATGATCAGTTAATATGATGAGTTCTACTAATGGTTTCTAATATTGAACCTTACTCATATTTCTGTAATAAATCCCCTTTAATCATACATTGGTATTTATTTATGTGCTTTTCAAATTTAGTTTGCTAATTTTTATTTTAAATTCCTACATTGATATTAATGCATTAAACTGATACATGGTTTTTATTTTTATGTGCAATCATTGTCAAGTTGTATAGTCAACATTATATATACAAAACAAAATAGGAAGTTTATCTTCCTTCTCAATGCTCTTGCAATAACCTAAGTAGTGTTGGGGTTATCTGATATTTGAAGGGTTTGAAGATATCCCTGTGAATCAATTCATCTTTTTGGGGGGAGGGGAATTCTTTTACCACCTTCGTTATTTTTTTCCTATAGAAATTAGTCTGTTTAAACTTTCTATCTCTGTAAGATTCAATTTTGTTAGGTTGTATTTTCCTACAGATCTATCCATTTCAACTTAGTTTTCAAGCTTATTTGAATGGAGTTAGACAATGAAAGACATTCTTCCTATGGGTCTAAATCCTCTTTGTGTCTACATGAGGAAAATAGCTACTACTTGCCATGTACCCACAATGACATCGACTGTATCGAGTGCTTTATGGGTAAGTTCACTCTCACACAGACAACTCTACAAGACGGGCAGTTTGTTCTATTTTGCTGAAGACCAGAGAGCCCAGTGGCAGAGCTATCATTCCCACACTACCCTCTTCAATCCAAAGGTTGCCATTCGCCATCCCTTAACAGTGGTACAGGGATCTTCAAACGTCCTCAGGTTAAAATGTCTGGTGCCTCTGAATTACGGTATGTTCATAGGAGCACAATCAGAAGTAAAGCATTTCCATAGTTGACACTCAATCGCATATTTAATGGTTTTCTCCTCTATGGAAAGATGGAAGAAAATTCTCTCCTAAAATTTATATTTTGGGAAATAATAATGAGTGTAGGAGTTACTGAGGTTTTCTAGTGTGTGCAATGAAATGATGTATTAATCAGTGAAATATCCATTTCCTCAAGGGTTGTTATATTAGAGAGCAGGTTATGGCTGTCACCACGCTCAAGCCTTGTGACCCTCAAAGAGTTACAGACTGTTCTTTCCATGCCACTTCTTGCCTTGAACTCACATTACAGACTAGGCAATTCTTAAAGAATCCACAGGAATAATAAGCACTCATTTTGACGATAACACATGGCCATGAGACATGGCGACACTTATTCTTGCCACTGTGTAACGTGCCCATGTCCTGGAATGATCAGCTTCCCAGGGAAACTGAAAGCCAGAGACATTATCTCATCCTTGCAAACTTAGAGCTGAGCTGCTCTGCATAAACCCAAGCCTCCAGCACTGGACTCCCTGCATGACTGGCTTGTTAGAAAGACTGATGTTTGTGTTGTGAATTGGCTTATGAATTCAGTGGTAACTGCCATAAAATATGTGTCGGAACCAGACCAATGCGATATCAACAGTGTTGGGTCAACAGGACCCAAACAACTCACTAATCAGGTGTAGGGTTGTTTTACTGATTTTCATTATTTTATGCAGCCCTTATGAAGAAAGGGAAAATAAAAGTGTTAAATCCAAATTCCTACTCCATTGCGATGGGTGGACACGAAAATAACCATAATTCAACTCAGAGTGGACATTATAATACTACTGATAAGAAAAATCATTAGAGGGCCGGCCGAGTGGCGCGGTGGTTAAGCACTGGCTTGGGAAGCCAGCAGCCCCGGTTCAGTCCCACATGTGAGGGCCAGTGACACTGCCCTCAAAAAACAAAAAACAAAAAAAAGAAAAAGAAAAATCATTAGAATACTAGAAAGGAACAGTTCCTTCTATCTGGCAGAAAAAAATAGGCAAAAGTAAGATGAGTTCCTGGAAGGCTGAAAGAGGACATTCCATGCTGGGGGAATACCACAAGCAGAGGCCAAGAAACACACGTGTGTGTGCCCAAGGACCAGGAGTCCCAGGGGCAGGAGAGCTAGTAGGCTCAGAGACTGTGGGTGACGGTTAGGGTCAGACCCTGAGGGCTGTTGGGTGAACAGCAGGAGTACAGCATGAGGCCAGTGGGAAGGCACTGAGGGTTTCTGGGGGAGGGAACTGACATGTTTTCAAAAAACAAAGACATGGGCATTTGGTAACAGACTGGAAAATGGGTCAAGAACATAGAAAGAAACGGGAAGGTGCTCATTTTCTTAGGTGTCACCCACCCTGCCCCATTCGCCTACTGCTGACAGAGCCTTGGTTTACCAGGTAGCAGTGGAGAATCCTCGAGTTCAGGGAAGGTGGCCAACATCCCTAGAACCCAGGGATGAATCATAATGTGTCAAAGTCAGTCCCTGGTAATCTCATCTCCCTGATTTGGAATTTGGTCCTCAGGGTGGAAACAGAAGTCAACTGGTTGGGTTTATGGGAAAGCTGATAAAAAGAGACAAACTTCACTGGCATAGTCTATTCCCACTTGCCTCCCCTCCTTCTTTCTGCCTTAAGTAAGGAAACACCTTCAAAAACACCCGCCATCTTAGGACTATGAATTGAAAGCCAGAGGACAAGACACACCATGCAAAGTCGGTGGAGTCAAAAGTCCACTCCTGTCTGTATCACGGAATATTTGCATCAGCCCTAGACTGTCCACCTCGGGACTTCTAATCATTTTTCTCATATAAATACTGTTTATTCACACCAAATAAGTCAAATATTTGGTTACTTGTAGCTCAACTTACCCTTAATAGCTACATGAAGGTAGAATAATTCAGATGTCAAAACTAGAAAAGAAGCCACAGCAAAAAGAAAATCATGGGTGAATTTCATTTATAGACATAGATGTAAAACTTAAAAGACTAGCAAATGAATGCAAATTGTAGAAAAAGACAAAAAGGACAAATAAGGAACCTGGGGCTGCAGCACCATCAGAGTGTTTGATAGTGGAGATAAAGGATAAATGGAGACTCAGGGAGACTGAGAAAAGCCCATGGAATTTTCTGGAGCTGCCATAGCCATGCCTGACATGCCTCACTCCAGACTCACATGAGAAAGAAATAAATTCCCCTCTTATTAAATCCCTTATTTTTCTTCTCTGTTACCAATGGCCAAACAGGGTTCTGATGCTAGCATACTGTACTAACAAATCACAGTAGAAAAAAACCATTTGGTCTCAAAAGATGCTGAAAAGTCCACATTCACCCATTATACCAGCTAGAAATGAACCAGGAATAGGAGAAACATCCTTTACTTAATTGTAAATATTGACGCCAAACTTACAAGAATTATCCTACCTAGTAATGAAAACATTAGAAGCAATTCCATTAAAGTCCAGACAAGCCCCTGACTAAATATTAGAACAAACGAGAACATTTTAAATGTCTGGAACAAGATCAATGTACAAAAATCAATACTTTTCCTACATACCAATATTAGCCAATTCAGCATTTAAAACAACAACAAGAAGAAGAACAAAACAACCATTTCATAATATCTAACACCAGTGTTGTCTTTGGGGAGTCACTAAACCCCTTTGAATCTATTTCTTCACCTATACATGGGGAAGATGCCACATCTATCTTTGAATTTTGTTAAGCTTGACTAAACTTAAATAAAAATACCTATCATCTATCTATCTATCATCTATCTACCCATCTACCTATCATCTATCTATCCATCTAGCTAGTTAGCTATCATCTGTCTATCATCTGTCTGTCTGTCTATCATTTATCCATCCATCCATCCATCCATCCATCCATCCATCCATCCATCCATCATCTATCATGCATCTATCCATCTATCTACCCATTATCTATCTATCTATCTATCTATCTATCTATCTATCTATCTATCTATCTATCTATCTATCTATCTATCTATCTATCTAATCTTCTACCTCTCCCTCTCTATTTTCACTTAACCTGCATACCTGCCTATTTGTATACCTACTTATCTATCTATCTATCTATCTATCTATCTATCTATCTATCTATCTATCTATCTATCTATCTATCTAATCTATCTATGTATCTATCTATCTATCTATGTATCTATCTATCTATCTCTTTTTTGTCTTGCTATTCATCTATCTAACTACATGTTTATCTATCTATCTCCCTATCTATTTATATAAATATCTGCCTTTCTCACGATCAGCCTGCCTTCTTTTTTCCTGTTTTCTGTCTATGTGTCTGTCTATCTCTCTGTTGGTCTGTCTATCTTTCTTACTACCATCTGCTTATCTGTCTATCTAACCAAGTAACTCTCTGTTGCACTGTCCATTTGTTGGTCTCTATGTCTGTCTATCTGTCTTTCCACCTATTTGTCAATCTACACATATATGCCTGTCGATGTATTCATGTGATTATTTGCCTCCATCCATCTGTCCATCCATCAATCTATATCTCTTTCCTCCTTCCTTCTTCTCTCTATCTTTCGTCATGTTTGTCTATCTGTATCACTGTCGCATGACAGTCTATCTTTCTGCCAATCTAACTTTTAGCTATTAACCAATCTATTTATCTCTACCCCGTCATAGCGATGGTCACAGCGTAGACCTTCGATATATGTTAATCTTCCCCCTTTTCATTTCCCTCCATTCCTTTATTTCTCCATTTCTTCAATCAACTGCTGGGAATTGAGCCATTGCTCTGGGTCACTTGCCAGAGGCACAAGCCAATAGTAAGTACAGTGCCCGCCTCAAAGAGTATTCAGGCTGGCGGCCTAGACTTTCGGTGGTCAACTTGCTATTGTGTATGCAGACACTACATTATAATGTTGCCCCCGAAACTTATATAACATTACCAATTTTATCTCAATAAAAAATTTTAAGTTAAAGGAGGAGTTTTACCACATGGTGCTTAGTGCTTTCAGAGAGACAAGATGGCGTAGACGCATATATGGGGAAGACACCCACCATACTGGCATGGGGACAGCCTGCGAGCGGCTCTGAGGACGGTCTTGCAAACGACAGCAGGACAAGGAATTGTGCAGGTGAAGAGGCAGCGGGCTGTCTGGATGTGAGCGTAGAGTGGGAGAGGTATGGACAGGGCCAGAAAGATACAACATGATGTATATAGAGCTGAAGAACAACAGGGCAAGGAAACATTCCAGAACAAAATGGTAAGGAGTGTACAGGCTTCAGATAAAAGAAACCAGTGCTAACCTAAATACATGGCTAGACAGGTTGTTTGCACCGAATGTAAGATACAATACAGTGAAGATGTCAATTACCCTTATATTGATCTATGAATTCGATGAGATCCCAACCAGTAACAAGGCAGGATTCTTTGTAGACACGGACATGCTGAATCTAACATTGATATGGAAAAATAAGGGAATTATTTTAGGCAAAACAATTTTGAAAAAAAAAATGTTGGAGGAGACACACCACCCAATTTTTCTTTTTTTTGAGGGCAGTGTCACTGGCCCTCATATGTGGGACCCAAACTGGGGCCGCTGACTTCCCAAGCCAGTGCTTAACCACCGTGCCACTCGGCCGGACCCAACACCACCCAATTTTTTTTTTTTTTTTTTTTTTTGAGGGCAATGTCACTGGCCCTCATATGAGGGACCGAACCGGGGCCGCTGGCTTCCCAGGCCAGCGCTTAACCACCGCGCCACTCGGCCGGCCCCACCACCCAATTTTAAGATGCATTATGAACCTATTCTGGCCAAAACAATCCGGTATCGGTGAAAGGATGCTTACTTACATCAATGGAACAGAATATAGACAACTGAGCTTTTGACAAAGGCAATCCTGGTGGAGAAAGGACAGACTTTTAACAAATGGTGCTAGAACAAATGGACATCCATATGCAAAAACAAACAAAACACCTCAGTCCAC
Source organism: Aselliscus stoliczkanus (assembly GCA_033961575.1). Classification (NCBI taxonomy): domain Eukaryota; kingdom Metazoa; phylum Chordata; class Mammalia; order Chiroptera; family Hipposideridae; genus Aselliscus; species Aselliscus stoliczkanus. Next base: position 34,322,751 of record CM066741.1, read on the forward strand.
ACCTCATATCACGTATAAAATTTAACTCTAAATGGAGCATAGGCCAAGAAAGTGTGCATGTGTATTTAGGTGTCTGTGTGTGTTTAGGTGTCCGTGTGTGTGTGTGTGTGTGTGTGTGTGTGTGTGTGTGTGTGTGTGTTAAGAGAGAAGGCAAAGAAAGCTGTCTAAGAGACATTTAGAGAGAAGTCCCAGTGAGCTGGATATTTACACTCAGAAGCTTCTAGAATACTTACGGTAAATAAACCAACGGAGAAGATGCAGGAGCACTTTTCTATTTATAAAAACAAAAAACAAAACAGCACATAAATTTCACAAGCGTGGGAGAATTTCAGCTTTTGGGCTTTCTTTTTTTTTTTTTTTGAGGGCAGTGTCAGTGGCCCTCATATGTGGTACTGAACTGGGGCCGCTAGGCTTCCCAAGCCAACACGTAACCACTGCACCACTCGGCCGGCCCTGGGCTTTTTAATAAGTTCAGATTACTTGAATATTTACACGTCAGTGATTGGTAAAATTCAGTGTTTCATCTAAGTATCTCTCTCTCCAGACAGAACAAGCTGGGTTACCCAAACAAACAAACAAATGAAAAAGGAAAAGGGCTTCCATGGATATCCATCAGCCTGAATGGTTTTGAACATTTTAAATGGATGACACTGAGACAGATGGGATTTTTAAGAGCCCACCCAGCTTTTCATAATTGCCTGGCAGCTGTATGACCTACTGTGTTAATTTACTAATTGTGTTCTTCTTTGGTTATCTGGATTCTATCCTTCAGTCACTAGAAATGCTTATCTTAAAATACAAATCCACTCAGACATGCAAGCAAAACGGGGACAATTTACTTCTAGCCCCGTCTCTCATTGCTTCATCATTAAAAGAGGATAGCAGGTCCTATTTTTACATGGTTGTGCTGGTGATTATATAACACAGTTCCTGGCTCATAGCAGTGCTAAGAAAAGGTTAGGCATGACTACTATTGTTGTTATTATCTATTCACCTATTCACAAATATATTCTTAAACTCATCTTGTAAGACCCTCTGGAGTACTGTCCTTTCAGTAAAGCTGCTTTTGGTAAATTTTGTATCATATCCAGAGAACTTAGGGGTTTTAAAAGGTTGTTGCTGTGGCCCGGCCAAGTGGCGTGGTGGTTAAACACTGGTTTGGGAAGCCAGCGGCCCTGGTTCGGGTCCCATATATGAGGGCCAGTGACACTGCCCTCAAAAAAAATAAAAAATGGTTGTTGCTGTGTTGAAACTGATGAAAATGAAGTTCAAGTTCCAGGATTAGCTGTTTGAGTCAAGAAAGAAACTGCATTTTTTTTTAAAGATTTTATTGGGGAATTGGGGGAGGGGAACAGCATTGGGGATCGGAGAATGGGAACAGAGAAGTTGCTGTCTTCTTGTTCTTCAGTCTAATTGTGCAGGGCATTGCTTCACTGGCCCATGTTGGTATCATCATTGCGCTCTTCCCAGATCGGTCGCCGGCCTCTGCACGGCCGCTCACAGCGGCTATTGGCAGCTCACACCGGCTGCCAGCCGCTCACACTGGCTGCCGGCCACTCACTGTAGCCTATGGCAGCCCACTGCAGCAGGGGCTGCAGCCATGCTGACCCCGGGGTCTCACAGCAGCCCAGCTCCAGCTGAAGCTATTGTTCACCGTCTTAGCTGTAGAGGGCAGTGTCACTGGCCCTCATATGTTGGATCCGAACCGGGGCTGCTGGCATTCCAAACCAGCTCTTAATCAAAGCGCCATTCGGCTGGCCCAAGAAACTGCATTCTGAAGCAGAAAATATATATGTCCACAATCTCTTGAGGAAAGAATGGTGAAACCAATTTCACTCAAACACTCAGCACTGGCTTAGGACCACCAAATAAGAAGTCTTGCAGCGCTGCAGGAAAGAGTCACAGCCAGTCTGAAGCAATTGATTTCAGCCGAGAAAATTCTTTTGCTATGGAGTTGTTTTTTTTTTTTCTGAACAGCACATTGTCCCCATAAATAAGTTGCCTCTGAGTTGGAGCCTCTCTAATCAATCGCCAAGGATGTCATCACAGCTGCCAGAAAAAGGGACCCCAAATGGAACAGAAATCAAGAAAGGACGATTATTAATCTTAAAGATTATTAAAGGAGGGGACGGGTAGGAGAGAAGGCAGGAGGAGGAAGATGGGAGAAGCAGAGATGAAATAGCCCTGCTGAGATGCACACCTCCGAATGCAATTAACCCTACACATTCCGTGGGTGCTGTGTTACTTATCTATTGCTGGGAAACGAATTACCCCACCCCCAAATTCAGTGACGGACAACACCACATTTATCATCTTATGGGTTCTGCAGGTCAGGTACTAGGGAGCAGCTTAGCTGGGTTATCTGGCTCTGCCTCTCTCAACAGCCGCAGTCAAAACGATGCCTGGGGCTGCAATCTTGTCTGAATGGGCCCCCTTCACGCACAGTCACGTAAATGTTGGCAGAATTGTTTCTTGAGGGCTGTTGAGCTGAGGACCTCAATCCCTTGCCACGTGGGCCTTTTTACTGCAAAATGACAGCTTTGTCAGGGAGGCAGCAGTGCATGCAGAGTCTTGTGGATCCTAACCTTGGAAGTAGCAGCCTGTCATGTCGGCTGTATTCTGTCTGTGAGGTGCAAGTCATGGGGTCCGGCCCCAACACGTCAGGGTGTGGCTATCAGGAGGCAGAAATGAGATGTCCTTACAGCATTCACACGAGGGTTCAAGGTCATGCTGCAGCCGAAAAGGCAACACTTGGTCCCTCAAAATTTATCAGCCACTTTTCTATTTATTTATTTTTGGCTAATTGTTATAGAAAAATGTATTCCAAACTTGAAAAAAAAAAAAGAAAAGGGATGGTTGCTTGAATGTTGGATATCCTCCTAAAACATGAAGGAGTCTATTTGATCCTGTTCTGAAAATCTTGGGAAGTGTCACACCTATTTACCTAACAATTTACAACTCATACACATGCTGGGGAGGGGGCGGGGAGGGGGGAGGGGCTCATAGCCTGTGAGTGAGAAGCTCCCCTCACCCCCCAGACAGTAGTTACTAGCTAATTAGGCTCTTAATTTTAATGATAAGGACACTGAGGATTTGTGAGTTGAAGGACTTGCTCAAGGTCATCCGGTTAGTGTGAGATGCAAACCAGCCACCTATCCAGACAGTCTAATTTCAGAGTCCTTCTCATGACTGCCTTGACACACTCCCTAGGGTGACAGCTCACAACCATGGAAAAAAAGAGAAAAATAAAGGACGACGTGACAGAGAAGAAAAACGCCTGGTGAAATGATAAACAAATTAGGTAAAAGTCACGATACAACCATCAGTGGAAGGTAAAACGGCTGAAAATTAGCTGGGAGGGGTATTCACACAGTTTCCGAGCTAATCCCACCAATTATTTACTAATGACAACAAATCTAAAAAAACAGAGTAACTTTATAAAGCTCCGGCAGAAACCACCTTAGCCAGCTGAACAAATGTATTGTCACCAATCCCAGGTCACAATGGTGTGGTGGGCCCACTGATGTGATGTCAATACTCAAAAGTTGACCTGAATCTAAGTACAAGAAACAGGCAAATCCAGGCTGAGAGATTCTCTACAAAACAGGGGGCTTAGGTTCTCCAGAAATGTCAACCGCACAAAAATGTCAACCACACAAAGACAAAAACAAAAGCAGGGTTTGGGTTTAGAGACACCAAAAGAGACAACCAAATTCAGTGCACGACACTTAACTGAATGCCGGACAGGGGAGAAGCGCTCTGAGGAATATTTGGGGGACAACCGGAGGTATCTCAATAAGGACTGTATATTAGATCATTTTTAAATTTATCAATGTTAAATTCCATATATTAGATCATTTTTAAATTTATCAATGTTAAATTCCACAGGAGTAAAGGAGAATTTATCAATGTTAAATTCATCCATTTAAATTTAAACAGTAATAATGTCGAATTTTATATAATAATTACATATAAAAACTATATATTCTCTACATATTTATATATGTACACACACACAAACACACACACGGTGCCAAAAACATAACGGAAAAAACTATTAAAATTGTAATACTCAATATACACTGATAACAAAAGATGCAATTACAAGAGGTGCTCAAAGTGGTTCCCATCAGCATCCAGACACTTCTGATGACGATGAACTACTGCTTGAGCAATGTTAGCTAAAGTATCTACTTGTATACATTTTTTTGGCACCACTGGTATATGTGTGTATGTTTGTGTGTGTGTGTGTGTGTGTGTGTGTGTGTATGATGGTATTATAGGTTTGAAGAAGACAGCCTATGAACTTCAGAAATATATGTCAAAGTGTATCATGATGTCTGCAGCTTACTTTCAAAAGATGCAGAGAAAAAAACAGACCACACGTACATAACGCACACAAATACATATTTATAGTCTCTCCGTGTGTGTGTCTATATGGATAAACAATTTGTAAATCTGCGAGAAGAATATATGGGTGTTCACTTTCCATTTTCCTGTAGATTTGAGGTTTATCAAAATAAAAAGTAGGCAAAAAAGTAAATGAAAATGTTTGTTCAAAGAGTCGTAAGGCAAAGAAGCACTATGCCATCGTATCAACCAGAAACAAGTTGCCTTTTTGGACAAGAACTAAGAGGAAATCTTTTTTTTTTTTTTTTTGAGGGCAGTGTCACTGGCCCTCATATGTGGGACCCAAACAGGGGCCTCTGGCTTCCCAAGCCAGCGCTTAACCACCACACCACTCGGCTGGCTCAAGAGGAAATCTTAAAATGAAAAGACATTTGAAGATGATTAGACTGTTTTTTGCTTAGAGGATTCTTGTAATACTTTAAAAATCAATCGTGATAGCTGTTCCTTAAAATTTGCATTGGTATAAATCCAGTCACTGGCTGCTCATTCACCACAGGCATGTTCCTTTGAAGAATAATGCTATTATTCTAGATGCAAATTCTAATGCAATGAAGATTCCTTTCCTAATTCTTTCTCAGTGGACATTAGTGGAGAGGTCAGACCCCCTCCCTGGCTTTAGACAGGTCATCTGCTTCCGGCTGCATGACAGATGCTGACTGCAGGTGCCACTCCGGCACGGTCACCGGGGCACCCAGTGAACCCAGAACTTACCTTTCAGACACTGCGATTCTCTGGAGGCGTGTGGCAGTCAGGCCTCCAGGCCAATGCTGCACCGTCCCTGCTGGAAACGGCCCATGTCGCCCCAGTAGAAGGTGGGAGACCACAGTCCCTGAGAACCCTGGGAAAGAAACAACAGCAGAAGACAATATTCGTACTGTCTCGAGTGAGAATTTAAGATTTCAGTTTTTAGAATTTTTTTTATATTTTAAAATGTAAATGTTAACATTTCCAATTTCAAAATGATTTTCAGTATTCCATAGGAACTTGAAATGGTCTTGAGGGTGAACCCCCTGTCCCTGACTTTTCTGCTCCGGTACACGATCCCACCGTCTAATTTTTAGTGATTGCCGGCGTCGGACGGAAGGCAGGTCGGGATGAACGGGACGTATCATCGCACCGACTATGAGACGTGACGCAGGACAGAAGTCCTGAGAAGCTCGGGCACCGTGCAGATGTTGTAGGAGCGTGCACGATGCTTCTCAGCAGGGCTCACACCAGCCCTGATTTCTTTTCTTTTTTTTTTTTTTTAAAGATTTTATTGGGGAATTGGCAGAGGGGAACAGCATTGGGGAATCGGGGAAGGGGAACAGACAAGTTGCTGTCTTTTTGTTCTTCAGTTTAGTTGTGGAGGATGTTGCTTCACTGTTGGTATCGTCATTGCGCTCTTCCGGTCGCTGGCCTCTGGATGTTGCTCACCGCGGCTGTTGGCAGCTCATGCTTGCCAGCCCTGATTTCTGAAGTGCTGTGAGACGCAGCTGCTGTGGTCCCCCAGGAACCTGGGAGTTAGGGAGCTGTCCCTGGTCCCCACTGTGGAGCCCCAGGCACCCGGCCTGTGGTCCCTACAGAATTCAGAGGTCCCAACCGGGTGCACCATGCTCCACAGTGGGCGGTCAGGAGGTCATAAATAGGATCCTGAGTCTAGAGGGTCCCCGTGGACCATGTCACAGTCCAGGTGGGTGTGCCATGGTGCCCAGTGCATGCCGGGTGCAGAGTGACATCAACAGTATCTTCACGCCTGAGATCCACTCACTGACTTGCAATGTGGGCTTGGCTTGCAGGTGTCAGTAGCCTGGGATGCGGAAGCTACTGGGGCTCTGGCTGTGCAGGTGAGGGGGGAGTCAGGTCCCATCTGTCTGCCCTACAGACTACGCCACACTGGACGCAGGAACTCTGCTTTCCTGCAGGGTTCCATCTGGACTCTGGGTGAAGCCTGGGGATCCGCCTGCATCTCGGGAACACACCTGTGGGGCTGTGCGCCCTGAGGTGGGGGATGGTGCAGCCTGTCCACAGGTCCTGAGCAGGCTAGGGCGCTGGACCCTCAGGGGGCTCCCCCTTTGACATCTCCCATCCAGATGGACAAATCACACATCTGCAGAAGCACAACTGCATCCAACATCTCAAAGCTGATGTGATCGCTCTCTCTTTTTGGTGGTTTGTATCTTTTATCAATATAATGTATGCTCACCTTTTGCTCGGCTTCCCACGTTGAGTTCAACTCTGCCACCTGTATTATGGCTCTTCTTTTTTTTGTAATATTGCTTCTTATAGTTTTGTCTATGCCTTTATATTTTTACCTTTTTAGTTCATTTTATTTCAGCTGTGTCTCATTTAATATCTTATAGAGAAATTTAATTACTCAGTTTCAGAGTGTGTGTCTTTTATTTGGAGAATTTTACTTGCTCCTTTTCTCTTTTTCCTTTTTTCTTTTTGGTAGGGGGTGCGAGTAAGGCTGGTATATTGGGACATTTCTTGCTGCCTTATTTAGTGTTTTCTATTTCTCAAGGTTTTGTTTGTTTGTTTTTGTTATTGTTGTTGACGGATGTCTTCAAATTTAATTTTCCCATCAAAGAGCATAGTACATTTCTCCATTATTTAAATTTTTAAGTACGTTATTATAAATTCATACTTCTCAGGCCGGCTGAGTGGCGCGGTGGTTAAGCGCTGGCTTGGGAAGCCAGCGGCACCGGTTCGGGTCCCACATGAGGGCCAGTGACACTGCCCTCAAAAAAAACACACACAAAAAAATCATACTTCTTGTATTCCTTGCTTTTCATTAGCATTCCTATGGAAAAATACAAATATTATATATATATAAAATAAAAAAGAGACCAGGAAAAATGATTTCCAACACTCGGACCAAAAATTAGACTTCTTTTTTTCCCCTTATGAATCTTTTAAATTTGCCATGCCCCCTTGCTCAGAATAATGCCTAGACTACTACAAAACAGTACTGCATTTTGAAAAGAAATGACATCAGCAAAACAGGGCTCTGAGTTTTTAAGGTCATTACTAGAGAGGGTTACACATTTTAATTTGCAGGCCATGATACATCCCTGTAAGATTTCCTCCCTCTTCTCTTCCTTCCAACCCACCCCCCTAGAGAAACTTATCTTTAATTAACAAAATGAGGCTTTTTGAAGAACCTTCTGGCAAAAGTAGCTTTAGAAATCCCGCAGGAGGAGCAGTCAAAGGCTTCTCTGGTTCTACTCAATACAAACAAGGGAGAATTAATGTTGAACTCTCTTTGAAGTATCTGATGTGAATCTAGCCCATTGGCAAACGTGTCCAGTTACAACTCTGGATTGGGGTTACACATAAGCGGGGGAGAAGCTACATTTATGATCTGCCTTATGTAAAACAAAGCTTTGGCAAATGATAAAAATTAGACTTCTTAATGTATGAAAAAAGCTTACATTGTTGATGAAGGACTGCAGTCATGATTGTAAATTGGCTCAGCCACTATGGAAAACAGTATTCAGAAAATGAAGACTAGAACTGCCATATGATCCAGCAATTCCACTTCTGGGTATATATCCAAAGGAAACAAAATCACTATGTTGAAGAGATACCCACACCCCCATGCTCATAGCAGCATTACGTGCAATAGCCAAGACACGAAAACAACCTAAGTGTCCATCAACAGATGAATGGATACAGAATTTGTCCAATGCAATATATTCAGCCATACATGATCAGACATCCCATGTTCATGGACTGGAAGACCCCACACAATAAAGACGTGCATTCCCCCCAAACGATCTACAGGTTTATTGCAATTCCTGTGAAAACCCCAGCAAGACGTTCGTAGATACAGACAAGCACATTATATAACTGATATGGCAAGACAAAGGAACTAGATGAGCTGGAACAGTTTTGAAATATAAAAATAATTTTGGATTAATCACTCTACCTGAATTTAAGACTTGTTATACAGCTACAGCTTATTATATGGCTACACAGATCAGAGGTACAGAATAGAGAACCATGAAATAGACCTATACGAGTATAGCCAATTGATTTTTTTTTTGCTTTGGCTGCATTTTTAAACATGCAAATGATAATATATTTATTGAAATATAATTCATATACCATATAATTATGTCATTTAAAATGTACAATTCAATGGCTGTTATAATAGTACATCAAGTTTTCAAAATTATGAAATATATAACATAAAATTTCACATTTTAACTGTTTTTAAGTGTAGAATTCAGTGGCATTCAAAAAATATAGAATGCTTCACAAAATCGCATGTCATCCTTGCATAGGGCTTGTGAGAATTTTCTCTGTCTCACTTCTATTTTAGTGTATGTGCTACCAAAGTGAGTACTGGCCAACTGATTTTTGACAAAGGTGATAAAGTAATTCAGAGGAGGAAGGACCATCTTTTTAACAAATGGATATCATTTGCAATTTGGATATCCATCAGCAAAAAACCCAAAACAGAATAAATAAAAGCCTCCACCTCTCATTTTACAAAAAAAAAAAAGTTAAAATGGATGATAGATTTATATGTACAACACAAACCTATAAAATATTTAGAAGAAAAAAGATAGGAGAAAACCCTCAGGACACAGGGCTTGGTGACATCCAAAGCACAATCAGTAATAAATTGGACTTCATCAAAATTAAAACCTTGTGCTCTGCCGAAGACCCTGTTAAGAAGGTGAGATGACAAGTTGCAGACTGGGGGAAAACATTTGCAAACCACATATCTGACGAAAGACTCAGCTCTAGAATATAGGAAGTACTCTGAAAATTCAACTCTAAAAGACAAGCAATCCAATTAGGACATAGGCAAAAGCGCTGAAGAGGCTATTAATAAAGAAATGGTTTTATGGTTAGCACCATCACCATTATTGTAGCCAGTATGTAAAGGGGGCAGTGATTCAATGGCAGCAGACCGGCCCTCCGCCAGGGGAGGTTTGCAGGCAGCACCCAGAAAAGACCCCCGAGAAGGACACGGAGGGGCCAAGGTCGAGGTGGGGGGACATGGGGCCTTCCTGAGCAACTGCTGAGCAGAAAAAGACCCTGAGACGTCACGAGAGTGGAGAAGGACTAGTGCACCCGTCCACAGGTCCTGCCGTGGCCAGAGCACAACCCAGGGTGCCAGACAGAGCCAGCCATGCCTGTGCGAAGCACTTCAATGTGAACTTGAGCCAGTCTGGGCTGAGACAGAGGTTTCACTGCACTTCGGCGTCTGCACCTCAGGACTGCACAGGTTGGCCTGGGTGGGCCCCAGAGCTGCGGTCATGGGTCCCACCAGTGTATTGAGTGTGTTACAGCACTGTTGTGCCAGGCCCTGGGGGACAAGGATGAGCGTGTCCTTGCTGACCTGTGTTGGCCGGTGGTGGAGAGGTTAGCTCAGAGACTCCATGCATCGCTGCCTTGTCATCCATTGTGTTTGGCCAGGTGGCCTGTGGGGGTCTTAGACTGACACTAGCCCCTCATGCCAGGATACACCCTCGATCACAGTCTGCAGAGTTACAAGTAAATGAAGTCCCTGATATGACAGTCCTTGTGACAGTCTCCCCGGTTTCCCAGGGCCCTTCCCTCATGTGCCTCGTAGAATGAACCCTGTGGAGCTTACAAAATCCTGCTGGAATGGACCAATCTGGTCTTAGCCAGGAAACCCAAAGCACTCTACCCATGGCCCCCAAAAGGCATGAGCCCCAAGTTCTGAGTCTGTCTGTTCCCTGCCTTGACCTCCTCGTGTGTCCCCTCAGGGCAAGCCATGTACTTCCTCCAGAACCTGTGAGTGATAAATTCTATTTCAGTTTCTCTTGTGGCCTCTTGTTGAACCTGGACTTCCCATCTGGCACCCTGGAGCTGTACTTAAGATGTGCTAACAAAATGTAAACACAGGTAAATGAGGGAGAAATGCTTAAAACTGCCAGGAGCTCCTGTGGAGCCGTGAAAGAGAGACAGAAGAGGGTGAGAGGGTGACCAGCACGCCAGTGCAGGGGTGTGGGGGGCAGGGCAGAGGTGCGCCCCCAGGCACAGGACCTCTGGAAATAGATCCTGCATGGCAAAAGGGGAGTCAGCTCTGTAGTTCCCCCCACAAGCCCCAGTGAGCTGGCACCCTGCAGGAGTTGTTCTGTGCATTCACCGCGTCTTTTATTTTCTGTGTTCTGACGCTTTGATGCTGTGGGGCCTTGTTGACCCTGGGGGAACGGACAACCCCGTACCCCAGACTTGGCCAAGTCTGAGTGATAGCAAAACACCCTCCCAGGAGCACGTCTTTCATAGGCAACCCAACCGTTACTAGAGCGACACCCCCAACTGCCTCCTTCATGGGGCTCCTACCCACGGGGACACTACCCTTCTGCCCTAATCACCCCCAAGCCAGGTACCAGACAACTCAGGCCAACTCCTCCACCCTGTCCTGAGCCTGTGTGCCCCGCCTCGTCTGATCCTTCCTGTGGAAACCACCACAGAGGCGTGTGCCCATGTCCCGCCTCACCCCCCCACTCTCTCTGCCTCCTGACTGGCCTGGTGCCTCCCCGTGTGGTCCTGTGCGGCCTGCCGTGCCTCCTGCTTCTAGGAAACTGGGACAACCTATCTTTTCCATGGCTATTGTCTCCTGGTCTGTTGGCTTCACTCTTGTTTCAGATTTTCTATTAATACACTGTATTTTAAAGAATTGCGTTCTTGACATGATGACTAGGTACACATCACATACTCAGCCTCCCTTTCTATAATATGGTTCCATTCTTTACAACAAGGATTCATCACATCCTGAGTCACAGGGGATCCTTGAGAATATTGATAAGGATATTGAGCCAGCTCCTTGGGCTAGCTTCTAGAGTGTCAAAGAAAGTCAGCATCCTGTCCCAGGGAAGGAAGCCTAGCAGGGCCAAGTCCCACCCATACACAGGGCGAGGCCACCACCACCAGCACCAAGGTGGGGCTGTGCTCAGTGTGGGTCTGAGTTTGGGGACACTGAGTGTGCTTTCCATTCTGTTTGTGGTTCAGACAAGATCACACGCAGGGGGGAAGTGTTGACATCAGCAAGCTAGAAGGAGAATGAGAATGAGGAGTGAGGAAATGGCTGTTACGCTAAGTGTCGTCAACGGGCTAGTTCCTGAGCCACTGAAAGTTGGATGTCCCCAACCAGTAATGGGAACGGGTGGATCAGGAAAAGGTGTGAGGGGTGAAAAAGGCTGACCTCCAGCTGGCCGTGCACTTAAAGGGGGTGTGAAATGGGCTTCAGACTGTCAGTTACTCCTGCAGGGTGTAGATGGGGATCAGGTTCTGACTTTGCCTACACTTCCCGCTTCAGCCTGTCTCCCAGGGGCCAGCTCCCCACGGCCTGTCTCCCAGGGGCCAGCTCCCCATGGCCTGTCTCCCAGGGGTCAGCTCCCCATGGCGGTTCAGTGCCTCTCGCCAGCATGTGTGGCTGTCTCTGAGCGTCTCCCTTTCTTCCCTGCACTTTGAACCACATCACCTGCTCTTCAATCCCCTGCTCAGAATGGCTTTCTGTGGCTTTTTGTCCCCTTTCTCGCCTTGCTTTACTTCCTATTGCCATTCTCCACAATTCTGCACACCTCACTTGCTACATAAATCACTTTGAAGCCCCCTGGGTCTCTGGGAGGAATGAATTCACAATGGCATCGTGGTATCCGGAATACAGTCTTGAAAAATGGAGAAATACAAACTCAAGTATGAGGAAGCCTTCAGCTGCCAAATGCCTCTTACCGCGAGGTATTTATTGTTCTTCCTGTAGAACATGCCCCAACTGGTGATAAGCTGGAGGACCGAGTCCATGGTTTGCACTGAGGTTCAAAGAACATACGAGAATAATGCACAGTGGGGGTAACTGTAAATGGTAGAGCAGTAATGCATTTTGTTTGCATCATCTCAGGTGAAGATGCACCACTTGCATTTAAGGTTCTCCCTGTGGGTAAACTCTGAGTCGCTGAAAAGGGGGTGTTCCCTCCATACTGCAGCACAGGTTAGGGTGCTTCTCTCTCCATTTCCTTGGCAATGGTTGCTTCAGCACCGACAAGGATGCAGCGAAGACGCCACAGCTATGCCCAGGGCACAAGATGGGGTCCTGCCCTGAAAGCACCCCTGGGCTTGCAGGAGGCAGCAGCCCACTCCAGGGTGACAGGTCCCTATCATGAGGCATCTCTGCCTAGAGCAGGACTGAGCAGCGAGTTACCTGTGCAGGTGAAGACTCCAGAAACCTGAATGAGCACGACATGGGGGACATAATGTAAATGCAACTTCCTTTTTGTCCCCCTCTGACCTGTTTAAAATGATTTCAGTTGCAGGAATTCAGAAAGGAAGTTCCATCCACTGGATAAGAGTCCGCCCCTGACTTACAAAAACAATCTGTATCATGAAAGGAATGCATGTGTGGGTGGTGTTAACCCACCCCTCCCATCTCGCAATCCTCATTTCACAGGACCTTCTTCACTGGCCCCACCAGGTTTGTGGCGGGGGCTCCTGCCTGCTGGGAAGGGGCGAGGCCTGGAGGCAGGAGAAGGGCAGTAGGTTCTGGGGGGACTCCACACCCCATCTTGTGCCCAGGCCTGGCAGATGTTGAAGGGTCACTTGCCCTTGTGGGCAATTTTGTTGTTTCTCTAAAGACTGCTATCACAGGCCACTTACTTAAAGTTCCCTTGATGCGCGTGGCTGTATGCATGTTTTGTTTTTTTTTAAAGATTTTATTGGGGAATTGGGGGCAGGGACAACGTTGGGGAACCGGGGAAGGGGAACAGACAAGCCGCTGTCCTTTTGTTCTTCAGTCCAGTTGTGGATGACATTGCTTCACTGGCCCATGTTGGTATCGTCATTGCGCTCTTCCCGGGTGAGGCAAATCGGCTGCCGGCCTCTGGATGGCTGCTCACAGAGGCTATTGGCAGCTCACACCGGCTGCCAGCCGCTCACGCATGCTGCCAGTGACTCACTGTAGCCTATGGCAGCCCACTGCAGCAGGGGCTGCAGCTATGCCGTCCCAGGGACCCACAGCAGCCCAGCTCCAGGTGGAGCTGTTGTTCACCATCTTAGCTGTAGAGGGCAGTGTCACTGGCCCTCATATGCGGGATCCGAACTGGGGTCGCTGGCATCCCAAGCCAGCTCTTAACCAATGCGCCACTTGGTGGGTCCTGTATGCCTGTTTTTAATGGTCACTTTGGGCAATTTCAGCCTCTTAGGACTCCAATGTACATCTCTGGCTTCTTGCTGCTGGGGTCCCTCTGCTTCTCCAGTGGCCCCAATGACAGGACCCAACACAACTCACTCATTCCTTTCTAACAGCCTCGAGGAATAAAGTCTGATCCCTTTCTCACCCATTAGGTTAGGTGAGGTCCAGAGCCTAGTCCACTCTGTTCCTAACTGAGAGATGTCACCTTATTCTTCAATATCCCTGTGGACCCTCAGCCTAAGAGTCCGCTGTGAGAGGCGGGCACCTCGTCTCCACCTGGTCAGGCAGAGGAGATCACATTAGCATTCTAGTGGCCTTTTCAAAAGTTTCTCATCACAGAACCCTTCTCCCTCCCACACTTGTCCCTCCCTTTATATCGCTGCTCAGAGGAGGCCCAGCACCAGGGGAGTGATCCTAGCTCCTCTCCTTCGTAACTATTTCATGTTGGCCCTGCCCCTCACATTGGGATGTGATATCGGTTACTTCCACACCCGTGTCTAAACTTCAATATTGACATCCTGTCACACGTGGCTTTACAAAGGAGGTCATATTTAACTAAAATGACATGGCAGAGTATTTGAGAGAAGATCTGCTTCCATAATAAATGTAGCGAGTTGATGGGGTAGCCATTTGGACGGCTGCATCTTGATTCCTACCTCACAGCATACATGAAAATCAACACCAAGTTGATGGCATTTCTGAATGTGAAAAATAAGACCATAAAGACTCTAGAAAGCAATGTAGAGAGACACCTTCATTGACATGGGGTGGGCAAGACTTCTGACCCAGGGTACCCCAAATACCAATTATTAAAAAATGGAGGGGCCGGCCGAGTGGCACATTGGTTAAGCGCTGGTTTTGGGATGCCAGCGGCCCCGGTTCGGATCCCACATGAGGGCCAGTGACACTGCCCTCTACAGCTAACAACAGCTCCACCTGGAGCTGGGCTGTGCGAGCCCCGGTGATGGTGTGGGCTGCAACCCCTGCTACAGTGGGCTGCCATAGGCTGCAGTGAGTGGCCCACAACCAGCGTGAGCGGCTGGCAGCCAGCGTGAGCTGCCAATAGCCGCGATGAGCGACATCCAGAGGCCAGCGACCAATCTGCCTCATCCGGGAAGAGCAATGACGATACCAACAGTGAAGCAACATCCTCCACAACTAAACTGAAGAACAAGAAGACGGCAACTTGTCTGTTCCCCTTCCCCGATTCCCCAACGCTGTTCCCCTCCACCAATTCCCCAATAAAATCTTTAAAAAAAAAAAAATGGATAGGACCGGCTGAGTGGCTCAGTTGGTTAAGAGCGTGCTCAAGAGTGCAATCTGAGCTCTGAGCAATGGCAGTTCGATGCCCCAGCCACAGGTGGCAGGATGGCTCAGCTAAAAAAATAAATAAATAAAAATAAAAAAATAAAAAATGGATAGACATATGCGTATTAATATCAAGAACGTCTTTTCACTGGAACACATCATTAGGGGAGTGAAAGCAAAAACTGCAGAGATAAGCAATCACTGAAATCCACCAAATCAAGAAAGGACTAGTATGGTGAGAGGGACCAGAGTGTGCCCCCACAAAATATAACTCTTTGAGATATTATTTATTTTAAGCTGGTTACTTTTAAATATTGACTTTTTTTTTTTTGAGGGCAGTGTCATTGGCCCTCACATGTGGGACCGAACTGGGGCCGCTGGCTTCCCAAGCCAGTGCTTTACCGCTGCACCACTCGGCCGGCCCTAAGCTGGTTACTTTTAAGAAATGAAAGGCTCAGAAAAATACTTCGACTTTCCCCCAAATGCCTAAGAGTAATTTAGATACAGACCTGCTCCAGGAAGGAAGGTCTCTTCATAGGTAACTATAGTTTAATATGAACTAGGTGGGATAGTCAGAGAGGAAGCTAGCAAATATGATCTCTGGTTCATCTTAAACTTCATTTGAAGTTTAAAATTAGGCAAACGCAGGGGTGGCTCAGATGGTTAGAGTGCAGTGCTCATAATACCAAGGTTGCCGGTTCAATTCCCACATGGGCCACTGAGTTGCACCCTCCACAACTAGATTGAAACAACTAATTGACTTGGAGCTGACAGGTCCTGGAAAAACACACTGTTCCCCAATACAAAATTTAAAATAAAGACTTTAAAAAAATTATAAAAATTAATAAAAACAGGCAAAAGCAATCTGCAAGTTAGAGGTCATGAGACTGGTAGGTAGGGAAAAAAGGAGGTAGAATGGGGCAAAAGCAAGTGGGAAAAGAATGGCTGCAGAAAGTGCTCTAATTTTTGGTTTGTATGGAGATTACAAAGGGCTAT
Organism: Aselliscus stoliczkanus; assembly: GCA_033961575.1. Classification (NCBI taxonomy): domain Eukaryota; kingdom Metazoa; phylum Chordata; class Mammalia; order Chiroptera; family Hipposideridae; genus Aselliscus; species Aselliscus stoliczkanus. The sequence goes on from CM066741.1 coordinate 34,338,616, forward strand.
TTGCATTTTTATAACTCGCAGGGTTGTGCATTTTGATGTGTGTTTTCTGTAGGTATGTTATACTTCAATAAAAAGGATGGGCAATAAAAATCCATGGACGATGAAAGAGCCCTTATGGAAAGCTAATACATAGTCCCATGAAGAACTCTCCAATCAACTTCTGTCTACACACATTTTTGAAAAACAGCCTTCCTGGCATGTAGCTGGACATTTGCTAGCATGCTATTGATTGCTTCAATCAGTTTGAATGCTTTTACTCACATCAGCAATGTGCCAAAGTGTGCCCCTTCCTCCAATCCCTTCTCCACACAGCCGGAAAAATCTTTAAAGGAGGCCAATTATATCATGTCATCCCTGCCTGAAGCCCATTAAAGGTTTCCCACAGCATCGGAATAAAATCCAAACTTCTTCCTAAGCCTCCAGCAGTCCTGCACCACCTGGCCGTACCCACCTCTCCAAGCTCACCTGGCGCCATGGCTGTCCTACGTCAGCACTTCAGGCTGAGCCTTCTGTCTCCCCACACCTGCCAGGGGCTTTCCTCACCGTTTCTTGCACTTGTGATTGACTTTGCCCAGATGACTTTCCACAGCACTCCCATCCTCCTCCTTTTACCTCAAGCGTGTGCTGCTGAGAAGCCTTCTTTGATTTCCCTGTCTAAACCACCTTCCCTGTTATTTTATTGCAGAACCAATGACATCTTCTGTAGCACTAGCATAATCTGTAACGTTACCCATCCATGTGTCCATCCACCTGTCCATCCATCCATCCATCCATCCATCCATCCATCCATCCTCTCATCCTCCCATCCTCCCATCCTCCCACCCTTCCATCCATCCATCCATCCATCCATCCATCCATCCATCCATCCATCCTCCCATCCTCCCATCCTCCCATCCTCCCATCCTCCCACCCTTCCATCCATCCATCCATCCATCCATCCATCCATCCATCCATCCATCCACCCATCCATCCATCCATCCATCCTGTGTAAGCTCCCTCTGGAGAATTTAAGTTTTGGAAATTTGCCTGTTTTGTCTCCCCAGGACCTAGCACAGTCCATGGAAGGTAACAGCTATTATAAAGAAAAAGCATGTTGAAGAAATCAATGAAAATTATAATGGCAATTAACCATTCAACACTGTCCCCTTCTTTACATCTGAGCACTTCCTCTTTTTCCTAAACTGCAAAGTGACCTTTTTCTGATGATCACATGGGTATTTCCATTCAACAAAACTGTGCCGAGTCCTTCCTCGCTTAGGAGCGTGCTGCTTGCTGAGGGAACACTGAGCACCGATGCTGCCCACATTTCAGCGGTGGAGTGAGACGCAAATAGACCGCTGTGGCTCCTCACCGGTCCGTAAGGAAGTTACATCATTGTAAAAAAGCTATGAAAATGAAACCCAGAGCCTGTGTTTTGGTCAGAAACCCACAGAAACAGCCAGACTAAAAGCATTTAGAAAGGTCTAGTGGTAACTCTTCTGACCTACTAACTGAAAAATATATTGCATAATTATTCCAATAATGGAGTTTGGAGTAATGCCTTTCTTCTGTGGTCTACAAGGAGACCACATCGTTACGCTGCATCCAGAGATGGTGGGCTGACATCACACAGGACGTGTGAGGGGCAGGACCCCCACAGACAGGAACACGCCAAGAAGGAGTGAGGGCTGCAGGCTGCATGCTTGGCCAGCAACGGCACCGGGAGAAGGTGACACAGGGCAGGGAGGACATGCTCTGATGGTGCTGTTAGCTCCGTCCTCGCTGCGTCTCGGGAACGCACTGGAAGCCACCTGAGTACCCAACAATGGGGAAGGAAGGCTGTTAGAAATTTGGCCTATCGACGTCAGTGGAACGTTTTTCAGACATTAAAAGTTATTCAAGGGCTGGCTAGGTGGCGTAGTTGGTTAGAATGCGAGCTCTAAGCAACAGCGTCGCTGGTTCAATTCCCATATGGGCCACTGAGCTGCGCCCCAGCTGAGCTGCCGCTGAGCTGCCAACAGGTGGCAGGATTTCTCAGTGGTTAGAGAGTGTGCTCTTAACAAGAAGATTGAGGGTTCGACTCCTGCATGGAACGGTGGGCTTCACGCCCCCCTTTCGCTCCCACAACTAAGATTGAACACAGCACCTTGAGCTGAGCAGCTGTGAGCTGCTGATGGGCGGCCAGATGGCTCAGTTGGTTAGAGCTTGTACTCTTAACTACAAGGTTTCTGGTTCGATTCCCACATAGGATGGTGGGTTGTGCCCCCTGCAACTAGATTGAAAACAGCAACTAGACTTGGAGCTGAGCTGCGCCCTCCACAACTAAGACTGAAGGACAACAACTTGACTTGGAGCTGATGGGTCCTGGAAAAACACAATGTTCCCCTTCCCCAATTCCCCAGTAAAATCTTAAAAAAAAAAAAAAAAGGTGTCTACACAATGAAGACTACCGAATGGTGTGTTCGCTGTGCTTGGTCTGTGCAGGGGGACACAGGGAGAAATCTGAGCCGGCCACTCCTGTTTGGAGTGAATGTGAAGATTGCAGGGTAAGTCCCATGTACACCTCGGTGACGCGGGGTAAATACACCTCGAATCTAACGCTGTCTATTTCATTTGTAATTTTTTTAAATTTGGAAATAATCCTAGACATACAGAAAAGTTGCAAAAATAGTACAAAGAATCTCCATTTACTAGATCCTCAAATGTTAAAAATTTACATTTTGTCATTCTTTTCATGTATGAGTCTAACCCAAAGACCTTACTCAAATTGCAGCCATTGTCCCAACGGCGTCGTCTTTGGAACAAAACACCAGGATCCCATGTTGCAGTTAGTTCTCATGCATTTAATCTAGTTTTCTAAAAAATCTGAAATAGTTTCTCAGTCTTTCATTTCCTGACTCTGACATCCTACTTAGGTGTAGAATGCCCTTCCGTTTGGGTCTATCCTGCAATGCCTCGTGATTTGACTCAGTTGTGCGTTTCTGGAAGGAATATCAGAAAAGTGGTGCACTGTCCCCAGGGCCCACATCAGGGGACACGTGCTGACTGTTTGGGCTTGTTACTGGTGATGCTAATTTCAATCTCTTGCTTAGGAGCTGTCTGTCCCATTCCTCCACTGTCAAGTCACTATTTTTCCATTTCTAATGAACATGTACCTCGCACCGAGACACTTTGTGTCAATATTCTATTTCTTGTTGAATCTGCCTCCACATGATATTCTTGTCTACAACAATGAATACTTTGGAGGTGGTCCAATGGTGATTTTCTAGTTCCTTCCTTTCTTCTACACTTATTAGCTGGCATTTCACTTGTAAGAGAAAGCTGTCCTCTACCCCTCAATTTATTTCTCTATTCATTCTTTTATTTATATTAGTAGAGACATATGCATTGCCCTTCACTAAGCATCATTGCCTATTTATTAAGTAATAACTGTTACAATAATGGTTGGTTTGAGGCTCAAACTGTCCCCGTGTCCACCTGACTTGTCCCACCCCTCTCTGACCCCTTCCTTCTCCGTGAACTTCCAGTTCCACCCACAGACCATCCCTCTCCCCATTGCTTCTCATGGCACTCCTTCTTTGCCATATAATTCTTGTTACTGTGCAAAGAGCCAACTTAGTAAGTTGCCCCAACTTCTCTCTTCATATCATCCCTTCTCCAATTTTGCTACAAGCATGGTTTCCCCTGCCCATTGCTCATCCTGCACCCTGCCCGCTTGCTGAGGCCTCAGCAGTGGGGTCTGGGACTTATATTTCTTTCTTACCCTGGAAAGTACCTTCCTGGCCCCCATGAGCTGCTCAGTAAATGTTTGCTGAATAAGCAAATAGGGAAAAACAAAAAACCACGGTGGGAGCCCTCTTATTCTGTACAACCTGCCATTGCACAGGGTTCTATCTATTAGATCAAGTCTCAAGTTTCTGTTGTAGAGAGTGTCTCTGTCATCCTTGCTAAATGTTTTCCTCTTCTTTGAAATGACTGAAAACGGCAGATTCATCTCCCGCTAGGAAATGCAATTGTCAATTTCTCCTATTGTTTTTGAGCTGTGGGTTGTGGCATGAGGTTTCAAATTCCTCCTTCATTTTTGGTCGCAAACGGACCCAAATGGAGGTGCGCTGTAGATCTGCAAGGACCCCTGTCCCAAACTCGGCTTCAGAGAGTCTAATATTGTTTTCCAAGTCAAACCCTGCTGGAAACTTCCCTGGATCATTCTGAGCAAGCCAGGCTGGCAGTTGTTCTAGCCAAAGACTGTAGGGGTCAGCTTTACCTTTTTTCTTTCACACTCCACATCTGGCCCATCGGCAAGTCCTGCTAGGTTCTAAATGTCATTTGAAGCTACAGCTGCCCATTTCTCACGGCTGCCCTGCCGTCGTCATCCCCATCCAAGCACCATCTTTTCTCACCTGCACGATTGCAAGCGTCGCCTTACTCGTCTTCCTGTCTAGCAAGCTCACATCTAATTTCAAAACAGCAACTACAGGGATTCTGTTAAATCTACGTTGGATCAAGTTCCCCTACCCACAATCCTCCAACGATGCCCCATCTTACTCAGAGGAAAAGTCGACCTCCTATCACGCCTGACAATGCTTTGAATGACAGGGCCCTGGGTTCCCCTCTGATCCTATCTGCTTCTCCCCAGCCATACTCCCCCCGGCTGTTCCCTAAAATGTCAGCATGCGCTGGCCACAGGCCTTGTCTGTCCTTCCTCTTCCTGGGACACCTCTGTCCCCCCACCACCCTGCCAAGCCTCCTGGCCTCCTCCTGGCCTCCTGCAGAGGGTCCTCACAACCCCCACCCAGGGCGGCCTTCCCAGACCCCTTGTCTAAATGTTCAGCCCCCCGATGGGTCCTCACTGCTTCACAGGTCCCTCTCTGCCTTATTTGTTCTCTTCAGAACTGACCACCAACAGTCTACACATCACACACACACATTATAATTTTGTCCTTTCCCTCATTACAATGTAATTTCCAGGGCTGGCTGAGTGGTGCGGTGGTTAAGCGCTGGCTTGGGACTCCGGCGGCCCTGGTTCGGGTCCCACATAGGAGGGCCAGAGACACTGCCCTCAAAAAAAAAATGTCATTTCCATGAGGCATGGGGTTTTGTCTGTCTGTTCGTTAATATATACTTCCTGGCACGAAACAGATACACAATACATACTTTAAAAGTTAAATCAAAATGCAATGAGTCTTACTTAAAAGGAGGTTTCTTGCACCTTACTCAGCTTTTCAGTGGTGAGAAGTAGCAGCGCTCAGGATACCATGAAAAATCTGCACCACGTTTTCCATCCAAAAGGAAAATAAGTGGACTTGAGCTGCTATTGACTTTTTTTTTTTAAAGATTTTATTGGGGAATTGGGGGAGGGGAACAGTGTTGGGGAATTGGGGAAGGAACTGGCCAAGTTATTGTTCTTCAATCTTAGTTGTGGGGGGTGCCAGTCACCATCTGGCTTCTTGTCGGCAGCTCGTGGCCTCTAAGCTCAAGGTGCTGTGTTACAATCTTAGTTGCGGGTGGGTGTAGCCACCATCCCATGTGGGAGTCGAACCAGCAGCCTTGTTGTTAAGAGCGCACGCTCTATATCCTCTGAGCCATCCAGGCGGCAGCTCAGCTCAAGCTGCTGAGTTCAGTCTTAGTTGCAGGTGGGCGTAGCCTACCATCCCATGTGGGAATCGAACTGGCGGCAGTGTTGCTCAGAGCTCGCACTCTAAGCCAACTCTGAACCAACTGAACTGCTTGGCCGGCCCTGATCTTGACTTTTCAGTCTGTTTGAAAACTGTCAATGGTCTGCCCATCTCCGGCCAAGGAAACCCAACGGGGTCGGGTTAGAGACCCTCAGACTTGGCGACCATTTTTTGCTTTTAAGCTAAAATGCTCCTACCTGTTGCACCCAGAGATTAAGAAATATAGCTGCTCTCTGTAAAGGCTTAATAAAATTGTACATGGTAATATTAAGGGCAAATTAATTAAAATACTCCACGACAGTGGAAGAAGTGTGGCAGCATTCAAAGCTGCAGGACAGTGCCGGATAGGAAGCTGCATGGTTCACCTGCCTTTTAAGTACTGTGTAAGTGCCATCTGTGTCCCAACCAACAGTGCTGCAGTTTCTTTCCATGTTGGTAGTGTGTGCAGTGTACATATGCTCCTGCGTGCTGTGGTGTGGCCCTGGAGAGAACCCAAGTACATGCCTGCAGGACAAGACAATTGGGGGAAGGTGGGGGAATCCCACGAGTTGGGTCGAGCTAACAGCGGCACTGTTGAAATGCACATGGTGTGAGAACACGGTGCTTTGGGCCCTAGCTGGATCCTGGGCACTCAACATACACAGCCTCAGAAGAGTTCTTCCACTGTTGTCTCTCCGTTCCTTCCTTAGCCATTAGCCTTTTCAAGCATTTTTCAAGGACAACGTTGAAATCAACTAGAAAACCTTACTACTCGTTTTCTCCAGCATCGTTGGTGAAATGCGTTAAGAGCTCTTTTCTAGTGCAAAATAATGTAATGATTCTAAGTCAACGCGATCATTACTTAGTTTCCTTTTTATGCCCGTAAAGTTAAAATTTGACCTTAAATTCATGGAGGCCATTGCAAAGTCATGCGACTGTATCCCACAAAGAAGCCGAGTGACAACTGCAGTACCCAGCATGCCCGTGTCACGGAGCTGGAGACAAACGCCCTCTGCACATCAGCCTCCATGCTGAACGGGGTTCCCTGAAGGCATGGCCTGTGTCTGGTCATCGAATCCCCCACATCCAGTACAGCGCCTGACTTGAAGAAGGTGTTCCATAAAAGTCTGCTGGCTGACTGGCTGAGTGAATGAAAGACGCCACTGAAGAAGAAAAGGCAGGATCTGGGTGTACAGGCGGAAGGGTAGGGAAAGTTCCACCCAGAACATGCTGTCAAAGCACGGTGGTTGACCTCAACTTGTAACAAAACCTCACTGTCCCCTGTGTGGGTTCTGGGAATTGAGCCCAAATATGCCACAGGGATGCAAAAGGGCCTGAGGCCCCTCAGAAGTTGGTGGAGGGAAAGAAGAAAGCAGCCACCCAGACCTGTGGCAGGGACTGGAGTGGCCGTGGGGGTGGAGGTCTGACTGGTGGGGAGAAGGAGGCACCAAAAGCACACTCAGTCCCTTGTCACCTCAGCGGCCCTGGAATCTCTGTGAAGTTTCTGAGGCTGACACCTTGAGGAAACCTGACTATCAGGGGTCCCACAAGAAGCATGTATGCAGTGGCTGTCACACCAGGCTTCTTGGCAATGTATGCACGAATTTCTCAGAATGTGGGCAGGTCCTCATGGGTCCCCACAGTGGGCCTCAAGAGCTCCCGCTGGCTGGAAACTGCAGACATGCAAACCGTGCTTCTCAAGGCACTTGCGGCTTCGATGCAGAGCCGTGTGGCATGCGGTGACAGTCTGCCGGGATTGATGGCCCTACCATGACGGAACAAGGCGTGGGGATGCTGGTTTGAAGATGGCATGCAGGGAGAAGCCGTGACTTGGGGAGGTGACCAGCGCTGGCTGAGCCACCAGCACCCAGGCAGCAAGCACAGGGTCCTGGAGAGTGAAGCTTGGCTGCGGAAAATGACAGCCTTAGAATTGTCATTCCCTGTGGTTATTCATTCTCTAAAAAGTCACCTAAATCACACATGACCTGTGTAAAAATAAAATCGCACTTTTGTGGGGGCAGAAAGTGAGAGTTCTCCCATGCCAGGCCCACTCCTGGTGGCAGAGCAGTTTCATGGCCACCCAACCCCCACGGACCCTGGGTGGCTAAGGAGCCATGTTAGGGCTGCAGGACACCGTCCCATGTACTCTCTCACTGATGGTGAAACAGACGCCTGGACATCAAGTTAATCCCCAGGGACAGGACTTTCAGTGGCTGTCAAAAAGGCAAGTTCTTGGGCCGGCCGAGTGGCTCAGTTGGTTAAGAGCTCGCTCAAGACTGCGAGCTGAGCTCTGAGCAAAGCAGTTCGATGCCCAGCCCGTGCTGAGGTGCCATTGGGCTGCCAACAGGTGGCAGGATGGCTCAGCTAAAAAAAAAAGGAAAATTCTAGGTCCCTGCTCTAGTGGCCATGAGCCCATCCCAGCCCCTGTGATAGCAGCATGGATGGGAAGAGGGTAGGGGACAGCTGCTGGCCAGCAGTCCCCAGAAGTACCTCGGTCCTGCTGAAGGGGGAAATGGCCGGTCTCACCAGGACAGTGGGACTGCCATGTGAGGGGGCCAGTTGGGAGGAATCAGGAAGGTGAAGGGGTGGGAAGGAGGCAAAGCCCAGAGGCCCAGCTGGATGGGTGGGGCGGGGGGGGGACTCTACAGCAGGAGGGCGAGGCCAGGGGCAGGACCATGGACAGAGGCGCCACTGGCGGTTGGCAAGAGCCAGGAGGCCAGCTGGCCACCTTGTTCTCCCAGGTCCCTCGACTTGGCCTGACAGTACAACCTACCCTTGATGGTGGTACTGGTGTCACTCAGACACAACTGACCCCACCCCCCGAATCTACTACATACTCCTCCTGTCATTTGTATGATATGGGGGGGCAGGGACTTCAGCTAAGTGACCGCCTTGCAGAAAGAAATGCTTGCCGTACATCCTTCTGGACCTTTTGTGCGCACACACGTACCCCCGCCCCCCCCCAATGTTTCCAGTGATATAATTAAGGTCATGTTACATGGTCTTGGGGATTTATTTCTCGTGTGCTGTAAACGCTGTTCCATGCCAGAGACACACAGCTAATTCATTTCCCACACTGGCCGCAGAGTTTCATTCATCCCCGTGGCTTCAAACATCATCTCTAGGCGGACTCTCAGATTTATAATTCTAACACAACCCTCATCACTGATCGGAAAACTCTTTTTCTTGGCTCTGCCTCTGTCAGCCTGTGAAAGGTCAAGTGCCCAGGGCTCATTTTTGGCTCCTTTCTCTCCTCAGTCCACTCTCCTCCTTGGCGATCTTATGCCATACGAGGCCTGGAATGTCACCTGTGCACCTCCCCTGTGGGTCAGACAGCTGCAGGGAGTCCCTGTGCCCACGAGCCAACAGCACACCCTGGAGGCAGTCTGAATGATGGAGGTGACAGTGGCATTGTCAAGGCTCCCTGTGTTGACACTTAGCAATGGGAGGATGGTCTGGGATGAGCTGTCTCTATCCAAGATGGAAGACAGCAGCCGTAACAGAAACACACCCGGCTGGCTTCACTGTGTCCCATCAAGAGACACTGGAAAGGTGTGAAATCCACTTACACACTCCCATGAGACCCGCTCTGACTCCTGACCAGAGCGGTGAGGCTGACGGAGGTGGAGGCAGCAGCCTGTGGGACGGGGCCCACGGTGCACCGTGAGGGGTCCCAGGGCTCCCTCACCTCGAAGGCACCCGATGGGGACATCAGGCCTCAGCCACATGGCTCCTTGACGTCCAGCACGACGTCCAGGCCAGCCGCAGGCTCCCAGCCGTACTCTGTGTGGTTCATCCTTCCACCTCGCCCTCACACTGCCACCTTCTCCAGCTTTCCGGGACAACTCCTGCTCATTTGGACAGCGGCTTCTGCTTCGTCCAAGCTCCCACAGGCTTCTGGGCTTTTCCAGCCCTTCCACGGTACCCAGCCCACCCACAGATCCCACATACTGAGAGTTACTATTAATTTAAAACTCTGATATCTACCAGATAATCTACCATTATATCACAGTTACCTTATTCTTTTTTTCCACTTGTCTTGGCAATCAGACAATTACTACTCCATCCGTATTTTAGAATTAGTTTGTCACGTCTCACGGAAAGCCGGGTTAAAATCTTGGCATTCAGGCTGCACTGAGAGGTGGGCTTGTGAGGAGCTGTGGGCTGACTGCACCATGTTCTACCGTCTAGAATGAAGCGTGTCTTTCATTCAGTCTCCAACCTGGCACCAGCTGGCTTTGGCCTTGGCCATTCCTCCAAGACTGTTCTTGCTGAGATCCATAGCATGGCAGCGTTTCTGATCCTATGGGCGTTCCCTTTCTCATTTTATTAGATTTGTGCATGGCATTCAATGCCTTCGGGGAGTCCTTCATTGAACATTCTCCGTGACACCTCACTCTCCTGGTTTTCTGTCGCTTTTGCAGCCCCATCTCAGTCCTCTCCTCTGGCTTTTCCGTGGCTATGTGACCTGTAAAAAATAGCTCCTGAGGGCCTCACCCACGCTCCCTATTACACTCACTTATACTTTCTCCACAGGTGAAGTTGTCGGCACACACGTCTTTATGTTTTTTATTTTTATTTATTTATTTTTTTTTTTGAGGGCAGTGTCACTGGCCCTCACCTGTGGGACTGAACCGGGGCCACTGGCTTCCCAAGCCAGCGCTTAACCACCGTGCCACTCGGCCGGCCCTAACACACATCTTTAAATATCATTCAAATTTGAACAATTCCCAGGTTTATATTTCCTGAACTCTTCTGAGCTTGACTTCGGCTTGTAGCTCTGCCTACTGGTACCTGACATCTCACCTGGATATCTCAGGTACCTCGGACATAAGGAGGTGAAAAACACGTGCTGCTCCCCTCATGGAATTGAACTGTCCCCCAGTTTTCCCAATTTGTAAAGTCGTCTCCCATCCACTTAGCTGATCAAGCAGGACCCCTGACACCTCCTTTTCCCCTCACAACCAATGAAGGTGTCAGCCCTCTACTCATGTACAGCCCATGGATAGTAGTCATCAGTCTACAATTAAATGCCAGGGACTCGACCTTCAAATGACCTTGAGTCCACCTGCCTCTCTCCCACCTTCATTTCTGCCTGTCTCCCCCCAGGCAGCCAGCACGGAGCAGCCGGGGTGACCCCTGCTGGTGTTCTTTACTCCCACCCAATCCATGCTCCAGACTGCAACACATGTGCACTTCCAATTAAATCACACCTTCCTCACCTTAAATTCTAAAGTGCCCTCTCGTTGCATCTGGGAAAAAACATAATAGCTCCTTTCTGTGACCAGGGGCCACACGTGATCCGGCCCCTCGGCTTCTCCAGGTGCCTTCTCACCACTTTCCTTCACTGATCACGCCCCTGCCCACCGCTTTCTTCCCTCAGACCCCCCACATTCTCGTCCTCCTCCATCTGCAGTGCTTCCTCACTCCCAGTTTTCAGGTCCCATGTCGCTTGCTAAGAGGCTTCCGCTGATGAATTAAAGTAAGTTCATCTGTACTACTGTGTTTGCTCGCAGAACCCGCCTTTTTTCTTTCCTGTGTTTCACACTCATTACAATTATGTGCACGTGTGTGTGTTCGTGTCTTTACCCCTCATCGTGCTGTAAGTCCCAGGAAGGAATGGGCCACGTCTGGTGGTCCCCACTGGAAAGCCAGCAGTTGGCACAACGCTGAGCACGGACACCTAGAAAGTGCCAAATAAGCACAAACATATCTGCTTGTTGAAGAAAACAACTGAAGTTCGTAGCTGTGATGCCCCCCCGAGCGTGGCCTGTATTATGCCTCTGACAGCGACTATCACGAGAAAGATATGAGCACAGGCAGCTCAGTGCCCAGCACACGGCAGCCAACCGATCATCGTCATAATTAGTCAGGTCACCACAGATGCTCAGACTCAGAGTGACAAGGAAGGCAGCTCGTCAGGTGCTCAGAACAAGGGGCAGAGGACAAGCGGTTGCTGACGAGTCCTTTAACATTTGGATGATTCAAGTTAAAACAGCATAACAGACATGACACCTAGTTGACCTTCCAGGACATTCCAGGTGGCACCTGGATAAAACGTTTCTAAAAGGTGCAGCGAAAATTGGGTCTCATTTTCATTGTCCACTTTCTGACTTTTGTCGCTTGCTTCCTGTAGCCTTCACCCCGTCTCACGCACATTCCTGATGGGTGGCTTACACGCCTCCCCCACCATCACAAGCACCCTCCCTGGACTCAAGGCCTCCTCCCAGCCTGCTTCCATCACAGCCCCCACTCACTGTCACCCGCATCTGCTCTGTCACTTCCCTCCATCTCTGCCCACTCCTCAGCTCTCTGCACTGGGTCTTCCATCCTTATTTCTCCCTCTGGATCTCACATCTGCTTGGTTTTTCCGTCACTCTCCCATGACACCATGATCGCTGCCATGGACTGTGTGTGTCCCCACCAACATTCAGATGTTGACACCCTCACCACCCATGTAATGGAAGGGGACCGGGTCATGCGGGGCGGGGTGGGGGGAGACCATGATGAAATCAGTGACCTTATAAGAAGAGTCAGGAGGGAGATGGTCTCTCCCTCCACCAGGTGAGGACACAGCATGAAGGCACCTGTCTGCAAACGAGAACCTGAGCCTGCTGGCAGCCTGATCTCAGACTTCTGGCCTCCAGAGCTGAGAGGGGAGAAATTTCCATTGTTCAAGGCCCCTGGTCTGTGGTGGTTAGTTACAGAAACCCAGGCTGAAAGTTCTGGCTTTCCATGATGCCATTTTCTTCTTTCCTTCTCCCGGGCCCCGTCTCCCGCTGTGGGACATGCTAGTTCTCTTCCTCCCTAACGGCCTTGCTGGGACCCCTGTCGTGCCCGGCTTGTGAGTTTATCCATCCATTCCCCTGTGCTTGGCTCTGAAATGTTTCCCTTCCGGCAGGCCTGTCAGTTCCCACTCAGTTGATTCTTCAGTTGTCCGCTGGGAACTCTTCTTTCCCAGAGTACATGCTACAGCGGCCGCACCAGATGACATGGGGTCACATGTGTGGCCCCTGCAACGGGGCAGTACAGAGGAGGTTTGGAGATGATCTGGGCTCAATCCCAACATCTCTGGTTCTTTTTCTTTTTCCTTTTTTTTTTTTTTTTTTTTTTTTGGGCAGTGTCACTGGCCCTCATATGTGGGACCCGAACCGGGGCCGCCGGTCTCCCAAGCCAGCTCTTAACCACTGAGCCACTCGGCCGGCCCTTCTTTTTCTTTTTAAAGAAATTTTATTGGAGAACAGTGTGTTTTTCCAGGACCCATCCGCTCCAAGTCAAGTAGTTGTTTCAATCCAGTTGTGGAGGGCGCAGCTCAGTGGCCCATGTGGGAATCGAAGAGGCAACCTTGGTGTTACAAGCACTGCTCTCTAACCACCTGAGCTCACCGGCCGCTCCCCAACATCTCTAGTTCTTGGCTGCATGACCCTTAGGCTTTATAAAACTTGGTGTCCTCATCACCCACATGGGGACACTCCTAGGGATGGCGTCACCACACAGACTGAGCTTCAGAGACTCTGTGAGGAGGGCAGTAGTGCATGCTGTCAACACGCTCAAAGGGGCAGGGTCACCAAGGGGCAGCGCTAGCTCAGATGTGATGCTGTCTGCACAGGAAGGCAGTGAGCAGCTCCTTGGTCAAGTTGCTAAAATGTCAAAGGAAATAAATAAAAATATAGAATTATAAAATATACTTAGGACTGAATCCAAGATCCCCTTTCTCCCTAGTGGTTGAAATGACTTCTTTAGTCCATGGCTCTCGGTGGCTGTGTGGCAGTGAGCTGCTGGGAGACCATGTCTGTGGCATAAGTTGGTTGAACTGTAATCTAAGCTCTGAAAACCGATTCATCAGTTTAAATATCATCACTATTTCATGTTTTAGCCAAAAGCAGTTGGATCAAGCTCTTTCAATCCTTCTTCCAGAGAGGCCCCTTCTTACATTTCTACAGAGTTTTTCCATACTCAGAAGTTGGGGGGTACATTTTAATTTTTGCATTTTAAAGGAATAAGATAAACACTCAGATGTTTATAGCAGCTTACTCATAATCACCAAAGACATGGAAGCAACTGAGATGTCCTTTGGTAGGTGATGGATAAATAAACGGGTCCATCCAGACAATGGACTATTATTCAGCACTAAAAAGATGAGCTATGAAGCCACAAAAGACAGGGAGGAACCTTAAATGCCTGTTACTGAAAGAAGCCAATCTGAGAAGGCTGCATACTGTCTGATTCCAACTCTACCGGCTGCGGAGACGGTAACAGGTCAGTGGTAGACAGGAGTGGGCGCGGTGTGATGAGGGTTTTTAGGGCAGTGAGAATACTGTGTGGTACTGTAGTTACACAGTTGTCCAAACCCATGGAATGCGCAGCACCAAGAAGGAACCCTAACGCCAACTATGGACTTTGGGCGACGATGATGTGTCCGTGTGGGCTCATCCGCTGTGACAAACGGACCGCTCCGATGGGGCTGTGGCTAATGGGGGAGGCTGTGCGTGTGGTGGTGGGGGCAGGGGGGACATGGAAAATCTCTACCTTCCCCTTAATTATGCTGTGAACCTAAAACTGCTCTAAAAAAGTCAAGTCCATTAAAAAAAGAGCAAAATAAGAAATTACTCCCAATGAGAAAATAAGTGCACAATCACATAAACACACACAGCTCCCTTCAGCCCCTCTTCTTGAAAATGCTCTAGTCCTTTGGAGAGCAGAATCCCAGGTGGGAGGGAAGAGGCTGAACCAGGACAGGGGGGCACACAGGGCAAGCCAAGCTCTCTCCTCCTCTTCCCCGGAATTAATTTCTCCTTTGATATTAAAATGGCATCACAAACCAGGCTAATTGTCCCCTCAGCCCCTCCCTCTGTCCATGGCTCCAGGTTCCTATGTCCATTTTCTTTTCTTTTTTTTTTTTTTTGAGGCCCTCATATGTGGGACCTGAACCGGGGCCGCTGGCTTCCCAAGCCAGCGCTTAATCACTGCACCACTTGGCCGGCCCCTATGTCCATTTTCTTTGGTCAGTCACCCAAGCAGACAACACCTGGAGTTCATGGAATTTTTTTTTTTTAAAGATTTTATTGGGCAATGGGGGAGGGGAACCGCATTGGGGAATCGGGGAAGGGGAACAGACAAGTTGCTGTCCTTTTGTTCTTCAGTCTAGTTTTGGAGGACTTCGCTTCACTGGCCCATGTTGGTATCATCATGGTGCTCTTCCCGGATGCAGCAGATTGGTCGCCCGCCTCCGAATGGTCGCTCACAGCAGCTCTTGGCAGCTCACACTGGGTGTCAGCCGCTCATGCTGGCTGCCGGCCACTCACTGTAGCCTATGGCAGCCCACTGCAGCAGGGGCTGCAGCTATGCCATCGCCGGGGCTCACACAGCCCAGCTCCAGGTGGAGCTGTTGTTAGCTGTAGAGGGCAGTGTCACTGGCCCTCATATGTGGGATCTGAACCGGGGCTGCTGGCGTCCCAACCCAGCTCTTAACCAACACGCCACTCGGCCGGCCCCATGGAATTTTTTTTTTTAATTAAATGTATTGGGGTGACATTGGTTAGTAAAATTATATAGGTTTCAAGTGCACAATTCTATAATCCATCATCTATCTATTGCATTGTGTGCTCACCACCCAGAGTCAGTTCTCCTTCCATCACCATATATTTGATCCCCTTTTTCCTCTTCTACCTCCCCCTCCCCCTTACCCTCTGGCAACCACTAAACTACAGTCTGTGTCTGTGAGTTTTTGTTTGTTTGTCTTCTTCGTTCGTTTGTTGTTTGCAGCTTCATATCCCACATATGAGCGAAGTCATATGGTTCTCGGCTTTTTCTGTCTGACTTATTTTGCTTAGTGTGATAATCTCAAGATCCATCCATGTTGTCGAAAATGGCAGCATTTCATCTTTTTTTACCCAAGCAGCAGGAACCTTGCAGAACCGCCTACTGTTGGAGACACTGCTCCTGACCATACATATGTGTGCGTGTTGACTCCGCACTACAGGGCTGGAGAAAACTGAGGAAGCAGGTTCTGGGGTGGCCTGCGGGGGCGTTGGGGTTGAGACAGCACGGTCTGCCGCCCAGTTAAATGTGCTTTTTTTAAAAGATTTTATTGGGGAACTGGGGAAGGGGAACAGACAAGTTGCTGTCCTTTTGTTCTTCAGTCTAGTTGTGGAGGACGTTGCTTCACTGGCCCATGTTGGTATTGTCATTGCACTCTTCCCCGATGAGGCAGATGGGTCGCCGGCCTCGGGATGGTCGCTCACTGCAGCTATTGGCAGCTCACGCTGGCTGCCGGCCACTCACTGTAGCCTATGGCAGCCCACTGCAGCAGGGGCTGTAGCTATGCCGTCCCGGGGACTCACAGCAGCCCAGCTCCAGGTGGAGCTGTTGTTAGCTGTAGAGGGCAATGTCACTTGCCCTCATATGAGGGATCCGAATCAGGGCCACTGGCATCCCAAAACCAGCTCTTAACCAATGAGCCACTCGGCTGGCCCTAAATGTGCTTTTAATTACGCCATGCCTTGTATCATGCTCATACTACAGAGATGATAAATATAGTTGCATAACTGCGGCTTATTAGGCTACTGAAACATACAATTCATTACAAAGGTGTTCATAACACATGGTTAACATAACCCCAAAGCTGGTTCCTGGAGACGCACACTCTGGTTCCTGGGAAAAGTCACTATGTGATTCCTAAGCTTGCTCTTAACAAGTTTACTTTACAAAGGTGGCTCTCCTGACCGCAGACTCCTGCATAAAATATTGTGGGGGAGATGCTGTATTAGTAACGCGAGATTTAGTCCAATGATTGCATATTGTCTTTCCTACCATTTCTTTTTTTTTTTTTTCTCGAGGGCAGTGTCTCTGGCCCTCATATGTGGGACCTGAACCGGAGCCGCTGGCCTCCCAAGCCAGAGCCCAAGCACCACGCCACTCGGCCGGCCCTTTCCTCCCATTTCTTACTTCTAAGTATTTCTCCTGGTGCTTTTTCTCCTACGATGCTTGCTTTTGGCGTTGCACTCCATTTTCTTACTTGTGTTTTCCTTGGGTATCTGTCTATGCATTTTTGCTATGGTCACAGCAGCTCTTACCAACTGCAGCCCAGATGCCTGCCCTGCAACCACTGAAATGCAGGAACGGAACTGGCTCCATCTCCTGCAAAAAGCTCCCGAGTGTCTTAGCCACAGTGGACTCGGGGGTGCAGGCTTCCATGCTGACTCGTGACCTTGCAGGCTGCATATGTGTGGCCAGTGGGTGACTGGTCTCGGATTGGCTTCTTTTAGGTCTCACCTCACTGGACTGCTGTGGGGCTGAAATGAGGGCAACATGGGGGGCTGGCTGATTTCTAGAAAGAAGGCCATTCGAGGCCCTGCCTTTCAGTCATGCACTGTCACCCAGCCTAATACTGAAAATACCGAACTCAGCTTCCCACAAAACCACTGAATTTTCACTCTTGCATGGAAACTCACACACACACACACACACACACACACACACACACACACACACCCCAAACAAAACAACAAAAGCCTTAAAGTAAGTGGAGCATCTTGAAAGTGTTCCCAGGCCACTGTGACACTCCAGGAGGAAGCTAACAGCACCGGCTACCCTCACTTTAGACTCTGATTAGCTAAATATGCATGTTGTCATTCCTGTGGAAACAGTATGATAAGAGACACAAGAGCACAAGCTCTCACACCACTCCCCGGAAAACATGCGCCTCCCTCATTTGCTCACCAGCATCTCTGAGCGCTGACACTGGACAGGCCTGATTGGAGGGTCTTGAGACACGTCCATGAACCGGACAGGCAGACCCCCTCATAGGGCTTCCTTTCTAACGGAAGACAGAGGAACAAACATGCGACACCCTAGTCGGCGCACGTGTGGGGTGACAGAGAGACTAGACGGAGACAAGGGGAGGCGGAGGGCGTGTTTGAGGACATGTTTTGTGGGGTGGTCAGCACAGGTCACGAGCATGATTCTGGGGTGGGGGTGTGGGGGAGGGGAGTCGGGGAGCAGGGTGCTCGGTAAGTGAGAACAAACGTCTCCCCCTGACTGAGGGTTCCCGAGGGTCCCTGAGGCAGCATGGCGTTCAGGGCGTGCACTGCAAACAAGGAGCCGCGGCAGCCTTTGAGCTGAGGCAGAATGTGATGGAGCTTACATGGCGGGAGGCTGCCTTTGGCTGCTGCTTCCAGAGCAGATGGTCGGGGGCGGGTGGGAAGTGGGAGGAAGGAGAGAAGCAAGAGATGAGTCAGGAGGCCACTGATTCCCTGGGGAAGGGGGAGGGGTCTGGGAGAGGATGGCAGCAGTGGGGGTGGTGAGAAATGGTTGATTTTAAAAAGAATCCAAGAGAAAGTGATAAACAAGAGGGGAGGGGAGCAGATGTGAAACAAGTGGAAGGGCACAAGATGAGATGGGTGGGCTAAATCCTGTGTCACTAATTAAATTAAACGTAAGACACCAAACGTAAAGACACCAGATGCTGTAGTTAAAAGCAATAAATTGGTGGACTGAATACAACATGCAATAATACACTGTTTATAAAAGACATGTACAAGTGAAGATACAAGAAGAGGTAAAAAGAAAAAGGTAAGGAAGGGAAAAAAAAGGTAGGGAAGAAATACAGTACACAAATTATAATCAATTGAAAACTGCTGTAGCTATATTAACGTCAGATGGAATAGGCTTCGAGGTAAAGGGCGTTATTTATTAGTGACGAAGAGATTGCTTTATAGTCATAAAATTAGACATTATATGAGTAGGAACATAAAAGATTTTAACACACTAGTGACAAATGTTACCGAAAGGACATATAGAATTACACTCCCCAGGCCTGAAGAAGACAGTGTCTCTACTATACCCAGAACCTTTATAAAATATTTATCATATTTTGGGATGTAAAGCACGCCGCACAAAGAAATGCACAGGATGAATCACACAAAGAACTCTGGCCATATTGCAATTAAGTTAGAGGCCTCGCAAATCCCCAGACAGTTAGAAAATTTAACACACACTTCTAAATAACTCATAAAATCGGCTTCAAAAGAATACAGGAGGTTGGGACAGCAGGAGGTAAAAAAATAAGGGTTTAGCAAGGGTATAGGAAAAGCAAGACTGGCCACAATTTGATAATTCTAGAAGCTGGGGAATGGGTCCATGGGGATTACCATGCAATTCTGAATACATTTCCAGATATTTAATAGTTCCCATAGTTAAGTGTTCAAGAGTGTAAGTAAAAGAAAATAAGTTAAGCATAAATGAAGCACTATGAAAAACATATAATACAATAAATAACCCAAGCGTGTAAGAAGAAATCACAACAGAAATAATAAAAGCGGTAATGTGTGGCATATTTGTCTTCTTTAGCCTGATGGCCCCAGAAGCATTAGGAAATACAGGAAGGCTTCTTGGTTCTACGTGAAGAGGGGCTAGAAGCTTACAGGACAATACCTTACAATGGGGCCTTCCCTGTAAATTGGTCTCAGCTGTGAGGCATCATTTAAAGGAAAACCTAACATTTGGATTCATTAAGCAACAGTGCTGGTTTCTGCTGCCACGGAGATGTTCAAGTGAGATGGTGTTTTCATTGAAATGCTTCTCTATCTGCAAGCTCTGGTCTTACCTGTTTGCTTTCTTGCCCAGTGAGGGCTTGGGTCTGTCCCCAGGTCAATGGGGTGGGTGGGGCTGTGCAATGGCTGGCACTGTTTACTTGGAACTGTCTGCTGGGCATGAGGACCTGACGTCTGATCTAAGGGAGTCATAGTGACATGTGCCATTTGCAGTCAGGTCACAAAGCAGGAGGGACTCCAGGCCTCACCTCCAGTGGGGACGGTGCTGGGATGAGAAGCCCTGCTGTGTTGCCTTGTCCAGTCTGCTTTCACTGACCAGGCAGCTAGCTGGGTCTGTGTCCATGCGAGGGCCCAAGGGCACCTGTTTTTGACCACCAAACCTCTGACCAAGGGCCTCATGGGGCCTCCCTGGCCCTGTTTTGTTTCAAAAGCACAGAACACTTTTGCAGCTTATCTTGCATTTTCTTTTCCTGTAGCTTGATTTTTAAATCACTTGTCAACATTATTTTATCTACCTCTTCACCAGTTAAAGTGGGAACAGAGAGATCTAGTGTCAACAATAATGGTAATAATCTATGCCTTAAATAAACCCCTCGATCTCCCTCTCAGTTGCCTTTTAGGGCCCAGGATATGCCTAAAACAGTCTTCTCACTGCGGCCTCGGAGAAAGCTGTAAACCCGCGCTGATACCAGAGGTCACTGCCCTCGTTAACAGAACCACCCATGGGCCTCAGTGCCCATCTCCCGAAGCCACATGGGCCAGGGACCCGGAAGCAGGGCTCTCATTTCCGTCACTCAGTCCCATCTGAGGACGTGAGGCATCAAACCCCACTGTACCCAACACACATGCACTCGATTTTTATTACCCCAGCCCGAGTTCAAGAATAACCTGGGGCCGGCCGAGTGGCTCAGTTGGTTAAGAGCTTGCTCAAGAGTGTGAGCTGAGCTCTGAGCAACAGCAGTTCGAGGCCCAGCCTGAGCTGAGTTGCCGCTGAGCTGCCAACAGGTGGCAGGATGGCTCAGCTAAAACAAAATAAAACAAACAAACAAACAAAAAAAACAAGGGCTGGCCGGGTGGCACGGTGGTTAAGTGCTGGCTTGGGAAACCAGCGGCCCCGGTTTGGGTCCCACATATGAGGGCCAATGACACTGCCCTCAAAATCAAACAAACAAACAAACAATAAATTCCTATTTAAAAAAAAAAGAAGAACCTGAACTACTCTATGCAAGATAATTTGATGAAATTGTTAAACTTCACCAATATTTGAAATGTTGACAGAGCCCCTGGCTCCACACAGCTCCTACTGCAGGCCTAACAATTATTCAGCCTTCCTCTTGCTTCTAAGGGCATGGAAAAGAGAGCGGTAAGATTGGGTGCTGGACACATGGAGGCCATCATTGTCATTCCAAGTCAGAGAGATGACAGCAGGAAAGCAGCCTGCTCCACAAAGCAGGTTCCCTCAGCTCGCCTCAAGGGGCAGCCGTGATGCCTGAACAGGGGCGAGCGGGCAGAGGTAGCAGATAGGGGTTCTTCACCCTCTGAGCCTGTCTCTACGGATCCATCCTCGCTGCAGTGGCATGGGCGCCCCCACGCCCCACCTCCCGCTCCTGCCTGAACAGAAGCTGACCCTCCAATGATGCATCTCCGGGCGCTGTCCCTGGTGCTGAATCTCTGGGCCGCTTAAATTGGAGCAGACGTGGCCAGGGTTCTAAATTCTCCTGTGCCGAAGGCAAGTTACTGAACCCCGACTTCTGCAAATCGAGGGTGGAAATGGCGCCTTCCTTATAGGGTTACCGAGGACATGAAATAAGGTAACACATGTAAAGATGTCAAGTGCGCCTGGCACAAAGAAAGGACGTGTTAGAGGGCAGATCTTACTGTTTAACTCCCAACGCCATTACTCCGCTTCCACTGAGACATGTGGTTCCAGCTTATTTTTCTGTAGTTTGATTTTTTTAAAAAATCACTTTTCATCATTTTTTAAATCTACCTCTTCACCAGTTAAAGTGGGAACAGAGAGATCTAGTGCCAACAATAATGGTGATAATAATCTATGCCTTAAATAAACCCCTTGATCCCCCTCTCAGTTGCATTTCGGGGCCCAGGATGTGCCTAAAACAGTCTTCTCACTGTGGCCTCGGAGAAAGCTGTAAACCTGCGCTGATACCAGAGGTCACTGCCCTCGTTAACAGAACCACCCATGGGCCTCAGTGCCCATGTCCCAAAGCCACGCAGGCCAGGGACACAGAGGCAGGGCTCTCATTTCCTTCACTCGGCCCTTGAAATATTATGTCAGATACCCTCAGGGATATAAACAAACATGAGCCAGAAAGAGACAAATCAACAATACAAGACAGAGTTTGGGGAACCAGCCTCCTGGACATGACTGGCCGGTTGTGACATTTTCCCTGGAGTTGTACCATGCTCTGGCTCTGAAGACACAGTCTCTGCCCCAAGACAGAAGCCCACAAAGTCACCACAACATGTCAATTCAGTTTCTAAATGTCCCAACACATCACTATAACCCGGGAAAAAATGTTATTTTATATGATAAACTAGAATTTAATGAGGAAGACCTTTAATTCTGTAGAATGCTTTGAGCCTTTACAAAATACACCTCCCACGAGAACACATATGAGATGGTCAGCAGCTTCCCAAAGGCAGGGGACCCACTGATAATCCTTAGGTGGGGTCCTCAATGAGCGTGACCCCCAAAACAATAGCCAGACACTCACTTGTAATAATCATGAACAGACACACTGCCAAGTGGTTTGAAGTATTTTAATGGCACTCACAAAAATAAACATCTTCGATTTTTTATTTTACACAAATCCAAAAATGCAGGTTTTGTTTACTTTTAAGGCTGGTAAATTATCAAAATACATTGAGGGGCCTACAAGGTCATGCTGTAAAGTTCAAAAACAACATCAACATAGTAACTTCCTCTTAAATCTATCTGGAAATGCACAAATGTAAGAGTATAATTTGGATAAAGAAAAATACCAACATGTTTGTCATACACTCCCCAAAAGAAACAAAGAAACACAGCTGCACAGGAAGCACAGAGTCCTTCCCTCCCAGGCTGCTGTCATCTCCCTCTGAGCACGTGGCCGGGAGCGGTGCTGCCACGTGGTCAGCAGACTTGGCTGACCTGGTCGGCACTGATATCTGTCGGACCTGGGTCTTCCACCAATCCAGGCCTCTGACTCTGTGAAATTACTATGTACAATCAGATGCTCCAGAAGCCATCCCTCTGGGACACTCTCTGGTGGAATTTTAAGATTCAGGATTTACAAGCATCCTGCATCCGTGCTACCTGGCCGGTGTGTGACCCCCTCTCTGGTTATGTGTGTCTCTTCAGAGCAGGGGCAGACACAGGGTTATTTATGACGACTAGGTTTCATTGGAACATCACCTAACTAAGATGCTCCAAAAATATACAGCAGTCAACAGGTCACCCTGAGTCAGGGGAGTTTTCTTGCTTCAGCTCTCGCTTTCCTTCCTAAGCTCCAGACCTGGCACTAATGGCCTCTGTGGCATCTCCACCTGGATGAGGCGTGACCCCAATCTCAGCATGACCCCAATAGAAATCATCAGATCTTCTCCCAAACCTGCACTGTGTCCAGTGTTCCCCATCTCAAAAATAAATAAATAAATAAATAAATAAATAAATAAATAAATAAAGTCACTGCCCTCCCCACGTGACGTTTGGATGGACAATGGGTTTCTCTGGGGAGGTTTCAAAAGTCCTGATGTAGGGCCAATCGAGTGGCGCATTGGTTAAGAGCTGGTTTTGGGATGTCAGCGGCCCCGGTTCAGATCCCACGTATGAGGGCCAGTGACACTGCCTTCCACAGCTAACAATAGCTCCACCTGGAGCTGGGCTGTGCGAGCCCTGGCGATGATGTAGGCTGCAGCCCCTGCTGCAGTGGGCTGCCATAGGCTACAGTGAGTGGCTGGCAGCCAGGGTGAGCTGCCAATAGCCGCGGTGAGCGACATCCAGAGGCCAGCGACTGATCTGCCTCATCTGGGAAGAGCGCAATGACGATACCAACATGGGCCAGTGAAGCAACATCCTCCGCAACTAGACTGAAGAACAAAAAGACAGCAACTTGTCTGTTCCCCTTCCCTGATTCCCCAACGATGTTCCTCTCCCCCAATTCCCCAGTAAAAATCTTTAAAAAAAAAAAAGTCCTGATGTAGCCTGGGCTCCGCCCCCAGTGGTTTTCATGTAACTCATCTGGGATGCTGTCTTGGCAGAAGTTTTTAAAAAGTTGGCCCTCCCCAGGGTTGAGAATCACTGCCCTAGGCAGTTTAAGTCCCCAGTACCCCAATGGGTCTATTCCTCCTCCAGTCCTAGAATGCTCTCAGCTGCTAGAACCTTCCACACAGACTGACTCTGGGCTACACAAATGTGATGCCATCCATGGCTGTGCAGTGTGGAGCTTGGCCGCTGCAGCCCTGGGGTTCCCAGCACCCCGGGCACGGTGCAGGGTTATCAGCTCTGTCTATATATTTTAATCACTTGCACTTTTTAAATTTTTTTTTTATTTTTTAGAGGGCAGTGTCACTGGCCCTCATATGTGGGATCTGAACCAGGGCCACTGGCGTCCCAAGCCAGCTCTTAACCACCGCGCCACTCGGGCAGCCCTTCACCCTACTTCTTGAATTCTCGCTTCCCTAACTGCCCAGCTAACAGGCTATGGTCCGGCACACAGCCATCCTTCTCACACACACACACTTATCCTGCACTTATACCACAGCATCTGAGTATGGCTGGAAAAAGTCTTAAAATCCTGATGACTGGACATTTTTCAGATTTATACCACATAGCCGAGACAGCCACTCAAAACCTCCACACTGTTGCATTCCCTTAGACATTTCGCTTTCCCATTTTCCAAGATGGCTCCTTCATACTTTTCCTGTTCCTCCCAAACCTCCAACAACCTCTCTCCCTCGGCCCCACCTGGGGACTTGGCTCGGCCTATGCCACACAGTGGTCTGCACAGAATGTCTTGCTCTTTCCATCGCCAGTTCCGCAGGTTCTGCACCTCCATCCTTCGCTTTCCTCACACATGAACCTCCCTTTGTGACCCTCCTCACCTATGAAAGGTCACTGAGGGACATAATCCCTCCAATTGTCCCATTTCCAAGACG
The DNA here is from genome assembly GCA_033961575.1 of Aselliscus stoliczkanus. Classification (NCBI taxonomy): domain Eukaryota; kingdom Metazoa; phylum Chordata; class Mammalia; order Chiroptera; family Hipposideridae; genus Aselliscus; species Aselliscus stoliczkanus. The sequence goes on from CM066741.1 coordinate 34,362,959, forward strand.
GCATCATTTTCTCAGTCTCCACTTGATTATGCTTTCAGATTGCCCATCTAAACCCAGACTTACAATCTCCTGTTGCTGCCACTTCTCTTTTGCAGCACCAACCTTTGAAGATTTATCTGTACTGGCTGGCACTAAAGGCACATTTCCTGTTCCTTTGTTTTGCAAAGATATTTGCAATGGGAATAGAATTTTAGATTTGCATTGAACGTAATGAAATTATCCATCCATTATTGAAATTATCCACTCATTGTCTTCTAGCTCCCAGTGCTGCTGTTAAAAGACAGCGCATGCTGGGCAGAGTGGCGCGGTGGGTAAGCGCTGGCTTGGGAAGACAGCGGCCCCGGTTTGGGTCCCACATATAAGGGCCAGTGACACTGCCCTCAAAAAAAAAAAAAGAAAAGAAAGAAATCGTATGCCCATGGCTCAGAAGACTTACTATCCTTAAGATGTAATACTGCTCAAATTGATGTACAGATTCAGTGTGATCATTATCAAAATCCTGTTGGCTTTTTGAAGAAACTGATAAGCTGATCCTAAAACTAATATGGAAATTCAAGAGACCAAGAATAGCCAAAACAATCTTGAAAAACAGAGGACTCACATTTACTGATTTTAAAATTTACTACCAATCTAAAATAATTAAGACAGTATTTTATTTGCATAAACTGCTTACATTTATGGTCAACAGATTTTTGACAAGGGTGTTAAGACAATTCTGTGGGGGAAAAGTCTTGGACAACCGGATATCAACATTCAAAATAATAAAGTTGGATCCCTTCCCTACACTGTACCCAAAAATTAACTCAAAATGTATCATAGATATCCTAAAAGTAAGAGTTAATACTATAAAACTCTTCAAAGGAAACATACTAATAAATATTTGTGATTTGGGGTTAGGCAGTAGTTTTTTAGGTATAGTATCAAAAGCACAAGCAATCGGAAAAAGTCCAGAACCATATGATTTCACTGATATGTGGTACATAAAACTGAAAACAACAAAGGGAAAACAAAAACTCACAGACACAGATGACAATTTAGTGGTTATCAGAGAATAAAGGGGCAGAGGGTGGTAGATGAGGGTAAAGGGGATCAAATATATGGTAATGGAAGGAGAACTGACTCTGGGTGGTGAACACACTGTGTGATGTATAAATGATGTATGATAGAATTGTACGCCTGAAACCTATGTTATTTTACTAACCATTGTCACCCCAATAAACTTTAAAAAAAAAAAAAAGCACGAGCAACCAAAGAAGAAATAAATTATACTTCATGAGAATTAAAACACATTTTTGATTCAAAGGATACTAAAAAGAATGTGAAAAGATAACCCAATGAATGACAGAAAATATTTACAAATCATATATCTGATAAGGGATTTATATCCAAAATAATGTAAACAACTTCTGCAACTCAATAATAAAAAGAGAAATAACCAATACAAAATAGCACAGGATTTGAATTGACATTTCCCCCAAAAAACATATACAAATGGTTAATAATCACATGAAAAGATGCTCAATGTCAGTGGTCATTAGAGTAATGAGTACAAAACCATGATGAAATACCACTTCACACTTTATTAGGAGTCTGTAAGTAAAAACAGATGCTGACAGGTGTTGACAAGGATGTGGAGAAACTGGAACCCTCACACACTGCTGGTGGGGAGAGAACATGATACAGCCATTTGGGAAACCAGTGTAGCAGTTCCTCACAAGGTGAAACACAGAGTTGCCAAAAGAACCAGCAATTCTACTCTTAGATCTACATCCAAAGGAAATGAAAACTTACTTCATGTGAATTTCCATAGCGGTGTTACTCATAAGGCCCCCAAAGTAGAAACATCTGATAAATCCATGGCCTATCCATAGAATGAAATATTATTAAGGAATAAAGTATTGATACCTGCTATAACATAAATAAACCTTGAAAACATTATTCTAAGTGAAATGAGATAGTCATAAAAGATAATATGTTATATGATTTCCATTTCTATGAAATGTCCAGAATAGGTAAATTTTTAAAATAGATTAACGGTTACCTAGAACTCAGCAATTGGGGAATTACTGCAAATGGGTGTGGGGTTTCTTTTGGGGGTGATGAAATGTTCTAAAGTTAAATTGTGATGCTGGTTGTACAACTCTGTGAATAAACTAAAAACCAATGAACTATATGTTTTAAATGGGTGAATTTTATGAAATGTGAATTATATATCATAAAAAAAATGTTATAAAGTAACAGTAAAAACCCAGTGGAGTGGTTCTAATTTGGCAGTGACAGGAATGTACCTAAAACTCTCAAGGTGGCGACCACAGGAGTTGTGGTCTCAAGGTTTCGGGGCAAATGCTCATTGCTTCTTTTTCTTTCTCTGTCCTCCTACCACGTGACCTCAGACACAGGTAAAGTCATGGGAAGTTCAAAATAATGCAGAGATAATAAATCCTTGGTTTTCTGCACATTTCATTAATCTCCCTCATATTATACCCCCTTGCTTCGAACACACTTATCCTACCGTTCTTGCCACTTTCTGAAGCAGTTCTGGAAGTCCTCTTTCATGAGTGTCTTTATTTCATTCTCCATCACGACAATGTTCCATGTCACACATCACTTCTGGCATACGGCAATTTCTGTCAAATAAAAACATTACGGTGTGTCCTCATCCTCCTTATGCAGTGTATCTGACACCGTGTGACTTCTGGCTCTTCCCCAAAGTCAAAATGATTGAGCACATCGAGGCAGCCAAGACAGCGCAACTAAAGACACACAGAAAGGAGGACTTCCAGACCTGCTTCTGAAAGTGGCAAGAACAATGGGATAAGTGTGTTCGAAGCGATGGGAAGGATTTTGAGGGGGATTAATAGCAATGTGTCTTTTACTGTAATACATTTTTTTTTTAAAGATTTTATTGGGGAATTGAGGGAGGGGAACAGACAAGTTGCTGTCTTTTCATTCTTCAGTCTAGTTGTGGAGAACATTGCTTCACTGGCCCATTGTTGGTATTGTCATTGCGCTCTTCCCGGATGAGGCAGCTCGGTCTCGGCCTCTGGATGGTCACTCACCGTGGCTATTGGCAGCTCACACTGGCTGCCAGCTGCTCATGCTGGCTGCCAGCCACTCACTGTAGCCTATGGCAGCCCACTGCAGCAGGGGCTGCAGCCTACACCATCGCTGGGGCTCGCAGCCCAGCTCCAGGTGGAGCTGTTGTTAGCTGTAGAGGGCAGTGTCACTGGCCGTCATATGTGGGATCCGAACCGGGGCCGCTGGCATCCCAAGCCAGCTCTTAACCAATGCGCCACTCGGCCGGCCCTGTAATACATTTTTTTTTAAACTTGAACATTTATCGTATTTTTTGACCATACCTCATAGAATCTCCAGCTCACCTCCAAACTTGCGTGTGCATAGATAACTCTGAGGACAGTAGCAAAGACTCTGATAATAGAACTGCAGGCTAACCACCTTCCAGGTCCCTGACTTGCCGCAAAGTGGTACACATGCCAGAAAGATCCAAACAGCATTGTCAAGGCTCTGAAAGCTGACTTGACATTGGAACCACATCCCAAGAAAGAATGGCTGGAACTGGAAGCTTGATCTGAACTCAGTCAACTGCTGGCTAAAATAAATAAATAAATAACTGACATTCCCCTTAGCATAAACAAGACTCAGATTTTCATATCATAATACTCAAAATGTCCAGCATGCAATCTGAATTACTTGATATCTGAACAACCAGGAAAATCTCAACTTTCAAAGGGAGAAGACAATCAACATACATATATATATTCCAAAAACATTTAATGAACTACTATTTGGCAGGTACCCTGCTCACCACTATAGAATGTAGGAAATTGAAAATGGCGTCTCATTTATACAACACAGTTACATGCTGACAGCTTGCTAAGAAGATAAGCGATTCATTGTTTCACAGATATATTGTAAAACACCCTCTTCCTACCCAATCTGGTTCAATGCCAGGTCGTTCTATTTAGGAGCTGTATAAATGGAGAAAAGTTTGTTAATATTTGTGTTCCAGTTTTTCATCTGAAAAGTGAGAAGAGCAAGTGGGATGCTGGTGCTTTTGACAGGTTGAAATAATATGAAATATGCTGTCCCATACATCCATGTTTCTTTCCACCAACAGGCACTCATGTACATGAACTTGGTCCCTCTCTGCAGCCCATCTGCCGGGCCCACAAACAGGGGACAAGGCGGTGGGAGGTGGGGAGAGGCAATTTGTAATCTATCCGAATCTGATCACCAGCACTTTTAAAACCATCAACGAAAAGAACTGATTATCAGCCACGGTTTCCGTGTCAAGAAGACAGTTTTGCATTAGTCCCAGTGAAATGCAATTAATAGCAGAATGGGTGACAAGATGGAGAACAAGGCTATCAAGGATCAACCCTAACAGCCATATGCTAGGAGAGGGTAGAGCGACAGGCTTCTTTACCTCCCCAAACAGAGCCTGCCTGGAGATGCTCCCTGGAGATGGGCTCTGGAGTTAGTGGGACAGAGGAGGCCGGGGAAGTGGAGGACTGCCCAGTGGCTTCCTGGCCCCACAGAAGCCATGAGTCAGCAGGAAGCTCAGGTTAGCACAGGTGCTCTCTGCAGCAGGAACAGGCTGGCACAGGCGGCCTGCTGCCCGCTGAGTCGGAGCCAGCCCCACGATCCCTGACCAGCCCGGGCTGTCCCACGCCTCTGCTGCATGTCTGCCTTCACCCTGGCGTTTTGCCACCACTTCAGACTTCTTTTCCCACCCAGACATACCAACACTTTGGAAAGTACTATCCTCTGAGGAGGAGAGAGGTAAGACCAGCCCGGAGGACACGTGAGTAGCCCTCTGCCTGCAGTGAGGCATTTTGGCTGGAACCTGCCACTGGGGAATAAAGCTTGCACCCACCCGTGAGGAATCAGGCGTCTCTCCAGAGGGGCGCATAGCAAACACCCCGCTAGCTGCTGACTATGCAACGCTAGTCTTTATGTGGCATCCAGACATCACCCAGTATTCTTCTTACAGAGGCTTTAATGGTGCCAAGGAGGCACCATCAGCCCTGTAAATTAATCTGGGAGAGAAAGACACATTTGCCCTGAAACAGCTGAAAGCTGGGAACACTTTTCTGCCTTAAGAAGAGTCAACCAACCCAGGAGGACCCACGGGCCACCCAAAGCAGGATCGGACGCTGTCAGCCAGCTGCCTCCCTGTGGGGGCAGGATGGCCTGGGTGTCTTCTCGGTGAGATGGTTTTGATAAACAGGAGTATTAAAAATGTTGATGCTACTGGGAAGAGAGGCAGAGCACCACACACACACATACACACGTGCGCACACACACAGGCACACATGCGCACACACGCACACACGTTCACACACACAGGCACACACAGGCACACACACATAGGCACACACACGTACACACACAGGCACACACACAGGCTCACACACATACACACGCACACACATGCACACACACAGGCACGCACGCACGCACACAGGCACACACACACACATAGGCACATACACAGACACACACACACACACACATACACGAGCACACGCACCCCTCTTCCTCTCAACATTTAGCAATCCAAAGTTCTGGATTGTTTCTCAACATTAATCATCATTCTTATATGCCCTTGAAGACTCAGCTGCTTAAGAAATAAAATGTCAGAAGACATGGCCCCATGCATATTTTTAAGATCAACAGGGTGGGTTCCTTTAAAAGGATAGCAACCATGCATTCGTTCCTTCAACAAATAGCCCTATCATGGAACTGATTTCAGGTGCTCAGCATATATATGAGTGAACACAAATGTCCCTGGTGGGGTTCGGATTCCAGCCACAGTCACAGACAAACCACAACCGATTAGCATAAAAATACGTCAATTGAACAAGAGGTCACCAGTCTGTAAGTGCTGTGGCCACAAGAGAGGACCTGGCGTGCTGGTCTGGAGGGTGGGTGTAGAAGCACAGGTTTAAGATCAAATGGCTTCTGTCAATGCTGTTATAAAAACCATGTAGGGTGCCAGATGGGCACTGGGTTTATCGGGGGGTGTCACTTCATAAAGTATATACATGTGTAACCACTATGCTGTACACCCAAACCAATATAATATTGTATGTCAACTGAAAAAGTAAAAAAAAAAAATGTTATGTGTTTTAAATGATAAAAAACAAATACAAAAATCAAACAGCCTTATTAAGACAATGTGTGCACAACAGCTTGAAGATTTGAAGATGATGTGATTAGCTGTGCAGCTATCTGTAGGAAAACATTGTTTGAAAACTGATTTGTTTTTTTAAGTAAGACAATGTGATTTTGTTAAGAGTACACTGCTCTTCTAACAAACGGCTCGTTCATCGGCGGGGAATGACTTCCCAGGGATGGTTTTTAAATCGGCCGGCGCAGCAGGCAGGCAGCAGGAAAGAGGAGAAGTGAGTGTGGGCGCACCCTGGCCTCTCAGTGCAGCTGTTTGGGTTCCGGCAGCAGTGCTTTCAGCTTAATTTCAGTGCAGACGTCATACAGTTAATCTCTGAGGTAAAAACAAATTGAAAACCAGCTGAAGAACATTTCCAGGGGACAGTGGACACCTCGGTGGACACAGACAGGTGCCACTGCCACTCACACACCTGACACCTGCTGCCCGGAGCCACAGCCATGGTCCCAGAGTTCAGGGCAAGTGGCCCCGGGGTGGCCTCTGACGGCTGCCCCAACCCCAGTCTCCTTACCCTCCGGCCAGGACAGCTCCCAACACGGCCAGACGCAACCCCGGGCATGGTAGAAGCTTATTCCATACAGCTCTTCCGAGGTGAGCCACAGTGGTGACAAACCTACCTCCTAGTCCTGCAGGATTTCCCAGAGGGCTGGAAAAGGACCATACCCTCTGTGGGACACCATGACCAGGCAGTTCAGGGAATACAGACTTCACTAAAAGTGTCTGGGCAAATCGGGCAGGTTAGGGAATTTAAAAGCTAACACACACATACACACACACACACACACACACACACATGCACTCACATACATGAATGTAGACAGACACACATTCTCTGCCCCACACAGCCTCACACCCACTCACTGTCTCTGAACGGGCTGGAAGCACACACCTTGCACACAGCTCGCCCCCCTCTTCCTTTTCTTCGCAAAGGGCTGGCAGCTCCCACACATCGGTGCCCAGGCTGGTGAGGGCACCCCTTGGCATCTGACACCCCAGCTTGGGCCTTGTGGCTCAGAGTCTGGGGACAGGCAGCTGGCTGTGCCCTGGGAACCCGACAGTCCCAACTACCCCCACCGGGCGGCTGCCTGGGCCACCTGGGGATGGCTTGGGTTGGACCTGGCTGGGTGTGTGGGCCATGGGCCACGCTGGTCTTGCCCTCCTTTCGCTCGGGAGGTGTGGGCCCCTCTCACCATGCCTGCCGTCCCCAGGGGACCCCTGGAACCACTTGGTGAGCGGTGGCAGCCACTGCACCTTCCCTTGAGTTCAATGCTTGTCACACTTTCAAAATTCACAATCAACTACATTAAATGCATTTTACATGAGGGCCAGGGCATTTTATATGCAACAAAAATGACCCCGACTGCCCTTCAGGGCACATGTAATTTTCATTCCATTCCATTTCATTAAGAATGCTTGTTATAATCTAGCGAGTGGGTCCCAGTCCTTGGGGCTGCCTGGGTGGCCTGATTTGAGCTAATATGAGAGTTCTTCTGACCTGGCTGAGGGATGATGACAGGAAAAGGGGGACACGAGTGAACAAATGGCTTCCTCTGTGTCAGTCCTTCACTCCTTGTTATGGTCCGAATGTCCGTGCCCCCCCACCCCCACCAATTTCATATTGAAATCCTAACCCCTGAAGTGACGGTATTAGGAGGGGGGGGGCCTTTTGGGAGGGCGCCATCCTTATGAATGGGTTTATTAACCTGATAAAAGGGACCCCAGTAGAGCTCGGTTGCCTGCTTTCTACCATGTGAGGACACAAGAAGCTGGCCGTCTGCGCCTCCCCTGAGCAGCTGGTCCCTGGACTTTGCTCTTTCAGCCTCCAGAGCCGTGAGAAATAAATTCCTGTTGTTTATAAGCTGTCCAGTCTGTGGCATTATTTTCACAGCAGCCCGAATGGACTAAGCCACTCCCACCACAGGCGTTTGTAATGTGGCTGAGAAGGTCCTGAGGGGAGGGGCGGCCACTGCCGGCCGCTGCCCCCAGCCCAGCTGCTGTGAGGAGCAGGTCCAGTAAAACTTAGGTGCAAAGCAAATTAATGTGTTCAAGCTGGAGACGGATACCACCCACTGATGTCATTTTGATTTACATGAACGTCGCTGACCAGGGATAAATAATAAAGTGATTTCTGAGGCACAAAGCAATAGCTGAGGAACAGCAACATTTTAAAGTTAGGGTTTGTGTACGTAATGTTTTCACGACCCGAACTGCACTAATTTTTTTTTTTTTTTTTGAGGGCAGTGTCCCTGGCCCTCATATGTGGGACCTGAACCGGGGCCGCTGGCTTCCCAAGCCAGCGCTTAACCCCCGCGCCATTCGGCCGGCCCCCGAACTGCACTTCTTTATAAACACAGTGACAGGTAGCATTGAAGGTGTAAGGATCTGTTATAAGCCCCTGACATGCGTCATTTTATTTCATTGCCTCTACCTTTTTCTGAGGTAATATCATTATCCCCATTTTCCAGGTGAGGAAAGTGAGGTTCAGAGAGACAGAGTCACACAGCTGGACTGAGGCTGGGGTTCGAATCTCCCAGTTTGACTCTAGAATCTAGACTAGTAACCACAGCGTCATTTACCACCAATAATGACAGCTTGTTGTACAATAAAGAACTTGCCTGGCCTTTGTCCCTGGTTCTTGGGAGGTAACCTCTAAATCCCTGAGATTTTCTGAGTGACAGAAAAGTGTCATGCCTGGGGGCCCGCTGGCTTCGATCACACCTGTATTTATGCTAATGAGAACACTCAGAGTGGGGCTGACCAGGCCACAAAGAGCAGCCACCTGGTTGGAGGCCTGGGGCTTTGAGACAGGTGTTCTCAGCCCCACCTCCCACCCTCCTGGGAGGGAACCAGGGCTGCAGACTGAATTCCAAGTGGCCAGTGATTCAATCAGTCACACCTAAATAATGAAGCCCAGTAAAACCTCTGGACAGCATGGGTCAGGCAAGCTTCCTGGTTGGTGAAGACACATCCACGTGTGGTGTGGGGGACAAGCCCTGACTCCATGAGCAGAGGACCCCAAAGCACCCGAACCTCACCCTCTGTGTCATCTCATCAGGCTGGTCCTGACTTGTATCCTTTATAATAAAACTGTACCTTGTGGCCAGTTGGTCACAAGGGTGGGTGGGCCTGGGGGCTGCTGAACTTGTGCTTGGGGTCTGAAGTGAGGGCCGTATTGTCGGGGACCATGTCCTTAACTTGTGGGGTCTTCGCTGACAGTGGGAGATCAGCATCAGAGCTGCACGGCTGCTTGCAGCCGTCTGACCCAGAGAAGCCAGAATCCAAAGGGGAAACTTCAGATAAAATGTAGTTCCACATCCTATGGGGAAACTGGCCAAAAAATAAAGCCCTTCCTTGCTGGAGAAGCCTCCTGGTCAAAACCCAGAGTTTTACAGATTTACTGTCACCAGCCTCTAGCAAGGACATCTCCCCACCAAAGGTGGGGGTGGGGACAGTAGCTGTCCCATTATCAGTGGAGACCTGCTTGGCTCTATTAAAACTACAACTAAAGAGCCGGCCGAGTGGCGCGGTGGTTAAGCGCTGGCCTGGGAAGCCAGCGGCCCCGGTTCGGTCCCACATATGAGGGCCAGTGACATTGCCCTAAAAAAAAAAAAAAAAAAAAAAAAAAAACTACAACTAAAGGACCAGCTGAGTGGCGCATTGATTGAGAGCTGGCTTGGGATGCCAAAGGCCCAGGTTCGGGTCCCACATATGAGGGCCAGTGACACTGCCCTCTACAGCTAACAACAGCTCCACCTGGAGCTGGGCTGTGTGAGCCCCAGCGATGGTGTAGGCTGCAGCCCCTGCTGCAGTGGGCTGCCATGGGCTACAGTGAGTGGCTGGCAGCCAGTGTGAGCAGCCGGCAGCCGGTGTGAGCTGCCAATAGCCACGGTGAGCGACCATCTAGAGGCCAGCGACCGATCTGCCTCATCCGGGAAGAGCGCAATGACGATACCAACATGGGCCAGTGAAGCAACGTCCTCCACAACTAGACTGAAGAACAAAAGGACTGCAACATGTCTGTTCCCCTTCTCCAATTCCCCAATAAAATCTTTGAGAAAAAAAAACAAAAAAAAAACTACAACTAAAGTCAAATGACCACAAAACTTAGGACCACCAAGGAAATGGTACAGCCTCCTTGGACGCCAAAAAGCTTTGCAATGCACCCTGCCTGCCAAGGTGCAGGGACTAAAGGATCCTCCCAGTAGCCTGCAGGAGATGTGAGGTCTGTGAACTGAGCCCTTAACAACACTTGGTCCCTAAAAGTGGTCATTCAATTTTCTAGTAAGTGAAATTGGGCTTTCAGAGCATCCTAGGGGGCGCTGGCCGAGTGGCACGGTGGTTGGGAGCTGGCTTGGGAAGCCAGCGGCCCCGGTTCGGATCTTACTTGTGAGGGCCAGTGACACTGCCCTCTAAAAAAAAAAAAAAAAAAAAGGCATCCTAGGAAAGCTTGCTACTTAATGGGTTCCTATACTGTTGCTCTTCTGTGAAATGGAACATCCTGTGAGAAAGCCATCGGACCCCTTGGCGCTCAGGCTGCTATAACCGAACGTCGCGACAGACTGGGCGGCTTATAAACAAAAAACTCATTTCTCCCAGTTGTGGGGGCTGAGAGTCCAAGGTCAGGTGCCGGCAGACTCGGCCTGCTGAGAGCTCCCTTCCTGGTCTACAGGTGGCCCTTCTCTCTGTGTCCTCACACAGTGGCCACGTGAGGTTGCTGTGTGGGGTCTCTTTTATGAGGACACTGACCCTTGTGAGGGCTCATGACCAAAGCACCACCTCCCAAAAGCCCCATCGCCAAACACTATCACCTTGGGTGTTAGGGTTCAACATATGAATTGGGGGGGGCACAAACATTCAGTCGATAACACCCCCTTAGTGCCTGGTATTCCACGGGTTCAAGGTGATCCAAAAGGTCAGTGCTGAACTATAATTATCATTATAACTATATCCTTGCCAGGCAGGGTGTGGACTCTGGAGGGGCTGTGGGGCTGCTGAGGTCTTGGGTTCAAGCTGGCACACAAGACGGCCAGGTAATGGAGGGAGGACCCCCACCTCCCCGCCATGAAGGAGGCTGGGCTGGGAGCACAGTCCAAGGAAGGTGGCGTGTGTGAAGGGCGGCACCCAGAAGCTGGGGTTTGGTGCTAGTGCTGAGTCTCCTGCCCACAGGCCGGGGTCCGGGGGGCCAGGCAGGGCCTGCAGCCCCAACGCACACTGAGTGAGGCCTCACAGCCCTGCAGTAGGTAGGCCGGGGAAGGAGAGGGGTGCCCTCTGCCTAGAGGGGGCTAAGCGGGGAGTTCTGGGGGCAGGCCACTGTGGACTGTATGGAAAGTGGCCGAAGGCAGGAGGCAGGCCAGAGGATGGCTGCAGTGTTTCGAGCAAAGGACCCAACACACACACAGACACACAGACACACACAGACACACACAGGTATAGACACACACACTCACACAGACACGCACACACAGAGACACAGACTCACACAGACATGTACACAGGCACACACATGACACACACAGAGACACACAGACACAGATGGACACAGTCATAGAGAGACACACACAGACACACACGCACTCACACAGACACACACACAGGCACACACATGACACACACAGAGACACACAGACACAGACGGACACAGTCATAGAGAGACACACACAGACACACACACACTCGCACAGACACACACACAGGCACACACATGACACACACAGAGACACACAGACACAGACAGACACACAGTCACAGACAGACAGACACACACACACACACACACACACACACACACACACACACACACAGGGGAGGGCATTCCTTTCTTTTCTCTGCTTCTCCCCTCCTCCCACCCCGAGAATCAAGAGTAAAATCGTAGCTATTCCGTTGGTAACTGAAACACGATCAGTGAAATACAGATCCTTGTGCACGTGGAATTTGGGGGGCAAAAATGTAATGTTTCAGCACTGTGACAGGAAAGCTACAAGATGGACACACAGGAAACAGCTGTATCTTAAATGGACAAAATCTACTTGGTGAAAATAACAAGATATCTTAGGAATTTTTAGTACCTCTGAACATTTTGCTGCCACAGAAGAGTTTTGAGGCATTTTGAAATAAAGAAGACCGCCTTCCCTTTGTGCCCCTCTTCCAGAGTCACCATCAAAGCCTAATCCGGTAGGTACCTCTGAAACCCAAGTGCACACTCAACCCAGAGGCCAAGGGAGCCCCCTGGAGTCTCTGGGTTCCATTTCTGTTGTGGCGCTAAAACCCAAACAACCCCCTGACTGGGAAATGACACCCCTCAGCAGCGGTCATGTGGTGCTGACGCAATTACAAAAGCACTGGTCACTGAGCTCACCTTTTACCTGAAGGCAGCCAGGTAACACATGCATTATAGCTACGCTCTTAGAAGCTACGCGAGAAACACTTAACCTTTCATAGAGCAAACCTGTTAGAATTCTCTCACGGCTGTAATAAAGCAAATCACCTCCTACAAATAGCATTTGTCATACAAGGAAAAAGTGTGGTAACCTGCTTCTTGGCCTCGCCTCTGTCTATGGGACACGCATATCTGATTGGGCCTGAAGCTCCAGGAAACATCCCCAATGCATTGCCACACTTTTGGAAGTTCAGATTTAGGCTCCTGGCGAAGCTTCGGGACATCAACCCAGGTTGTCACTGTCAACCTCTGGCCACCAGAGCCCTCTTTCTGGACCCCTGTGGGCAAGCAGGACATGGAGGCAGGGAGAAGGGGCTAGGATGCATACACGCAGTGGGGAAGGGCCCAAAGGCCCCCTTATCTATCACAGGGAGATGAGTGTTTGGAGTTCATGCTTTCCAAAGTGACCGCCTGCCAAGACTGAGGGTCACACACACCCTCCCTCCAGCAAAGCCCCCCGAAGTGCTCTGAGCACAGCCCAGGGGTGCCCCTCCACCACTGGCTCAGGACTGAGCAGCTCATGGGCTGTGATTCATGCCTCCTGCGTCCTCAGGCAGGAAAGAGAGACCCTGGCGTGATTGAATAACAACCATGGCCTAGGCAGGCAGGCTGGGGTGGCTGTCATTGACAGGCTGCGTATGCCTCTCTGCTTCACGGAATCGCTTAAAAACAAAGCAGCCGCGCCTCAGTGTAATCACCCCATGGGTTTTCCCACTCTTTTCTTCACTCCTAATATCATAGGCATAAACCCTCATGTGCAAAGTGGCTCCTGGCTTTTATATAGTATATATGTTTGTATTCTAGAAGGCTTCTGAAATGTTAAGAAAGTTACTTTTCTTTTTGGAAGTGAGGGGGATAATCAACCTCACTCTGGATTCAATGCTTGCATTAAACCAACGGGTAAAGGAAATGTAAATCAGGCCCCATTAGTGGCAGACAGTCTCAGCGGGAGGGCGGAGACCCAAGGCGCCAGCGAGAGAGAGAGAGAGAGAGAGAGAGAGAGAGAGAGAGAGAGAGAGAGAGAGCGCTTCTGAACCCAGGCCTGGGGGCTGTGAATCCCAAGCTTTCCGTGATCCTGGGAGACGCCTGTGGCCCAGGAAAGGGGTGCAGGACGGGGTGCCTCACACGCCTCCTTGTGGGAAGTCACACAAGCACCGAGCATTGGGAAGTGCAGTCTGTAGAGAGAACACGAGCTAAATGAACAGGAACTGCTAAAAGGAGCCTCCTGTCCTAAGGTCTACAGCCAGAAAGAGCCCCTCAAGGTCAACACCATGGTCACACCTGTTCCGAGATGGCGTTTGTCTTTTACCCCGTGTTGACACTGACGGTGCAAAAGCAGGGGCCGGTGCCAGTGCGTGCACTTCCATGCAGATCACGGCAGCAGCCCCGGCCTCTCCCACAGTCTCTGTATTCTTCACCGGCAAACAGAGTCACAAAAAAGAAAACCCCAAACAATCAGAAAACAAGTGGACGTAAGGGACTCCGTGAGTGAAGCCGGCGCACACGGGGTCTGTCTGCAAAGCCGTGTCAGCCTGACTGAGTTAAGCGCACTTTACCTGTATGGCTTCGGACAAATGGCAGGGTCGCTCCATGCCTCGGCTTCCTCACCTGTAAAATGGGGCGAGCAGCGCCTCCGTACTAAGAGGGGTCAGGCTTTTGCAGAGCACACATGGAATAAGCACTAATTAATACTGGCGCCTATTGTTAGTCATCACAAACCTCATTCTCTAGCAGGGGAGGTTCTCATCCCAGCTGCGACCATGACCATCTTTCTTTCTTGTTTGCCTCAGCACTTGAGGCAGGAGGCTGGGGTATGGGCAGGATGTCTTATTATTGGAAACGTCTCTGGCGAGCGTGAGCCAGACAGGGCTGGGTGAGTGTTGGGGCCGGGTGTGTGTGAGACAGCGTGTGACCAGGCTGCGGTGTGTCTCCGGGGCTGGGCGTGGTGCCGAGCTGTGGATGGTCCATAAGTGACAGTACACACCCGTGTGAGGATGGCTATGGCATGGCACTGGGCCCCACGGTCCTTGGTGCCCTCCTTCTTCCCCCATCAGCTCACCTCACAGCCATCCACTGTTCTCTAAGTCAGATGTGAGCACCTTGCTCAAGGAGAAACAGAAGGGGCCCTTGACAGCCCTGAGGGAGGGACGCAGTGCATTTGTGACTCAGCAGGTGGGGCGAAACTGTGCCCTCTAAATTGAGTTCTTAAAGGAAACGGCAGGACAGTATCTGGTTCTCTAAGAGGAATTACACATTTCCCAAATTCTGAGTGAAGATGGGCGCTCATCAGCTGTCCAGGAAAACATACCTGTCCTACTAGGCGTCAGAGAATCCCTAACGGAAGGAAGCCCAGTGACTGTGAGACTGGGGGCGGGGCTTCAGTGTCCGGGCACCTCCGGATACACTGGGGAAGTCACACCCTAGAGAGACCCTATGCCTCTGACACATGGGGGGCATTCAGTGCCACCAACCCGTGCTCAGAGCACTCACACTGCCCAGAAACCCTCACTGTGACATATATGGGAAGCTCTTTAGACTTGACGCCAGCCTCCAAGCACATCACAGAATTCACTGTGGCGGGAAAGTCTTTGAACACAAACTATGCAGGGAGGCTGATAGGAATGGCAGCAATGTCACATGTCATGGAGTTCATAGCAGTGAGTCTCTCCAATGCACAGGATGTGGGGGCCTTCAATCCTGCGAGGGAATCATGGGGTTTATACTGCCACGAGGCCCAAGGAATACATCTCATCTCACACAGGACAGCCTCAGGAAGGGCCCAAGCCTCGCCCAACATCTAAGAATTTGTAACATGCTTTATTTAACAAAAAGGCCACTGTTCTGTAAGCGTCTTGCAATTGGCCACGCTGCTAAACACGCTCCTAACTTTAGGTCGTGCCCCAACGCCAGACCCAGCATGCCCCTCAAGAATTAATTTGTGAATAATCGGGTGAATAAATATAGTATCTTAAATGTTCTAGGTAAATTATCATATTAGTTGCAAAGAATAGTTGCTTCTGTCTTTCCAATATGTATCCCTCTTTTTCCTCTTCCTTTTAGCGATGCATGAAATTCAGGCCAGAATTTCAGACACGGAGAAGTATGGGGGAGACCCTGTGCTAATGTGCCCAGTGAGGGTAGTGCTGTGTCAGAGGGCTCTTTGGGCTGCAGTTATGGAAACCCACCTGAGGTGGCTTCAGTGGATAAGGGAAGGGCAGATGCTTCAAAAGCCAGACGACATTACGGCTTCAGGCCGGGCAGGAGCTCCAAATGGAGCTCCCTGGAGTCCTCTCTCTTCTCCTGGTCGCCATACTAGTGACCACTGATGGCTGTAGACAACAACCTAGCTTCCAGGTTATGATGAAGCCACTCAAGAATATGGGACTCTCCCAAGGAGCCATTTTCAAAGTCCCAGAAAAGGATGCACTACCCCCCAGGTACCCCTCCTTGGGCCAGCTGTCCACCATCCACAGGTGGAATTGTGCTGACCCCAGCTTGGGTATGTACCTGCCAATCAACTGTGATAGCGGTAGAGGGGTGTCGGGGGGCCAGGGACATTGTACACATGTGCAACAATGAGAGTGAAGGCAAAGGGTGCCCTAAGAACAGAGGCCTTGAGAAAGTGACCCCAAAGTTGACAGCCACGACATGTAGCAAACACCTCATATTCTCTCAGTAGCTCGACCTTCATGGGCTGGGGTTCCTTTCAAAGGCCCATTTGACACACGGCGAGTGGGTGACTTTTCCAAGGTGACATAATTACTAAATCCAGGGACCTGGACTCCAAATTCCCCTGTCCCTTCAGTCTCTCTGGCTCCTGTCATGCAGCTGTCACTATAGTCAGGTGTCTGGCATCATTAAAATCTTGAACAGGTTGGCCATGATTTTCGATTTTTGATGCATCCAGGGGGAGACACCCCATTCCACACCGAGTAACGGACGCACAGAACGGCCACTGGTGTTTACTCTGAGCCGCCCTCACATCTCTGACCACATCGTTCGTCACAGGGGTTGCAAGTCAGGAGGGCCCGTCATGGGAGTCACACCTTGCCTTGTGTTCAGTCCAATGGGGACATTTGTGTTTCTTCTCCTGCTGTGGTGTCCCCCAAGAAGTACGACTGCTCTCCAGACCTCTGAAAGCGGTCCCCACCAAAATATCAATGCTGTACCTGTTTCTCGTGCTAACTGTTCATTTCAGAAATACAAAAACAAAGGCAGGGACCGGCCGAGTGGCGCATTGGTTAAGAGCTAGCTTGGGACGCCAGCAGCCCCGGTTCGGGTCCCACATATGAGGGCCAGTGACACTGCCCTCTACAGCTAACAACAGCTCCACCTGGAGCTGGGCTGTGCGAGCCCCGGTGACGGTGTAGGCTGCAGCCCCTGCTGCAGTGGGCAGCCATAGGCTACAGTGAGTGGCTGGCAGCCAGCGTGAGCTGCCAATAGCCGCGGTGAGTGACCATCCAGAGGCCGGCGACCGATCTGCCTCATCCGGGAAGAGCGCAATGACGATACCAACATGGGCCAGTGAAGCCACGTCCTCCACAACTAGACTGAAGAACAAAAGGACAGCAACTTGGCTGTTCCCCTTCCCCGATTCCCCAAAGCTGTTCCCCTCCCACAATACGCCAATAAAATCTTAAAAAACAAAAAAACAAAAAAGAAAACAAAGGCAGGCCATTTTTTTTACATGAACGGGTCTGAAATGAAAATAGGTGGCCATGAAAACAACACTTTGGTCTTTCTAGGGGATTCTCTTCCCCAAACTCAAATGCTCCGCTCTGAGTTTGCTGTAACTGGGGTACAGCAGGGTGCACCTCCCAAGTCCCGGACATTTTGCTCATGTCCCAATTCCAATGGCAGCAGGATGGCACCTTCCAAAGAAACGCAGCTGTCTGTGCACGAACATGTGTAGTGTCCACCTTCCCTGGGGGTTGCCTGAGAACGGGGACTCTCATGTGACACAGGGAGCCTGTCACTTCTTTGTGTTTACTCAGTTCCATAAGTTCCCAAATTCAGTCAGCTCCCCTGACACCCAGTTTCAGGGGTCCCTCATGTCCCCTTCTCCTTTGGCCACTCCAGTCTTTACTCCCTTTCTGTACAAATTATCTCATCCCCTCATCTGCCTCTACTTCTCTGAGCCATCCGTCATGCCCGTCAGCACAGCTGGCCCCAGAGTGACACAGAGGGAGGTGGCATGGCTGGCAGCGGAGGGCAAAGGGAGCAGAAAATGCCAAACCTCATGATTTTTGTCCCCGTCACAATTACACCAGTAGACAGACACTATGGCTGTGCTCCTGAGGAAGGCAGAGGTGACACTAGGACAGCCGGTGCTGCATGTCCACCCACCAACCCTGTCACACCTACATGCTGCCTCTGCCACCACATTCACACGGTTACAGCAATGGGCTGCCAGCCCTGGGGACACTTCACGGCCAGTGCCCATCAGCCTTCAGGGTTCTCAACAATGGGAGAATCCATTGCCACACTCTAAGATTCTATCATGTGGAGGTGTCACCACCACTTCCCTACAAAGTCCACACTGATGGGAGCCTGTCAACTCTCCCAGATGGCCTAGGGCCAACAGCCAACAGTGACGAGGGACATCCGATGCCACAGCTCCCACAGCGGGGCGCGCGCCAGCATCCCAGCAGGGATATGAAAACCCGGTGGCTGGGCCCAGTCAGAGGTTCTGATTCAGCAGGCTGGGGGAGGAAGGAAGGGCGAGAATGTGCCTTTCTAGCAGGTCCCCAGGTCATGCTGATGCTGCTGGTGGGGACCACATTTGGGGCGCCTCTGCCCTGCTGTGTCACAAAGCCTTCACTTCATAGATGAGAACGGGGAGGCCCTCCAAGGAGAGGCATGCCGGAGCCGGCTCAAACTCTAGACATTCTCTAACAAGAGTGAGAGGTTCAATAAAACAGAAGGAAGGAAGGAAGGAAGGAAGGAAGGAAGGAAGGAAGGAAGGAAGGCAGGCAGGCAGGAAGGCATCAAGTAGATGACCTTAAAAAAATGAGAAAAAGCACAAAAGAGCTCCTTAAAGTCTGAGTGCGTGGAGGGATCCATGGCTGGAGAAACTTCTGTGGCTGCAACTGGTCCATGATCTCAGTTCTGAGACTCACTGGTGAGCTAGCTGCCTTCCTGCAGGTGTGCCCACAGCAACTCAGCCAGCGTAACTGATGGCCGGATCCTGCAGACTCCCGGAGCTCACCGGCCTCAAACCCACAAGCAGCAGTCTGCAGTAAGGGACATGGAACCCCCCAAGAAAAGGTCTCAAGGGGACAGGGTCGGAGGTCAAGGGCCTTTTAAGTTGGGGTAACAATTTGACAATTGAGACACCTACCGCGATGACGTATTTCCCAGACTAGTCATTGTAAAAACAGTGCAAGTGAGACACAGAAGTCTTGAGTTCTTGTCCTGACTTTACAACTAACTGGCATCTTAGGCGAGGCGCCTGGACTGGGGGACGTCGGATTTTGTTAAACAGGCGAGGTGGGTTGATGATTTCTCAGGGATTTTTCACATTCTGTTCCCTCATTCTACTTCCCCGTTTGCTTTCCTTGCTATGCCGCCCACTCCTCGCCCCCTGTGAGTAGAAGGGTTGAAGAAACACCCACAGCTCTGCATCTAGTTTGTAGACAAGAAGCAGCGTAACCGAGCAGGTATTCCTGACAGGTGTAAAGGTCCCCGACCAGCCTCAGCACCTGGAAGGCTTTCTTTCTCCTCAGCTTTGGGTCCACTGGTCTGACACGTGACCTGCCATGGAGTGTGGTTTACATTCATCGGCCCCTTAGGAGATGCTGCCTTCCTCCCCATGGCTCTCCTGACACCTGCCTCTCCTGGTCCCCTCTTTCCTCACCACGGGCACCACAGCCCTCACTCACACATGTCAGGACGCTCTCCACTCCCCCAAACGCAGTTGTCAGGGAGACCGTAAACAGGCAGGTGCCTGGGACTGCGGCCTGCCCTGTATGCCTGCTCCTCTCCCATCAGCACCGCCCCACCAGGCCTCTCCGGCTCCTACCCTAAGGCCCCTCAGGCCTGCTCCTCACCCCTTCTTCTCAGCACCAGCATCCACCTGGCTCTGCCCATTTTCCCATCTGGGCTCCCCTTGGTTCCTGCTGATTAGCAAGCTCCTTACATGCTGTTCCCCGATATTGCCAATGTCCCCCCAGTGTCGTCAGTCTGTGGAGGCTACCCAGGGTAGCCTGCGTTGGTCAGAAATTTTTAATTTTGATGTGATCAAATTCATTTGTTTTTTTGGTCTTATAATTTGTGCTCTTGAGTTGTTGTTTTTTTTTTTTAAATTAAATTAGTTTCAGGTGTACAACACAGAGCAATAGTTATACTTTTTACCCCTCAAAGTGACAATCCCCCTCCCCCAGTTCGCCACCCCACTTGCGCCCATATCATACATATCTATTACAATTCCCTTGACTCCCCTCCCACACTATACTCCACATCCCATGACTATCTATATATTCAGTTACAGTTGGCATACAATATTATACAACATCACCTTCAGGTGTACAGTGAGTGATCAAGCCTCTACTCCATCCATGAAGTGCTCTCCCTAACAAGACATGTGACCATCTGACACCCCACAAAATATTTACAACATTATTAATTATATTCCCCAAACTGTCTTTCATATCCCTGTGGCAATATTGTAGTTCCTTATTTATGCTGTCTAATCCCTTCCCCTTCTCCCTCATCCCCACCCCCCTCCCAAATAGCAACCATCAGTTTTTCCTCTATATTGAGACATTTTTACTTTTTTTTTTTGAGGGCAGTGTCACTGGCCCTCATATGTGGGACCCAAACCGGGGCAGCTGGCTTCCCAAGCCAGCGCTTAACCACCACGCCACTCGGCCGGCCCTTGAGATATTTTTAAACAAGCCCTTCCCACATCTATGCCTTCTTCAATTCACTTTATTGTTCTATCTTTCACATTTTAAATATATTTAACCTTGATATGTGGTGCTTGGTATGGAACTATACAGTTTTATTTTTCTCCGCATGGAAATTTCCCCTATACAGAGAGTTTCTATAGAGAAACCTTCCCTATTGATTTGTGGTTCCACCTGAGTATATAATAAGTTCCGGTTATTTGGAAGTCGGTCTATTCTGTGCCATGGGTCCACTTTTCTATATCTGCCTCCAGGTCACACTTTTTAATCACTCTAGATTTGTGGTATGCCTTAGATCTGTCCACGGAACTTTATATACTGACAGCTATATTTTTAAAGAGATTATTTAATAACTTTATCTCACTACACAGAAGGCAATGTGACAATCCCAATGTACACATACTCCACTATAAAATGGTTACTTCCTGTTTTTTGTTGAGTGCCAATCATTATTGATATGCTATGAAGGAGGGGAAAAACATTATAAATTAATAAATGACAGATTCATTCATTCAACGAATATTGATTAAGCACCGACTGAATGTTGGCTGGCATCCTTCTAAAGGCTGGGATACAGCAGTAAACCAAAGCCAAAACCCAAATCCGGCCTCTGTGGAGCCTGCATTTGAATGAGGAAGCCAGGAAATCATTTCAGCCACCGTCCCTCCCCCAGTCCGCTCTCCAAGGAGTGTCTGCTCCCTTCAGAGCCCCTGGGAAGAGCCTGCTGTGGCTTCCTGAGTGAATGTTTCATGAGAAGAGAGACCATCTTAACTTGCAAATTTAAAAAAAAGTTATTGTTTTTCCTAGGGTTTATAGGCAACCCAGATACATGAATTAACGTACCCAAGATGTAATTTAAACATAAAAGTCAGTGTATTTAGGTTAAGTGAAATACAGGTGACTACTTCCACCTCCAGAGTTTAGTCATTGTTCTGATCTTGGATAAAGCTCGGTAAAAATGAAGAATAAAATACTGCTTCTGTAAATCTTTAAAATGATGAAATCTAGTGGTGGTAGCGACTCAATTTATTTGGGACTTGTTACGTGATATGCACAGACTTTTCTGTAGGAAATTTCTCAGCGATGGCCAAGAAATGTTTTATACATAAAACAATGAGCTACACGGCTTAGTTTCAGGGCATATAAAGTGTCTATAAATATTATACTGAAGTAACACTATTTTACTGTCACATGACCTCCATGTACCATCAGTGTAATTATCTTTCATTTATCTACAACTTTTACATGAAATCATAAAAAGGTATGATGATGCTCATAGATAGGAAGAATTAATATAGTTAAAATGTCCATACTGCTTAAGGCAATACATAGATTCAAAGCAATTCTTATAAACTACCAATGACATTTTTCACAGAATTAGAACATATAATTCTAAAATTTATATGGAACCATAAAAAAACCCCGAATAGCCTCAGCAATCTTGAGAAATAAGAACAAAGTGGGGGAGGCATCACACTACCTGACATCAAATCATACTACAAGGCTACAGTAATCAAAATGTATGGTACTGGCATAAAAACATACACACAGATCAGTGGAACAGAATAGACAGCCCAGAAATAAATCCACTCATATACGGTCATTTCATCTATGACAATGGAAACAAGGATTTACATTGGAGTAAAGATAGTCTATTTAATAAATGGTGCTGGGAAAATTGGACTGACACATGCAAAAAAATGAAACTGGACCACCTCCTTACGCCATACACAAGAACGAATTCAAAATGGATTAAAGACTTAAATGTAAGACCTGAAACCATAAAACTCCTTGAAGAAAATATACAGAGTACATTTGTATACATTACTCTGAGCAATATTTTTACTGATATATCCCCGCAGGCAAAGGAAGGAAAAGAAAAAATGAACATATGGGATTATATCAAACTTAAAAGTTTTTTCACAGCAAAGGAAACCATCAATAAAACAAAAAGACATCCTACTGAATGGGAGAAGATATTCGCCAGTGATACATCTGATAAGGGTTTAATATCCAAAATTTATAAAAAATTCATTAAATTCAACACGAAAAAAACAAACAACCCAATTAAAAGATGGGCAGAGGAAATGAAGAGACATTTATCTAAAGAAGACATACAGGTGGCCAACAGGCATATGAAAAAATGTTCAGCCTCACTGATCATTAGGGAAATGTAAATAAAAACCACAATGAGATACCACCTCACTCTGGTCAGAATGGCTATCATCAATAAATCAAAACACAACAAGTGCTGGCAGGGCTGTGGGAAAAGGGGACCCTGCTGCATTGTTGGTAGGATTGTAGACTGGTGCAGCCACTATGGAAGTGAGTATGGAGGTATCTCAAAAAACTGGAACTGGAACTACCTTTTGACCCAGCAATTCCACTCCTAGGTATTTATCCTGAAAAACCCAAGACGCTAATTCAAAAAAATATATGCATCCCTATATTCATTGCAGCACTATTTACAATAGCCAAGACTTGGAAACAATTGAAATGCCCATCGGTAGACAACTGGATTAAGAATCTGTGGTATATTTACATGCTGGAGTATTACTCCGCTATAAAGAAGAATGAAATCGTACCATTTGCAACGATATGGGTGGACCTAGAGACTATTATGTTAAGTGAAATAAGTCAGTCGGAGAAAGACAAATTCCATATGATCTCACTTATTTGTGGAATCTTAAGAACTGAATAAATGAGCAATGTAAACAGAAACAGGCTCAGAGATATAGAGGAAAAACTGACGGTTGCTAGACAGGAGCGGGGTGGGGATGAGGGAGAACGGGAGGGGATTAGACAGCACAAATTGGTAACTACAGGATTGCCATGGGGATACAAAAGACAGTTTGGGAATATAATCAATAATGTAAAGATTTTGTAGGGAGTCAGATGGGCACTTGTCTTGTTAGGGAGACCATATCATGGACCGTGTAGATGCCTGACCACTGCCCTGTACACCTGAAGCTGAAGCTGAATAATATTGAAGCTGAATAATATTGAATGTCAACTATAATTTTATTTTATTTTATTTTTATTTTTTTATTTTTTTTAAGATTTTATTGGGGAATTGGCGGAGGGGAACAGCATTGGGGAATCGGGGAAGGGGAACAGACAAGTTGCTGTCTTTTTGTTCTTCAGTTTAGTTGCGGAGGATGTTGCTTCACCGTTGGTATCGTCATTGCGCTCTTCCCGGATGAGGCAGATCGGTCGCTGGCCTCTGGATGTCGCTCACTGCGGCTATTGGCAGCTCACGCTGGCTGCCAGCTGCTCACGCTGGCTGCCAGCCACTCACTGTAGCCTACGGCAGCCCACTGCAGCAGGGGCTGCAGCCCACACCATCACCGGGGCTCGCACAGCGCAGCTCCAGGTGGGGCTGTTGTTAACTGTAGAGGGCAGTGTCACTGGCCCTCATGTGGGATCCGAACCGGGGCCGCTGGCATCCCAAAACCAGCGCTTAACCAATGCGCCACTCGGCTGGCCCTATAATTTTACACACACACACACACACACACACACACACACACAGTCACAGAATGTGGAGTACAGCACAGGGAATAGAGTCCATGGAATTATAACAGTTACTCAGAGTGGGAATAGATTGGGGGAGGGGAGTTATCACTTTGTGAGGGGTGTAAATGTCTAATTATTACATTGTTTTGTACACCTGAAACTAATTTAAAAAATATTAAAAAATAAAACAAATAAAAATAAAATCAGTATGATAATCCTCAACCTCACCTTTGCTTACTTATGCCAATATTCACACTAGAAGTAAACATTCCTGAAGAAATTTGACGTCATGAAAATTCAATCCTGCTGCAGCTCATCTGATCTGTGGGAATAAGTAGCTTCAGGAGCCTTCACATCTTACATGTTTTTTGTTATTTTTTCAAGATTTTTTTTTTTTTTTTAGTTGGGAAATCGGGGAAGGGGAACAGACAAGTTTCCGCCCTTTTGTTCCTCAGTCTAGGTGTGGAGGACGTAGCTTCACTGGCCTATGTTGGTATCATCATTGCGCTCTTCCCGGGTGAGGCAGTCGCTTACCAGCCATTGGACGGCTGCTCACGGAGACATCTTACATGTTTTTTAATGGATTGACTCATTAAAATGAATCAGAAAATCAGAAATGCAGTCACAGTTACTTTTCTCACAGGGTCCTTACAGGCACTTACCATCTCTTTAATACAAAAATGTTACATGGACTGTTTCCGACCCAAAACCTCCAGGCCTGGGCACTGCTGAGGCTGTCGGGCTCTCAGCCTCCCACAGTGGAGGGGTCCCCAAGGAATCCCAGTGTCAAGTCTCTCCCTGGCCTCTGAGTGCCCTTTTGGCTGAGCAAGAGGGATCAGTGGACAGGCCTGTCTGCCTACTTTCAAGGGTAAAGCTTTACTGGAGCGGGGCAGTCCAAGGCAAATGAAAATAATAACAGTTGAAATCTACTAATCCACACAACCAATAATCATGTTCTGGAAAAGGAGACAGCAGTTCAGAGTGGCCCAAACCACGGGGCCATGTAGCAGCAAACTCCAGATCAGGACTGGTATTTTTGAATTTGCAGGCTGGAAATGTCCTGTCTCTAAGCCATGCTGCTCAGGGTGCTGGGATAAAAACATGTCTTTCCACATCAGACTTCGGAATCCTTAAGTAGAACTGTAGAAAACAATCATTTGTGCAATGTCATTTTCCTTTTATTTCTTCCCCATTCACAAAACATTTCTTGAAAATGGAGTATTTTAAGCTTCTTACTGTCCCTAACAAACTGATGGCTCAGATTCCCCAGCGAACACGCCAGCGAGTGACGCACCCCCTTTTTCAGCTCGGTGACTGGGAGGCCCCAGAAAGATAGGGGACCCCAGTGCACTTGCCTCCCCGAGGACACTGGGTGCAGCTGGCTCCCTCTCGTAAAGCCATCCTGTCCCTCAGCTGGCAGAGCCCCACCTGGCACACAGGCTCCTTTTCTTTTCCACATGTGCCACCAGAGCCCCACAGTTGAGGTCACAGTGTTTTTGTTTTGTTTTGTTTTGTTTTTTCAGGACAGTGTCACTGGCCCTCATATGTGGGACCCGAACCGGGGCTGCTGGCTTCCCAAGCCAGCGCTTAACCACCATGCCACTCAGCCGGCTCGAGGTCACAGTGTTTTAATTGTCACTTGGGAGGCCGGCTGTCGGAGGTCTGTCGCCCTGTTCCCAGGCAGGTTCTGTGACAGCAGTAAGTCCCATATGCCCATCTTGAGTGCAGTAATCTCACGCAGCTGACCTATTAGGACCAGGCTCACCTGGCCAGGCTGTGACCAGGGCAACAGGCCATGGAGACTACATCCCTAAGGAGATCCTTTAAGAAGTGTACGGAGGAGGACCGGCCGAGTGGGGCGGTGGTTAAGCGCTGGCTTGGGAAGCCAGAGGCCCCGGTTCGGTCCCACATGTGAGGGCCAGTGACACTGCCCTCAAAAAAAAAGAAGTGTGCGGAGGGAGCAGGGGTCTCCACCCAGAGTGGCATAAGCCAATGCACACACCTGCCTCAGAAACCCTAAGCCTCCCCACGGTTGTGGAACTAAGCGATGACAGCGGGTGACAAGGGGGTCATCCTTGGTGGAAGGGAAGACGGAAACTCCCCTAGCCGACAATGATGTGGAGTGTCACAGGGCTGGGACACACACCCCGTCTCCCTCCAAGTGCAGTGAACTAATTTCATCTCCTTAAATCCCGGCGCCTTGCTGTGCTGCTCACTCCCAAGCCCCACAGGACGGCTTCCCCACTCTCGTAGGGCTGGCCCTTTCTTCACATGAAGTTGCACAAACGTAACTTCAAGAGGTAAAAGTGGGGATGCAGAGTGGGGCGGTGGGAGGAGGCTGCCCTTTCTGTCCCCCACTCCTCACAAGGGGTGTTGGGGACCCACCCTTATATGCAACCTCCCAGGCACACTCTCACGGGGCTCCTAGTTTTAGGGTTTATGGGAAACACTCAGACCCCACCCTGATGCTCTGAGTGGCACTCTCCCTCCAAAGCTCAGGGAGGGTGCCCCCCCCCCCCCCCGCCACCCCCCGGCTCTGCCTGGCCCACCTCCTTCCCTTCCACCCCCTGGACAGAAAGGACATCAGGATGTCACGCTCCCAGGGTCATTTGTGCTCCATCCTCCATGGTCCTCCCTTCCACTTCACATCAGTTCTCGCTGGTGTGGTGGGTGAATGAGGGGCTCTGTCAGCATCCCGGGATGGGACTGGGGTGGGGGGAGGCGCTGTCACGGCAAGGGCTCTGAGAACACTGTCCCCAGGCTGGGTGTCACCTGCTGACACACCCACCACAAGGGACGGATGCATGCTGTGTCAACCCAACCTGCCCAAAGGTCAGCCCTATATCTGCAGAGATGGCTTAGGTCCAAACACTGACAAGCTATTTCCGCTGAGCTCTAGAACTGCTCACCAAATGCACACAGTGATTGCTAAAGGAATAATGGGGTGAGAAATATCCACCATCCGTGTCAGGAGGCCTGGGGAAAAGACGGCCATCAGAAAGAGGCTGTGTGTGTGGGCTCCTTGGCCAGTGGGCACCCTGCCCCCGGAACTCCCAGAAACTGCCCAGGAGCCACTCTTGACCTTTCCTCCCGCTGAACTGGGCAGAGGGAGGAAGCTTCGCACGCAAGACCACCCAAGAGAAATGGGGGCCACAATCAGCCTGAAGGAAGGACAGCCCCACAGAGACCCCGCCAGGCCTGAGGCTGCCCTGAGTAGGAGGGTTAAGCCTGGCTTTGCACGAACTGGAAAGACCAGGCAAGTGCAGGCTGGGAGCCAGGGAGAGCGGACAGCTTAGCGACGAACCTGCACTGACAGCCCGGCACACAGGACAGTCCTGGACTCTCCTTCTTCGCCCCTGGGCCCAGCGGCCCCCTGGATGCCCCGACGCCAGCCCGCCCTGCAGGGCCTGTGGGAGGATGGGCTTGACGTGGGCGCTGAGCTGGCGTCTGGTCAGCGGTGCTCAGCCCGCATGCATGTCCCCTGCTCTCCCTTCTCTCCTGAATGGGCAGTGATAACTGTCCCTGACCAAACAGCACATGGCCTGAGAACGTGGCAGTGTGACCTCCAGAGGGAAGCCTGTGACTGACCCAGAGGTCCCCTGAAGAGAGGCACATGCAGGAAGTAACAGAGTTACATTTGGCAAAACCCACGTCCTGATGACATCACATTTGGCCCCTTAACAGACATGCACAAAGGAGGATGAGACTCAGGGGCAGGAAGAGGAGGCGTGGTCTCCTCTAAGGGACAGCTTGGGGTCCCTCCAAAGCGCCCGCCTCCAAAATGCATAAGACTCAACAACAAATATCTACATTTAATTAACAAACACAAACCAATTAAAATACCCGCTCAGCTACCAAGCTAGGGAAGAGACCAGAGTAAGATGGACATTTCCGAGCCTCGGTAGCTTCCTGAAACTGCCTTAACGTCACATCATTTAAAACATATTTTAAGAACGTTTCTATACGGCAATATAGCAACATACAGTTTGGAGATTTGGACATTTGCCACAAGTCCAGGAATTGCATTCTGACTAATCTACTCGTACGGGGATCATGGCTGCCAAGTCGGGAACGGCTTCATACAAAACTATGGTGGGCTTCCTGTCCCTAAACCCCTTCCAGGTGCATTCTGTGCAGACAACTACGACCACTGTCCACTGCTCCACGTCCAGGTAAGATTTTTTTCTGGTGTTACCACGGTTTTCTGAGTCTCATTCAATCCCAGCGGCACGTGGCTTGTTTGTAATGATCGTGCGTCTCCAGGCAGACTCTGCCCAGCCTTTCACAATGTGCCTCTCAGGAGTTCAAAGAAACACCAGTGGGTGACTGAGCAGAGGTTTTCTTGGGAGTCAGTAAGTCTCTTAATTCTCTCAGCAACGCCTGTCAGAAGAAACCATCCAAGCTGACCTCTTAAATCCACTGGCAAATGAATCAAAGCTCAATTTAGTCTGTTTAATATATTGTATCAGGCCTTCGAGGCTTCTGGGATGAAAAGGACCTATTCAAATGTTTACTGAAACCCCAGCTTTCCCTTCAGCCTCTGCTGGGGGGCCTGGTGAGGAGCTGTGCCCCCACAGAGCACCCACAGTGACCACTGCAGCCCGGGGTTCAAAGGCTGCTAACCCACCTGCCTCTCCATCCATACCTGCGCCTATGCCTCTTGTCCTGTGGTCATGTAGACAAAGCAGTTCCTCTCATTAAAAAGAGAGAATGTATCAAAATTTATAATCAATAAAGTGGCCACAGAGCATTAAGCAATCCAGTATAAATATCAAACCAGGAGGAGCGAGTTTCCCCCTGGAAGGCCTGGCAGCCACCCTCACCCAGCCCCTGGGAAGCCAGTTGTGCTCAGGTGGTCTGCCACCTGCGACATCAAGACGACAGGGGTCCACGGGGTACGTGGGCAGCAGCGCTCGGCATCTCAGGGATGGGGGCTCACCAAATGCAGGGGGGCTCTGGCCACGTGCGCCACCCAACCCCAAGTTTCCCTCTCTCACTTGAAAACATTAGTAAGACTCTGGGTCATTTCGATTTGATTCAATTTGATTCAAGTGTCCTTTATTTGTCAGCTCCTATGTGCTAGGCAATGTGCGAGCCTTTTTATATTTTATTTTATTTTATTTTATTTTATTATTTTTGAGGGCAGTGTCACTGGCCCTCATATGTGGGACCCGAACCGGGGCCACTGGCCTCCCAAGTCAGCACCCAACCACCACGCCATTCGGCCAGCCCTATGTGCGAGCCTTTTTATAGCATTGCCACATTTAATCCCCATACGGGCTTGGTGGGGTGAGTAACACCATCCCCATGTTGCAGGTGCAATCATCTCAGAGACACGGGGGCGCGTGCCCACAGAGCTACGGTTCAGGTCCCCCACCACTGGCTCCTGGGACCTTCACTGCTACCACCCTAGACACACGGTCTGGCAGGAAACGAGTGTGCATGCACATGCACACACATGCACGCACATGCACACTCACACACATGCACACATACATACTCACATTTGCACACATGTACACACTCAAACACATGCGCGTGTGCACACACGAACACACACATGAACACATGAACACACATGCACACACATGTGCACACACATACACACTCAAACATACTCACATGTGTACACATGCACACACTCAAACACATGCACGCACACACTCACACACTCACGCACATGCACACGCAGGCATCTGTGAAAGGGTGTGTAGCTCTGTGTTAGTTGCTGTGATGTGCTCCAAGTCATTAGGTTTATGAATGTGCTCTAATTCTAAGTTCCTGTTACTAAGTTCTGACTTTTTCTACTGTTTTCCTGACTGTTTTCCAAATGGCACTCTGATCTGGCCCAAGACATGCAGCAAAAAGCATGGAGAAATATTCCCAATCTCTCATCTGGGCCTAAAGTGACTAGGGGGCTGACAGGGAAAAGCCGCAGATCCAGGTTTGACAGGCTTCTAGAGAGAGCACTGGAAAGGCCCACAGGGTGAGGTCGTGAGACAGGCAGGCTGCTGGGCTCAGTGCGGTCACCCGCCCGCCTGAGATGGCTTAAATGTGAGCAGAGCCCGTGGGAGCAGAGCCCAGCCTCCCAGGGATGAGCGTGCTACATTTGATTAAACGCTTCCATTCTCATAGAAGTAACGATGGGTCTAAAATCACAGAGCAAAAAAACAAGCAAATAGCAACAACAAGAAACAACGCACCTGAGAGAGTGACCGGAACCTCCCAGGATGTTGGCCATCTCACGGGTCTGTCACTTCACCTTCCCAAGAATTTAGAGGGAACCACCCAGTTCAGCGAGCCTCTGTTACCACGAGGCTGTTTTTATTTAATGATCCAGAGAGCGGCCCTGACTATACTTGTCATTTTTTAAATCCAAGGTATTTTCTTAATTAACAAGACGTGTCATTTTCATTTGTCTGTTGAAGCAGTTGACACCTCAAAGCATGTAGTACTTTTAGGCAGAGAAGAGGTTGGCTAAGGTCTGAAAAGCCTAAGCGCCCAAGGTGATGGGAATAGGGGGTGGGGCTTGTGGGCGGGGTTTAAATCATGAGGGTGGAGCCTCATAATAGGATTAGTGTTATCACAGAAGATGCCCCAGGGAGGACACAGAAATAGGCAGTGTGCACGCTGGGGTGGCCCTTACCAGACACCACATCTGTTGGTGCCCCGATCTGGGCCTTCCAGCGTCCAGAACTGTGAAAAGGAAATGTCTGGTGTTTATAAGCTGCCCCAGTTAAGGGGTTCTGTTATAGAGGCCCGAACCGACTAAGGCAGGATCAGAAGAGACAGAATCCAACCAACTATTTTGTTCCACAGCCGAGCCAGTAAATGCTTAAATCTGATGGGGAAAAAAAATTTATAACAAAAATAACTCAAATATGCTTTACAAGATTTCTATGAGAATGTAACTTGAGAATTGCCAAACCATCAGCCAGGAGCAAGGATGAATTTTCAAAGCAAAACCATCTTTTTATTGAGCCAAACTGCCTCTCAGCGCTGTGAGCCCCAAGGTGAAGTGAAATACTGTCAAACGCCGACAAGGATACCCTCGCATTTTCCCAACACATGTCCCATTCAGACGAAAGCTTCCAACAGCCTGAGCTCAATCGCTTCTCGGAAAATGACGCTTTGGAAACAGAACAGGCGCCTCACCCAGCGGTCCAGCATGGCTTTGGCCGTGAGTCTTTCTGGCTGCACCTCCTTTGTGCTGGGTCCTACCCAGAAGCAGCCTGGGTCTCTGTCCATGGTTACCTAGGCCCTCGCCTGCTGCTTCTGCTGTCAAAGCATCACCTGCCTTGTGAGACACACGCGAGGACAACACTGCCTCTAATTCCTGCTCTCGTCGGCTCGGATGCCCTGGCCTGGGGCCTTGCCAGACTCTGCACACAGGGTCACCCACTCCGGGGGGACAGTGAGTGAAAGAATGAGCACACCCCTCCCTGCACCTCACAACGACAGGGCAGGCACTGACCCCGCTCCAGGACCCCAAGGGCTGGCTGAGCTGAGGCCTGCTCCTTTTTACAATGTTTAATTGTGCCTGGCATCCGGCCTTTGCTTTTCAAACGCTTTGCACAATTGACCAAAGTGGAGCTGGACTGCAAAGCCAAGCCAACGGCACTCCAAGGGACTGAGATGTGCATGGGGAGTGGGAAAGGACAGAGGCAGAAGACGGGGGGAACGATGGAGGGCGTGCTGAGTGTCTGTGTCCCCAACATCTGTTCCACAAGTTGGAGCCCCAAACTGACTCCACGCTGTCCCAAACTTCATTTTCTGTTCTCGTTTCGGGTGTGACTCTTCCTGAGAAACACTGGGGAGCATCCCTGTAATACAACCGAGTACACTTTTTGCCACTGGCCAGTCTGAGGTTCGGCTCTTACGAAGTAAAGCATATCCTGTGAAGGAGACTACAGGCCCACCCCCTCCTGCCTCACCATCAGAACCTGGTTTCGGTGCCGGCGGTGGGGTAACGTTCGGAGCCTCAGTCCACGGGTCTTGCTTTGTGTAAGCCGATGGTGACAACATTGTCCCCTGCTTTCCCTGTGTCCTTTTAACAAGTGGTAGCCACGTGACCCAGTTCTGAAACCTAATGAAACCTAAGCAGAAACCCGCCTGGCAGATTTCCAGGAAATCTTTGCAGTTCTGATAAAAGGAAATCAGCAACAGCTGGCACTGACCCCTTTTCCTCCTGTGAACTAGGACGTAATGGCTAGTGCATCAGCAGTCATCTTGTGGCCAGGCAGTCAGGGGAATTACAGAGATGTCCCCTAGATGGGTGAAGCCGCTAAACTAAAGCTAGTAAACTCAGGACTCCCCCTTATGTATGAAAAGCAAGCCATTCTCACACCTGCACAGATTCCTCACTGACACACACATTGAGCCATTTTATTTGCACACACCAATAATTTAGTGGTAACGTCTAGAATCATTCCTTTCCTGTGTATAACCATTGTTTAATCTACTAAAGATTTTCACAGAGACTTCCTACCTGGACCCACTGACATCTTGTATTTCTCAGAGAAGAACACACACTTGGACAGGAAAAGTGATAAATGCAAGGGGCACCCAGCCAGGCCTTTCTAGGGCTTTCCATGGAATCACCCTCAGGAAGCCAGATTGCGAAGGGCAGAGCGGCTCACCAGGTGGCAGGGGAAGGGAGGGCATTCTGGGAGGCAGGGAGGGTGTCCCGCCAAACATGGCGTGCTGGCCTGACCTTGAGCTCACCTTGGGAGGGCCGCTGGGAAGTGATTAAGGCTAAATGAGGTCTTAAGGGTGAGGCCCTAATTTGCCGAGACTAGTGTCCTTATAAAGAGAGGGAGACACTGGTTTCTCTCCCCATGCCTGCACAGAGGGGAGGCCATGTGGAGGCATGGCAAGAAGGCTGCCGTCTGCAAGCCAAGGAGGGACGCCTCACCAGAAGCCAACTTGCCGACACCTTGATATTGGCCTTCCAGCCTCCAAAAGTGAGAAAATAAATGTCTGTTGTTGAAGCCCCCGTGTGTGGAGTTCCGCTACAGGGCCTGAGCTGACTAAGACAGCGGCCACTGAGTTCTGCTACCATGAACTATGTGTGATAGGGCCCTGGACGCAGCTCTGGGGCTGGCACTCCAGGGACCAACACTGCCCCTTGTGGAACTGCTCATGGATGCCAGTCACTCTCAGCTCTGTGGTGACAGCCAGCTCAGCCGTCTGTGCCCAGGGGACTCTGAACCCAGCAGGGAAGGCGGGGTGTCCTCTGATGAGAAAGCCCCAACCCAGTCAGGCCCATCGCTGCTGCCCGTGGACAGAGCAGGCAGGGCCCGAGGGCTCCCATGGGGGCAAAGACGGGAGAACTGAAACCCATTACACTCCGATAGGGCCCCGCAGAGGGGACACTGTCTAACCTGTCTCCATCCCTACCATCAGCAATTTCATTACATTCGGTGGAAAAGATCAGTGTTTCAGGCTGCAGCCAGGCAGCAGGTTTGGAAGGGCGGACAGAGTGAGGGGCGTTTGGGAAAAGAAACTATGGGGACCTTTCGACTGACTGACATGTATGTGGGGTGACATGTACGTGTGTGTGTGTCTGTGTGTATCTGTGTGTGTGCGCGTGTCTGTGTGTGTCTGTGCGTGTCTGTGTGTGTCGGTGTGTGTCTGTGTGTCTGTGTGTGTGTGTCTGTGTGTGTGTCTGTGTCTGTGTGTGTCTGTGCGTGTCTGTGTGTGTGTCTGTGTGTGTCTGTGTGTCTGTGTGTGTCTGTGTGTGTGTCTGTGTGTGCACATGTGCACGTGTGGGTCAGAGGGAGAAGACAGAGACCGAGCAGCGGGGATGACAAGACTCTCCACACTGACGAAAGTGTGCTACAAGCTACACCAAATCGGAAAGGCCGAACTTGGTGGCCCATCTGTCCTCACAACAGTGGCTGCACTGTCCTCCCTGCGCAGCAGGACACTGGGACAGCGAGGCCAGCCTTCCCCCGCCCCCCAGCAGGGCTGACACTGGCCCCGCCCCTGAGCAGGGCTGACACTGGCCCCGCCCCCGCGCAGGGCTGACACAGGCCCGCCCCCCCACCCCACCCCCCCGCGCAGGGCTGACACTGGCCCCGCCTCTGAGCAGGGCTGACACTGGCCCCGCCCCCGAGCCCGGCTGACACTGGCCCCGCCCCTGAGCAGGGCTGACACTGGCCCCGCCCCCGAGCAGGGCTGACACTGGCCCCGCCCCCGCGCAGGGCTGACACAGGCCCGCACCCCCCCCCCCCCCCCCCCCCCGCGCAGGGCTGACACTGGCCCCGCCCCTGAGCAGGGCTGACACTGGCCCCGCCCCCGAGCCGGGCTGACACTGGCCCCGCCCCCGAGCAGGGCTGACACTAGCCCCGCCCCCCAGCAGGGCTGACACTGCCCAGCCCGTCCAGGGCCTGACGTTCTCCTGGACTGAGGCCGCATGCTCCTTTCCGGCCAGCCTTCAGGGCTGCACATGGGCACCAGTGCCCACTCATCCATCCGCTCGCTCACTCATCCATTCATGCTGACCACAAGCCTTACCACATGCCGGGGACAGCGGCCATTTGGGCACACACACCTGCCCAGTGCCAGCATCCCAGCAGGGGAGAGACAGCCACAAAACAAACAGACAGAAACTCTGAGAAGAGTGGCCGCAGCGAACACACACTCCAGGTGCAGACAGGCGGGGAGCAGAGGACTTGAACACAGGGCAGGGCGGGGGAGGACTCGAGGACCAGCCCAGAGAGGCGGCTGAGACTCAGCGGCGAGCAGCACGGCGCCCTGGCCCACCCCAGGGGCATGTCCTGCCTACGAGGCAGGAGGCTCATGTGGACCAGGCTCTGGAGGGGCAGAGACAACACAGCCTATTTTCGCCTGGTCAGCAAGAGGAGGTGGCCTGCTGTGTCCCTGTGATGGGATGAGAAGCGCTGTCCTGTCTCCAGGAGCTGGTGGGAGACGTGGCCGGTGACCAGGATCCTCAGGTGTGTGTGGCTACCGTCTCACAGTGCTAGGGAGGCACAAGGGCCCTGATGACAGCTGAGGACCAGGACACAGGTGACCCAGGGCTGTGAGTGATGCTGGCAGGTGTCCTCAGAGAAACGGGGCAGTAGGGCCCTGCCTCCAGGACTCCCGGCGGGTGAGGAACTACAGTTGACCCTTGAACAACGTGGGAGTCAGGGGCACCAGCCCCCCACACGGTCAATAACCCACACACAACTTTTGACTCCCCAAAACTGAACTACTAATAGCCTGCTGTTGACTGGAAGCCTCACCAATCATATAAATAACTGATTAATGCATATTTTGGTCTTTCTGTTTGTTTGTTTTTAAGATTTTTTTAATTGGAAAATTGGGGGAGGGGAACAGCGTTGGGGAATTGGGGAAGGGAAACAGACAAGTTGCTGTCCTTTTGTTCTTCAGTCTAGTTGTGGAGGACGTTGCTTCACTGGCCCATGTTGGTGTCATCATTGCGCTCCTCCCGGCTGAGGCAGCTCGGTTGCCGGCCTCTGGATGGTTGCTCACCGCGGCTATTGGCAGATCACGCTGGCTGCCGGCCACTCACTGTAGCCTATGGCAGCCCACTGCAGCAGGGGCTACAGCCTACACCGTTGCCGGGGCTCACACAGCCCAGCTCCAGGTGGAGCTATTGTTAGCTGTAGAGGGCATTGTCACTGGCCCTCATATGTGGGATCTGAACCGGGGCTGCTGGCATCCCAAACCCAGCTCTTAACCAATGTGCCACTCGGCTAGCCCGATTAATGCGTATTTTGTATATGTATTGTATACTGTGTAAGCTAGAGAAAATATTACTAAGAAATTGCAAGAAGAGAAAATACACTCACAATATTGTACTGCCTTTATCAATACCATAAGTGTACGTCACTTGTTTTAGGCTGCACAGCATCTCTGCGAGTTTTATCAAACAGTCGATTGGAAAACCTCTGCATGTACGCGGACCCGCACAGTTCCTACCAGTGTTGTTCGAAGGTCCACTGCGAAGGGCTGGTCAGCGGCGTGCAGAGCCCCGCCGGTCCCCCAGGCAGGTCCCGGGTGGAGGTGTAGCCTGGATCCGGCCCGCTGTGTCATGGGCATGCCGCAGTCCAGGGGGGCCTGGGGCACCCCCCTGCCGGCACTGATTCAGTGTGGTCCCACTTCCCTTCCCACCCTGCATGGGGACCAGGGGGCATCACTGCCCCGGGCTGCCACCTCAGCCTCTTGGGGGAAACCCTGAAACACACGTGAACCTCGCTTTGGGAGAGAGTATCATGTAGAGAAACCAGAAGTGGGTTTTGTTCACAAATCTCATCAAAGCTAAGGCTTGAGAGGCTCACGCCATAAGGGCTTCTGTGGGGACTCCCTTTATGACTGGAGGCTTCCCGGCACCAGGTAATGAGACAGGCCACCCCTATTTTGTCTGCACATCACTGGGACCGCCTGCCATCGTCACCAGGCTCTTCCATCGGCTGCTCTCCAATCTGCCACACTGAGCCCCGAAGAAAGCGACGTGTAGGCTGCAGGCAAACGCAGAGGAGCCCCGGAACCTTCCCCAGGTTGGGGTGCAGGGGGGCTGCTCTGGCACTTGCTGTGATGCTTATGGTAAGGCTCAGGTGAGGTGGAGTTAGAGCCCAGACAGGTGAGACAGCGGTGGGAACAGGACCACTCAAGGAGGGGTGATGACGGGTCTCTTCATGAAGGTGGGGGTGTGGGAGCGATCATGACCCCGGAATGAGGGCAGGGAAGCAGGGGAGAGCTGGGTGGATGAGATGGGCCAAAAGACATGGGAGCAGGGCAGTGGCCTCAGGAAAGAGGGGAGCAGGTGAGTGGGCACCCCATCGCTCTGGCTGGGCTCACCCCGTCCAAACCCGAGGGAAAGCCAGAGGGTGCGGAGCCCGCAGGGGAAGCCCGTGGGGGCACTGGGGGAGGAGAGGTGGGCCTGCATCCGGAAGGGCAAACACAGGCCCTGGACCCAGGCTCAGGTGGCAAGCCCCCCCTCCTCCCCATGGCCAGCAACGTGCCCTGTGAGCCCCAGAGCATGCACTTGTCCTGTACCCACAGAGCCCTGGCCACCCCCCAGCCTGTAAGCCACAAGAAGGCTTCACATGCAGCTCAGCAGGATGGACGTTCACCTGCGACTGGGACCTCCCGCAGTCTGCCCGCCCACCGGGGTGCAGAGCTCAGCCCTGGGGCCCAGACACGCCCAGGACCCAGGGAGCTCTTCTCCCCTGACCATGACGGCACTGCAACTGCGATGCTTCTCATGACAGGCCATCAAAGCACACCCTGGTAAGATGCAGACGAGCGAGCTGGGCTCAGGGCGCTGAGGGGTCTGCCCGGGAGGTACAGCCCAGGCAGCGGCTCCAGCTGCAGGGGCCGTGCCAGTCCTGCCTCTCAGGGTACACAAGGCAGCCTCCCTTCCATAAGCCGGAGCAGACACGGACCGGAAGAGACACCCTGACGAGGCACTCATGGGGGAAAGGAGGCAGGTAAGGTGCTAGGGCTGCCCTAGCAGGTGTCAGGAAGGACCAGTGGACGCCCGCCGCCCCTCCGGAGGCCTGGGCAAGCAGGGGTCCTGCCCGGGGAGCAGCCGAGGCCACGGCAGGGCCACGCGCGGGCTGCCAGGCAGGGTGCAGCTCCTGGGGACTGGGTTCGAGGCCGGGGTACCTGGGGACTCAGAGCAGGAGGGAAAGGACCTGACTCCCAGCATCCCAGGCTCTCTGGCAGCAGACAAGAGCGGGAAGTCAGGACGGGAGGCCGACTCAGGATGGGCTCTGCTGCTAAGGGGACGGGCCTTGGTGAGGGCCTGGATGGCAGAGGGGCCACCGCCACCCAGGGCCAACGCAGCACCATGAGATGTGATGGGACAGGGAGGCCTGGGGACAGGGTGTGTGTGGTGCATGGGGACATGTGTATGTGACATGTGCATGAGTGGGGGGTATATGTGTACAGGAGCATGCTTGTGCATGGTATGCACATATGTGGTGTGTGTGCCGTGAGCCCATGTGTTTTCTGATCCTTTTGGGGAGACAGGAAATGAGAACGCGGTGTTCACATGTGAAGTGTGACTGTTGGTGGGCAGCTGGGTGAGCCACCCTGCGGCTGGGGGGATGGTGGGCGCAGGGGAGCACTCAGCCCACAGTGTCATCGAAGCCCATGGCACTAGTGAGGAGAGGGCCCAGCCCTGCTGTGCGGCCACCGCCACGTGGGGGAGGGGAGAGGAGTGGCCTCTTGGCTAGGGTGGGAGGAGGGTGGGACCAAGGGGCCCCGAGCCTGGGCAGCGGGAGGTGTGCCCACTCCAGCCAGAGCCGCCAGGTGGCCGGAGGATGCAGTCCCTGCTGACTTGCTCTCCCAGCCTCGCCAGGGGCGGAGGAGGCGCTGGCCTAGTCCTGGTCCTTCCCTGGGCTCCCAGCCCAGGGCTGACAGCTGACTCATCTGGGGAGTGTCAACAGGGGCGCTCAGGGTGGGACCGCAGCTTCCGTACTGTTTAAGCCTCCCTGAATCACCAGACCCAGTGTCCCATTCCACCGGAAAGTTCCTACTGATGCGGCCCCGAGAGGCCCATCTGTGCCGTGACACTCCCTGGAGACCCTGTGCCCACGACACTGTCCTGTGGAAATCAGGCAGTTCCAGTGTCAAATGACCAAGGGCAAGTCCATCAGCGACCGTGAGGTAATCTGAATGAGAAAGGGCCTCATTCACAACTGCCCTTGCTGGAGGAGAGAAGCAGCAGCCTCCGGAGAGATTTCATGTGACGATTAATAACAGCTCCCCAGGAAGCGCAAGCCCTGCAGCCACTTCCTGGACCAGTGACAGGAGCGTCATCTCTCTGTCTCTCGCACCTGGACAAGTTCCAGAAGAACGGCCTCAGAGGCGTCGCGATCCCTCGCCCCATCACGGAAAGGAAAGGCACCCCTGAGGTAGGACGGTCTGACTTGCCGCCCTAGAGCCCCCTCCCCTGCTCTCTCGCCCTGCTGTCTCCCATGGTGTCACCCTTTGGTGTGTCACCCTGTGGGTGACCAGCTGCAAATGTGAAGCTGACCCGCCCCTGTGTGGCGAGCTTTGCGAGTCTGAGCTGCAGCCTCCCCACAGATGACGAGGCGCAGCTGTGTCCGTGGCTCAGGCCCCTGATCCCCAGGGCGCCACCTCGGTGGACTCCTCCCTTGGTCCTCAACATGCAAGTGACAGCCTCCTCTAAAGGGCAAGAGCTTAGCTGTCGCTTCTAAAGGGCTCAAAGCTTCTCTCTGCAGACACAGATGTGAGGTCTTGACACATCGCGAGGGCCCCTTGGGACCCCACGCCCAGGCCCCTGAGGCCAGGATCTTCCCCGGCCACTTCCAGAACCCAACCCAAAACAGAGCGATGGCAGAAGCAAGACATGGGATGCAGCGCCTTTCAAATTTCAGGGAGTGACGATGGCACGGAGCGTGTTCTCAGTGCAGCTCCCCAGGCCCCATGCAAGAGAGTCCCACCACCGCACAGGTGCCGTGGGGGCCGGGGCCGGGGAAGCCGGGTCCCTGCCACACTGACACTGGTGCACAGTTCGTCACCCAGCAGAGCTGGCCTTGTAACAGTGGGAGCTCATTAAATGGTTACTTTACAAAGATTAGACAAGGAAGTGGCTGTGGAACAGCGCGTATCCTATCTAGTGATTTCCTGGGTGACACAACATGCAGCTTTCAGCCATGAACTGTCATAGTCACCAACATCCAGCAAACTCCGCATTTCACATATGGACTTCCCCATAAACACTGGGCCTCAGATGTGTGTGGGGCTGGGGTAAAAGAGGATCTTCTCCAGTCAAATAAACCTGAGGATTCCACTGAGGAACCATTTTCTTCACTGCAGGCCTTCTCAGAGCCTTGGATACGCTCATGGACAGCATGCATCTCCAAGGACAGACGAGAGAGAGTATATGACGTCTCCCAAACTTACTGGATTCCGGGACCTCATTTTATTTTCTGGCGGGACCTATTTCGGCATCATGAAACTTAAATGGGAGATCTCCGGCTTCACCATCTCCCAGAGCTTTCTCTGGGGAGATGTTCAAATACCGCTGTCAATACAGCGGTCCTGGAATATCCACGCCCACTTCCTGCCTCCGTAGTCGAGAGGCTTCCTTCTTGTTTTGTTGAGCCGGCCTGAAAAGTGGCCTTAAGTAGGAAAGCTGCAAAGCACTCAGAGGCATCCGCCTCGATCCTGAGACAGGCCTCATCTGATAACAGCTTGCAGAGAAAAGATGAAAAAGAGCCTAATTCCAGCCAGCACCCTGGTGGCTGAGACCCACCATGTGTATTTCTTGCTGAGACCCACCATGTGTATTTCTTGCTCAGTCGCCATGGTCACCTCGGGCTGTGCTGCCACGAACCCCCACTGTGGGCTGCAGGCTGATGGGACAGACCTTCCCCCAACCCCCCCAGCTCCTCTCACGCAGAAGGCAGAAGAGCTCACAGCCTGGAGATGACATACATCGCTCCCTCTCAGCTCACGGGGCCCAATCAGCCGCTGGGACCACCCTGCCACCAGAGGCCCTGCCAGGTGCCGCCAATACGGGACGCTGGCCAGAAGAATGCCAGCAGGGCTGTGGGGGGCCACGCTGCTGACGCGTCCCGACTTCAGCAGCACTGCCATGTAAAGATGGGCCCTGACATTTATGAAAATGGCACTTTATAAATGATGCTGAGCTCCACCCCCGTTTACTGAGCGGATGAGCTGTGAGGGGACATGCAGTGGCCAAGTTCTTGTAACCCAACCTTTGGGTGACCAGGGCTGGCTGCAAAGGAGGCAGCTGGCCTTCCTCAGCATGTGTCCCCGGTCCCTTAGCAGGGGCGGGAACAGGAACGCCCAGCCCCTCCCCGCCTCCAGGTCCTGGGATGCCCAGTCCAAGCAGTGTGGACCTGCCCCTCCTGACGCCCTCTGCCAGGAGCTTTGGGAAGCTGCGCAGGTGGGAACACCCAGTTTTAGCAGGTGAAGCAACATGTCTGAGCAGAGGGCTCCCAGCACACCCACGCTGCTGCTGGGACCAGGGCCCCTGTCAGCTCCGCGGCCCCAAATGTGTGTGACCCTTCACATCTGTCGTCCATCTAATCATCACAGCCGTGGCTCAGGGTGATATGCCATCATCCTACGTTACAGAAGGACACACATCTACCCAGCAAGGAACCAGCTCAAGCTGCCTGGCTACATGTGTGTGAGTTTCCTGGGCATCCAGCACCTCTGGCCCCTCTGATGCTGGCCTTTGGCTAAGGCCCCTGAGGGGCAGGGACGTTCCCTGCGGGTCTGTTTTGAGAAGGGCCTCAGACTAGACCTGCCAATATTCT
Organism: Aselliscus stoliczkanus; assembly: GCA_033961575.1. Classification (NCBI taxonomy): domain Eukaryota; kingdom Metazoa; phylum Chordata; class Mammalia; order Chiroptera; family Hipposideridae; genus Aselliscus; species Aselliscus stoliczkanus. The sequence goes on from CM066741.1 coordinate 34,404,320, forward strand.
TTCCAGAATATTCCATTCTGGAAAGAGGACACCAGGATACGAGGACAGTGGGGACAGTCTGAGGTCCTCTCCCACCCAGAGAAGGGACTGGCATTCCTCAGGATGCCTGCATGCATCCTGGGAGAACAATGAACAGGAAGTGTCTGTCCCCAGGGGTGGGTAGCACCCCTCCACACCCACCCCCGTGCGCGTGCGTGCGCACACACACACACACACACACAAACGGACCAGGGTTTCACAGGAGAGAACTGTCCCATGTTTCCAGCCCCCGTGGCTTGTGCCTTTGCCCTATCTCCTCCTGGTGACAGTGACAGCGACTGGCGGGGTGGCACATGCTCCTGCCATCCTCTGGAAGGGGAGGTGCTCCCTGCCGAGGTCAGGACTCTGCTATAAGTGCTCCGCTCCCCTCCCACCTGGGTCAGAGGGTAACGGCTAGCGAGTGTGCCTTGGGCACGTGGAGTCATCGAATGCATCAACGGTGACACCAAGCCTTGGGGGATGGGCCCAGGTGACACGTGCCTTCCCAGCATGCTGTTCTTAGAATTCACAAAGAAGGTATTTTATTCTCTCCTGCTCGGGCCCAGAAAGAGAAGGAAAAACAGCCATCTGAAACACAAGTCAGATTTTTTTTTTTCCTTTAACAACAGATCCTATTATATTAAAGAAAATTATTTTTCAAACCAGAATCATGCATGACATACGTAGAAATGCTTGTTACTTGAAAAACTCCTTGAGTAAAGCCTTTGTTAAACAAACCATTATTGCCAGGATCTAATTTATATAAACTAGATTTGTAGCGGCCTTAAGTGCTTTTCTGTTAAAACAAGGCAGCATATAGGGAAATTGAAAAGATCAAAGTGACAAATGGCTGTTAGGCAGGTGCTGACTGGAGCACAGAGGTGGGTCCGCATGGAGTGGGGGGGAGGGGGGAGGGGGGAGGGGAGGGGCGGAGGGGGGAGCAGTGGCCAGCGGGTCCCCCACCCACCCGCTCTGAGGAATGGCACTTGCCACCTGAACAGCAAGAATGCGCCTGTCATGTGACAATACTTTAAACGAGCCGAGAGAATAAGCCCACAAAAAGAACTCCCCCAAACTGCCCTCTCTAGTTCAGCTCACAAGGACAACAAAATTGCAGAATTGCATTCTCAGAACTCAAATCGGAAGAAAAAAATAATAATAAAGTGATGGACGCAGCACTCAGCACGCTTCCGGCCAGAGGCTGAGGACATTCTGATTTCTATGAGCAGGGTCTCCCTGGGTCCCTGGCCTGGTGGGTTTCAGAGCCTTGCCTAGTTCAAGGTCACTCAGATGGTGGTCCACAGCTTTAGCCTCCAATTTACTATATTGTCTCCTCCTTGCGTTCATACCAGTCTGACTATTTCCCCATCCCCCACAGCTTATCACTGAGATTTTACTGAAAGCCTGGGGAGGTTTCTGTGTCCCTGGCCTGGTGGGTTTCAGAGCCTTGCCTAGTTCAAGGTCACTCAGATGGTGGTCCACAGCTTTAGCCTCCAATTTACTATATTGTCTCCTCCTTGCGTTCATACCAGTCTGACTATTTCCCCATCCCCCACAGCTTATCACTGAGATTTTACTGAAAGCCTGGGGAGGTTTCTGTTTCGTGGTTGATAAAACCACTGAATTCTAAGGAAGGCAGCTCCCCTTACACACATTAGAAGTCAGACACAAGATAATGTACATTTTAGGCACATTTTTCGGTTTTGTTGTGCTCTACCCAGAAGCTCAGTATAATTTCCAGATTCAAATGACTTCTGCACAGTGACTCTCTGCCGTGGGTCTTCCTTTTCCTGAGAGTTGAACACCCCACGGCTTTGGTTCCCCTGGGGGCACAGGGACAGGTCACGAAGGTGTGAACTGGCTCTAGACGGCAGGCTATACTCACAGGTTTCTGGTGCGTCCTGTCCACAGCTAAGATGATCACTGTCTTCTGAGGGGCGAGCAGAGGCCCAAAGCAGTGGAGCAGCCACCCCCACCCCAGCCACCCCCCACCTCAGCTGCAAAGGGGACTGCCCTGTCCTTCACCTGGGCTGCTGCCACCTGGCAAGCCGGCACCTGCCTTCTAATCCCTACACAGACACACACCATGGGGGCTGGCAGCAGCCTGACGCCAATATGGCAACACAGCGATTCTACATCTATAAATTTATCCTCAGAAAACAGAACCAGGAGCAAACAGAGGCGGGGTCGGCCGAGTGGCGCGGTGGTTAAGCGCTGGCTTGGGAAACCAGCGGCCCCGGTTCGGTCCCACATATGAGGGCCAGTGACACTGCCCTCAAAAAAATATAAACAAACAAACAAATAAATAAATAAATAAATAAATAAAGGAGCAAACAGAGGCATGGAGGCCAGAAGATGTTCACTGCTTTACAAAGAGAAAAATGGCATTTTCAACAGATGGATAGCATGACAGGCACTGGCATCGCTCCCGAGAGTGTTTGGCTTCCCTGCTTCCAGGTGACGGTGACAAGTGGCTTCCTGCCCCTGGGAATGAGGCCATGGCCTTGCTTTGGCTGATAAAGAGCAGGCAGAGGTGCCCTGTCATTTGTGGGCCTGAGGGTCACTGCACGACGCCCTACACTCTTACCCTCGGCCACCTGCCATGTCTTACACGGGGCTACTCCACTGGTCTGTGTCTCAGGGGCCTCTGCTGACGGACGATGGACACGGAACGGGAGAGACAAACTCCTGAAGGTACTCAGAGGTTGAAGCTGTTTGTTCTTAAAGTATAACAGAGCTTACAACGATTGATATAGAAATAGGCTCTATTTGTGGGCTGCCGCTGGAAAGATATTCATTTATGCAGGCCTGGACTGAGGGCCTGGATGGGAGGTCAGTGTTGCCGGAGGCTGGGGTGGGGGGTGATGGAAGGTTCCTTAAAACTCTTTCTAGTGAGTACCTGGAGGGCAACCCTGCACTTGGTAAGGCCTGGAGGACAGGCCCGTGTGGTCTTAGCTGGGCTTGGTAACGTGAGAAAGAGGGGAGCTTAGGAAAGAACTGGCTATGTGCCAGCGGTGAAGAAAGGAGACAGACAGAGTCCATAAATTTGGGAACTTACCCAGATGGAACATGAAGCAGCTTCTAAACTCCAAATAATAAGAGATTAAACCAAGGATAGAATTAGAGCCACAAAACTAAAATTTAAAGGTAAAGATCTAATGAAGGGTAGACCCCTTACTCTATTGTTATAAATCGTGGCTGGATTAAAAGTCCAGTGTTTTTTAGTTGGGCAAAATGACTTAAGGGGAAAAAAACACACAAACAAACCCTAAAAACTGAGGGCAAGGCACTTCTATGGCAGCCTGGTAGGCCCAAGAAGCTGCCGAGAAATTGAGTGCTAGAGAGATGTAAGTACTATTTTTGCAACCTGTCTGTAAGTCTAAAATTATCTGAAAACAAAAGGTAAAACAGACCCAAATGATGATAGAAATATGCATTTATGATCACACAAGGATATATAATAAGAGCTCAGGGCAAAAAAAAAAGAATATGACTAGTGTCATCCATATATACCCGTATAGCAAGAAATACATAAAATCTTTCCAGGTAGATACCAAGAGTGGTTATTTGGGAATATGGAATTTTGAGATTTCAATTTCTTTTCTTTTGTTTATTTACACAGTCTTTTTTTTAATTTAAAGTTGATCAACCATATATTATTTGATCACAAAACTTTTAATTTTCATATGTAATTCATGTTACTTACAGAGTATATATAAGCATACGTATTTTATATAGGTTACTTACATATGCTGTGATTATGAAAATATGGCCTCGGTATTTTGGCTCCGTGATTGTCCTCTAGGTGTAACATCTAGGTAGATACCTGCCATCTCTTTCTGCTCACAGCACATGTCATTCACACGGCAGAATCTGAAACCTAAGAGGCTGAGTAAGGCCCCTGCTCTGAGTGTCAGACGCAAAGGGTCATTAGAGAGAGCCCTGCCCTCAACCCATCTTGTATTGCGCTTCTGGTGGCAGCCCTGTAACACATAACACTGTCGCAAGCAACAACGGACAGGTAATGACAAAACAAAACAGAGGGAAGCCTGTGCCACTCTTCGTGCAGGCAGGCGGAGTGTATCAATTTAAGGTCCTCTCTATTCTCGGATTTCTCTTCAGATTCTGTGAGGTCAAGTTCATCCCCCGCCTGTGATGTTAGCTTTACTGTGGACGCTCAGTCTCATCATCCTTTCGAGGGTGGCGTGACATTGACAAGGCCATTAAGGACGGCTTGTGTGGTGTGCTGGCTCTCGATGAAATGATCCACACAAAGTTACTTATTTTCATCCTAATATCACTCGTTATCTTCACGCGTGGACCCCGCTGCTCTCTCTACTCAGGCCCCTGCCTTCCTGCTTTGCCAGGGACATGATATGTGGGTATCTGATACCCTGTTCTTACAACAGGACCCCACTCTGGGTCCAGGGGTTGCCTCTCCACAAACTGCACCAGGGTCCTTTCCTGGGAATTTGGAAGCAGGATATAAACGTTTTTATTTTTTTAATTTTTTAAAAAAATATTTTATTGGGAAATTGGGGGAGGGGAACAGCATTGGGTAACCAGGGAAGAGGGAACAGACAAGTTGCTGTCCTTTTGTTCTCCGTCTAGTTGTGGATGACATTGCTTCACTGGCCCATGTTGGTATCGTCATTGCGCTCTTCCTGGAAGAGGCAGATCAGTCGCCAGCCTCTGGATGGTCGCTCACCACGGCTATTGGCAGCTCACACTGGCTGCCAGCCACTTACACTGGCTGCCAGCCACTCACTGTAGCCTATGGCAGCCTACTGCAGCAGAGGCTGCAGCTATGCCGTCCTGGGGACTCACAGCAGCCCAGCTCCAGGTGGAGCTGTTGTTCACCATCTTAGCTGTAGAGGGCAGTGTCACTGGCCCTCATATATGGGACCCGAACTGGGGCCGCTGGCTTCCCAAGCCAGCGCTTAACCACTGCGCCACTCGGCCGGCCCTGAAAAAAAGGAATTCTTTATATGTTCTGGATAAGAGTCTTTCACCAGATATGACTTTGCAAATCTTTTCTTCCCTTTTGTGGGTTGACTTTTGCTTCCTTGAACATATTGTTTGTAACACAGATGTTTTTAATACTGACTGATGTGGTCCAATTTACCAACGTTGTTTTCTTTATTTGCTTGTATATAAAGAAGACGTGAGCAAAAATGGGTGAAAGCGTTGCTTTCCGAAGGGCACTGCCTCCCGGACCTGACAGAGAGCAGTTCAGCCTGAGTCCTCCTCAGATAACACAGACGAGGGTCTTGGCCATACATTCACTTTCTCTGATCGCCCATGTACCTTAGAACTGGAAACTTATTCACAGGGTCACGGGAGGGTGCCAGAATGCCCAACTGGCTGCTCACAGCCATCGTTAGCAGCCGGTCCCATGCTGGAAAATGTGGGTTTCACAGTGTTTCCAAAGGCTATCAACTTTAAAAATATTAAGCTTAAACATAAAAGCTGCTCATGGCATAAACTGTGATATGTCATTAACCTGACACCCTCAAAAAATTTCCTTATTTCCTTCCTTCCTTCTTTCACTTCCTCACTTGCTTACTTCCTCTCTCCCTTTTTCCCTCCCTCCCTCCCTTTTCCTTCCTCTCCCTCCCTCCTTTCCTCCTTCCCTTCCTCCCTCCCTCCCTCCCTCCCTCCTTCATGTCTTTATACATTCATTGAGCCTCTTCCACACAGTCCTAAAAGCTGGTTAGGTGAGCAAAAAAGACTAAGACACAGTGCAAGGCATGAAGAGCATAGTGGGGCTAGGATTCCGCAGCAGCCAGGCCATCTGCTGAGTGCCAGCAAAGCAGGGCACCAACACCAGGCCTTTGTGCTGTTTCGGGAACAGGTCCTTCCTGCTCGGGGCCCTGCAGCCTGCTCCCTGGCCTGGCTCCAGCTCAGCATCCGGGCCTCATCCAAGCATCTCCTCTCAGAGGCTTTCCTCAGCCACATCTCACCTCTGCTTCTGCATCACTTCACCTGCTTCGTTTCCATAGCAACACTCCTCACCTTTCCTGATGGGGGCTCACCAGGGGTTCCCAGTCCCGTGCACACTCAGCATTTGGGAAGCAGTGTTTTCAGTAAGGACAAAGAAAGGGAAGGATGGATGGGACAGCGAAACAGAAAGGGCCCCTGAAGTTCAGAGAAGTGTTTCTTCCCTGTGGGAGACAGCTGCCTAACAGACTGTTCTGAAGGTAACACAAGTACCTATTATGAGAGACCTGGAAGTTAGAGCCCTCTTTGTTGAAAACAGCATTTCCAGCTTAGCGACCCTGGACTGTGCTGCTAAGATTATATATATTTGGTGGCTTCTCCCTTCCCGATCCCGGGATTTCTGCTGCTGTAATTCACACAGATGGCCCATCTTCCTTAGTTTTGTATTTAAACACACTCGGGGTTCACCATCCCTCTTCTACCAAGCTCTGTACTTTTATTCACTTCTGTTTGGGCTGAATGTTGACATTCAGTAGTTTTAATCAAAACCCTTTATTCCAAAGGGCTCCCAGCGGCCACGCTCTCCGAGCTCTGGCTTCAGATTTGTGCATGCTGTTCCCATCTCTACCCAGGGCAGCTTGGCTAAATGGGGAGTTACTGGCACATCCATTGTTCCGCTCCGAATGGCTCAGTGCCCCCTCAGAAGGCACAGCTTGGCGGAGCCTGGCCCAACACCGTGCCACCCCACTGACGTCCCTTACCCTCTCTGCCTCATGCCAGATGGAGGGCACCAAGGAAATCAAGGAAGCCATGGGGACGCAGTGTCATTCACTCCTTTGTGCATGTGGTTCTGTTTTCCTCTCACCAACTTATCCCTCTTCCCCCATCCCCCCAGCCCACTTTTTAACCCTCTGTTCCTATTAGTTTAACATATAAGTGATGCCCTGAAGTATTTGTCCTTCTCTGTCTGGTTTATTTCAGGGAGCATAATGCCCTCCAGGTTCACCCATTGTCACAAAGGGCAGGACACAGCTGAATGTTCCATTGTGTGTGCGTGTGTGTGTGTGTGTGTGTGTGTGTGCGCCAGCTCTTCATTGTCCATTCACCTGTTGACAGACAGGTTGTTTCCATATTTTGGCTGCTGTGAGTAATGCTGCCATGAATATAGGGGTGCAGATACCTCTTCAAGACCCTATTTCCATTTCCTTGGATATATCCTAAGGTAGTCCTATTTTTAATTCTTTGAGGAATCTCCATCCTGTTTTCCATAATGGCTACACCAATTTGCAATCCCACCAACAGTGCACTGGGGTTCCCTTTTCTCCACAGCCTCACCAGCACTTGTTACCTTTAGTCTTGTTAAAATAGCCATCCTAATAGGTGTGAGGTGGTATCTCACTGTGATACCACTTCAGTGATTGGCATTTTGATTGGCATTTCCCTGATGATTTGGGACATTGGGCATCTTTTCATGTACCCGTTAGACACTGATCTGTTGTCTTTGGGAAAATGTGTATTCAGTTTCTTTGCCCATTTTTAATGTCTTTTTTTTTTTTTTTTTTTTTGCTATTGAGTTGTGTGTATTAAGTATTTTGGATATTAGCCCCTTAGCAGTTATATGATTTGCAAATATTTCCTCACATTCCGTAGGTTACTTTTATATTTCGATGGTGTCCTTTCTTGTGCAGAAACTTTTGTTGTGATGTGGTCCCACTTGTTTATTTTTACTTTTGTTGCCTTTGTTGTTGGTGTCAAATCAGAAAGAAAGAAAGAAAGAAAGAAAGAAAGAAAGAAAGAAAGAAAGAAAGAAAGAAAGAAAGAGAGAGAGAGAGAGAGAAAGAAAGAAAGAAAGAAAGAAAGAAAGAAAGAAAGAAAGAAAGAAAGAAAGAAAGAAAGAAAGAAATCATCGCCAAGACCAATGCCAAGGAGACTGCACCCCATGTTTTCTTCCAGGAGCTTTACAGCTTCAGGTCTTACATTTGAGACTTGAATCCATTTGGAGTTGATTATTGTGCATGGTCAACAGGGGGTCCAGGTTGGATCATTCCTTTATTTTTTGAGGGCAGTGTCACTGGGCCTCATATGTGGGACCCCGAACCCGGGCCACTGGCATCCCAAGCCAACACTTACCCACCGTGCCATTTGGTCGGCCCTGGGTCATTCCTTTTAACATTTACCTAAAAGCAACACTTCCTCTTGAATGGGTCAAGTATATACACAGGTTATCTTTTACTCTATACTTTTTTTCTCTTCTTTTCTAAAACTCTTTGTTAGCAAATCGAATCACAGTGATGCTTTAGTCCCTTCTGTGTAGTTTTCGTCCAGTCTGCCCACGCGACTGTTTCTTCCATGAGGCTTCCTACTGTGTGGCTCCTGAATTAGTCTTTGTGTCGGTGGTATCATTTTTACCTTTTTACTCTTCTGCTTTTCCCCCTGAATCCTACCAGTTCAGCCTTTGTTTTCTTCTGTCTTGCTCACTTCACTGAATCTTCCTTCTATTCCCAAACTCGGCTTTAGGGATTGTGTTGCCAGCATTTTCTTTGCGAGTCTGGGAACTTCCTTTTCTGATGTCTGGAGGTGCTCTCTGAGTGGCCCACCTGCTTCCTCAGTCTTTTGCTTGTTTCTTCTGATCTTCATTCATTTGCAGGTTTCTCTGTGTGCTAGTCCTTCTGTCATCCTTAGCTGTCTCTGAGTGACATCCGCTATTTGACCGAGGAATGGTGTGAAGTAAACAGGGGGATTAACCTGAGAGAGTAAGAGGCCTTGATCTAAACTTGTCTGGAATATTCTCCCCCATCTGTACTTTCTTCTGTCCTGGGACCCCGTCTCCTGGAGTTTGTGGATGTCACAGGTGGGGCTGCCTAGTGACAAAGCATTTATCGCCACACATCCTCTGTGTGGGAAGTTGATAGCACCCCAGTGTCTGACAAGGCCACATTGCCCTGCTCAGCACTGGATATTAGGGATGCTGCCTTATGGTTGGTCATGTAATATCTCCTGCCTCTGTGAACCCATGTGCCTTTTCTCCTATAGGAGACAATATATTTACTACACTTGTGACATGTTCCTGTGGTACCCCAATGAGCTAACTATGCAGCCAAAGACGGGTAAGATCTCCTAAAAGTGGGGAGACAACCCAAGCCAGGCGGTAGTTCCGTGGGGAACCCCTGAACTGAGATATTGGGGACTCAAGCCCCTTGGAAACTGAGGCACAGACCTCTGACAAACTCAGGCCAGAAAACTCAGGCCTGTGAGAAGCTGATGCATTTGCCTAAGGGCTCTGCTGTGAAAAGTCTCCTCAGAGGCCAAAGGTCTCCAGGCCATGAGAGTTCCAGGCAGCTTGCTGACCATGAGTTATGTTAACAGCCTTGTGTAAATTCCTCCGTTTGGTGCCTTGTTATAGCAACAGATACTGAAGCTTTAACTAAGAAACAGATATAACCCTCTGTAAGATAGAGTGGTGTGAGACCCTTTTAATTGCTAGGTTTTGTATTTACATAGTAATAAAACTTTAGATGCTTTTACCCTAAAACAAGGTAAAAGCTAGTCTTTTAGTAATAATTCAAGTATACTCCCTGAAAGTCTAACTGTTGGAATTTGGGATAATGACTAGGTAGTCATGGTAACCATTATTTAGGAGATATATAGAGACAAGTCTATCCTTAGCATAAGATAGTTATGATAAATATTCTTTAGGTGACAGGCAGAGACTGGGTCTGAGTCTCAGAGGTTATCACAGTGTAAAACAAGATAAATCCTTTAATGGAAGAGCAAGTCACAGTGCACCCTGGAAAGAGCACTTACAGGGGAGTAGAGGATTGTGTAAATCCTGAGAACTACAAACCACCGTTAATGATTTGTTGCAGTTTGCATCCTTGAAAATTCTCAATAAAAGCTATGCGCTGACCCTATTCGGGGCTCAGTCGTCTTTGGCTGAGTCCCTTGGTCTCGCTCCTATCTTTCTTTTGTCTCTTGTTTTTCCTTAATCTGCGTCGCCCCTCTCGTGTCCCACTCGCCCTTGCCACGCAGGACGTGACAACTGGCGCCTCAACGTGCGGCTCGAAGAGGGAAGGAAGACTTTGAATCTGGGTGAAAATTCAAGGCGCAGACCTCAGGGCAGGCCGGCACTCTACTTGGTAAGGAGTAGGGAATAGTCCTGAGGAATTGCCGGGGTATCCGGAAAATAACGTAACAAACTTTGTGTGAAAGTGTGTGATTGTGTGAGTGAATGCATATAGTTCCACGGCTTTTCGCTACGGAACTTGAGTGGGCTCTAATCTGCGGTTCCGTAATCTGTCGTAAGGCATAACGGCGACTGACTCGTTCACCTGTGCGGGGGCTTATACCGCAGCGCCTTAGCCAAGACAGACTTAGTCCCGCGAGGCGCGGCCAGACGAGCATCTGAATGAACAATTGAGTGAAAGTTTTCTTCTCTTTTTTTTCTTTTCTTAAAAACTAACATGGGAAATTCTGAGAGTCGATATAGATCGTATATTTGCCTCCTTAAGCAACTTTCTAAGAAGGGAGGGGTAAAAGTCTCAGAAAAGAAATTAGAGGAACTTTTAAAAGTTATTGAAACGCATTGCACTTGGTTTCCAGAGATAGGAACCATAGATCTAGACCAATGGGAGATGGTAGGTAAAGATATATCTGAAAAGCAACTTCAGGGAAAGAGATACCAGCTACAATTTGGGAGACTTGGAGATAGGTCCGGTCAGTTTTAGAACCTTTACACACAGACACGGAAGATGAAGAGGGGATAAAAATCGGGATTGTAACATCAATATTGAGTCATCAAAGGATGAAGGGAGAGAGGAGGAATCTGTGGAAGCACCCACGGTAATACCAAAAACATTATATCCCTCTTTGCAAAATCTGCTAACTCCTGATCATTTGCCTCCTCCTCCAACAACTAGAATGAAGGAGTGGGGTTATCTAAAAACCCACCAAAACTAAAACAACCAGTTTCTCCTGTTATATCGGTACCTCCACCTTATACACGAGGTCCATATTCATCAATGTCAGCCATAGAAAGGGCAATTCAACAGGCAAGGTTGGAAGGAGATTTGGATGCTTTAAATTTTCCAGTCATAATTAGGGAGCGTCTTGCACCCAATGATGAACACCCCAATGGTTTGCAGATATTAGAATACCAACCTTTTCCTTTTAAAATTCTTAAGGAACTCAAACAGGCAGTTACTCAATTTGGTCCGACTTCCCCCCTATACTATAGGACTAATTCGAGGTATTGCTGATGGAAACAGGATGATTCCAATAGATTGGAATGCTTTAGCTAAGTCCTGTCTTTCTCCGGCCCAATTTCTACAATTTAAATCTTGTGGATTGATGGTGCAGAAATTCAGAGTATAGGCAAAATCAGGCTGGAGGGATAGATATTACTAAGGATCAATTAGTAGGTGATGGAGATTGGATAAATACCGAACAGCAGGTTTTAATGACTCGTCAGGCCCAAGACCAGCTTAAAAGAATTTGTTTGATGGCTTGGGAGAAAGTAGAAGTGGAAGGAAAAGTTCCAACTTCCTTTCAAAATATATTTCAAGGACCCCAGGAGCCTTATTCAGAATTTATAGCTCGCTTGCAGGATACTATTAACAAACAGGTATCCAATGCTCAAGCCGCTGATATTATTTTACAAATCATAGCTTATGACAATGCTAATGAGGATTGTAAAAAGGCAATAGGAGCTCAAAAAGGAAAGACAGATGCAATGGGATACCTCCGCCTCTGTCAAGGAGTAGGAACTGAACAATATAAAGCTACAATGTTAGCTCAGGCAATTACAGGAATGACAAGAGGAAAAAAGTTTCCAGGTACTTGCTTTAATTGTGGAAAGCCTGGTCATACTAAAAGGGAATGCAGACAGAAAATTAAATATGTTTCTAATATGCTTAATGACTCTGCTCCTGCAGAATCAAAATCACCAGGGACATGCCCTCGGTGCAAAAAGGGGAGACACTGGGCATCAGACTGTAGATCATTCTATCATAAGGATGGAACACCCCTTCAGGGAAACAGGGAAGCGGGAGCCAGCCCCAGGCCCCGACAACAACAGGGGCATATCCGACATCAGCCACTCCTCAGAACTATCAGGCCGTACCTCCCCAAACTTTCAGTACAGCAATTAAGTTCAGGAACAGAAGGGAGTGCAGCAGTAGACGTTTGCACCACCCAAGATATTTTATTACTTCCCGGAGAAACGCCTCTCCGTGTACCTACAGGAATTTTTGGGCCAATTCCACCAAATACTGTCGGACTTATTCTTGGCCGGTCCAATTTAACTTCAAAAGGAGTCACAGTTCATACAGGGATTGTTGATTCTGATTATGAAGGGGAAATTCATATTATAATATCTTCAACTGTCCCCTGGTCAGCTAAAAAGGAGAACGGATTGCACAGTTACTTTTGCTTCCGTATGTTTCTCCAACACAAAAAGGAATCCAAAAACGAGGAATGGGTGGTTTTGGGAGTACAGGAAAAAGCAGGTATATTTTTAGTAGAAAAAATTTCAGATATTCGACCTATTTGCCAAATTGAAATTCAAGGAAAGAAATTTAAAGGTCTTATAGATACAGGAGCTGATGTTTCAATCATCAGTTCTCAACAATGGCCAAAAATTGGGAATTGCAAAATCCAGATATTAATATAGTAGGAGTGGGAAGAGCCTCAGGCTTACGTCAAAGTATTCAGATTTTACCATGTCTAGGACCAGAAGGACAACAAGGATTTTTACAACCTTATGTTGCTGACATCCCTGTTAATTTATGGGGAAGAGACCTGTTGACTCAGTGGAACGCAGAGGTCTGGATTCCACCAAATCAATATAGTCCCCAAAGTCAAAAAATTATGAGTCATATGGGATTCCAACCAGGAGAAGGTTTGGGAAAATTTAAGCAAGGTATAACTCAACCTCTCCAGCTCTCATCTCAGCAGGGAAAACTAGGAGTAGGTTATCAGACCAATCAAAATAACCCTGTTTTGTAGGGGCCACTGTCGAAGAGCTACGTGCTTCTTTGCCTCTTAAATGGAAAAATGACACCCCGATATGGATTGAACAGTGGCCCCTTCCTCAAGAAAAATTAGAGGCTTTAACAAAATTAGTACAGATCCAACTAGAACAGGACCATATAGAACCTTCTACTAGCCCTTGGAATTCTCCAGTTTTTGTCATTAAGAAAAAATCAGGCAAATGGAGAATGCTAACTGATCTTAGAGCGGTTAATGCTGTTATTGAACCTATGGGTGCACTTCAACCAGGGCTTCCACAACCATCTATGATTCCTAAGGATTGGCCTCTTATAGTTATTGATTTGCAGGATTGTTTTTATACGATTCCGCTACATCCTCATGATTGTCCTCGATTTTCATTCTCCATTCCATCTATTAACAATAAAGAACCTATTCAGAGATATCAATGGAAAGTACTACCGCAGGGAATGCTTAACAGCCCAACAATTTGTCAGTTTTATGTAGCTCGAGCCCTTACACCAGTAAGAACTAAATTTCTGATTGTTACATCATTCATTATATGGATGATATTCTCTGTGCTGCATCATCTATGAAACAACTAGCAGCTTGCCATGAATCACTTAAACTTCACCTGGACAAGGCAGGGCTATGTATAGCCCCGATAAAATTCAGACGACCACTCCAGTTAAATACTTAGGAACAATTGTTGATCGACAAACTATTAGACCACAAAAGGTTCAGATTAGAAAAGATCAGATTTCTACTTTAAATGATTTACAAAAATTGTTAGGCGATATCAATTGGCTACGTCCTACTTTGGGCATTCCTACATATGCTCTCAGCAATTTGTTTAGCCTCCTGCAGGGACCATCACAATTAAACAGCCCTCGTAAACTGACTCACAGGCAATTAAGGAACTAGAATTAGCAGAACAAAAGATACAGGAAGCTCAGATTCAGCGTATAGATCCCTATCAACCTTTGCAAGTTCTGGTTTTCTCCACACTGCACTCCCCGACAGCGGTTATAATACAACAAGAAAAACTGGTTGAATGGCTTTTCCTACCTAATCATTTTGTTAAAACATTGCCAACTTATGTTGAATTGATTTCTGAATTAATATCCAAAGCCCGCACTCGAGTCTTACACCTTAGTGGGCAGGAACCTAATCAAATTGTAGTTCCTTTTAAAAACAACAAATTTGTCATCTAAACATTCATAATGAATCTTGGCAAATTGCAATAGGAAATTTTTATGGAATCATTGATAATCATTACCCAAAGAATAAATTATTTCAATTTTTGCAAAAGACTAATTGGATTTTACCCAAAAAACTCCGACAGAACCGATTCCCCAAGGAATTACTGTCTTTACTGATGGATCTAATAATGGAAAAGCTGCCATCGTTAGTGAAAAAGAAAGTCAACTTATTCACACTAACTGTAATTCAGCACAAAGGCTGAACTGGTGGCAGTTTTAACTGCTTTGCAGACCTATTCTGAACCTCTAAATATTGTTTCTGATTCGGCTTATGTTGTGCACACGGCTCAAAACATTGAGACAGCGTCTCTCTCATTTAATTCTAATCAGTCTCTTCAGATTTTGTTTCATCAACTTCAGCAGGTTGTGAGAAATCGTCAACACCCATTTTTTATTACTCATATTCGTGCTCATACGACTCTCCCAGGTCCATTGACGCGTGGAAATGCTATTGCAGACTCTTTAGTAGGAAATGCTCAGATTGATGAGGCAACCCACTTTCACTCTTTAACCCATATCAATGCTAAAGGTTTACGATTTAAATTTCCCATTACTCATAAACAAGCTAGATATATAGTTCAAACTTGTCCTACTTGCCAAATTCTTAATGCTCCACAAGAATGTCCGGAGGGAACCAACCCTCGGGGCTTAACTCCTAATGATCTGTGGCAGATGGATGTAACTCACATCTCTTCTTTTGGAAAATTATCATTTGTACATGTCTCTGTTGATACTGCCTCAGGGTTTCTAGTAGCCACTGCTCAAACTGGTGAAACTGCAGCACATTCCTGTCGTCATCTTTTGACTTGTTTTTTCTATTATGGGCCTTCCAAAAAAGTTAAACGGACAATGGACCAGCTTAAACTAGCGCTAAGTTTGCAAACTTTAGTGCAACCTGGCAAATTAACCATAACACAGTCATAAATTAAAACACACAAGGACAGTCCATTGTCTAACGTGATAATAACACCTGAAAGAAACAAATGTTAAAACAAAAGGGGGAGATGAAAGGAACCACCTCAGGTGCAATTAGCAAAAGCCATGTTTACCTTAAATTTTTGAACTCCTCTGGCTCTGATCCACATTGTGGACGAACTGCATCAGAAAGGCATTTTAACACCAGTTCAAAGAAAATGCCGCCAATCCCCATATGGTGGAAAGACATTTTGACTAATCAGTGGAATTTAGGGACCTTGTTGACATGGGGACGAGGTTTTGCTTGTATTTCTCCAGGCAAAGAAGAACGTCCTCTGTGGGTGCCTAGCAGATGCATTAAACCTTATCATGAGCGACTCACCCAAGAAGGTCATCAAGAAGCCAAATTGGCCTAAGGTTGCAAGGTATGAAATGCCTCCCAGTGAGTTTACACTGGAGGCTACCTCAACTGAAGAAGAAATATATACACCTCCTGTAAGGGGAGATGTCTAAATTATCCCTACAATCTAGTAGGATGAGGACAGCGGTCCTACCCACTCCTGCTGTTTCAGCTGTTACGAAACACTAGGAATGTTCCTTTTCCTACCTGGACACAAATAAAAAACTTGATACAGGTAGCAGAACATCGTCTCCAGGAGGAAAGGCTGCCTAAGACAGAAAGGCAACCTGATGTTGTCCCTGATGGCTGTACTTACTATTGTAAGTTGCTTTCCTCCAGGAGCCATTGCTGATAATTTTACTTATTGGGCCTACATTCCAAATCCTCCATTATTAACTCCTGTCACATGGAATGATGATCCTCCTTTAATTTATCTTAATGACAGTTCATGGTTCCCTGGGCCTGAGGATCCCCGAGGACCCGAGTTTCCCGGGGAGGCAGGGAGACTCTTTACTTTACTTAATCATACAGCCCTTGGATATTTACATACTCCCATATTTATTGGTTCTATTCCACCATGTCTCTCTCTCTTGCAGAGCAAACGTGGGCCATTCCAACAGAGAAAGAAAATAATAAATTTAAATATTTATTTATGATTTCTATCAAATGATTTGTTACTCAGCAATTGAGCACTCATAGTTTCCCGCCTCCAATTCCTACATGCCCTCTATTAATCATTGGGACAGAAATCAATCCAGAATTCATTGGGAAGAATGTCGTGGAACTATAGATAGAATAATTATAAATAATACATTGGAAACAATTGTTGATTGGGGGACCTTTTGGTCCTGCTCTTCAAATTTGTAGGAATAAAGTATGTGCAGAACCACGACAACTAAAAATCAAATAATTGGTAACTTCTTTCAAATTATCGAACATCTTTTCAATATTTCTATTCTTTGGAAAGAAAGGTTTTAGCTCCACCTCAATTGAGAATGATTAGACCTATTAGGGGCCCTTTTCAAAGGACTCTGTGGAAAATTGCTCTAAGCATTGGACCTAATAAATTATGGAAAGGAAATCTTACTATCAATAATGGTTATACCTTCCGGTATGAAGAAACTGGACAAATTTATTTACAAGTTTGTATTAAAAATCCATTTGTGTTTTTAATAGGAAACTTTACCATTGATCAAGATTTAAAATTGGTTGAGTGTCCCCCTATGTCGTTTATTCACTTGTCTTAATTCCTCAATTCTTAATTATCCCCAAGATCAAATTATGATTTTGAGACGTAGAAAAGGATTGTGGATTCCTGTTCAAACCTCTAGGGTTTGGGAGGGTTCTCCAACAATTCATATTGTCCTCCAACTTCTCCATAAAATTTTACATCGGTCTAAAAGATTTATTGGCCTTTTAATAGCAGCAATTTTAGGAATTATAGCAATCACAACCACTGCTGCTGTCTCTGGAGTAGCTCTCCATCAAACAGTTCAAACTACTCAATTTGTGCAACAATGGCATGAAAATGCTAGTAAAACTTGGAACCAACAATTAAAGATTGATCAAGAAATTAGTATTCGTTTAGCTGATTTGGAAACTACTGTGGTTCAATTGGGAAATCAATTAGAAAGTCTCGGACTGTTATTAATTTAAAATGTGATTGGAATACCTCAACTTATTGTGTAACTCCTTTTTCATATAATCAGACACGTACCCCGTGGTCTGAGGTACGAGCTCATCTTTTTGGGTCATATGCCCAACCTCTCTGTGGATATCCAGCAATTACAACAAGAAGTAGACCAAATGTCATCTGCTAATTTGCAGCTCCTCCCTGGAGAGGATGCCCTGTCCGCTGCTGCGGAAGGATTATCTAATTTAAATCCATTCAATTGGATCAAAAGCCTCAGTGGAGGTTTCGCTGGTGCATTTGCATTGCTAATCATTCTTTTATTTCTGTTTTGCTTAGTCCTCCAGTGTGGCCAACAGCGCTCGGCGGGCCATAGATAAAGAAACTGCAAAATCCGTGTTTTTCCTTCTACAGCAACAGAAGGGGGCAATGTTGCCCTACAGCCGATTCCACGACAGCCCCCTCTGCATTAGCCTCTGAAGACAGAGCATTGGTTTTTGTGTCTGGTTCTGTGCCTACTCCCCGTCTTTATTAGATGATTTGCCCCTAATCTTTAGTAAGGACAGGCTAGCCAGAGAAGGGTAAGGACCTCCTTGAACGTAACCAACCTAAGACAGGGCTTGATCGCTAGAGGATCAAGTGCCTATGACGGGTAAGGTTACTATTTTACTGGAGGACACCCAAAACAGGCACTGTGACTCGCAGCCGCCTGGGGTCACAGGCGTGCTTTATGTATAATAAAGAAGGGGGATATGTGGGAAGTTTATAGCACCCCCGTGTCTGACAAGGCCACATTGCCCTGCTCAGCACTGGATATTAGGATGCTGCCTTATGGTTGGTCATGTAATATCTCCTGCCTCTGTGAACCCATGTGCCTTTTCTCCTATAGGAGACAATATATTTACTACACTTGTGACATGTTCCTGTGGTACCCCAATGAGCTAACTATGCAGCCAAAGACGGGTAAGATCTCCTAAAAGTGGGGAGACAACCCAAGCCAGGCGGTAGTTCCGTGGGGAACCCCTGAACTGAGATATTGGGGACTCAAGCCCCTTGGAAACTGAGGCACAGACCTCTGACAAACTCAGGCCAGAAAACTCAGGCCTGTGAGAAGCTGATGCATTTGCCTAAGGGCTCTGCTGTGAAAAGTCTCCTCAGAGGCCAAAGGTCTCCAGGCCATGAGAGTTCCAGGCAGCTTGCTGACCATGAGTTATGTTAACAGCCTTGTGTAAATTCCTCCGTTTGGTGCCTTGTTATAGCAACAGATACTGAAGCTTTAACTAAGAAACAGATATAACCCTCTGTAAGATAGAGTGGTGTGAGACCCTTTTAATTGCTAGGTTTTGTATTTACATAGTAATAAAACTTTAGATGCTTTTACCCTAAAACAAGGTAAAAGCTAGTCTTTTAGTAATAATTCAAGTATACTCCCTGAAAGTCTAACTGTTGGAATTTGGGATAATGACTAGGTAGTCATGGTAACCATTATTTAGGAGATATATAGAGACAAGTCTATCCTTAGCATAAGATAGTTATGATAAATATTCTTTAGGTGACAGGCAGAGACTGGGTCTGAGTCTCAGAGGTTATCACAGTGTAAAACAAGATAAATCCTTTAATGGAAGAGCAAGTCACAGTGCACCCTGGAAAGAGCACTTACAGGGGAGTAGAGGATTGTGTAAATCCTGAGAACTACAAACCACCGTTAATGATTTGTTGCAGTTTGCATCCTTGAAAATTCTCAATAAAAGCTATGCGCTGACCCTATTCGGGGCTCAGTCGTCTTTGGCTGAGTCCCTTGGTCTCGCTCCTATCTTTCTTTTGTCTCTTGTTTT
Organism: Aselliscus stoliczkanus; assembly: GCA_033961575.1. Classification (NCBI taxonomy): domain Eukaryota; kingdom Metazoa; phylum Chordata; class Mammalia; order Chiroptera; family Hipposideridae; genus Aselliscus; species Aselliscus stoliczkanus. Next base: position 34,423,304 of record CM066741.1, read on the forward strand.
TCCTTAATCTGCGTCGCCCCTCTCGTGTCCCACTCGCCCTTGCCACGCAGGACGTGACACCTCTGGATGCAGGTTGACCATCTCTGCCTCCCATATGTCCCTGTCCTTAGGCACCTTTGGCGGGTCCCTAAGCCAGGAGCCAGATCACGTACAGGACAAATGGAGGAGGGCATGGTCCCTTCTCCACCGCCAGGCCTCTGAACGTCCAGTGGCACTGAAATGGCTCCATCTCAGCAGAGAAAGTGCTTATTTACTTCTGCACTGAGGTCCCCAGTCACAGGACACGCTCAGTAAACATCTGTTGGATAAATCATTGCATCAACAAATGAACCAGAGGAAGAAAACCAGAGATGACCAGCGGAGAGTGGGTATGGCCCCCAGGCACTGCAAATAGTGACAGCGACAGGCAAGCCCACAGGTCAAGTCCAGGGGCAGGAAGCTGGCCTCCCGCCTCTCCAGCGGGTCCCAGGCCTGGGCCAGGGCCGCCTGATGTGTCTGCACTTCCGGTGGCTCCTGCAGATTCTCTGGCTCAGGCTTGGCCTGGTGCTGTCAATACAGTAAGGGTAGGCGTCCCACACTTGATGCCTCCTCCGTGCCAGCTTTGTTCTGGAAATTACACCCTGAGCAGATGAAGGGAGGTTGTTGTCATCTTCACTCTTGGTTTCATAGGCCTCTGACCTCTGCACTGCAGGTAACAGCTGCTTGGCATGGAGACCACCATGAAGGGATACGAGGACACGAGAAGTCAGGCTGTCACCAGAGACAAGCCAGGCATTCGTGGCTTCACCAGGTGTATGCACCTGACCCTGGGCCGGCAGGGAATGGAGCCCTCGGAGTCAGTCCATCTGTGTGGCCCCGTGCCCACGGGCCTGAGCGTGACCATGCCCCTTTGCAGGCTGCCCCCATTCGGTTATGATGGTCCCATCTCCGGCACAACCCAGAGACGGTGTCCTTTGACCCCCCAAATGACACGGCCCACGACTTGTCAGCCTGGTGGGACAGAAGCGCAGAATCAGAATCTAAGCAGACTTACAGAAATGGGGAAGGGCTGGTCCTTGATACCTGAGCTTGTGAGCTGAGATCCAGACACACTTCAGCTGGAACACTGGAAGCCTCCTCAAAGCCGCTGTTCAGGGCTCAGTCACCCCAGGAAGCCACTTCCTGTCCTTCTCTTCGTCCCCCCATGCCTACCACGCCCCTCGTCTGGGGCTCTCACCCTTCTTCTGGGTTAAAGGACACAGAGGTGTCCCGGGCATATCGGCGAGGCATGGACGGCTCTAGAGTAGACAGTCAGCCATCGCCTCCTCGGCTTACTCAGGTCTGAGTGTCCACATCCCACCGTTGCCCCCTCTTGTTCAGACCTGCCGTGCTTTGTGTCTTAAATCAAAACCTTCAAGAAAACAAGAGCTGACTCTTTGAGTCTGTAAACACTTCCAGCAAATGATTTTAAATGTGCTGTTCATAAAGTGTGACAACTCCGAGCAGGGACTCCAATATGTGTTATCTATGGTCCTTGAGAAAATCCTGATAGAAGCAATTACTTTAACAACAAAAAAAATGAGATAGGTGCCAAATGAATTATGTGAGCCCTCGTATCTGAGTCACACACAAAAATGGGGGAAAAAAAATCCCCTGCCCTCTGAATATCTGCAATGCCAATGGAAGAGAATGGGAGAGATGGCAAATTATGAGGTGTGATCAAAAAATACGGTGAATATTTAAATTTTAAAAATCTATTACAGTAAGAGACACATTGACATTACCCCCCCTTAAAATACTCCCTGTCGCTTCGAACACACTTATCCCATTGTTCTTGCCACTTTCTGAAGCAGGTCTGGACGTCCTCTTTTGTGAGTGTCTTTAGTTGCACTGTCATGGCTGCCTCAGTGTCCTGAATCATTTTGATTTTGGAAAAGAGCCAGAAGTTGCACAGTGCCAGATCCAGTGAATAAGATGGATGAGGACACACCATCGTGTTTTAATTTGACAGAAATTGCCTTGCCAGAGGTGATGTGTGACATGGAGTGTTGGAGGGTACAATTAAAAACACTTATGAAAGAGGACTTCCAGAACAGATTCAGAAAGTGGCAAGAACGATGCGATGAGTGTGTTTGAAGCGAGGGGCAGTATTTTGAGGGGGATTAATGGCAATGTGTCTTTTGCTGTAATAATTTTTTTGTAACATTCATGGTATTTTTTGATCACACCTTGTACTGTTACAATGTTTTAGACCCTATGAAGTGCTTTCACATGGCTTGATGTAGATGTGCCTCACAATGACCTTGAGGGGTATTATTGGTTTTGCATATGCAAAAACTGAGGCTCAAAGAAGTAAACTTTAAAAGATTAGAGAATGCTGCAAAAAACACACACACACACAAAAAAACCAAGGTCAACACTGGAACTAAGTAGACTGTAGTGTAGTTCTCCTCTGCCCCAGAATCAAAAGGTGTCAGTAAAATCATTTCACCCTGTTGCTTCCCTGCTGACCTCCCAACCACACCACAGAGATGGGGTGAAGGTACACAAAGATGGGAGCCACTTCCAGAATCCAACAGGGAGATGAACTCACAGAGCATGACCAACGTGTGGCCCTGTGCCAGATGTTGCCATAGGTAATTCACAGCCATCACCATCACTCAGGGACACCAATGCTATTCTGTGCATAAGGAAAACAAGTGTGAGCAACACTGTTAGTATTATCTGTCTCACAATGGAGCAATGCCATGCAAATATGATGGACTGAGTGTTGGAATGTAGCAATCAAGGTGCAAAGATCAAGGTCCTGTGGTCCTGGCATAAAGACAGACAAATCGGTCACCAGAGACGGAATACAGAGCCGAGAAGCAGACCTTCACTTATAGGACCACTTGATTTTTGGCAGAGGTGCCATTACAATTCAGCATGGACAGGATGGCCTTTTCAACAAATGGTGCTAGAAAAACTGGGAAGCCATGTGGACAGCAATGAACCTCAACCCCTACCTCACCCCCTGCACAAAAATGAATTCAGGATGAACCCCAAACCTCAGTGTAAAAGCTAAATGATACAAGTTCAAGGAGAAATATATGCGTAAGAGAATGTCTTCATGGCTTAGGGTGGGCAATGGTTTTTTAGGACACAGAAAGCAATAACGATAAATGAAAAATGATAAGTATAATTATATACTTATATATATAAATTATATATATATATATATTCACAGGACGTGGAGTACAGCATAAGGAATACAATCAGTGGAGTTGTAACAACTTTATATGATGTCAGAGGGGTAATAGATTGGGGGAGGGTGTAAATGTCTAACTATTACATTGTTTTGCACACCTGAAACTAAGAAAAAACCAAAAAACAAAGAAGCAGAAAAAAAAACTAAAGTAAGCCAGAAAAAAAAAGAGAGATAAATTAACATAAAAGTTAAAAAAGTTTGCATATCAAAAATGTCACAAGTACAACTTAACAATGTAAAGACACACAACCATTGAAATTGACCAAGGGAATGCAAATTAAAACTCTGATGATATCCCACTACATGCCCACTGGAATGCTTCAAAGGCTACAAGGCTGATGACACCAAGTGTTGACAAGGACGTGGAGCAACCAGAACTCTCACTCATGCCTCTTGGGTGGGGGTATAAAATGGTCTGGTGGTCTTTCATAAACTCACTTTGTGACCCACAAATTGCATTCCTAGTTATTAACCTAAGAGAAAGAAAGCATCTGTCCACAAAAAGCCTTGTCTAAAAATGTTGAGAGCAGCCTGATTCGTGAGAGCCTTGAGCTGGGAACAGCCCAGCAGATCGGCAACAAGAAAATAGCCCAACAGCCCCTGGTGAAATGCCCAGGAGCAAGCCACTGACAGAACAACACCTGGGAGGGATCGCAGAAACATTATGATGAGCGGACATGAGTTCCTATTGCCTGATTCCTTGCATAGGAAGCTCTTGAAAAGGGCACGAGAGAACGTTCTGGCATGATGTTAATAATAATAATAATGTTCCATAACTTGATATGGGTGTGGGTTACACAGCTGCATGCGTCAAGGTTCATCTAAAAGTATGCTTAAAATCGATGCATTTCATTTTCCAAACAAAAGTTGGGCTGGTAGGCTGAGAGATCTGGCCCCTCAGGGGCACTTCCGGCACCCTGTCCCCTCCCTGGGGCACCCTCAGTCACACCGGCATGGGGTGACAGGGAGCTGGGGCAAACCTGTGCAGCATCAGGGTGCAGCAACCTAAGGCGGAACCTTCCAGAGGAATGAATGGGTGATGCCCCCATCCCCAGATGGGCACACATCCTCGATACTTTTTCAGAATTGTGGTAGAATTCACACAGCATAACATTCACCGTTTTAACCATTTTTCAGTGCACGGTTTCAGTGGCATTAGTGGCATTCACATTGTTGTGCCACCATCACCTCCATCCATCTCCAGAATTTTTTCATCTTCCCAAACTGAACTGTGTACCCGCGAAAAAACAAATCCCCATCTCCCCTCCCCCCGCCCCTGGCACCCACCATCCTGCTGTGTGTCTCTATGAATTGGACTATTCTAGGGACCTCGTGTGAGTGGAATCAGACAGGCTTTGTCCTGTTGTGACCGGCTGCTTTCATTTAGCCTGATGTCCTAAGGTCCTGCCACATGGTAGAATGTGTCGGAATGGCCTTCCTTTTTACAGTTAATATTCCATTTGATGTACAGACCACATTTTATTTAGCTCTTCATCTGTCAATGGACACTTGGGTCATTCCTACCTTTTGGCAACTGGGAATCATTCTGCTATGAATATGGGTGTACAGATATGTGTCAGAGTCCCTGCTTTGACTTTTTTGGGGAATAGACGTAGCAGAAGTTTTGCTAGATCATATGGTAGCTCTATCTTGAATTTTTTGAGGAACCTCCACACTGTATTCCATAGTGGCTGCACCATTTTATATTCCCACCAGCAGTGCACAAGGGTCCCCATTTTTCTACATCCTGGCCAACACTTGTTACTTTTTTTTTTATATAGTTGCCATCCTAATAGATGTGAGGTGACATCCTTAACACTTTTTAAAGAAGGAGGAAATTCTATGCTCCTTTCTCAGAGGAAAAATAAAGAGGGAACTGAGTTTCGTAGTTGGAAACTGAGGCAGAGAAGGCCCAGGGGATGAAAATAGGGGCCCTGTCCCCACAAAACGCCTGACTCTGCTGACCCCCTGCACATTTCGACACGGGGTTTAACCAACATACGGGTGATACAAGTGTGTGCATAATTCCTAGTTATTAGACTCCAAAGAGATTTCTTTATGTTTAAGTGTTAAAGCTAAGAAACTGAAAATATTTACAAAAGAAGCAATTTCTATTTGAAAATCTTCATTCAGGTTGAACAGCTGCGGAAACATCCCTCAAATTGTAATAGGGTTGCAGCAAATCTTTTCCTTCCTATTATAACATCAACATTGTCGGAAAATATTCAGTCTCAGCACTGAAAGGCCAATTCTTAGCAAATATGTATTTATGCAAATGAACCAATAAAACATATTTAAGTCAATACAAAAATGCTATATTTATAGTTTCTTGGGACTTTTAGAACCGGGCCGGATTGAAATATGCTCAGAATTCCAGAGTTATTAGCAGTTATCAAATTTCTCACTCCTGTGCTTTCAGTGAATAAAACAGCCCATCACAAAGACTATTTTGACCTGTGTTTTAAGGGCATTTAGTTGGAAATTGTAGAAATGTGAGAATCAATCACAAACTTTGGAATAGCGAGTTCAATTTTCACAAGGTAAGAAGAAAATGACCCGAGAAGCTGTCATTCTGCTTTGTTTTTTTAGGGGGGGGTGCGCTCCCCAACTCATCCCCATCCAGAGCCCCACAATCTTTGGGATCCTACAAACAAAACAGGAAGGCCACAGAAGGCCTCCATATTAGCTGCTGCTAAACTGGCTGTAATGTTTTTTTTTCTGAGGGTATTTGGCTCTTATATCTGTAATACTCTAGCTTTGTTTTCAGCAGAGTTGTAAATCTAATGGCCTCAAGTGCCCTAAAACCAGCCAAAAATATAAACACGAGTCAGGGGAACGGCCTTCCTCGGGCTGAAACACATGCTAACAGGTAGAAGCACAGTGTCCATAGCAAAGTGGCTCAAGGTCATTGTGGCTGTGCCAGCTGCCTGGAACAGAATGAAAGCAGGAGGGAACAGAGCAGGGGGCTCAGGGGACCAGCGCTGCTGCAAAGAGACAGACGCAGGCCTCCTCTTGCTGATACCTGAGACCTCCAGGTGGTGACAGGGAAGCTCTCTGACATCTTCTTCAGGCCAGTCATCTAATGCAGGCACCAAAGGTGTCAGAACGAAGCCTACCACAGGGATCATGAAAGTAAAGAACGCAATAGATAAACTCTGCTTCTACTTATATATCCGACCAGGAAGTATGTAAAAGATATTACGTGCCTCTAGTGTAGGGGCACCCAATTAGGCAGCATTCTGGGAGGGTAAAATTGCAAATAGGACTGTGTGGTGCAAATAGGTGCCAGTGTGGGGATGAGTAAGAATCTTTTCGGATAAGTAGATGCTGGGAAGTCGAATGACGTGAGATCATTCCAAACAGAAAGTGTGTGTGGGCTTTGGTGGCTCAGGGCACAGACTGGGGAGGAAAGTAACCCCTGCCCAGGGCTGGATCCCCTGCCACAGGCACCCGTCAAAGAGAAACGATTAAATATGACACAAGATCTGCCATCATGTTCACCTGCCAGGAGAAGGCAGATGTCTTAAACAAAACAACAGCAACAGAGTTTTTTGTTTGTTTGTTTGTTTTTGCAACAGAGTTTTGACATTCTCTGTAACTTCTTTTGTTTTTCCCTTGAATGAAAACAAGCAAGGTTCAAAATAGAGAAAAAAACATGGAAAAAAGCTAGGGTTGTCAGGTAAAATACAGTATGTCTGGTTACATTTGAATTTTAGATGAAGAACCAATGTTTTATATAAGTATGTCCCATGCAATATGTGGGACTAACTTACACTAAAACATCATCAGTGATTTATCTGAAATTCAAATTTAATGAGGCATCCCCTGTTTCTATTGCTACACCTGGCAGCTGTTACGGAAATACAAACTTGTCTGACCATCTTAAAACCCTCTCGGCTGGTCACCACATAGAATGGTGACACAGCATAGAAAGCAACACAGGCAAACGTGTTGCTGAGTTTGCACTGCAAACGGGAAGCCAGAGGCAGGCAGGGCTGGCCACCACCAACAAGAAATGCAGTCACTTTGTTTCAGCCATTTTTTTAAAAATTGTACTTTCTGCTTTGTTCTCCAAATGGCCCTATTTTTTTGGACCTAGATTTAAATATTACACATAAGGTGGCCAAGTCAATATTTAAAGCATTTTCCCTGTGATCACAACACTGTAAAACAAACAAAAAAAAATCATCCACTTTTTTTTCCCCCTGAAACTCAGCACTATTCTATTTTATTTTATTTATTTATTTCTTTATTTTGAGGGCAGTGTCACTGGCCCTCACATGTGGGACCGAACCGGGGCCACTGGCTTCCCAAGCCAGCGCTTAACCACCGCACCACTCGGCCAGCCCCAGCACTATTTTATAATTTGCCTGTAATCTAAGGCACATATTTCAGGCAAACTTCAAAGGTGATATTGGTGTTTCTGAAATGTTTAAATGTCCCTCAAATACAGAATTGTAGTACAGACATAGTCTTTCACAAGTCCCACTGGGATGGGTCATTTTAGCACTTGGAAGAGGGTACTCGCATAACTGAATCACTTTTCAGTTCTTGAACGTTTTCTTCTTTTGTACTTTTCATGAACTTACATCATTTTAGATTGAGAATATCTATACAAAATTTCCAGTGCAACATCTAACTCATGATTCCTTTCATTAAGATGCTCACTAAGAACAGTATTATCCCAACTCACTTTATGAGTCCAGAACTACTATGACACCAAAATCAGTCAAAGACAGTGCAAGAAAAGTACCAACATTCCTCAAGAAAAGTACCAACATCCTTCAAGAAAAGTATCAACATCCCTCATGAACAGAGACACAGCAAACCTTAACAAAATACAAGAAATAGACTCTACTAATATCTAAAAAGAATTATACACAGTGATCCAGTGGGCTTTATTCAAGCTGAGTTTGATATTCAAATATCAAGCTAAATATAACAGCCACATGATCATATCAATTGCCTCAGAGAAACATCTGATGAAATCCAACATACATTCGTACTAAATACACTCAGCAAACCGGAAATACAAGGGAACATTCTCAAACTCATTAAGGGCATCTATGAGAAATCTACAGCTACTATTACAACTAATGGCCAAAGATTGAATGCTTTCTCTGTAAGATCAGGGACAAGAAAGGAATCTCCTCTCACCGCTGCTATTCAACATAGTATCAGAAGTTCCAGCAAGGGCTATAAGGCATGAAAAGGAAATAAAAGGCATATCGATTGGGAAAGAAGACAAAGCTATTTACAGACAATGCAATAACCTACACAGAAAACCCTAAGGAATCTATAAGAAATCTCCTAGAATTAAGTGAATTCAGCAAGGTCATAGAATACAAAATCAATATACAAAAATCAACCCTGGGGCCGGCCAAGTGGCGCAGTGGTTAGACGCTGGCTTGGGAAGCCAGTGGCCCCGGTTCGGGTCCCATATATGAGGGCCAGTGACACTGCCCTAAAAAAAAAGCCAAAAAAAAAACAAACCAACCCTGTTTCTATATACTAATAATGCACACATGGAATTGAAATTGAAATTAAAACATAATATGACTTAAAATCAATCAAAATAAAATAAAATGCTTAGGTATAAACTGAACAAAACATTTATGGGACTTATGTATTGAAAATTATGAGAAGATGATGAAAGAAATCGAAGACCTAAACAAATGGAGAGATGTACCATTTTCTTGGGTTAGAAGACTCAACATAGTATAAAGATGTCAATTCTCTCCAAAAATCCTATTGAAATCCCAGCAAGACATTTTTGTAGAGATAGATAAGTTTATCCTACAATATTTATGGAAAGACAAAGGAACTGCAGAGAGGTAATGGTGAAAGGACAGACATGTAGATCAGTGGAACAGGATTAAGAAAACAAAACAGGGCCGGCCGAGTGGCGCAGTGGTTAAGAGCTGGTTTGGGGATGCCAGTGGCTCCGGTTCGGATCCCACATATGAGGGCCAGTGACACTGCCCTCTACAGCTAACAACAGCTCCACCCGGAGCTGGGCTGTGCGAGCCCCAGCGATGGTGTAGGCTGCAGCCCCTGCTGCAGTGGGCTGCCATAGGCTGCAGTGAGTGGCCGGCAGCCAGCGTGAGGGGCCAGCAGCCGGTGTGAGCTGCCAATAACCCGGGCTGAGCGACCATCCAGAGGCCAGCGACCGATCTGCCTCACCCGAGAAGAGCGCAATGACGATACCAACATGGGCCAGTGAAGCAACATCCTCCGCAACTAGACTGAAGAACAAAAAGACACCAACTTGTCTGTTCCCCTTCCCTGATTCCCCAACACTGTTCCCCTCCCCCAATTCCCGAATAAAAAATCTTTAAAAAAAAAAAAAAGAAAAAACAAAACAGAAATGGACCATTACAAGAAGGAATAGGATCAACAATATTGCAATAACTATGTATAGTGCCCGGTGGGTACTACGTTTATCAGGGTGATCACTAAGTAAGTGATTAAGTTAATCAGTTTTTCCTGGGAGATACAGTGAGGGGTCAAACCACATATGAATTGTAATTTTTTTTTGGAGGGCAGTGTCACTGGCCCTCACATACGGAACCGAACCAGGCCCGCTGGCTTCCCAAGCCAGCGCTTAACCACCGCGCCACTCGGCTGGCCCCACATATGAATTTTAATATCAACACATTATTTTTAATATAAATATAAACTACACATTCAGCAAATTGCTTTATTTACTTAAAGATAGACTTAGGGTTTTTGTTGTTGTTGCTGCTAGTTGGTTTTGTTTTGAGATCTTTAACTTGGTCAGATCGGAACTCACATATTTGCAAGAAAAATGTCTTCTGGTCATAAAAATAAAATATTGTAGCTGGTAACCCCCATGAACAGATTCAAGATATAGGGAGTAGTTTCTGAAATTCTTCTACAGGATATCACACAATCAAAACTCAACGCTCACCCTCCCAACAGCAGCAGTGTATTTGCTATGAGAGCTATCAGAGGGAACATCAGACCCTCGGGAGGCTACCCTGCTTCCCGTAACGACAGACATGCTGCAAAGCTAACGAGGCTGTTTTTTGGTCTGTGTTTTTTTCCTTTAATAGACATCAGTAGTTTCAGAAAATATGCTTTTAAAGTTAATGCTCAGGTTTTGGAAAATACCGCACATGGCGGGGCAACATTAAATCCATACAACTGCCCAAACGTTCTTTTTGAAGGCTTCGATGTCACATGACCTGATCAACCACATCCCATCATCCGAGTCTCCTAACATAACTTTTTTAGAATCTGTACAAACAAGCACATCCAAGGGGTGACCAAGTGACAGGCTCGTGTCAGTTTCACACTGGCAGGACCCCAGGAGGGACAATCTCATCTTGCTGTCACACAGCACCCACTGTCACCTGCGCAAGACAGAAGTGGTAAAACTTCTGCCAAGGCTGAAGGAGCTGGTGGCTGTGGTGAACTTGTTAATAATGCCGTAGAATAAGCCCCCACCTTTAACTTATCTACGTGGTAATCAGAGGACCGGGCTGGGGGGTGGCACAGTGTCATGGGGTTTGTGGCCAGAGGACATGGGCCAGGGTCCCTTTACTTAGTCTTGTTGACACCCTGGGTGAGGCACTTAACTTGAACTTCAGCTTCATCACCTGTGACAAGAGGGTGACATTGTGCCTTCTCCCCAGCCTCAGAGAGCATAAGAGGTGATGCTATCAGAAGCCTGACCTCAGAAATGGGATGTGTGAGTGGCGGATTTTCTTAACATCTGAGGACCATTCTGTTACATATCTTACTTAATGCAAGACACAGCCTCCAGAGCATGTGACAAGGGGACAGGAACAATTTGGCGATTCTGCTCTGCCTCCACGTGATCTATCCCCTTACTCCCCACCCAGAGTGGGTTTATCAGGGGCACCTGGACAAGCTCTGTTGGTGACATCGTCTGAGCATAGTGAGAAAAAGTTAACTGAGTCACACAAGCAGTCACTGGGATAAAAATTCCTCATTTAAATGCAGGATTTGCCCAAGGACCAATTCTCTTCTCCCAGATTTCTAAGAATAATTGCTTACTAAAGTGCTGTTAGATGCTTGCTTGACCCAACAGACACCCAAAATATACTCGATCTCCATCGTAACTACTCACTCTCCCTGAAAACTCTCACTCTGACTTCTGCCTGCTGGACGGTGTCTCTGTGGGGACCCCTGAATTCCTGTGACCAGCAATTCCACTCCCAGATATGTTCCCGACAGAAATGCATCCCAGTGATCAGCACAGACATGCTCCAGAGTGGCCAAAGCCACAGGCCTCGCAGCGCCCACCTGGAGACCGCCCACCCACAGCACTGAGAGTGAATGACCTATGACGACACACAAGGACCGGGGCCGACCCTGCACACGTCACGTAGCCTGAAAGGGGCTAAATGGAGTGCATGCACACAGGTGAACTCAGGGGTTACAGGCCACCCCAATTTTGGGATGAGACGTGATGACAGCGGTCACCTAGGGGGGTTCCCAGATGTTGGGATGTCTGCTTCCTGTTCTTGCTGTACATTAGAAGGGTGCGTTCACTGTGTGAACATTTTCCAAGCTATGTGCTTGTGCTGTGCACCTTTCTGCACGAGATTGTGCCTCTACGAAAAGCTGTCAGCCGGACACAGGGAAGGGGCCTCTCAGGCCACGCCAGGACTAGGTTCTTCCGGCCAAGCAGGCAGGCCAGAAGTCCCTCGCCAGCACCGAGGGGGGCCCGTCATGGGCCTGCAGACGGCCAGCCTTCCGATGGCTGCTTGCAGCTGAGACTGTGCCGTGTGTGGGGTGGGGTGGGGGGGACAGGAGCCAGAGGACATCCTGCAGGCCAGGAATGAAGGCATGCTATTTAACCAGATTGCAAATGCGGACAAGATTCGTGACTCTCCAAATTTACGGTGACTCACCTATGATCTCGTCAAAATTGTGACAAAACGCTGACCTACTTAGCGCTGGGAAGCGCCTGTCAGTGACATGGCTGCGTCCCTATTTAAAGCGCATCTCTCATGACTTAAGCAAGAGCAGCACAGGGGAGAATCCCAAGTTCAGTGCATTTTAGAAGATGGGTTTCCATTTGCTGATTGGCCCCGGAGATCCCAAACGCTAACTAATGCGTCCTGGGTCATAATCGGGGCCTCGGGACCCGAAGGTAAGAGCTGAGGAGACAGGGGAGGAGCTGCCCAACACCAGCGCTGGGTCCCGACGTCCAACCCCACATGGGTGCGCGGCCGCAATCCTCACCCACCGGGGGACACAGGAGGGGGCAAAGCCAGCCTGGCAGCCAGCGCCAGCCTCCCGATGGCCACAGGGGAAAATGTCCTAGAGAAGGGCCTCGGACACACAGAAGCACCCCCTCACCCATCTCCTGGGGGGATGGCTCTCGGGAGCATTCGTCCTCCATGTAACAAGAACCTTGTAAGCATTTTCTCCCAACCAGGAAATACCAACGAGCCTTTACAATACGATCTCTGCCCTAACAGTGACTCCCTTTTTCCATCTGTGCTGTTTCCAGCTCTTCCTTTAAAAATGGACAGCTTGGGACAGCCGGTGAGCTCAGGTGGTTAGAGCGCAGTGCTCATAACACCAAGGTTGCCAGTTCGATTCCCACATGGGTCAGTGAGCTGCGCCCTCCACAACTAGATTGAAGACAACTGCTTGGCTTGGAGCTGATGGGTCCTGGAAAAAACACACTGTTCCCCAATAAAGTTTAAAAAGAAAAATGGACAGCTTTAAAAGGAAAGTCTGGACCATTTCTGCTTAACAAGGTAATGCAGACGGTGACCACAGTTTCTGCAAACAGCCGTAGGTAGCAGCGGCACTGAGCTGGGGGACAGTGCGTGAACCCTGGCTAGTCATTATTCTTTTAGGCCTCTTTAGTTTTTCTGTTCTGTGACAGCAATTTAAGGACTAGCAGAGCTGGCCTGTCACATGCAGTATGGAGTCCGGGAACACACCTCTGCCCTGGGGGGGGAGGTGGCTTCACCGGCCTCAGCGGCCTCAGGGGCCCTGGAGTCACTGTCACTCCCAGCTCATTCCTGTAGCCTCAGCAAGGACAGCCCAGCCAGGCCGGAAGGGACATGCCTTGGAGCTTTCACATCACAGCTTATTAATCCTCTCTGTGACATTCCAAGCACATATTCACTTTGATGGGATGTGGAAAGGGGGCCACCGAAAGCCCAAGGATCAGGAATAAAGGCAGAAGCCTGACAATGGCACTGAGGAATGAGAATGGGTGGGTGGCTCTCTGTCTTCGGGAACCTGCCACACGGCGCTGGGACCATCCCTCCATTCCACCCGGAGCCCATCCACAGCACGGCCTGGCACCCAGGCCTCAGGGACCCGCCACCCAGAACCAGGCCACTGAGCACAGCGCGTCCAGTCAACGCAGTGCCCAGCAACCACACAAGGGCACTTAGTGATGCGGAAAGGGCAAGGAAGAGTGTCAGGTGGGAAGGAAAAGAAAACCCATGGGACAGCCTCTGCACCCACGGTTACGTCTTCTCCGATGGATTTTTTTTTTTTTTTTTGAGGGCAGTGTCACTGGCCCTCACATGTGGGACCGAACCGGGGCCGCTGGCTTCCCAAACCAGCGCTTAACCACAGTGCCACTCGGCCGGCCCCTGATGGGTGTTTTTCCAAACAGCATTTGATACTTGTAGGAGAAAGGAAAGGTTTAGATACGTCTGGTGAACGAGTGAGATGACACAGTGAAGGGCAGCACAAGTTAGCGAAAGATTACATGTCGAGTCCATAGGGTGTCGAGTCGCCCACCGTCATGACCTGGAGGGGACACTGAAGACCCTCCCTTGCCCTCCCCTAGGCTGTGATGAGGCAGCAGGACGCCTGCCCAGCTGGGCTGACACCCCGGGCACCTTCCGGGTGGATGGGGCTGAGTGTCAGGGCACGCAAAGGGTATGATTGACGGCAGAGAAAGTTCAAGATGTATCAAGTGGCACCTGGGGACCTTTCATGCAAATACCTGACTCCTTCAAACCTTCTTTCAGGAGTAAATACAGGCAGTCAGTGCTGTGTGCTCCTGAGGAGACCCCACCCCAGTCCCCATACGCAGGAGAGCAGCGCCCAGAGTGGGAGCATGGCACGCACGTGCCCGATGCTGAGTGTGTGACAGAAAGGGACAAAGGGCCACACTCATCCGTCCAGGAGTGAGAGGCGTGCTCTCCTAAGCACAACTAAGGCACTCCCACCCTTTATTCCGGGAGAAAGGTCCCCCATCTCTGAAGCCCAGGTCGCAGTGGCTTGGCATTAATTCTCAGGCAGCAATAAATTGCTCTCCAACTCCCCACTCTACTGTGTGTGTGTGCGGGGTGGGGGGAAGTTATGCAAAGATTTATAGAGGCATTGACTATGCAAGACATTGCCCCCCAAGTAAGCCCCATCTTTGGGGAATCTAAAGAGTTTTTCCAATGTCACAACCATGAAAAGCACCATCACCAACAGGCAGGCAGCCTGTGGGTGAGATTCCTGAACATGGGAAGACTTGCAACCTGCCCTTGGGGACCCAGGACCCTACCTGCAGAGATCCTGGGGACGTACATGCTGTGACGCGAGGGAGGGGCTAGCAGGAGGAACGTACAGGGCATCCTGGAAGCAGAGGGGGTGGGTGGGAGGTACAGCTTACAGGGAAGGCTGCTGCACCCGGGGCAGGGGGGACAGCTAGCCACTATGATGGGCAAGGCAGCCACGCACTGCCGGGCATGACGGGAAGGAGGCAGGTGGCGCTGGGCCAGCTTTCTGGGGGTGGATTGGGGGGGGCAGTGTCCAACTCTGAGTAGGAAATAGGTGAAAATAGCCTGCACTTTTCTCCTCTCTCCGTTTTTTTTTTTTTTTTTTTGAGGGCAATGTCACTGGCCCTCATATGCGGGACTAAACCGGGGTCGCTGGCTTCCCAAGCAGTGCTTAACCACCGTGCCGCTTGGCTGGCCCTCTCTAAGTTTTTAATCATGGACACTGCAAAAGAAACCTCAGTTAGATATCATCCACCTAACGGGCTCTAGAATATTCCTGCTGTCTGTCAGTGTCCAGGTTGCTTGCCTCCCTCTCCTGAGACCCCGCACTCACCCCCTGTGCTGTCTGTGCTGCTCCACACCCAGCGTTCGGCACGTTTTATCCTCGTGATCGGATGAAAAGAAGCAAACAAGCGCACTTCCAGACCAGACGCCCTCCGCTGTGACAGGCCAGCCAGTCCTTGGCCTCTGCAGAGCTGACAGCTCCCAATGGGACCAAGGTGGCCCCAGCCATGGCCGAGGACTCAGCCAGGAAATGGCTCCCTGGGCACCCCAAGGCCTTGGCACACAAACGTACCAGTCACTGCCCTGTCCTGTGGTGCCTCCATTTTCCAAGCCCTTCCCATGAGGCCACCATCCAACAGGCCCCCCTGCAGGATCTGTGGCCTGTGGCCTTGTCCTGACTCCACAGCCACCTAGAGCCTCCAGGACCACCCAGGACTTCACATGTAAGGTGGCCCTGAGCACCCAGAATCGAGGGGACCCCACAGAAGCAAACACACCCTCGCTGGCCAGATGCACCTGCCCTGAAGCCAGGCCAACACAGAGACTGCAATCAAGTGGGGATACACAAGAAGCAGCGGCTCCCCACAGAGGGGCCAGCAGGCCCGGGGCCAGCGGCGGCAGGGCAGACGCCCCCCACCCCCACCCCCACCTACCATCTCAAGAAGTTCAGCGCACGAATGACTGCGTTGTTTTCCGTGATCAATTCAAGCATTCATTTTTAAGGTGATCAAAACCCTAATAGTATGACACTTTTAAAAAGACCGAGGACGCAGGAGATGAAGAGGACTTCTGGAAATGAATGACAGAACCACAGAAATCACAACCCAAGCGGCTGGGTTTTGTTGTGGGCGCGACATGGACGGGGGAAAAGGCAGCTTAGCGAAGGGTCAGGGCGCACAGAGAGAACTATCCAGAGCGCAGTGCAGGCAGCTGGCAGGAGAAAATGTGAGAGCGGCTGAAAAACCCGCGGCATAGAACAGAAAGGGCTGATAAATGACCAACTGGAAAGGAAAGAGAAGAGGCAAGTGGCAATGGACAATATGGGGACAGTGATGGCTAATGAGCTAACGATGTCCTAGCGCGGAGGCCAGACACTCATTGTACCCTGGTGGGAAGGCCCCGGAAGCTGGTGGTCAGGTGGCTCGTGTTCCTATGTTCCCACATATCCAAAGAAGCTTCCAGAGGCTTCAGTCTCCAAGATATCACACATCCTGGCTGTATGGGTCATCCACATTTGCAACTGGCCATCATGTCAACTGACTGTCGGGGGCTGCTGACTTCCTGTCCGCGGGGATAGGGGGCTGAGCCCTGCTGGCATCCGTGAAGCATGGTCCACGGACACCCCCTGTGTCGGCAGGCAGAGAAAGAAGCAAGCCACGTAGAGACTTCCACTTACCTGCAGTGCCTGGTGTGTTTTCTCACTCAGCAACTGAAGACAGTGCCCCACCCCCCACTTGTGTGCCACGTGGCTGGCAGGGACCCCAGGCCCAGCAGGCTGACGGCACTGCACCCAGGGTGCCTGGCTGTGGGGAAGCCCTCGCCAACTCTCATCCGTCGGGATTTAGGATTTCCTACTCTTAAGTTGCCGTGGCCTCTAAAAGATAGACAAACTCGGCAGAACTGAACGTTGTAAACATGTAACTCTTTAAAACTGAATGCTTAGGGCAGGCCGAGTGGCTCAGTTGGTTAAGAGTTGGCTTAGAGTGCGGGCTCTGAGCAACAGGGCTGCCGGTTTGATTCCCACATGGGCCAGTGATGCTGCGCCCGAGCTGAGCTGTCGCTGAGCTGCCAACAGGTGGCAGGATGGCTCAGCTGGTGTAACAACAAGATTGCCTGTTCCATGGTGGGCTACGCCTGCCTGCAACTAAGACTGAACTCGGCACCTTGAGCTGAGCTGCCGCCTGGATGGCTCAGTGGATAGAGCATGTGCTCTGAACAAGGCTGCTGGTTCAACTCCCACATGGGATGGTGGCTACGCCCATCCACAACTAAGACTGAACTCAGCACCTTGAGCTTAGAGGCCACAAGCTGCTGACAGGCAGCCAGATGGCAACTGGCGCCCTCCACAACGAAGATTGAAGAACAACAACTTGGCTGGTCCCCTCCCCCAATTCCCCAACACTGTTCCCCTCCCTCAATTCCCCAATAAAATCTTTTAACAATAAATACATTAATTAAATAAAAATAAAACCAAATGCTTAAAACAAACAAACATACTTAGATTGCTGCAAGGATGCTATCCAAAATATGGTTGGGCCTACAGCTTTGCACATGCAAAGAACTCTTGAAAAAAATGAAAACTGTTTATAAGCTTCAACTGCACAAAGCAAGTGCACACCTGCTGGCTGTCAGGCACTCAGTCGGGTGTTTGTGGAGACGGCCTGTGCTTCCCGAGGTGGAGCGGGCATCCTGGAAGCCCTCGGCTTGCATCACCTGAGCAGGGTCACCTGCCTGACAGGGTGGCTGTGAAATTTAAACTGGATAATGTTGATACAGCACGCGGCAATCAGTGATGGCTACTCGTGCTGCTTAGGGATTGTGGCACTTATGTAATATTCATTGGTGATTAAAGCAGGAAGTGGTCACTCAAGGCTTTATTGATTAATGTCCACAGGCCACAGAAACTTCCGAGACATAGGCAGTCAGTCTGTCCGAGGCCGCCAGGACCTGGCAGGTGCCGGATCGGGCCTCAGAGGCAGGCATGGCCTGGGCCAGACTTGCAGCGAGTGCAGGACCTGTCTGCCTCCCAGCCCCGTGCAGGGCGGCCTAGGGGACTTGGGTGCCAGATCTCTCACATAATAGCTGGTCTCATCTAACAGAAGGGCCTTTGTGAAAATGGGTTCTGGAGTACAACAACAACTCTTCTTGGAAAAGGAACCCCAAAGTTACAAATGCTACACAATGCCCAGTCCGGATGGGGGACGGTGACCCGTTTCTCTTTCTCAAAGCACAGGGAGTGCTCAAAGATGGTCAGCCACGCCCCCCGGACGGCCGCTTTTAGAGAATGGCTTATTCCTGCAGGCTTTGAAAGCCCCAAAGAACAAAGAAAAGAGAGAGGGAATGAGAAAGATAACACCGTCCACCTTGAACGAATCAAGGAGACACACACAGTGCACAAGGGACAAATCACCAAGCGTGCAGGACCAAGGTCATCGGGAACAGACGCAGCCAGCCGGTGCCCTCTGCTGACCCCTGGGGGAGACAGGCCCCTCTGGGAGAAGGGGCTGGCCATGCCACATCACGGTGACAAGGGAGCAAAACCACCGAGCAGACCTCGGCCTGTGGACTTGGCCTCGCACAGAGAGCAAGGCAGGCGGCAAACCTGAGACAGAAATGCAAAGGGCCCGCTCCCAGCCACACCCAACTCACACAAAAATCTGGGGAACGCAGCCCCACCAAGCAAGGTGTGTCCCAGACCACAGGCTTCAGTTGAGTGTGCACCTGGCCGGGCTTCACCCCAGCCCCCCGTGTTCAGCAGGGCACTGACCCAACAGGACACGATCACAGAGTAACCGGCATGGGTTCCTGCACAGAAACGGGGACGGGGCAGGAGGCGGGAAAGGGCAGGAGTGGCTGCAGGATGACAAGCAGGCATGTGAAGAGCAGACAGGTGAAGAGCCGTCTAGTAAAACAGTTCCCACAGTCTGAGTGTCCCGCTGCTGCCATAGCAACTCACCGCACCTGTGGCGGCTTTAAACGACAGGGATGTTTTACCTGATCCTTCTGGGGGTCAGGAGGCCAACTGGGTCTCACTGGGCCACAGTCGAGGTGCTGCAGGGCTGTGTGGCCCCGGGAGGGCCCAGGGGACAAGGTGCTCCCCATCTTTTCCAGTGCCTAGGGGCCACCCCGCTCCTTGGCCCGTGGTCCCCGTCGAGGATCCGCATCCCATCTCCTCTCACTCTGACGTTCCTGCCTCCCCTGGGATCCTGGCTGCACCCGGATAGCCCAGGGTCACACCCCCAGCTCCAGACGCCTAACCCTCTCACAGCGGCAGGGTGCCTGCAGCCTTAGGGAGTACCAGGGTCACCGGTCCAGGGGTCAGGAGGGGAGCTCCTTTGGGGTCAGCATGCTGTCTACCTCAGGAAGAGCCTGTGAGGGGCCCGGCTTGGCCCCAAGGATGGGCCTGGGCTGTGGGGTCCCTGACCCCACCTGGCTGGCCCTCTCGGACGCAGCCGTGTCTCCCTATCTGTGCTCTGCTGCCGTGGTGCCCTCCTGTGTGGCCTCCCCCACCTTGGTGGTGGCCCAGACACTGTGCAGGGCCCAGCTGTCCCATGTCACCTTCCATGCACAGCCCAGCCAGCACCCAAGGGTTCTGTTGCTGGGGCAGCCAGATGTCCATTCCCGGGGCACTCTGTCCTGTCTTTTTCTGCTGTTGTGTGGAATGCCACCAGGGATTTGGGGCAAAAGGCCGTGGCCTGCCTTGTGGGCCACACGAGGAACCAGCAGGGAGGGGTGTCAGGGACCTCTGTGCATTAGGACGGGTCATCCCATCACGCTGGACAGTTGGGGGCCAACATGCCTTCCTGCCCGGGAAGCACGTGCTTCGCCCCTCCCTGTCAGGAAGAGTGTGACATGGAGAGCACAGGCTTTGGAGTCGGGGCCTGGGTTTCGGGATGCTCCGCCTGACCCTTACACACTCGGCTTCCCTGTCTCTGATGCCCTGGGCATGCCGGGCCCCACCGAGGGTTAACTTTCTTAGTGGTCCCCACCCTCGTCTCCCTCCAGGTCCCACCCTGGCCTCCAGGGTGCCCCCAGCTGTACACAGACCACAGGGCATGGGGGGAGGGGAGGACCACAGACCCTCCATTCTGACCAAGGGCTTTCTGTGGAGACAGTGCTATTTACCTGAAGCCCTCAGTTTGTCACCATGGGGCTGCCTTCCTCCTTGGGCAACTTTCGCAAAAGAGACAACGTTGAAAGACAGAAAAGCCTAATTTTCTAGCAGTACTTGATCCAGAAAGCATTGTTCCCCCTGCATACCACAGGACAGGCCTGCGTGTCACAGTGCCGGTGCCCTGGTGGTTACGGGAATTTGGGTGGGTCTCACTCTGTTTCCAAACATGACGGTAGGTGATAAGGGGTCTTGCTCGGGGCGGGAGGTGGGGGCGGGGAGTCCCAGGGCCCAGCAGCCTCCTGGAGATCCTTTAGCGCACAGAGATGAGCCCATGCGAGAGGCCTGGCAGGCAGCACAAGGACAGGGGACAAGAGGACAGCAAGGCCACTGGTCAGGCTGTGCAGGGAGGCCCAAAGGGAGCATTAGCTGTGCAGTGTGGATGGCAAAATGCTTTCTTCTTCGAGGCCCCTCTGCAAACCCAGGAACAGCGAGGCCGGGAGGAGAGCGTTTCAATACTTTGTCTTCTCAAATAGATGCAGCTATTATTCGTTAAGATGGCATATAGTGGTGGTGATATATATAAAGTGGAGACTACGAAGCTAGAACTGCTCTTAGGTCATATACTGTGCTGTAGGACAAACGAGTCCCACAAGCACCCAGCAGATCACCCAAGGTTGGTTTATTTTGCGCACTAGCAAACGGGGGGCTCAAGCTAGAAAATGGTCCACGTTTTACATAAACTACCTTCTGAACTGCGCCACCTGTGAATGCAGGGGAGCTGAACAATTCTAGAAAGAATAATTAAATTGCTGATTTTAATTCCTGCAGGATGACTGACTGCATCTGACAAACACAAATTGAGAATCTGTTCTTGAACACGCAGCCCCGTCTCCTCGAGGGGCTTGGTGGTCAGAAGGGGTGCTGTTCACACAGCTCGTCTCTAATCGGAACTCCTGTTAAAACACTCGGTAGTCTCCCCAACCAGAGAAATGGATACAAATACTTATACAAATATTGCTCCTTACCTGTTCTCTCTCAGCAACGACGAGTCAGCACGTGGAGAGAACTGGGGTCACTTTGCAGAGAACCACGGAGTCAGGGGTCAGGCTGCCCCACGCCTTCCTTTTACATGTGCAATTCCCACCTAGAGGATGTGCCCAGATCGGGGCTGGAGCTTTCTCCCTGCTAGGCCGTCACCACGGGGACAGGGGACAGCAGGGCCACATGCAGATGCTCATCCATGTCCTGGCCTGGCCCTTCAGTCACTCCGTGGGCGCAGAGGAGTTTAACTGAACATGCAGCGACACGCTGATCTTGTCATAATATGCCCCAATACTAAGCAGTGGGCTCTGGCCTGCACGGCCCCTGCCCCAAGGCCCCTGAAGCCTCCAGCCCTGGTTGTGAAAATAATGCATTTCTGGATGCACCGCCTGTCAGACTGCTCGCGGGGTAAGCCAGCGGTGGCACGAGAAACCTAAAGACACCCTGTGCACCTCGCCCAGAGCAGGCAGGTGACCCTGGGCTGACAGCACACGCAGCGCCTGATAACCCAGAGTCAACAGGCCACTTCCAGCCAAGTGGACCCGAGGGCTCGGTTCACAGTCAGCACTTCAGACAAGACAGACTTTACAAGCGAACTAACCATGAGACGTGCACCCGGACTGCAACCATCCTTACACTTCCAGGCCTCGTGCTCCCAAAAGATCCAGCCAGCCTTCCAATAAACACGCACCTGCGGGGCCGAGGGAAACAGGTAGCCACAGAGCTTTCTCTCAACCTAATAGATGACAGGGACTGCAAAAGAGCCACTTCCCTCCACGTGGGCCTGTGTCGTCCCTGAGCTGGCCTTCACCACAGTCAGTGCCAATGACAAGGGGCGCCCCGAGGGCTCAGAGCCCGAAGTCTCGTTCTGGGAACACCAGGAGACCCTGAAAGGAAGCATGCTCAGCGTGGGGCCGACAGTGGGCTGGCACACACTTCCCCCAGGAGTAAATGCTGAGACCACCCTCTCGGGCAGTACCTCAGGTCACAGCCACTGCCCCACACTGACAGAGCCCACAGACTCCGCCTTCAGGAAGCTTTTCTCTCTCCTTGCCCCCCACCCAAGTTGTTCGTATCAACAGCTGACCTTTCATTAGCTTACAAGAGGAAGCAAATGCTGTTAACCACCCCACCCAATGAGCCTGGGGGGTGCTCCTGGCATGGCGGGCAGGGAACATGGCCTGTTCTCAGGGCGTCTGCAGTCCTCACTGACATAGAGACATGTCCTTGGGCACTTTGCAACAGAGCGGGCGAATGAGTCTCGATACACTACAAGAATCACCAGGCCCTCGAAGGTCATCCATCCGTCTTACCCAGGCCTCCTTCTTCCTCTACAAAAACAAAGGTCAAAGTGGTTCATCCAAGCAATGTCCTGAGTGACAAGTGCATACTGTCAAATCCATCAAGCGACAAGGGACAGAAACTGGGCTCGCGGAGACAGGCACACCCTGTCTCCAATTCCTCCTACTGTGCGCTCGATCGTTCCTTAGACTTTAAGAACTCACTGCTTACTCTCCCATCTGCTCCTCCCCTGGAACCTGTGGGAAGCCGGAGCAGAGCGTCTCCCCTCAGGGAATCCGGGGACTGTGCCCAAGGGCACACAGCTGGTCACCAGTCCGAGTCAGCTGGCAACTTGTCCCATTTATTTTCACTGTTCAGTGGTGATTCCTTCAAGAGACAGCATGATAGTATATAAAGGCTGGAAAAACAAATATTCGAATTCATGCATTGCTTAAAAAGTTAACTATGGGGCCGGCTGAGTGGCGCGGTGGTTGAGCGCTGGCTTGGGAAGCCAGCGGCCCCGGTTCGGGTCCCACATAGGAGGGCCAGTGACACTGCCCTCAAAAAAAAAAAAAAGTTAACTATGTATATCTTGTGTTAAACAACCTCTTTTAAATGTGTTGCCCACACTTCAGTAATACACGTTTTGTTCAAAGCTTAAAATCATCATTAGATGAACTATGGGGAAATGGATTGTAACCCTGGTCTCTGAACCCCCAGGATTAAAGGGCACTGATTAGGCTTTCAGGAGGGAGATAGCTGTGGAAGGAGGGGCAGGCCATGTCCTGGGACACACACAGGACACTGTGTGGCCTTTTCCCCAACAAGGATGTGCCAACCCAGCCCCGAACTTAATTGAGGAACCAGGAGCGCTCCATGTCATAGACCAGCCCTACGAGGGGAGTGCAGAGATGATTGGAATACATCGGGGCTGTGTGGGCACGGCCGGGTCTTCTCAGAGGTGCCACGGCTCAAGCTGGCAGGCAGCACCAGGACAGCTGCCAGCCTCACACAGCCACCCCCACACAACCACGGTCTCTGGGGTGAGCTTCTAACCTCAGCCCAGGAAGGGAGACACGCCCATCTCACCCAGGGCGGGCGGCTTGTCTGTTCACACCTTAGCACTCCATGGAACAGCCATAATCTAACAAAACAACTGAATGAAACGCCGAGCAGAAAAGGAAATGAATTTCAAAGGTCTCATTTTATATTTCATAAAAGTCAATACAGCATCTTACTCATGTATATTCATTCAGACATCAAATTCCCATTATATTTATAAGAGAAGCCATGTAAGAGTAAACTCAGCTCAAACAGGAAACATATCGTTGGAAGGACAGGCTCAAAATCTTTCCAATTCAGAAAATGAGTTTACTTACGACTTACCTGCTTACACCAAGAGCCAGGTATCTAGAACGTGCCTGAGCATTGATGGACATTTGACTTCTCAGAGGGTGAGAAGGTGGACAGCAGGGCCCTGGAAGAGCAAGGGCTGAGGGTTCGTGGAATCACGTGATACTGCTACGTCAGGTCTCGGTGACACGGGAGGCTGGCTAGCGCTCTCCTGTTTCCACGAGGAGCCTACAGCATGAGTGGGCCATGTTTTGTCATGAGTGGCTAGCTGTGGCTGGAGCAGGAGGAAATGCAGGGTCTATGGAGTCCTTATCCCAGACCTTCCACCCCCCAGCTCCTGGCCAAGAGACGCCATGTGCAAACCAGCCAGCTAAACACGCCTCCACCAAGTGGGCAGGTAATAACGCAGCATCCAGCCCGCCTCTCAATTTCAGAACTTAAAGACTTATTTTCAACCGACTTCTCCAGCCCATCACTGTGCATAGTAAGGAACCCCATCCCCAAAGTGGCGAAGGTGGCACCTCCCTTACCCTCTCCATCTCGTGTGTGTTAGGGTCATCTTATTCTTGGTCTGACACACACTTTGCTTGGGGTTCCAGCAGTCACCAGGGGCAAATAAAACTCTGCTTCCAAGTGTCAAGGGTGAAATATTTTCCACTGAGATAGATTACAAAAAAGGAGCCAGAATGTTGTGTTTCCATTCCCAGGCCAGTGGATCTCAGGACTCCCTCTGAGTCGGAAGTTCTATGATCGTCCTCAGAATGGACATCTGAAAGGACCAGGTGCCACCTGCCTTGTTTTGTTGTTTTTTTTTTAAATCTAGTGGCGCTTCCTTCTGTCACCATTTGAAGTGAAGAACCTGGCTCAGCTCGAAGCTGAAAAATGCACTTTTCCTATTTGCCCCTTTGAAATCAATAATTGGGTTTTTACATGCATTTCTGACAGAATAAGAAGTAAAAAGAGAGTCACAATATTTGGATAGTTCTCTAGTAGAAGAAACTGGTCCTTCACGGTGTGACATTACCTTTTTCCATGGGGGCTCCACGGGGAAGGGAGGAGTCTGCTTTTCCTTATTTATTTATTTATTTATTTATTTATTTATTTATTCATTTTTTGAGGGCAGTGCCACTGCATATGTGGGACCCAAACCAGGGCCACTGGCATCCCAAGCCAGCGCTTAACCACCGCGCCACTCGACTGGCCCTGCTTTTCCATATTTAGATACCGTTGGTGATCACTCACGCCTGGGCAACACCCATCCCCACACCCAAGATGTCCCTCCACGCAGGACCTCCCAGCTCCAGGCTCAGTGTCTGCCAGCAGCAGCCTCCCAGGGCACTTGCTGGTGAATAACCTGCCACACACTGAATGAAGTCAGGCTAAGTACATTTAAGTGAAAAGCACAGTTGCCTCTTTGCTCCTGTTTTTATGTTCTATGGACAAAGAAATGCACAGTGATTAAGCATTTGCTTTTCTCCATCAGAGAAACCCTGAAGCCAATCATCCTGGCAAGGCAGGCAAATTCAGCCCCAAGAGGTGCCATGACACAGACTCGGGGTTTCGTCAATAGGAGTCAAACCCAAGATAAAATGGTACCGGGACTCGGGCGACTGTCCACCGGCTGGGCTGGCTGGCACCATCATGCCCTCACCAGGGCCAGAATGTGGTCCTACGAGCCACTCACTCCCCAAGCCAACACTGCCCTTTCCGCAGTCTTGGGAAGGCACTGAAGCTTCAGGCTGGAACCAACGGCCACTCTCCCAAGCTATGGAGCCATTGGAGCAACGTCCCTGCCTCATCTAAGGAGGTCCATATTCTGAAAGCCACAACCTCTGGCTATTCAAGTATGCGCCCGCCCTTCCTTCAGTTGCCATCCCATGAGCGACAGGCACACGGAGGCGGAGCGCGCACACACACTCCCCCCAACGTGGAGATCCTCTCGCAAGGTGGCTCAGGTGGAGGCTCGCCAGCCGCGTTTAGCACGCCCCCTGCTGGCCCCGCGGGAGCTGACTCAGCCTTTCTTCTCCCCTCCTAAGGCAGGAGGAATACATGACCTTAAGATCCAAAGGGAACAAAAGGGGAAGCCAAGGCGATTTTGGCTTCTTAGACATGGAAGACATGACACTCTAAGCGTAAAAAGGGGAAGAAGAGACTTTAAAATCATTGCTTTTGAAATGTTTTAGGAAATAAGTTGGGGGGGGCATCTAAAGATGTAGTGGAAACGCTTGCCTTTGTATTTTCACAAGTGCTAACAGCGAGTTAAGTCAAAATCATCATGGTGAATATTTTCACAGGACTACAGGTGAAAAAAAAAATGGGTGTGCCGCCACGGTGGTTTCACAGACTGAATTTCTAAAGGGTGCACAACCCAAAGCCTTTCAAAACCAATTTTCATACAATTGAAAATACTTCAGTTATAGAAAAATCTCAGCCCTGACGTAAGAGGTCAAGTTCGACAGCAACTATACACAGTGGGGCAAAGTCATCGAAAGACGCCTATTGGAGACAATTCTGATACAAGCTCCCTGTCTCATCCGGCCTTGCCATCATGAGTAAATTTGGCACCTTCAAGAGTGAGGTACCACGCACACACTGCTCGCTGGGGAGGGAGGGACGCCTCCCCTACCGCACAAGGTGAGAACAGATGGTTCAGCATCTCCACAACTCCAGGGCTGGCCTCCACTAGGGCTGCAGGCCCCGGCAGTTCCTTTCTCTGGGGACGCCTGCCACGCAGGATCCATGCTGAGACCCACACCTGGCAATACTTCATAAAGCCGAATGTTAAGGACCAAAAGTAAACCCCTGCTTCTCCATTTGCTTCATACCCACCCAGGGCTCGGAAGCTTCATGTTCCTAACCAGACTCAACGTCTGTATAGCATGTGGTATTACATTCCTTACAGACCCAATAGGACCCCACTAATGATTTAAGGCACGCTCATTTTAACCAATTAGGAGGAGTCGTTAATTATTAAACACAAAAATGTCAATGCTTTTGTCCCTCACTGAATATCCTCTCGATCTGATAGGCTTAAGTAGATATTCAGACTGTCTTGGGAACTTGCTACTTCTGTTCCCATAATAGTCGGTACTAACGGAACACTCACAAATACTAATGATAGCATTCTGCTCGCATTTAGGGGAGACATTCCTCCACAACTGTGGTGTGCTGTAGGGGGGTCTCCAGCCTTTGCACCCTCTCCACCCTCTTTGGGGGTTGAATTGGCCTTGGAGGCTGGTGGGACACACACAAGCGATGGTAAGGAAAGGAAAAGCAAGGAGGACCCGGCGAGGCTGCTAACCGCTCCCCAGGCAGGCTGCTCCCAGACACATCCCGGATGGGGGAGGTTCACAGAGAAGGGAAGCCATCAAGGCCTTTAAAGATTCCGCTTACAATGTCCACCTTTTCCTGGACACATCACCTACCAGAGCAAATACAATACCTTTAAAAAATTATAGGGTCATGGCTCACTCTCATTTGGAAACATAAGGCAAGGCAGTAAGCATGTGTCACGCGTGACTTTCCCCTGGATCCTTGCGCTGTGGACAGGAAGCGATTCCCAGATCAGCGGGATCTAACAAGTTCCCTTCGGCCACCCTCCAGTCTATTCGTGCTGAAGCTAGCAAATCAACATGAAAACCGTCTTCACTTGTGTCAGGTGGCTGAGTTTGGAGAGCAAAGGCAAAAAATCCGTTTTTATTGCAAAGCTTTTCAAAGCGCAGCCAGAGCTGCACGGGGAGGAGGGTACACTCCAGCGGTTGTGTCCAATGAAGGAAAGTTTTTGTTAATGATGACATCACTGACATTTCCCACATTTACAGGAGCACTGGAAGCACAGCCTTGGCAATTTTTTCCCCCTCCAGCGAGAGGACACTAGGGAAGGCCTCCGGGTTTACAGCCAAATTGCGCCTGCTGTCCGGCCAAAACCCAGCGGAGCTATGGAGCGGCGCGCCGGGCCGCGGTGGCCCACACGGCCCCCGCCCGGGCGCCCCGCTGGCGGCCTCGGGCGCTGCTCCCGGGCCGGGCCGGGCCTGGGAGTCAGCCGGCGCCGCGGGACCCCCCGCGCGTCCCCACACACCGAGGGACCGGTGCCCCCACGCCTGTCATCACGCTCTAGTGCGGACAGCTAAGCGGCCCACTGGAGACGCCGGCCCCGGCCCCGAGCCGGAGCGCCGCGCCCTGCCTGGGAGACGCGCGCCCCGCCGGGTCGGAACCGGCGGCCACGGCGCCCACGGGGTCCGGAGCGGAGCCCGCAATGCAGACGCGCCCGGCAGCCCCGCGCTGGGGAGCCGCGACCCCCGCGCCCCGTGCGCCCCCCGCGCCCCCGCCCCAGGGCGACCCGGCCTCGGCGCCCACCCGCGGAGCCGCGGAGCCGCGGAGGGGCCCCGCGCCCGCGCTCGCACCGCGCACCTGCCGGGTCCACGGCCCCGACCCGCCGCCACCGGCAGCACCGCGGCCAGCGCCGTCTCACCTGCCGCGCCGCTCCGCTCCGCCAGCCCGCAGCGCCGCAGCCGCCGCTACCCGACTTCCATTTTCTTTCGCTTTAAAGGAAAATCAGATCAGCTGTTCCGCTCGCGCTCTGGCTCCGCGGGCCCCCTCCCCAGCGGCCGCTCGCGATCCCGGGGGGGCGGCCTCGCCTCCCCCGCCTCCTCCCGCGCGCCGCTCCGCCCCTCGCGCCCCGCCGCTCCGCCCGTGGCCGCGCGCAGTGCCCGCCTCCCGGCTCCGCCCACCGCCGGCGCCCGGCGCGCGCCCTCCCCTGACGTCACCGGCCGCCGCCGCGCCCCCGCGCTCTCGAGGGCGCGCGCGCGCCGCCGCGGCGCAGGCCTAGGAGCGCGCGCGCGCGCGCGGCCGCGACCCCCGCGCCGCAGACCGGCGCTCCGGGGAGAGCGCGCGGCGCCCCGCACGCCCGCGTTCCCAGGCTCGCCCTTCGCGGTGCCCCTTGGCACCTGCCTGCTGGGCAGCGGGAAACGCTGCGTGCGTCGCCTGCCTTTGCCCTCTGCCTGCCTTCCACCTCGCTCATTTCTCCCCTCCCTTCCCCAGCTCATGCTCCCTTCCTAAGCATCCCAAACTTTCTCCTGCTCGGCTCCATTTGCAAGCCCTGCTCGGGGGTCCAACGCATCCCATCGAATCCGGAGCTGGTCCTTGAGCTCATCTTGCTTCCTCTTAATACTTGTTCACGCCACCCCTTGGGGTGATTCCCCTCGCTGCTGCCAAGGACTGCCCGCTGCTCTCTGCCCACTCTCACATCCTCTAGGTGCAGCCTCGCCCCCTATTCCAAATAACACGGTATATTACAGGTAGCTAATGCCATCCTCCTGTATTTCTTGACAATCTTACTCCTAGCTTCAGACGTGTGCGTGGTTTCAGGCATTATATATATTGAATAAAATTGAGCAATTTATTTGACGTCTTAAATTAATACACAGTGAAGACTTTTTCAATGCACAGTCCTGTGATTCTGAAACATTTGCTTAGACTCCTGTAAGCACCTGCGCAGTCAGGGCACATCACTCAAAGGACTCCCTGTGTGGTCCTTGTATAGCCACGCCCCCCCCAAACCCCATTATGTGCTGTGGTTTTGTCTTTTGGAGAATATCGTATACAGGGAATGATACACTATGCAGCATTTTGAAGCTGACTTTATTCATTCACCACCGTATTTCTGAGATTCATGCACGTTGCGTGTATCAATAGTTCCTTTTATTGTTGGGTACTATCCCATTGTCTGCACCACACTTTACCTCTTCAGACTCATTGAAGGTTATTTGGGTGCTTTCCAGGTTTGGGCGATTGTGAATCGATATTACAGAAACATTTGAATGCCGAGTTTTGTATGGACATGAGTTATCAAAATAGGAGTGCCATTGCTAGGTCTTATGGTAAACTTGTTTAAACTTCTTAGGAACCCCTCCAGTTTTTCAGTGTCTCCACCAAGTTAGCCACCAGCTATATGCGAGTTCCCCTTTCCTGCATTCTTGCCAGCACTTGGTATTTGCAATATATATAATTTTAGACATTCTCATAGGTGTGTCATGATATTTCATTGTTGTTTTAATGTTCAATTCCCTCATGAAAAAGAATGTTGAGCATCTTTTCATATCCTTATTGCCATCCATTTATCTTCTTTAATGAGATGTCCGTTCACCACTTTTGCTTATTTTTTAGTTAGGTTTTTTATTTCCTTCTTATTGAATTTTAAGAGTCCTTTGTTTTCGATAGAAGTACTTTTTTTTGTTGTTTGTTTGTTTGTTTGTTTTGAGGGCAGTGTCCCTGGCCCTCATATGTGGGACCCAAACCGGGGCCGCTGGCTTCAGAAGCCAGCACTTAACCACCGCGCCACTCGGCCGGCCCCGATAGAAGTACTTTTATGCTATGTATTTTGCAAATATTTTCTGCTAGTGTGAGGCTTGTCTTTTCATTCTCTTAACAGTGTCTTTTGCAGGGCAGAAGTCTTTAATTTTAATAAAGTCTAACTTAGCAATTTTTTTTCTTCCATGGAAAATACTTTTGGTTTTCTATCTAAAAACATCACCAAACCCAGGATCACATACATTTATGTATATTTTTTGCTTTTCAAAGTTTTACAATTTTACATCTCACATTTAGATCTATGATCCATTTTTATTTAAATTTGTGAAGGTATAAGGTCTGTCAAGATTTTAATTCTTTTTGCATGTGTATGTTAGTAACTAGCGTGATTTGTTGAAAAAAATCATCCTTTCCCCCATTGAATTTCCTTTGCTGCTTTGTCAAAGATCAGTTGACTGTATTTGTCAGGGTCTAACTTCTGGGCTTTCTACTCTGTTATATTGATCCACGAATTTATATTTTGACCAATACAACAGTGTCTTGATTACTATCGTTTTATAGTAAGTCAAAGTTGGGGGGAGGTGTCATTTCCTTTCATTATTCTTCAGTATTCTGTTGTCTGTTCTCGGTCTTTTGCCTTTTCATATAAACTTTCAAATCAGTGTGCAGATAACTACAAAATAGTTTGCTCGGGTTTTGATGGTGATTCCATTGGATCTATGCATCAAGTTTGAAATCTTCACAATATAGAGTCCTCCAATCCATAAATTTGATCTATCTCCCCATGTATTTAGGTCTTCTTTGAATTTTTCAGCAATGTTTTGTAGTTTCTGCACAGAAGTCCTGTACATACTTTGTTAGATTTATATATAAGTATTTTATTATTTTGAAGCTATTGTAAATGGTATTTTTTTTAAAAATTCTAATTTCAATTGCTGGAATATAGGAAAGCAGTAGGCTCCTAGGTAGTGATCTTTTATCTTGTGACTGCAATATTTGTTCCAGGTGTATTTTTTTTTTTTTGAGGGCAGTGTCACTGGCCCTCATATGTGGGACCCGAACCGGGGCAGCTGGTTTCCCAAGCCAGCGCTTAACCACCGTGCCACTCGGCTGGCCCTCCAGATGTATTTTTGAGAATTCTTTTCTACATAGAATATAATCATCTACTAACAGAGGCAGTTTTATTTCTTACTTTCCAATTGATATATGTTTTCCCCCCTTTTTTCTCTTCTTGTCTTGTCTTATTAAACTAGCTAGGACTTCTAGCATGATGTAGATTGAGAGTTGTAAAAGAGGTCATCCTTGCCTTGTTCCTGATTTTAGCGGGAAGCATCCAGTTTGTCACCATTAACTATGATGTTAACTGTAGGATTTTTCTGCATAGTCTTTATTAAATTGAGGACGTTCCTCTCTATTCCCAGTTTGCTAAGATTTTGTTTGTTTTTAAAATTATGAATGGGAGTTGAATTTTGTCAGCTGCTTTTTCTGTATCTATTGATATGATTACATGATTTTATTTTTCTTTAGCCAGTTGATATAATGGGGTTTCTTGTTTGATTTTCAAATGTTGATCCAGTCTTGCATACCTGGGATAAATCCCACTTGGTCATTGTGTATAGTTGTTTTTGTACATTATGGCGCTCAATTTGCTAATATTTTGTTGAGAATTTTTGCATCTAGGTTCAATACAGATATTAATCTGTAGTTTTCCTTTCTTGTAAAGGCTTTATCTCATTTTGGTATCGGGTAACACTAGCTTCATAGAATGAGTTAAGAAGTACTCCCTTTGCTTCTATCTTCTGAAAGAGATTGTAGAAAATTGGTATGATTGTTTTTCTGTAAGTGTTTGGTAGAATTCACTGGTGAAACCATCTGGATCTGGTGATTATTTTGGAATATTGTTAATTATTTATTTAATTTATTTATAGATATAGACCTACTTATGTTATCTATTTGTTCTTGTGCAAATGTTGGTAGTTGCATTTGTCAAAGAATTGGTCCATTTCCTCTAAATAGCCAAATCTGTGGATATAGAGTTGTTCATTGTAATTCTTAGTTATTCTTTTAATGTCCATGAAATTAGGAGGGATAAATCTTTCATTCTGATGTTGGTAAAGTGTGGCCAATATCTTTTTTTTTATTGTTATCCTGGTATGTTATCAATTTTAATGATTTTTTTTTTTAAAAAAGAACCAGCTGTTGGGTTTGCTAATTTTCTCTATGGTTTTCCTGTTTTCAATTTCATTTATTTCTTCTCTAATTTTTTTTCTTGTTATTTTAGGCTTAAATTGCTCTTCTTTCTCTAGTGTATGTACTAAGATGGAAGCCTAAGTTGTTTATTCTTTCCCTTTCTTCTTTTCCATTTAATGTATAATTTCCCTGTAAGCATTGCTTTCACTGCATACCACAAATTTTGATGTTATATTTTCCCTTAGTTCAATATATTTTAATAATTCTTGATATTTCTTCTTTGATCCAAATACATATAGAAATGTATTATTTATTTTTCAAATAATTTGGGATTTTCAGCTATCTTTTTGTTCTTGATTTCCAGGTTAATTCAGTTGTGATCTAAGAACAAACTTTATGATTTCTGTTTTCATTTGATTTGATAAGATGTGTTTTATGGCCCAGAATGTGGCCTGTGTTGGGGAATGTTCCATGTGAGTTTGGGAAGAGTGTATGTTATGCCGTCCTTGGATGGAGTTTTCTCTCAATGTCAGTTAGATAAAGGTGATTGATTGTGCTGGTCAGGCCAACTGTAGTCTTAACTGATTCTCTGCCTACTTGAGCTATCAGTTACAAAACAGAATGGTGAAGTGCTGGCTTGGGAAGCCAGCAGCCTCGGTTCGGGTCTTGCATATGAGGGCCAGTGACACTACCCTCAAAAAAAAAAAAAAAAAAAGAAAGAAAGAAAGAAAGAAATATAGGGCCGGCCGAGTGGCACGGTAGTTAAACGCTGGTTTGGGAAGCCAGCAGCCCCGGTTCGGGTCCCACATATGAGGGCCAGTGACACTGCCCTCAAAAAAAAAAAAAAAAAAAAAAAGAGAATGGTGAAGTCTCTAGCTACCATAGTGGATTGGTCAATTTCTTTTTTAAGTTTATCCAGTTTTGCCTCACATATCTTGATGATCTGTTTTTAGGCACAAAAATGTGTAGGATTATTTTGTCTCCTTGGAGAACTGGCCTATTTATGGTTATCTAGTTCCCCCCCACCCTTTATCCCTGATAATTCTCCTTGTTCTCAAGAATTCATTTAGCCACTCCGGTTTTTTATTTTATTAGGGCCAGCATGATATATCTTTCTTCATACCTTTACTTTCAACCAATCAGAGATTTTAGGATTAATGTGGGATACTTGTAGACAAGATATAGTTTGGTCTTGTTTTGCTATCCACTCTGGCAATATCTTTTAAATAATGTTTAGACAATTCACATTTAACATGATTATTAATATATTTGGATTAATATCAACCATGTTTGTATCTGCTTTCTATTGGTTGCCCATGGTTTATTTTTCTGCCCTCTCTGTTTTTGTTTTGTTTTATTTTGTTTTTTAGCTGAGCCCTCATGCCATCTGATATTGCTGTCATCTGTTTCAATGATCTAAAGGTTCATTGTTATTAGATCTAATAGTTATTGATCTAAAGTTATTGATCTCCCAATAACTTGTTACTATTATTGCTTTAAACAGTTATCTTTTTGATCAATTAAGATAAAATATTTTATTTTACCTTCATTTATCCCTTCTCCAACCTCTTCTTTAGATAGGCCCAAGTTTCTGACCTACATCAATCTTTCTTTTGTCTGAAGAATATCTTTTAACATTTCTTGAAGGACTGGTCTGATAGTGAATTGCCTCAGCAAATCTTTACTCTCCTTCTTTTTTTTTTTTTTTTTTTGTGAGGGCAGTGTCACTGGCCCTCATATGTGGGACCCGAACTGGGGCCGCTGGTGTCCCAAGCCAGTGTTTAACCACCACACCACTCGGCCGGCCCAACTCTCCTTCACTTTTGAAGGATAATTTTGCTGGATATAGAATTCTACGTTGGTTCCTTAATTAACCCTTTAAATATTTCACTCTATCTCTTCTTGCTTACATGAATTCGGCTGTAATTCTTGTCCTTTACCTCTTTTCCTCCATAGGTAACTCCTACCCCCAACCCCAACTCTTGCTCTGGCTTCCTTCAAGATGCTCTTTTTCTGGTATTTTGAAATCTGAACATGATCTGCCTAGGTATAGTTTTGTTTGGTTTTATCCTGTTTGTCCTTTGAGCTACATGGCTCTATGGTTTGGTGTCTGTCATTTATTTTTGGAAATTCTCAGCCATTATTCAAATATTTATTCTCCCCTTTCCTTTACTTCTGGTATTTCAATCACACATATGACATGATTTTGAAATTATTCCACAGTTTTCAGATAATCTGTGCTTTTTTTGTTTTTGTGTTTCAATTTGACCTATGTTCAAGCTCACTGGTTTTTCCTCAGTCGTGACAAGTCTACTGACGAGTCCACCGAAGGCATCCTTCGTCTCTGGTACAGTGTTTCATTTCTAGCATGGACCTTTGTTTTTTCTTACAGTTTCCATCTCTCCACTTATATTACTTGGGTGTTCCTGCAGGTGTCTACTTATTCCATTAGAGACTGTATTAGCTAGTGTTCTTAAAAGAAATATATATGGATGCATCCATAAGATAGATAGAAGATAGGAGATAGATAGATAGATAGATAGATAGATAGATAGATAGATAGATAAACTGACTTAGTTCAAGGAATTGATTTATGCAGTTGTGGGGGGCTGGCAAGTCTGAAATCTATAGTGTAAAAGTATAGGCTGGGGCCAGCTGAGTGGCGCGGTGGTTGAGCACTGGCTTGGAAAGCCAGCAGCCCTGGTTCGGTCCCACATATGAGAGCCAGTGACACTGCCCTCAGGGGGGAAAAAAAAAGTATAGGCTGGAAGGGTAGAACTCTTGGGTAAGAGCTGATGTTACAGTCTTGAGACAGAATTCCTTCTTTCTTAGGGAAATCTTGGTTTTACTCTTAAGGCCTTTTAATTGATTAGGGGGAGCCTGGCCACATTATCAAAGAAAAGCTCCGTTACTTGAAGTCAACTGATTGGAGATGTTAGCCACATCTAAAAAATACCTTCACAGAAACACCTATGTTAGTGTTTAATGGAATAACAGAGTACTAGAGTCTAGCCAAGTTGATACATAAAATTAACCATATAGAGCTCTTAACACATTAATCATAATGATTGAAAATTCTTGTCTTATCATTTCCATATCTATCTTATAATTAAGTCTATGTCTTAAAAATCTCTACCACAGCTGAGCTTGGTTCTACTGCTTGATCTGTCTCTTCAGACTTTTTACTTTTTCATCTTTCATCATGCCTTGGAAGTTTTTGTTGAAATCCACACATATTGTATTGGGTAATGGGAACTGGGGTACGCAGCATATGAGGATTGATACTAATCTGGCTGGGATTTGGGCTTTGTTTCATGTCTGTTGAAGCTGCAGGTACCAGAGGCTGCTGTCCTTGTTTTCATCTCCTCTCTTGGTGTTGGGCCCCCCTCAGTATTCCTTCCTCAGAGAGACCATCTTTGCTGTGCCGCCCTTTTATCTGTAGCCCACTGGTGGACTGATCTGAGCTGAACAGGTGACAGCCAAAGAAATCAGATATCTAGAAGGCTGGTGGCAGGCAGGCAATGAAAAAGAGAGCAGGGAGCTAGCTGTCTGCGAGCAGAAACCAGGGGGCCATTTTGGGGTTCTCTGGGGACCAGACATCTTGGCTTGGCTTCCTGGTGTGTGACGTGGCAGGAAGGACCAGTAGGGGCAAAAGAGGGTGCTGGGTGTAGCCACAGGGACTGATTGGAACAGGAGGTGTGTGGGGGGGGCGGGGGGAGGACTTGAGACCATAGGAATATGGGGGTTTTAGGTGTTGGGGTGGCTTTGGTAGGGTCAAAAGGGACTTTGGTGTCATTACCCCACTGTCACCAGGAGGAAGACCCCTGAGGCTGGAACAGGCCTGTGTCCAGGAGAGTAATGAAGGGGGAGAATCGAGGGCAGCATTCTGAGGGGCAGTGCATGGGGTAACCACTTCTCAGCCAAATGTCCTTCCCTCCAGCATGAGTTCTCTGTCCAGTTCATTCCTTGGTAGCTGTTGCCCCCAGGGCCAACACTGGCTCAG
This sequence comes from Aselliscus stoliczkanus, assembly GCA_033961575.1. Taxonomy (NCBI): domain Eukaryota; kingdom Metazoa; phylum Chordata; class Mammalia; order Chiroptera; family Hipposideridae; genus Aselliscus; species Aselliscus stoliczkanus. Next base: position 34,459,567 of record CM066741.1, read on the forward strand.
TCCCCAGTGAGGCTCTCTGCCTGGGGAGACGCCTAAATGGCCATTGGCCTCCATCCTGGGCCATTTCCCCTGGGCCTTGTGCTGTGCGGAGCCCACGGCTCTGTGAACCCACGTTATTTGCTGAAGCTGATAAAATACACTAGAGTCTGATTTCATTCGCGATGGCATGCAGGCTTATTGATGTGCTTGAACAATGGTCCCCACCACCCCATCCCTTCGCCACTGGAATCGCTGTGAACAAGAGACAGCCAGGGAGGAAATCCTGTACTCTGTCCCCAGGCTTGCAGCTCAGGGGCCTTGTGGTGTCCTCCCTGTGAAGGCAAAACCCCCTGCCATTGTGGGCGGCAGCCCTTTCTGTCAAGTTACAGTGCATTCTGAGAAATGGGGATTTGTTGATTTTCACTCTGTCGGTGGGTTAATGAGAGGGCTCTGCTCATTTGCAGGTGAGGCCCAGCTCTGCCAGGCTCTCCCGCTCCACATTCTGACCTGTGTACTGCACGTCTCAGACCAGGCTGGGGGACCAACAGGGTAAGGAGCCTGTGGAGCTCCCCAATACTTTAAACTCCCCAAAGAGCATATGGGCTGGTGGGATGGAGCTCACCCACTGGACTACACCCACTTGGTTTTTCTTGACTTGTTATCTCCCCTTGTCTTGTGTATTTTCTTTCATTTTTTTTCTTCTTGTTACAATTCTCTTTTGAATATTTTCTTCATACAGAGCCTATGATATATACTTGTGATACATCTTCCAAAGACTAATGCCGATCAAGAGGAGACAAGGTGGTGACAGGGAGATGGGATCCTGATGACATCACCAACCTGCTGTGGCTACCGAACCGCTCACCTTTATTAGCCAGCAATTCTCTTGTTGACTCCTGCTAGTTTCAATTTATCTTTTGTCATGAAGGAAACTATCCAAACTATTGCTACACACACACACACAAACACACACAAATTATCTGGCTGATTAATTAAATAAACATTATTCAAACATCTGATATGATTATAGGACAGTGCTAGGTACAGGAGGAGATGCAAAATAATATAAGATCTGCCCCTTCCTCTCAAAGAAGGAAGGCAAGACATATTTCAGATGTGTTAGTATAATATATCACTACATAATTAATAATTTATATAATATATTATTAATATAATTATGTTCTATTAAGATATATCATATTATATTAATATATAATTTTATTTAATATATAATAATTATATATAATGTATAATATACATTAATATGTAATATATTTTATATGCATAATTAATATATTATATAATATAAATATATTTTATATTACACTCTATATAGTAATAGATAATTTGATATATCATAATCACATATTAATGTATTAATATAGTATTGTATAGTATAAATTAATATTATATACATTACATTTTAATACATGTATTAACATTTTCTATATTAATATATTACATATATGTATTAATATATTATATTGAGTGTGTTGTGTTAATATATTACTATATGTTAATACAGTATGTTTGAATTAATATAGTAACATATTAAAGTATTATATATAATTACTATATATTAATATAATGTGTGTTATACTGTATACTACGTAATGACTACATATTAATCATATATTTGTGTCTCAAACATTCTATCTGCGTCCTTGAATGTTAACTAGGAACATACATTTGACCCTGGGCAAGACACTTAGCTTTTCTGAGCCGCTTTGAGCCTCACTGTCCATATTTTCAAAATGGGAATAGTATCTGTTTTCCTGTTAAGAAGAACAACTGTGGCAATGGTGGATGTGACATGAGGCCATATCTATAAAATGCCAGTCACAGAGGGATGACAATTACTGCCATGGAGTGCTGTGGCAATACCAGGACCATCTCACAGCAGTCAGAATCTGGGCCCTTTCCTTACACGTGTGACCTGCAGATAGCATGGAAACTCCATTAAGAAAATTATAGTTTGATTTAAATTGGGCATCCCATTTCATCTTGCCCTGTGACTCCTAAAGCAAGTATTAATTATCTTATATTTTGTTTGGCTGTTCGTTGGGAGAGCTGCTCTCAACCCTTCCATTACAATGAGACAAGTGGCCCCAGGTAGTTTGGTCTGGGAAATTACAAGCTTGTGATTTGTAAAGAAAAAACACAGAGAAGAGGAATGTGTTAGCAGGCATTTCAGTGAGAACTGGCCACGTCCTCAGCTGCCCTCACAGGACAGCCTGTGCTTCCAGGCCTTGAGCAAGTTTAAGCAGAAGATACATGCCTCTTGGCCACCAGTGAGATCAATTCATTTCTAACACAGAATAGAAATGGAGAGGAGAACCAAAGCTCAAAAGGCTGCTAAAACGGAGACCTTGGAAAAAATAAAATCATGTGAGATTCCCATTATCATAGGACCTAATTATATTATTAACATAACCAGCAGCTAGTGACCTCAGGGTGCAGTCAGCATCACGCAGGCAGTGACGAGGCCCATTTTATGTGCTGCTTCTCATCCTGACATTGCGGTTCCCATGTTGGAAGGAAACATTTGAGTTCATGTAGGTTTTTACAACTTGCAGGATGCCTCCGTTTCCCCAGCACCACTTCAAATGCTAGCTTGAAGAAAGGGTCAGCCAGTGTCTTGAGTCTAAATGAGAAGAAACCAGAGCTTTTCATCAGTGTTAGAATTGTTTAACTGAATGTAATTGGTTTGTTAACTATTCTGTGTTGAAGTGAAAAAGATTACCTTATTTAATTTGTAAATAAATACTATTATATGTAACATACGTGGTTGGACAATTAAGTTTGCGAACTCATTGTAGAAAAAGAGCTGCATACCTCATGGCTGAATATCACTACGGTCACCTTTGAAGTCCTCCCCTTCGGAAGCTATGCACTGAGGCCAGCGCCTAGTCCACCCTTCAAAGCAACTCTGGAACTCTTTTTCTGGAATGGCCATCAGGGCTATCGTATTATCCTTGATGTCTTGAATGCCATCAAAATGTCTTCCTTTCAATATTTCCTTTATCTTCGGGTAAAGAAAGAAGTCATTGGGAACCAGATCAGGTGAGTAGGGAGAGTTATTCCAATACAGTTATTTGTTTACTGGCTAAAAACTCCCTCACAGACAGTGCCGTGTGAGCTGGTGCATTGTCGTGATGCAAGAGCCATGAATTGTTGGTGAAAAGTTCAGGTCGTCTAACTTTTTCAAGCAGCCTTTATAGCACTTCCAAATAGTGAACTTGGTTAACTGTTTGTCCAGTTGGGACAAATTCATAATGAATTATCCCTCTGAGATCAAAAAATGTTAGGAACACTGTTGCAACAAGTTCGTGAACCTAATTGTCAGACCTCACATGTGTAAGCATTCAAACAGATATATTGGTCATAAAAAGATTTTTGTTTTGTTTTGTTTTTAGCTGAGCCATCCTACCACCTGTTGGCAACTCAGCAGCAGCTCAACTTGGGCCAGAAATGGAACCGGTGACCCTGTTACTCAGAGCTCTCACTCTTGAGCGAGCTCTTAACCAACTGAGCCACTTGGCCAGCCTCATAAAAAGTTTTATAATACAGTCATAGAACAAAAGAAGAAAAAAATATTCACTATGATTTACAGCCATATCTTGACCATATATTTCCTGTGTTCTCTCATTATTACTGGAGTTGATGAAAAAGTCCATTATTCACTATGTTTTACAGAAAGGATAGAAAGGAAGACAAGAACCTCTAACACCACCTTTCATGGCCTAAAATTGGGACTATTTTGGCTACATAGTATATACACATTAAGCACTAACTTTATGATTTTTCAAATACCTTCAAATTAGAGTTTTTTGGAGTGTTGCAGAAACTGGGCACAGGGAGGCCAGAGCCAGAGAGAATCCATGGACTGGATGTGGGGAAGGTTTCCGGAGTGGGGAAAGCAACAGCATAATGTGGGGAATAGCCCTGTTGCACTTAGGACCTCCAAAAGCCTGGCAGGTCATTCAGCTCCTGGGAAAGGCTTACATCCTATCTCCTCAAAACACTAACAACCAAGGCTGAGTTTGAGCATGGGTTATACCTCCATTTAAAAGGTAACTTTTTGACATTTGAGCATGCTAAGATGCTGCCATGTGGAATATTCACAGATCTGGGAGAGCACACTGCTCGCGCATGGTGGGTGGCCTGGTCCGGTAGACCAGTTACCTGGAAACACAGAGCGCATGGTCAGCAAGGCTGATTATCTAGAGTGTGTGTCCATCTATATCAAACCATCACGATATCATGAAAGGAGGACTTTTTGGAGCTAGGTGCTTTGGGAATTGTCAATAGCCTCAACAAAGATATTTCCATAACTACACATCGCTGCTTAAAATGTATCTCCCAGTAAGAACTTCAAAAGTAGATTTATTTAGAGATATCTTTTTCTGCATGAATCTATTCCTTCTGCTGTAGAGAAATAAATATCAAATGCAGCCTAAGGGAACTGCGGTGGGGAAAAAACCATTAGGGAAGAGGGAAACCCAGAATGGAGACCAGGTGTGGGGTTTGGGCTTTTCAGATGAAATGGGAGGGCCCATCTCCCTCTTCGAGTGCTATCTGTCTGGCACGTGCCTTATCTCACCTTCAGAGCGAGTCAAGGAACAGAAGAGCGATTTCATGCTAATAGGACAGGGCAGCCCCATCTAGAACAGGATTTTCCTCAGGTTGGGCTGGGGCTGGGAAGAGGGTATTCTTTATTGCAGTCAGTTCATTTGTATTTTAAACATCAGTGAAATGAACTCCCTCTTAATCATCACTATCGAGGATGAATAAATACATGCATTTATCTTGTGCACAGTAATTGGCTGTGAAGCATTCAGCAGTTCTTTCATTAGGGTGATGACATCCAAAAATAGATGCCAAGCCTGTTTATTGGAAACTAGTAGACCCACCTGAAGTGTAAAACGTCATGTAAAGGCAGTGGCTGGCAGAGGTGTATGTGTGTCTGTGTCCATGTGTGTGCACACGTGGATGCAGATGTGTTTTGGAAGGAACAGTAGGGAAAAAGAAAACAGGTACTGATTCATCCTCCCCTGCCTTAAGCACTTCTTTGGAATGAAGACACATATCTGGTGCAATCCAGCCTCTTGGGGATAATTGTTCAGAGGGTTTTTCCATGCCACCTACTGTTCCAGTCTGAAACCCTCCTGGGCCGAGGTAGTCTAGTCTCTGTTTCTGTGGGTTCTTCGAGAGCCAGAAGATCTGAGTGGGTTTCCAGTGCTGCCATATTAGAAGCACTGCCTGGCTTTCTCGTCTCTGCACTGTCTGAGGCTGGGCTCGGGTTCATTTTAATTGTATCACCAACCAGAGCTCAGAGTTGGGTCCCGGCAAGAATGACAGTGAGGTAGGCAGGGTCTCCACAGTTCCCTCACCTGATGTTACACCTATGAATAAGTTACAGCGGCAACAGAAAGAACAAATCTGTATCCCCATCCTGGAAGTGGGGTGCCACTGAAACAAATACCTAGAAATGTGAATGTGGCTTTGGAATCAGGCATTGGCCAGAGGGTGGGAGAATTCTGAGGCGCATGACAATAAAAGCCTAGATGGTGCCGGGCCAACTGTAACCAAAGGTGCAGATGTGAAGGACTGTGGTAGAGAGGACCCAGAGAATGTGAAAAGCATAGTAGAAAAACCCTAAGTTCCTTAGAGAATGCCTAAGTCACCATAGGAGAAATATGGAACGTAAGTCTACTGCTGGTGAGAATTGAGACTGCGTTTCAAGGCTATGGCAGAACTTACGAATGATAAACCTGGGCATGTAGCTGAGATTTTCAAGCCACGTATGGAAGGTGCAGCCTACTTTCCTCTGGCTGCTTGTAGTCAAATGTGTGAAGGGAGAGGGAAATTGAAGGAAGAGCATCAGGCACAAAGTGACTGGGATTGGATGATTCGGGAAACTGGCCACCTATCCCAACAGGAAAAGCCACTGCAGAGGACAGTTCGCTGCTAGGGAGGTTTGCCTGGGGCCAGGGCAGGGTGTGACTGGACAATCTTTGGCTGGTGCCTCAGAAGGCCCAGAAAGCTTTACTCCATTCATCCAAAGGCGATTGCCCACTCAGTGACACACAAGTTTGGGGTAAGCGACAGGCCAGCAGCACAGCCAGGGATGTGGGGAGAGAGGCAGTGCTGTGAGCCTTCATAAACTCCCACGTATTGCTGATGGTCTGAAGTTTCATGTTCAAGGTTACATGCACCCTCAGGAGAGACCAGACAGGATCCTGTGCATCCGGCCATCTTGAACTGAAAGGGATTCTCAAAGGAAGGAAAACAAGAATGTCTGATGGAAAGGAAAAGCCATGACAGATTTGTGAGCTGCCTGAACGTGTTCCCGACTCAGACACAGGTCCATCCGCCTTTCTGGATCAAGATGGTTAAGCACGGACTTCGGACCAAGCTCTTGGCTCATCAGTAAGCGATATGACCAAGGGGCACCCTTAGGAAACCAGGCTTAAAACTTAAAACAGGAATTAAAAAGAACAAAAATGCACTGAGCAGAGATATCCTTGCTGTACACACTGGGGGTGACTACCTAGAGAACTGATTCAGACAAGTGCCTATGACTGTCACTCAGACAAAAAAAAAATGTATAAGACAGAAACCACACCTGTGATTTGGAGATGGAGTCAGAATCCAGAGTTAGTTCAGAAAATATCCATTTTTCAACAAAAAAGTATGAGACTTGCAAAGAAACAGGAAAGTTGCCCATAAACAAGACAAAATGCTGTCAAAAAAAACAAAACCCTGTTTCTTAGTGGTCCAGATGTTGGGCATAATTAGTAAAATTAGTAAAGGTAAAATACGTTTGAAGAGCATAAGCCTATTCAAATTAGCAAGCTGAAATTAGTGAGTGTATCTAGAAGTCTGTACCCAGTTGAAGAATATATAGAATTTTACTGAAGCTGGAAGATATTAGGTCCCAAAAGCAACTTCAATGAATGCCAATAATCTACTTCATATAGATAAGATAATAGTATCTAATAACTACTCAAATATAAACAATCAATAACAAAATACAACCAAAAGCCATATTCCTTGGGAAATGAAAAATGCATAACTGAATAATTCAAGAGGTAGAGAAATTACAATGGGAATCATAAAATATTTATTAGTGAGTGATACGTAATGGTTTCATATCAATACCTGCGTGATGCTGCTAAAATGGTAATTAGAGGGAAATTCAACTTCAAGTGCATCCATTAGAAAAGGAGAAATATTGACCATGATTGAACTAAGTTTTCAAATCAAAGACTGAAAGAAGAGAATAATCCCAAGGAAAGCGGAGGAAAGCAGGTAAAGCACAAACAGGTATCAGTGAAAGAGGAAACAAAGGAGCCAAGAAGATGGTCAACCAAGCCAAGAGCTAGTTCCTGAAAAAGGACTAGTGATAAACCAGGCTTCTGGAAAGATCAACCAAGTGAAAGAAAGAAGGTCCAATAAATAACACTAAAATCAATTAACAACCATATCTAAGACACAGTAGTAATTTAAAAGTTATAAGAGAAAATGAGGCATAACATTACACTTGAAAAATAAATAACATGTCTAATTTCCTAGGGAATATGTAAATTACAAAACTTGCCACTAAAAATAAAAAAATATATGAAATCTGAATTGTCTAATTAGCATTAAAGAAATTTAATCCAGACCTCTCTGACTTTCTCTCCGAAATAGCACAAGTCTTATGGGGTTTCAAGTGGGCTTTACAAAACTTTCAAATAACAAATTATCACCATTTTAATTAGGATACACGGAGAAGCAAAGGTGACAAACTCAAATCGTGAGATGAATACAACCATAATACCCAAACCTGACAAAGATAACATATTAATTTCCATTAGATCAGCAATGTGGAGGAAAAACAATGTAGAGTTCATCCCACGAATGATTGAACCTAAAAAAATTCATTGGTGTAAAAGATGACAAGAACAAAAGGTTTCATTATTTTAGTAGTTCTTGAAATGTGAAGAAATGTCATTCATGATAAAAAGTTTACCATAATAGTAGAGATTTTATCCTGATTTATATAATAAAATTAATATTATGGAATAACATTATTTAATAATAAAAATTACAGCAAACACTATACTTAATGACTACATTTCAGAAGCATTTCCTTTAAATTCAGGACAAAAACAGAATGTCTGCGATGATAATTTCTGTTTAACAGTGTCTTACAGAGCTTAGCAAATGTAATAAGAGTCAGATGGATTCGAAACAAAATTGATGCTTTTCATAGACAAGTTTATTTGTTACATAAAATCCCAATAGAATCTAAAGATAATACATTTAAAACTATTAAGAAAGCCCAGTTAGCAGTTGCTGGATTCAAGGAAAATACACAAAAATCAAAATTTCAACCATCATAAGCAATTAGTTATTTGACCTTTGTTTATCCCTTTTCTAATGTGCTTCCTTTATTAACCTGGCTCAGAATTTCTCACCTATAACTTTTCCTCTTCTCTGAAAAACTTACAACATTTTCTTTTCAAGGCATATCTATAAATTCCCTCAATTTTCACTTGTCTGAGAAACTCTCTGTTTCTCCTCCCCACCTTTTTTTTTGAAGCATAATTTTACCGGATACAGAATTTATGGTTGATTCCCCCCCGCCCCAACATTTTATGTGTTCACGCCGTTCTATTCTTACTAACATGGTTTCTGAAGAGATGTCTAATGTAATTTGTATCCTGGCTTCTCTATAGCTAAGGATTTTTTTCTGACATCTACTCAAGATTTTCTCTTTGTCTTCAATTTTCTGCAGTTTGAATACATTATGCCTCGGTATAGTTTTGTTGGTAATTATCCTGCTTGGTGTTCTCTGAGCTTCTTGGATCTGTGGTTTCTATTGAAAGACAAATGTGCAGTGTTTGTCTTTAATTTTGAAAAAGGTAGTCATTACTTCAAATATTTTCTTTTTTTTTTTTTTGAGGGCAGTGTCACTGGCCCTCATAGGTGGGACCCGAACCGGGGCCGTTGGCTTCCCAAGCCAGCACTTAACCACCGTGCCACTCGGCCGGCTCACAAATATTTTCTTTTTTCTTTTTTTTCTCCTTTTCTTCTCCTTCTGATATTTCCATTATGCGCCTATTGTACCTTTTGTAATTGTCCAACAGTTGTTGGACATTCTATTTCATCTTTTAAATTATTTTCTGTTTGAATTGCAGTTTGGGAAGTTTCTTTTGACATTTCCAACAATTCACTGATTCTCTCCTTAGCCATGTCTGGTCTGTGGATGATCTCATCAAAAGTGTTCCTTATTTGTTACAGGGTTTTGATTTCTACCACATCCTTTTGCTTCTTTCTTAGGGTTTCCACCTCTCTGGTTAGATTACTCACCTGTTCTAGCATGTTCCCCACCTTTCCTACTAGCTCTCTTAGCATATTTATCATAGTTGTTTTAAATTCTTATTCTGATCATTCCTAAATCTTTACCGCATCTGAATCAGGTTCTGATGTTTGCTCTGTGTCTTCAAACTATGTTATTGTACTTGTTATTGTTTTTTGTCATTTAGTATATTACGTAAATATTTGCTGAGCCCCAGGCATGATGTACTGGCTAAAAGGAACCAAGGTAAATAGGACTTGTTGTGAGGTTTTATGTTTATCTGGCTAGGAGCTACACTATATTTACTGTTTGCCATAGCTGCACGTGTTGAGGACTAAAATCTCTCCTAACGGCCTCGTTTATGTCTCTCTGTTGTTTTCTTTAGGTTTCCCTAGGGACTTCTTTTTAATTAACATCTGAGCCCTGAAGTTCTCTCAGTTGCATTCCTGTTATTATACAGAAGCCTTGGGCCAGCCGAGTGGCGCAGTGGTTAAGCGCTGGCTTGGGAAGCCAGCGGCCCCGGTTCGGGTCCCACATATGAGAGCCAGTGACACTGCCCTCAAAAAAAAAAAATCCTTATTGACTTGGTGGCAAGATGTGGGGAAGGGGGTGTGTCCTATAGTCCTCTGATTTGGTCTCAGTCTTCTAGTCTGTGTCCCCAAGCTGTGACCCTCACAAGGGCTTCTCAGTCACCACCTCAGGTGAGACAGGATGGCTAGAAAGAACTGGAGTTGGGCTTTCTCTTCCCCCCAAGTCAGTTAGGTTCTGGTAAAACAGTTTCTCTTGAGGGGCAGACCTTGTTAAGAAGAACACAATGCTCTCGGCATATTTCACAATGGCTACCTACTCTCCTCGACCCTCTGCCAAATGGATGGGGGCATTCTGTCTGGTTGTTACTGTGAGGAGTTGGCGAGGCTCCTGGAGGTAAGACTCATGGCAGCATGGAATCCTGCTAAGACTTGGCTCCCTGGGTGTGTAACTGTCATGCTTGTCCCTCAAGGAGCCCCCAGCAATCCATCGGTGACAGTTTATGTATTCCAGTACTGCCACTAGTGGACTTCTCATGCCCTCCAGGGCGTTTGTTCCATTTCAATTCCTTTGTCATATAGCATTGTTATTTTTACTATATTGTTAGGGTTATTTTCTTAGTGTTTTTTTCTGGGGATTTCAATATACATTTTATTATAATTTATCTCAATCTAATTCAGATTAATATTAAAAACAGCAGGAAAATATGGATTTTTCTCAAGTAAAACTCCGTTTCCTTCCATCTCTTTTATGTTATTATTATTACCACGGATAATATATATGCACACACATTTATTAAAATTCAACAGTCAGTATACAGTTATAATTTTTATACAAATGTTTTAAGTGGAATAAAACAAGAAAAGGAGGAATTAACATATTTATACTGTCATCTGTATTTACCTACAGAATTACATTTACTGGTGCTTTTATTTCTTTATATGGACTTAAGTCACTCTCTGATATCATTTCTTTTCATCCTGAAGGGTTGTTTTATTATTATTATTATTATTATTATTATTATTATTATTACTATTTCTTATAAGGCAGAGCTTTTAGAAATGAACCCTGTCATTGTTTATCTGGGAATGTCTTTATTTCATATTCATTTTTGGTTGACTTCTTTTTCTTTCAGTGCATTGAATATGTCATCCTACTGCTTTCTGGATTTCACTGTTTCTGATGAGAATTGTCATCCGCATGAGATGTTAATCTGATTGTGATTCCTCTGTACTTGATGAATCATTTTTCTCTTGCTGCTCTCAAAGTTTCCTTTCAACAGTTTGATTACGATTTGTGTAGGTGTGAATTTTTTGAGTTTATCTTACTTGGAACTTGTTATACTTGGCTATGTAGATTAATCTTTTCTTTAAATCAAATTTGGGGTGTTTTGGGCTACTGTTTCTTCAAATACTTTATGCCCCCTTTTCTCTCCTTCTCTTAAGGCTTTGTTCAATTTATAAACAACAAAAACAAACAAACAACAATAAAAGTCCCTCTGTTCTTCTATTGCTCTGTCCTCAAGTTTCTTATCATTTATTCTGCCAGCTCACATGGGTTATTGACTCCCTCTAGTCAATTTTTCATATCAGTAGGTATACTTTTCATCTCTGGAATCACCATTAGGTTCTTTTTTACATACTTTGTATATCTTTATGTATATTCTCTCTTTGATTAGCCATCATAGTTTTCCTTTATTCTTAAACATAGTTTCTTTTAGTTCTTTGAACATATTTATAATAGTTAATGTGATGTCTTTGCTGAGTCCAACATCTGGGCACCCTCAGAAAGAGTTTCTTTTCGCCTGTATATAGGTCACCCTTTCCTGTTTCTTTGCACATGCTCTCATTTTTTAATTGAAAACTGAACATTTTATTTTATTTATTTATTTTAAAGATTTCATTGGGGAATTGGGGGAGGGGAACAGCATTGGGGCATCGTGGAAGGGGAACAGACAAGCTGCCATCCTTTTGTTCTTCAGTCTAGTTGTGGAGGACATCACTTCATTGGCCCATGTTGGTATCATCATTGCGCTCTTCCTGGGTGAGGCAGTTGCTTGCTGGCCATTGGATGGCCTCTCAGGGGCGGCTCACGGCAGCTCATGAAGGCACACGCCAGCTGCCAGCCAGCCCCACTGCAGCCTATGCCATCGCTGGCGACTCCTGGCAGCCCAGCTCCAGGTCAAGCTGTTGTTCACCATCTTAGCTATAGAGGGAGCAGCATCACTGGTCCTCATGCGGGATCCAAACCAGGGCCCTGATGCTCAGAGCTGACGTCCTAAGCCAACTCTTAACCAAGGTGCCACTCGGCCGGCCCCGAAAATTGAACATTTTAGATCACATATTGTAGCCACTGTGGATTCTGATTCTAGCCCGGCCCTCTAGAATTGCTGCTGTTGTTTTGTCTTGTAAGTTTTTGTTAACCTGCTTATATCTGGTCTGGACTCATTGCCCGAGTTGGTCTCTCCCACATATGCAACTGAGTGTCCCTGCTCTTTTTTTTTTTTAAATCTTGTTTTTATTTTTAAGTCTGGCTTCCCAGGGGTGCCCTTGGGTCAGCATCACTTACTGTCATCCACTGATTGGTCAGAGTTTGTGCTTAAACATCTTGATTCAGTAAGGCTGATGGTTCTGCATCTTTGTTGGGGGAACACAGTGAATACGCAGGCAGGACTGGCCTCTGCTTTCTGGCAGGTGTTCTTTTTTCTCCTTTGAGCATCACACTCAATTAGAGGCAGGAGGCTAGTGAGGGCCTTGTCTATTTTGTCTGGTCCCTTTCTTGACATCAGTAAATATTCCTTGAAAACACGGCTATGCAATCTTCCATGACATAATTGTTTTTAAAATTTCTCTCTTAACCTCAGTTTTCAATATTTTAAACAGTGTTCAGACAGTCTTTTTCTTCAAACTTGATTTGAATTTGCCTTTTTTAAAAAGCCTGGGTTCTTATAAATAAACTACTGATTTGTTCAATCTCAGAAACCCACAGCTCCCCTGAGACCTCTTCAGATGATCCCCTGTTTTCCCCCACCAAAGTAAGGAACTCAGTCCTTTGGTTTCCAGGAGCCCATAGCTTACATCTCCCTGTTAGTATTTCTTACCATTCTGCCCAGTATTATATTTGCTTGTGTCTGAACACCCCCGTTCGTACTAATGCCCATGGGAACCTTACTTATATCTCTAAGCCTGTCCCTCTGCCTCTCAAAATCTCACACATAGTGAATACTCCATATGTGTTCAGACAAGTGGAATTTTAAAAGCTGTGCTTGCTCTTGGCTTCCAGTTCCTCTCACAGGCCACGAAGCCCCCTTGTCTCCAAGGCCCTTTGTGTCTCTGACATTCTACAGCTCATGCTTCTTAGAACAGTTGTCGGCTATTAGTCATCTTATGTAGAACAGGATATATCTGTCACTTCTCCTCTGCAAAACCCTCCCTTCAGCAGGATTTATTTTAAGAACTGTGTGAAAACAGAACATTTCACAGGCAACCCTGTGAAAATCCAGCCTTTTGTCAACATGTGGATCAAGTGGGCTGAGGGCCCATCGGACTGCCACGGCCTCTCCCCCAACCAGGGGCCCCTCTGGAGGGCAGTTGTCAGGGCAGCCTCACAGGCTCTCAACCCGCCATGACGTTCCATATCCACGGGGACACCTCTGCTTCCCTCACTATCCAGGGCTCCTGGCTGTGCTGAATTTAAGTTCTCTTGGACAACGTGGCTTCAGGTGGACATCACCTCCCTGAGTCCTCCAGGCCACCTTATAAGTCACTGTGACCCCACTGCGAAGCGAACACTGAGGGCACACAGCCAGGATGCTGCAGAGCTGGGCTTTGAGCTCCGCCTGTTTGTCTCTACGTTCAAGGCTCTTTCCTGCCACTGAGTCACTCTGAGCACATGCACCACCCGCTTTCTCGGGAAACAGCCATGAGGAAGTGGGTGATGTGCCTCTGGCTACAGCAAACCTTCACTGAGTTTGGAGCTGGGGGAGTCAGATAACTTTGGGGAAAGAATCAGAGGTCTTTGAGGGCTTGCAGGAGATAGGAGGTTGTCACCCAAACCCTGCTGGGGGCAGCCTCCTCCCCCTGCAGAGTGTGGCAGGGGGCGCTCCATCCATCCTTGGCTGTGGGTCATCTCTGACACCCCGGACAGCTGGAGGCCACTCTGGGCTGGGGTTCCATTAGATCTGAACTGAGGCGGTGGGACTCCGTGAGCTGTCCCCAAGCTCATTGGAGGGAAGACACTCTTTGTCTTCAAGGCTGGAGTTACATGGAAAGGGTGCTGGGTGGCTTCCTCCTCCACCCTCTGGGACTGCACAGCTTGTGGGAAATGCCGGGGGCTTGCAGGCTGGCTGCGCCACAGCCCCCCACATCAGCCGGGAGGAGTCACACTGCAGTCTGCTGTACACCCCCACCAGGAGTTTCTATAGCAACTTTCCGAGAGGAATTTCCAGGCTCAGAGATTCTGTCACAGTAACCCAGTGAGGGCAGGCAGTGGGGGCTGTGAGAAGAGGTGGTGAGGACTGGGCCATGCAGGTAGGTATGTGGACCCACCGACCTCAGCCAGGTGGGGAGAGCAGGGCCAGGTGGGCTCCTTGACCTGTCAGGCGCTCCCAACGGGTCCCTGCCAGCAACTTAGTGACAGGTGGGTCACAGGTTGCCCCTGGGTATATCACTTCAGGTGATAAAACGGATCTCAAAGGTGGTCGTGAAGACTGAAGATCAAATGATCTTTCCCGAGGATCAGGGCAGAACTAGTCAGGAGTTGGCTTGCAGTGGAGGGCTGCCCCGTGGGTGGCTACAGAATAGACATGCAATTATGCAATCAGATGGTTTATGAAGAGACAGAAATATGAATATAAAAGCATTCCAGCCATGGAGATGCTAATTTTTTTTAACTCTAATAACGACGCAATTTTGGATATCAAAGATGACCCCTAGCTTTTATTAACCCGCTGTCCCCAAATAAACCCTTTCAACAGCTCACTACACCATTCACACATGAGATTGTGCTGGGGTGAGGGGGGCTCAGACAGCACCTTCTGCACATCCCAGCGCTGAGCACCGCACTCCGGGGGTGCATCGGTATTGCACACTCGCCACGCACACGGTGCAGAGCGGCCCAGTCTGGAGTAAAAGGTAAACCTACAGTGGGCTCTGCCCTTGAACCCAGCAGGAGCGACCGGGAGAATGCAGCCACTGGTGGAGGCGCCGGCTCCATTCAAAAGAAGACAGTACCGCCTCTGACTGGACTTCAGGGAGGTTTCCTGGGACGCGGGGGCTTCAGGCGACTCTCGGGGCAGGCAGGGCTGAGCTCTGGGGGGCAGGGGGCGCTCAGCCGGGGCTGAGCCCAGCGGCCTGTGCTCCCTCCACCTGCAGCTCTCGGATTTTCTCTCTAGCAGAAGGTAATATCGCCTTCTCTCCAGGCTTCTGCGGGATCATTTAAATCAAGAATTCAGCCCAATTCCTGGCTCACAGCCAGCACTTAAGGGATTATAGGAAAAGCAATAATAATAAAAGTATTGTTATTAATATTATTAATTATATAGTTAATATTATTATTATTATTGTGGAAGTTGGCAGTAAGAAAGAATCCTGTAATGTTGTAATTTGGGGGATAGAGTTCAAGAATATCTGTGATGGGGGCATGTTCAGATGACTTATCTGCTTTGGGGAATTTCTCTAAAATTGCACTAATAAATCGTAAATTGTTGGCTCTGTCAGCCCCACCGTGTACTGTTATGCCCTGGGGAAGAAAGCCAGCGCCATGGACCAACACCAAGCAAGTTTTCTTTTCCACAGTCGCAGGTGCTAGGTGAGAGACCCGAGCTTTGCAGACAGGCGTCTGTGGAGTGGGACCAGCTCCCTCTCCCTTCAGCCTGCTGTGGGTCACTTCCACAGCTGGGCACTGGGGACAAGCTAGTGAGAGGTTAGGGTCTGCCTTCCAAGGCTTTAGGAGGGTGGTGACCAGAGGGCTGCAGAGGCTGCACGCGCAAGAGGGTGGTCCAGAGAGCGCAGAGGAGGCCGGCCCTTTGGGGCTCCAGCCCTTTGGGGTCCCCTGGGTCAGCACCGGGCCTCACACTCCCCCAGAGGACACCCCCCACGGAAGCCTTCAGCCCAGCGCCGACAGGCGTGGGGCAGTGGGAGCCCATACACGTCTTTGCAGGTATACCACGGAGGTATAATTTACCTCCCAAAGTTTCCCTTTTAAAAACAATGATTCGTGACACTTGTTAAAATGGTAAGGCAGACTTTATGCAGGGGGACTGTTGTGATAGGTGTAGGGACCACTGCAGTGGGGTTTTGCAGTGAGGGAGAGCGGAGAGGCTCAACTCCAAACACCAGACTCAGTGGTGATTTATAGCCAAGAAGGAGGGTGGGTCAGCGGATGGAAAGTTACTAGGAGGGAACATAGGTGAAAGGGTTTCTGGCTCAACGGACTTGACGGTTCCTGCTGAAGATGGGCCAGGTGAGCAGATGTCCCCTGGGGGACGGCAGAAGCTGAGAACCCCATCACACACCAGACAGTTCCTACACACCCCTGTCCACCCCCTCACACACACAACCTCCCCCACCAGAGGACCAGCTGGAGTGAATACAGATTCTTAACCTTTCTTTATATAGCCTTACCTTCTGCCATTTACATATAGTCGTCTTAAATGTTTCCTCTATATACATTTAGAATCATGTTAAGACAGGGATAGTGTTATTATTTTTGCTTCAGCTGTCAAACATATTTTAGAAACTCAACAGGAAAATAAACTGTATTCTATTTCCCCATTTTTTAACTCTTGCCATTGTTCTTTCTTTCTGGTGTCCCAAGGTTCTCTTTTATCATTTGCATTGTGTTTAGAGAACTTATTTGGGTCTTCACAGGGTAAGTATGCCTTTGAAAAGCTCCCTTAAATTTTCTTTGTCTGAGAATGTCTCGATTCCCGCCTCATTTCTGAAAGTTATTTTCACTGCATATAGAATTCTAGATTAACTACTTTTTTTTTTATTTGAAAAATGTTGTCCCACTTCCTGGGCCTCCAATGTTTATGACAAGAAATCTCCAGCTATTCAAATTATTTTTCCCCTTACAGGTAATATGTTGTATCTCTCTGAGTGCTTTCAAGATTTTTTTCCTTTGTCATTAGTTTCTGGAAGTCTGAGTAGAATACATCTTGATATGCATTTCTTTGAGTTTCATGTTTGGTGTTCTCTCAACTTCTTGAATCTGTGAGTTATGTCTTCTGGCAAATTTTGGAAATGTTCATCAGTTATGCTTTGAATTCTTGTCCAGCCCCACCTTTTGCTCTTCTTCTCCCAGTACTGTGGTGACATAAATATTAGGTCTTTGTTATAGTGCCACAACTCTGTGAAGCTATGTTCATTTTTTAAAAATAATCTATTTTCTCTGTTCTTCAGGTTGGGTAATTTTCATTGTTCACCTTCAAGGTCACTAATTGTTTCTTCTGTTCACTTCTATCTGGTGTTGAGTCTGTCTACTGAGTTTTGTTTTTCTTATTTGGTTATTGTATTTTTCTTTTCTAAAATATCATTTGGTCTTCTCTTTTTATTATTAGTTGGAGGTGTACAAAAAAAATGTACTAGTTAGACATTTCACCCCTCACAAAGTGATAATTCCCTCCCTCAATCTACTCCCCCTCTGACATTGTATATAGGCTGTTACAAACCATTGACTCTATTCCCTAGGCTCTACTCCACATCCCATGACTACGTACACAAAGGGTGCCAAAAAAGTGTATACACATTTTAAGAAAGAAAAATACTGTGTTAAAATTGTAATACTCAAGGCTGACCAAGTGGCTCAGTCGGTTAAGAGTTGGCTTGCAGCATGGGCTCTGAGCAACGGGGCCGCCAGTTTGATTCCCATATGGGCCAGTGAATGCTGCGCCCAAGCTGAGCTGTCGCTGAGCTCCCAACAGGTGGCAGGATGGCTCAGCTGGTGTAACAACAAGATTGCCTGTTCAATGGTGGGCTATGCCCACCCGCAACTAAAGATTGAACTCTGCACCTTGAGCTGAGCTGCTGCCCGGATGGCTCAGTGGATAGGACATGCGCTCTTAACAACAAAGCTGCTGGTTCTACCCCCGCATGGGATGGTGGCTACGCCCACCCACAACTAAGACTGAACACAGCACCTTGAGTTTAGAGGCCACGAGCTGCCGACTGGAAGCCAGATGGCGACTGGCACCCTCCACAATGAAAACTAAAGAACAACAACTTGGCTGGTCCCTTCCCCCAATTCCCCAATAAAATCTTAAAAAAAAAATTGTAATACTCAATATATACCACCAATAAACAAAAGATGAATACAGGTCATGTGTATACATTTTTGGCACCCCGTTATATATACGTATTTAATTATAGTTGACATACAATATTATTCTACTTCAGCTTCAGGTATACACCACAGTGGTCAGGCACCTACACAGTCTATGAAGTGATCCCTCTGATAAGTCCAGTGCCCACCTGGCACCTTACATAATCTTTACAACATTGTTGATTATATTCCCCACACTGACTTTCACATCCCCATGACCATTTTGTGTCTACTAATTTGCACTTCCTAATCCATTTGGTCTTCTTTTATATATTCTATTTCTTTGCTGACATATTCTCATTCCCCCCCACCTTTTTTTTAATGCCTGCATTCAAATGTTTGTCAGGTAGTCTCAACATTTCTGTTACATAAGTGTTAGCATCTATTGATGGTCTTTACTTCAACCAAGTTTCCTGATTCTTGGTATAATTGTAGTTTCTTAATTGAAAAATGGACATTTTGGGTATTATGAGAGCCTAGGTCTTACTCAAACCTTCTATTTTTATATGGCTTTGATTGACATGGTTCTGGTAGAGGAAGGGTGGGCATTCACCTGGCTACAGCTGCTTTGTGTACAAGTCCAGGTCCCTTGCTTGGCCTCTGTCATCACTCAGGGGTGGAAGAGGCTCCCCATTACTGCTGATGGGGTTGGGATTTCTGGGTCTCTGGTAGGTCTCCCCTGAAGTCACCCAGGGTGGTAGGGATATTTGCCTTATCTCTGTCCCCCTCATGGCCTCTGCTGACACCAGTGAGGACTGGCCTTCTTATGACCGAGTGTTGGTGAAAGTTTTGACTCTCCACCAAGCCTCCTCTAACATCATGTCAGGGAGGGGATAGGCACGTCATCACCGCTGGATGGGAGTAGCAGTCCAGGCTCCCCGGATGGCCTCCATGACACCATGGGGGAGGGGCTCCATTACTCCCCAGAGATGAGAGTTCCAAGTCCCTGCTCAGCTTCTGTGCTGGGAAGGACTTGGCACCTCGTTACAGCCTGGTGGGAGTGGAAGTACCGGCTCCCGCCGTGGCCTTGCCTGGTGTGGACATGGTAACACCACAGTTTTTCCTGTAGTATATGCTTGGAGCTGAATGATTGCTGTCTTCAAGTTTTCTGCCTTGCTAGGCCAGTTCTTTCCTGAATCTTTGGCTATGTGTTGTATTTTGTTCTCTTTTTACCCCTTGGTATTTCTGGGTTGCCAGTTTCTTTAGCTCCAAGTCTTGGGTGGATGTATGATGCTTAAAAATTTCAGAGAATTCACAACCGTGTTATTATCTTGGTCCCAAGGTTCCTAATATATCTGCCTCACGTCCACCTTTCAGAGCCTTCTTATGTTTGTTTAATGTACAGTGTCAAGGTTTTCCTTGTGCTTAGTGGGAGGGGCTGGGGAAAGTACGTCTACACCATCTTACCAGAGGCAGAAGTCTCAATCCGATTAAAAAATATCCTATACAGATTTTATAGTTTTCTTCAGCATAATTGTTGGTCAGAAAACGACCTAATCTGTTATTACCAACAGAACTCACAAATATTACTGTTTTTGCACAATTTTATAAAATGATTTTTATCTTCTAATTTTTAGAAATGTGTGATGGGAGGACGATAGCATGTATTCACCCTGTCATCTTAAAAAAGAACCTTTAATCAAACACTGACTATACTAAGGATTGAAGATGCAGTAGTGACTATGAAAAAATTACTATATTAGGGACTCTCCATCTTTGGGGGTGATCCCAGTTAGAATGATCATGTAGAATGTTAGCTTCTCCCTGCACTGTTTGCTATCAAATCTTGGGAGTAAAGGAAATTTTCCCAGGTGTGCTAGTCAGGTTTCTCCAGAGAAACAGAACTAAGAGGAGATACACATATCTCTATCACGATCTCTACATCTAATCTATATCTATTATGAGGAATTGGCTCAACAGATATGAAGACTGGTTAAGTACCAAGATCACAGTTGGCAAGCTGGGGCCCAGGAGAGACAATGATATAGTTCCAAGAGTTAACATATCAGGTCAAGTCTGAAGACAGGAAATAAAACCTATGTTCAAGTTCAAGGTAGTCTGGCAGGTGGAGTCCCCTCTTAGTGGAGGGAGGGTTGGCCTTTTTGTTCTATGCAGGCCTTTGACTGATTAGATGAGGCCCACCCATATCAGGGTGGGCAATTTGCTTTACTCCGTTTACCAATTTGAATGTTAATGTCATCCAGAAACACCCCATAGACACACCCAGAATACAGTCTGACCACATACCTGGGCACTTTGTGGCCCAGTTGACATAAAATGAATCATCAAAACAGGTAAATTCACTCTAAAACAAGGAGTATCTGGAGAACAAATAGAAGTGAAGAAAAGCTAAAGGTCAAAAGGAGTGAAGAAGGAACAACTCATTCAAATAACCTGCAAAAAGGAGAGTGAACACAATCTATTAGGTGAAAAGAATGTGTAGTGGTTTGGATAGTATCTCCCCAAATTCATCCACCCAGAAACTCAGAAGGTGGCCTTATTTGGAAATAGGGCCTTTTCAGGTATGATAAGTTGTGTTACAATGGGGTCTTACTGTGCTAGTCTGGACCCTGACTCCAATGACTGGTGTCCTTATCTGGAGCCCAGCCAACAGGCACAGAGGGAATATGGCAGGGAGGATGGAGGCAGACTGATGCAACTACAGGCCACGGAAAGTCAAGGGCTTCCAGCAACCACCCTGCATAGCAACGCAATCCTAGGACAGGCTCTCCCTAAGAGCCCCCGGAAGCAACCAAACCTACTGATACCTTGATTTCGGAGTTCAGGCTTCCTGAACCAAGATTGTAAGTCTTTGGGTTTTTTGTTTTTTTCTCTTTAATTTTTTTTTTATTGGGTAACAGTGTGTTTTTTCCAGGGCCCATCAGCTTCAAGTCAAGTCATTGTCCTTCAATCCAGTTGCGGGTGGGCGTAGCCCACCATCCGATGCGGGAATTGAATCTGCAACCTTGTTGTTAAGAGCATGCACTCTAAGCAGGGCCCCAGTTCAGATCCCACATGAGGGCCAGTGACGCTGCGCCCTCTACAGCTAAGATGGTGAACAATAGCTGGACCTAAGGCTGGGCTGCTGTGAGTCACTGGCGACGGCGTAGGCTGCAGTGGGGCTGCAGTGGGCTGCCGTGAGCTACCGTGAGTGGCTGTCAGCCAGCGTGAGCTGCTGTGAGCCACCGTGGGTCTCCGTCCAATGGCTGCTGAGCAACTGCCTCACCTGGGAAGAGCACAATGATCATAATACCAACATGGGCCAGTGAAGTGACATCCTCCACAACTAGACTGAAGAACAAAAGGACAGCAACTTGTCTGGTACCCTCCCCCAATTCCCCAATACTGTTCCCCTCCCTCAATTCCTCAATAAAATCTTTATTTATTTATTTTTAATTTTTTTTTTGTAGCTGACCCATCCTGCCACCTGTTGGCAGCTCAACGGCAGCTCAGCTCGGGCTGGGTATCGAACTGCTGTTGCTCAGAGCTCAGCTCGCACTTTTGAGCGAGTTGGTAACCAACTGAGCCACTCGACCTGCCCCCCACCCCAATAAAATCTTTAAAAAAAAAAAAAGGAGCACACACTCTAACCAACTGAGCCAGAGGCCACCCCAGGTCTATGCTGTTTCAAGCCACACCATGTGTGGCAATTTGTTACAACAGCCCTGGGGAACTCACACAGAAGGCATTTCTGAATGGCTGGAGCATCAGGTGCACAGAGGGATCAGTGAGATGGAGCCGGTCGGTCACAGGAGGAGACCACAAATGGCCTTACGAGCCACAGAAAGATCTCTACTCTTTATTCGGAGACCCAAGGGAAGCTGATGAATGAATTTCAGTAAGATTGTAAAATAATAAGATTTATGTTTTATAAAGATCCCTCTACGGCTGGATGAATATGTGAGTCTGAGGTTGGACGCTCAGAAAGGAGGCTGTCATGGTGGAACTGGCTGAGATGACAGTGACCAGAACCCTGCAGCAGAAGAAGGGATGGAGATATGCATGCAGATCAGAAGGTAAAATAGAGCCCACAATGGTCAATATTTGATGAGTGGATGGATGATGCTAAAAATCATGCCAGTTTGAAATAAGCCTGACAGAGAAAGACAAATGCTATGTGATTTCACGTATATATGGCATCAAAACAAAACAAATAAGTAAACAAAGCAAAGCAAAAGAGAAATAGATACATAGGTAAACAAGCCAATGGTTGCCAAAGGGAAGGAGAAGAATAGGGAATTGGAAAAACAAACAAATAAACAAACAAATAAAAATAATTCCAGGTTCTTGGGGAATTCTTTAGATGGTGGTACATTTACTCTACCCTTCTTCATTCTTCCTTCCCTCTATTCCTTTATCCTTTATTACTTACTTGAAATACTTATTCAGCATCAAATTTGTTTTGTGTGCTGAGGCTACATATTCATAGACTTTGCATTCCAAGAGTACCCTTTCTTTTGGGGTCAGAGATATGTGGAAAAGCACAATATAAAATGAAAAGAACTCTAGTAGACAGGCTTATTAGGTGACAAATGAGGATGTGCCCAACTCCTGGGGCAGAGCTGGAGGGGAGTATACAAAAAAAAGACATTTGATGAGTTCCTGGTATTTTACCTCATTGTAGAAGACTTAGGGGAATGCAATGGGTCACACTTGGAAAGGCTTGTGCTTTCCGTTTCCTGTGAGAGGCCCACAGGGAGAGATCCACCTGGAGAAGATGCAAAGTTCCCAGGCACAGTTCCCTGGGTTTGCAAGCAGCCGAGAGCCATCACCAATGCCCAGCCACGTGAGTGATTCTTCAACGTGGCACAGAGCAGGGACAGGCCCTACTCAAATCGCACATTCATGAGCAAAATGAATGATGTTTATTGTTTTTAACCACTGGGTTTTTCGGAGATTTGTTACAAATGGATCAATACCTGGAATGCAAAGAATCAGGCTATCTAGATAGCTGAATTCATTTAGATACCCATGGAAAACCATCCCCCTGTGGGTAACCATTACCCCTGTGTTTCTGGGTTGCTCCCCACCCAAACTTCCAATAATCCTGCAACAAGCATCATACAGTTATGGGTACAGCAGGATCTGTGTACTGCATTTCATGTTTTTACGCCATGCTGTTTTTGGTTTTTCTTCAAATGTCTCTTGGTTTGTGTTTTGTGGTGCATGACTTATTAAGAAACGTATCTGGGCATTCCTCAAGTTTCAGGCTTGTCGTGCTTCTCCATCATTCCTTCCCATTCGATTTTCTGATGCCTTTTACTAGTGACACATATTGACTCCTTTTCCCACACGTTTGAAAATCACTCAGCTTGATCTTTAACAAAAGCAACAGGATGAGTCATAACATTCTTGAAAATTTAAACTCTCTTTTGAGAAGGCTTTGAATTGTCATCATGTTATATCCAGTCTCTTTCACGTTTCAGGAGAATTGGTAAAACAGCAAAGACCTGAAAATGCTTTCTGAGCTCACAAAATATGGATACCTTGCTATTTATCCAGAATTTGTTTGAACAAGGAAAACACCACATTGCTTCCTCTCTATTCTTTGCTGAGAAAACTAGTGTTTGGACAAGTTTTTTCTTCTACTTCTCTTCATCATCATGGCGATTTAAATGCCCAAGGCTGGCTGTGCTGTGCAGTTCATCTAGTTTCAACAGGATGCATTTGCTGCTTCTACATGCGCCCAGCAGGATTGGCCCGGTGCTCGCTGTGGCATCAGAAGGCTCCCCATTCTTTCAAGTTCCATGAGAAAGCATGGTGATAAGTCCCACCGAAACCATGGGAATCCTATTAGTTTGGCATTTTAAACATGGAAATCTAAGTTCAAGCTTCTGCTGGTGCTTGTCCTTTGACATGGGGAATGACTCCATATTCAGACATGAAATCAAGAGCTCAGGGAGGCTAGGGAACTGCCAGAGAATGCTAGCTGCTCGCCAGAGATTTACAGCATGTATTTCCCCTGTACATTGAGCATGGTACAAAATCTGAGTCTTATCTTGGCCCCATTTTCATTACCAAGGGGGAAATCTAGCCTCTCTCAGTGATAACCTTGTCAATCAAGAAAACAATAAAAGCAAAGGCACAAGTAAAAGTTAGAATACCAACTTACTCATTGTAAATGACTAAGGGTGAACATATACCCATCAGCAATTTCTCTCCTTTGTTATATAATATGTACACTGCAATGTAATATCTAGGGCAGACAATAAAGAATCTGTACAAAGAGAGGCACTCAAAAAAAAATCAAAATGGAATTCTAAAAAATGTTCAAGTGAATGATAGGAATGAAGGAAAAAGAAGAGAATGAACCAAAAACACAGGAAACAAACGGAAAGCAAAAACAAATGGACAGACTTAAGCCCTAAATATATTCAATATAAATGGTCTAACTATACAAATCAAAAAACAGATTGACAGAGTAGATTTTTAAAAATGACCCAACTATACACCAACTACAAAAAACTCACTCCAAATATAATGTTATAGTTAGACTGAAAGAAAAGCGATGGAAAAACCTATTATATACAAAAATTAGTCAGAAGAAAGCTGTAGTGGATCAATTATCACATAAAGCAGGATTTAGGGTAAAGAAAATTACCAGGGACAGAGAGGGACATTACATAATGATAAAAGGGTCAATCTATCAAGAAGACGTAGTGATCCTAAACATATATGCATCAAACAACAGAGTTTCAAAACATGTTAAGAAAAAACTGAATCAATTGAAGGAGAAATTAACTTATTGTTGAAGACCTCAATAGTCCTCTCTCAACAACTGACAGAGTCTCACCACCAACCAGCAGGAACTGATCCATCCAACACCAGCAGAACACACATGTTTTTTTAAGCGCCCATGGTACACTTACCTCTAGTCCATCTCCTAAGCCATGAAATAAAGTTCAACAAATGTAAAATAATTGAGACCACACAGATTTTGTTCTATGGCCATAGTGGATTCAATCCCAGAAAAATAACAGGAAAACCTCCAAATACATGGAAACTAAATAATGCACATCTAATTAGTCCATGGCTCAAAAAGGACATATCAAAGGGATTAGAAAAGTATATTAAACTGAGTGAAAACACAACATATAAAAAGTTGTGAGGGGCCGACCAAGTGGCTCAGTTGGTTAAGAGCTTGCTCAAGAGTGCAAGCTAAGCTCTGAGCAACAGCAGTTTGATGCCCAGCCTGAGCTGAGCTGTCGTTGAGCTGCCAACAAGTGGCAGGATGGCTCAGCTAAAAAAATAAGGGCCGGCCGAGTGGCACGGTGGTTAAGCGCTGGCTTGAAAAGCCAGTGGCCCCAGTTCGGGTCTCACATATGAGGGCCAGTGACACTGCCCTCAAAAAAAATAAAAATAAAAAATAAATAAATAAATAAATAAAATAAAAAGTTGTGAAATGGAGACTTCTGCTTCCAGGAAGATGACGTAGATATACTTTTTCCTGTTCTCCCACTAAGTGCAGCTAGAAATCCTAAACATGTTATACACAACTAATATAAGGTAACTATGAAAGGTAGAGAAAAGACAGATCAGTTAGGGACCTTGGGTCCAGGGGAATGATATGGCGATGAGTGCCTTGGAGTTTTCTTTTTGCCTCAGATATTCCATGCTGAATGTTGGAGGAGCTGGTAACCTGACAATGCCAACAGGAAGACACAGACAAGAAAGAAAACCACGAAAATCTGCTTTCTGCGCCCAGAGAACCAGAAAAGTGACAGCCTAGAAAGACAGAAAATATTTAGACAATGATCTCCTACTGCAGCCAAACTCCAATGAAATACCTGAAGCCCCAAACTATCCTTCAACAGCAAAGGTCAACTGCTGAGCCCAGACTTCCACCCTTGCGAAGCTGTAACCACAGGACATAGCTGTTCCCCCATACTTGGGTGGTGTCAGAGAAGACCAATAAGGAGGTAAGGCCTTTGAGTCCTGACCAGTGCTAATGAAACCCTCTCCCCTCAAAGTCCCAGTGGAACCTACAAGGGTGCCATGACCATGTATGCTGCCTCTCTGCCATGGTGGTATCCGTGGGTGTAGTGGGGAGCTGGAATTCCCACTCTTGCCCAGCAGTAATGAGAAGCCCATCTCCTCTGGGCGTCAATGGAGGCCAATAAGGCAGAACCCCCGCCCCCCAATTCATGGGATGGGAGTCAGGGGAAATCTGCTAGAACAGAAGTTTAGATAAGATTCCGTTTCATAACATAATATCTCAAATGTTCATGTTTCAATAGAAAATCACTTAGCATCTCAACGACTGGGAAAATCTCAACTTGAATGAATAAAAACAATCAATAGACACCCACACAGAGATGACACAGATGTTAGAATGTTCTTAAAAGGACTCTAAAGCAACTCTCATAAAAATTCTTTCACTGAAATTTTTTTTTACCAATATCAGCAAGGAAACAGAGGATATCAATACAGACCAAGCTGGTATCTTGAAGAGAATAAGAGAATTTATGAACAGTTCTACATGCATTAATTCGACAACTTAGATAAAATGGACCAATCCATTTTATCAAAAAGCACAGATAACTACAACACACCCAAAATGAAATATATAATTTGAATAGTCCTATAAATATTAAGACAGTTTAATTTGTAATTTGAAACTCATCCCAAAAGGAATCTTCAGGCCCATACAGTTTCACTAGGAGAATTCTACCTAAAGTTTGAGAAGAATTACATTTTCCAACTCATTTTACAAGGTCAGTATTACCCTGATACCAAAACAAGATGATAGCAGTATAAACAAGAAAAAAAAAACCTATAAAGCAATATCTGTCATGAAAATGGAATAAATGTCCTTAACTGAATATTAGCAATTGGATCTATCATTGTATAAAACAAACTATACATCATAACCAAGTGGGATCTATGCTAGGGATGCAAGGCTGGTTCAATAATCAAAACCAATCAGTATAATGTACCATATTAACAGGCTAAAAAACATCACACTTGGGGGCCGGCCGAGTGGCGCAGTGGTTAAGCGCTGGCTTAGGAAGCCAGCGGCCCTGGTTTGGTCCCACATATGAGGGCCAGTGACACTGTCCTCAAAAAAAAAAAAATCACACAATCACATAAAGTGATGCAGAAAAAAGCATTTGTCAGATTTCAATACCATTCATAACAAAAACTTTTGGCAATCTAGGAAAAGAGGGAATTTTCTCAACATGATAAACATGTACAAAAAACCTACAGTCAACAGCATATTTAATGGTGAAAGAATAAATGTTTGCCCCTAAGACTGAGGACAAGGCAAGATGTCTACTCTTACCATTACTATTCAGTATAGGACTGGAAGTTCTAGCCAATGCAATAAGACAAGTAAATGAAATAAAAGATCATAAAGAAAGAAGGAAAACGGTCTATAATTCAGATGACAGCATTGTCTAGGTAGAAAATTCTAAGGAATCTAAAAAGAAAACTCCTAGAACTAATAAGTGAGTTTAACAACTTTGCAGGATACAAAGTCAACATACAAAAATGAATTGTATTTATATATACTAGCAATAAACAAGTGGAAACTGAAATTGAAAATAAAATACCAGTTACATTCAGCCCCCACCCCCAAATGAAGCACTTAGATGTAAAGCTGCAAAAAGCATGTGCAGGACTCATTAAAAACTGAAAAGCTGTGAAAGTACTAACACTCTATGCAATATATGCCATACACATATAATTTATGCATATAACTTATTTTGAAGAAACCTTCTGTGTCTTGCTGTAAATATTTTGATAATTTTTTTGTGAATTCAATATTCTGTACTATTGGATGATATTATCTTTTATAAATCAAGTCTGGATAAAAATAGTGTGAAAATACCAAGAATGGATGAGAGTATAGGTTGATAGAACGTCTATTGCTATGTAAACTGGCTCAACCCATTTAGGGAACAATAGGCATTATCATTTAAGTACTTAAATTATATTTGAATTGCTTTGACAATACAGAGCACTACTTTTTGCCAGGCACTGTGATGTCCATATACTCGTTATTGTCTCATTTAACCCTCCTAACCCAAGGAAGCACATATTCCCATCAGCTCCATTTTACAGGGGAAGAAATCGAGGACCAGAGTTAAATAGTTTGCCTAAGACACGTCAAATACTTGGCAGAGCCGGATGCAAACGCAGGCCTTCCTGCTTTGCTTTCGCACGGCCCTCTTATCTGCCCTATTATGTGTACACTGACCTATGGCCACCCAGGGCCACTCCTAGATATTGATAATATCTTTTAAAGTTTGTTCAGGAAGCAGATACAAGTATTTGCATTGCAGCATGGCTTTGGATTATGTATGGATCATCTAAATATTTATAAACAGAGCAATGAAAAGATAGGTAACACATTCACACGATGGAATTTTATGCCACAGTAAAATGAGTGTATTATAATTACATGCAATAACATACAGACGCATCTCCACCTAGGATGGGAATACCTCCTGATAAACCCACCCTAAATTGAAAATACCGGCCGTTGAAAATGCATTTAATACCCTTAACCCACGGAATGTCACAGCTCAGCCCCGCCCGCCATCACCACGCTCAGAACACTCGTGTTACCCTACAGCTGGCAAAGCCCCTAACACAGGAGCTCACTGTGAGGAGCCGGGTGGGTACTGACCCTCGTGATGGGGGAGGGGCCACTTGGGAGCCGGGCTCAGGCTGCTGTCCAACATCGCAAGAGAGCATCGCAGGCGGGTCACTAGCCCCAGAGGGAGACTGGCATTCAAATTCCGAGTGCATTTCCCGCTGAATGTGTACTGCTTTCACACCATCGCACCATCGTAATGTAGAAAAATCGGAAGTCAAACTATCGTAAGTTGGGGACTGTCTGTACACAAATCTCAGAAACATAATAGTAAGTGAAAAGTAGAAGACAGCTTACCGTGCAGCAATATTTAAGGAAAGTGACAAATGTGTAAAACTAAATACTATTGTATATTGTCTAGGAACACATGATATACGGTAAAAATAAATGAACAAACAAACAAACAAAAAAAAACAAAAAATACCAAAACAAAACAAAAAAACTCCTTTTTGAAAACAGAAAAATAAAAAATAATAACAGCACTAACCTCTGGCTGGAATGTGGAGATGGTGGCCCTGGACAAGCCAGGGGTGCTTTGCCCTGCTGGGCTCTTACATTGGCAGGTTGGTTTGATCATCATGTTTCATAACTTGATAAATGTTAACTATTTCTTTGCTTTATATGAACTAGACTAAAAATCTTTAAAAATTAAAGTAGAAACAAAGAAAACAGAATGAAAACAAACAATAGAAAAAACTCAAGACCCAAAGCTGGTTTTAGAAGACCCCCACCAGCCAAAAAATAATAATAATAACTAGACCCTGGCAAGCCTGATTTTAAAAAGAATAATAAAAGATGAGGATAATAACATTGAAAGAAAGGAAATCTAGCTATTAATACAGAGGAGGTGTATTACATTTATACATTATGTAAGCTTTATTTTAATGCATTTGAAGAATCAACACAAAGTTGTTTTTTAAGGAAAATAAAAGTGTCCAAAATTGATTCAGGAAATAGGTTTTTAAAAAAAAACCTGGAATAAACTAGCACTGTTTCCAAGCAGCTGAGCAGTGAATGACAGCAGTATGTGGCCTGCGTGCTGGGCGCCGCCCTGAGAGCTTATTCTTGGTGACTTGCTGCTTCCCTCCCACCGCCCTCTGAAGTGGGAGCTAGCTGCTGAGGTCCAGGCTGTACAACTGTGGATGCTGTGGTGAGACAGGTGAGGAGGCCTCCCAAACACTGGGCTTGTGAGCGACAGGAAACAGGCCGGGATCTGAAACAAGCCGCTTTGACTCCCAGCCTGGCGTTTTGACTGCTGGGCGGTGCTGTCACTGGCTTGCCAGAAGCTCCTCACGCCCCTGGGAGGTCCTACACCCACAGGTCTCAGTGGATTCCTGGAGGAGATGGCACCTGCGACTGATAAATTGCCACAGCAGAGACAACTGCCCATTCCTGATGCGATGACAAGGGGCAGGTGAGGACAGCCCGAGCGTGGGAAGACACGTTTTCCATAGCAGTGGAAAGGCGAGAAACTGGACTGTTGATGACCCTAATTCGCGGAGTTTGAGGACTATCTACCCCTCTCAGCATGGTCTCTCCAACAACATCCCCTGCTGACCCCTCAACATCCCTGGAGGCGACACTCCTTGGGCCCTCAGTGGACAGGTGATCTGGCCTTGTCCCAGCAATAATGAGCCTCGAGACACAACCCCTGATCCTGGGGGTTGGGGGTGCTGGGCTGGGGTGCAGGCACATGGCCAGTTAGTATAACTAACCAACAGATTCTCCTCAAGATAGACAAGTGTCCAGAATCACGCCCCTCTCTTAACTCATGAGCTCAGGGACAGATACAGGATCCGGAATGGCGCTGGGTAAGGTCACTTCACTTTTGCATTCTATACACTTGTGTTCTCTGTCTTTGTTCCCTCTGGTAAGTGCAATCATGTTATGATTCTGACACTGGACATGAACACGGAGGGGTCTGCCCAGGGCCCAGAGGTAATCAAGAAGTGTTTCACCTCTGGCCCTAGGAAACGTTTACCCAGCACTGGTTCTCCCTTACAAGGGTGCCCAGTGGGGAAAGGGCTCACTTTGCTCTGAAGGACAAACCATTGCCTGTATATGAATCTGCATGTTGGTAATGGGTCTATCAGGGCAAGCAAAGAATTTTCTAAAAATCACTCAGAGCTGCTTGGAGTTGATGTCACCTTTGCCAGGTTCTGGAGCTGCGATTTTCGATTTCCTCTGGGCTAAATCTCTGGACCTTAAGCAAGAGAGGAACGCTCCTCCGGGAAGAAAGGTCAAAGTCACTCAGATAGCTTCAACCGTTGCTTTGTGGCGCCACCTACTGGCGAAAGGTTCAAACTGCTCGTCTTAACGCCCAGCAGAGTCAGAGGTGGGAAGGGCGGGGATGGCGACGGGCGGAGGTAGCGGTTCCCAGCGAGGTTGGTTCCCTGCTGTCTGGGCTTCAAGGCCAGCAAACGCCCAGAAGGTCAGCACCACCGTAGGCCCTGTCTCTGATTTTTCCATGACCTAGCCCGCGTTCAGCCGTTTTATTAGGCACTCTGGGACATTGCCGGTGGAAATGCAGGGCATAGCCTGATGGAGACCACTGGCAATATCTAGTACATCCCACATGCCTAGCCCTCTGAGCCATGCCGAAAATACCCTGACAGAGAATATGAAATGAGGTACAGTTGATCCATGAATGACAAGGTAGTTAGGGGCGTTGACCCTTGCATGGTTGAAAATCTGCACACAACTTCTGACTCCAAAAAACTGAACTACTAATAGCCTGCTGTTGACCAGAAAGCCTTACCAGTCACATGAACAGTTGATCAACACATATTTTGTATGTTATATGTAGTCTTTGCTGTCTTCTCACAAGAAAGTAAGCTAAAGAAAATCAAAAGGAAAATACATTTACTGTCCTGTACTGCATTTATCAATCCTGAGGTTTATGCCGTCTGTTTGTAAGATGAATCGTCTGTCTGTCAGTCTGTCAGAACCCACGTCAATATTGTCTCACATGATACAACACAGTGCAGATGTTGCATGTGTAATGAACACTCAGCATCAAATTTGAAAGGAATTCACAGTTCTTTACAGGAATAATGACTGGTGCATTGATAGCAACTGGTGCATTAATAAGGAAGACGTAGCAATATGATCGCTTTATGGTAGCCTAGTGTAGTCGATATTAGGTTCAAAGTCGTAAGGAGATCTCCAACATTTTTTCCAATATATTTATTGAAAAGGATTTATTGAACGGCACCCGTGTTGTTCAGGACTCGCCTGTACAGACATCCCTGGCATAGCAGAATTGTTTTAGTAAGAACCTCAGAGCACCTCAAAGGCCCATCCTAGGGCTCTGAGGACATAAACGCTCGTGGATCCACACACAGAACTGCATCCAGGATGCCCCAGGCTCTGCAGCAGCACCAAAGCACACTTGGAGGCCAGGTTGGAGCGTGGGTGGCTGCCCGTAGGGCGGAGGGGGACAGATGGTGGCTCAAGACTGTCCTGTTCACACTGCCCACTTCCCAGCCAGCTTTGTGTGCCTGCCGTGGTGTCCTGGCAGTGCCCAGCACTGTGCCCCAGGCCTTGTGTATCTGACTGTGCGCCACCTGTGCCTGGCGTCTGACCAGCATGTGCCCTGAGTTGGTGTGTCTGGTGGTCTGACTGTGTGCCCAGCACTGTGTGGCCAGTGTTGCTGGCTCGGCTGTTTGTCTGGCAATGTCTGCTTGGTCCTCTGTGCCCAGTGTGTGCCTGGCATTGCCGTCCAAGCCAAAATGTGGAGAAGGCCTCTGCCCCTAATTGTAGGTGCCCCCAAGCAGCATGACACCTCACATTTCACAGGTCCCCCTCCAGCATCACGCCGTCATCTCTGTGGGGCACAGAGTTCCTAGGGCCTCCCTGGGAGCTTCCACGCAGCCCCTCCTTCGTCTCATCCACAGCCCGCTCACAGGCTGCATCTCCAGGTCATGAGGGTGGCATGGAGAAAGCCCTGGATGAAGGGTATCTGCCCTGTGTGACCTCATGGGGTGGCAGGAGCCCCCGCACATCCAGCTCTGCAGGCCCCACCCCCAGGACAGCACCAAAACCTAACACCAAGATGAGGCATATGCTGTGACTGCCATCTCCTGCTGGGCACACGGTCTGAGGTGACCCTAGTGCCTTGAATCGTGGCCCAGTGCCCAGGTGCCACGCAGGGCCGAGTGGGACCATCTCCTGCTGCAGCCACCAGGTGGCAGAGCTCTCCCTGTCCAGAGAAAAAAGTCCTCTGTCACCGGGTTCAATAGCTGAACAAGGGGCCATTCACTGCCTGTTGCCTGAGGGTTCCCTGGATGTACCCCTTTGTATGCAGATGGAGTGTGAATACAGAGCTGCAGGAGGAATCCGGATCTCCATACAAACAGAAGAGCTGGGCTTCATTAAAAAGCAGGGAGAGTTTAAAAATATACAGGAAAGCACAAACCCAGGTGTATGACACACACTTAGGCAATGGTGGTTTTTTTGTGCTTTCAGGTGATGGGGGAGCAATGCATCTAAATGGACCACTGGATGCTTTCATTGCTATGTTTTAAAATCTGGACTCTTCTGTGTTTCTGTGCTGATAACTGGAGTCGGCCCATCTTCCTGTCTCTGTTTATCCTACCATGAGGGTGGGGCGAGAAGGGGCTGGGGAACCTGGTGGTGTGGGGGGCTAAGGCCTCCACCGCCCTCCCCCATCCTGCTCTCTATAGCCCTTTCCGCCCATCCCACGGGACTGTGACAGTGTCCTCTTCTGGATACTTCCTGCCTTTCAAAGCTGCCTAAAACGTCCTGACATGCTGACGGTCTTCTTTTCAGTGCTATGAATACATGTATTTTCTTCTCGTTTCTAAGTGTTACCAGGAAAAAGACTTTGAATGCCTTGGTTCTTCTTAATGGGAATATTTTGATCCAGAGATGGAAGTTTGTGCAGCCTGAATAGGAGTTGATTAGTAAAAGAGGGTACACTCACTCAGAGGCCAGGAGCTGGCTGACCCAAGGCAGGCAAGCAGCCCCACCCCACATTGTGAAGGCTTTTATTTTTGTGGGTAAACTTGCCTCCCCACTCCCTTCTCTTATCTCTTTCTTCCCCTGAGGTGCCTGGTCCTTTGACACTTATCAATACATATCTTTGACTTGTGCTGAGTAAACACGTCTCCTTGATTTGAAGGGACATGTAAACATACCCCTTAGGGGTGTGGGAAAACCTGGAGTCCTGTTGGGCTAGTGAGGTATTGGTGACAGACAGGATATGTCCCCCCTTCTGTGACTTCTAACAATGTATCTCTTTGATTTAGAGTTTGTGGGAAGTAGGAGCTGCAGCAGGTGGCTTTCTAATTGGGGCTAAATGTCTCCTTCTCCTGCTCATTTCTATCTATATACCCACTCTATCAGGGGGATATAGAGCCGAGAAGGAGGCAGGGATCTGTGTGGGGACCATTGTCTAACATCCACTGGCCCTTGAGGCCCAGCTCTGTGCCCTCTCTTCATTGAAACCCTTCACTCCTGGGGAGGTGGGCCCAGAGACCCTGCTGATCCCCGAGCCCAGGAACCGCCCTCTCACCTCCTCTCTGCCCTGGGCTTTTGCAGCCTGTGACAGCACCTCTCCCAAGGACAAGGACAGTAGCTCAGAGGTCTGTGTGCAGCTCGTCTGGGCATGCGTGGAGAGCTAGAGCTCACACTGCATTTTGTAGCTCACCAGGTCCATTTGGGGCCTTAGTAGGTGGTTTCGCTAAAGGGACCAAGTCTTGCAGCATCGCTGACCCCTCACGGTGAACCCTGCACCCCCACTGACCATTCCCCATCACCACAAACACCCCGATTGCTAATGAGGAGACAGGATTTTTAATCCTTATATTGACATTGAAAAGTAGTTGTTTGATTGTTGAACTTATAGGTCAGGCTCTGAAACTGCATATTCTAAGCCAGAATGAATGAAAGGCAGTTGAGAGCAGTGTGCTCTGAGAGTGACAGCCAGTCTGTGACAAGGTCCTGTGGCCAGCCTGCTCATCCCTCTGGTTATCTGTACTGAGACCTGGCACATATGAGCACAGGGCTTTGCTGTGACATGTGTGAGGACAGGGACCTTCAGTGTGAGATCTGCACTGAGGGACAGTGAGGACGGCCCCCTCCCTGGCCAGCAGCAGGCACGGCCCCCGCAGACATCTGCCTCGCCCCTGACTGGTCTTAACCACCACTGTCGTCCCGGACAGAGGGCGAGAGAGGGTATGTGATTGGGGTTATCCAGCCAATGATGTGTCCAGCGGCTGAGCCAAGAACTGGGCCGGGTCCAACCAGGCTCCCTCTTCTAAGCTGTCTGTGGAGCAGAGTCCATGAGAAAGGACAGAGAACACAGAGAAAGTTCTGGTCATTTCCAGCATGGCCTGTGTCCCTCACGGAGTGTGGTCTGTGGGCTTCTTGCCTTGTGAGGTTCTGGCTTTTCTCTCCGTATTGCTGAATTAAATTTTGTTTTCTTTATTTGTTAGCATCTTATTATTTGTGCATAAGAATTGTCATGTCAAGAGCCGGCTGAGTGGCGTGGTGGTTAAGCGCTGGCTTGGGAAGCCAGCAGCCCCGGTTGAGTTCCACATATGAGGGCCAGTGACAATGCCCTCAAAAAAAAAAAAAAAGAATTGTCATGTCAAGCAATCTGAAACAACCCAGTCACAACATCTGGACTCCTTGAGTTAATCTGAGAGCTACCCTTACCTTCCCCCTTATTTCTGCTTAGTGGCCGAACCCTTGACTCTACCAATTATGACCTATTCAAGTGTCCTTTCTCTTTCAAAAGGACAAAATAAAATTCATCTCAATTTCAAATGTCTGGTAGCTGCCATTTCTTCAGTGACTGACATTTCAGGACCAAATCCTCCGGAAAAGGCTCAAAAGCCCCATGTGCATGTCTCACCGCCCAGGTCCAGCCCTGTTCTCTCGTGGACAAATTAAGGCCAGCTCTAGGCATGGACTTGAACTTGAGGATTCTTTGTATAGTCGCTGTCAATTTAGATTTATGCTTCCTGGGTATACATCACCAAACTAGGAAATCAGCATCCTAACATCAGAGACCTAGTTAGTGATGGTTTGCGGATATCAGTGAATCATGGAATCTGAAAGGTGCGGAGTCATGATATTTGGAAACTACATTCGCTGCAGGCCTGGGTTTGCACTCACAGAATGTCAGAACCACAGCTGCAGAATCCCATGGCCCTTCCCCCGGAAACTTCTGTGACTGCAAATTCACAAATTCTGAGAAGCAAGCATCGCGGACTCATAATGTCTTAAAGACGCATCTGGGAAGGCTGGAGCAGGCGCTCGCATGCTGCGAGCGCACAGTGGGAGTATTTGTCTGCCACAGCAGAAACACCCCGATATTAAAGGCGGTCCCTGCCCACAGTGGTGAGGGGGAGGGCAATGCTAATACTGTATTCTGCATTAACCCCTTATCTGCTGCGGTATGTAGGTCATCTGCAGCAGGCGGTAGCATCCCCGTTGTAGGGGGACAAGCAAAGTTGAGAATGCCTTCATGTCAAGGTCAGCTGGTACAGGCCAGGTCCAGGACACGAACCACACAGCCCTGAGAGAGGGCCATGACCCAGGCAGCACAGGGACAGTGAGAAGATCGCGAGAGAATCAGCCTCTGGCTGGTCAGGGCCCCACCCCAGCTGCCTGCACAGTCTCCTCATTGCCTGCACCTCCTCACCCCACTCCCCTCCTGACAGCATAACAAGGTCAGACGCTCAGCTAACTACAGGGTTTGCAAAGGGGCCTTGTCCACTGATCTGAAGATTAAAGGACCTGCAAATCAAATCCTTACTCTCCCCTTTCAAACCCTAGGGTTGTTCTGCGGGTGTGGGGGGTGGGGAGGATCTAGGAGGGGGTCTCAAATCTGCCTACATGGGTACAATCTCCCGTGGATGTGTGTATATTCCCAGAACCCTGGCCGCGCCCAGATCAGTGAACCCCTGTCTCTGAGGGGTGTAACCCTGAGGTCAGTATGTTTTCAACTCTCCAGATGACAGCAATGGGGAGGCAAGTTTGGGAAGCACAGGCTTACTCCGTTATTCCTGGTAAGCAGTGGTTTAAAATATTCCTAAAGCCAAAGGCCACGCACAGACCAAGGAGACCAGAATCTCTGACAGAAGTGCGGGTATGGGTGATTTTCTGAAGCTTCTCCAGCTCATAGACATGGAAGCCCCAGAAGCTCAAGGCAGACCTCTGAGTGCATAGTCCTTTCCATGCAGGCTGTAGAGCTTTCCTCCCCATGATCTGACCTTGTGAGTCTGCACATTACATATTTCTGTTACCTAGTGACACTCTGTCATTTGCAAGTCCTGGAGTTGACCAGGCACCCCCATGTGCCCAGTACTGGTTTCAACACTGAAAATTCCAGATCCTGGGAAAGCCTGCAATCATAAGCCCACACCAGCATGGCTGGTCACTCCTCTTGCACACTCCTCTTGCAATCAAAGCCTTGTGGCTAATTTAGTTTCCTTCAGGATTTCCTGCAATGAGCTCTCTTCACACCCTCCTAACTGGAGACCATAGATGAACCACCCCCATGATTTATCTCAACCACACAGATCTCTGGGCATATTCCCCATGTATATGCTGGGATGTCATCCAGCCGCACAGCCCCTGATCACACAACATCCCTCTTCATGTGTTTCTTACGCAAAATGAGCCCTGGGCCCTCATGCACCGACATGTCTAAGGCAGAACCACACTCCCCTCAACTTGGCCTTCCCAAGTCACTGTAGGAACACACAGATCCCCTTGCCCACCCCCCCACCCCCAGCCCATGCGTGGTTTACAGCTATTAGAAACTGAGGTATGAAGCCCACTTTCTAGTATCTCTTCTTACACTTACCTATTTCGGTGTCCTTGGTCAAAGCTGAAGGCCATCTTTTAGGTTTTTTTTGTTTTTGTTTTTGTTTTTTTGAGGGCAGTGTCACTGGCCCTCATATGTGGGACCCGAACCAGGGCCGCTGGCTTCCCAAGCCAGCGCTTAACCACCGCGCCACTCAGCCGGCCCCAAGAAGGCCATCGTTTAGAGGAAGCAAAACGGTGATTCAGCCGGCCTCTTTCTCCTCATGGAGCAGATGTGTCCACACCGCCTTCTGTAAATGGGAGAGGACCTTAAGAATCCATTTACGAAAAGGAGAAGGAGGAATCTTAGCTATAGGATGGTTCTTCGCGAGAGCTCAGGAAAAGCTGAACAGTCCCTCCTCCCTCCCATGGAGCTCAGGAGCTCCGAGCAGGCCACCAGGAAGATGAGAAGGGCATCCTGGGTGCAGGGCAGCCCAGCCCTCAGCAGCAGGAGCCAGGCCTGCCCCAGGGCTCTGCCACGTGCTGTTGTGCACCCCTCCCTGTGGGGGCAGCTTTGCTGTGTCTACCAAGGAGCTCACTGGTGCCAAACTTTCTTCTGTGACCCACATCTGATCAGAGATCTGATACCTTAAGCCTGAATCATCAATCTCAGTGCTAATGGAATATAGAAAAAACAGTTTGCTTTTTTCCTGGAAGATCACTAAAGGGTCATGGTCTTATTTTCCCCCAATAGATTTTCTGTCATATTATATAGTAACGATCTACTGGGTGACGAGAGTTACTACCCTCATAAGAATAACAGCCATCTCTGCAGCTGTTTTACCCAGCTCTCTAACTGGGCTGTGACTTTCTCCAGACATGACTTTTCAATCACTGGCATCTAATTTTTAACTAGTTTTACTTTTTAGGACCACAGATGAACACAATTAACCCAACCATATTCCTCAGTTTGTGGCACACTCACCATCAGTCTCTGCCAAGACCCTTCTGGGTTATTTCATTCATTCATTCATTCATTCATTCATTCATCCATCTATTCATTCATCCATCCATTCATTTATTCGTCTATTGATTCATCCATTCATTCATCCATTCATTCATTCATCCATCTATTCATTCATTTATTCTTTGTTTACATTAATTATTAATTTTCTCCTTCATTCATCATCACCATTCCAATTCCACGCCTCACTCTGACCTTCACAATGTACACAAAAGTATTTAAAGAATGTCCATTCAAACCATTTTTAATCATTCACCCAAAAATACAGAGGGTGCCAAAAAATGTATACACATTTTCAGAAAGGAAAACTATATTACAACTGTAATACTCAGTGTATACGGATAACAAAAGATGAATACAAGTCACGTTTGACTTCTGCAATTACAAGAGGTGCTCAAAGTGGTTCCCATCAGCGTCCAGACACTTCTGATGATGGCGAACTACTGCTTGGGCAACACTGACCAAAGTGCCCACTTGTATACATTTTTTGGCACCTCTGGTTCTTTTGTGTATATGTGGTTAATGTAAATATCCTTTGTTTTATTAACCACACATATGTTGATATCCACCCATCTAATTCATCACTTCTGACGACTGTTGAGATCTCCACATCGCTACCCCTGTAAGGAGGGCTACCCAGATGATCTCCAGCTGCTCGCCCTCATACCCAGGGCTGGGCATCCTCATATGGGTCTTCCGTGCACAGCCCTGTCACTCCCTTCAGGAGATGTGGCCTGGAGGACAACTGCTAGGTCAGGAGCAATACACATATTAATTTGCCCACCAGAATGGCTCCACCGGTTTTCACTTCCCAAAGGAAGCAAAGGGGGGCCGTTTCCCCAAGTCCCCAATAGCATTTAACATGATTGCATTTCCTAATGTTGGCCAATCTGATGTCAGTATGGTAATCGGATGTTCACATTTGCATATCTCAGATTACTAGCGGCGTTAAGCATATACTCATTCAGTTAGCATATATTCTGTCTGGTTTTCCACCTGTAAACCTTCCTAGTGTGTCTTGCCCATTTTTGTTTCCTGTTGGGTTTTGGTCTTTCCCTTCATGATTTGCAGGAGTTCTTTGTATATTCTCGATACCAGAAAGAGTGGAGCTCAGTCTGTCATTCCCATGTCAACTTTATCTTTGCTAAACAGGAATCACAAATTCTGAATGGGTCAAGTTCATCAGTCCTTCCCTTTTTTGTGTGTGGTTTTTGGATCTCAGTTAAGAAAGACTTCCTCCATTCATGTTTGCAAAGACAGTTTGCATAGTCTGTCAGCTTTACGCATCTTTCTTTATAGAACTTTAACCTATTAAATGCTATTTTTTTGTGTGCATGGTGTAAGGTGGAAATTCAGCTTTCCTTCTCTGTGCAGGTCATCAGATGGTGTTTATCCAACACCAACACTAGGCAATAAATACACCTTCACTGACAGTTATGCAACCACCATCCTATAACACATCCCTAAATACATACTTGGCTCTGTCTGGGCTGTCTAGACTGTTCCATTTCTCCTGTGCTTTCTAAACGGTCTGTTATTTTAAGGTAGGATAATTACCTCATCTTGTGCTTGATTTTCAGAATTTGTTTACTAAGCATGCACTTCTAGAATTAGTTTTTCAATTTTCCCCCAAAGAAGGTTACAAAAATCAAGCCAGACTATTAGAAAGAAGCTGATGATATAGACTAATTTTTAGTTTATTTAAAAAATATTAAACATGCAAATAAATAGAATATCAAATGACTGGAAATTAACATAAATATACTAGAGGGGGGTTGTTTTTCGTAAAGGAAATTTCTTTTAACTATTCCACTGATATCAGAATAAAGAGGAAAAACACAGCATCAGTGCAGAAGGACAAAGCAAACAAGACGACATAATTAATAGATGTTAGAAACTTTTAAAAGTTTCTAAGGGCAAAGGAGAAGGACTAATGGTATCTGAGTTACCAGTGCAGAGAAAGCTAAGTGTCTGTGGGGAGTAGAACCAATGGATGTAACACAGGATTTGGCATCCATGAAATAAAAACAGGATGCTTTTGAAGAGCATTCAGAAAGCAGAAATCCCTGGGAATTAAAAATACGATGGGAACAGCAATATATTCAGAAGACAGGCTGGAAGATAAAGTGGAGTTATTTTTCCAGTACTTAGAACAAAACAACAAACAGATGAACTGTAAGGAAGAAAAGATCCATCTGGAAAGGCCAACAGGCAGATCAGTGGAGTTCTGAAAAATGAGACTGATGAGAAGAAAAGGAGATAAATAACAATGAAATAATAGACAACTCATAATTTTGGAACATGAGCCTCTGCATCGAAAGGTCCTGCTGCAGACATGACACCACACAGAACAG
Source organism: Aselliscus stoliczkanus (assembly GCA_033961575.1). Taxonomy (NCBI): domain Eukaryota; kingdom Metazoa; phylum Chordata; class Mammalia; order Chiroptera; family Hipposideridae; genus Aselliscus; species Aselliscus stoliczkanus. The sequence goes on from CM066741.1 coordinate 34,500,501, forward strand.
GGGATCACAAAAAAACTAGCCACTAATATTGGAGAGCAAGGTGGGAAAGTGATAACAATATGGACCAAAAAAAAATGATGACTACAAAAGATGAGTCATTAAAATGACCTCAGACAATAAACAATGCCTTTACCTTTGTAGAGAAAAATTACTTCCAACCCAGACTTCTGGTCGATCAATTTCATATGAGGGTACAAAATGTGATTGCATGCACCTGGTCATAGAAGAATTTGTTTTACTAAAATGTGACAATAATAAAAGGAAGGGGAAAGTATGAGATGTAAAAAATCAGCTACTTCAGAAAATAAGCAAAATAATTCTTAGTATGATAAGCAGAAACTATAGGATGACAATTAGTCAGGAGAGTGACAAACCAGATTGATGATACCATAGGAAAGGTTTGGAAGTATTGGAAGGTTTACTCTTCTTCACTAGAGAGAGAAGTATTTACTTGACATAAATTTCAAAAGCAATTTAATTTAAAATCCACTGACAAGAATATTATGGACAACGACAAAGGACTAAATATAAAAACCTAGATGAAGTGAGAAGTTATCTGAAAAAACTTAAAATACTAAATTTGGTGCCAGAAGAAATAAAAAAATGTAAAGACCAATCACGAATGTTGAAATGGTGATCAAATTCTCCCCTATAGAATGAGACAGTATTCCATAGGTAAATTCTACCAAACTCTCAAGAAATATGTAACTCCTGTTGAAGAATATAGTACTGGAAGATGAGCTTCCAAACTCATTAGAGAAAGTCAGTTAATAATCTTGAGACCATAATGGAGCAAGTAAATTACAAGGAAAGAAAATGACAAACCGATTTCACGGGTGAGCATTCATTGAGAAATGAGAAATGGAATGTTAGCTAAGTAAACTCAATAGTTGTATTTTTAAATTAACAGAATGAAATGATTATATAGTTTATCCCAAAAAAAGTAAGCATGCCATCAAGACATATTCCACATCAGATTATTTCATTATCAGAAAACCTACTAGTGTAATTTACTACATGAATGCAGTAAGAAGACAATTACATGATCTCCTCAATACATTATTTAAAAAGCATTTTTAAAAGTCCAATGCATGTTTAACAGAACAGAGAGCCCAGAAATAAATCCATGCATATACAGACAGTTAATCTATGACAATGGAAGCAAGAATTTACACTGGGGTAAAGATAGTCTATGTAATAAACGGTGCTGGGAAAATTGGACTGACATGTGCAAAAAAATGAAACTGGACCACCGCCTTACGCCATATACAAGAACAAATTCAAAATAGATTAAAGACTTAAATGTAAGACCTAAAACCATAAAACTCCTAGAAGAAAATATAGGGAGTACATTTGCAGACATTACCCTGAGCAATATTTTTACTGATACATCCCTGCAGGCAAGGGAACTAAAAGAAGAAATGAACATATGGGATTATATCAGACTTAAAAGTTTTTTCACAGCAAAAGAAATTGTCAATAAAACAAAAAGGCAGCCTACTGAATGCGAGAATATATTTGTCAAAGGTATATCTGACAAGGGGTTAATATCCAAAATTTATAAAACACTCATGCAACTCAACACCAAAAAACCAAAGAACCCAATTAAAAAATGGGCAGAAGTTATGAAGAGGCAATTCTCTAAAGAGGACATACAGATGGCTAACAGGCATATGAAAAAATGTTCAACCTCACTGATCATCAGAGAAATGCAAATAAAAACCACAATGAGATACCACCTCACACCTGTCAGAATGGCTATCATCACTAAATCAACTAACAGCAAGTGCTGGTGGGGCTGTGGGGAAAAGGGGACCCTGCTGCAATGTTGGTGGGATTGCAGATTGGTGCAGCCACTATGGAAATCAGTATGGAGGTATCTCAAAAAACTGGAAATGGAACTACCTTTTGACCCAGCAATTCCACTCCTAGGTATTTATCCTGAAAAACCCAAGTCACTAATTCGAAAAAATATATGCACCCCTATGTTCATTGCAGTGCTATTTACAATAGCCAAGACTTGGAAACAATCAAAATGCCCATCGGTAGATGACTGGATTAAGAAACTGTGGTACATTTACACAATGGAGTATTACTCAGTTATAAAGAAGAATGAAATCATACCATTTGCAATGATATGGATGGACCTAGAGAACATTATGTTAAGAGAAATAAATGAAATAAGTAAGTCAGAGAAAGACAAATACCATATGATCTAACTTATATGTGGACTCTAAAGAAATGAATAAATGAACAATGTAAACAGAAATAGTCTTAGAGACACACACAAAAAAACACTGATGAGGACTAGATGGGAAGGGGGTGGGCATGAGGGAGAAGGGGAAGGGACGAGGCAACATAAACTGGAAACTACAATACTACTGCAGGGACAGAAGAGACAGTTTAGGGAATATAATCAATAATGTTGTAAATATTTTTTTTAGGGGACCAGAAGGACTCATGTCTTGGAGACCACTTCTTGGATGGTGTAGTGGCCTGACCACTGCATTGTACATCTGAAGCTGCTGCTGAATAATATTAGATGTTGACTATAATTTAACACATATATAGTCATGGGATGTGGAATATAGTGTGGGGATGTAGTCAATGGAATTGTAATAGATATGTATGATATTGGGGGGCCAGTGGAGGGGGAGGGAGAGGGGGAGTCACTTTGTGAGGGGTGAAAAAGAAAACTATTGCATTGTTTTGTACATCTGTAACTAATAATAATTGAAAAAAAAAAAGAAAAAAATAGTCCAACGTGGCCAAGTGGCACGTTGGTTAAGAGCTGGCTTAGGTTGCCAGCGGCCCCAGTTCGGATCCCACAGATGAGGGCCATTGACAATGCCCTCTAAAAAAAAAAAAGTCCAATGCATGTTTAAATGAAAAACTCACAGAAATAGAGACTCTACAGACAATCTATAAGAACAAATATAAGAACATAGCAAAATTGCGAGACAGGAGATCAGTGTTAAAAATGGATCCCGGGCCAGCCGAGTGGTGTGTTGGTTAGGAGTTGGCTTGGGACGCCAGCTCTGAGTAGCAGGGCCCCGGTTCAGATCCCACATGGGGGCCAGTGAGGCTGCGCCCTCTACAGCTAAGATGGTGAACAACAGCTCAACCTGGAGCTGGGCTGCTGTGAGTCACCTGTGATGGTGTAGGCTGCAGTGGGGCTGCAGTGGGCTGCCATAAGCTACCGTGAGCGGCCAGCAGCCAGCGTGAGCGGTTGGCAATTGGCATGAGCTGCTGTGAGCCGCCGTGAGTGGCCATCCAGTGGCCGGCAACAGATCTGCCTCACCCGGAAAGAGCACAATGATGATACCAACATGGGCCAGTGAAGCGACGTCCTCCACAACTAGACTGAAGAACAAAAGGACAGCAACTTGTCTGTTCCCCTTCTCCAATCCCCCAACACTGCTCCCCTTCCCTAATTCCCCAATAAAATCTTTGAAAAAATAAAATTACTATAAAGTTCATGCAAAGTTTTTGTGTGAACATGAGTTTCATTTCTCTGGGATAAATGCCCAGGAGTGCAATTGCTAGATCATATGGTAATCATATATTTAGTTTTATAAGAAACTGCCAAACTGTTTTCCAGAGTGGCTGTACCATTTTACATTTCCATTAGAAATAAGGGCTAGTTTGTAAAAACATAAGTACAATTAAGAGCATGTCTATAAAATCACAAACAGTATGAAATAATATATTTCTAATGACTACAGGTTTTTTTTTATTTTATTAAATGTATTGGGGTTATATTGGTTGATAAAATTATATAGGTTTCGGGCCGGCCGAGTGGCGCGGTGGTTAAGAGCTGGCTTAGCTGGGTTCGGATCCCACATATGGGGGCCAGTGACACTGCCCTCAAAACAAACAAACAAACAAAAAAAAACTTCAAAAAAAATTATATAGGTTTCAAGTGTACAATTATACAATACATCATATGTATATTGCATTGTGTGTTCACCACCCAAAGTCAAATCTCCTTCCATCACCATGTACTTGTATTTGGCCCCCCTTTACCTTTTCCCGTACCCCCTCCTCCCTGTTCCCTCTGGTCACCATCATACTGTTGTCTGTCTTTATGATTTTTTTGTTTGTTTGCTGCTTTCAGTTTTGTATCCCACATGTGTGTGAAGTCATATGGTTCTTTTTTTTTAACAATACATTTTATTTTATTTTATTTTATTTTATTTATTTATTTTTTGAGGGCAGTGTCACTGGCCCTCATATGTAGGATCCGAACTGGGGCCGCTGGTGTCCCAAGCCAGCTCTTAACCACCACGCCCCTCGGCCGGCCCTGTCCCATTCTTTTTAAGGCTGCCTAGGATTCCAGTTTGGGGACAGCCCATCCTTTATTCAACCTGTCTCTTAATGATGGGCTTTCAGGGAGTTTGTATGTTTTGTAAATATAAACAATACTGTAATACATATTTTAAATGTATATATTACACACCATATCCTGCAAACTATGAAATGATTTAAATAGCATGCTAATTTAAGCTTTGAGAGTTTAATTGTCTCCTAACAGTGGTAACCCATTTATATTCCCAACAACACTTGTACGGGAGAACATCTTTTCTTAAAACCCACCCAGGCTTTGGACTTCATAAGAATTCTTCTTTTTTTTGAGGGCAGTGTCACTGGCCCTCACATATGAGACCCGAACTGGGGCTGCTGGCTTCCCAAGCCAGCACTTAACCACTGCACCACTCAGCTGGCCCAAGAATTATTTTATTTTATTTTATTTTATTTTATTTGGGAATTGGGGGAGGGGAACAGTGTTGGGGAATCGGGGAAGGGGAACAGACAAGTTGCTGTCCTTTTGTTCTTCAGTCTAGTTGTGGAGGATGTTGCTTCACTGGCCCATGTTGGTATCATCATTGCGCTCTTCCCGGATGAGGCAGATCAGTTGCCCGCCTCTGGATGGTCGCTCACTGCGGCTATTGGCAGCTCACGCTGGCTGCCGGCCGCCCACACTGGCTGCCGGCCACTCACTGTAGCCTATGGCAGCCCTCTGCAGCAGGGGCTGCAGCCTACACCGTCACCGGGGCTCGCACAGCCCAGCTCCAGGTGGAGCTGTTGTTAGCTGTAGAGGGCAGTGTCACTGGCCCTCATATGTGGGATCCGAACCGAGGCCGCTGGCATCCCAAACCAGCTCTTAACCAATGCGCCACTCGGCCGGCCCAAGGCCCAAGAATTCTTAATATTCACCTATGCGATGGCCAAATATGGGATTCCAACTTCAAGTCAGCATTGAAAGATCTCTGACATCTTCCTTTTCTCCAATCACATGGATAAAATACACATCGTGCAGCTAATCTACAAGGCAGGAAAACCACATCTGGGGTTAGAAATGTAGAAAAGCAGAAGCTGAAGAGCCAGTAGGAGCCTTTGTTCTGGGGAACAATGGGGACTGAGCCATCTCAGTGCTTAAAATGAGACTCTGCCACAGTCTCCCTGCTTCTGAAGGAAGGGGAGGAAGGTGCCACCTGGAACGGCTGAGAAGCACAGACCCCACCAGAGGACCTTGACCTAGGACTAGCCTTCTGCTGACCTTCAAATGGCACACCCCAAGTCCCCAGCTTCACTCAGAAACATGAACTGGGAGGGAGGGAGGGAGGGAAGGAGGGAAGCAGGTCGGGAGGGAGGGAGGGAGGGAGTGAGGGAGGGAGGGAGGGAGGGAGCGAGGGAGGGAGGGAGAGAGGGAGGGAGGGAGGGAGGGAGGGAGAGAGAGAGAGAGAGAGAGAGAGAGAGAGAGAGAGAGAGAGAGAGAGACCTGCAAAATAAATTTTCAAAACACCTAATTTTAAAAGCTAAAAAGTAAACCCTCCTCCTACACAATATCAATAAATGGTACATATATTCGCTGAAGAAAATAATTGAAGTAATGGCATCATAAAAATAAGCAGAAGGTTTTTGGGGTATGAATCTCAATGCCAATCTCACAAATGTACGACTCTTTCTGCTTGTATGCTATGCTTTCATAACAAATTACAAAATGAAATCTTCTGAGAAAGGAAAAGCCACATTAGATGGCTTTACAGACCCATTTTTCTAACAACTTTAAAAGGAAATAACACAAAGCTTACATGAACTCTTTTGCAATACAGGAAGTGAGGAATAATTTCTGACTCCTTTTGTGAGACCAGCATAATCTAAATACCAAAATGTAAGGCTTATTACTAAAACCAGAAAATCTCAGGTATGTTCCTTTGACAAACATAGATGGAAAGTTCTAAAGGAAATTTTCACTAAACAATGGCAACAATAGGTTTAAAAATAATAACAACTAAGATCAAGTGGGTTGATTTTCAGGACTAGAAGGTAGGAAGGAACCGACTATAAGCCATCCATCCCCTCCTGCTTCTGAGACAGCTTTCCGCAACAAAACCCCCAGCCAAGAATGGTGGATGAAAGGTACCAGCCATAAGATAAATAAGGATTCATCAGGGGTTGCTAGGTACTGGTTACTGACCTGGCAGCACTTTTAGAATGATATACCTCATTTGTCTATTGTATTATTATATGTTTATTATAGGTTGACTGTAATGTTTATAATAATGTTTGTTATTAATAAATCTGCAATTGCATTGGGCAATCGAAATCAGTCATGTAGCCAGAACAGGCTACCTGAGCTGCAGGATAAAAAGGCCGAGTAATAATCAAACACATCTGTTTTCCTGTGCTAACTTGTCCCCTGTGTGTTAGCACTCATCACTCTGAAGCCAGGGTTCACTGTGAGTTGGAAAAGGGAACTCAGAGGCTGAGTGTGAAGCAGTAAGCATCCTCCAGATATTGGTGTATAAAGTGTCATCACAAATCCTTAGTAAAATTGGTGCTGAATTGGAGCTGAATTTCATGGAAGTCTGATCAATAATATGGGCCTTTGCATAGGGTTAATTTAACAATAAAAAGTCAATATAATTCAAAATATTAACAGAAAAAAGGACAGATGCAAAGTCATCTTAATAGATGCTAAAAATATAATTCCATACTCATTTCCTTATTAAAACAAAATTCTTACCTGAGTCAGAATAGAAAGGAATTTCTCACTTGTGTAAAGGATGATGTAAAAAAAGAAACAAAATCAAACAAAACCAAAAAACTGCAACTAACATTATTTCTTTCCCATGGGGTTGTTGTGGGTTGAATTCTGTTCCACCCAAAAATATGTTGAGGTCCTAATCCCTGGTACCTGTGAATGTGACTTTATTTGGAAATAGGGTCTTTGCAAATGTGAAAAGGTGAGAACGTTAAGGGGAACCCAAATTCAAAATAGCTGGTGTCCCTACAAGACAAGAGGCATGTGGACACAGACACACAAGGTGAATGCCATGTGATGATGGAGGCAGCTACAAGCCAAGGAACACCAAGAAGAGGCAAGGGACAAGTCTATGCAGAATTTCAGAGGAAACATGTTAGCCTGATTTCAGACTTCTAGCCTCAGAAATGTGAGACAATACATTTCTGTGTGTAAAGTCAACCAGTTTTGCTTCTGTTGCTATGGAAGTCCCAGAAAACAATGCAGTGGTGAATTATTGAAGGCTTTCTGCCTGAGATGAGGAATGAGACAAAACTGTGTGCTATCCCTTCCATTACATATATAATTTGATGGTCCTAGCTAGTGAAATATGTGAAGAAAAAGAAATGAAAGAATAAGGATTGGAAAGAAAAGTTTAAAACTATTTGATTTGGTAGGTGTTATGGCAATGTACATTTTAAAATATCTATAGAAGAACTACTAGAATTAATAAGTGGGTATAGAATTTCACTGGATATAAGACCAATATGCAAATATCAAATGTATTTTTTTTTTTTTTTTTTTAGGGCAGTGTCACTGGCCCTCATATGTGGGACCTGAACCAGGGCCGCTGGCTTCCCAAGCCAGCACTAAACTACCGCACCACTCGGCCGGGCCATATCAAATGTATTTTTATACATGCAACAATTATAAAATGAAATTTACAAAATTATACTTTAATAGCAGAAAACAGCAACTGTCTATGAGTAATTCTTATGAAATTTACCTAGAATATGTACACTAAAAATTATATAGTATTGAGAAAAATTAGAGAAGATCTAGATAAATGGAAGAAAACTCCAGGTTCAGAGATTAGGGAACTCAGTATGGTAAAGACATCAATTCTCCCCAGATTGGTCTGAACATTCCCTAGAATCCCCCCAAATTATAAAATGAATCATAATTATATTAAGATGAAAAGATCAAGAATACCCAACACAATTTTGAAGAAATATAAAAAAGTGTAGCAAACTCACACGACCAAGTACAAAGACCTATTATAATGCTACAGTAGTGGAGAGTGTGACATTTTGGTGAAGGAGAAGCAAAGACATGAGACGTACATCACTGTCATCTGATGTACGAAGGTGACAGGCAGGAAAAAAAATCACCTTTTCATTAAGTGGTATTGGGTTGACTGAATATCCATACGAAATAATAAGTCTCTAGTCCTATAATACTTCACAGCGTACACAAAAGTTAATGCCAGATGGGTGAAAAATCTCACCGTGAAAGGTAAAAATCTGAAAGCTCTTAGGAGAAAAAATAGGATGATATCTTCCTGATCTTGGCAAAGAAATTGAAAGCAGGAGACAGACGATTCAAACTGTGATTGCAAATGCTGATAAATGGGGCCACACTAAGACAAAGAACAGCTGTCCTTCAAAAGATACCATTAAGAAAGTAAAAATGAAGCCACAGAACTGTAAAAAAAATTGCTATATATATATGTCTAAGAAAGGACTCAGATCCTGAACAAAGAATGAATTCCTACAAATAACAGAAAAAGACAGACAATTCAGTAGGAAAATGGGAAAAAATCTGGAAAATCACTTCACAAAGAAAAGGATATTCCAAATACCAATACACATACGAAAAGCTGCCCAACTTCCTTAGTCATCAAGGAAATGCAAATTAAAAGCCACAATGAGATCAAATTATCTATAAAAGAGAATGTCTGAAATTAAATCAAAGTTAAGTTGATGAGTATGCAAAGCAACTGGATCACTCTACATTGTGGTGGGGGTATCATTTAGAACACGTGTGTTAGGAAAGTGACAGTGTCTACTAAAGCTGAACATTTGCACATTCTAGGGCCCAGCAGGGCTCCTCAGAGGAACAGAACCATATTACATGTCTATATCTATATCAATATACATTATCATATAAGCCATATATATATATATATATATATATATATATACACAAATATCCACATATATATAGAGAGAGGTGCCAAAAATATATGCACATTTTAAGAAAGGAAAAAACTATTAAAATTGTAATACTCAATATGTACTGATAACAAAAGATGAATATGAGTCACATTTGACTTCTGTCATGACAAGAGGTGCTCAAAGTGGTTCCCATCAGTGTCCAGACACTTCTGATGACGGCAAACTACTGCTTGAGCAACATTGACCAAAGTGTCCACTTGTATGCATTTTTTTTGGCACCCTGGGTATACATCCATAATCACATGAGCCAATTCCCTGTAACAAATACATATAATAAATCTCTCTTTCTCTCTCTCTGTAAAACCTTGGATTGCAAGTAACTTGGTTTGCAAGTGTTCTGCAAGACAAGCAAACATTTCTAATACACTTCAACGTGATAAACAAGCAATGTCTTGCAATACGAGTAATTTGTTTCTGGAATGATTTATGCTCGCAAACCAAGGCATTAATATATATATATATATATATATATATATATATATAGTCAGCTTCCATAATCAGTTACAATAAATCTCTCGCTCTCTCTTTGTCTCTCTCGTGATCCAGCAAACTGGACACCCAAGAGAGCTGATGGTAGAGGTGTAGTCCACAGGCCTGAGACCCGGGTAGGCAATGGCGGAGTTCCAGCCCGAAAGCGGGAAAAAGTCCTTGTCCCAGTCTGAAGGCAGTGGGGCAGGAAGAATTCTCTCTTCCAGGAGGAAGGTTTGGCCTCTTTGTCTATTCAGCCTTCAACTGACTGGACAAGGGTTACTCACACTGTGCAAGGCAATTATCAATTTAAATGGTAATCTCAAAACAAACAAACAAAAAACCCTTCACAGAAAGATCCAGAATAATGTTGGACATATATCAAAACTCTGGGCACTCGTGGCCCAGCCAAGTTTTCACATAAATTTAACCATGATAATATCCAGTGGAAATGTAGACATGTTCCCCAAAGACATGTGCAAAAATACCCCTTGCAGCAGTATTCCTAACAGCCGCCCACCTGCGTATCGGTGCTGTTTTCTGGGTAATGCTTGCAGCCTTCTTCCAGAGTACCGATTTTTTTCTTCATCATCATCAAATCTGCTCTTACATATATTCGCCACATTTCCATTTAATTGCTATAGGTTTTTTTTCCTCGATGTTTCTCTTTTCTGTTTGTTTCTTTGCCTTTGTGTTTTGTTCTGTCCCCCGTGCTGTCAATTCCTACTTTTACGTCCTGTGCACGGTATTACTAACACTGCTTAGCTTTCCATTCTCTTCCCAGACCCGGATACAAGGAGTATGCTTCCCAGCTTCCTTACTTGAGGCTGGGGCTGCAGCTGACGTTACTCGTCATGACCAACAACTTCACATGTTAAGCATACTTACTTTATATTTTCTCAGATGACCCTATTATCTCAAATTGTTTCCTGTTTCGTCAGCCCTTGCACTTTCCCTTTCTGTTAACTACTGCCTCATCCGACACGCAGCTTGTTTCCTGTGTGTGTTATATTTCTTAGTTGGAGTTCATCTTGATGCAAGTTGTAATTTTTTTTCAGTCTCATGGATGTGAAGTTATGGAAGTCTTCCTCCGGAGGAATTCTTTTTTTTTTTTTTTTTAAGATTTTATTGGGGAATTGGGGAAGAGGAACAGTATTGGGGAATTGGGGAAGGGGAACAGCCAAGTTGTTGTTCTTCAATCTTAGTTGTGGAGGGCGCAGCTTAGCTCAGCTCCAAGTCCAGTCGTCATCTGGCAGCTGCTCCAGGCTGCTTGGCTCAAGGTGCCGTGTTCATTCTTAGTTGCATGTGGGCATAGCCCACCATCCCCTGCAGGACTCGAACTGGAAACCTTGTTGTTAAGAGAGCACGCTCTAAACACTGAACCATCCTGCCACCTGTTGGCAGCTCAGTGGCAGCTCAGCTTGGGCACAGCTCACTGGCCCATGTGGGAATCAAACCGGCAACCCTGATGCTCAGAGCTCACACTCTAACCAACTGAGCCATTCGGCCAGCCCTGGAGGAATTCTTGAATTCTAACCCATGTAGCTAGTACACATTTGGACTCCACACCTAAGCAAGCCCATGGCACATTTGGGTTTCTAAATGTATTGATATTCCCCTCTCTCAAACCAAAACACAAAACATGCTTCCTCCCACTTCCCTAGGTCATGGTTAGGGTTTCCTGGTCTGCTTTACATGGAAGGTTCTCCCAAGCTCTGGATTTATGTGGCTATCTCCCTTCCAGGTCCCCACCTCTCATTGACTCAAGCTCCGCCCCTTGCCCACTCCTGGGCGATGGTGACAACAACGGCTTGTGAATAACTTACTCTGCATTTGTTTCTGGCCCCTGCCTTTCTAAGCTCAATTATGTATTCATTTTCTCTTGTTTTATTTACCATTTCTTTATGTTGGGTTTCCGTGTGTGTGTGTGTGTGTGTGTGTGTGTGTGTGTGTGTGTGTACTGCAAAGCTCAATCAGGTTTACTCCCAATGTGTCCAACTCCTTTCATTTTTCAAGAGGAAAAACTGGGTCCCGTAGGTGGGGGCGCAGAAAACCTGTCACAGACCTACTTACGGGCACAGCACAGGTTGGAATTTATTTTTCCACACGTCAGCTCTAAATCGTAGGCTGAGTGAGTGGATTGTGCCTGTGGGTCCTCCAGGTGCCAGCAGAACACACGACATAAATAAATACTATTGACCTGTTGTGCCATCGTAACATGGTTTATTTCTAGGTTTCTGATATTATGGGGTACAAGGGACATAAGGAAGTAGTTATGCTTTCAGGTGCACGATCCCAGTGGCTATACTGAAGATACATGAATTCCCTGGGCCCCTCTGGGCTTTTGTCCCTCTAGAATGGAAGGGCTTGTAGGCACTTTCAGAAATGTGTAGCGGGGAGAGTGCTACAACTGTCTGAGCAGTGGGTGTGATGTGCCAGCCTATGTCCCTTTGGCCTCTGTTATGTTGTTGGGTTTAATTTGCCTTGCTGGACTCTTGCTGCCAGCGGCCAATACCCTGCAGCTCCTTGCTTCCCTATGTGCCAGCTCTGTGTGTGCCCACACTTGCCACAGATGGTGTGCAACTCAGCAGCCAGATGAAGCTAAGAGCAAGCCTGTCTGCTTACCAGTAAACACTGCCCTGCTGTCCCCTTCTGGCCGAATGCTGCCTCCTTCGAGGGAAGCCCAGGTCACCTCTTCTACGAACCTTCCTCCCTGTCTGGATCTGTCCCTCCTGCCTCTAGGATCCCGTCGTCACAATGATCAAAGCCTGGGCTGATTATTTGTTTCTGCACGCCTCTATGAACAGGTGTGAATTTGCAACGAGGCACTTCATTCCAAGGCTGTCACATTTCTTTGTTTTTCCGAATCAAATAACCGGCCCAAGGGTCCGTTCCTGCTGCTGATGTTCCGCGGTAAATTCAAGGGCAGTCTCGTGTTGGTGAGCCTTGTCCTAGTTTTTTGATGTCGTCCAAGAATCCCGTGTCTTAGCAGCTCAGAAATGTGGGCATTACCTGGGCTGGTCCACAGTGGCTGAGCTCCAGGTGCAGTTCAGATGCCCCGGGGCCTGAGGGAAGGTGAGTGACAGCGCCCCCGCGTGGGCGCAGAGAAACAAGCTGCACTTGGCTTTGAGCAAATCCGACAGACTTTCTGCGGCTCCCGAAGCCCCTCAGTGCCCTGCGCCCTTCCCGGTACGGAACCAGGCCCCCACCTGAACACCTAGCACTCTAAGTTAGTCCCTGACCCCTTTGACTGCTGTCCTCTCTCTGAGCCTCCCCTTGACCCTTAACTCTCCCAGGCTCACAAAAAGCTTAGGTCACACCACCGTTTGGGCGGGCCTTCCAGCATGAGGTTGGGTGTTAACTTTTTAATATTTTGAATCGCCTTTAAAAAGAAACGAGACCTAAGGAGGATATCCACCGGGATCCCATCACAAACTTTTGCGGCCTCTCTCCTCCCCCACAGAATGCCTCCCTGGCCGACTCCGCCTCTCCACCGAGCACTTGCAGAACCTAGCTGAGAACCTAACTAAGAATCAGGCTGAAGAAAACGCCTGCACCTGGTGGGGAGGTAGGCACTGGCGTCCCCCAAGATCTGTCTTGCCCTGATCCCTGACCGCCCTTACCCAGCTGCCGGCGTGGAAGAGAGAGGGCTATGGAGGACTGGCCTCCAGAATGGCCCCAGCTTTGTCCCAAGACCCCAGCACAGCTTCTGAGAGCAGCAGGGAGCTAGTGGGAACAAAGGACAGAGAGCCTGGCCTTGGACACCGCCCGGCACGGCCGGAGGCGCGGTGCCGGTGGCTCCCCGGACACGGAGGCGGGCCGGGGTGCACCCCCCACTCGCACCGCGGGCTGCAGTTCCCCGGGCGGCCGCCGAGCCGCAGGCCGCGGAGCCGCCGGCCCTCGCGGCGGGCTGGGCTGGGGGTCGGGGGCGGGGATCGTCACGTGGAGAGGCGCGGGGCAGGCGGGGCGGGGGCGCGCGCTGGGCTCTTTAAAGGCGCGCCAGCCGAGCCGAGAGGCGGCGCCGCGGCTGCAGACACAGGCCCGGCTGGCAGCCGAGACGCGGGGCGCGCCGGCCCGCCGCAGCTCCGGGACCCAGCATGCGCCGCTCCGTGTGGCTGGCGCTGGCCGCGTCGCTCCTGCACGGTAAAGCCGCTGGGCTCCCCGCGCTCCGCGCCTCTTTCCTGGGAATCCTGGGCGCAACCCGGGAGCCTCCGTGCGCCCCGCGCAAGGGCGGGGTTTGGGGGTCGTGAGGGGCGTTGGGGCTGCCCGGGACGGGGCCGGCTAGCCCCGCTTCTCCGGGCTGCACAGATTGGGCGGCGGGGTGCGCGGCAAGGGGTCTTGGGGCGCACCCCCGCCGGCCTTCCCTGAGCAGCCTGCCCGGCTCTCTCCTGAAGTGTCCCTACAAGGCGAGTTCCAGAGGAAGCTTTACAAGGAGCTGGTGAGGAACTACAACCCGCTGGAGAGGCCCGTGGCTAACGACTCGCAACCGCTCACCGTCCACTTCTCGCTGAGCCTCCTGCAGATCATGGATGTGGTGAGTAGCGGCGCGGCCGCCGCGGGCTCCCACGGGTCGTGGAAGCGGCGGGTGGCCAGGCGGTGTGGCTTGGCACGGACACTCCAGCTGGCCCCGGGCCAGGCGGGCCCGCGCTCTGACCTCGACTGGCCTTTCCTCTGCCGCGTGCCTCAGTCTCCCCGCTCGCCAAATAGGAACTGGTGAAGCTTGTTCCACCCCCCTGCCACCTGTGCGTGGGTACTTCGATCCCGCCTTTCCCCCAGCTTAGAAACTCAAGGCGAACGCATCCTGAGCCAGGAAGCAGCAAGAACAGGGTACCAGTGGTCATACTGATTCCTCGCACCGGGTGTGTTAGCATGCAGCCTGACATTCGGTGTCAATTTAGACATTTCTGGACTTTTTGCTGCCCATGGCGTGTAGCTACTTTGGGTAAGGGCCTGGCTCTGGGCTTTGCAGCTAGTTAATCAGTCCGGGGGCGGGGGCAGCTGTGAGCAGTTAGAACCCCGTCCCCTGCCCTCCAATTCCAATAATGGGCAAGTTTTTTTGCTTTCCTGGTGAGGGTAGTGCTGCTACCCCTGCGCTGAGGATGAGCAAGGCTCCATATTTGAGATACACCTGGCCTCCAGGCTGCCTGCCTTGCAAACTTATCAACACTCACTTTAGTTGGCAAACTATGTCGTAGCCGCGTTAAGTTTGTTTTTTTGCTGGTCTAGACTGCTTTGAATATTCAGTTTTTGGTTGGCTTATCTTTCACGCGATACAAATACTTAAGCAAATGTTTCACTCATTATAAATGGGCTGGAGTGTCTAGTCTGTAGGAGACATTGGATCCTGCTGCCAGCTGTGCAGGGCACAGGGATTATGGTATTTAGTGGGAGGGAAGAATATGCTAGGAGAGAGGTGTGAGGCTAGACACAGTTCCAGGTACAAAGTGCTGAGAGCCTCCAGAGGGGCTCAGAATAGTGGGCTAAAAAGACAGGTGATGTTTCAGAATGCTACAAATGGAGAGGGCCCACAGGACCAAGATGGCAGCGGCCTAGGGATGCTGAACTCTCCCAGCCCATGAGCAGGATCAAATATGCATGTACACAGGTAGCAGTTTCTGCTGTGAAACGGCCTAGCATTGAACGGCCAGCTTCTGACCATACACAAGAGAAAGAGATGCAACAGAGAAGCTAGGAACCCTCCAGGGCTGGAGCAACTGAGTGCCACTGTTCATGGTTCCATCTACCCGGATAAAGTGCTGGGAGCTCTGCCGAGGTTTCGGCCTACCTGCAGCATCACCGTGGTGCATTCACAGCCTCGCTGCCTGCAGCCTTGGCCTGGGAGCAGGGGGCAAGCAAGTGCCCCAGGGCGTGGGCAGAGGCACCTGGCTGCCCCAACGAGAGCGGCGCCTCCCGGCAGGCACTGTGCGGGCACCCTGAGTGCATGTGCGCTGGATGCTTTTTTCCCTACGACACCTGGCACTTAGAGGCAGCACAGGGGCCGCTTCCATATGGACTGCTTTCTCTATACAAACCAGAGAGAAGCTGCATAGAGACTAGGGAGCCCCAGAGCTCCCTGGGGACCTTGGGGCCTCTCTGAGGGGGTCAGGGGGGCCGGTGAGGCCATAGTTTGCCTCCCTTCCACCTCTGTGGGGTGGGACGGGACTCTATCCCAGAGCTCTGGCCTGCCTGCAGGGTCACGAAGTGTGAATCCCAGCCACAGTGATCAGAGAAGGGAAATAAAAGGCATCCAAGTGGGAAATGAAGAAGTAAAGCTCTCACTTGCAGATGACATGATACTATATAGAGAGAGCCCTAAAAAGTCTACCCCAAAACTACTGTAACTAATAAATGACTTCAGTAAAGTTGCAGGAAACAGAATCAATATACAGAAATCTGTAGTGTTTCCATAAACCAGTAATGAATGATTAGATGAAGAAAGTAAGAAAACAATCTCATTCACAGTTGCATCAAAAGCGTAAAATACCTGGCAATAAGTTTAACCAGAGGTGAAAGGCCTGTAATGTGAAAACTATAAAACATTAAAGAAAGAAACGGAACAAAATACAAATAAATGCAAGACATATGCCTTGCTCATGGATTGGAAAGGTTAATATTGTTAAAATGTCTTACTACCTAAATTAGTAAACAAATTCAATGTAATCCCGGCTAAAATACTAATGGCATTCTTCTCAGAATTAGAACTACCCTAAAATTTATATGGAACCATAAAAGACTCCAAATACAAAAGAAATCTTGAGAAAGAACAAAATGGGAGGTGTCAACTCCCTAATATCAAACTATCCTATAAAGCTACAATAATCAAAACAGCATGATACTGGCATAAAAACAGATATGTAGATCAATGGAATAGAATAGAAAGCCCAGAAATAAACTCTTACTTATATGGTCAATTAATCTATGACAAAGGAGGCAAGGAAACACAATGGGGAAAAGATAGTGTCTTCAATAAGTGGTGTTAGCATAACTGTACAGATACATGCAAAAGTAAAATGTATTTGGGCCACTTTTTTATACCATATACAAAAATAAACTCAAGATGGATTAAAGAGTTAATTGTTAGACCTGAAACTATAAAGGTCCTAGAAGAAAACATAGGCAGTAAATTCTTTGACATTACTCTCAGCAATGTCTTTTTGGATATGTCTCCCTGGGCAAGGAAAACAAAAGAAAAAAATAAATGGGACTATAGCAAACTGAAAAGTTTTTTCTTAATGAAGGAAACCATCAACAAAATGAGAAGACAACCTGCTGAATGGGAGAAGATACTTGTAAATGATACATCCAATAAGGGGTTAATATCCAAAATTTATAAAGAACTTATACAATTTAACACCAAAAATCCAACCCAATTAAAAAAATGGGCAGAGGGCCAGCTGAGTGGCGCGGTGGTTAAGCTCTGACTTGGGAAGCCAGCGGCCCCGGTTAGGGTCCTACATATGAGGGCCAGTGTCACTGCCCTCAAAAAAAAAAAAAAAGATGCTCAACATCACTAATCATCAGGGAAATGCAAATTAAAACCACAATGAGATATCACCTCACATCTGTCAGAATGGCTATCCTCAACAAATTAACAAACAACAAGTGTTGGTGAGGATGTGGAGAAAAGGGAACCCTTGTATATGGCTGGTGGGATTGCAAATTAGTGCAGCCACTTTGGAAACAGTATGGAGATTCCTCAAAAAATTGAAAAGAGAACCACTTCATGGCCCAGGAATTCCATTTCTGGGTATTTATCCAAAGAAAATAAGAACGCTAATTCAGAAAGATATGTGCACCCCTATGTTCACCTAGAGGGTATTATACTAAGTGAAGCAAGTCAGACAAATACTGTGTGATCTCACTTACATGTGGAAGCTATAAATCACAAAACAAATGAATAGAACAAAACCAGAAACAGACCCATAGATACAAAGAAGAAGCTGATGGTTACCAAAGGGGAGGGTGTGGAGGTGGGAATAAAATAAAAGAGCACCCACACTGGTGCATGTCCCATCGTTTAACGTAGTTAAAATAGTTGTGATAAATGGCTTCCTTTCTACTATGCCTGTGTGAAATGTGTACTTCCTCCTACAGATAGATCTAGCTTTAAAATAGTCCATGTATTCCATGTAAAATATTCCATGTATACGTGATGATATGGACAAATTATCCTGAGATAGAGCTGTAAAGGAAGACAAGTGCTGTTGCCGAGGTTACAAAAGAGCAAAAATTGCTGTGTACACAGCTTGAACTAGAGAAAAGGAGAAAGAAAAGGGATTTTGAGTTAGGGAAAGAGACTGAAAAAGAAGCTTGATGTTGCCTAAACTAGGTCAGAGAAATGGCCGTGGGCGGCGGCATACAAGGCTTTGGGGCATTTGGAGGGTAAGTGCTTCATAGAGCAACATCCCTGTTACTCAAAGGAGCTCAGGATTTGTACTTGAGAGGCTTGGCAAGTTCTGACTCTGCTCTTTTAAGTTTCTTAACTGTCCTGAGTCTGTACTTTCCTGTCGATGAAATGGACGTGATAACACATCATTGGTCATTTGGAATGTGGAGGCAACTCTGAGAGACACAATGAGTATATTCATTTGCATCAAAACAACAACAAAAAGCAATCTCCACCTCCCCCACCATGCCAGCACTCCATGAGTGGTGCATGATAGAATGAGAAGGAGCCCCCCCACCCCCACTTGCCCAGGAGCCCCTGCCAGACCGCCCCCCGAACCTTGTGTGGGCTCCACAGCTGCCCCTCTAGGTGGTCCCTGAGCTGTGCTGCCTGGATGAGGCTGCAGTGGGCACTCAGCCGAGGAGCAAAGAGCAGCAGGCAAGTGAAGCGGGCCCTCTTAAGGCTATAGCATCTGTTTTGGAGACAAGACTATTCACCAAGAAGCTGCAAGCTTCTTCCTGGACACCCCAACCTTTTTTAAAGGGATCGTTAAGGAATCAGGTTATATGAAGGGTTTGGGATCTTGTGAGAAGGTTAGGCATAACCTAGGGTTGCCTGATGTGAAAATTAAAAAGAAACATTTGCAGACAAATGCAAAAAAGATTGTCAAGTTGGGAAACTTAAAAGTCACAAATCCTGGGCCAGCTGAGTGCCGCGGTGGTTAAGCGCTGGCTTGGGAAGCCAGAGGCCCCGGTTCGGGACACACATATGAGGGCCAGTGACACTGCCCTCAAACAAACAAACAAAAAAAGTAACAAATCTTAAACACTGTGTGTCATCAGCCTTCCATGGTAGGAGTACATGTGAAAGTGGCCATCAGCACCTAGAGGTCATGGGGGGGTGGAGGGGAGAAAGCCTTGGCTCACTTTGGCCGTGGCTCTAGCCATGAACCCCTTGAACTTCCCAGCCAGGCATTGCTGTGAGCCAATGTAGTGACTGAGAGCAAATTACCTTTCTAAGCCCCGTTTCCTTGTGTGTAAAAGGAGAATAGTAATACCTACTTCCCAGGGTTTCGAGAGGATTAAATAAGAGTGCTTGCCACATGCTGGAGATTCCCTGAAGGTTTGCTCCATCTTAATTGTGTTGCTGCTCAATTCGGAGGTCGGGAAGTTGATGCCTAAAAAAGTGTGGTCACTTGTTCCAGGTGGCTGACTGGTTAGAGGCAGGGCTGCAAGGAAAACCCATGTCCTGCCTCCTTTGGAGTTGTTATAGTCTTTTGCAGAACAAAGTCAGCTTAATTTATTTAAACTGACTGAATGTAACTGATTGAATGTGACTGTCCTGAGATCCTGTCTCTCTATCAGAGATAATGAAATATAGAAACATTTGTTTTCAGTCAGACTTGGCTCTGCTTGGTTTTCCAGCCGGAAAGGGGCTTTCCTGCTGGAATCTCAGCACCACGGACAGAAACACAGCCCCTCTCAGAAGAGATGCCTTGACACCCTTGATTGGTACAAGGTTCTCTTTACAAGTCAATTCCAGGGGGTGTTTGCCCACTGGGACCAGGCTGTTTTAGAGACCCTTTCCCCACCCCACCTCCAATCTACTTTCTGTTTCCCTTTTGGCCAGCAGAGATTTCCTGGCTGGAGTGATAGGGAGATGGCATATGATGCTACATATTTTATTTTCGTGAGAGATCATTTCTCTTTCCTCAGTTTATTCCACACTTATTTGAACTTGGCTTGCGATTTTGCTAGATTCTGGGAACTCATCAGTGAATAAGGGATAGTTTCTACTTTTAAAACATTCTGGCTAGGGAGACTGACACATCTATAATGCCTATCCAAAATGCTACAAATACACATAGAAGAAAACATTTATTTCCAGTTAGAGCGGCTGGGAATGATTTCAAAGTTATATTTTTACAAGTGAGGAGGAGTTTGCCAGTTGGAGACATTAGCAAAGGCATTCCAGGTAATGGGAACAGGGTGAGGAAAGCCAGAATGGGTGACAGCACACCTTCCCCAAGGTGTGTTCTAGAGAACACCAGCTCCCAGCCGATTTTGGCTGCAGGTTCTGCATCAAGATTTCTCAGAAAATTGAATGTGCATATGCTTATGAGAATTTCTAAAAAAGGGATGTAGTATTGACCAAACTCCTAATTTTTCTTCATAGACGTTTTATAGAAAGTAAGAATTATGTTCTAGAAACACAGCTTACAGGATAAAGGATAGGATTGTTTGGGAGAGGAGGTGGACTCAGAAGGTGAGTGCAGAGGCTGGGGGCGTGGTATAGAGTATGAGGTGTCTTGATGGCCTCGGCAGAATTTACATTTTGCCCTGAGCTCTAGTCTGGGTGTCTCCGAAGGCATCAGACAGTGTGCCAGGGATTTTGTGAAGCTGCCATAGTATATTTTTCTAGACATGGAAACAATCCAAACGATGATATTTGTATTAAATCTAACAAATATAAATTAGGTTAGAATGAAAAAAGATGTGCATACACTAAAAGGATAAAGCATGTATCTTCAAAGCGTTACTTTTCCTGCTGTCTACTTTTTCAACAGGCCCCTTGGTGAAGTACTTAGGTGGAGAGTGTGCATTTGCAGCATACTTTTAAGCAGAGGAAGGGCATGACTAGGCCTGTGTTTAGATAGAGGATGCCGAGGGCAGTGTGTGTGTGTGGCGGGGGGGGATGGATCAGAGAGGAGGGTAAGTGTAGGCGGGAATAAGGAGGTCAAAATTAGAATGGTCACCATGGGACAGATTCTGGAGATATTTTGAATATACTATCTATGATATATAGCTGTATATAAACTTCATGTAGGTATATAGACAGATTTGTTAAGTGACAGTACCTGAATTATTTCTAAATGCATACTCTGACTTACAGTGATTATTAATTTGCATCATGGGCTTGTAACTGGGCTGGAAATGAGATAATACATAAGAAATCATTTTGAAGTGTTGCAAATGTAAGTAAGGTTCTAACCTTCCAACAGTTGCCACAATATTTCTCTTTTATTCATGCCGTGTAGTCATTCACCTGTACACATACGTCTAAAGGCCATTCAGAGTATTACTTTGCATAAAATAAATGGGACAGTTATGAAACCATGTCAAGAAGGCAAGGTATTTAAAATGAATAATATGGATCAACACATAATTATGCACAAATTATGCACATAAATATGCATAAAGGATCTTGGGTATTTTATAGATTTTGGATTCACCTTTTTAGAAGCTTTTGTCATAAGACAGTAGAACCAAGTGGTCATGCATTTGAGGTTTGAGACTGCATGTGGGGCCCAGTATCCTAAGGGCTTGTGTGTTACCTGAAATCTGTGGGGACCCCATGCTCCAGTTCTCCATACTTATAATTTTTGTATTTATCAGCCACTGTTTAAAATGCTACAACTCTAAATGTTATCAACTATTAGCTATAAAAATCACACATCTTGAATACAGTCTATGAAGAAAACCCAAGGTACCATTAATTATTTTAGTAATGTTAATAGAAGTGTTATTTCTTCAGACTACAAACCAAATTAAACAACAAAAAAAAAGGTAAGAAGGTGGTGGAAATCCTCCAAGTCACCCTCATGCAAGATACTCTGGTGAAGTTCATGCTAGCCTTTTTTTATGTTTATAGGATGTGTAGCAAAATATTTAAATATTAACATGGTATAAAAGCATTATGGCGCCTTCAACACTAATTAGCAGGCATTAATTTTAAAATGGCACAAATAGGCCAAGTCATAAACAAATAGGCGTTTTCAAATAAAATTGTATTCTCTCCTCAGTATTATGCAGCTCATCATGACTGCATATTCAACCCCTATTCCAATTTTTATTTTCAAAAATGTTTAAGAAGCATTTATTGAAATGATTCATGGTGTCACTGCTAAAGCCTGGTTGTTGTTGTTTTAATTTTGTCCCAGACATTGCATGTGAAAAACTGTGGAGCTAATTTGGGGGTCTTGAAAATACCACCTTACTCTAATCTTACGTTTGTGTCTGACCACCATCAGGCTCTGGGCAGCAGCAAGCACAAATCGCCTTAATGTAGTTCATAGCTGAGATGAGGGGCTGGGCTTCAATGTCTGTCTCTGACTTTTGCATCTGTGATCTAGGCTGTAAGTAGAGACAATTGACTAGGTCCTCTATTCAGTGGACCACGAAGTCCTGTTTTGTCTTGCTGGCTCTTGAGTCTGTCGAGATCTGCTTAAACTTCGGGCCTCTTCAGCGTGGCATTAGGGACCGTCACGTGCTTCTTGGAAAGGGGCCCCAAATCCTGCTATTCTCTCAGGGCTCCTCTCCCCTCCTGAGTCTTGGCCCTGCTATGCCTCATTACCTGTTTGCTACCTGGTGCCTCCATGCCCACCACCGTCCCATTTCTCCTGCTTTTCTGACTGTTCTCACTGACCCGTTGGTTAGAAACTCCTTACCTAGTTCTTCATGATGGCAGAACTGAAAGGCTAAATTAAAGCATGTTTACAAGACCCCTTTGCCATTGACCCAGATTTATTATGATAGAATTGTTATCCCTCTCGAACCTCTTTATGGCTCTGGGACATAAACTTGCACCATTCTTGCAGCTTTATAGACATTGGAATATGGGCACTTTTACTAAAGGAATCTTTCTTGTAAATGTGGCTTTTCAGGTCTGCCGCTGAACATGTTTCCCCAAAGGGGAAAAATTCAGTTCCCTCGGAGCTGCTGTTTGATCCCTGACATGCTGCTAAAGGAGGCAGTCTTACCGTGGAGGGATTCAGTGGGATTCAGTCTCTTATTGAGTTATTAGGATTCTGAGGTGTTTTACTCCTCAGAGAAGACAAAAGTCATTTGGAACCTTCTAATAGCGATTCCCATGATCTTAATTCCAGTGATCAACTTATCACAGTCAACATCAGCTATAAACTATTTTAGAAAACACCCCAAACTATTGCAAAATAGTGTCTGTGCGTGTATAAAAACACACACACATGCCCACACACATGCACGCATGCACACCTGTTACCCTTCCACTCCTTTTTGGATTTGTACATTTTTCTTGTAAGACATTACGTAATATGCTTGTTAAGGTTCCAAGAGGAAAAGCTAGACATTACAGCAAAAGCTGTGGTGTCACAGCTCCCAGATAGCCAAAATCATTGACTGATGCCAGCATGAGATTCGATAAGGGATTGTCTAAAACCCTGCCTCATGGGTTACAAATCACCACAAGGGGTATGGACTATGGGCTTGGGTATGTGGCTGACTCCAGGCTCAACGTCCGGCGGTAGATGAAGGGCTGACCTCCCTTCTACAGGCGGCCTTGGCCTTCACCCCAGACATTGAAGCTGTCATAGTTAATGAGTGCCACCTGTGAGATGATTCTCAAAATGGGAGATTCTCAGATGGCTAAAAGCAAATTGTCTGTAAACGATCCCATCTTGGGGTACAAGAGGTGGTGTCTGTATGGCCTCCGGAGCCAGAAAATGGTTTGCTTTATTTTGTGGAGAGGAGGCAAGAGTGCAGGTAGCGCTTCGGATGTTTTGAAACGTCAGAATTGTACGACAGTTTCTAATCTAATGTACCTGTTTTAAACTCACTGATGTAATGTGTTTTGTTGGGGGGGTTAGATTTAGCAGATTAAGCCAAGGCTGCTCACTGATTGCCAAGATAGATTTGATCCAGCCCCAACTGATAAAATTTACAATGAAAATCATTAGTCAAGAAGCATTAGTTTAGGGCCGGCCGAGTGGCGTGGTGGTTAAGCGCTGGCTTGGGAAGCCAGCAGCCCTGGTTCCGGTCCCACATAGGAGGGCCTGTGACACTGCCCTCAAAAAAAAAAAGCATTAGTTTATTCACTGGTTTCTATTATGATGTTTTATTGGCATTTTATCCCTTTAATACATCGGGTTAACTCATAGACCTTAATTTCATTTCGGAAGTCATTCTCTAAACCTATTTTAAACTTGGAGTTGTAGTATAATAGACAGCCTCAGTGTGACATAACATCACAACTGACTCAGTGAATTATCACAAGCGAACCCGCGCAGCTATTAATACAACCACCTAACACAGCTTTTCTCTTTCCTGCTGGAAAACCATCAGCATGACAGTAAGCACCAGAGTTCAGCTTTGCCTTTCTCTGGAGCTTCATGCAAGTGGGCTCACACATGCACACAGTAGGTGTTCTTTGGGGGTTTGGTTTCTTTTGCTCAGCTTTGTGGCAGTCACTGAAGGTGCCTGGGGCCATAGTTCGGGTTTTTATTGTATAAATATAACCTGCTTTATTACTCCCTTGAAGCATAGCCTGAGTGTGTCTAGCTTTTGTCTACTTTGGAGAACAGTGCCATGAGCGTTCTTATTGTACATCTCTCTCTTTTTTTTTTTTTTTTTTTTTTTTTTTTTAGTTGAGCCATCCTGCCACCTGTTGGCAGCTCAGTGGCAGCTCAGCTCAGTATGGGCATGGAACTGCTATTGCTCAGAGCTCAGCTAGCACCCTTTTTTTTAAAAAAAATTTTATTGGAGAATTGGGGAAGGGGAACAGACAAGTTGCTGTTTTTTGTTCTTCAGTCTAGTTGCGGAGGACATTGCTTCACTGGCCCATGTTGGTATCATCATTGCGCTATTCCCGGGTGAGTCAGATCGGTCGCCGGCCTCTGGATGTTGCTCACCACGGCTCTTGGCAGCTCACTCTGGCTGCTGGCCACTCACGCTGGCTGCCAGCCACTCACTGTAGCCTATGGCAGCCCACTGCAGCAGGGGCTGCAGCCCACACCATTGCCGGGGCTCGCACAGCCCAGCTCCAGGTGGAGCTGTTGTTAGCTGTAGAGGGCAGTGTCACTGGCCCTCATATGTGGGATCCGAACCGGGGCCACTGGCGTCCCAAGCCAGCTCTTAACCAATGCGCCACTCGGCCGGCCCTCAGCTGGCACTCTTGAGAGAACTCTTAACCAAATGAGCCACTCGGCTGGCCCTTGTACATGTCTTTTAATGCATGTGTGTTTGTATTTCTATCAGGCATGTAGATATATACGAGTGGATAGGCAAGGGGACAGGGTGGCATATCTTTTTTTTTTTTTAAATTGGGGAATTGCGGGAGGGGGACAGACAAGTTGCTGTCCTTTTGTTCTTCAGTCTAGTTGTGGAGGACATCGCCTCACTGGCCCATGTTGGCACCATCACTACGTTCCCCACAGGTGAGGCAATCGCTCACCAGCCATTGGACGGCCACTCATGGAGGTTCATGGCAGCTCACGCTGGCTGCCAGCCACTCATGGTAGATCATAGCAGCCCATTGCAGCCCCACTGCAGCTATGCCGTCCCGGGGACTCACGGCAGCCCAGCTCCAGGTGGAGCTGTTGTTCACCACCTTAGCTGTAGAGGGCAGTGCCACTGGCCCTCATGTGGGATCTGAACTGGGGCCCTGCTGCTCAGAGCTGGTGTCCCAAGCCAACTCTAAACCAACTCTTAATCAACGCACCACTTGGCTGGCCCCCAGGGTGGCATATCTTTAACTTTTTCAGGTGAAGCCAAACAATTTTCAAAATGATTATGCCAATTAATATTCTCACCAGCAGTGCATGCAAAATTCCTGTTGCTCTACACACCCACCCTCCCACACTTGGTATTTCAGTCTTTTAATTTACCGTTCTGATGGGTGTTGAGCAATACTTCCTGTGATTTTAATTAGCAGTTCCCTGATTACCAATAAAGTTGATGACATTTCCATTTCTTAATTTTCCACTTGGATATCTTCTTCTGAGAAGTGTCTATTCATGCCTCTTACCTGTTTTTCTTGTTCTTTTTTTGTTTATTTTGTTTTGTTTTGTATTGTTTTCTATGAGTTTTTCTATATTATGAACATGAGACCTTAATTACATGTACTATAAATAACTTCTCAGATACTGGCTTATCTTTTCACTCTTTTAGTGTTTTTTCTTTCTTTTGTAACCTTTTAATTGAAGTATGACATACAGATAAATGGTATCTTTTGATGGAGACAGAAGTTCTTAATTTTCATGTAGTTAGATTTATAGTTCATCTTTTCTATGTTTAGTGCTTATTGTCTTATATTTTGAAAGTCTTCAGTGTCAGGGCCGTCTGAGTGGCTCAGTTGGTTAAGAGCTTGCTCAAGAGTGTGAGCTGAGCTCTGAGCAACAGCGGTTCGATGCCCAGCCCGAGCTGAGCTGCCGCTAAGCTGCCAACAGGTGGCAGGATGGCTCAGCTAAAAAAAAAAAAAAAGAGGTGCAAATTTATTTTGGTCCTCAGGTGGAGGGCTGATCATGGGGAGCATGGGGCAAGGAGGTGGGAGGGCTGTAGGATAGAAATTTAGCCATAACTACTGTGTGTTTCTCCTCAGACAGCCCCACTTCACCGTGCCCTGTCTTCCTAGCCAGTCCAGGGTTTACAATGAAAACAAAATGTCCTTGCTATATGAAGTTGCTCCCACTTCATAAAACATCATTTGTGAAGGGGCGAATTACTTTGAGACTTTATGCCAACTATTTAATCACCTGAATTATGAAAAAGTTTCAAAGTAAATGTGCTCCTGATTGGCAATAAGAACATTTTCTTTGGTGATGGGTGCAGTGTGCCTTCTGGCATAACTCGCTTCATGGCGCTTTTCAGAAGAAGAAAAGAGGCCTGTGAATAGACTGAATTCAGTTTATTTAGCTCCTCATTGTTCCAGAAAATAGCACATCAGAATATGCTGGGAGTAAGATGGGAAATCAGCTTTGGGTCTGGGTCTGGGAGAGGTGTAGAATTTTCCTTTCTGAGTGTTAGAGCTTTGCAGTGATGAGCTAGAATGAATTGCCAAACTATTTCTGGGCCCCAGTAATTTATTAGCTTTCCACAAGTCCGTAAGAGAAAAATTAGAGCCTGAAGACCCACAAGGGACTCATTATTTCTAGGTTTCACAGAGAAACAAAAATGATTCTGTCATTCCATTTGGGGACCGCCAGTGTCCTCAGGTTGCTTGCGATCTCTTAGAATCCTTGTGATGGTAGCTGTGTGAACTAGGAATCTGTGAGGCGATCCCAGCCTGGCACTGTGTTCCTAGGTTTGGAGTTAGCGCTGGGTGCTGCTTTCTGGGTGCCACTATGCATGAGAACACAAAACACTGAGAACAGCGATGTTGGGCCATGGGCACAGCACCTTTGGGTCACATGTGGACCTATGGAGGCTCCGTAGAGGATGATGTGTTGCCATATAATGCACCGTCTCCTGTCTCTCTCTCAGAGATCCGTGTTGCAGAGAGCAGGTCCTTCACAAAAGCGAACCACTGTGGTGGGCATTCCGTCCCAGCATCAGCTTGGAGAGGAACACGCTTTGGGTCGGAAGCTATGGGAAACCGCTTAGGCTCCTTGAGTTCTCTGCTCACTCCATCACGCATGTGTGTCAGGCGTGGGCTCTGAGGCGTTGCCTGAAGTCTGACTCCTCTGAGGGGGCCCAGGCGTATTGGCTTGTCTTCTACAGGAGCCCCCACCAGCCTGCCTCTCCCTTACTAGACATTCTTTTTTTTAAAAAGATTTTATTGGGGAATTGGGGGAGGGGAAGAGTGCTGGGGAACCGTGGAAGGGGAACAGACAAGTTGCTGTCCTTTTGTTCTTCAGTCTAGTTGCAGAGGACATTGCTTCACTGGCCCATGTTGGTATCATCATGGCGCTCTTCTCCGGTGAGGCAGATTGGTCACCGGCCTCTGGACAGCTGATCATAGTGGTTCTTGGCAGCTCACGGTGGCTGCCAGCCACTCACTGTGGGCACTGCAGCAGGGGCTGCAGCTATACCGTCCAGGGGACTCACAGCAGCCCAGCTCCAGGTGGAGCTATTGTTCACCGTCTTAGCTGTAGAGGGCAGTGTCACTGGCCCTCATATGTGGAATCTGAACCAGTGCCGCTGGTGTCCCAAGCCAGCTCTTAACCAACGCGCCACTCGGCCGGCCCCCTTACTAGACATTTGACTGTTTAAATGCCTGTAGCTTCCTTTTCTGTTATATTTTTCTTGAAATATCTGGAAGATGAAATATTCCACTTTTGTTCCTCATATTATTCTGTATTAAGGTGTGTGGGGTCACACGAAGCTAGGATATTTGGAAATGGTTGACAACGACCCTCAACTTCTTTTCCCAAGTTACGGTTGTTAGTGCTCTGATATCGCCACAATGACATTCATCATTTTTTCCTAATTCTTATAGTTTTGCAACATGATTCTATAGGTTATCCCCATTACCCCTTTTCTGTTTAAATGAGGTAAGGGTATCTGCAAACTTAGATATTTCTCAGCCCTCTCAGGTACTAAATAAAAATCTCAGTGCTGATTCCAGAATAATCCCCCCCCCCATTTAGGCTCTTATCTCTGCTTGATTTTCAAACATTAGAGTGAAGGACAAATAAATTTTACACCACATTCCAACTACACTGAATCTCATTTTTGTGCTTCTTTCTTTCTTTCTTTTTGAGGGCAGTGTCTCTAGCCCTCATATGTGGGATCTGAACCCGGGCCGCTGATATCCCAATCAGCTCCCAACCACTGCGCCACTCAGCCAGACCTCTGTGCTTCTTTCTTTTCTTCTAAATTCAGTGTATTCTTCTTCCAGGAGTGAGTACACTTGATAGTAATTATTTCAGTGAGGTGATGTGAGTAATAAGCTATTGGTTTGTCTGAGAAAAAAAAGTCATTATTGTAACCTTACTCTTGGATTACAGTTGAGCTGGGCATGAAATTCCAAGTTGAATTCCATGATTACTCCCTGTAATTTGAAGGTTTCTGGCTGTAATGTGCTTTGCCATCTGCCCTCAGGCTAGTCACCATTCCCTTGCAGACAAACTGCCTTTGACTCTGTGCTTTTATGATATTCTTTTTCATATTTTACAGTTTCACCACAATGTGATTTACATTTTTTAAAAATAAAGCTGGGGGCCGACTGAGTGGTGTGGTGGTTAAGTGCTGGCTTGGGACACCAGCAGCCCCGGTTCGTGTCCCACATATGAGTGCCAATGACACTGCCCTCAAAAAAAAAATAAAGCTGAATATGTTTATCCGTAAAGATATATGTGCTTCGATGTTCATTGTAGATTTATTTACAGTGGCCAAGACATGGAAACAACCAAAGTGTCCTTCGATAGATGATTGGATAAAGAAGATGTGGTATATATACACAATGAAATACTATTCTGCCATAAGAAAAGATGAAATAGTGCCATTTGCGACAACATGGATGGATCTCGAGATTATTATGCTAAGCAAAATAAATAAAACATTTTAGTTTAAAACAGTTCTACATTTGGAGAAATCTTGCAAAGATACTAGAGAGTTTCTATTGAGCCCACACCAAGTTGTCCCTATTATTGTCATCATACCTTTGTATTATAATTAATGAACCAGTATCAACAGATTTTTTTTTTACCTTAGGCCCTTCATTTATTTGGATGCTCTTAGTGTTTTTCATTATTTAATGTCCTTTTCTGTTGCAGGATCCTGTTTAGAGGTCCACATGACATTAATTATCATGTCTCTTTAGGCTTCTCTTGGTTGTGACAGTGACTCACATATCCTCGTTTGCAAGGATCTTGACAGTTTGAAGAATACTGGTATTATGCTGAATGTCCCTAAATTGGGATTTGTTGGACTTCTGATTAGACTGAGATTGTGTGCTTTGGAGGGGAAAGACCAGAGTCTTAAATACCCTTCTCATCATGTCATACCAAGGGTACGTGCCATCATGTGACTTACATTGTTGATGCTGATCTTTATCATTTGGCTTAAGGTAATTTTGCCAGGTCTCTGCACTGTACACTTACTCTTTGTACCCCCTTTCCATGCTGTTCTTTGGAACTAAGTCGCTATGGGCAGACCACATTTAAGGAGTGGGAAGTTAAACTCTACATCCATAAAAGGTGAGGTACCTACATAAATTATTTGGAATTCCTCTCCACGAGAGATTTGTCTTTTCTCTCCCCTTTATTTATCTATTCAATCATTCATGCCAGTGCAGACTCATGGTTATTTATCTTATACTCTGGGTTATAATCCAATGCTACTTTATTAATTTTGTTTCTCAAATTGTTCCAGCTTGGGCCACTAGATACTCATTCAGTTCGCTCCTGTCTCCCTTGGATGGCTCACCATCTTTGTGGTTTTATTTTACTTTTGGGTCACTTTATTACTTTCTGGCACCATAAGATGTTCCAGGTTCATCTTGTATATTTCCTGCCCAACACCTGGAATCAACTGTTTCTCAAGGACTCCTGAGTTCTTTTCCTTCAAGAATGATTAGAAAACAAGATCTGGACTCTAGTTGGGTTCATTGCTACTGGGGTGTCATTACTTCTAGATCTTCTAAGCTGACCAAGTAAAGGGATATATGTGTGTACACTAGCCCATGTCTCAATGCATATCTACGAATATTTCTATGTGTAACCATCTCAGTCTATATGAAGGTAAATGTGAGTTCACCCTTATGTCTCCATGACCACATAGGTCACTCAAATCTTCTCTCACCCCAACAGTGAAAACCTGACTCCCCCCATCCGCCATCCATTTACTTAATTGTTCAATCCCAGTGTGCACTTGGTGTGGTTTCAGAATCATTAACTTACATCTCTGTAGAGAATAACTCCATCACCTAGACTATTGTACCTATATACAGTGCCTTACAAACTCTACTCATTTTCAAAGTTTCTTAAGTCAGCACTTTTCTCACAATGCCGTCAGTGAGGTTATCATTTTTGTAAGACATTCAGATCCATATGTCACATTGTCCATTCCATCCTGGGTCTCCTGACCTCCTAAATGATTTTCTTTTACATTTGCATACAATTAAGGTTTACTCTTCGTGCTGTAATGTTCTATGGGTTTTGACAAGTGCTTAATGTCTTATGATTCATACAGAATTGTTTCTTTGACCTAAAAATCCACCTGTGCTCCACCTCTTTGTCCCTTCTTCCTCCATCCCCCCACCCCCCTTGACAATTCTGATATGTTTACAAGCTCTACAGTTTGGCTTTTTGCAGAATGTCTTATAATTGGAATCACAGCTTTTTCAGCCTGGCTTCTTTGACTTAGCGATATGCATTTATGGTTCATCCATATCTTTCTTGGTTTGATAGCTCACATCATTGTATTCATTAATAATAATACATTATATGGATGTTTCTTAGTTTGTTTATCTGTCACCTACTGAAGGACATCTTGGTTACTTGCAGGTTTTGGCGATTATGAATAAGGCAGCCATGGGCAGTCACAGTGAGGGTTTTGTGTAGATGTAAGTTTTCAAGATGTTATGATTTTTTTTTTTTGAGGGCAGTGTCACTGGCCCTCACATGTGGGACCTGAACCGGGGCCGCTGGCCTCCCAAGCCAGCGCTGAACCACTGCGCCACTCGGCCGACCCTAGATGTAAGTTTTCAAATATCGGGTTAATATCTAGGAATGTAGTTGCCAGCTACTATGGTCATACTAATTTTGTAAGAAACCACCACACCATCTTCCAAAGTGGCTGTGCCATGTTGCATTCCCACCAGCCATGAATAAGGGTCCTTGTCGCTCCTTTTTCTCTCCAGCAATTGGTGGTGTTGGTTATTTTTTGATTCTAGCCATTCTAATAGGTGTGTGGTGGTACCCCCAGGTTTTAGTTTGCAATTCCTTAATAACGTATGATGTAAGCATCCTTTCTTGTGCTTATTTGCCATCTGTATGTCTTCTTCAGTGAGATGTCCACATCTTTTACCTAATTTTTCGTTAAGTTGTTTGTTTTCTTATTGTTGATTTTTTGCCCCTCTACATTTTGCATACAAATCCTTGATCAGAAAAGAATTTTGCAAAAATTTCAACCAGCCTGTAGTTTGTCTTTTCATTCTGGTCACAGTGTCTTCTATAGCGCTTTCTTTTTAATTAAAATTTATTGGGGTGACAATGATTAGGAAAATTACATAGATTTCAAGTATAGCACAGTTTTTAATTTTAGTAAAGCCCAACTTAGAATTTTTTTTTTCCTCATGGATCATCATCCTTTTGGTGTTGTATCCAACAAGTTGTGACCAAACCCAAGGTCAGGGGTCATTTTACATATTTATCATGAGAGTTTGGTGGGGTTCCTAGAGACAAAAATCCATGCAAATGCAAGGGTGTCCACAAGACAGTGGCTGCTCGAGGTTTCTTTCTCTCAAGTCCACACTCAGCAACAAGAGACTCATCACTTACCATGCAAGCATTACTTCAAGTTCAAGGCTCCAGTGGCTTCTGCCCCAGCTAAGCACATCTAGTCAATGACTCTGGACTTGGATGTCTTTTCAGGTGTCAGTATGGTGCTTTACCCTGCAGTATCAGTGTCTCATGGGTGTAACAAAGTCATTAATTTTCAGTTCATTACGTTTTCTTTCCTTGATGTAAGTATGGGAGTGATTCATTCTAAGCTCTTTATATGGAGCTTTGATTACTTTTTGAATCATACTTATCTTTTTGAGGAACTTGTTATACTTCCTTTATCTAAGGATTAGTTAGCCAATTCTGGAAATTTCTAAGCCATTATTTCTTTAAGTTTTCTCCTTCTGAAACTTTTTAAAATGTATATTGGATTCATTGTATCATGTATGTCTTTTAAGTATTCATATTTTCATCTCTTTAGCATTCTTTCCTGTATTATAGGTAATTTGCCGAGGTCTGCCTTCAGCTTACTCATTATTATTTCAGATTTTTCTAATCTCATATTTAAACCATTCATTGAGTTTTTATTTCAATTACTACTTTTCTTCTTTTTTGAGAAACTTTTCCTTTACTCTTGTTTTCTCCAAGAGAATCTTATTCTTTTATTGTGCTTTTGATTTCTTTTAAGTGTTTAATCATTTTAAATTTATGTATTCTGTGTTAACCCCTTGATGGTCTCTGGTCTGAATTTGGTGGGGGGCAGGTTATTTCTGCAGATTTGGTTGCTGTCTCTCACTCATGGAAGATTTTTCCTATATATTTTATATTTTGCATCAAGAGGATATAAAAATGTTTGTATTTTCTAAGCAAAGATGCTTTTTGTTTTTTTTTGTGTGTGTTTTGTTTTGGGTATTTTTTGTTGTTGTTTTTGTTCATTTGTTTGCTTATTGTTTACTCCCTTTGCTCCCAGTGCCTCATGGTTCACTGGCCTGGAGCAGCTTTTCCGCCATATCCCTGGTTTGCAGACTCTGCAGGCATTGTGGATTGCTCACATTTGACTTTGCCATCAGAAAAACAAGGCCCATATGTTGTTTTAGGGATTATCAGTCCACCCTTTTGTCTCCACTGCCAGTCCAGACTGAGAAGACAAACATTTTGTTTCCTTGTGGCAGTGGGCAATTTAAGATCCTCGTGACAGGTGGATGGATGTGCAGGGAGGGTTTGATTCGGTTCCCCCCACCTGTGGTTATGGAGGCCTTATCCTCAGCCCCAGGGAGGCACTGCTCAGCTCTGTGAGTGTAACTACCGCTCTCCCCACCCCACGGCTCTGCCACGGCCAACTCATGCACTTACAGCGTGCTTTTTGTTTCCTCTTGGATTTCTTTTTTGTGTGTTTGAGGATTTCTCTTACTTTCTTGTGAGATTAGGTTTGCATTTAAAAAGATGCTTGTTGATTTCCTCTAGCAAGTCAAGGTGTTTTGTAGCAAGACCGTGTTCAGACTACGGAGCCTGCTGTTTTCCCGGGGCCAGAACTGGGTCTCCTGTGTGTTATCCCGGAACCCTTATTGTTTTCCTCACGTTCCAGCCCTGGTTGTGTCTGCATCATTTAATGCCCCCTTCCCCACCGCCAACTCCAGGCTTCTCCTTAATTGACCTAATCTTTGTGTTTTTCCTCTGCACACACCGTGATTATCGCATGGCTATCCTTCATGACCCTGACTCAATTTCCAGCTGGGTCTGTTTTGTTTCTTTCTGTGTGTAATTCATTAGCCATGTAATAGTGCTGTTTTGATTAAGTTTACTGACTTAGCTCTGCAGTCTCCCTTTCATTTCATTTGATTAGTTTTTAATCTCATCTTTGAAATCATGCTTAGTTTGATCCAAGGCTTTTTTTAAAGTTATAGAGTACAAAGAACCCATGGGAAGCATGACCGTCTTGTGTAGGCTTTTTTCCAGATTCTACTTCGTATTTTAGTTATGTCTATCTGCTTGCCTTCATTTCTTCCTTCATTCCTTGCTTTTGCTATTTTAAAAATATTCATTCATTCATTCATGGCAAATTGTGTTCATGTAACACTCACTCAATTTTTTTTCATCTTGACCATGCCTTATGAGGATGCATTGACTCATAATTCTAATTTTCTGTGCTCTAATGGTGATAAATTATTTTTCATATATTCTCTCCTTATATGTGGTCCTCATTTTTTCTTAATCCATTAAATACAGTAATCTACATCACTTCTAGAACCATTAGAAGCTTCAAACAACACCAAGAGAGCGGTTTTTACATCCTGCCCCGTCTTCATTCAGGTATCTCACCTCCTTCCCTTCCCTTCAGCCTTTTCAACCCACCTTTGCAGTGATTCCACTCAGAGGGCTCTGCTGGGATCCACTTATCTCTGGCTCCCATCTTTAGAGGACCCCAGTTCTGATGGGACATACTGCCACCAGGTTCTTGGTAGAGTTGATTGGAAAAGGCTGACGCTGAAGCCACACACCTTTTCATGACTTGGGCATATTTTGGGGGAATCTGGCTGTGTAAACGGTCATCGCTTTTAGTCCAGTCACATGTTAGTTATGTGCTGTATTTGTTGTAGGCTGTGAAGGGCCGAGGCTGGGACACTGATTCAGGGAGGATGGTGGCTTAAGTATAAGGGGAAATGTATTGTGTCCATCCAGGGAGAGTTTAGGCAAAACCTGATTCTTGATTCATCCAGTGTGACTAAAGCCCATCTCCCTCTCTCCGTCTCTCCCTCCCTCTCCCTCCCTCCCCCTCCCCCACTCTTCTTTCCCTCCCTCCCTCTCTCCCTCTTCTCTCTTCCTCCTCTCTCCCTCTCCCAATCCCTCCCTCCCTCCCCCTCCCCCTCCCCCTCTCCCCCCCCCACTTACCCTCTCTCCCTCTCCTGTGCTCCTCAATCTCCCCACCCAACCACCACCACTCCCCTCACTTGCCAGCTTGACAAACTCAAGGTGGCTTTCCTCTCTCTCAGGGTCCACTCCCATATGCACATCTCAGGTTTTGTTCCTCCAAATGTGTCATTCAGGGGGACATAGGGAGACCCTTCCTCTTCCAGACATGGAAAGAAGACATTTCAGTCCCGTGAAAAGTGTGTTCTTGAACCCCTTTCCCTTCCCTGGGGAGAACGGGGCAGTGCTGGGGATAGAGTTCACCCAGCAGAAACCGAATGGCCACAAGGTCAAGGTCGGGGCGGGGGGGGGGAGTCACTCCCTGGGGGTCCTCTTAAACTTGGACACAGAGGCAACTGGGGAAGCTTGGCAATGGCCTTGTTCCCTCCAATATGCAGGGGCAGTGGGCTTCATAAGGGAAAGAAGATCAGTTAGCATTGCCCAGGTCAAGGCCCTAAATCAGAGACATCTCTGTCCCTGTTCACCAGGCATGCCTACCTCCTTCCCAAAGGAGTCAGCCCAGGGGGCCGTTTGCCACCATTTGTTTTTTTTTGTTTTGTTTTAATTGGGGAATTGGGGGAGGGGAACAGCATTGGGAATATAGGGGAAGGGGAACAGACAAGTTGCTGTCCTTTTGTTCCTCAGTCTAGTTGTGGAGGATGTCGCTTCACTGGCCCATGTTGGTATCATCATTGCGCTCTTCCCAGATGAGGCAGATCGGTCGCTGGCCTCTGGTTGTCGCTCACCGCGGCTCTTGGCAGCTCACGCTGGCTGCCGGCCACTCACTGTAGTCTGTGGCAGCCCACTGCAGCAGGGGCTGCAGCCTACACCGTCGCCAGGGCTCGCAGCCCAGCTCCAGGTGGAGCTGATAGCTGTAGAGGGCAGTGTCACTGGCCCTCATATGTGGGATCCGAACCAGGGCCGCTGGCGTCCCCAAACCAGCTCTTAACCAATACGCCACTCAGCCGGCCCTGCCACCATTTGTTATGATGTGTCCTCCATGGGTTGTGTCAGCAAGGAACTACACACTGACCTGTTGGAAGGCAAGAAAAATGTGTTACATTCGGGCTTGCATTTTTAAAATTCCTTAAGGATTCTAGAGATATAGAGGGTTCACTTTGCTAGTTAAGAAAAACCATAAGAGTCCACGGTCACTTTGGGGATTTCTAGAGGCAGATGTTGTCCCAGGGCCTGTGATCTCTGCCTCCGTGGAGCTCTTTGGGGCCAGCATCTACAGCATCAGGTTCTTCGGGCTGCTGTGTTTTTTCAGGGTCATAGCATAACACGTTTCCCCTTTTCGTTAGCACTGAACAGTACTGTTAGAAATAATATATGTCTGTAAAATCTCAGCTGTGGTGAGAGAGACCCAGAACCGTAGTTGGGAAATGGTGAGACTCCTTGGCTAAGCCCTCAGGTGACAGCTGCTGGATGGGGGCAGCGCCCAAAGCTTGAAGGGACTCACGGGGCGCATGTTTCTTTGGAGAGGGTTCCCATCTGCGCATTTGTACTTCACAGAATAACCATTAACCCCGCTAAGAAAATTAAATGTGGACCACTAGACATGTACCTTCTAAGCCTGGATTTTAGTGAGAATAAAACCGACGTAATTATGGGCCACCTCTAAAAGTAGGTGGTCAGGAGTAGAGAGAAGTTGTCCATTTGGACCATCTCTCTAAGTCTTTTGTATTATTATTATTATTATTATTATTATTATTGTATTGGAGGAACTTTGCATAGGAGGAACTTGTTTCTGATCATTAGGAGGTGGAGAACTTTATCATATTTGTGGCAGTTTTCTTGTGCTACCTGTGTAATTTTTGCAATGTTTCAGAAAGATGGCAATCACTTTTTTATAAATAAGGAAACTGAGTCAGACAAGCTCAGTGACCCCAAGTCCACAGATCCTGAGTAGCAGAGCCCAGGGCTGCCTCTGATGTCCAGACTTTTCACACTGGACCCTCAAGACACAGACCCTGAGCAACCCCCAAATGAGAACAGAGGTGGAGCAGGGCTCTGCCCCCCAAGAGGGCCAGGCCCCGGGGTACAACAAGCAGGACATTGCAGGAATGCCACACCCTACACCAGGGGCTCCCAAACTTTTAAGTGCCCCGGCCAAGTGGTGCATTGGTTAAGAGCTGGCTTGGGATGCCAGCAGCCCGGGTTCGGATCCTACATATGAGGGCCAGTGACACTGCCCTCTACAGCTAACAACAGCTCCACCTGGAGCTGGGCTGCGCGAGCCCTAGTGACAGTGTAGGCTGCAGCCCCTGTTGCAGTGGGCTGCCATAGGCTACAGTGAGTGGCCGGCAGCCAGCGTGAGTGGCTGGCAGCCAGTGTGAGCTGCCAAGAGCCACGGTGAGCGACCATCCAGAGGCTGGCGACCGATCTGCCTCGTCTGGGAAGAGTGCAATGTTTATACCAACATGGGCCAGTGAAGCAACGTCCTCCGCAACTAGATTGAAGAACAAAAAGACAGCAATTTGTCTCTTCCCCTTCCCCGATTCCCCAATGCTGTTCCTCTCCCCCAATTCCCCAATAAAAAATCTTTAAAAAAAAGTTTATAAGCCTCAGTGCCCCTTTACTCTCGTAAACTTATTGAGGATCTCCCCTCAATTTTTGTAACATGGGTTGTATCTGTCAATTCTCACCATGTTAGAAATAAACACCAAAAAATTATTTTCAAGTCCATTAATTCATTTAAAATTATAATAAACGTGTGTTATAGTAACATAAATAATATTTTAGGAAA
Source organism: Aselliscus stoliczkanus (assembly GCA_033961575.1). Taxonomy (NCBI): domain Eukaryota; kingdom Metazoa; phylum Chordata; class Mammalia; order Chiroptera; family Hipposideridae; genus Aselliscus; species Aselliscus stoliczkanus. The sequence continues at coordinate 34,538,412 of CM066741.1, forward strand.
AATAACTCTGTTTTCCCAAACAAAACAAATTCAGTGAGAAGGGTAGCATCGTTTTATATTTTTGCAAAGCTCCTTAATGCCCAGCTTCACAGAGGTCAGCTGGGCTGCCCTAGTGGCTTCTTCACTCAGCCTGTTCCCGATAATACATGTCCCATGTCCCCTGAAAAGCTCTATGAATGCCCACGAGGAAGGCGGGTGACTCCTAACGATTCTGAAAAATGTTTTGACTTCACTGAGAGCCTCTTGGAAACTGTGGGTTTCCCAGGCTATACTTTGAGAATGGCTGTGCTGCACAGACATCAACGGGAACCATTTCCTTTTGTCACCAAAGTGGCCACTGTTATGATACTGGGGGCAGAGTGGCCTCGTGGCTCAAACACAGGTGTTGAGCTGAACAGATCAGGGGTGGCTCTCACACTGACCCGTGTGACCCAAGGCCAGCCGCTTATTTTGTTTCACAGCTGTGACATCTTTATGCATGCCCCCCAATCCCTTGATTTTACAGGTGCTGAATGCTCACTGCAAAATGCCCAAACAGAACAAAGACGTATAAAATTAAACATGGGCGCTCTCCCACAATCCCCATTACTGAATGAGAACTTGGGTGTGCTGACTTGGTTGGGGTGTGTGTGTGTGTGTGTGTGTGTGTGTGTGTGTGTGTGTATCAGACTTAGAAAAATGCAAACTCTATTTCAGGTTTAGCCAGGTAATTTTCAGATATCATTTCCTGATATCCTCGGCAGTGAAGGCCACGCTCTTGTGCATCTTTTGCCCATTTTTCTATTGGATTGTCTGCCTTTTTCTCATTGATTTGTGGAGTTTATTTCTTCTGTTGGATGGGAGTCCTTTGTCAGGCCTAATATTGCGCTGACTCAGGGAAAATCACAGACTCTGAATTTATTACCCTGTAAAACTGGGGCAAAAATATGATCAGTGTAAAGACTAAATGAGATAAAAGAAGTAATTCTTGTTATAAACTATAGTGTGCTACACAAATAGGAATTTGTGCTATCCGGCAATTTTTCTCTGCAAACAAGAAGGTAGACAAAGTTAGATCTCCTATTGTCTATTTTTTTTCCTCAGCATTTACACAAAAGCAAAGAAAAAGGATTAGGACCTCTGAACACACTATTGCATAATGTCACCTGATGACTTCTAGAACAGGGGTCAGCAAACTTTAGAGCCGGAAGAGCCGCCAGGAGTCAGCAAACTGTGGCTCGTGAGCCACATGTGGCTCTTTGGGTACCTACATGTGGCTCTGAGGTAAAATTGAAAACGAAACTAAAATATCGTTTCATTTATAATATTACTTTAAATTTCCCTTATCTGTAAAAATATATTTATGGCTCTCGAATAATTTTTAAATTGTTGCGTGGGACAGGAGTGGCTCTTCCAGGGGTCGGCAAACTTTTGAGACGGACCGTTCCCAAAGAGCCGCATGTGGCTCGCGAGCCACAGTTTGCCGACCCCAGTTCTGGAAGAATATTTGCTGTAGAAATGCAAGATAGCGCATTACACATCATCAGAGGAGGTATACTCTAAAGCATTGTACATAACTATTCTGGGAGATTGACTTTCAAAAGCGTGGCTACTTAAATCAGTGTACTTAAAAAAAAACCACTTTATTGAGGTATGACTGACGTACAGAAAGCTGTACATATTTAATGTATGCAACTTGATGAGTTTGAACATAAGCATACATTCATGAAACTGTCACCACAATCTGCCATAAACATAGCCATCACCTCCAAAAGCCTTCCCCTGCCCTCTTTACATATTTATTATTATTATTATTATTATTATTATTATTATTTCTGTGATGAGAACACTTAACCTAAGACCTACTCTCTTATCAAGTTTTTTTTGTAGTTTTTTTTTTTTTTTTAGCTGAGCCATCCTGCCACCTGTTGGCAGCTCAGTGGTGGTTCAGCTCGGGCTGGGCATCGAACTGCTGTTGCTCAGAGCTCAGCTCGCACTCTTGAGCGAGCTCTTAACCAACTGAGCCACTCAGCCAGCCCTCAAGTTTTTAAGTATTCCATAGAGTGGCATTAACTGTAGGCTCCATGCCACACAGGAGACCTCTCAAATCAGTTCATCTTGTAGAAGGGAGCTTTGAACCCGTGAACTAATTAATACCTCCCAGGTCCTCCTCTCCAGCAACCATCATTCCACTCTCTGCCTGTGTGTTTGATTATTTTACATTTCTCATACAGTGGAGTCATGCATATTTGTCTTTCTGTGTCTGACTCATCTCACTGAGCATCATGTCCTCCTGGTCCATCCATGCTGCCCCAAATGGCAGGATTGCCTCCTTTTTTAAGGCTGAATAATATTCCAATGTGGTCAGATTAAAAACAAACAAGAGGAGACAGCCTCCTTCCCAGCTATTCAACTGTCAATTGTATTGTGAAAGTAGCCACAGACAATATGTAAATGATGGGTGTGGTTGTGGCCCAATAAAACTTTATTTATAGATACTAATTATTGAATTTCATGTAATTTTTATGTGCTATGAAATACTATTCTTTGTAAAATTTTTCAGCCAGTAAACACTTTAAAAACTCTCATTAGCCTGCTGGCAGTAGAAAAATGGGGTGTGTGGATTTGGCTCTCAGGACACAGTTTGCCAACCTCTGATTTAGGACAGTAATTAAACTGTTGCAATGAAATAAAATTCACATTAAAAAAAAAAGAGGCATCAGGCAGTTGGCTTTAGGTGTGCTTTGCCACAGCGGCCTTCTGTGGCCCCCTGGCAGCCGGGTCCTGTCTCCTCCTGTGTGGTCCCAGGGACAGGAAGGAGTGTGAGACTTGGGGGACAGCCCCATGGGTCAGCAACCACACAGGGACAGCCACTGGCACCCAGTCACATCTCACAGCCTGGACGATGCTGCCCTCTCCTCTCCCACTCCAGGATGTGGTGGGGCAGCTGTTACCTCCCCATGTCCCAGAAGAGCCACTGAAATGCACAGATGCTGAGTACTGGATAATCAGGGAGCTGAGATGGGAGGCTAGAGGGTCTGCCGCTGGCGTGGCTCTGCCACGCTGTCCTGCTGGATGGGGCCAGGGTTGGAAGGGCCAGCAACCACCTGAGGGTCTGGAATACTGAACCCCACACTCAGGTTCTGTGCTGCGTGCTGCTCCTCAGGGGTGCGCCTGCTAATTTATTCAGGCTTTGGGGCCAGGGTTTGAAAGTTTCGTCCCTGCTCCCCCAAGAACCCCAGTGTTTGCCCACTGTGCCGTCTAGCTTGTGGGGGAAGAGACTGTGGAGGGTGATTAGGTGAGAGACAAGGAAGCCTCCTTCCTGGGTGAGGAACCGGATTTTGTCCCTACACGGATCCTGGGCAATGTGAGGGGAGCCCCTGCAGGCACTGCCAGCAAGGTCCTCCTTCCTGAGAACGGAGGGACATCTGGGACTGCAGATCCATCGGCCAGCCGCTAAGCCGAAGGCTGGTCCCCAGCTGTCCAGCTCACATAGTGTGCGCAGCCTCGGGCCTCAGACCCCCTGGCAGAAGACTCGCCCAGGAAGCGGGCACTGTGGGCAGGAAGAGTGGGAGGGTGTGCTGTGGGCCCCAGGTATGGGACACCTGCTCCTGTAGACTGCAGGCAGCTGGGTCACCTGGGCTGTGCTATTGGTGGGGCGGGAAGGGGTGTCAGTGTCCTCCCCAGGCAGGTGGCTGTCCCCTGGGTTTACAACTAGGACGTGGCTGCCAGGTCCTTTCTGAAGCAGACTGGACTATTGTTGGACGGGAGGGGTCTTCCTTGTGTCAAACTGAACCCCACCTCCCCAACGCCTCTCCTCCCTGCTCCTGGGTCCCCTATTAAAAGCTAGAGCTGCTGGCTCCCCGCTGAAGCCGGGTGAGTCAGCAGGCAGCCCCAGCCCGTGTTGCCCACCTGACCCTGGCCTTGAGCAGGAGACTGGAGGAGTGTGTGGGGGAGGGCAGCGATTCGTGCCTGGAGCTGGTCCTGAAGGGTGCGGACCTACACGCCCGCGGGAGGGATCATGGCTTTTGGCGTTTCAGGGTCATAGGGCCTAATCGTGAAGGCTCGTCTCTGACTCTGCCCCTCATACCTCTGGGTCAAGTCCATCTCCCTGCTGTCTTCTCTGCAGGTTTCCTGGTCCTCTCCTCTGCGGCAACCCGGTCACCATTGGTGATTATAGATGTATCACTGTGGAATTGTGAAATCCCACCTATGTGAACAATGGCTGTTCCAGGGTCTGTCCCAGACTGGGAGCGTAAACAGCAGACATTTATCTCTCACAGCTCTGGAAGTCCAGCACTAAGACGCCAGCAGATGTGGTGTCTGGTGAGGACCTGCTTCCTGGTTCATCGATGGCCGTCTTCTTGCTGGCAGAAGGGCCTGGGGAGCCCTGGGGGTCCCCTTTATAAGGGCACTAATCCCATTCACGAGGCTCCACCTTCATGCCCTCATCATCACCTCCGAAGGCCCCACCTCCTAACACCATCACACTGGGGGTTAGGATTTCAGTGGATGAATTTTGGGGAGGCAGGGGAAGCACACTGCCCATAGAGGTGAGAAGGTGGGACTCCTTGTCATGGTGCAGACTGAGGGAGCTGCCGAGTGGGTGGTCCTGGGTGGGGAGCGGAGGAAGGGGACCCACTGTAGTGGGGAGCGGAGGAAGGGGACCCACTGTAGAAATGCAGACAGAGGCATCTCTGTTACGTCCCCTGCCTGGCATAGCAACACTCTCAGGCGGTGGCTGGCTCCTGCTGGGTGTTGATTACAGTTTGAAATGCCGTCCTTTGGTCCCACGCTGCTGCACTCCGCAGAAATTCCGAAATTCCGTTTTGCTCTAATGAGGTTTCAGTTAGAATGCTGGAAAGAAGAAAGCCTTTTAATTAGATTGGTAGTAATCAAACTCCCAAAGCACAGAAGCCTTTCTCTGGGAAGGTGAAGACACCGACGTGATTAGAAGGGGGAAAGCCCCCTCCATGGAACAAACACTGGCTAATTTTAAGTCCATTAAAAACAGCAACTCCTTAGTAAATCAAGATAACAGATATATGTCCTAAAAGAGTTTCTCGGTGCTTTCTAGTAACATTGACGATTTCAGTGGAACTAGAGAACTTGTGCAATTCGAATGTATGACTTTGTCGGGGGCTGTTTGCTTAGTAAAAAAGTGTGGATATGTGTTAGCTTCACAACGTTTTCCACCTAAAAACCCTGGCATGTCTTATTTTGCAAAATGGGGTATATTTTTCCTTTAGCTAAATTAGCAGCTTCTTCTAGACATAGCCCCAGGCCTGGCCGCCCCAGGGGCTTCTTCCCTTATTCCTCCCTCAGGCCTATCCTTTCTGCAGGATTCATAGCCCTGCATCCCCCAATCTCACCTCTCAAAGGGGCCCAGGGTGTGAGTGGCTGGAGCAGGGGCACTGATGCATCCAAGTGTCTGCCAACCCCTTACACATTCAACACGTTTTTGTTTTAACGAGAAGCCGCATCCATTTCTCATTTGCATCCCGGGCCTCTGACCACGCCCCAGCAGCTGCCGTCTTTCTGCCAGGGGCAGTTCCTGTTGGAGGAGCTCATGGTCTCAGCCCCTCCGCATGTCTGCATGAGGTCATTAATAAATCCTTTCTCCTGGAGAGGGTGGAAATTGCTAATTTGCAGAGCTCTTCAGGTGGAAAGCAAGCACTAAACACTGTTGCACAAAACTGGCTGGTTTGGGTCCCTGTGCGCTGGCTTTCACCCAGCGTGTTGGGCGTGGCCAGCCACGATGAAAAGCCGGCAGCATCCCAGTTGGAAAGGCCCATGTTGTCTCTACTCTTCTTTAGGTGCCCAGTGCCGGGGAAAAGCCACAGTTGGTAGGCTGTCCCAAGCTCTGGTGGGGACAGACTTGGGGCTCTGCTGGATCCCACACTTTGGAGACATGGGGAAAGGGGCTCTGGAATGAGATCCAAGTCACAATGACTCTTTCATAAAGTCACCTCACCTTTCTGACCCTTAGTTTGCTCACCTGGACAGGATTTACCTGCAGATGTGTATCAAGGGCCTCGTGTGCTGCCTGGTAGATAGAGGATGAGGGGAAAAGTGGGTGGACCTGTGGGAACGGGATATGAGGACCACACAACACTTGATAATGGCACATGGTATGGCAGCAGTCACAGGTCGGCTCCCTTTTTCCTAGGGGAGTAAAAGATAAAATATTCGTATTTGTTTAAAACTATACATTCTGGTAATAAACATGGCTTTTAAAAAAAATGGACTTTGCACCCAATTTTATTTTTTAAGTCTATAAATTATTTTTAAAAATAGAAAGAAAAGTAAGTTACACCATTAGTAGGTGTCATCTCTGGATGGTGTCTTCATTTTCTTTATGCTTTTCCATCTTCTGTACACACTCTGCAATAAATACGTGCTACTTCAGACTGAATAGAAAAGCTGAACCCTGGGGAAGCGCTTGGTGCGTTCTCTCTACACACATCCACAGACCCAATACTCAGGTTCCTACATGAGAAATGGCATAGTCCCTCTTTGGGGAACCACAGAAACCATACTTATGATTCTTCCTTTTTTTTCTTCCATTAAAGGATGAGAAGAACCAAGTTCTAACCACCAACATCTGGCTGCAAATGGTGAGTTGAGACAACGGCAGTCCTTGCCCATGGGTGTCCCTGCTCTTAGGTCTGAAATGCATGTGCCTGAATTGCAGGAAAACAGAGGTCCTCTGAGGAAAACAGGGCTGTCATCCCTGACTTAACATAGTGAAAGCCCTTCCTTTGGACGCGTGGCACTGCATTCGGCAGGGCTCAGTGCATGCTTGCACTGAGGGTAATGGGGTGACTTTGGGAAATTTCAAAAGCACTTCAGACACATAATAAACTGCAGCTCTGCGTTTAGACGCCCACAGGCTGCACATGACTGGTCCCTGGGCTCAGGAGCGCTTGTCGCACTCGCCATGCCTTCCACATGGGCGTCCTCGCCAGAGGTCTTCATGCTTCCTGCTGTGGTGACCCCTGCAAAAAATTTTGAAATGCTATATCCTTCCATTCATGGACTTTTAGCTTGACATGTAAAATTCTAACCGAAATCTAATTAATTGCAAATGGTGCCACTTCCATCAAATTGTAAATATTGACATTTAAACACAAAACTGTTCGTCTGTATTTTGAATGGAATCTATTTAAATACCATATAATTTGTCACCCAGATCACTAATTTAAGAATACAAACAAGCCCTTCTTTAACGGTTCGGTATTTTGCATACTCCCTTTTTGTCTTTGCACTTGAATCTCTGTTGCCCTTTCCACATAGAATTTTATCCTAATGTGGTATAATTTTATGTTTGAACGTCTTTTATTAATCATTCTGTCTTCATTCTCTCTAATGTAAATGTTTGCATAAAAATTATTCCTTCAGAAGATAAATATTTACATTTTTTTTCTGGATTAATTTAGGATCATGACTATTGGTACATAATTCATCAAGGTGATTCTAATTACAAATTTTAATAAGTAATTGTTAAATATAAAACTGGAAATTCATTTCTCTACCAGAGATGGGACTTTCTTTTAAATTCCTTTATGTACTCAGAGATGACTTGTTTTATTACTAGAATTGAGACGTTGGTACAGATTCACCCATTCTGTCACTTTTAAAAATAGATGTAGTAATATGTATAGTTCATAAGGAAAGGTCCTTTGTTACAGCTGTTATTTTATTCCTTGAATTTCTTCCAGATTACATGCCAAAAAGAATAGAGTTTTCGTGAAGGTCTATCAGCTGACAACTTGGTTAGTTTTTCCTTTAATTATGTGGAAAGGAAAGAATGCAAAGGACCAAAACCCAATTGACTTTGAAAGTATTTGTCATTTGGATTTTACATAATTCCAAGTATTTTGAATTGACCCCTTGTTTGGTTTGTGGGTCAGTGTCCCCAATAAGATTTAAGAGAACTAGGTCTTTCTTTGGGAAGTGAGAGAGATAAACATGGTGGCAAAGAGGGTTTTCAGGGACTTCATGGGCAGGTGAGCCTTAGTGGGAATCCAAGTGGAAACCGGGGGATAGAAAACAAATTCCCTTACAGCCATCTGCTGTGTCCCCGCAGTACACGTAGCTATGCGTGGAACCCCTTGTAGATCCTAACTGGAATGAATAAAGCAGAAATCTTTGAGCATTTTCCCCTTCAGGATTTAAAGCAGCATTCTTCAGTGAGTGGACCCCACCATCACACCTTGGCTCACTTATTCTATCTTCTGTCCTCACACCATTGGTGTATGCTCCCTCAAGGCCAGCCCTTTCTGCGGCGGCCAGGGTCCCATCTCCTGGCATTTGCAGAGAGCCTTCCTTCTAAAATTTGCCTCTAGTGTCATAGTAGTGTCTGTGGGATGTTCTTGTTAGCATACAGACAGGCTGCAGTATACCCCCAATCCCCAACACCCCCTCCACGCCCCCACCCCCTGCCGTGACTCCATGGTTTCCCCCTCACCTTTATGGCAAGGTCCTGCCAAGCACTGTCCCCTGACTGTCCTCATTCTGTTCCCTTTGCATTATCAGTTCAACTCAACCTTATCTGGCTTTGGGTGAGCAAACCACTCACTGACCCTCCAGCTTACTAAATGCTGGGAGGAACTTTTTTTTTTCCTCCAATTTCTTTTTTTTTAAAGATTTTTTTTTAAATTGGGGAATTGGGGGAGGGGAACAGCATTGGGGAACTGGGGAAGGGAAACAGACAAGTTGTTGTCCTTTTTTGTTCTTCAGTCTAGTTGTGGAGGATGTTGCTTCACTGGCCCATGTTGGTATCATCATTGTACTCTTCCCAGATGAGGCAGATCGGTCACCTGCCTCTGGACGGCCGCTCACAGCGGCTCTTGGCAGCTCACTCTGGCTGCTGACCACTCACACTGGCTGCCGGCCACTCACTGTAGCCTATGGCAGCCCACGGCAGCAGGGGCTGCAGCTATGCCATCCCCGGGGACTCACAGCAGTCCAGGTCCAGGTGGAGCTGTTGTTCACCACCTTAGCTGTAGAGGGCAGTGTCACTGGCCCTCATGTGGGATCTGAACCGGGGCCACTGGCATCTCAAGCCAGCTCTTAACCAATGCGCCACTCGGCCAGCACAACTCCAATTTTTTTTTTTTTGAGGGCAGTGTCAGTGGCCCTCATATGTGGGATCCGAACCGGGGCCGCTGGCATCCCAAGCCAGCTCTTAACCACCACACCACTCGGCCGGCCCTAATTTTTTTGATGAGAATTTTCAAACATATCAAGAAGTTGCATTTGCAGTGACCACCCATATGCTGCCACCTGGATTTTGTTATTAGCATTTTACTGCACTTGCGTTATCCCATGGCTGGGCAGCTGTCCATCTTCCTATTGATCTGATGTTAGCTTATTGTTAAATATACCCCAAGTAGAAGAGTGGACACCCACATATTTCACTTGCCCTTTCACCCACACATTTCAGGCAGATCTTAGAGTTCATACATATATATGTTTTTTTTCTTTTTTTCCAAGGTAAAGTCTGCCTACAATGCAATGCCCAAATCCTGAGGGTACCTGTCAGTGAGTGTTGGGGATATCTCCAGCTCAGCAGCCCCTCCCCTGTCAGGAGGCAGAACTGCACCATCACCCCAGGTGACACCCAGCAACCCTTACCTGCCAATACCTGCCCTGTCCTAACCCCCTTGGGGAGAACCCCATTGCTCTGGTTTCCCCAGTGATTAGTTTGTGCCTTTATCTTACTGGATCCCTCGGGAGCACATGGCAGAGCTGACTGGTTTCTCTTCCTTGAAATCCTCCTTCTCTTAGTGTCTAGATACTGCTCCGTTAGCTTTTCCTCCCAGCTCCCCGGTGACGGCTGAGTCCCTTCTGCTGTCTTGTCTCCTTCCAGCCAGTCATCATTCCAGGAGTTGGAGGATCCAGTTTCCTGGCTTGAGGCAACATCTGTGAGCTAATGTCCGACTGCCTCCCTGGTGTGTCCACGTGGATGCCTGATAGGCTCGCAAACCCAGTGGGCCCCAACCCTCCCTCCTCTCCCTTCCCATTCGCCTGTTCCACAAGCTTCTGCATCTGGATCAATGGACTCTGTGACCACTTGCTCAGACCAAAAGCCTCAGAGCCACACGTAACTCTTGTCTTTCATACCCACATCTGATCTGGCAGCAAATTCTAGCGCCTTGACCTTCACAATAGGTCCTGGGTCTGATCACCAACTCCGCTGCTTCCACTCTGGTCTAAGCCAGTGTCATCTCTCACCTCCGTTATCACCGAGCCTCCTAGCCAGACTCCTGTCAGCCCGTATCTCCCTGGGGTGTCTGTTCTCAACATAACCGTCAGTGCAATCCTAGTAAGAGAAAATAAAGGTTCAGCCTCAAGCCTCCTTGGCTCAGATCCCTCCAAGGGCTCCTGTCTTACTCAGAAGCATACGACATGACGTCCTTGAAGTGGCTTTGACTCCCTGCCTGCCCAGCCCCTCTTCCTGTCCATCACTGAGTCCTTCATGGCTGTCACACATCACCCAAGCACATGCCCACCCCAGGGCCTTTGCACTTACTCCCCCGTTGGGAAGGTTCTTACCCTAAGAATCACTTGATTTTCTCCCTCACTTCTTACCGGCCTCTTCCTAGAGATCATTTGGGTCTTCCCTGAGTTCCCAAGAACTGTCCCAGACCCTCCCCTCTTATCCTCACCGCAGTCCACTTTTTTCTCTTTACCTTGTTCCTTAGTCAGCTTGGGCTGCTATAACCAAATGCCCTAAACTGGGTGGCTTATCAACAGCAGACATTTATTTCTCACAATTCTGGGTGCTGGGGGTACAAAGTCATGGCTGCCAATGTGGCTGAGTTCTGGAAAGAGGCTTCTTTCGGTTGTAGACAGGCGTCTTTCCTGTGTCCTCACATGGTGGAAAGAGACTGAGCAAGCTCTCTGGCCTCTTCTTACAAGGCCACCAACCGCCTCCATGGGGCCCCGCCCTGATGACCTGATCACCTCCCAAAGGCCCCACCTTCAGTAACCATCACCTAGGGGTGAGAGTTTCAATGTAGGAATTTCAGGGGGAGACAGACACGCCGTCGGTAGCACCTTGCTGCATTTTGTTTCCAAAGCTGTCATCACTGTGTGGCATCCTTTTCATTGTTTATTTGTCAGTGGGCTCCACGTCACCCTCCCCGCACTAGAACGTGTGCCCCAAAAGGGCAAGTCCTACCTCTACTCTACCCTCAGCTCCTAGCCCAATGCAGGCTTTGAATAACTGTTGTGCAATGAATGAATGAAACAAAAGACTCAAGCTGCACCTAGGAGGGGCTAGGATAGTGGGATACAAACCAAAGCCAGCTACCAAATAGCATTTGAACACTGTGGTATAGGGTAAAGCTCTGGGGATTCTGGAGGTTGGTGCAAACGCTTCCTTTTTTTATATAAAACTGGACCTTTCCCATTCCCTCCCAAGCACAGAGCTGCTGTCAACGTTGTTATGGAGAAAGACGTGCTTAATTGTGCTCAGGGCATGTTAGGTCACGGACAGGTCTGCCTGCCTCATGCCTCGGTCTCTCGCCCTCAGTAAATGACTGATTTCCAGCACCATATACAATTGGGCAATTTTTTTTTTTAAAAAAAGAAAAGGTGTTGGTTTCCAGGAAAAGAAACCATACATGGATTCTCACCACTGTACTGAGTTCAGTTGCTCCATAAATAAACACCCTTTTGGGGGAGGATGTCAGCAGAGACCTCTGAATTTCTTTCAAGCACCGCTTAGAGCTAATTAAGAATTATGTTTGCAGGAGACTCTGCTGCTTCATTTGTTTCAAAAGTGACCTTATTAATCTCATTGACTTATTCAGCTAATCTCTTTGAGCACCTGCTATGTAGAAGGCATTGAAGTAGGCCGTGTGAGGGGGACCCAGGAAAGGATGAGACCCCATTCCCACCATGCAGTCATGCACAGTCATGCTGTGTGATTTACCGTCTGAAAAAGGTCAAAATAGGAAAACCAAGTACCTTCCTGGAGCTACTGCAGGAGGGGGACTGGTGTGCGGACAGTGGGGTTTGCAGGTAGGAAAAATCGGAGCCCTCCAGAAAAGGAGGGAAGGGCACGAACGCTAAATATGAGGAGTGAGGGCATCAGTGTTTCTGGGTGTGGCATCGCTGGCTGATACCCACATGCTGGGCGCCTTTAGAATGTGTGTCCTTATGACACCTGTGACGCGGGCCCTGTCGCTCTGATAGCAGCCATAACGCTGGCTCCCCATAGAGTTTTAAGGACTCACAAGGATGTTGGGTTAAGAACAGACCACAGTAGTTACTTAATCAAAACCTCTCTGCCCTGCCCAGTGTTGTTTTTTTTTTTTTTTTTTGAGCTGAGCCATCCTGCTCCCTGTTGGCAGCTCAGCGGCTGCTCAGCTCGGGCTGGGCATCAAACTGATGTTGCTCAGAGCTCAGCCCGCACTCTTGAGCAAGCTCTTAACCAACTGAGCCACTCGGCCAGCCCCTTTCGCCCAGTGTTTTCATCCAGGAAGCTGTGGCATGTCCACTGAGGCCACAGCCTGGACATGGCGAACTCAGATGTCATCACAGCAGGCCTTGGAAGCTGCCTGGGGCCATCTCTAAGACAACTGCCACCTTGCTTCTTGCTCTTTGTGCTTTCCCACTGGTGACTGGCCACCTGAGTCAGCCTGACTCTAATGGGCCGATGCGAGTGTGGCTCCATATTGAAGGCTAAGAGGCCTGAGTTCCGGGGGAGGGTGGACACGTGGGCAGGATGGGGATAGAGAGCCCAGGAAATTGGTTTTTCTCTCCCAGAGTTCCATGTTGCCGAATTCTGTTCTGAAAACTTGAATCCACATAATCTTTACTCCAGCACATTTTAAAGCTGAGGTCAATATCCTGCAAATGATAGATTTTTCGATAGATTCAAAATAGAAGAAGCAGGAAGGTTGAAGAAATCAAAGTAAAATTCTTTCTGACTAAAGTTTATGGGTTTTGTTTTCCATCCTGTCACGGGGCCTTGGTTCCGGCTGACTTTCCCATTTCTTAGCCTGAGGGAAGAAAAGGTGGCTGATCTCTCTATTTACCCCTTTATCTTCCCAGAAGGAAGCAGGTGGAGGGTTTTCTCTGTAGATTAGTTTTATTATTTTGGGAGGCCTGTCAGACACAATCTGATTTAATCTATGAGAAGAAATAGCAGAAGCCATTTCAGTTTCTGAAGGGACATACCCAGAGACTTGCATTTACTTTAAAAACAAACAAACAAACAAACAAAAACCTGTCTTATTTTGGAATTTGACCATTCTTCTGGCTTTAGGTTTCCTATCCTTTTTATATTCTCTATTTTTTACTTCCTAATTCTAATTATAGACCTGATAACATTCACACTGTAATGTGTTTTTTCCTAAAGTGTTCACCATTTTCATTTTTTTAAATTAAAATTTATTGGGGTGACAATGGTTAGTAAAGTTACATAGGTTTGAGGTGTACAGTTCTATAATACATCATTATATATATCACATTGTGTGTTCCCCACCCAGAGTCAGTTCTCCTTCCATGACCATATATTTGACCCCCTTTACCCTCATCTCCCAAGCTTCTCCCCCACTTACCCTCTGAACTCTTTGTCACTTCACCTCTGACACATCAAAATGGCACACATTATGGTCATGGATAAGCCAGCCCCTGGCTTACTTAGGCTATACTATCCACCCGTGATGAATGGTGTCATTTAAGTCATTATGTCACACTGAGAAAAAAATGGGTTGGGGTTCAAGGTAAAGAAGGGGACCCACTTTCTTCCTTGGACATCATAATAGTTGACTGGGAGAATTCTCAAAACATATGTATGCATGGAGTTTTCAGACACCAAATACGTGGCCTCCTTCACTCTAACATCCAGTTCTCTGATTCTCTGAATACCAGCGGGTGTCCAACCATTTCATTCTATTCTGACACCATCTCCCTGGAGACGCATCAGATCCAACAAGTTAAGGCCTCATTCCCACAAGGCTGCCCCCATGTCAGATGCCAGCTGCAGGTAGGGTACCCAGGCTACCCGCACGTCTGTCCAGCCTAGTTGAGATTCAGAGTTTCCCACTGCCCCTTCTCAGGTTCTCTGTGCCCCAGTCTTCTGTTGTAAATGTAATAGGAATAGTGACCATGCTGACATCTGGGATTGTGGTGAACAAGATATACCCACGACACTGAGCAGGCAGAATGACCAGGGTACAGGCGCATGGTCACATGCCCCTGAGCCATTGCAGAGTCAGGGAGACAGGAGGTGTGACATTGCTGGGGAGGCGTCCTGCAGCTTAGACATGGTGGTGCTATTAGAAGAGGTTAGGTTTGACTCATGAAGTGCTCCCATTGCCTCGCTTTCCCACCTTCCAGCAGGCTGGGGACATGGGTGTGTGCCCACCACTCCCACCTTCCTGGGCAGCTCAGGGAATGCTAGGGCCCTGATTAGCTTGGTGGTGAAAGTGACAGTCACAGGCTATGTGATCATCGGTTACAGACCTAGAGAAGCATCCAAGGTGAAATATGAGATCCTGGATAGGAAAGCTGGGTATAAAAGGGCTTCTGCCAAGAACAAGGGAGAAGAAAAGGAGGAGTGGGGGAGAATGCTGGGCAAATGGTGCAGAGATGGTTTGGCTGCTGCCTAGGTATTCCTACAAAACAACTTGAACAAGACTGGCCCTTCCTGGGTGCTGTGCTCCCCTCCCCCAACTACACACATCAAGTTACAATCATCAGCCAGGTGGGTCTCTATCCTAGGTGCCTCAGCACACTATTCATTAGCACATCCACACTGTGGGAGCTCCACAGTTGTAAAATGATGTCACCAACCTGGACATCTCCTCTTGTCTGACTTCAGAGTCCCCAAACTAGGACAGCCTTTCTGCATGCTTGCCTGCCCTTCCCAGAGGATGCTGGGATCTCTGAGACATGCCCTTTGACCTCATCACCCATCTCACTAGCTCTGGGCCCACAACCCCGTGCTGCAATTTCTAAATCTCAGAAGCTCTGAATATTAACTTTTTTTTTCTCCTCCTTGATATGGTTTTTGTAACTTTGCATCAAACTCATTGAGTCTAAGAGCAAACTGATGTGTGGTGGAGGCATTTTTGGTCTTGTTTAGTGTAGCTGTACATGATTTGCTGCTGTGATAGTGATGTGTTTGATCATGGAGAGCTGGCCTGGTCCCAGCGGGGCATGTTGCATCGCATACAAGGTCAGACAATTAAATTTGTGAACTTGTTGCAAAAAAACATTGCTAATTGTTTTTCTCTTTAGCTGAGCCATCCTGCCACCTGTTGGCAGCTCAGTGGCAGCTCAGCGCAGGCCGGGAATCAAACTGGTTACCCTGTTGCTCATAGCTCACACTGTTGAGTGAGCTCTTAACCAACTGAACCACTCCGTGGCCCCGCTAATCTTTTTTTGATATGAGAGGGATTATTCATTATGAATTTGTACCAACTGGACAAACAGTTAACTAAGTTTACTATCTGGAAGTGCTGAAAAGGCTGCTACTTGAACTTTTCGCCAACAATTCATGGCTCTTGCATCACGACAATGCACCAGCTGAGATGGCACTGTCTGGGAGGGAGTTTTTAGCCAGTAAACAAATAACTGTATTGGAACACCCTCCCTACTCACTTGATCTGGCCCCAGTGATTTCTTTCTTTGCCCAAAGATAAACAAAGTACTGAAAGGAAGACATTTTGATGACATTGAGGACTTGAAGGGTAGTACGGTGACAGCTCTGATGGCCGTTCCAGAAAAAGATTTCCAAAATTGCTTCGAAGGGTGGACTAGGTGTTGGCATCGGTGCATAGCTTCCCAAGGGGAGTACTTCAAAGGTGACCACACTGATATATTCAGCAATGAGGTATGCAGCACTTTCTCTAGGATGAGTTTGCAAACTTAATTGTCCGACCTTGTACCTTTCTAAATCTGAGAAAGTCTGATCTCCAGAGCACCAGTGACCCCAGGAGGACTGGATACAGGGTGGGGACTGTAGCACTTGTAGGAGCCAGTGAGTCCAGCCCTGCTAGCCCCACGACCCTGCCTGGAAGCTGCTGGTTGTAAGTCAGCTGCAGGCCATTCCCACCCGAATCGTCTTTACAGAGCAAAGGAACCCAGGCAGGGCCGGTGTGTGTGGTCCTGGGATGCAGGGTCCCAGGCACCGGCCTTCCTCTGGCAGAGGTCACTCAGGAACCAATTTAGGGCCTGGCCCCGAGGACACACTCTGTGTCCAGGTGTGATTATTTCCTCAATTCTCACCTGTACTGTTGTCTTGAGTCAGCGTTTCACCACCAACCAAGGCCAAGTGTGTGCATTTTCGGGCTGTGGCATCCGAAATGCTATTTCTGCATGAAAATAAGAATTCAAGCCCTTGGAAGTTTCTGAGAAGATCCTCTGCAGCTGCACCAAGTTGTTTCATGGAAATAAATACGTTTTTCAGCTTGGCTCCTATTTGGATTGAAATAAGTGAATTTATTTTTACAAAATGTCCTTATGGAAAACTTTGAAAGCAACACATTGATTCATTTGGCTAGAAAACCTCATCTGCTGAGGGGGAAGGGAGGGCTTGGGGGCATGCTCCAGACCGGAATTAACTCTAATGTGATCGTCTGAAGATGGGTCATGGTGACAGTAGGACCTTAAATGTGATTTTTAGACTATTCATGGTGATTTTGGAAGGGGATGATTTAATTCTCAGTTTCTTTATATTTTATAGACAGCAGCTCAATTGCATGAATAAATGTCTGGAACTCTTTGGCTTTGAGCTTACCTCATAATCTCTTAGAAGCAATATTAGCAGGCGAGGAAGCCCAGCACAGCTAATATCATTGTCTGTGTGTGTCAGTCTTGGACAGATCACTATTTACAATGGAATATGTCAGAATACCCGGGGGTGAAGACTGTGCGGTTCCCAGATGGGCAGATTTGGAAGCCAGACATTCTTCTCTACAACAGGTAAGCACATTGGACGATAGGGAAAAGGGCTTTATCCTCACTTATGTTTAACAATCAAGTGTATCGGAGTCTTCTTTAGATATGCCGGAGATGTTACCTATGACTTGGGACCATCATTCCCCACGAGGTTTTGAGAAGCAGCTCTGTCCCCTTGCCAGTGTCCCCTGCCTTGGCACACAGACTCACATCACCCAGCACACTACCATAGGGCTTAGAGCTAGGCAGCAGTTCTGGTGAGAGCGGGACTCATTGCTGGCCCGCTGGAGGCCCGGCTGGAGTCCACGGCTGGGACCTGTCCTCACTGGTGCAGGGACTGTGCCCTGGGCGAGACTTGCACAAAGGTTGTGAGTATGCTCATGTCTAGCTGTCCTCGGAAGCTTGTCACACAGGCTGCGTACCTGACAGAAGAAAGGCAGGTAGTGGTCATGTTCTAATACTCCTTCTCCTAAGGTCAAGGAATGAGGAACCCAAGGCCATCTGATGGGTAGACAAGATGTCCCAAAGGCAGCTATCTAGCCAGGCAAGGTCAATTTCTAGAAGCACTGAAATTTTTTTTTTTTTGGCTCATAGTCACTTTAATGGATACGGACAGTAATAAATAAATGTACAATCTATATGCATGATGAAACTCTTTTCCTATTGTCTATCCCAAGCTGCCCCCCTACTGTAGCTACGGCATTGAGGGTCACATCATTGGCACTGGTGAGAAGTTGGTCAGCAGCCACTTCTGGGAAAGGTTGGTAGAGACCTGAGGGGGAAGGGATGGTCCCAAGTGTTCAGGCTTGGTGCAGATTCACCATTCGATCAATTAGAGCTCGGCGAGTTGCCTCCATTTCCCTGGTTAGACGCTCCATTTCCTGCTTGAGCTGCTCATTCTCTTCAGCTAGTTGTGCCACTTTCCTTTCATTCTCTTGTCCTTTCTCCTTCATGCGTTGCTTTCCAGCCCAGGCTGGGGACTGGCCGCTCCGTTTTCTGGGTGTTCCTTGGTCTTCCTCTTCCTCCTGAGCCAGGGAGCTCTGACTGGAATCTGGAGACAGAGGGCTCTGGGAGGTGCTCGTGACCTCTGCTGGTCCTGGCTCCTCAGCCAGCCAGGCCAGAGAGGTGGGGTCAAGAGTGGTGAAGGTTTTGGGGCCGGCTGAGTGGCGCGGTGGTTAAGCGCTGGCTTCAGAAGCCAGCGGCCCCAGTTCGGGTCCCACATATGAGGGCCGGGGACACTGCCCTCAAAAAGCAAAAAAAGAGTGGTGAAGGTTTTTGATTCTTCTCATTTTCAGGGGGTGAAACATAGGTACCCCCGTTTTCGTCTGAGGGCAGCACTTCCTGCAGGTCCTCATACCAAGCTTCCAGCTCCCAGCTGGACAGTGTCCCAAAGGAGAAAGGCAAAGACTCGGCTGCCATTGCTGCAGCTGGATCAGGCTCTGCTTTCAGGTGTGGTGATGTATGAAGATACACTTCTGTCTGGAACACTCTCGCCTCAGGTTCTGGTTTTGATTTTGGCTCTCTTGCTGCTACCCGCTCGTCTTCAACATGATATGCCTTGTGCCTTAGACTCAAGCCTCTGACCTGACATTCTTGTATAAGGAAATCCAGAGCATCTCTTTGCAATAAAGTCTAGAATGTGATAAACAATGTTTAAAAAAGACGTATTTCTTAGTGACGGCTGCTGCCTTTGGTCCCACTGGTATCGTCCTGATGCGGGAAACAGTGTGACAATCAGCCACACCCTCTGGTCACCCGGCGATCCCCCTGGGACCCACCCATGTGCTTGTCCTACACTGCCTGACTGATTCCATTCCTTGTATCCACTTTAATTCTTTTCCTGTCTTTCTTGCTGACGATCACATTTCATTGGAATCAACGGGACTGTCTCTTGAAGAATGTCCTCATCTGATTAGCTGCCACTCTTCAGCTTCTTAAATTAGTTCAGACAACTGAGCTTTGAAATATGTCAGAAGTCAGAGGAAGTGTACCCCTAGTGAGGAGGTGAAACACGTGAGCTCCCACCGTGACCACACGCGAGACTTAAACAACACTTGACTTAAACAACACTCTCTTTTCTCACAGAAATTTGTTATCTCTTGGAGGCTCAAAAGTCCAAGATTAAGGCGTGGGCAGGTTTGGTTTTTTCTGTGGTCTCTCTTGGTAAAGCCTTTATCACGTGGAGCAAGGGTCTCCCAGTGTGTGACCCCTTGGGAACTGAGCGTAGGACTCCCAGGACAGCCCCTTGGCCACACTCCGGTGGTCAGAGGAGGCAGGGGCCCAGCCTGGGTCAAGGTTGGAGAAGTCAGCCCTCATTCTCCAGGGCCCCTAGGGAGGGAGGAACATCAAGGCTTTGCTCTGCTGAGACCAGCTATCCTGCACCAAGAAAGTGGTGACACAGAAGAATCAGATGAGAGACAGGAGTGAAAGGAAGGGCCAATGCAGACATGTCCAGTGGGTCCACAAATACCATCATTTCGTTCAACGTCGTTTCATTGTAACATTGGTGATATGCCGTAGAAACTTACTGCTTGTTTCCATCCATTAGCCGGTGGGAAAACTGATTTCGTCACATGTCATTTTGCTTAAAGTTGCAGAACCCACAGACAATGTGAAGTGAGGACTTACTGTATAAAGAAGGTACTGGCTGAAAGGACCTGATAAGGGCCAGTAGCAGGGCAGACAGCAAGGAGGGCGAGCAGAGACCATTTCCAAACTCCAGGTGTTCTTGTTACCCCTGCGTCCGCCCGCCATCTGCATACAGGTCATACCTCCCGGCCCCCAGGTGTGTGGACAGGGCCACCCCTGCAGCCTCCTCTGACACCTGCCACTAGCCAGCCAGTTGTTTGTCTTCAGCACACTGATATGCCTGGCCGTTCCCACTGTGGACATTTACCTGAGCTCCTTCATGTGAAATGCTCACCCACCTCTCTTCCCTCGGATCTCAGTTCCACTCATGTCTCCACCAAGTCACGGATGTGTTTCTCTGTCACACATTCCCGTGGAAAGGGGTTCCTATCCCCCATAGCACATAGGGTCTGCCTCCTGGGTGCCTAAAGTGCGCTCAATAAAAACCTGAGCATAGATAAGGGAGGGAGGATGTGGAACCAGGAGGAGCGAATGGCATGGATCTGTGTGCTTCCAGTGGGTGGAACAGCAAGAGAAGAAAGGCACAGAAAATCATACTGGCAACCTGTAAAACAGGAAACTGCCTGAGCCAAGAAATGAACACAGGAAGTACCCAAACCAACGTGAATTTATTCCAGTCCTGACCTTCTCTGGTTGTCCATTTTTGGGGATTTTGAAAAAAGTTGGGCTTAATCCTTTCCTCCAGCTTCCAGGCGTTCAAAGTTTTCTGTTCTGGGCTAGCAGAGTAGCTCGTTGGTTAAGAGTTGGTTTGGGAAGCCAGCTCTGAGCAGCAGGGCCCCAGTTCAGATCCCACATATGAGGGCCAGTGACATGCCCTCTACAGCTAAGATGGTGAACAACAGCTCCACCTGGAGCTGGGCTGCCGAGAGTCCCTGGCGACTGCATAGGCTGCAGCCCCTGCTGCAGTGGGCTGCCATAGGCTACAGTGAGTGGCCGGCAGCCAGTGTGAGCAGCTGGCAGCTGGTGTGAGTTGCCAAGAGCCGCTGTGAGCAACCATCCAGAGGCCGGAGACTGATCTGCCTCACCCGGGAAGAACGCAATGATGATACCAACATGGGCCAGTGAAGCAACGTCCTCCACAACTAGACTGAAGAACAAAAGCACAACAACTTGTCTGTTCCCCTCCCCCAATTCCCCAATAAAATCTTAAAAAAAAACCGTGATGTGTTCTGTTGATAGGCTCATTAATGTGGGTGTCTGTGTTTGGGAGGGATTTCCTTAAGGAAGGGATGTGCCATCCTTCTCTGTAAGCCATGGCTTTGAAAGGAGCAGTGGTTGAGGGTAGGTGACGCATCTATTCCCGTTGGACATTGGAGTCCAGGCGTGAGCTACTGATGGCTTTTCAGATACAATACACTGTCTGCACTTTGAGGAACCGGGGTCACTGCCAAACAGCCATCTCTGCATCATTTCTGGGACAGGCTGCTTTAGTTCCCTGATGGGTGGTGAACACAGGTCAGTGGTGCCAGTCAGCTGGCCGGCTGCTCTGAGGTGACGGGCGCTGTGGAGAGCACCCAGGCCAGACGCTGATTCCGGTAGTTTGTTGCTTGCTTCTTTCTGCTTTCCTTTAACCCCACGGTTCAAGAAATTTTCTTTTTCTTTTTTTTTTTTTAAAGATTTTAGTGGGGGAGTTGGGGGAGGGGAACAGACAAGTTGCTGTCCTTTTGTTCTTCAGTCTAGTTGTGGAGGACGTTGCTTCACTGGCCCATGTTGGTATCATCATTGCACTCTTCCCGGATGAGGCAGATCGGTCGCCGGCCTCTGGATGGTTGCTCACCGCGGCTATTGGCAGCTCACGCTGGCTGCCAGCCGCTCATGCTGGCTGCCGGCCACTCACTCTAGGCTATGGCAGCCCACTGCAGCAGGGGCTGCAGCCTACACTGTCGCCAGGGCTCACACAGCTCAGCTCCAGATGGAGCTGTTGTTAGCTGTAGAGGGCAGTGTCACTGGCCCTCATATGTGGGATCCGAACCAGGGCCGCTGGCATCCCAAACCAGCTCTTAATCAATGTGCCACTCGGCAGGTCCTCAAGGAATTTTCTAAACACCATCTTTCTCCAAGTGAGTAGCAGCCATGGATGGCTAGTCATGGTTTTCCCCTTTGGACAGAATGTGAGTCCTCTCAATCAGTTGGCTTGCAGGAGAAAGTCTGAACCCAGGATATGTTGGCCACCCCAAGCTGTGCAACTGCAGGCAGCTGCCTCCACCTCTCTGGGCATTTTTGTTCTTGAGACACTTGGTCAGAAACTCCCACAAACAATGGTGATGAACGTATTTGATAATGCTTTTGTTGGCTGTGCATTTTTAGGACACTGTGGAGGTGTCACCATCTTTCTTACAGCCTGTGCAAAACTACATTTGCACGTCTGCAGGCTGTGTCTGGCTCTGAGAGTGCCTGTCCTCTTTCTGTCACATATTCCCATGACCCATGGCAGAGCCTGGGGAGTGGTGATGCACACAGGACATACCCTAGTGCAGTGTGACCCAGCTTGTGAGGGCTCCTACTGCTAATTAACAGGTCGCCAGTGAAATAGAATTCGTTTTCTTCCCAAGCGTCTTAGGTTACCCCAGAAGCCAGCCCAAGACAAGGGTGTCAGTGCACATAGTTTATTTGGGAGAAGAAGTGAGACAGGAAGCCAGTATACGATGCATTTAAAAGCAAGTCACTTCTGTGGGCAACGAGGCCCATTCCCACCAGGGATCTCTGGGGTGTTTATCTGCCAACTGCCTGCTGTCATGGGTTGACAGCTGCCTCCAGGGGTGCCAGCTCCTTGGCACCTCCTCTGCTCGTCTGTCTGAGGGTACTGTGGTGGCCAGAGCCTCAGGGGTGCTGACCACTGACAGTGGGCAGTGGTCAGAGCCTCAGGTATGGGAAGAACGGCTGTCAGCGTGGTCACTTACAGTGCACACAAGTCACACACTCAGGTTCCAGTTGTTCTTACCTTGGGATGATTGAAGATTCTATCCAGCTCCTCTTGGGAGGACAGTAGAGATGTGAGGGGTAGGGATGGCATCCTGAGACTCGGGGGTTTCTCAGCCACAGCACAGGAGACAGGCAGGGGCCCAAGGGAGCAGAGAAAGCCAGGCCTTGCGTCCCCCTGAGTGGCAGCAGTGGCACCGTGGGCTGCATGTGTTATCACAGTACATCTGTCCTCATGGGCAGTGGGCTCTCTTAGATTCAGTGTGATCACTGTTAATCATCCCTCTCACCAAATCCCTTGCCAGCCAGCCTGGAATGATGAAATGCAGGCTGCTGTGCAAAGCGTCTGAGCTGAATCTCCGAGAGGGAGGCCAGGTGCTCCAGCCGGCAGAGTCCACTCCGATGCATTGCCTCCAGGCCGGCGGGGCTGTGGCGCGGGGCCAGTCCACTGAGCAGCCCCACCCCTCACCCTGAGGGCTGAGGGGCCGATGGAGCCCAAGACCATGGCTTTTGGAGATAAGCTTATTGATCTTAGTGACATTAGACGAGGCGTGAACATGACTGTAAGGGTCTGTGTAATAAATACACGAGACAGGAATTCAATGGGAGGTTCAGTCATCGTGAGGCAGCTGAGAAAGGAGGGGGATGGGCAGACCATGGTGGGGGCCAAGGTCAGCCCTCCCCTCCCCCTTCGCCTGCTGAGGGGGTCCCTGAGAATGTCCACTGCCCCTCCCCCAGAGGGGGGCTATGCTCACTGGCTGCCTGCATGGAGGAGCACACGGGAATATGAGAGGGAGCTCCCCCAACCCGCCAACCAGGCCCTAAGGCCCCCAGCTACGCAGGGTGTGAGGCCTGGACAAACGTGCCCCTTGGACTGTATGGAAGCCTGGGGGAAACTGAGGCTTTGCTGTGGGGCAGAGCTGCAGGTCTGCTGTGGTTGATGCTGCCAGATCAGCTGAGGAGAATTTTCTCGCACATGGACCTACTATGTGCAAGAGAAGGTGCTTCTGAGGAGGGCACACAGTCGTGCCCCTGAGGCATTTGTAACATGTAACCCATCTCTTTACCCTGAGTGGCCTCACCCGACTTGATTTCATGGCTGGGAATTGCCAAACCCAAGTTCCCAATTCAGGAAATGGTTTCTGAGGTTAAAACGGCTTTTTGAAGCCTCGACTCCAAATCCTGTCACATTTCCCAACACTTGACAACTTCTTCGTGAATGTCTGACCAGGACTCAAAAGGTCATCTTACAGAACAGAAGAGGACGTGTGTCAGGGATCAGGCATCTTCGAAAGATCTGGAAGAGAGAGCTCCTTGTCCAGCAGGAAGAAGGGGGAGGTGCTGGTGGGCGGGGGGCCTTACCAGACCTGTCTGCCTGGGGCAGCCCCGGATCAGGCCTGCTGTCCTCCCACAGCTGTTAGTAGCGCCCCTTTCACATCTAAGAGTGACTCATTTTAGACAGTCATTTATGTGGCCCCCTCGCTTTGGGACAGGTGGCTACATGGAGGGATCAGTCAGATGAAGGCACGGGGACAGCACAATGGGGCATTTTCATGGGGAAACACGGACTTAGTCCATGGCATGGGGCTCTGGGGGGAAGAGGGGCAGATAGTCTTGGAATGGACCTAATGTTGCAGGACACAGAAAGCATTTGCTTTTTTTTTTTTTTTTTAGTTGAGCCATCCTGCCACCTGTTGGCAGCTCAGCGGTTGCTCAGCTCAGGCCGGGAATCCAACCGGCAACCCTGTGAAAGCATTTGCTTTTAATTCAAGCGACACAAGCGTGTGGATGAAGTTCAGCTGAAGGTTTCCGATCCGTCCAGCCAGGCTTCTCCTCTGGGACTCTGTCCCTACCTCCCTGCACGGTCACTGCCTTCGGGCCACCGTGTACCATGGATGACTTGGTGACGCCAAGCCACATGTCATGTGACAGATCCAGGTTGAACACTCGCACTCCTCCCGACTGGCCACTGAACTTCAAAGGAGGAGCCATGTTCTGTTCATACCTTTTCTCCCCAAATAGCAAAGGGAGCGCATCAAATGACAGCATGCCAGCCCACTGTGGATTGACAGATCAGTGTTCCCAACACTCCTGAATAAAACATACATGAATTCTGGTTGTTTGGGGAGGGGGCGTGGGTATGTTTCATATAAAATATACATGGTTTTAGCCTGAGAAGCAAATTAACCCAAGAAGTTATCGTTCTCCTCTCTCCTCTACTTTCCATACTAATCTGTCATGAAGAATTATTCCATTTAAATCGCTTCACTTATCTTTTAGCATGGTTTATGGTCTTTTACTTAAAATAAGTTCTATATTCTTATTTAATATCGAATCAGATAGTTTGGGTACTGCCTCTATGTACCCTCTGTGGCTCGGGGTTCCACATCAGGGGATCATACACGTATCTTGTTACCATTTGTTCTAATACGTTTTTTTTTTTTGAGGACAGTGTCACTGGCCCTCATGTGGGACCGAACCAGGGCCACTGGCTTCCCAAGCCAGCGCTTAACCACTGTGCCACTTGGCCGCCCTTGTTCTAATACTTTTCAGTCACCCAAATGGTCCGATATGTTGTATTTTTATTTTCATTCAGTTCAGTGTATGTTTGGAGTTCCCTCTAGGCTTCCTCTTTGACTCATAATTTATTTAGGAGTCTGCTGTTTGGATTCCAATTGTTTGCAGATTTGCCTGTTATCTTCCTGTTAGTTGCTTCTGATCTGCTTCTGCTATGGGTACTCGTCACCCTCTGAATGGTTTCAGGTCGTTTGAATTTGATGAAGATTTGTGTTATGGCTCAGGACAGGGTCTGTCCTAGTACATGTGCCCTGGGGACTTGAAAATGATGTGTTCTCCAGGTTGGCCGGGGAAGGGTTTTCTGTCCCTCGGGTTGTCCTGGTGGAAAGCCTGTTAGTTCTGCCATATCCTTGCTGATTCGTGGCCCAGTTGTCCTGCCATAAAGTGTCAGGGGAGGAGTGTTGAGACCTCCGACTCTTACTGTGGATTTGTCTATTTGTTTTCACTTCCATCTGGTTTTTTTGTTTTGTTTTGTTTTGTTTTTTAGAGGGCAGTGTTACTGGCCCTCATATGTGGGATCTGAACCAGGGCCGCTGGCCTCCCAAGCCAGCGCTTAACCACCACGCCACTCGACTGGCCCTAGTTCCATCTGGTTTTGGTTCATATATACTGCAGCTTGTTTGTGTGGCGAAGAATGGATGATTGCTGTGGCTTCTTGGGAGATTGAGTCTTTATCAATATGTGAATTTATATCTGTCCTTTGTCATTTGCTTTACTCTAAAGGCTGGGGACACACCCACCTTCGTTTCCACCTGCGAGGGTTCTGCCCATCTTTAGAGCCTGTGCAGATGCCCTCCCCCTGACCCCCCACTGAGGGCATGGGGTCTGCACTCGGAATATCCGAGTTAAGTACCCTCCTCTCCATGGTCACTTTTTCATGTTCAAGGCCCCACTGATCGTCCTTGTCACCCCAACGATGACACCAACAGCAGCATCTGTTCATCACTAGCCAGACAAGGACTAAGACAGCCAGAGAGAGAGGACCGAAAGGGGCCACGTGCCTGTATCTTCAAGAACCCTGAGGATGCATTGTGTCTTCCAGGAGTGAGGAAATGTGTGTGTGTGTGTTTGACTGTTTTCAAACTGTTAATACAGAAAGTGAACACAAACACACAGCAGAGCAGAGAGAGGAGTGAATTGCCTGCCTCATTATCATCAAGTCATGGTCACTGTCAGCTGGCCCCCACTGGGCACCCTATGTGCTCACAGTGCCAGCAGGATGGTAAACAGCACTAGACACTGTTGCCTGCCAGGTCCCTGCACTGGTTTGGGTCACTCGAGTGACCCAGGACTTATCCCCTGCCTCAGAAAGCCGTTTTCAGATTCAGTTTTTAGCAGTAGGGCCCTGTTTCAAACAAGCCTTATCTCCAACACTAATGGTCAACACAGAGAAACTCGCATGAGCCCACATTTATTATAAGAGTTTATGTAGAAAATGAATTTGCCAGTGCAAAAAGACCCTAAAACTGCCATCGTGTATATTAAGACTTGAATTTTGATCATCGATGACAGTATTACCGGTTTGTTGAACTCAATTTTTCAGTTTGGTTGCACCATATTCAGAAATCCCTGAGTCACACAGGTAAGCCGTTGCTACTGGTAACCAATTTTTACCTTGTTTTTACCCATTTGTCTTGCGATCTCCAGAGTCTCTTCAATTAAATGGATCCAATTGCTTGGACCAAGAGCTGGGAGGAATTTTTCTTTTTTCCTCCCAGAATTGAATCACGGATCTAACAGATACTCAGGCTTTCCCATAAATACAAAAATCAGACAAGAAGAAACCCAGCCTTAAAATAAGCAAAATGATGCTTTTCCTGTGCCACACATGGCATCTCCTTCTGGGCTGCCACTGGGGCAGGAACATGTGACAAGCCAATCCAGGTCCTGTGCTGCAACTGTACCCTCCAGTGTAAATATTTTTACACAGCGATGCCAAACTGCAGCCTCACTGGGTGACTCGTACAAGAGGTGCAACTACAATGCGAATTCCTGGCAGGGTAGAAGCCTTAACTGCCACCCCAAAAAGGGAGTTTAACAGCTCACATGAACCAATACGCTGGTAGTCTCTGAAGCGTTACAGATTTGTCAAGTCATCTCAGTGTGTTTGGATGTTTATTAAAAGTTTGAAAATACAAGGAAAAGACAATACTGGAATCAGACATTTTCAGGAATCCTGGAGCACCTCCACAGAATCTCAGGGTTCCAGAGAACCTGGTTTGAAAATCACAGTATGACCCGGAGTGAGTCTGTGAAAGGTGCACGTTTTCAGCTACTTGATTTATAATGTGACGATTATGACAAGCGGGTGCAGACTGTTGTCAAGCAAAGGATATTTACACCCCGAGCCCACCTCCTCCTCTCTCTTTCTCTCTGTGTGTTTGTTTGTTTGTTTATTTTTAGCTGAGCCATCCTGCCACCTGTTGGCAGCTCAGCGGCAGCTCAGCTCGGGCTGGGCATCGAACTGCTGTTGCTCAGAGCTCAGCTCGCACTGTTGAGCGAGCTCTTAACCAACTGAGCCACTTGGCCAGCCCTCTCTCTGTGTGTTTAGGGGTAAGGGTTTGGCTATAACTTTCCTCATCTCAAAGGGTTATTGTATGACAGCTTTATTCTCCCTGCTTTCCTTCTTCCTTTAAGTTTCATCACATTTTTGTTTCATATTCAAACTATGACTTTCTTGTATGGTATTCTTTTTTTTCCTGGAGTTTCTGGTTGCCTTTTTTTTTCTTAATACAAGATTTTTTATTATTTAATTTATTTATTTTATTATTTTTTATTGATTGATTTTTTTTAAAGATTTTATTAGGGAATTGGGGGAGGTGAACAGACAAGGTGCTGTCCTTTTTTGTTCTTCAGTGTAGTTGTGGAGGGCAATATACAAGACTTTTTTTTTTTTTTTTTTGAGGGCAGGATCACTGGCCCTCATATGTGGGACCCGAACCGGGGCCACTGTCTTCCCAAGCCAGCGCTTAACCACCACGCCACTCAACTGGCCCACAAGACTTTTTAAAATGATGGATCATTAATCAAATCCATGATGCTTTCCAGATTGTTATTTCTTCTTTCCATTGCTTTGACTCTATTTTCCTTAGAGACTCCTCTATCCTGCTGTAATTTGGATATCCCCACCCCTTTTCTACGCTCTCTCCACAGCTCATCAGAATATCCCTTTTCTTGGGGAAGGGTTTAAGATGTGCGAATTGCCAGTTGTAAAAACAGTCATGGGGAAGGGCCGGCCGAGTGGCATGGTGGTTAAGAGCTGGTTTAGGATGCCAGCGGCCCCAGTTCGGATCCCACATATGAGGGCCAGTGACACTGCTCTCTACAGCTAACAATAGCTCCATCTGGAGCTGGGCTGTGTGAGCCCCGGAGACAGCATAACTGCAGCCCCTATTGTAGTGGGCTGCCATAGGCTACAGTGAGTGGCCGGCAGCCAGCGCGAGCTGCCAAGAGCCGCTGTGAGCGGCTGTCCAGAGGCCGGCGACCGATCTGCCTCATCCGGGAAGAGCGCAATGATGATACCAACATGGGCCAGTGAGGCAACGTCCTCCACAACTAGACTGAAGAACAAAAGGACAGCAACTTGTCTGTTCCCCTACCCCAATTCCCCAATAAAATCTTTAAAAAAAACCCAAAACAGTGATGGGGAAGGGCCGGCCAAGTGGCGCAGTGGTTAAGTGCTGGCTTGGGATGCCAGCGGCCCCGATTCGGGTCCCACATATGAGGGCCAGTGACACTGCCCTCCAAAAACTGAAAAAAGCAGTCATGGGGATGTGAAGTACAGCACAGGGAATATAGTCACTAATATCGTAATAATTGTGTGGTGCCAGGTGGGTACTAGACCTATCAGGGTGATCACTTTGTGGGATATATAAATGTCTAATTGCTATGCTGGAAACCTTCAACTAATATAATATTGTATGTCCTCTATAATTGAAAAAACTAGAAAAGTGTATTAGAAAAAAGGAATTCCCTTTTCTTGGCCTCCAGGTTTAGTCCAAAAGTTCCTTTCTCAGTATTCACCTTCGTTTTTCTGAAGCTGTTCCTCAAGTTCATGACCGTGGGAAACAAGCTCCCTAAGGACTTAACTTTCTTGAAAATGCCTTTCTTTGCCTTCATGCTCCAGTGGTTTCTTTCACCTCTAGGAAATTTCTCTGTGATTTCTTGGGTGGCTCCCTCCTGCCCACTCTCCCCTTAGTCTCGCGAGCTACAGTTATGCGAGTTCTTTGGGCCTGTCCTCTGAGGTTTGTGTTGTTTCTATCCTGTTTGTTTCATCTCTGATTTTTATCAGCCGAACCTCCCAGCCTCTTATAATAAAAATTGATTTCATAAATCATATTTTAACTTCCATATTGCATCTTGTTTTTCTAAATGCAACATCCTCTTCAATTTTTGTGAGGATATTACTTTTTTAGGACATAATTTTTCATTCCTCTCTTTTTTTTTGTTTTTAGAGGGCAGAGTCACTGGCCCTCATATGTGGGATCCGAACTGGGGCCGCTGGTGTCCCAAGCCAGCTCTTAACCACTGCGCCACTCGGCCGGCCCAAATATATTATCAGTGGTTTTTTTTTTTGGTTTTTGGTTTTGAGGGCAGGGTCACTGGCCCTCATGTGGGACCCGAACTGGGGCCGCTGGCTTCCCAAACCAGCACTTAACCACCTGCACCACTTGGCCGACCCTATTCCTCTTTTTGACTATTGCTTCTTGGAGCTCTCTCTCTATGTCTGTCCCTGATGGTGTCTGTCACCCTGTTCTTGACTGTGTGACTTTTCCATTTAAGGCGCTCGGGAATAGAAAAGGCAGCCTCAGGCTCTGTAGAAGTGGGGAGACCTTTCTAGAGGTCCCCCAGGTGCTAAACTGAGGGCTACTTTACTGTGTGGCACTAGAACCTTGACCAACTGCCTACATTTTCTTAAGACAGTTTATTTTTTTAAATTGATGTGTAGGACACATTAATTGTGTTTTAAGGGTTCCTGGAATTGGTTTTCATCTGGCATGGTTAGACATGCAGACACAAAATGCCTTTCATGAAGGAAGATGTTTTTGCTCACAGTTCCCTAGAAACAGGAGGCATGCCACATCACGCAGGGCCACCCAGGAAAGCACCAGGCTGGTCAGGATGGGTAAGAGGGGACATGGGCACGAGTGTCTGTGGTGGTTTCTATGGAAAGCGACCTGCAAAGCAGGGTGAGGAGGCATGGGGTTGGTTTGCTGGAGTAATGTCAGTGTGCTCTGGGGGTAGGGCTGTCCTTAGCTCTCTGGTATGTGGCCCTGGGTGATGAGGGCAGGTGGCTGCTGGCCTGGAGTGTGAGACCCTGACGAAGGAGATGGTGGGCCCTGGATTTGTCGGTCTGTGTTGGGGAGGTGCACTTGTGGGCAAGCCCTTTACTATGTCTAGGAATTGGCTCATCCTGGTGAGTGAGAAAATGGGGACGGTTCCTCCAGGGTCAACAAGGCGCCAGATGTCAACGTGTCAGAATATAGAAAGTAAAAGGCATGGGTAATAGGAGCTGTTGGTTTTCATTGTTGTGTTTGCTTCTCGTGTTGTGTCTCCTCTACTTGGTCAAGTTGGTAACTTCCTGTGTTGTGTCTCCACCATTTATTCAAGTTGGTAACTTTCTGTGTTGTGTCTCCCCCATTTATTCAAGTTGGTAACTTTCTGTGTTGTGTCTCCCCCATTTATTCAAGTTGGCAACTTCCTGTGTTGTGTCTCCCCCATTTATTCAAGTTGGTAACTTTCTGTGTTGTGTCTCCACCATTTATTCAAGTTGGTAACTTTCTGTGTTGTGTCTCCCCCACTTATTCAAGTTGGTAACTTCCTGTGTTGTGTCTCCACCATTTATTCAAGTTGGTAACTTTCTGTGTTGTGTCTCCCCCACTTATTTAAGTTGGCAACTTCCTGTGTTGTGTCTCCCCCATTTATTCAAGTTGGTAACTTTCTGTGTTGTGTCTCCCCCACTTATTTAAGTTGGTAACTTCCTGTGTTGTGTCTCCCCCATTTGTTCAAGTTGGTAACTTTCTGTGTTGTGTCTCCCCCACTTATTTAAGTTGGTAACTTCCTGTGTTGTGTCTCCCCCATTTATTCAAGTTGGTAACTTCCTGTGGTCTGTCTCCCCCACTTACTTGTTCAAGTTGGTAACTCCTGGCTGCAGGAGGTTCTGAACATGGGCAGGGGAGGGACTTGGGTGTGTTTCTCTAAAACTTGTACCTAATTCTGTTGTCTTCACCTGCTCTTCCTGTCATCGCTAATCATGGAGCCCAGGACCCCTCTGGGACCCTGCTGGTACCCAGCTCCCTCCGATACCTTCAGCTGCACTTGTTCAAGTTGTATTTGTTAAGCACCTCCCAAGAACTGGGCCCTTTCAAGAGGCGGGAACTAGAGCTTTGAATACAGTGGGGCAGAATCCCCATCCTTATGGGGCTGACAGTGGCATTATGCTCCACCCACTCTTCCTCTCCTACAGGTAGACTGAATTCCTCATCCACTGATGTCCTCCTCCTACATTGTCTTCAGGTCGTATTTTTGCCAAGAGCTTTGTTTTATATGTGTATGAAATAAAACCACAGTTCATACAAAATGGCAGTGGACATTGGCCCCTTCCAGCCTGGGCTTGGAGATCTCCCAGGACAGCTGCAAAATGTGCTCGCAGACCAGAGCCTGAGTGGCCAGAGAACCTCTCAGAGCTGCTCGGACCATGGTAATGACAGACCTGAGAGCACCTGGGTGGCAGTGCCAGCTCACAAAATCCTTTTCCTGTTTCTAGTGCTGATGAGAGATTTGATGCCACGTTCCACACCAACGTGCTAGTGAATTCCTCTGGGCATTGCCAGTACCTCCCTCCAGGTAAGATCTACTTCCTTTGTCCTCTACAGTTAGACAACATAAGTGAGTTGGGGTAATCCATCCCGACGGTGCTCCCGTGAGGGGTGGGCTAGCTCGATGCATCCTCTGGGCATCCTTTGCCTCCCTTCCCATGCACCCTTCCTGCTTCCTTCTCCTCTGTGCTCTCACATATACTTCCTGAATATAACAAGGTCACCTTCCTCTTTAGATTTGTTAGGATCACAGCTCAAGCTGTCTTTGCCAACCTGTGTCATGTTTTCTTTTTTTTCTTTTTTAGCTGAGCCATCCTGCCACCTGTTGGCAGCTCAGCGGCAGCTCGGCTCAGGCTGGGCATCGAACTGCTGTTGCTCAGAGCTCAGCTCGCGCTCTTGAGCGAGCTGTTAACCAACTGAGCCACTCGGCTGGCCCTGTGTCATGTTTTCTTATTGTCTGCCATGTGGTCTTTAAAGTTAATTCACAACTGAAGCCAAGTCTCCTTTGGCTGGTCATTTCCAGCTCTCCTTACCACCTGCAAGCCACCCCCCAGGCCATGTCCTGACCATTTCAGCTCCCTGTTTTCCTTCCCACTGGAGTGGTATCATGGAGGGTGCTGCTCTCCAGGTGTTGGGGGCGAGATTATGAATTTGCTGGGCTGGCTTCTTGAGTGTGGGCATTACCCACCTGCTAGATCCCAGATCACGTGGCTTAACCGGGTGCTCACTAGTGACAATCTTGAATCAGCCTCCCTCCACCTTCTCAGCCAACTGCTTCCCAAGATTAGTTCTTTGCCCCTGAGCCCATCATTCCCATGGATCTTTGGGGCCCTGGCTGCTTGGTGAGGGAGAAGTCCATGGCTCAGAAACATGAGCTCTATGGCCCTGAGGCTTAAAAACATCTCTTAGATGATTTTGACATGCTCTATTCCAGAAATATCTCCTCCCTACTGCAACTGGTTGTTTAATTTTCTGCCCCCAGACAATCTGCAACCACCCCACCACCACCACACACACCACACATGCTCCCACAGGTACACATGCATGTACACCTATCCTTGCAGTGGGTCCCAGGCTCGTGCTTTCTGATCTATCTCGCAGCTCACAGCACCGCTGGCTCTGCCTTCTGGCTGGTGGTTTACATGTGCTTCCTTGTTAGCAGATGATAAGCACCCCACGGGCAGAATCTGTGTACTCACTCTGGAACTACCTAATCTCTCAGGTGCCTGGCCAAGCTGATAAATGAACAAATGAGTGAGTGAGTGACAGCTGTGAAAGGCAGAGCCCTGCCAGTGCTATCTGTACAGATTGAAGAGTTACAGGGCTTTAGGCTTTCTATCTGAAAATGCAGGCTTCCCTCCCCCTTTCCCTCCCCCTGGCCACGCCTGCTTTCTCCTACCAGCAGGCCCCTTGCACGCGGCTGTGGGATGTGGGGCTGTGGGATGCGTCTGCCATCACAGGTATGTTCTTCTTCACCAGCCTCTACATTCCAGCTTCTACTGATAGCATGAGGGCTGTCTTAGAAAATGGCCTCTGGGCGTCATCAGTGGAGAAAAAAATGGGGCTGCAGATGGCCTGGAAGGCTGAGACTATTGTCACCTGAGCTCTTTGTGCAGAAACCTCCCTGGAGGCTGTTCCTGTGTCCTGGTCCCCACAGCCCGGGAGCCTGGGCAGGACAGGACAGTGTGCTGTGACTGTGGGGGGGCCCCTGCATTGGCAGGAGCGTGGGGAGCTGTCTGGTCTGGTGGCCTGTGCCCTGGGGAAGTGTAGCCCAGTCTGGATGCTGCCCTGCCCTCGCAGCTAAGTACAAGCAAAGGAGTATTCTGGGTACAAGCTTTGATATAGACACTTGGCATTCTTTTCCATTTCATATTTTAAATTTTTTAACAGCTTTATTGATGTGTAATAAATTTACATATCATACAGTTCACCCATTTGAAGTGCATAAGTCAAGAACTTTTAGTATATTCACAGAGTGGTGCAGCCATTACCACAGCCTAGTTTTAAACATTTGCCATCACCCAAAAAGATCCCGTTTGCCTGTTTGCAGTTAGCAACCCCCATGCTCGCTGCCAGCCCCAGGCAACCACCGCCCTGCTTTCTGCCTCAAGAGATTCTCTTTATCTGGTCATTTCATGCAAATGGAATGATTCAGTTATAGAGTTCCATTTTCTACAAGCACTGTGGGTTTGGGGGGCTCTCGCCCATTAACGAGAGGGCAATGTTTCTAAAGATTTCCAGGTTCCTATGAGCACTGGATGTGACACTGCGTCTATATTTAAAGGAACTCCAGGGGACAAGAAGTTGATGTCTTTCCCAACTTGGTTGTGGGATGGGGTCCATGTCTGCAAGGCCATCGAGGCCCTTTCTCCATTCATTCTTCCTTTAATTTGGTGGCAGAAATGACCAGGTGATCTGCCCTGTCCTGGTGAGCACTGGTATCCTTGCTCTCTGTGCCTTGCACTGCCTTCCAGCTTTTCCTTGGGCAGGAGCTCACAGCCATAACTTCCTGGTCTCCTCTTGGTGACTGGCCAGAAAATTCACTTGTATCTTGTCCTAGCCTGGAGTCACTCTTTTCAGTAGAAACTCTTTCTTGTGCCCAAGCACTATCACTTCAACTTACACCTATTTATTATTCCTTGTTCTGGTCTGAATCTAGAACTCAGACTAGTTAAAAGTATCCTCCACATAGTATATTTCTAGATAACCACGTATTTTCTCAATTTTTTTTTTTTAGGGCAGTGTCACTGGCCCTCCTATGTGGGACCCGAACCGGGGCCGCTGGCTTCCCAAGCCTAACCACTGTGCCACTCGGCCGGTCCTCAATTTTTAACCTAAGGAAAATATCCACCCCACTCACTATCTCACACACATACACACACACACAGACACACATGCACATTTACTCTCTTTTCAAATTCTGTTTCTAAGTGTTTCATCATTTTTATCACATCTCTAGGGTTTCTTTTACATCCTTTACTTTTTTCTTATACTTAGAGTTTGGCAATGTACATGCACGGTAAGAGCAAGTTTACAGAACTACCGATTATTTGCACAGAAATCCCTCAGAACAGCCTTCAATAGAGCATGTTGGTGTTGTCTTGAATTTTAAGACAATGAACTTTCCACTGAGCTCTTTCCTGGAGATTTTTTCAAAGAAGAGCCAGCTTGTTCTAGACAGGTCTGGTTGTAACCTGAAAGGAAAGGATAGACTTAAAGTTCTCTTGGGTTCTCCCAGTAGAGAGGCCCTGGTGCCCATATCGCCTCTTCTTTTTTTTTCTTTTTCTTCATTTTCAATTACAATTGACATTCCATATTATTTTATATTAGTTTCAGGTATACAGCATCGTGGATAGACATTTATATAATTTATGCAGTGATCCCCTGATAAGTCTAGTACCCACCTGGCATGATACATAGTTATTAAAATATTACTGACCATATTCTCTATGTTTTACTTTACATCTTCATGATGATTTCATAACAGCAAATTTGTGCTTCTCAATCCCTCCACCTTTTTCACCCAACCCCTAATCCCCCCTCATCTGGCAACCATCAGTTTGTTTCCTGTATCTATGAGTCTGTTTCTGTTAGGTTTGGTCATTGGATTGCATTTATAAGTAAGATCATACCACATCGCCTCCTCTTGAAGGGAATATGAGAGGACCAGAGGATGTGTGCACAAAGCAAAATGTCTTTGTGATCAAAAAGACATTCAAGACATCATAAATAATGTATTGTTTAACTTGCCAACCCTTGTCAGGCAGGCAAGCATTTCACTCCACGAATGGTAGGCATTGGTTATTATAAGCAGCATATGAGGGAAGAGATCAAGGGATTTCTGTGTGTTTATTTATTTTTATTTTCAATGTTTTCCAGCTTTATTGAGGTATAGCTGACAAATGAAATTAGAATATATTTAAAGTATAACTTAATGTGTAAACCCTGATTTCTCCATCAAGTTAACACATCCATCACTTCACATACTTGTCTTTATTTTATTTTATTTTATTTTGATGAAAATGCTGAAGATCTACTCTCTCACACATTTCAATTATATGATATTATTAACTGTAGCCACCGTGCTATGCATTAGATCCTCAAAACTTGTCCATTTTATACCTGAAAATGTGTACCCTTTGACCAACCTCTTCCCTTACCATCCATCTCCTGGCAACCACCATTCAGCTCTCTGTTTCTATGATTTCAACCATTTATTTTCAAATTCTACCTAGAAGTGACACCATGCAGTATTTGTCTTTCTCTGTCTGGCTATTTCACTGAGCACAATGCCCTCCAGGTTCATCTGTGTTGTTGTGAATGACAGGATTTCCATCTTTTTTAAGGCTGAAGTATATAGATGTATGTGATGCATATGGTAGACGTGTGTGCATGTGTGTGTGTTTTTACCCATATATCCATTGACAAACACTTAGGTTGCTTCCACATCTTGGCGATTGTGAATGATGCTACAGTGAACATGAGGTGCAGCAGTCTCTTCGAGGCAGTGATTTTGTTTCCGTTGGACATCTGCCCAGCAGTGGGGTGGCTGGGTCATGTGGTTGTCCCATTTCTTTTTTTTTAAAGATTTTATTGGGAAATTGGGGGAGGGGAACAGCGTTGGGGAATCGGGGAAGGGGAACAGACAAGTTGCTGTCTTTTTGTTCTTCAGTCTAGTTGTGGAGGACATTGCTTCACTGGCCCATGTTGGTATCATCATTGCGCCCTTCCTGGATGAGGCAGATTGGTCGCCGGCCTCTGGATGGTCGCTCACCATGGCTATTGGCAGCTCACTCTGGCTGCTGGCCGCTCACACTGGCTGCCAGCCACTCACTGTAGCCTATGGCAGCCCACTGCAGCAGGGGCTGCAGCTATGCCATCCCGGGGACTCGCAGCAACCCAGCTCCAGGTGGAGCTGTTGTTAGCTGTGGAGGGCAGTGTCACTGGCCCTCATATGTGGGATCCGAACCTGGGCCACTGACATCCCAAGCCAGCTCTTAACCAATGCGCCACTCAGCCGGCCCGGTTGTCCCATTTCTAATTGAGGAGCCTCCATACTGTCTCCATAATGGCTGCACTGACTCGCATTCCCACTGGTGGCGCGAGGCTGCCGGGTATTCAGAGCATCTCAGACAGCTCCCATCTCGGTCTCCTGCCGGTTCCCATTCCAGGCATATTCAAGAGCTCCTGCTACATCGATGTGCGCTGGTTCCCCTTCGACGTGCAGCAATGCAAACTGAAGTTTGGGTCCTGGTCCTACGGGGGCTGGTCCTTGGACCTCCAGATGCAGGAGGCGGACATCAGTGGCTACATCCCAAATGGAGAGTGGGACCTCGTGGGTAAGCCCAGCAAAGGCACAAGACTCCCAGGCGGAAGGAAGCTGTGCTTGCTTAAAAGGTCTGGGATTTTCCATGGAGCTGCTCAGTGAGAGCATTTGTGGAACCCTGCAGCATCCTCCATAATTCACTAAGAGCTATAGGATGAGAAACAAAAGCAATTAGAAAATTCAGTTCTTCCGGCGAGGAAGCGCTTAAACGAGCCAGCGCTAGTGCAGGCATCCGTCCATCATCCGAGCTGCTGCAGTCCTCAAATCACGTTGGGCAGCAAGCTATAGGTCATGGGAACCTGTGTTTGATGATTTTAAAAAAAACAACAATAATTGCATTTATAATGGCGTAACGTTTGCAATGTTTTGTTTATACTCATGGTGTCTCAGTCTGTTCTGGCTGCTGGAACAGATGCCACAGACTGGGTGGCTTATAAACAAAAGACATTTATTTCTCACTGTTCTGGGGGCTGGATGTCCAAGGTCAAGGTGTCTGGTGACAACTCACTTCCTGGTTCAAAGATGGCTGTCTTCTTGCTATGTCCTCACCTGGCAGAAGGGACAAGGGAAGTCACCGGGGCCTCTATAAGGCCTCTATTAGGGCACCACCCTCCTGACCCAATCCCCTCCCAAAGGCCCCACCTCCTAACACCCTCACATTGGTGATTAGCATTTGAACATAAGAACTTTGGGGGACACAAACATGCAGTGTACAGCACATGCAATTCCAATCCATCAAAAGAAAATCCACTAATTGGTTCAAATATCACTAAGATACTCCTTGACAACTCGATGACAAACCAGGAAGTGTTTAGTCAAGCACTGATTACCCATGTTTAGCACTTAACATGCTCCATGGCTATGTTTGTGTGTTATAGCCATTAAAACAAACAAACAGGGTCATTTCATTCGAATGTTGGTTCCTTTTTCCCCCTCCCCATGGAGGAATCCCAGGCAAGCGGAGCGAGAAGTTCTATGAGTGCTGCAAAGAGCCGTACCCGGACGTCACTTTTACGGTGACCATTCGTCGCAGGACCCTCTACTATGGCCTCAACCTGCTCATCCCCTGTGTGCTCATCTCCGCCTTGGCCCTGCTGGTCTTTCTGCTCCCTGCAGACTCTGGGGAGAAAATATCCCTCGGTAAGTGGGAGACTGAGATGGGACAGGATGGCCCTCCCTGGAGGTGACCTCTGTAGGGGTCACTGTGGACAGCACAGGGGCACATCCGGTCTCTGGGTGCAGACACACACACACACGCTCACCTCCTGGTCCCGGTGTCTCCTTGACTCAGGGGCTCCTGACGCGATCTCTGTGCTCAATGGCCATGCCCTGAGGTACCACAGGGCCCTCCGAGCTTGCTGTGGGGTGGGGTGGGGGTAATGGGAAAACTCAGGAGGGGACCAGCTCTGCCCTGAGGGGCCTATGCTTTCTCCCCTCCTGCCACCCCATGCCACTCTTTGCTGGCAACCAGCCAACATTCGTTGTACACAGAAAATAATTCAGTTAGTTTATTCCATTCTGAATTTGCGTTTGTATACTGCCCTATACAGTATAATTCCTTACACGCGTCCAATAGGAAGATAAGAAAACTTAAGAATTAGAAGGGCAAAGTGCCAGCCGAGTGGCTCAGTTGGTTAAGAGCTCGCTCAAGAGTGCGAGCTGAGCTCTGAGCAACAGCAGTTCGATGCCCAGCCCGAGCTGAGTTGCCATTGAGCTGCCAATAGGTGGCAGGATGGCCCAGCTTAAAAAAAAAAAGAATTAGAAGGGCAAGATGAGGTTGTCAACATCTCACAGCGTTACTAAAGATCGTATTTCCTACATATAGAAACCGTGCTCAAGCCCATCTTCTGATTACGAGGCTCGGGCATGTTAAATGACCTTTCCAAGGTCACACAGCGAGTATGTGGCAAAGTCAAGACCGACTTTAGACTACACGACTTCTTTTTCTTTCTAAGAAGACTGCCTCTCAATACTAATGTAATAAAGAAAATGAGAGATGCTTGTCCTAAGTTCAGTGATTCATTTTGTATTGTTCCCCTAATATTCTGGCTCCTAAATTTGTCTCCACCAGGGATTCCTCTGGGACACTTGTAAATGATGTGACTGTCCCCCAGAAAAATGCCCATGCCCATAAATATAAAAAAAACATGCACTCGGTTTCGGGAATGTCTTGGACACCACACGCCCTTCCCCCAACGTGTCCCTAGTTTGTTTGTTTTTTAGCTGAGCCATCCCACCACCTGTTGGCAGCTCAACGGCAACTCAGCTCGGGCTGGCACCGAACCACCATTGCTCAGAGCTCAGCTCTCACCCTTGAGCGAGCTCTTAACCAACTGAGCCACTCGGCCGTCCCCTGTCCCTAGTTCTTTGACTCTTAGGTTAGGACGCCCCTGTTTGATGGGATTCAGGCCGTATGGACCTCCTGTTCTGTCTCAGGTGCCCTGTGTGTTTATATTCCAGGGATAACGGTTCTGCTCTCTCTCACCGTCTTCATGCTGCTGGTGGCTGAGATTATGCCTGCGACTTCAGATTCAGTGCCCTTGATAGGTAAGCAAGAGAGGGGCTCCATGTAAAGCCCTGGGCATAGAGGGTGTCCACAATTTCCTAGTACAGGCAGGGAGCACAGTGGCCACAGAGAACTGCACTGTCCCCTGGTTCTGCCATGAGGAGGTGACATGCTGTAACTTTCAGAGCCATCCATAACCTTTGCTCACCTGGGCACATGCAAGGGCAGGGGTGAGTCCAGCTTTGGAGTTGGCTATAAAATGCCCTCTTCCTCCTTAATTCTCCCCCTGGTGCTTGTGATAGAGCCCAAGATTTCACCATTAGAGGTGTGTCATTTTGGCATGAGTCATTGTTTTGCCAAAAATCCTTTGTGAAATGAAACAGCACACGCTAAAATGCTTCGCTGCTGTCTCCTGAGATAACTTGATAAAGCACGTGAGGGAATGTGAGTAGGACAAATACGTTTGGGCCAGAACAGATGTAAGACACGACCTTCTGCCCAGGAAGGGATGACAGGGACAGGAGGCGACATCATGTGAGGCTGTGTATCTTCCTGAATGGGAAGAAGCAGGGACAAGCAAAGGGGTGCTCAGAGGCGCAGTGGTTAAGGCCCGGTGCCCTCGCCACTGCAGCCTGGGTTCTGTCCCTTATCAGGGAGCCAGTTCTCCAAGCCAGCTGTGAGGACAGAAAGCAAGCATTCTGCTATTGACCGTTTAATGTCAATTGACTGTTTAAGGTTTAATATGAGAGTCATCGCTCCCACGTGGAGGTCAGCAATGGGAGTGCCACCTGAGGACCATCCTGTGTGGTTAACTAGTGGTGGGTAGGAATGGGGGAGTCTTACATGGATACCCCCAGGCTTCACAGACTGAGAAGGCAAGGCTCTGTTTCCGGAGCTCCCTGTATGTGTGTGACTATTGTTCTGAAAAGCCTTTGTGGGTGTCCTATTTCTCTCAAGTGCCACTCAGAGAGTGAGGACCCAGCTTTCAGCTTGACAGTCTCATGCCATTCTTTCTATGTTCCGGCACGGTGCTTTCAATAGAGACTTGCAACAGAAACCACCTCTAATGGGGCAGTCGGCAGGCCCTGCCTTGACCACTGAACCAGCAGGGAGGGGCTTAGTGGACGCACAGCCCATGTCTAGAAAGACGCAGTGCTGTTGGCCTCTGATCTCTGCTGTGTGGTCCTTTGACCATGGGTCCCTCTGTATGTCATTGCTTTGGTCAGCTCGGGCTGCCATGGTCATATCCCACAGACTGGGGGGTGTCCGCAACAGCAGTGTGTTTGCTCACAGTTCTGGAGGCTGGAAGTCCAATATCAGTGTCAGCAGGGTTGGTCTCTTCTGAGGCCTCTCTCCTTGGTTTGCAGACGGCTACCCTCTTGCTGTGTCCTCACATGGGCAGAATTCCCTCTCTGTGTGCATCCCTGGTGTCTCTTTGGGCATCCTAATCTCCCCTCCTTATAAGGACACCAGTCAGATTGGATCAGGTCCCACTCTAAGGATCTCCTTTGAACTTAATCATCTCTTTAAAGACCCATCTCCACATATACTCACATTCTGAGGTCCTGGAAATTAGAGCTTCACCAGACACATGTTAGGGGGCCACAATTCAGCCCATGACAGCCATGGCGTGGTTCATGGTCCTCTCCCTTCTGTCCCTCTGCGAGATCCCTGATGCTAACGTTAAGTCTCAAGTCCACCCCCAGAAGCTCCTTGCAGGTACCTTTTGGTCTCTCTGGGAGAACAGTGAGTCCCTTCCTGCCTGGAGAGCAGGAGGGCTTGCACTTGACCTTTGCACCAGGATGCTTTTTGCTTCAAGCTTAGCCGCCTTGAGCAGGGGAACACACAGAAGATTTAATCATCAGAGTTGCCGATGAAGGCCCACCACCCTGGGCCAGGCTTTGTCCTAGGCCTTTGGCCCATGTAATTGCAAATTCCTGCAGCAACCCTGCAAAGAAGGCATGTCCTTGTTCTCATCAATGACCTGACACCCGAGAGGCTGAACAACTGTCCAGACTCACAGATGGCAACCAGTGCACTGGACGGGCACTCTTTCATGTGCTCTGTGCAGCTGCTCACCTGGGCCATGATGGGGACACACATCTATGCCCATCAAAGCTGAAGCTGATGTTCTCAGCCTGAAAAGTCACTGAGGCTGAACTCTGCCTCAGGCTGGATGACTGGCACCCCTGCCCCAGTGTCCCCTGGTAGATGGGGCCAGATTCATTTTACACACTAGTTCTCTAAGCCTCCAGCCCACATAAGACAGCCAGGTGATGCCCAGGCCTGCCCTTGTTACACCCCTAGCACATCCACGTCCTGCTGTCATCATGATGGGCCCACACCCTCACCACCCCAGTGTTTTAGTTCTGATAATGGTCCTTGTGCTTTCTCGTGCGAACAACCTTATCACCATCGTGTGAGACTCTGTTAGCCCTCATTGGAGGAAAAGGGGAACAGAGCTCGCCAGAGTGTAGTCAGTGATGGGAAGGCGAGTGCTTGTGCTTGGGCTGGCCTCTGCCTGTGGGCCTAGACTACAGGCCTGGGGCATCCCTGCCAGGCTCATAGGCCTCGCCCTGGTCCCTGGCAGTCAGAGAGCAGGGCCTGGGTGCCCCATGGTCCTGTGATGTCTGCCCCTTGGAGGCCGGGCCTGGGTACCCCTCACAGCCCTATGATGTCTGTCCAGAGGAGGCCGGGCCTGGGTCCCCCTGCCCCACCCTGTGATGTCTGCCCCTTGGAGGCCGAGCCTGGGTCCCCCCACCCCCACCCTGTAATGTCTGCCCCATGGAGGCCGGGCCTGGGTACCCCCCATGGCACTACGATGTCTGTCCAGAGGAGGCCAGGACTGGGTGCCCCCACCGCCGCCCTGTAATGTCTGCCCCGTGGAGCCCGGCCTGGGTCTCCCCGCCGCTGCCCTGTGATGTCTGCCCCGTGGAGCCCGGCCTGGGTCCCCCGCCCTCACCCTGTGATGTCTGCCCTGTGGAGGCCAGGCCTGGGTCCCCCCAACCCTTGCCCTGTGATGTCTGTCCTGTGGAGGCCGGGCCTGGGTCACCCCACCCTTGCCCTGTGATGTCTGTCCCGTGGAGGCCGGGCCTGGGTCCCCCCACCCTTGCCCTGTGATGTCTGCCCTGGGGAAGTCTGGCCTGGGTCCCCCCACCCTTGCCCTGTGATGTCTGCCCTGGGGAAGTCTGGCCTGGGTCCCCCCACCCTTGCCCTGTGATGTCTGTCCCGTGGAGGCCGGGCCTGCGTCCCCCCACCCTTGCCCTGTGATGTCTGCCCCATGGAGCCCGGCCTGAGTCCCCCGCCCCCGCCCTGTGATATCCCAGCTCTGGAGACGGGGCCTCACCCTGCCTCTCTCCGTTCTCTCTGCAGCCCAGTACTTTGCCAGCACCATGATCATCGTGGGCCTCTCTGTGGTTGTCACCGTGATCGTGTTGCAGTACCACCACCACGACCCTGACGGTGGCAAGATGCCCAAGTGGGTGCGTTCCTCCCACCCTCCACCACAGGGAGTCAGGGCCCCTCCCCAAAGGAGGTACCCCCCTGTGACTTATTTAGCTGAAAAATCCCACCAACTGCTAGCAGTCCCGAACAAAGATCTTGTCACCTAGGGCCCATGTCCGCTAGAGGACAGCTCTGGTGCACATGTTCTTAGGGTTCCACACGTGTCTTACGCTCTGACACCCAGAGCAGGGCTCACACACTGCCCGCTCTGTGATTTTGCCAGGGCAGTGTTTCTAAAACTGCTTTTCGCATGTACACTATGGAGAATGAACTGTGCAGCCTTGAAAGCGACAGACAGGATGACACAGCCACGTGGTTAGCTCTTTACGACAGGAGTGAAGAGAGGAAGACAGCGTAAGCGATGTAAAAATATATGCACTCGCTACACATAGGAACATAACGTAACCCAAAGCCTATGAGTTAAAGGTTTCTAGTTACCAGTGGGGAAAGAGATGGGATCAAAGGAAATAGATGCCAAATTATTTCACATCGTGGCCTGTCATCTTAGTCCCGGTCATTCCACACCTCCCCAGTGACCACTGACCACCATGCAGTATGATGTCTGCTGATGTCCACCCACTGACGTGCTCTGCTGTTTCCCAAGCTGCACACCCACCCTCACTGACACTCAGGAAAACTGCACGAGGGCAGAGCAGCACTGTGGTGTGACAAATCCCAAGGCAGGGGAGGGCTGCACCCTTCGGCTTCTTACGTGGGCCCTGCAAGACTTCAAGTTCTCCTGTCCAGAGAGTGTGGCCAGGGGACAGTTAGGAGCTAATGAAGCCCTCTCATGTCAAAAGGAGTCTGTCTTTGGAGACCCATAACCTCACATCTAAGTTCAGAAAGGAGTCTAGGGCTCACCGACAAGCTAAATGCAGCTGCAAAGTGTAAGATGCATGGAAGAGTTCTTGGACCTTCTAAACGCATTCATTATGCAGTAATTTACAATTACACAAAAGGTAACTTAGGAAAAACCAATTTTTTGATGATTTTTCAAATTTTGTGCATTTGTAGTATGTATGTTGTTCAAGTTAGCAAAGCTTAAAACTGCAGGAAGACTTCCCAACTTTACCTACAACAGCCAAGATATGGAGGCACCCTAAATGCCCATCCTAGGCAAATGAATAAAGAAGAGGTGATACTTACATACAATGGAATATTACTCAGCCATAAAAGAGAATGGAGTCTTGCCATTTGCAACAACATAGATGGACCTACAGGGTACTGTGTTGAGTGAAATAAGTCAGACAGAGAAAGACAAATACCATATGATTTCACTTATATGTGGAATCTAAAAAAAAAGAAAAATTGGCTTTACGAAGTTGCTATGTCCCCTTGGATCCTTTTCCATGGCAAGTTCTTACACTTCCAATGGCTTTTCTCTCATAGCTCTTTGCACCCACAATAGAGTGGGATCCCCCAATAGTGATACCTCACCTACAGGTCCTGTCACCACAGTC
Organism: Aselliscus stoliczkanus; assembly: GCA_033961575.1. Classification (NCBI taxonomy): domain Eukaryota; kingdom Metazoa; phylum Chordata; class Mammalia; order Chiroptera; family Hipposideridae; genus Aselliscus; species Aselliscus stoliczkanus. The sequence continues at coordinate 34,583,073 of CM066741.1, forward strand.
CATGGGCTTGTTTTGAGAAGGTCTCCTCCTTAAAAGCCGGATATTTGCGTACATTCACCTCCACACTCATTTGACTTTCTTATAGCCCTGACACTCTTTCTTTTTTGTTTTTAATTACATTTATTGGGGTGACAATGGTTAGTAAAGCTACATAAGTTTCAAGTGTACAACTCTATAATATATCATCTATATATTGCATTGTGTGTTCACCACCCAGAGTCAGTTTTCCTTCCATCACCATATGTTTGACCCCCTTTACCCTCTTTGCCATCCTTCTATCCATCCATCCATTTGAAATCGGTTATGCGTTTACATGTTTCAAAAGTCATAATACTGGGTCGGCCGAGTGGTGCGGTGGTTAAGCGCTGGCTTGCGAAGCCAGCGGCCCCGGTTCGGGTCCCACATGTGAGGGCCAGTGACACTGCCCTCAAAAAAAAACAAGTCCTAATACAAGTAAAATTATGCATAAGGAAACCTTGCTTCCACCACCAATACTGATAACCATTTGAATTAATTCCTACTTTTTCCTTCCAGTGTTTATACAAATGAAAAAATATAAACACATTCTTATTTATGATGTGTATGCTGATGTAAAGATAAGGGAATTAAGACATAGAGATGCAAACCCATTTTTAATGATCTGGTAGCACTTTACTGCTCCAGAAAAAAAGCTTAATTAAGAGCAATAATTATTTGCCTCTCAACACAAGAGCATGTTAAAACCAGTCGCTGCAAATGAAATATGAAGCTCATATCTCTTGCTCTCACTTGATAGAGCACACCGTGTTTTTCTTTCTTTCCTTGTGTATTTGAAACATGAAAACTTCTAAGGGACTTTTACTGTGATCTGTTGCTATAAAGAAGATCCTGCCAAGTGCAATGGCATTAAGTGACATTTGCACAGCCAGAAACAAAACCATAACCAAGCAGAAGAGGTCACAGACACTTTGATAAGTGCCGAGAGGATCATTTCATCTTTGGAGATGCTTTAACCTGGAAAGCTCAGGATTCAGGCAGTGGATTTCAAAATTGACTTGGCGTGTAGGTCATGTTAGCCTCAGATGTCCCCCCAGGGGAGTCCAGACCCCCTAGCTGGCAGGAGAAGCTCCCAGCGCTACTGTTCAGCTCACCGAGTGCCTGGCTGCCCTAATGGATTTGGACACATTCACTGTCCAGTGCGCTCGATCAAGGTCTAGTTCAGACTTTCCAGTGACTTTGGGTAGTGGTTGGGCTATTGTCACAGGAGTTTGGAAGAAAACCCCATAGAGACTTAACAGATAAGGCTGCAGATATCAACTCCTGTTAGGTGACTTAATCCTTACAAAACCCTGGGCCAGTGTATTAGCTTCTTTATCTGTAAAATGGGGAGATTATACTGACTTCACAGAGCCCTAAGGGGCCCAAGTGACATGGCATCGTGTCACATGAGCCTCCTATAGAGGGCCAAACTGGCCTGAAGATTCACGTGAAGCAAGCGTCCCTGCTACTGTTGATGATGGAAAACCCTCGAGGGTCTGCACACAGGCCTTTCCAGGCCCTGGAGGTGCTCGGGTGCCACCGGCTATCTTTACAGCCGCAGTGACACTGCTTATCTGCCTCCTCCCTTTCATTGCCTGTCCCCAGCGGTCTACTGCAGTCATCTTTGATAAGATGTCATAAAAATGATGACTGAGAAAGTGCTGCAGACAGGAACATACTTGTACAACTTACTGCCTGTACTTACAAATGGGAAACGTAACTGTTCTGTTGCCAATGGAATTTGCCTACAGTCATAAACCAAAGTGAAAATGAAATCAGTCTTTGGATAATTTCAGGGGAAGTGCCCACTTTTCAGCTCCTTGTCTAAGTAGGCTGGTAAGAATGCTTTCCTTTTCCATGATTGAGCTTCAGGTGGCTCCTTCTTTCCATTGGGAGGAGAAAAGTAAGAATGTGGTTTTTCTCCAGCCCCTTCTGTGCGTGTAGGCCCCACAGGATTCTAAAACGCTTTAGATCAGAGGTCAGCAAACCATGACCCCAGTGGCCAAATCCAGCCCAGCAAGTACTTATGCCAATGAAATTTTATTAGAAAACAGCCGTGCCCTCATTTTAGAAAACATTTCGTACCCTCATTTTCTGTTCCATGTGTTGACTTTCTCTGCACTTGCTTTTTGTCAGGTAAACTTTATAAACCCTCTTTGCAATGATAGGACATCGTGGCATGGGATGTAGCAATGCAGTGCTACAGTCCGAACCACTTCAAGAATTCATGCAGTATCTGACAGATGTCACTGGGTTGCCTTTGAAAAGTTTAAACCCTGGGGGGTTGACTCTGTGAGTTTGCTGGTGCCTCTGGAGTAGGTCACAAGGAGTTAGGTGTGATGGTCCCTGTTACAGGTGAGAAGGGTCAGAGGGGGAAAGCCACTTGCCCTATTCACACAGCTCAGCGCTCTCTTTCCAAGACTGCCCTCTCCCCGGCAACATGGCTCTCTCCCCTGAGACTGCAGTGCATCCCCACGGAGAAGAATCCAGCTCTCTCCCAGGGTGATTTTCTGCATTGGTTTACTCCCAGCTCACATTTGACTCAAGCACTGCAGCTCCTTGGCACCGCTTGGCTGTGTAAAGTCACCTGGGAAGGCTTGGGGGCCTGTCACCCCGAGGATGCATGACGTGGGGTTGGTGTGGTGGGATCACGTGGGCTGGTGCCTGCTTCCCTGCGTTCCTAACGCTCGGTTGTCTCCCCAGACCAGAATCATCCTCCTGAACTGGTGCGCGTGGTTCCTGCGCATGAAGAGGCCGGGGGAGGACAAGGTGCGCCCGGTTTGCCAGCACAAGCAGCGCCGCTGCAGCCTGGCCAGCGTGGAGATGAGCGCGGTGGCGGGGCCCCCGGCCACCAACGGCAACCTGCTCTATATCGGCTTCCGCGGCCTGGACGGTATGCACTGCGCCCCCACCCCGGACTCAGGGGTTGTGTGCGGCCGCCTGGCCTGCTCCCCCACGCACGACGAGCACCTGCTGCACGGCGGGCAGTCCTCCGAGGGGGACCCAGACCTGGCTAAAATCCTGGAGGACGTCCGCTACATCGCCAACCGCTTCCGCTGCCAGGACGAGAGCGAGGCGGTCCACAGCGAGTGGAAGTTCGCGGCCTGCGTGGTGGACCGCCTGTGTCTCATGGCCTTCTCCGTCTTCACCATCATCTGCACCATTGGCATCCTCATGTCGGCGCCAAACTTCGTCGAGGCCGTGTCCAAGGACTTCGCTTAACACGGTCCTGGTCCCCAGCCTGCAGGACGCACGGCGGCTTGGGGTAATTCGGGGCGCAGATCCCACAGCAGCATCCAATGGGAGGGCATCCGTGTACCCGATCGCTGTCAGTCACATCTGTTACGGTTTCTTGGTCGCTTTCAGTAATGGGATGTCAGCACGTTTTTGTTGAATCCTTTCAGATCCCTGGAGCATCCTCCTGGTCCACAGGACCATTGAGAGGTCATTTTGCCCATCCCCCGCTTCCTGGTTAGCCCTGCGTCGAGGTGGGTGGCTGGGGTCTGCCAGGGAGGCCTGCCCAGTGGGTTTGCATGCCTGCATGTCACTTGCTAGGAAGGCCTACATGACAATCCAACATAAACTTTTGCCTATGTACAAACCTAGATTGAAACTAATAACAATAATAAACCACACTCGCTAAATCCACTCAAATAATTGACTGCTGAAAGGAAAACAAAACTAAACCAAACTAAAACTAAATACCCAACGGCTGGTTCTTTTATAAATCAGTAAATTTTGGTAAATTTTTTTTATCAAAGACAGTTGGTAAAGAGAAAGTTTTATGCTGTTTCCACGTTTTTTGTTTTTGTTTGTTGTTTTGTTTTTAAGAGGGAGAAAGACATAGTTGGTCTTGTAAATTATGCTTTTACCAGTCTGATTTCTGCCAAACTACCCTGTCAAGGGAAGGACCCAACCCCATCAAGTCGGGGGTTTCTGCAGATTGCAGGCGACTCCCAAGTTTTCTGTACTGCCCCTAGACACTGGGCAATTGAGTAAGTTTGCTCTATTCCGCTAAATGCAAAAGACCGTAGATTCTATTAGAATTACCAGCCCAATGTAATAGCTAAAGCTAAATGAAACCATCTGTGAGTTTTTTTAAATAATGCTTTGACAGTTCACATGCACCGAAGTTGATTAGTCTTAGAAATTTGTGGATCCATTTATCATGCAAGTATTCCATGCTTTTTCTCCGATGTGTCAGGGCCAGAGGTGCAGGGCGTGGCACCTTTTCTGGCTCCCTGCGTGGCAGGAAAGGAGGGGATGGTGTCGCTGATGGCTTTCTAGGTGACGGGCCAGTAGTGGTCTGCAAGAGGGGTTACTAATGCTGCACAGAGCCAGTAAGTACGGCTTCTGGCTTTGGGGGAGCTGCTTCCCAAAACCCCTCCACCCAGCTTCAGCCCAGAGGCCTAGCTGAAGGGGTGATTCACCAGAGGTGTGTGTGTGTGTGTGTGTGTGTGTGTGTGTGTGTGTGTGTGTTGAAAGCAAGGGAAACCTTTCCTTTTAAATGTAAGTGGTGACAGAACTCTCTACTTAGATTATTTAGCTGACAATAGTTACTTTGCCTCTTTCTGTGTTCCTTAGTTTTTAATGAGATCACAGGGAGACACAAGGTCATCTCTCTTGTTCTGTTTCATCCAGTAACTGCTCAGAGCTCAAAACTGCAGGAGGCTTGGAGCCACTGGGGATCTTTAATTTGCTTCTAACCTCTGAGATGGGTACATCATGAGTGAAGATTAGATTTTCAGAGCGAAAGAAATTGCGTACTTTTCTCCAGCCATTTATTTCACTCATTTCCGGGGAGTGGACATGGATTTGTTTGCACTAAGGAAAAGGCGGCCTGCGCATGCGCTGTGTGTGTGTGTGTGTGGGGGGGGGAAGTAAGCGTGCACCTGTGCGCAGGCTCAGAGAGGACACCTTGTTTACACTAGGAAGGCTGAGTAATAAGGGCATGGCAGCATCTCCATGCAGTTTGGAGCAAGATCGTCTTTGGGGCCCACCCATTCTTCATGGAATGGATGAATGCTGTATTTTTGCTTTAAAAAACAACAACAAAAAACCAACTTTTTGGTTTTGCATTTTATAAAGAAAAGGTACATCAAAAAAAGCAAACAAAACCAGTTCATATATTGACCATCCAAAAAGCTACTCTGCCCTTTTAAAATGTAACCATAAGGAAGTGATGGACACCTAGTTAGAAAAGTATGAATGACTAAACAACGATCTCAACCACGCTCATGTTTTTTCTCCTTACTGGGGGCTACCAGTGAGTTCATTTCCAGAAAGCAAGGAAGGAAGGGAGGGAGGCACTTAGACGAGGGAGGAAAGTGGAAATGGAGAGAGACATTCGAGCGCTCATGCTATGCACAGAGCTCTGCACATTGTTTCATTCACTTGTGGTTTATCTCAGAGATTTTTCCAGAACAACATCTAAAGACCTACCTCATTCTTAATAGCTGCTTTGCATTCCATGTCTCTGGACTATAAGTGATTAGTCTTTTAGTAGTGAACATGCTATTTCCAGGTTTGATTTTTGTCCATAAACCTATAATCAGCATCCTTATTCTTCTATCTGAGTATACTTTTCTGATCATACCTTGGTATAAATTCTAACTTAGAAATGGAATTGCTGGATTTGAGGCTCTGTGCATTTAGCATTTTGATAGCTATCGCCAGATCCAGACACTGATCAATGGCTACACCTGACAAGAGTGTAATGAAAGGGCCGATTTCTGAGCTTTCTCAACACTGAGTATTATCAGCTTAATTTTTTTCCCAACTGATTGGTGAAAACTATTTCAATATTCTTCTGATTTAGTTCATTTTATTATGAGTGACGTTGAACATCTTTTCAAAAACTTTTTGGCAATTTCAGCTTTTGTAAATTTATGTCCTTTCCACAATTTTCAGTTGGGTTATTTGGGCTTTTCTTAATTAATTTGCCTGTGCACTTTGGAACCATTCTTATGTCTCAAAATATTTTTATTTGTTTATTATTTGTCTTTTGATGTTATTTACTGATTTATTTATTTCCTGATTTATTTATTTATTTACTTATTTATTTATATACAAAGTGTAAAGTATTATGCTGTCAATTTATTCATTTTCCCCTCTTGCAACCCTGGGATTTGTTTCTAGTTTTAAAATCCCTTTCCCTTAATGGCTCCCTATGTGGCAGGAATCGGGGGGATGGTGTGGCCCTGGACAACAGGCCAGCTGTGGTCAGTAGAGATTATAAATAAACTTACTCGTATTTTCTTTTAAATCCTTATGGTTTTATTTGTTTACTCTTACGTCTTCTAATGCCCTGGAATTCATTTATTGCAGGCAATGTGGGTAAAGATGGTTGGTCAGTTGTGCCAACAGAATATGTCACAGTGTATTTTGGTAACACAGTTATAATCTTTTCCCCACTTGTTCAAAATGCCATCTTTTGGTAAACTAAATTCCTTTAAGTGTTTGGGTCTATTTCTGTTTTATTATCTCTCCATGAATGCCTTTAAATTCTGAGGCTTTATTCATATTAGTGTCAAGTATTCATATTAATATTAATATTTCCAAGTCAACACTCCCCTCAATTAATATTCTCTCTCTCTCTCTCTCTCTCTCTCTCTCTCTCTCTCTCTCTCTCTCTTTCTCTCTCTCTCTCACACACACACACACTCACACACACACACACACACACACATACACACATCTTATTTTTAATTGGGGTCACAATGAATTTATAGACAATTGAGTCTATTCAAGAATACAACAATCTAGAGTATTCAAATCTAATATTATGTCACTCAGTAGGTTTATGGCTTTGTTCAGACAGGTCCTATAAATTTCTTGTTGTCTATTTCTAAATATTTTATCATTTGGCTACTATTTTCAATGGAATGATTTCATTTTCTAAGTGGATGTATAGGAAAGTAGTAGATTTTGTATATACACATCATAATCAGCCACCATAATTGTGATTTCTTATTGTTTCTAAGACTTTTTTTTGCTTCCTCCTTTCTGGTATTTCCCTTACCATTTGAGAACAGTGTTAAATAATAGCGATTCTGGTGGCATTCTTATCTTGTTCCTGACGTTAATGGGATGGTTTAATGCCTAGCTGTTTAACTTGTATGAAGATATGTATTTTCCTTGTCATAATAAAGAAGTATCTATGTATCCTCACACTAAGGTTTTCTGGGGAAAATGCAGGTGATGGATTTTTGCACAGCCTGCTCAGTATCCATGGAGATGATCAGGTTTTCCCTTTGCTCTATTACCATGTTGCGTTATCGTGATGGATGCTTTAAGACCAAACCACTATTATGTCCCTGAGATGATCACTGCTTAGGATTTTTGCTGTCAAAATTCATAATTGAAATTAATAATTCTGCAGCTTGCTTTTGTGTGCTAAGCACCCAAAAAAACCCTCAATTTTGCAAACCATCTACTTGGTTCTAGAATTATCTTCTACTTAAGTGGAAAAGAACTCACCTGGGGATTATCTGGGCATCACTGGTATATTTCTGGATTTCTCGTGGGGCAGGTGAGGTCCTTGTGCACTTCTAGAGTCGACTTTGGTTACATATATAGTTTTTAGAAAATTAATTTCAGTCTATTTTTCAGCATATTTGCCTAGTTTTGCAATATAGGCACTTAGGATTGTAAAATTTCCTCTCTATGGTTATTCCTTTTATATTTCTAGTTGTGTGCATTTCTCTTTTCTTATGTTTTTACTGATTTGGCTCACCAAGGATTTTATATTTATATATATATATATATATATATATATATATATATATATATATATATATAAAATATTTTTTTTTTTGAGGGCAGTGTCACTGGCCCTCATATGTGGGACCAAACCAGGGCTGCCCGCTGCCTTCCCAAGCTAGCGCTTAACCACTGTGCCACTCGGCCAGCCCAAGGATTATATTTTTTTACATTTTCAGAAACTGTACTCTTAGACTGAGTCATCAGTTCAGGAAACTGGCTGCAGCCCCAGTGCCCCTCAGCCCACGGCTGGGAGGAGCCACCTTCCCCACTGCCTCATTGGCTGTGGGACCAGGACGGGCCTCCCACCCCCCTCCACCCCCCCGCCCCCAGCATTGGGAGTCAGAAGGTCAAACCTGGCCGAGAAGCATAGACGTGTCAGAGGTGGCCGGTAATTCCACTCATGTGATCAGTGAGTTGGAGAACACACCAACATGAAGCTGTCTTAAAGCTCAGGCCTCTGGGAGTTCACCTTTTTCACATAATTTAATAATATTCACTCAATACTTCATTCTTTCTGGCCCAAACCCTCCTCTGTCCTCCATTGATCAAACCTCTCTATTCATGGCTCTTTTCTCTAATTACTGTTTATTTCTAGTTGTGTGCATTTCTTTTTGTTGTTCCAATTGGGTGTTTTCTGCCCCCTTGTCTTCTAAATCACTGATCCTCTGCTTCATCTAATGTGCTATTGATTCCTTCTAGTGCATTCTTCATTTCAGTGATTGTGTTCTTTGCTTCTCACTGGTTCTTTTCTGTGGTTTCTGGGTCTTTTATGCTGGCTGTCTCTTTGTTGAAATGTTCACGAAGTTCCTTAAGCATCCTTATAACCAGTGTTTTGAACTTTGTGGTAGGTTGGTTGCCTCTATTTCATGTAGTTCCACTTGGAAGTTACTCCCATTCTTTCATTTGGGACATGTGTCTTTATTTCTTCATTCTGGCTGCCCGTTTGTGTTCGCTTCTATGTATTCGGTAGCTCTCCTATGTCTCTCAGCTTTTGCTGGGTGGCCTTATGTAGTATGTGTCCTGTGTGGTCTGATGGCACAGTCCCCCTGATCTGCTGTGTGTGCGTCCCAGAGGTGTTCCTTGTTGTATTGTGTGTGCTGTCCTTGGTTGTTGAGCCTTGATTGCTTTTCGCACATCAGTGGATGGAATTGACTCCCAGGCTGGCTGACTGTGAGGACTGGCTGTACCCATGGTGTATGAGCTGCTGTGTGGGGGCTGACCCCTCAGAGAGGGCTTTGCCCCTGTGGGCTCTTATGCCGGTTGAGACCCCCTTTGGGGTATGCCATTGGTGGGGCTAGCCAGTTAGAGCTGAAGCTGGCCTCTGAGTGTGTTGTTTCTGGGGTCTTTTAGGAGGGGCTCCTGTGTAGGCCAATTTCAGTCTTGCCTGTGACCAGTCCATAGCTACCTGGTAGGAGCCACAAAGCTATATATATATATATGTGGTTGGCTGCTGCTTGTGCTGGACCTGGAAGCATATGGAGGTGGCCTCGTTGTGAACCAAGGCCAGCTGCCACCAGTATTGGGCCTGGGGCAGCTTAACAAAAGGCCCAGGGCTCCCTAGGCCTGTTGCCACCTACTGGCTGCCTATAAGACTCAGCCATTGAAAAAAGCCTCTGTGGGTATGGGGCCAGTCTAATTGACCTGATGTTGAGAGGGTCCCTGGCAATGCAGCCCTAGGTGAGTGGGGCAGGGTTCTAGGGAGTTACAGGGTATGGGTGGTGGTTTTTTTCTACAAAGTTAATGTAATTTCAGTTGTGCATCGGTGCCCCCCCCCATGACCACTTCACAAAAACGGCCTGAGAGCACAGCGGCCAGCCATCGCTCCCCTCAGGACTGCAGGTCCGCAACTGCCCAAGAGAGGCTATGGCACAGGGTCTACGTCGCTGTCCACCGCCAATAGTTCCTGAGCCACTGTGGACCGTCTACTGCTGTGAAAGGCCTCCACATCTTGCGGGAGCAGAGCCCTCAACTCAGCAGCCCAGCATGGCCCAGTGGAGGCGGGGACCCAGGGTGTCACCAAGGTGGTGCGCACGCGCGGATTTCACCATCCCAATGCGGTCTCAGATTTGACCCTTTGGGGGAGGGTTCCACATAGAAAAGATGGCGCCCTCCCTTAGGCTACCTGTGAGACAGCCTTCACATAGGGACAGTAATCCCTGTCCCTCCAGGCTTAGTGCTGAAGCCACACAACTCAGTCTTTCCCTGTATGACCCTGGCACCTCTCGCGTTGCAGCCCCTCCACCACCTACCAGGTGAGTGTTTGCTCTTTAAGGGGGACATCTGGGTTTCTAGCTGCCTTCTGTCTCACGGGAGACGACAGGCAGACAGAGACCTCATGGATTTTCACTGTCAAATGTTGTGGGCACTCCTCTTCCCGGCACAGCCCCCAGTGTGGGTCTGGGACCCCTTCCTCTTCCGGAGGGGACCTCCACCACTGAAGTGTCCCTTCCAGTGTTCAGCCAGTACATGTGGGTTTGGGGTCAGTCTGTCTCGCATCTCCGCCCCTCCTACCAGTCTGAATGTGCCTCTTCTTTATATGCTTAGTTATAGGGGCTCTCTTCCACTAGTGTTCAGGTGACTCTTGGAGTTGATCGTTCTATAATTTATTTGTATTTTTGGTGTGATCCTGGGAGGCAGTTGGGGGGCAGGAGCTCCAGGATGTGACTGAGGGGTCCTCGAGGGTTGGCTGCCTCCACAGCTGTGGGCCTGTGAGTACCAGCACACGCCTCAGCCACCAAAATGTCAAAACCTGCAGCGCCGCTGGGGAAGACACCCAGGAGTCACAACCTGATGCCAGCTGGCCAACTGGGCTGGGCTGGCAGCCCTGTCTGGCAGCATGGTGGGTGAGTTTGGCCCATTTTTAAATTAGGTTTGTTTTCTTTTTCTTGAGATTAAGAGTTCTTTTTCAAATATTTTCTCCCAATCTATGACTTGTCATTTTAGTCGCTGGCTACTGACTTTCACAGAGCAGTTTTGCATTTAAATGAACTCTAATTTTTAGTTATTTCTTTCATGAATCATGCCTTTGCTGTTGCATCTAAAAAAAAAATCATCTTTATTCCCAATGTCATCTAGGCTTTCTCCTATGTTACCTTCTAGGGATGTTATAATTTTGTGCTTTACATTTAGGTCTGTGATCCAGTTTGAGTTAATGAATAGACAGTGTAAAGTCTGTAAATATATATATATATATAATTTTGCAAGTGGATGTCCCAGAAAAGACTATGAAAAGACTACGTTGGCTCCATTGTGTCGCATGTGGATGTCCAGTTGCTTTGGCATCATTTGTTGAAAAAACTATCATTTTCCCATTGAATTGGCTTTGTCCCTTTGTCGAAATCACTTCACTATATTTATGTGGGTCTATTTCTGGGCTCTCTCTTCTATTTCATTGGGTTCTATCTCGGTTCTTTATATTCTATTTGTTCTGGTAAAACCATGCTATCTTGATTACTGTAATTTATAGTAACCTTTGAAGTTGATCCTCTATTTTTAAAAATTATATATGGGGCCAGCCGAGTGGCTCAGTTGGTTAAGAGTTAGCTTAAGAGCACCAGGTCTGGCTCAGTTGGTTAAGAGTTTGCTTAAGAGCACGAGCTCTGAGCAACAGGGCCGCCAGTTCGATTCCCACATGGGCCAGTGAGCTTTGCTCCAGCTGAGCTGCCACTGAGCTGCCAACAGGTGGCAGGATGGCTCAGCTGGTGAGAGTAGGTGCTCCTAATGATAAGGTTGCCTGTTTGATGGTGGGCTGCGCCCACCTGCGGCTGGAACTGAACTGGGCACCTTGAGTTGAGCTGCCTCCTGGATGGCTCATTGGATAGAGCATGCGCTCTTAACAGCAAGGTTTCTGGTTTGAATCCCACATGAAAACAAAATTACGTGTGTGTATGTATTTATTTAATATTTAATTGTAAAACGTGCATAACATAAAATTTACCTTTTAAACCATTTTAAGTGAATAGATCAGTGGCATTAAGTGCATTCGCATTGCTATGCAACCATCACCACCATCCATCTCCAGAATTTTTTTCATCTTACAAGGCTGAAACTTTGTTCCCATTAATTAAACCCCCTGCCTCTGGAAACCACAATCCTATTCTCTGTCTCTATGAGTCTGTTATGCTAGGTACCTCATATGAGTGAAATCAGACAGGATTGGTCCTTTTGTGATTGGCCTATTTCACTTAGCGTGATGTCCTTGAGGTCCATCCATGTTGTAGCTTCTCTTCTACTTTTATGATTTTATTATTGTTTTTCTAACTTATTTGGTAAATACCTGGTTCATTTATTTCCATTCATTCCAATTTAAACATATAAGTACTTTGGGCCTTGAATTTTCTTCTCATCAATGCTTTAACATCCATCCATATGTTTTGATACAGTGTTTTTTGTTTGTTTGTTTGTTTGTTTTGAGGGCAGTGTCACTGGCCCACATGTGGGACCCGAACTGGGGACGCTGGCTTCCCAAGACCAGCGCTTAACCACCGTGCTACTCGGCTGGCCCTGATATAGTGTTTTTATTGTCTTCATTTTCTAGGTATTCTATAACTTCAATTTTAATACCTTCTTTGCCCTAAGCCTTTTTTAGTGTTTTTCAATTTCTACATTTTACAAAAATTAATGTATAACTGTATCACATTGTGCTTTGAGCACCACATATCCTGTACAACTCCTAATCTATATAATTTATTGAGGTATATTTTGAGGGTTTTCAAAATATAATCAGTTTGTGGGCCGGCCGAGTGGCACAGTGGTTAAGCGCTGGCTTGGGAAGCCAGCAGCCCTGGTTCGGTTCCCACATATGAGGGACAGTGACACTGCCCTCAAAAAAATATATATATATATATATATAATCAGTTTGTCCCAATGGGTCCTTCAGAGGGTGTGACCCTGGAGCATACACCTTTGACATCAAGCTGTCAGAGGAAGAGAGAAGGGGCTAAATTCCCTCTTAGCAGGATGGCTCTTACAGTTGTTCCTTCTTTTACTATATGATATTTAATAATTAGTTAAATATAACAATTTGATTCTATTCTAAATGTTTACCTTGAATTCACACTTGTCTGCTTTTAAAATCAGAGCCCCAGATTGCTTTTTTTCTGAGCTTATGCCTCATAGATCCTCACCCATAATTTTATTTTTAACGTTTTTTGAATCACTGTTTTGTAGATTTGTCTCAAATATGCATTTACATTTTTAAAGTATCTGATATGGTTGGTTCTATTAATGTTTTTCTTGAAATAGTTTCTGTAGTTAATTTTTTTTTTTTTACATTCTATGTTTGGGTTTTTCTTTCTTTCCCTCCTTTGGGTGTATGTGTACTCCTCTTGTAAAAATAAAAAATATATATATTATTTGTATGTATTTATAGTGGTTACCTAAATACTTTTACATGGATAATCAAACCTGTATTTCATGATTTATCAACCTAAACCTATTTCCAGTTTTTTCACACATTCTGAAATGGTGGGGTTTTAGTCTTCAATTTGTTTCCAATGGTTTGCAATTTACCTTTCATTTTATTTGTCAATCTTATCTTTTAGCCCTTGTTTTATTGACATCAACTTCTCATTAACTTCTTTCTTTAAATTTTTTTGTTTCAATTACAATTGACATGCAATATTATATTAGTTTTAGGTGTACAGCATAGTGGTCAGATATTTATATGACTTATGAAGTGATCACCCCAATAAGTGTAGTACCCACCTTACATCATACATAGTTATTTCAATATTATTATCTATATTCCCTATACTGTACTTAACATTCCCATGACTATTTTGTAATGGCCAATTTGTACTTCTTAATCCATTTCCCTTTCTCACCCATCCCCCAACCTCCCTCCACCTGGCAACCATCAAAATGTTCTCTGTATCTATGATATTGTTTCTGTTTAATTTGTTCATTGATTTTATTCTTTAGATTCCACATATAAGTGAAAACATATTGTATCTGTCTTTCTCTGACTTACTCCACTCAGCACAACACCTTCTAGTTCCATCCATGGTGTTGCAGATGGCAAGATTTCATTCTTTCTTGTGGCTGAGTAATATTCCATTATATATATGCAACACCTCTTCTTTATACAAATTCATCCATTTATGGACTCCCACAGCTTGGCTATTGTAAACAATACTGTATTGAACATATGGATGCATATGTCTTTTCAAATTAGTGTTTTGCGTTTCTTCAGATAAATACCCAGAAGTGATTTACTGGGTCCTACTTTGTCTCCTGTTATAGCCTTTGTTTTGGGGTCTATTTTGTCTGGTACAAGTATTGCTACCCCAGCTTTTTTGTTTATTTATTTCCATTTTAATAAAATATCTTTTTCCAGCTCTTTACTTTCAGGCTGTGTGTGTCTTTAGTTCTGAAGTGAGTCTCTTATGGGCAGCATATGTAAGGGTCTTGTTTTCTTATCTATTCAGCTCCCCTATGTCTTTTGATTAGAACATAATCCATGTAAAGTAATTGTTGAAGGATTAGTTATTGCCATTTCATTATTCATATTTTTTATCTTTTTTCCTTCTTCTTAAAGAAGTCCCATTAACATTTCTTATAATACTGGTTTGGCAGTGATAAATCCCTTTAGCTTTTTCTTGTCTCAGAAGCTGTTTATCTCTCCTTCGATTCTAAATGATAGCTTTGATGGGTAGAGTAATCTTGGTTGTAGGTCCTTACTTTTCATCACTTTGAATATTTCATGCCAATCCCTTCTGGCCTGCGAAGTTTCTGTTGAGAAATCAGCTGACAGTCTTATGGGAGCTCCCTTGTAGGTAACTAACTGCATTTCTCTTGCAGCTTTTAAGATTCTTTGTCTGGGGGAGGGGGGTTGTCACTTTGAGGGGTAAAAAGTATAACTGTTGCACTGTGTTGTACACCTGGGGCTGATTTTTTTAAAAAATGTTTATTTCACACAAAAAAATAAAATAAAATTTAAAAAAAAGATTCTTTGTCTTTAACCTTTGGCATTTTAATTATGATGTATCTTGGTGTGGGCCTGTTTGCGTTCATCTTATTTGGGACTCTCTGTGCTTCCTGGGCTTGTATATCTATTTCCTTCATCCGGTTAGAGAAGTTTTCTGCCATTATTTCTTCAAATAGATTCTCAATCCCTTACTTTCTCTCTTCTCCTTCTGGTACCCCGATGATGTGAATGTTGGTATGCTTGATGTTGTCTCAGAGGCCTCTTAATCTATCCTCATTATTTTGGATTCATTTTTCTGTTTGCTGTTCTGACTGGGTGTTTTCTGCTACTTTTTATCCAAATTGCTTATTCGAACCTCTGCTTCATCTAATCTACTGTTGATTCCTTCTAGTATATTCTTCATGTCAGTTATTGCATTCTTCATTTCTGAATGGTTCTTTTTTATGCTTTCTATCTCATTTTTATATGTCCTTTCTCTTTATTGAAGTTCTCACCGAGATCACTGAGCATCCTTATAACCAGTGTTTTGAACTCTGCATCTCGATTGCTTGCCTCCATTTTATTTAGTTCTTTTTTCTGGAGTTTTGTCCTTTGGGGCATGTTTCTTTGTCTCCTCATTTTGGCTGCCTCCCTGTGTTTGTCTGTATATATTAGGTAGAGCTGCTATGTCTCCCAGTCTTAGTAGAGTGGGCTTAAGTGGTAGGTGTTCTGCGGGGGTCAGGGCACAGTCTCCTGGGTCACTGGCCTGGATGCTCCAGGTGTGTCTCTTGTGTGGGTTGTGTGTGCCCTCCTGTTATAGTTCAGCCTTGATTGCTGTTGGCATGTCGATGGGAGGGATTGACCCTCAGGCTGACTTGCTGTGAGGACTGGCCCTGACTACAGTGGAGGAGCTGTGTGCAGGGGCTGACCCTGTGGAGCAAGATTCACTTTAGCGGGGCTCTTTCTGGTGCCTGCCCAGTCTGCCCTTTGGTTGTGTCATTTGTGGAGGTGGTTGGGGTGTTCTGGTGTGGCTTGAAGCTGCCCACCGTGCCCACTGTACCCACTGTTGGTTTTGGCACCTCTAGGGAGAGGCTCTGGTGGAGGTCAAGGTCAGCTACTGCCTGTGCCCTGCCTGGGTCCACTTGGTATGAGCTACAAAGTGATCTGTGGATGGTTCCACCACTTATGCTGGGCTTGGAGACCCCTGGGAGAGGCTAAGCTGTGAACCGAGGCCAGCTGCCAATAGTGGCAGGCTTGAGCTGCTTACCGAGGTATGGGGTGTGATGAAGCCAGATGCTGCTTGTTTGGGGTTTGTGGACCTTTGAGAGATTTTAGAACAGTCCACAGCATAAGCCAAGATAGGCCATTTGTATGGAAAAGCCACTGGAAGCAGTTTGGGTGGGTTTGCACATTGGGTGGGGCAGGGTCTCAGGGAATGACCAGGGGAGGATGAATGGCAATTAGCCAGGTTGATGGAGACTCAGGTATGGTGGCTGCTTATGCATGCAGGCTGGGTTGGAAAAGGGCTCATCAGAGGAACAGTGGCTCCTTCTAGCACTTCTACCTGGGAAGAAGCTGCCCCTCCAGCCCTCACTCAGTTCCTCCCTGTCTGTTCCTGGCACCTTCAAGCTGCTGCCCCAGTGCTGGAGCTCAGAGTGAGTGAGTCCATCAGCAAGTAAATCTGTGTATGGGCCCTTTAAGAGGAGCACCTAAGAGTCCAGCTGCCCTGCGTGTCACTCAGCCATCATCCCCACTGGTTTTCACAGCCAGGAGGTGTGGGAATTCTTCCTGGCCCTGGAGCCCTGGGCTGGGTAGGCTAGTGTGGGGCTAGGACCTCTTTCTCTTCAGAGGGGAGCTTCACAGCTGAGGTTTTCCTTCTGATTTTTTTTTGGCTGAGCCATCCTGCCACCTGTTGGCAGCTTAGCAGCAACTCAGCTCAGACTGGGCATTGAACTACTGTTGCTCAGAGCTCAGCTCGCACTCTTGGGCGTGCTCTTAAGCAACTAAGCCACTCGGCCAGCCCTCCCTTCTGATTTTTAACCACCACACGTGGTTGTGGGACCAGCCCATTCCATGTCTCTGCTCCCCTACCAGTCTCTGTATGGCTTCTTCTGTGTGTCCTTAGTTGTAGGGCTTCTGTTCAGTTTGACTTCATGCGATTCTCAGTGATGGTTGTTCTGTAGTTCAGTTGTGATTCTGAGGAGGCCATGGGAGGAGGAGAGCACCGTATTTACCTGCTCTGCCATCTTGACCAGAAGCCCTCTCATTAACTTCTTACACAACGTTTTGGAGACTTTTCTCCTGTCTATTTGATTCTCTATCTTTGCAGAGTGGAAGCTTTGCCTCTCTTCCTCACACCATGCTTCTCTTTTCTGTTTTCCCATAGCACATTTTGCATGAATGCCTTGCATTTATTTTCATCTTGCTTCTGCTTAATTTGGGCAGTTCTGTGTGGACCCTCAACTCCTCTGAAGAGAAGGTCTCTGAACCTCTTCCCAAATGCTCTAATTATTGCCCCATTCAAGCTTGAGGTGGAGGCTCCATCCTTCCTTTTCTGCCGCTCTTTTGTTCTGAGTTTCCAAGAGGAAGGATGGAGCATCTGGGCCTTTATGTTTTTACCTTTCTGCTGCAGCTGTTGGTCTGTTAAGCGCCCCTAGCATTTGAGGTCCTCTTCTGAGAAGAGATCTGCATTGCCTTTTATTTCTATAATTCAGCATGAAATCCTGGGGCTTCCCATCAGCTGCTTATTTTAGACTCATGTCCCATTTTTAGCTTCATCTCCCCAACAACATTGTCCAACCCCTATCCTTAGCCCCACCTCCAGTCAGGACAGAGAGAAGATAAGAAACTTATAAATTGGACTGCTACTAGTGCAGGCAGTGGGTGGGGTGTGCGAGCCATGTGGGAGCACCATCTTTTGGTCAGATTGTGCCCTGTAGGTGGTTAAGATCAGATCCCCCTCTTCTACCTATCTGGAAAAAAACAACATGGAGACTGCTAGTTGGTTCCCGTGTCTGCTGAGACCCTCAAAGGGTGGATAGGGGTTCTGCACCTGTGGGGTTTCTAGAAATGTCCTCTCCAGATTATAACTTCCCTCCTCAGTCAGCCTCACTCCCAATTGCTGCAGATGCGGTGGAGAAAGTGTAATCAGGCATTTCAGTCGGAGGTGCGTATGGGGTTGTCACACTGAGGCGGGTCTGTGCTGGGCAGGTCCACACCACTCGCCTCTCTTTTCTTGGCTGCAGCATTTTGAAAAGTGTGGCTCAGGCTCTGTCACTTCACTAACTTTACAGCCACTGTTTAGTATTTTTGCTGCTTGGGGCAGGCACATCTCTGATCCTGCTCTCCTACACTCACAATAATTTTTAAGGCCCATTGACCTTCAGAAAAATGAGTTACAGTGGAGAGTAAGTGTTATACTTAAACACCAAGGTTGGTGGTAAGCTATCTTCTCCAAAATTGGAAAGTATCGTGGCAGAGATTTTTAACTTTAATGTAGAAGCTGTTGGTCTTTATGTTGAAGGAGCTTGTACAGTTGTGGAGCTTAATAATTTTCTGCCTATATGTGCCCATTTTTTTCTGTGTGGTAAATGAAAGTAACCAAGAATTGACCGCGTCTTGTAGTATATCTTTTTATTAATGCTAACTGCATAGCTATTTCCCAAGACATGTACTTGGAACTGGCATTTAAGAGAACGATAGCCTTGCAGAAATAAATACTTCAGAGTTCAAATGAGGGCTAGGTTTCCTCCAGTGCATTTCGGTAATTACTATACAATATAAACTGCTATTACACTTTTCAAACAATATAAGGCTCAGGGACTCACACCCTGAGAACTGCAATGTGACCCGGTCCCGTCCACACTGCGGCATGCTCCCTGTACTCCGACCCCTTGACCTTGGGTTCCTGTGACAACCTCAGGCACGCCCCACATGCTGGCCCCAGAGGGAAGCCGGCTGAGTATTTGAGGAAGCAGAGTCTCAAATCCTTTGTAGAAAGGTGTAAGTTTATTATATCTAGTTAAGGTTCAGAGTTTCCAAAATATACAGACAATTAGAGCTCATCTGTGCCATTGGATTCCAAACTTTCAGGGGGGCTGTTTCTCCAAACAGAAGAAAGAAGAATATCAGTTCCAAAGGGGGATCTGGGACACTGGGATTGACCCTAAAGAAAAGCTGTGAAGGAACCATCTTGAAAAGGGTTGTGTTACATCTTGTGACATCCACCAAAGTCGTTTGGGCTCAGGAGGCAGTGGACCTAGGAGTGGGAAGGTATGTTTTCCGTGAGTCCAAGTTTTGGGGAGGTGGAGACTGCGAGGTCAGGAGGGAATGGCAGTGGTGGCCAGAAGTTGGAGCTTTGCTTCAAGGAGGCTTCGTGAGCTCTCCTGAGATCCTTCCAGAACCCTAGAAATAAACGGGCAGAAATAGCCAACTCACTCATTGGCTGAGGCTAACCTGCAACTTCACTTCAAATTTCATATCGACATCACCTCATTGGAACCACAGGCTGAGATTCAGTGCATTCACTTTAAACATGCTGGGCCCTGCAATGGGCTGAATTGTGTCCTCCCCCCTTTGCCCCCGCCCCCCCCCCCCCCGCCAAATTCATACCTTGAAGTCCTAACACACAGGATTTCAGAATGTCACTGTGTTTGAAAATGGAGTCTTTACATAGGGGATTAATGTAAAAGAAGGCCATATGGGTGGGCCCTGGTTCGTCATTACTGGTGACCTTCTAAGATGAGGCGATCAGGACAAAGACACGCACAGAGGGACGGCCACGGGGGGACACTGGGAGAAGAGGGTCATTTGTGAGCCATGGAGAGAAGGTGCTGACACCTAAACCTCAGATTCCAGCCTCCAGGATGTGAGAAAATCCACGTCTGTTTTTGAAGCCACCCATTCTGTGGTACTTTGTTATGTCAGCCCTAGAACTACTAAAGGTACCTATGATATAATGACCCCTCTGCCAGACACTGAAGGGTGGGGTAGACCCAGTCATGTCAAAGAGCAGTTCCTTAGCTGGAACCTTGTCTCTCAGTAAGGGAATCAGCTATGTAAATAGAAAAGGACCATACAGTCAGGGATTCCAGCCTTGGGAAATCCTGGAGGACTTCCCGGAGATGGTGGCATCTCAGCTGAAATCAGACAGCAAGACTGAACCCAGCACTAGTAACCTGCTCAGTCTCTTCCAAATGGTGGTTCTTGAGTTAGGACTAGAAACTCAGTGTCCTGACACTGCTCTCGCTTCCCTCAAACCTATCTGTCCTCCTTTAGAAGTGACAGGGGATGGAGGGAGGGTGGTGACCTATCTTTCAGTATCCAGAATGAAAGGGAGATGTGAAGATGGGCGCCGGCTGCCTTACCCACTCTAACTGCTTCCATTTAAAGTATTGTTTGTGTCACTGGCCGGTGCTGTCTTCATTCGCTGGGAATGAAATTGGGGCTGACAGCATTTTTCTTTGAAAGGTTAGCTCCTCAATGCCATGATTTTGGGGGCACTTGTGTCTATAAACTGTGTTTAGCTGGAGCACAGGTGTCAGGGGTGTGGCTGAGAATGGATATCCTGAGGGCTATGCCATTAGGGCTTCCCAAGGAGTGTCTTAGGCTGTGTTAAGCCCCCACAGAAAGCAGGAGCTTGGATGGAACAGCGATTAAGGGGACTGCTCCATGCCACCTCATGGCTTGCAAACCCATTCACCCCACAGCCTCTGTCACTTCTCTAATGCCGTGATTACAAATGGCCGCCCCAGCTCACCTGCAAACCCAGCTCTTCCCCCTGCTGACTGACCCCGGCACACCTTTCCCAACCTCAGTTTCCCCATCCTTAAAGAGCAAACATCTAATAGTAGCACCTGCTGAGACAGAAGCCTACAAATAACCGGAGCACAGAAAACACTCAGATGTCAGCTCAGTTTATTTTTGCCAGGATCAAGCCTCATCTTCCCACAAGGCGGATGCTCTGTTCTTGCTTTTGAAGGTTTTATGACAAACGGGCTTCCTGGTCCTATCACAGGCATCCCTTTCAAAGTGCAACACTCTGCTCCTGCCACCGCTGGCAGTGACATCCAGCAACATGATATCTAGTGGAAAAAAGCAAAGCTTGAGAGACACTGTCAGCTGTCCCTCCAGAGTGACATTTTCCAGGCCCCAAATCCTGACAAGCTTGAGTCAAGATGCAGAGAAGTGAGTCCGGAGAATCCAGTGGGGTTGTTAGGGGGAGGCCATTGCAAAGACCCTGGCAGAATGAGTGTTGAATGCCTATTGCATGTCCCCATGCTCCAGGTGGAAGGGAGAAGCATATGTATCCACGTGGAGCTGGTCTGGTAGAGAGGGCAGTATGTGGACATGGGCACAAATGAGGCATGATGGGTTTGATGGGGTGAAAACCTGCAACAGGGGAGGGAGGGAATGCCATCAGGGAGTCTCTGAGGAGGCAACCTTGTGCCACATACGATGACAACATGAGCTGGAGGGTCCGAGTGGCAGTAGCACGGCAGAGGCTACTGCCCATAAGAGAACAGAGGGACAAGTACAAGATCAGACAATTAAGTTCACGAACTCATCCTAGAAAATGTGCTACACACCTCATTGCTGAATATCACTACAGTCACCTTCCAAGTACTCCCCTTGGGAAGCTATGCACTGATGCCAGCACCTAGTCCACCCTTCAAAGCAATTTTGGAACACTTTTTCTGGAATGGCCATCAGAGCTGTTGTCATATTACCATTGAGGTCCTGAATGTCATCAAAATGTCTTCCTTTCAATATTTCCTTTATCTTAAGGTAAAGAAAGAAGTCATTGGGGGCCAGGTCAGGTGAGTAGGGAGGGTGTTCCCATACAGTTATTTGTTTACTGGCTAAAAACTCCCTCACAAACAGTGTCGTGTGAGCTGATGCATTGTCATGATGCAAGAGCCACTAATTGTGGTGAAAAGTTCAGGTTGTCTAACTTTTTCATGCAGCCTTTTCAGCACTTCCAAATAGTGAACTTGGTTAACTGTCTAGTAGGTACAAATTCATAATGAATACTCTCTCTGATGTCAGAAAAGGTTAGCAACATGGTTGCAACAAGTTCGCGGACTTAATCGTCGGACCTCATAGTCAGGTAAGGCTAGGAGCTGGGATGGGTGATGCTGGAACTGGTGACCTTGTCTGTCCCTCTTTCAGGCCGAGGACAGAATTTAGGGCCCTGCTCCTTACAGCACTGCCTGTGGAGAGGATCTCATGTGCATTGAACACAATTATCCAAACAACCCACAAGCCAGGGGTCATTGTCTCGTCATTTTGCAAATAGGAAATTGGGATGGGAACTAACATTTGCTGAGTTAAATCACATATAAGTTGAGCACCATTATCTACAAGGTCCTGTCCGTCCTCCCATTGCTTCATTTAATCCTCTTATAATTCAGGAAGTAGCTTTTCTGTTTGTTTGTTTTTACTCCCATTTTGTAGGTAGAGAACCAGAAGCTAGACATGTTAAGTGATATAACTGAGACAGCGAAGCCGGAACTGAAGGTGCTGAACTTGAAGCCAGGTCTGCGATGTCCAGCCCTGTTCTGCCTAGCCCAGCTTCCCGGGGCACAGTCCTGCAATGGCTTGGGACGGGATGGCAGATGGCTGCAGAGGACCCTGTGGGGGCTTCTTTGTGGTAGCCACTGACATCTTTGGATGTTTCCAGAACCACAGAACATAAGTCTTAGTGAAAACCTATTCTGAGTGATTCTCAAACTACCACATGTACAGAAATATCTCTGAGCTTATTAAATGTCAAAGTTCTTTAGCCCCATTCTCAGAAATTTCAATTTCATATGTCTGGGCTGTAGCCCAGGAATCGGTTTTCAACGTGCCCAGAAGCTGATTTTGATCCAACTAGCAGGAAAAGAAAGCCACCTGCATGAACTGAATGAGGCCTTGTCTCTAAAACGCAGCGTAGGCCTTTCCTTGGAGAGGGTGGGTTTGCGAGTCATGGAGGCCAGTGGTGGTGGGCCCTGTCGTCCGACCTTGGGACATAGCTCTTTGCGGCTTTCTGGGGTTTCAGGTGAAGCATTTTGGCCGTCTGGGCTGTTTGGGTGAGAAAAACAAGTGAAAGGTGGGTTCCATGCTGGTGAATGGAGCGCCGGGAGACGCCTGCAGTCTGACAAGCAATCACAGTATGCAGTGGTCACTAGCCGCCTATGCTACATGTCACTGCACTTTCCAGAAGACACGATAACTGACTGCTGAGCAATACTCCAAATGGGGGAGCAGAGGGGCAGCAGCTAGAGGTCGCAGGCTCACCAGAGACGCTCGCTCAGACTTGAGATTTGTTATCGCTTTAAATATGAAGAACCGGAGCGTAGAGTTTCTCATGGGCCGGGCAGAGCGCGTCCAGAGCGGACACCCGCGCCCCTGCTTGTCTTCTGCAGGTTCTCCTGTGGGCACTTGCCGTCTTCGGATTTATAAACTTTCCAGGTCGCCTGATACTCAGTGTTGCGTTTCCCGCGCTAAACGTCCTGGGATATGTGTACTTGACTGGCGTGTGTGTCCTGGTACAAGCGGGATGCACGGCCGATAATTAGCGGCCTCTCCTGGATGGTGATAGAGCTGTTAGCTCCCTGCGGTCTGACTCGGCAGCTCCCTCTGCCGGCTGCTTTTTTTTTTTTTAAGATTTTATTGGGGAATCGGGGAAGGGGAACAGACAAGTTGCTGTTTTTTGGTTTTTCAGTCTAGTTGCGGAGGATGTTGCTTCACTGGCCCATGCTAGTATTATTATTGCGCTCTTTTGGGACCATTGGACTGCCGCTCACTGAGGCTCAGGGCAGCTCATGAAAGCGTATGCCCACTGCTGGCCATCCCCACTGTAGCCTACGCCATCACTGGTGACACGTGGCAGCCCAGCTTCAGGTCGAGCTGTTGTTCACCATCTTAGCCGTAGAGGGCGCAGCATCACTGGCCCTCATATGTGGGATCTGAACCAGGGTCCTGCTGCTCAGAGCTGGCATCCCAAGCCAACTCTTAACCAACGGGCCACTCAGCTGGCCCTGCGGGCTGCTTTCCTGAAAGGGCTCAGATCCCTGGCTCAGCCAGCCGTTGCTGGAAGGAAGGGTGCACTCTGAATGGAAGAGAAGCCATAGTTGCAAACTGTTCTCGGTGGCCCAAAGTCAGACTTTTAATTAGTGTTCAGTGTCTCCCTTGTCACCTTCAGCCTGAGTTTCCCAGTGCGAAAGGGTCCAGGCCAGTGCTGTTACAGACAGTGTTTTTCCATGGCAAGGTCAGCATACTGTGCTAAGTGTGTCCTGTGATCTCGGTAAAAGAAAATCATTGAATTTTCTGTCTTGTGTTAATGATGGGCCAGTGGCCTGCATTATTTATGAAGCACAAGGACGACTCAGCACTTTATGGAGTGCAGATGAAGAAAGGGTGCTTTTTATCATCTAATAAAATGCTGCACGATAACTTCAGTATTGAACTTTCAGAGAAGGAATCCTGGGTTATTGTGTGGCCAAGTACAATGGATACACTTTGGCCTCACCTTCAAGCTACCCTCCCAACTTTTTGTTGTTTTGTGTGTGTGTGTGTGTGTGTGTGTGTGTGTGTGTGTGTGTGAGTGTGTGTGTGCATGCACACGCGCACACGCGCGTGCGCGTGCACATGTAGGAATGTATCACTTCAAAGATGAGATTTATTTTATTCATTATAAATTCCTCCCAAAGCAAAGAGCTATCTTATTAAAATGCTGCAAATTTGTCCATGTGGGATTTGGGTGAAGGCAATTTTGGACAAGCCACTGTGTACCTGTAATGAAAACAGAAGTGAATTCAACCTTTTAATGGGAAAGTGACAAGCAAATAAATTAGTCTCCAGGTTATCCAATTTTAGAAAATGATCTAAGAGCAACAACAATGAAATAGAAAGTTAAAGGACTCTCCAGGTTTCCATGTGAATAATTTGCAATTTAAAATGATTGGGGTAGGGCCAGCCGAGTGGCTCAGTGATTAAGCGCTGGCTTCAGAAGCCAGCGGCCCCGGTTCGGGTTCCACATATGAGGGCCAGTGACACTGCCCTCAAAAAAATAAAAATAAATAAAAATAAAATGATTGGGATAGAAATGTCCAGGTCTTGATAGTCACACTTGCCCCAGCCTCTCTGATTGCTGCTTCTTATTCTTACACTTTCACTATAGTCCTTCGTTCTCCACTTCTGCATAAATGTGGGCAAGAGTCACATGTAGGTATGGCCAGCAGGCAGTACACATACTATGCTCACTGCCTGAGGTGGCCAGAGAAAACCTTAGCTTCCTCTTTTGCTTAAACGAGTGGTCACCTTGGCTTACCTATAAGAAAAATAGAAATTGTGTGTTGCAGTCCAGGAAATGGGACTAGCAGTGAGTTCCATCTCGATGTTTAGGAAAAAGGGTGGGACCAGGGAAGATGTCTCTTTTGCCTTTGAATTCTCAGATCTTTCTTTCCTGTGATGTGTTGCTCAAGGATTCTAAGGTCCTCCTGCCATCCTTTAGTTGTAAAAATCCCCCCTCCAGTTTCGCTTGCCTCCATGTGCACTGCACCCCGGAAATGGAGCTCGCTCCTTCTCCTCTTACCTCACTCTACTTCTTGGTAAAAGGCAGGTTTGTCAGAATGCCTGCCCCTCTGTGTGCGTGTCTCCTAAGAACGGCATCAGCACATGGCCATCAGACAAGCATGTAGAAAGGAGGTCGCTATGGGCTCTCATCCATCCCCCACCCCTGGCTCCAGAGTGGTGGCCCAGAAGCCATCTGAGGTCCTAGTTCTTAACTCAAGGCTTAGCCTGGCACTTGTCTGGAGCTTGGCAGCTGAGATATGGGGAAGCCAGGACTGACCCTCGTTTTAAGATACTTAAAACTCACTCTTCCTGCCTCCAGGTTCCTACCCAACCCAGACAGGCACAAAAATCAATGATATGTCTAGCCACAGAGAAAATCTTTATAAATTTCTGCAAGTAAAAATGATACATGCATGGAAAAGGTATGATAGCCCCATGACTAAAAATGATATGTGTGTATTTTCTTCCACAAGACAATGGAATGAGAAATTAAGAATAAAAGAATACCAAAAAAGAAACATGATCTATGCCCTGTTAACAAGACCAGCCTTCTTTTTCTTTTTTTCTTTTTTTTCAGATTTTATTGGGGGATTGGGTAAGGGTACAGTGTTGGGGAATTGGGGAAGGGGAACATTGTGTTTTTCCAGGACCCATCAGCTCCAAGTCAAGTTGTTGTCCTTTAATCGTAGTGGTGGAGGGCGCAGCTCAGCTCCAAGTTCAGTCACTGCTTTCAATCTAGTTGCGGGTGGGCGGGGGTGGGGGGGCGGCGCTCACAGCCCACAGTCCCATGCAGGTGTCTCCCCGGCAACCTTGTTAAGAGTACGTGCTCTCACCAGCTCAGCGGCAGCTCAGCTCAGGCGCAATTCACTGGCCCATGTGGGAATCAAACCGGCGATTCTGTTGCTCAGAGCTCAAGCTCTTAACCAACTGAGCCACTCAACTGGCCCCAAGCCCAGTGGGTATTTTTGTGTGTTTTTTTAAAGATTTTATTGGGGAATTGGACGAGGGGAACAGCGTTGGGGAACTGGGGGAGGGGAACAGACAAGTTGCTGTCTTTTTGTTCTTCAGTCTAGTTGCAGAGGACGTTGCTTCACTGGCCCATGTTGGTATCGTCATTGTGCTCTTCCTGGATGAGACAGATTGGTCGCCGGCCTCTGGATGGTCGCTCATCGCAGCTATTGGCAGCTCACGCTGGCTGCCAGCCACTCACGCTGGCTGCCGGCCACTCACTGTAGCCTATGGCAGCCCACTGCAGCAGGGGCTGCAGCCTATACCGTCGCTGGGGCTTGCAGCCCAGCTCCAGGTGGAGCTGTTGTTAGCTATAGAGGGCAGTGTCACTGGCCCTCATACGTGGGATCCGAACTGGGGCCGCTGGCATCCCAAAACCAGCTGTTAACCAATGCGCCACTCGGCTGGCCCTCAGCGTTCTTAATAATTTTTAAGGTAAGGCGGAAATCACAACTGAAATTCCAATGGCCTAGAAACAAACAACTGTGAGGGCACTAAATGCACATCCATTGGACACGACCCAGGTATCACGGGACCCAATCTATTGTCTTCAAGACAGACATTCAAAGGGATAAAAATATGAACAGCATATTAATCATGTGTACTGGTCTGAAAAACACATCCTAAGGGCTCCATAATGAATGGAGCTGCTGTGGATAAATTTTATTCCCAGTTCAAACATTGAAATTCTGGATAAAATATCACAAAGTGATATTTTCAGCTCATGGTTTCTTTGGCAACATAATTTCTTCCAAAATATAGTAGAGTTCTGATCTGTTGACTGTCAATGTCATGTGCCAACAACCACATGCTTACTTACCTTAGAACTTAATCATCATATATCTGAAATTTACATTGAACTGGGTGTCCAATATTTTTATTCAGTAAATCTGGAAGTCCTAAAATCACCATGGAGAGTTTGACCCAAAGTTCACCATAGTGCTGGGGCCTCTGTCTTTCCAGGTCTTCCCCATAGCCCATCACCCAACCACTAAGCTGGGCCATGGATTTCAAGGCTTGTCAATGGCCTCGCGCCTCCTCAAGGTTGAGAGTTCTGAGCTGACTAGAGTAGATGAAGCTGTGGTAATGGGCATGTCACAGTTCTACCTAACAGAAGCCCATTTCTTACCCATCTGACAGCCCCAGGCAGCAGTCCAGCAGGGGTGGAGGCCGCTGATGCATTCAATCTTATAGGGACCCAGGGATCCCCTCACGGGGGTCTGCCATCCTCAACACATTTCCTCCAAGACCCCCTGGGGAGCTGCCATCCCAGGCAAGCAGGACACAGACTAAGGACACTGGAGTCCAGCCAGAGGCAGCAGCTGGATCCACAACCACAAGCCAGGGGGTGATGGGCTCTGTGATGTCATCAGCCCCCTTGGCTCCTTCCGAAACAGATGGTTACTGTCTTACAACATGGCTCATGCTATTCAAAGACACCGGGGTCAGGAGTGTGATGTAGCCAAAGGAGCCCCAGTAAGTACTTAATGTTGAGTTGCATGGTCATATCATTAATAGTTACCATGGAGAAATCTACAATGACCCAAACATGCCGCAACACTTATCCAGGAAGCAGTGTTTAAACACTTGTCTTTTGAAGTTTAAAAGTAAACATGGATTTGGGCCAGCCGAGTGGCATGGTGGTTAAGCGCTGGCTTGGGAAGTCAGCGGCCCCGGTTCGGGTCCCACATATGAGGGCCAGTGACACTGCCCTCAAAAAAAAGTAAACATGGACTCCAATAGCAATGGTGCCCCCTGCTCCCACTTGACTTTTCTAGGAGCGAAAATATGTAGAATATACAGACTGTGAGCCTGGTGCTGACATTGTATGTGGGACTTCAGGATTGGTTTGCTTATGTCCTTCACCTTGAATGCGATGCTGAGTGGAGAGTGGGATTCCAATAACCCACAATGTGCATCCGCTTTAGGATGTGATTATCAGTTGAGGTTGCTGGGGAAAAAAATCACCTATTGAAGCAAGTGCCTTGGGGACTGTACTTGACATTCATGGTGGCGATGAGCATGACAAGGCCTGTAGGGAGGCAGTCACAGACAAGATGACTGATGTGTTCTCAGTACTTGAACCCTCAATTCCCATCATGATCAGAGAGTCAGACAGCTTCTGCAGTGACACTCAAAACAGGACAAAACAGAGACCGGCCTAGTGGCGCAGTGGTTAAGCGCTGGCTTGGGAAGCCAACAGCCCCGGTTTCGGTCCCACATATGAGGGCCAGTGACACTGCCCTCAAAAAAAAACACAAAAAAAAACAGGACAAAACATCTTTTATTCCAAGAGCAGCAAGGCAGGTATGGCTGCAAAACAGACTCAAGAGTTTAACTGAGTAGGTCCCATCATTATAGTGCAAGTGGGACTCTCACACGTGCCAGTACCCTTGTGTCCAAGACAGGCCTTGACTGTGACAGGCAGCATTCTGCAGCTTGGAATTGGAAGTGGGAAATGTGTGTAGATTCAAGAAAAGCTGGGGATTGTGAACTTGCCAGTCCCTGACCTACCCATGCTGTATGAAGCAGCCCACCCACCTTGTGTGAAAACCCTTCCTTGTTTGAAGATCCTTTTCTTTTTATAAAGATATTTATTGAGGAATTTGGGGAGGGGAACAGCGTTGGGGAATTGGGGAAGGGGAACAGAGGAGTTGCTGTCCTTTTGTTCTTCATTCTAGTTGTGGAGGACGTTGCTTTACTGGTCCATGTCGGTATTATCATTGCACTCTTCCTGGCTGAGGCAGTTGTTTGCCGGCCACTGGACGGCTGCTCCCGGTGGCTCACAGCAGCCCAGCTCCAGGTGGAGCTGTTGTTCACCATCTTAGCTGTAGAGGGCGCAGCGTCACTGGCCCATGTGGGATCCAAACCGGGGCCCTGCTGCTCAGAGCTGGCATCCCAAAGTCAGCTCTTAAACAACGTGCCACTCGGCCAGCCCTGAAGATCCTTTACCACCTTTGAGTGGGGGAGTTCCCTTGCAAGGTGATGCTGATGACACTCAAGACCCACCCCCATCACCTGTAAATGCCTCCTGACCCATAATTAGGGCCACAGATATCAAGGAGGATTTACAGGGACAAACACACAGTCTGAGTCATGAGAAGGTGGGTTATGCTGTGGGGGAGAGGGTGAGGGAGGGACAGGGAAAGAGATGGAATAGAACGGAAGGGAAGGGAAGGGAAAAGGTGAATAGGGAAACACTTGCTAATTCAAACCACCAGAAACATGAGTCAGTCTGTGGGAATGATTCTAAGAATATTAAACCATGGTGGGCAGTGTGCAGCTCAGTGGGAGGCTGATCTTGTTGGAGGGAGGGCACCTCCCAGGTGTCTCTGCCTGTGGACACACAGCACCAGGAAATCACGAGATGCTGGGGGGGTGGTTGCAAGTGAAAACCAGGGTGCTTTCCCCAAGTCACCCTCGGGTCTCATAAACAATTGCCTTAGGGCTGGCCGAGGGGCGCGGTGGTTAAGCACTGGCTTGGGAAGCCAGCAGCCCCGGTTCGGTCCCACATATGAGGGCCAGTGACACTGCCCTCAAAAAAAAAACAACAACAAAAAAAAACAATTGCCTTAGCGTGCAGTCAGGTTTGCGTTCTCTCCCCCTTTCCCAACAATCCCTCCTCCCTCCCTCTGGAAGGAATGAGGAGGGTTGCCAACTTTTCATTCTTCTTGCTAGCAGACATATGGCTAGCTCATGACTTGCCCACGCTTGTTTGAGAAGCCATTTCTGAAGACTGGGTTCCGGAAATTCCAGAATAAGAGCACTGAGGCAGTTAAGAAGCTGGGTCTTCCAAATGTAATACTAAGAGATTGTTAACAAAAGGAAAAGGCTTTGAGTCAGTCTTTTTTTTTTCAATTTAAATTGTTTGAATTTTAGTATAGTTGGTATACAGTGTTATGTTGGTTATATTAGTTTCGGGTGTACAATATCGTGATTTGGCGTTTATACCTTACAATATATAACACCATTAAATCTAGTAACCGCCTCTCACCATGCAAACTCGTGACAATAATACTGACTATATTCCCCTTTACTTTTGTCACCTATCTGCTATGCCCTCCTTTCTGGTAGCCATCCATTTGGTCTCTCTTTCTAGGTGTTGGTTTTTGTTTTGTTTTCTTTTCTTTTCTTTTTTTTTTCTTCAAATCCACATGTAAGTAAAACCACACAGTATTTGCCTTTCTCTGCCTGACTTGAGACCGCTCTTTAAAAGCGTTTCAGTTTCAGCCTTTGGACTTGATGGTGGGGGTGGGGACGACCAAAATCTGCTACGCTGGCAGAGATGCATATCTGATCTCCTTCCACTTGGAAGCGGTGTAGAAATGAAAACAGTCTTTAGAGATGCAATGAAATTAGAATTCTCTGAGAAACAGGTTTTCTCCCATCACTTGCATGCCAAGAACGGGTGACAGCAGGAAGAAGAGTCTGTAAGGACCTTGGGTTTTGGGCTGGCAAACTCCAAAGGAACAATGCTGAATGCGGCAGAACTCAGAAAAGTGGTGAATCGGTGAATTTCAATGAAACAGCCCTCAAAGGCATAATATTTAGTGATTCCAGCCTGCATTATTTATTGACCAGTGGGGAGGGAGAGTGTGGGCTGAACATCTTATTAACATGGCACCGGGTCATCTGGGAAAGTTGTAGCCACAGGGAAGCTCCCCACAAACACATCTTCATATTATCAGCAGTGCAGAGAATAGAACAGACTCTCCAGCATGTCTCTGGGGACGGGTGGAAAGTTCCAGGCCTTCTACAAGCCATCTCTTCTCCAAGGAAGTCAAATGGGAAGAAGGAAATTCCACACCTACTTTTCTTTTTTCTTGATGATCGTGGAGTTCTTATGCCTTCAAACCCACGCAGGACTGGGAAAGCTGCCGTCTCTATGACCTAAGGCAGATTTGGGCATCTAAATGAGCCTCTTCTGTTATTTATTAAATAACACCAGCATATCTGACATCCAGTAAAGCTTTCAGCATCAAGACTATGGAATTAAAAACAAACACAATCAATGTACAAGGGAATTTGAAAAGGGAGTCAATCTACAACCTGAGATTTAAATAAGGTACAATTTAGTTTTCAAAACAACCCAAAACCTCAATATTCAGAATCGCTCCTTCCTTCCTACATTGTATTACATACTACTTTAAGTAAATAACAAATACATAAAAAAAACACTGTCAGATATTTTTCTTAAAGAGATTTCCAGAGATTTGTATCAGAAAATCCATTTAATCTCAACTATTAACATTTCTATAAATTTATATTGCAGCATTCTAAAATGTTGTTCAAGGAATCAAATAAGAAGTAAAGTTGTTAAATGTGCTAAGAGTGATTTTACTGTTTAATTAGTTGAATATATATATATATATGTATATGTATATATATATATATATATATATATATATATATATACTCATATACACACATACACACATATATGGGTATAGATATAGATATAGATACAGAGATATATCAGTATGGTTCTCTTTTTTTTTAAGATTTTATTGGGGAATTGGGGGAGGGGAACAGCGTTCGGGAATCGGGGAAGGGGAACAGACAAGTTGCTGTCTTTTTGTTCTTCAGTCTAGTTGTAGATGACGTTGCTTCACTGGCCCATGTTGGTATTGTCATTGCGCTCTTCCCGCAGCTCACAAAAGCCGGCCAGCCCCACTGCAGCCTACGCAGTCACCAGCGACTCACAGCAGCCCGGCTCCAGGATGAGCTGTTGTTCACCGTCTTAACTGTAGAGGGCGCAGTGTCACTGGCCCTCATATGTGGGATCCGAACCCAGGCCCTGCTGCTCAGAGCTTGCACTCCCAAGCCAATTCTTTACCAATGCCACTCAGCCAGCCCCAATATGGTTCTTATATATATCTGCCAGAGCTAGCACAGTGCCTGACACACAGGAAGAGCTAAATGTGTATCAGCTATTATTTTCATGTGTTTATTTGATTATTAATTCTTTTCTTGGACCTTAGGTGCTAATTATACATCTCTGATCAAGGTCCCTCACTAATGTGAGCATAGCCTTTCTTTTGTCGCCTACACTTTGTCCCCATCCCCCACCTCACTATCCCCCTAACACAGGCTCTCTTCTAATGGCCGGCATGCATTCTTTCCTGGTACCTGCCATTGTAAACTATGCAGCACTGTTTCGCATGCACATATATATATATTTTTAAGATTTTATTGGGGAATTGGAGGAGGGGAACAGCGTTAGGGAATCGGGGAAGGGGACCAGACAAGTTGCTGTCTTTTTGTTCTTCAGTCTAGTTGCAGAGGATGTTGCTTCACTGGCCCATGTTGGTATCGTCATTGTGCTCTTCCCGGATGAGGAAGATTGGTCGTTCACCTCTGGATGGTCGCTCACTGCGGCTATTGGCAGCTCATGCTGGCTGCCAGTTGCTCACATTGGCTGCCGGCCACTCACTGTAGCCTATGGCAGCCCACTGCAGCAGGGGCTGCAGCTATGCCATCCCGGGGACTCACAGCAGCCCAGCTCCAGGTGGAGCTGTTGTTCACCACCTTAGCTGTAGAGGGCAGTGTCACTGGCCCTCATATGTGGGATCCGAACCAGGGCCACTGGCATCCCAAAACCAGCTCTTAACCAATGCGCCACTTGGCCGGCCCTCACATGCAATATTTTAAATCACATAAATGGGATGCCATCTATCCCATTCATATTCTTATCACACATGTGTTTTTAAGGTCGCTTGTTGATGTGTGCACATCTTATCTGTAGTATGCATCCAGCATATTTTACAGAGCTCGTACCACAGTGGTTGTTGGTTAAATTGTGTCCCCCCCCAAAGGATATGTTGCAGTCATGTCCCTCAGTACCCACAAAGGAGTCTTTGGAAGTCTTATTTGGAAGGAGTCTTTGCTGATACACTTAAGCTTTAGCTTGATTCCAGAGGTCACAGTGGATTAAGGTAGACCTTAACTCCAATGACTGGTGTCCTTATAAGGAAAGAGAAATTTTCAGACACAAACATACACAGGAAAGAAGGCCATGTAAAGACAGAGGCAGAGATTGGAGTTATGGTGCCACTGAAAAAGGAATGCCAAGGATTTGGCAACTACCAAAAGCTGGAAGAAGCAAGAAAAAATTCTTCTGTAGTCTTTTGAGAGATCATTTTTCCTGTCAACATCTTGATTTTACACTTGTAACCTCCAGAACTGTGAGAGATTAAATTTGTGTTGTTTAAGCCACCCAGTCTGTGGTAGAAAACTAATATAAATTCTCCAGCTATTACTGTGGAACTGTCTATTTCTTCCTTTAATTCTGTCAATGTTTGTTTCATACATTTTTGGGCTCTGTTGTTTGATACATATATGTTTACAATTGTTATATCTCCCTGAGAAGCTGAAAATTCATACTTAAGAGTTTGTTCCTCTAGAACCACTGCCGATACCAAAACCTGAATTGAGTCATAGTTCTTTAGAGAAACACAACCAACCGGATGTGTGTGTGTTTGTGTGTGTGTGTGTGTGTGTGTGTGTGTGTGTGTGTGCATGTGCCTGTGTGTAGAGATATACAATTTTAAAAATTGGCTCTCACTAGTATGGAAACTGGCAAGTCCGGATCTGCAGTGTGGGCTGGCAGGCTGAAGGCCCAGGAAGCTGATGGTTCAGACAAAGTCCAAAGGCAGTCTGCTGGAGAATTCTCTCTTCCTCAGGGGACGGTTGGTCTTTTTTTCTATGTAGGATTTTAACTGATTGGATGAGACCTACCCACATTATGGAGGGGAATCTGCTGTACTTACTGATTAAAATATTTATCTCATCTACATGCATCATGCAGACACCCAGAATAATGTTTGACCAAACATCTGTGCAGCCCATGGCCCAGTGAAGTTGACATAAAATTGGCCATCACACCACTAGATTAGGATGCTGGCTCTAGGAGCACACACTATGCAAAAATGATGCTTTTAGGGCTTCTAGCATTAGCTTCAACATATGAAGAGGGAAAATCAACCAAATTTACAATAAGAAAAAAGCTGAACACACTGAAATTCAAAAACTTTTCTTGGACCCATGAGAAAATCAAAGTCACAGGACAATTGTTCCCTGAAATCTGGAAATACGTGTGAATACAGAGAAAACCAGTGCAGAATAACATGCAAAAAAGCAAAGGTTCCTGGAGACAGCACTGATAAAAGCCCTTCAATAATAATTTTGATGAGTTTCTGGAGGCTGAGTGTGTAATAGCTTGAGCGTGAGACACTCCTAAGGACCAGTCTTTGAGGGTTTTCATGTCATTTACCTCCAGGCACCCTTCAGGTTCTAACCATAAGGAGCCAAGAAAAATTACCTCATTGCCTTTTGAAATATACCAGAACATTCTGCATGACAAAGACCTACTCTCCGTGGTAAAAAGACTTTACCAGACTGTTCTCTCACTTAGGTGGAAGGGCAGTTATCCAATTTCAGCCCCTCCAGCCTTCCTGTGTTACTTCAAATAATGTGAAGGTTACTGCTTTGGGACTCACTGAAAACACTGAAATTTAATTATACGATTATAGAACAATTTTCCTCCTGCATTCTTTACCACTACATCGACAGGGCTTGGATATGTTCACAGTGGGTTACAGCTATTTTGCAAAACTCACCATCTATTTAAGGAGTTCTTAGGGACAGTCAAACAGCAAGGGAGGCAAAAACAAGAGAACTGGAGGAATTTGAAGCCCCTGCCACCTGTACCTATAGCAAGCATTCAATACCTCTAACCAGGTTAACATAAAAACTCATATGAGGGCCGGCCGAGTGGCGTGGTGGTCAAGTGCTGGCTTGGGAAGCCAGCGGCCCCAGTTCGGATCCCACCTATGAGGGCCAGTGGCACTGCCCTCAAAAAAACAAACTCGTACGAAACACAAATTTACCTCAGATCCTATTACTTATCATTT
Source organism: Aselliscus stoliczkanus (assembly GCA_033961575.1). Classification (NCBI taxonomy): domain Eukaryota; kingdom Metazoa; phylum Chordata; class Mammalia; order Chiroptera; family Hipposideridae; genus Aselliscus; species Aselliscus stoliczkanus. The sequence continues at coordinate 34,618,242 of CM066741.1, forward strand.
TGCATATATTTAAGACTCCTTTTAAGCCCCTCAGAAGCATTTTATAATTTTGCTCATAAAATCCATACAGATTTCTTATTTAAAGTCAGGGTAAATCTTTGTGTTGTCTTTGTCACTATCACTTCTGATTATTTTGTACAGGTTGATGGATATATATTGAGGGTGCCAAAAAAGTATGCACATTTTAAGAGATGTTATCTATGTATCACTTTTTGAGGTCGAATTGAATTATAGCAGCAATGTGTAGTATGATGCTTGCTCAAAAGATGGCATTAATCAAGTGAATGTTAGTGTCATCAAGTGACAGGACAGTCAAAGAAAATGGCAAATGCACAGTTGTCATTTGAGGAGCACAAGACGATTGTGAAGTGGTATTTGAAATTCGAGAGTGCTGTGCAAGTGCAACGACAATGGAGGCTTGAGGATGAAACAGAATCTCCAACACCCCTAACAACTGCATGCATTCATGATATATTTGAGATGCATGGTACTGTGTGTGACATGCACAAGGGAAGAGCCGGGAGGCCTTGTACAGCAACAAGTCTTGCTGCTTCTGCTATGGTGCTGGGACAGTTTACACGCTCAGCTCACCACAGAAGTCTACCAAACAGTGTTCGCCATAATCAGAAGTGTCTGGACGCTGATGGGAACCACTTGGAGTACCTCTTGTCATTGCAGAAGTCAAACATGACTTGTATTCATCTTTTGTTATCAGTATATATTATTACAATTTTAATATAGTTTTCCTTTCTTAAAATGCGTATATGGGCTAGTCGAGTGGCACATTGGTTAAGAGCTGGCTTGGGATGCCAGTGGCCCTGGTTTGGATCCCACATATGAGGGCCAGTGACACTGCCCTCTACAGCTAAGATGGTGAACAACAGCTCCACCTGGAGCTGGGCTGTGCGAGCCCCGGCGACGGTGTAGGCTGCAGCCCCTGCTGCAGTGGGCTGCCATGGGCTGCAGTCAGTGTGAGCAGCTGGCAACCAGCGTGAGCTGCCAATAGCCATGGTGAGCAGCTGTCCAGAGGCCGGCGACCGATCTGCCTCACCCGGGAAGAGTGCAATGATGATACCAACACGGGCCAGTGAAACAACATCCTCCACAACTAGACTGAAGAACAAAAGGACAGCAACTTGTCTGTTCCCCTCCCCCAATTCCCCAATAAAATCTTTTTAAAAAATGCATATACATGTTTTTGGCACCCTCTATATATTTACATATATGTAGCAGTGAATTATACATGTATGTATGTATATATACATATAATATGTATACGTGTGTATGATTCACTTTATACATATATATGCATAATTCACTTCATCTATATATCCCAAGCTCCATACTGATCAATGTTCAAATTCACCTGATCAATAATTCCCCAGTTCAGTGATGTGGTTTAAATGTTTTCTAGTCTTTCTGATGGCGGTACTGCCCTCTCAAGGACCAAGTGCAAAGCATTCAGGCCTCCTACCTGCTTCCCTGCATTTTCTGTAGCTTTTGTTGTTTGAACACTAATATCATGTAATTAGATGTAGGCTTTCAGGACTGGTAGATTTTCACTGAAAATGATACCGTTTTTCATTGTAATTAGCCCTCCTTTGGGTTTAATGAAATTAAACTTGTTTTCTCGATAGGTTAGAACTACAGTGGCCAGGTGTTGACCAGTGTGGAGAGGGAAGTGACACATGTCATGAAAGTGTCAGAGCAGACAATGCCAGGCTTTCCTGGGCACTGACCCTCCATGTGCTAAGAGGTTGGTGAGGGCAGGCAGGGAGGTTGAAGGCAGCTCTTCCAATGACCTCTGAACCCTGGGTCTAAAGCTGGAAGGGAAGGTAGAGGTGAGCTGTTTTCACTGCTGCCTCAGAATTCACAGGGAAGATTTCACAGAGAAAATTATTCAACACAATGTTTAGATAAAGCAAAGGGTATTCATCGGCCAAGAGGGCAGGGAGGCCAATTCCAGTGAGACAGCTTTGCCCAAGAGGCACAAAGCGATCGGGATGGGCTTGCTTGCACCACCAAGCTCCATGATGTGGTGGTTACACTGGAGCCTTAGGAGCCTGAGTTCTCAGGAGGCAGAGGGTAGCATGTTATGTGGTCTCCAGCTTCTTTTTTGTTGTTACATACATTTATCTTTCTTTTGGTGGATCTGAGGGAGAATGCAAACAAGGAAGTCATCTTTAATCAGACATCAGTTGTCCTTTTGAATAGGTAAACTCCTACCCTCATCCTTGAGTTTCCCAGACATGAATTGGAGGGGAGATAAGATGGGAAGAAACCAGCATCACTTAAACTAGTCTTACTCACTTAAAAAAAAAACCCGAAACATTAAAACTTATATTTTGAAGCGTTATCTGTTTGGGGAAGATATAAGCATGTCAAGTCCCCTCAGCTCACCACTCATTATCTATTAAGAGTCTGAGTGAACCCACTGAGGGACTTCTCAGCTAGGTTTTACCCCACGTTCCTCTGAGGCTACTTAATTGAACAAGGAGATAATAAGGATAGTAGGAAATTGGCAGATTGGGAGCGAAACAGAAATTACAGGTCAGGAATGGGGCTTTGGAAGAGCAGAGGTGCGCATCACATTTGCCGTTTTCCCATGCCAAAGCTAACAATTGCGTTTCTGATCTGCAATCTTCCTTTACTTTTTTTTTTAAAGATTTTATTGGGGAATTGGTGGAGGGGAACAGCGTTGGGGAATCGGGGAAGGGGAACAGACAAGTTGCTGTCTTTTTGTTCTTCAGTTTAGTTGAGGAGGATGTTGCTTCACTGGCCCATGTTGGTATCGTCATTGCGCTCTTCCCGGATGAGGCAGATCGGTCGCTGGCCTCTGGATGTCGCTCACCGCGGCTATTGGCAGCTCACACTGGCTGCGGGCCACTCACTGTAGCCTATGGCAGCCCACTGCAGCAGGGGCTGCAGCCCACACCATCACCGGGGCTCGCACAGCCCAGCTCCAGGTGGAGCTGTTGTTAGCTGTAGAGGGCAGTGTCACTGGCCCTCATGTGGGATCCGAACCAGGGCCACTGACATCCCAAAACCAGCGTTTAACCAATGTGCCACTCGGCCGGCCCTACTTTTTTTATTTAAACACAAAGATGGCAACAGAGACTATTTTGTGATGATGATGATGGTGATGATGATGATGTGATTATAATTACAATTCAAACTCACAGAGAGCTGGTTTCCATCAAGCCCTGGCTCTGTCATTCAAATGCAACATAAGGAAGTAGCACTGGGTGAGCTCTCAGTTCTGCACCAACACCAATAGCTCATGGGTGATAGATCTGAGAGTGTGGTTTGTTGGCAGTTGTTTCTTCTGATGAGCAAACTCCATGCCACATTTCAATAAAAACCCAATTACAGCCCCATAGCTACAGATACTAGTATTATGTGTTTGTGTGGCTTTGACAGTTAACAGGCTTTCCCATTTCTTTAGGAAGTCTGGGAATAAAATGCCGCAAATAGATGCTGCATAACGTGAAGTTCCCCCTACTTTGCTCTTCTTTGCAGGGACCCAGGGCCTCAATTACTTTACCCTTTACTGTGTTCCATTTTACAATATGGCCTGCTTTGCAGCATTTTCCCTGCTTTTTGGACGTGAGTATAAAAAAGGGCATTAAATATAACTAAGCAGCTTTGAAGGAAATTGCATGAAATTGCCTCCTCAAGTCAGCTGAAGAGAACTAAAGTATGTTTTTATGGGCTGCATGTTTTAGGTGGAGATGCACAGGCTGACAGCCTAATAAAAAATGTAACAGTGTGTGCGCACCTGTGCTCTAGGCATTCAAGGTCTCTTCTGCAAGAAGGATGGGCCCAGACATGCTCAGGACAGGTTCTCAATTATTGATCAACTGACCTCTGTGTTGTGCTAGCAGTCTCAGACATGACTCTGAATTTGGCTTTATTTCTCCCTACAGAACTTGATTTTAAAAAATTAGTTTCAGATGTACAAAACAATGTAACAGACATTTACACCCCTCACAAAGTGATAACCCCTCTCGCCCAATCTGCTACCCCTCTGACATTGTATATAGCTGTTAAAATTCCATGGACTCTATTCCCTATGCTGTACTCCACATCCTGTGGGGAAAATATATATATATATATATATATATATATATATATATATATATATATATATATATATATATATATTTATTTATAGTTGACATTCAGTATTATTCAGCTTCAGCTTTAGGTGTACAGTGCAGTGGTCTGGCATCTACACCATCCGTGAAGTGGTCTCCCTAATAAGACATGTGACCATCTGACACCCTATGAAATCTTTACAACATTATTGATTATATTCCCCAAACTATCTTTTGTATCCCTGTGACAATATTGTAGTTACCAATTTGTGCTGTCTAATCCCTTCCCCTTCTCCTACACCCCCTCCCCCTTCCATCTAGTAACCATCAGTTTTTCCTCTGTATCTCTGAGGCTATTTATGTTTAGTTTGCTTATTTATCCTGTTCTTTAGATTCCACATATAACTGAGATCATATGGCATTTGTCTTTCTCTGACTGACTTATTTCACTTAGCATAATGTTCTCTAGGTCCCTCCATATTGCTGCAAATGGTAAAATTTCATCCTTCTTTATGCCTGAGTAATACTCCATGGTATAAATGTACCAGAACTTGATTTTTTTTTTTTGAGGGCAGTGTCATTGGCCCTCATATGTGGGACTGAACTGGGGCCGCTGGCTTCCCAAGCCAGTGCTTAACCACTGCGCCACTCGGCTGGCCCAGAACTTGATTTTTTAAGAACTCAGTTATTCTGAGGAAACAAACACCAAATAAGGGTCTGCAGAAATTTAGATTTTTTTCTCCATATGTCAAGCACCATTCTAAAAGCAAGTGACAGAGTTTATATTTTTCTCACTGCATGTAGTGCACTCAGTTCATCTTACAGAAGGGGAAACTGAGGCGGAAACCCACTCACAGGTGGCCACATGACTGGTCTGTGTCCTGCCCCACGGTGGTGCCTCACGGGGACACCAGGAAGAGTGGATTTGAGCCTGGTGTGCACCAAAAATGTGCCAGGGATTTGTGAGGGTTAGATGAATGGCAAAAATACTTGGCACAATGCTTTTCACCTGCAGTGTGTACTGAACCCCATGAAAAAGCAGGCCTCCTGCTGGGGTGGGAAGCCCAGACACAAAGCCATTGGCAAACCCTCAACGTGCCCTCCTTCCAGAACCTGGCAGTGGGATCATTACCAACCATGAGCTTCCAGGCCCCAGGTAGAAACTTCCTGGAGCCATGCCTGGATGCTCTCAGCTGAGGAGAGGGTGGAGGGCCAGCTGAAAGTGGCTGGTGGGTGACAGTGGGGGACTCAGGGTGCAGGCTAGCAGAACACCGTTTGCCAGCACTGCAGACTGCGGTCCCCTGTGAGCTGGTGTCAGGGTGACCGCTGGGAAGAACTGAGGCTGGATGAAATGGCTGGGGACGTTCCTGCGCATGCGTTCTTTGGTTCTCGAGTGTGTCCTGTAAGCAATGAGGAATGGAGGGAGTTTCAGGAGAGGGATAGTGTAATTTGATTTACATTTTGTAATAATTACCTTGACTGCAACCTGTGGATGGATTGAAATGCTATAAGACTGAAAACAGATGCGGGAGGAGTAAGCCAGACAAGAATTTATGAAGGCTGAACCTCAGGGGTCATGGCAGAGGGGCGGGGGGGGGGAGAAGTTGGTGGGAGCCTTTATGTGCGCATGCGTAGGTCATCCCTCTGCCGACTTCTTTAGTCAGAGACATAAGCCCCCTGAGGATCAGCCTGCTCCTTAGCCCAGGCACCTTTCATTTTGCTAACCTTCCATATCACCATCTGCCTTGCTTGTACTAACCTGTCCAGAGACCGGTAAAAAGACAACGTCAGCAGGGGCCGGCTGAGTGGCATGGCAGTTAAGCGCTGGTTTGGGAAGCCAGCGGCCCCAGTTCGGTCCACATGTGAGGGTCAGTGACACTGCACTCAAAAAAAAAAAAAAAAAAGACAACGTCACCTTAGTGAGAAGTCCCAGAGCCCACACTTTAAAGTGGCTTTTCAGGTGTATTTTTGCCAACTCCACACCTACCACTGGATCCCGGAGACCTCCCTTTAAATGAAAAAGGATGTACTACCCAAGCGTTTACTGCAGATACACACAGATGGCACGTAAACTCGGCTTCTGTCTCAAGGCTATTCTTTCCTATAAAAATTCCGAGTTTCCTCTAGAGCTTTCTGAGTGATTGGATCAAAATACCCTTTTTATATCAAGGATAGTAATGAAAGAGTGCACTGTATTAAAAGCAAGTTATAGGTGTGAGTACAGGGTACATCACTCAAGATCTTGGAAACTGGGATTTTTTTTTTTAAGATTTCATTGGGGAATTGGGGGAGGGGAACAGCGTTGAGGAACTGGGGAAGGGGAACAGACAAGTTGCTGTCCTTTTGTTCTTCAGTCTAGTTGTGGAGGACGTTGCTTCACTGGCCCATGTTGGTATCGTCATTGCGCTCTTCCCGGATGAGGCAGTCGCTCGCCGGCCTCTGGATGGTCGCTCACCGTGGCTATTGGCAGCTCACGCTGGCTGCCGGCCACTCACTGTAGCCTATGGCAGCCCACTGCAGCAGGGGCTGCAGCTATGCTGTCCCGGGGACTCACAGTTGCCCAGCTCCAGGTGGAGCTGTTGTTCACCACCTTAGCTGTAGAGGGCAGTGTCACTGGCCCTCATATGTGGGATCTGAACCAAGGCTGCTGGAGTTCCAAGCCAGCTGTTAACCAACGTGCCACTCTGCTGGCCCAAGGAAACTAGGAATTTTAAAAAATATATATAAAAGCAAACTTTTGGAGGATTTGAAGCATTAATGTAAATAACATTAGATTTATATTTTAGAGAGATTACCATGGCTATCATCTGAAAAAACAACGGCGTTTAGGGTATCTATAAAAAGAGGGCCGTTGGGAGACTGTGGCGGGTAATCTTATGCAGATGCCATCGGCCTGGGTTAAAGTGTGGTCAGAATGGATGGAAATATCAGAGATCGAATTGGTAGTGTTTACTGATGGGTAAAATTGAAGAGGGGTCAAAGCTGTCTCCTAGATTCCCAGCTTGGTCATCATAGCATTTGCTGAGATGGGGATGCTCCATTAAAGAGGAGAGATGAAAAGTGGTTTTTGTTTGTTTGTTTGTTTGTTTTGGGTTTTTGTTTTGTTTTTTGGTACATACCAAGTTTGAGAACTCTGCAAAACTATGTGGCATTCGCTATGCTAGATGGAAGCTTAGAAGCGAGGTATGGCTAGAAATATAAAATGAGGGATATCAACTTTTCAAAAATGGTCCCAAACTCCATGTTTATCTAGCAAGAAAGGAATGTAAGAAGGCAGAGCCCTAGTCCAGGGGAACCCTCACCTTTATGGCCAGGTGGGGGTGCAGGAAGTATCAGCAAAGATAACTGAGAAAGAACAGCCTGTGTGGTTGGGTGAAACTGGAGGAGGGCTGGGTGACAGCAAACAAGGGAGAAAAGTGTTTGAACGCTTAGCAGTTGAGTGCCTCAAATATTGCTGTGTTATGAAGTCAGATGAGAGCAGATGGGTCCTTTATTCCTGGCTCGGTGGAGGTCACTGATGACCCAGCTTGGAGCAGAGTCGGGGGCTTGGTGGCATGGAGGCCAGATGGCAGTGATCGAAGAGTGACTAGAGGGAATAATAAAAAGACAGCCACTCTTCTTAGGAAACGAATTAATGAATGGGAAGCAGAAAAATGGGATAATAGCTGGAGAGAGATGGTAAAGGTTTTGTCCTTTGGGGGTTTATTGTTTGTTTTTAATAGAAAATGCAGAATATAAGTGGATAAATGAGAAAGGAGGCCTTGACAATGCACCCGAAGATGAGATCCAAGACACATGTGGGGGGGCGGAGGCCTCTTACAGGAGCAAAAGTATTGTTCTCTACTAAGATTAGATGGAATACAGATCTAATACAGGTAGGGTGGTCGGTATTGGAGAGAAGATAAGAAAGGATGAGTTTCACTACTTCAGTCCCTAGTTCAGTAGGATGTGTGTGTGTGTGTGCGCGCGCGCGCACGCTCTGTCCACCTACAGAAGAGGGCTGAGTAACAAGCACTTCCTGGTGTTTCATAGCATACAATTTGTCCCGTGACCCATGGTGGCCCTAAAGGAGGTCATCAGCTAAAAGACTGAAAAGCGATCTCAGAATATTTAGCCATCAGTTTCAGACTCTGTGACTAGCTTATCAACAATAAGACTGAGAGCCAGCCGAGTGCCGCGGTGATTAAGCACTGGTTTGGGAAGCCAGTGGCCGGGGTTCGGGTCCCACACATGAGGTCCAGTGACACTGCCCTCAAAAAAAACCAACAAACAAACAATGAGACTGAGAACTCCAGTGTCTTCAATTTTTTTAGAAGCTCTAGGGGCAAAAAACGAGCCTAATGTTCAGAAAAACAGAATTAAGAGAGAGGGCAAAGAGGGAGCTCCAAGGCCAATATTGTCTTATTTCTGTGTCTCTGGGTCCATTTGTTCCTGAAGTTAGCTCTACTCTCAATTTATGAGCCAGCATATCCCTTTGGGAACATTGACAAAAAAAGAAAAAAAAATCCTGATCGATAGATCCATCTGGGAAGACTTGACACCTCATTAGACTTGTTTATTTGGCAATAAAATGCACGTGCACACAAGGACGCACACACACCACACATACTAACAATGGCTAAAAGTTCAGATGTCAAATAACATTTCAATATCTAACTTACAATTCTTCGTTAGCTATGCTTTAGAAGCTCCAATTTTGTATAGCAAGGTGAGTGTACTGATACCTAGGAAGAAATTATCCTTTTTAAAAGGACTTTTTTTTTTTTTTAGATATTTTATTGGGGAACAGTGTGCTTTTCCGGGACCTATCAGCTCCAAGTCAAATAGTTGTTTCAATCTAGTTGGGGAGGGCGCAGCTCAGTGGCCCATGTGGGAATCAAACCGGCAGTTGTTATGAGCCTGTGCTCTAACCACCTGAGCTAATTGGCTGCCCCTTAAAGTACCTTTTTTTTTTTTTAAAGATTTTATTGGGGAATTGGGGAAGGGGAACAGCATTGGGAAATCAGGGAAGGGGAACAGACAAGTTGCTGTCTTTTTGTTCTTCAGTCTAGTTGTGGAGGACATTACTTCACTGGCCCATGTTGGTATCATCATTGCACTCTTCCCAGATGAGGCAGATCGGTCACCGGCCTCTGGATGGTCCATCACTGCAGCTCTTGGCAGCTCACACTTGCTGCCGGTCGCTCACGCTGGCTGCCGGCCACTCACTGTAGCCTATGGCAGCCCACTGCAGCAGGGGCTGCAGCCTACACTGTCACAAGGGCTCGCAGCCCAGCTCCAAGCGGAGCTGTTGTTAGCTGTAGAGGGCAGTGTCACTGGCCCTCATATGTGGGATCCAAACTGGGGCTGCGGGCATCCCAAACCAGCTCTTAACCAATGCGCCTCTCCACCGGCCGGAGGACTTTTTAAAGCTACTCCTCATTACATGAGTTGTATGTGCCAGATACTATGCTAACTGCCCTGCATTTTTAACCTTTGCAATAGCCTTTCAAATAGATGATGTATTTCCAGATTACAAAGAAGCAAACAAGAACACAGAAAAATTAGATAACTTGCTCAAGGCCACCCACCAAGTAAATGGCAGACAAAAAAATGTCAATGTAAGTGCCAGAATATTAAGATAATTAAAATAAACATAATCACTTAGTAAAACTTGCATACTTTACTCAATAATTGTCAGGTGTTGCTAAAGTTGATTTTGCTTTTCCCCAAGATGGGAAGAATAAATTAGCTTGTTCTGGTTTGTCCATATCATGATTTAGACATATTAATTGGTATATAAATACCAGGGGTGCCAAAAAATATAAACTTTTTTTTTAAGATTTTTTTTATTGGGGAATTAGGGAAGGGGAACAGCGTTGGGGAATCGGGGAAGGGGAACAGACAAGTTGCTGTCTTTTTGTTCTTCAGTCTAGTTGTGGAGGACATTGCTTCACTGGCCCACGTTGGTATCGTCATTGCGCTCCTCCCAGGTGAGGCAGATCGGTCGCCAGCCTCTGGATGGTTGCTCACCGCGGCTATTGGCAGCTCAAGCTGGCTGCTGGCCACTCACTGTAGCCTATGGCAGCCCACTGCAGCAGGGGCTGCAGCCTACTCTGTCTCTGAGGCTCACACAGCCCAGCTCCAGGAGCTGTTGTTAGCTGTAGAGGGCAGTGTCACTGGCCCTCATATGTGGGATCCGAACCGGGGCAGCTGGCATCCCAAATCCAGCTCTTAACCAATGCGCCACTCAGCTGGCCCAAAAATATAAACATTTTAAGAGATGTTGTCGATGTATTACTTTTCAAAATTGAATTGAATTATGGTAGCAATGTGTAGTATGACATTCACTCAAAAGGTGGCATTAATCAAATGAATACTAGTGTCATTTATTGAATTACAATTTTAATACAGTTTTCTTCCTTTCTTAAAATGTGTACTTTTTTGATGCCCCTATATTACATACATTTGCATAAATATAAACATATTTTGACTGTTGAGGGTAAAGGGATGTTTCTATTCTATTAGATGGTCTTCAATGTTATGCTAAAATATGCTATCTTATTATAGTTCCAAAGCACTCAAACATTTATTTCCAAAACGGGTGAAGCAATTGACAAAATATATAAATTCCATATTGGAAAAAAATTGACTATCAAACCCCCCAAATTGCAAAAAGCATATTGATATTTGTTAATGAATTCCTGATATGATTTCCAATCTGGAATAGCTGAACACTTTAGATAAGTTTTATTTATATTTTTTATTTCAAGAAAGGTCATATTCCAGCTTGATGTCACAACTGCTAATTTGGATATTCATCTTGCTTGTTGCTTATTTCAGATTGTCCTTACTATCTCTGCAAACATTTACATAATAATAGGCCACAGGGCTGATATGACTTCTCCATTTGGGTTGAGGAAAGACAGTAAATGTATTACTTCATGGTTATTTCACAGCTGGCAAGGCATTCCTTAAAGAATGACAGTTCACCCCAGGAGAGATATGTCCCCCGAGTGTTTATTATTCCCATCTGCAATAACTGGATTCAAAATAGCAGATGTCAACATTTTACAAGATCGGTGTCAGACAAAGATCTCTCCCCTCAGAAATTTCATTTCAGCACAGTCATATTTCTTTTACTGGCAATCAAAGCAGAGCCAGACTAGCATGACTTCCACAATGAGGTATTTTTGAATAAGAAACTCAAACTTTAATAACATTTTATTCTAGGAAATAGCTAGCTGACACCTGTGGGGTCAGACACCAGAAGTGAAAAGATGAAAAAGCCACAGAACCGCATGAAAGATGGACACAGACCAGAAAACAGTGACATCGCTAAGTGACCAGTGCTCCTACAAGGCCACCGCACCACGCCAGGAGCGCATCTGTGGCAGCAGTCATGCCGGAAAGATCACCAGTGTGATGAGAAAGTTGGCCTTGGATGCATGTGCTGCCAGCCTGGCCCTCTGGGAGGTCATGGTGGGGAAGCTTGAGGCTGAGCTCAATCACGAAGTCCAAGTTTCAGCCCGTCAGGCAATCAAACCCCAGTAAAAACTCAAGAATCTGATACTCAGGTGTGTTTTCCTGGTTGGTAATACACATCCACGTACCAGGGGGGCAACTTGTCAAAGACAAGACAGGAACTCAGACTAAAGACACGAGCAGTCATCAGAATCATAGTCTGACACGACCCAGATGTTAAGAGTACCAGAGTGGGGAGGTAAAAAACAATGACAGAAAAGTTCGCGTCTCTAATGGAGAGAGGTGACAACGTGCAAGAAACAAAAGGGGAGTGCCAGCAGAGACATAGAACCCTCTCAGGGACTGTGGGCCAAAGAAGCTGTCTCCAAAAGCACTTTGGACTAAATGAAAATGAAAACACAACTTATTAAAATGTGCGGAACGTAACTAAAGCCGCGCTTAGGAGGACATTTATAACATTAAGTGCATCTATTAGAAAATAAGAATGACTAAAGATAAATAAATAAGCTTGCATCTTAGAGAGTTTGAGAGAGAACAGCAAATTTTAACCCAAAGCAAGCACGGGAAAGGAAACAACACGAATGAGAGCACACATCAATACAATATTAAATAGAAAAACATTAGAGCAATTTAACAAAATCAAAAGCTGGTTCTTTACACACATTAAGCAAATTGATAAACCTCCAGCCAGGCATGCATGAGAGAGAGGAAGAAGGAGAGAGGATACAGATTACTAGTATTAAGCTTGGAAGATGGACCCTCACTAGTGGTTACTGATTCTATGCTCGTGAAAACAGTTCTAAGGGAATACATAAACAACCCTATGTGCATAGATTTGATACCTTAAATAAAACATACTGATTTCTTGAAAAGCACAAATGAATAAGCTGACCCAAGGAGAAACAGATCATTTGAATAGCTCTATTCACATTTTAAAAAATGGAATGAATAATAAAGACCTTCCCCCAAAAGCCACAGGACTAAATTACTTCACTATGATTCCTTCCAGTGAAATAACAATTCTCCATAATTTTGCCAGAAAAACAGAAGCACAGTAAAGACTGTCCAACTCATTGCATTATGCCAGCATGGCTCCAATCTCAAAACTAGATAAAAACATGACAACAAAAGAAAACTGTATGCCAATATCTCTCATGTAAATAGACACAAAAGTCCTTTACAAAACATCTGTAAACCAAACCCAGTAAGAGATAAAAAAAAATGTTACATCCTAACAAAATGGGGACCATTCATGAATATAAGACTGCTGCAATATTTTAAAATTCAATTTTAACAGACTACATAAGAAAACACCATGTGATCACATCCACAGATGCAGGAAAACCAGTAAACAAAATACAAGACCCATTAATGATTTTTAAAAAACCTCTGCAAAATAATGTAAACTGTAGATATGGGGTGATGATGTATCAATGCATGCTCATAGATTTAACATTTGTGTGTGAAAGGTTGATACTGGGGGAGGCTGTGTATGTGTATAGATAGAGGGATATAGGAACTCTCTATGTCTTCTGCTCAATTTTGCTGTGAAACTAAAATTGCTCTAAAAATAAAATGCATTCTTAAAAACCCTCCACAAACTACGACTAGAAGAAAACATCTTTAACATAATAAAGGATATTATGTTAAATAGCGAGCTATTTAGTATCTCACTTAATAGTTTTCCCTACTATGGAGAATCAGGCAAGAGTGTCCCCTCATACCATCCTGTTAACCATTGTACTGGAAGTACACCAAGAGTAGAAAAAGACATAAAAGTTACACAGACTGTGAAGGATGAAATAAAGCTGTCTTTAATCTCAGACAACATGGTTATTGATGTGAAAGTAATTTACAAAAAACTCCTGAAGTCAGTAAGCCAGTATAACAAGGGCACATCATACAAAGTCAACACACAAGAGTCTATTTTGTTACAACATACAGCTATTAATGAATGAAATGTGAATTTTTTAAAAAAATTGTTTACAAAACCACCAAACGATTTATTTGGATATTATTTAGGATTCTCCAGAAAAACAGAACAAATGGGGCTTATGTACATACACACAGACATACACACACACACACACACACACACACACACAGATTTATTATTAGGGACTGGCTTACACTATTGGTGAGACTGGCAAGCCCCACATTCGGTAAGGTGAGATGGCAAGCTCGACACTCAGGGGAGCCAGTGGTGTGATTTCAGCCTGCAAACCAGCAGACTTGAAACCCAGGAAGAGCCTCTATTTCAGTTCAGGTCTGCAGACAGGAAAACAGCTGATGTCCCAGTTCAAACGCCATCTGGAAAGAAAAATGATATCTTACTTATGGGAGGGTCAGCTTTTTGTTTTACTCAGGCCTGATTGGATGAGGCCCACCCCATTAGGGAGAGCAATCTGCTTTACTCAGGCCTGATTGGATGAGGCCCACCCACATGAGGGAGAGCAATCTGCTTTACTCAGGCCCGATTGGATGACGCTCACTCCATTAGGGAGGGCAATCTGCTTTACTCAGTCTACTGATTTAAAAGGTAATCTGAGGGCCGGCGGAGTGGCTCAGTTGAAGAGCTCCCTCAAGAGTGAGAGCTGAACTCTGAGCAACGGCGGTTTGATGCCAAGCGGTTTGATGCCAAGCCCAAGCTGAGTTGCCGTTGAACTGCCAACAGGTGGCAGGACGGCTCAGCTAAAAAAATTTAAAAAATTAAAAAAATAAAAAATAGGGCCGGCCGAGTGGCGCATTGGTTAAGAGCTGGTTTTGGGATGCCAGCGGCCCAGTTCGGATCCCACATATGAGGGCCAGTGACACTGTCCTCTACAACTAACAACAGCTCCACCTGGAGCTGGGCTGCGAGCCCCAGCGATGGTGTAGGCTGCAGCCCCTGCTGCAGTGGGCTGCCATAGGCTACAGTGAGTGGCCTGCAGCCAGCGTGGGCGGCCGGCAGCCAGCGTGAGCTGCCAATAGCAGCGGTGAGTGACATCCAGAGGCCTGCGACCGATCTGCCTCATCCGGGAAGAGCGCAATGATGATACCAACATGGGCCAGTGAAGCAACATCCTCTGCAACTAGACTGAAGAACAAAAGACAGCAACTTGTCTGTTCCCCTTCCCCAATTCCCCAACGCTGTTCCCCTCCCCCAATTCCCCAATAAAAACCTTTTAAAAAAAAAACAAAAAATAAAAATAAATAAATAAATAAAAAATAGAAGGTAATCTCATCCCAAAACACCCTCACACAAACGCCTAGAATAATGTTTGAGCAAATATCTGGGCACCCCATGGCCCAGCCACATGGATATAAAATTAACCCTGTCACTATGCTATCAAACCATTATAAACGTTTTTATATTTCTGTACTAATTTGATTACCCATCCTCTCATCAACCTGCTGCTAATTATATCTTATGACAAACCTGTGCTAAACTATTTAGCATCGATTAGATGATAGTTATCATCTACATATATTTCTTCCTAATTTCAGTAATTTTCCATTCATAGTGCATCCTGATGAGACTTTATATCTTAATGCAGGGGCCATCAGTATCAATGATATCATATGATTTGTTTGCATAAGGTAGTTGAATTTTACCAACAGTGCCAGCATTGCACCATATCAGAGTTTCGTAGTGGATGTAACTTGAAATATAAGAGTCAAAAGGACTGGCCGAGTGGCACGGTGGTTAAGCGCTAGCTTAGGAAGCCAGTGGCCCCAGTTCGGGTCCTGCATACGAAGGCCAGTGACACTGTACACACACACACACACACACACACACACACACACACACAAAAGAGCTGGTTTGGGACACCAGCTCTGAGTGGCAGGGCCCCAGTTCAGATCCCACATTAGGGCCAGTGATGCTGCACCATCTACAGCTAAGATGGTGAACAACAGCTTGACCTGGAGCTGGGCTGCCATGAGTTGCTGGAGATGGCGTAGGCTGCAGTGGGGCTGCAGTGGGCTACTGTGAGCGGCCATCCAGTGGCTGGCGACTGATCTGCCTTAGCTGTGAAGAGCGCAGTGCTTATTTATTTATTTATTTATTTATTTATTTATTTATTTTTTGAGGGCAGTGTCACTGGCCTCATATGTGGGACCCAAACCAGGGCCGCTGGCTTCCGAAGCCAGTGCTTAACCACCGCGCCACTTGGCTGGCCCCAAGAAGAGTGCAATGATAATAACAACATGGGCTGGTGAAGCGACATCCTCCACAACTAGACTGAAGAACAAAAGAACAGCAACTTGTCTGTTCCCCTTCCCTGATTCCCCAATGTTGTTCCCCTCCCCCAATTCCCCAATAAAAAAATCTTTAGGAAAAAAAAATAGTCAAAAGGTACTGCCTCATTTGTAAAGTTCTGCTCAGTCGTTAGCAACTGCCCCAGTTCATCATCAGTTTATACGACCAAAATTTCTCCCAGAGCAATGCCACTTGGGTGTGCAGATTCCATTGAACCTTGTCAGGACCCCAAATCAGGGATGTTCTTGGCAAACACATGGCTTCACCCTTTGGGGCATCTGGTATAACTGAGCAATGATACCATCTCATCATTGGTTCTGAACCTCTCTTGGGTTTCCCTCATCACATAAACCATGTACTCATGCCCTTGCCCACAGTTACTATATCTCCTTCTCTCCATTGGTCATTGGTTTAACCCCATCACTTCCATCTTTAGAAGAGATGTTAGTTCAGCCACTGTGCTGGTTCAGATTGCTGGCTATGATACCAGTTTAGCAAGTGTCTCCCTCTTAGTCCATTACCATTGATGTAGGTGATGGGTACAGGGATACAGACCCAGTGGTCTTTCTTAGCCACTAGGAAATGCAACTGCATTCACTGTCCACCCTAACTTTGCCAGATGAGATAAAGATACAATCCATTCCATCTGGCCTTTGGAAACTCTGCATGAAGATTTAAGGTATAGTTATAGTTTCTTCCTCAGGGATCATCCCTGCTTCTGACACTCACAGTTAAAGCTCTTATCCCAGGACCCCTGCCTTAAATTGAAAAAAAGACGGTTGGTTTCATGAAGGGGGGAATTGTATAGTTTTACCAGCATTGCCCCTTTTTCCCCCACAGCCCCCAGAAAAGTGGAGGAATCTGTCTAGCGAGGACCCTCTCTTGTCTCTTCTCATGTTGATGCCTTTATCTTTCCTCTTCCTAGACAAGCTTTCTTTTGAGACCAATACAGGGCCAGCCAGATGGCTCAATTAGTTAGAGCTCGAGTTCTGAGCCACACGGTCACCAGTTCAATTCCCACATGGGCCAGTGAGCTGTGCCTGAGCTGAGCCACAGCTGAGCTATCAACAGGCGGCCTGAGCTGGTGAGAACACGTGCTCTTAACAAGGTTGCCGGTTCGACTTCCGCATGGGATGGTGGGCTTTGCTCCCACCCCTGCAACTAGATTGAAAGTGGCAACTGGACCTGGAGCTGAGCTTGTGCCCTCCACAACTGAGATTGAAGGACAACATCTTGATTTGGAGCTGATGGGTCCTGGAAGAGCACAATGTTTCCCTTTCCCAATTTCCCAACACTGTTCCCTTCTCCAATTCCCCAGTTAAATCTTTTAAAAAAAAAGACCAATAAAGAGGCATGGATGCCTAATACCACTGAATACCACTGTTTCCAGTCAATATTGTGATCAATGTCCTAGAAAATGCAATAAGATCTGGAAAATAAATGTAAGAATTAGAAAAGAAGAGATAAAACTGGCTCTATTCTCAGATGACATGATTGGATATGTTACGAAGCCCAAAACAAATTAGCAGAGCCCTTCAAGACGAGGCAAAGATGGAAAAACACAATTGTATTTCTATATATCAGTGACCAACAAATAGAAAACAGATTTTTATTTTATTTATTTATTTATCTATTTAAAGATTTTATTGGGGAATTGAGGAAGGGGAATAGACAAGTTTCTGTCCTTTTGTTCTTCAGTCTAGTTGTGGAGGATATTGCTTCACTAGCCCATGTTGGTATTGTCATTGTGCTCTCTTCAGGTGAGGCAGATCGGTCACCGGCCTCTGGACGGCTGCTCACGGTGGCTATTGGAAGCTCACGCTGGCTGCCAGCCACTCACACTGGCTGCCGGCCACTCACTGTAGCCTATGTTAGCCCACTGCAGCAGGGGCTGCAGCTATGCCGTCCCGGGGGAATCACAGCAGCCCAGCTCCAGGTGGAGCTGTTGTTCACCATGTTAGCTGTAGAGGGCAGTGTCACTGGTCCTCATATGTGGGATCCGAACTGGGGCTGCTGGCGTCCCAAGCCAGCTCTTAACCAACACGCCACTCGGCTGGCCCAGAAAACAGATTTTTAAAACAATGCTATTTACAATTGTATTAAAATACATCGAATACCTAGGGGAAAAAAGCTAGCGATTTAAATGTGAGCCCTCTAAACTGAAAATTACAAAGTGTAGCTAAAATAAGTCTTGGATACTTGGAAGGGATGCTCCATATTCATTGGCCAGAAGTCTCAATTTTGTAAAGATGTCAGTTCCTCCCCCAATTAATCTCCAGATTCTGCATAGTTAGAATCAATCTCAGCAAGATTCTGGGGGAAGATTTGGACAAATTATTTTCAGAATTTCCATGGAAAAGGATAAGAGAAGCCAAGGAAAATTTTCTTGAGGAACACAATAGGAGTGGGTTTACAATATCAGGTATTATAACACTATAGTAGTTGAGGCCGTGTGGATAGTGGCAAGAATAAACAAACTAAAATGGAATAGAGTCCAGAAACAGACCCAAACATTGATAGTCACCTGACTTATGACAAAGAGGATGCTATGGTTCACTGGGAAAGAATGGTCTCATCTGTAAATATTGCTGAGTCACCTGGATAGCCATACTGGAAAAATGCAGTTTCATCTCTAGCTCACAACATACTCAAAAACCTTGTGAAGATAGATTGTAGGCTTAAATGTGAGTGACACACAATAAATTATTTTGAAGAAAACATTGGAGAATATCTTTGTGACCTCAGATTAAGCAAAGGCTTATTGAACAGGACAAAAAAAATGGAATAATTCCTGGGAAGAACACAATGATAATACCAATATGGGCCAGTGAAGCGACGTCCTCCACAACTAGACTGAAGAACAAAATGACAGCAACTTGTCTGTTCCCCTTCCCTGATTCTCCAATGCTGTTCCCCTCCCCCAATTCCCCAATAAATTCTTTTTTTAAAAAAATGGAATAATTCCAAAGGGAAAATGATAGACTGTATTAAAATCAAGAAGTTCAGTTTATCAGAAGACCCTGATAAGATGGTGAAACTCACATCCCTAGATTGAGAGTTTATTTGTAATACATAATTTCTGACAAATGATTTATATCTAAAATTTATAAAGAAAGACTATGCTATAAATCAGTAAGGAAAGAGGCAGGCAATCCAATATTTTAAAATGATCAAAAGAATTGAACAGTGTTCAACACCCAAAATTTCTTTTTTTAATTAAATTAATTGGGGTGATAGTGGTTAGTAAAATTACATAGGTTTCAAGCGTACAATTCTATAATATATCATCTATATGTTGCCTTGTGGGTTCACCACCCAGAGTCAGTTCTTCCATCACCATATATTTGACCCCCTTTCAAAATATACATATGAAAAGATACCATACTCCACTAGTTGTCAAAGAAATTGACATTAAAACCATAAAATATATTTGCCAGAATGGCTGTAAGGAAAAGGAGAAAAAAATAATACCAATTGTTGGCAAGGGTTTAAAGCAACTGCAACTCTTCTCTACTGCTGATGGGAATATAAATTGACATAATCATTTTGGAAAACTATTTAGCAGTATTGTTGAAAACTGAACAAATGCATGATCCAACAATTCCATTCTTATTTACATACCAGCATAAATGCATGCATGCATTCATGAAAAGGTACACAAGACTGTTCATAGCAGCACTGGCTGAAATGGGTCAAAACTTGAAACTACCCAAATGTCCATTAACAGGTGAATGGATAAATGGGTGAATAAATTGTGATGTATTGACACAATGGGATACTATACAGCTACGAGAGAGAAGGAACAATAGCTATTCGCCACAATAAAAACGAACCTCACAACTTAGTATTGACCAAAGGAAACTAAACACAGAAGTATATGTTCTGTGTGATACAAATTTATATTAAGGGAAGCTTCTGGGTTGCTGTGGAGTTTGACAGAACTGTACATTTATGACACATATACTTTTTACTTATATTTATTTTACTTGAATAAAAAGTTTGATAAATAGGTAAAGTGACTCTAAGGAACATCACCACTTAGGAAATGGTGGCATTATATTGTAAATATCATTCCCTCCCCTCCTCTCTTTTCTTCTCTCTGCTCCGAAATTAGAATGTTCAGAACAAATGATTTAATTTTGCTGTAAATATAACTAAGTGCTTCTTTTCCTGAAAGTCATGCTGTTTAGCATTAAAATAGTAGTTAATTTATAAATTTGCAATTGGGAAAAGGTGAGGAAGTTTGTAGGTATAAACAAAAACAACCTCAGAAAATAGAAATTCATTATTAACGTACGGCAATTAATTACTCCGAGAGAGCTGCTAATAGCTCTCTGTGAGAATTGGCTTATGTTCTAAGGAAATACGGGTGACATATACTCTTACTTTTCGATCTTTTTTACAAATTCTATTTATATAAATGACCGTGCAAAATGTCTTCAGTCAAGTAGATGGCAAGTAGCTCTGAATTTTTTCTTGGAATTGGTTATCACCAAGAGCTAGGGACGTAGTGAAGCATGTCCTCCACCTGGTGGTGATGTAAAAAACTGCAAGTATGAAATTTTCAGGTGTAAAACAAGACATAGGGACAGTGTCAGGTGGTTGCTGGACTTATCATGATGACCACTTCTTTAGGTTTTTAAATGTTGAATAACTGTGGTGTGCACCTTAAATGAATACAATGTTGTATGTTAGCTATACTTTAATAATAATAGTAATAATAATAATAATAATAATAATAATAATATAATAATGTTGTTGGAGAGTGGGCCCTTCTTGGCGCAATGTCCAGGTTTTTGGTGTCTGGGCCAAAGACTTGAACAAGATACTGAAGTAAAGTAGTGAAAAAGCAGATTATTAGAAGAGATAGTACACTTCAAAGAATTAGAAGCAGGCCGAGCAGTAGAAAATGGCTCAAGGGCCCATTATTAGAAGAGAAATTACACTTCAAAGAGTTCAAAGCAGGCCGAGCAAAAGAAAATGCTCAAGAGGCAGTTAAGGGCTCAAGGTGGCTCAAAGCTCAAGGTGGCATTGCGAGGAGAAAAAGTATGCTCCAAAGCTTTTGGAGTGGGCCGCGAGCAAAGGCAAGGCTCAAAATGCTCAAAAGGGCTCAAAAGGGCTGACTGGCCAGGACTTGGAGTATTTATCTGTTTTTCTCTAGAATGGGCTGTTTCCCTCTGGGCCTGGGACCACTTGATTGGCACCTGTGATTGACAAGAGGCTATCGTGGAGAGGGGAGGTCACCTGGGTGGTGTATTCTGTGGGACATGCAGGGATTCAGAGACCCAATGCCTGCCTCTAACTGCCTGCCTAGTTTTCCCCTTGAGAGACATGATCCCCATAAAATCTCTATGGCAAGTTGAGGGACAGGAGGTCTTTTTTTCTGTATCTGTTTCTTGCTGGGCAGGGGCGTAGAGCTGTCCCTGCCTATTGGGGGGTTCACAGAACTCTCACCCTATCTGATCTTAGATGAGAGGAAGGGGTCTCAAGCTCTGTCTGGAAGACCCTGTTGGCTTCTCTAGTTGCAACTGGCAATCTTGTTGGGGTATCCTTTGTATCCCCAAGGCTCCTGAATGAGGAAAAATCTATTTTAATTAATAAATCTGTTAGCTCTTATGAAGCCTGTGGCCATTCAGCCTGTCACTCAGGTGGCGTCAATTGTCTGGGCCCAGAATGGGTTTGGAAAGAATCAATAGGCTTACTGGCCTGGGGGAATGTCAAAACCTATTTAGTCTCTGGGAGGGAATTGTCCAAGAGTTAGGTCCGGGATGGCTTGGGGGACATAGAGAAGTCACAGGCTTTTAAGTAGTTATCTAAAGCAGGGGTAGGAGATTTCCATGAACAATCTATTGTTTAGGATTCAGAAACTGATTTACAGACAATCAAGAAGCAGGGGGATAGAGAATTCTATGATTCAGGCTAGGAGCAATCTTTAGTCTAGGATTCACAAACTGATTAGAAGAATATTCAAAGCCAGGAGCTAAGAAACTAAGAAATTAGGGAGGAGACTTAACATTCTATACTTAACATTTCTATAGAAAAGAAAACTTAAAAATTTTTCAGTGGTGGGGGAGCTACTCAGCTGACCTGTAATTAATAATAATAATAATAATAATAAATGCAAGTATGGATTCCCCAACAAGAATTCCATGAGTGTATGGACCTGAAGTCACTTCTTTAGAATCAGGCATACCATCCCATCCTCGAGATATGTGTAACTGTGTCTTCACTGGGTTCTTTTGGTTTTGTTTTCTGACCTTTAGAATCATGCTTTGTGCTTTGGATGGGCCTTAACCACTCCCGTTGCTTTCAGTGTGACTTCCATGCAGAACATACCCAAATCCAAACAAAAACTTCCTCCAATGCATCAGGCATAGGACGCAGGCAAACATGTGCTTTGTTCAATACAATGGGTTCGTAGAAATCACGCTGCTAAATCATAAGGAAGTCACTTGGTCATAAAAACAGATCACAAAGAGTGGAAATAGGGCGGGATCTGTGTGATGGGCAGTGATGGACAGAGTGTGGGGGAAAACTTGTGCACAAATGTCAAGAATTCTAGTCTGTGGTTTCCTACCATTGTTTCCATTGTCTTTGAACTGCATCCCCGCCTTCCCTGGCAGAGCTTCATTATATAAGTGGAAAATCGGATTTAGTAAAAGGCAGAGCTGGTAACTTTCTGAACTGCCAGCACTTGTGACATCCTGCTATGTAAAGAAAGCCTAAGAGTGTCACTGTGCAGAAGGCCTGGAAAATTCTCAGTTCAAATTAGACCTCTGAACAAGGAGAGAGATGAAGTTAGGTGAACAGAAGGGTTTTTGCTGGCTTTCAAGATTCCTAGTTCAATGGCACCCTCTTCTGTCAGTATAGCAAATTTCAGTTACATCAAGGATTTCGTTTCATGGTTTGTGGGAAATATGGGTGTGTCCTCCAATTCTTCAGGGTTGAGTTTTTGTGGGAGGCTTTTTTTGTCTCTCTAGATGCGAAACGTCCCCTTTTACTTCGTATGCTGCACCACGCAACTGCCAAATGATACTTCTTCCTTCCTTTTAGCCTTTTCTTTCCCAGAAATGACCTTTCAAATACTAACATTTCAAGTTGTGTGCACTTTTAAGTTGTACCCCTGTATCCCATACCCTAATCTACTAGGATCTGTCTTTAGGATACTCACAGCTATGGTAGACTTATTATTTCTGGAAGTGATCTTAGATGGGTGTAAGCCCACTGCTAGCTTTTCTCTTTATTTTCTTTTATACTTTTTGAAATTTATGCTGCTGTTTGTCTAATATCACACATGACGTTTGCTTATCGCACTACTATTCGGAATTTCTCCCCATTGTATGCATAGGTATGTGGATGTATTTTCTTTTACTTGTGAAAATTTTTGATGTGCAGTGTAATGGCATTGCTCAGTTCAAAATACTTTCAAGTGTCTTTTTAGTTTTCTCTTTGACTCAGGGTAACCTAGAAATGTTGCTTTGTTTCAATTTTTATGGTTTATTTCCATTTCATGTAACTGGGTTCCAGCTTTAGCTCCCTGTTGTCAGAGAAAATATTCTCTGTGATATCAGTCTTCTATAATTCATTGAGATGTTATTTGTGGCTAAAGATATGGTCCCATTTTCTAGATATTCCATATGCGCTTGATAAATATGTATCCTAGAGTTCATGCATGCAATGTTTCCTATAGCTTCTTATTATAGTCAAAATCAATTTTGGTAATAAGAATTTTCACTTGCTAAATACCCTTACTAATATTTTGACTACTAAATTTTTTTGTTTTTTCAGTTGAAATGGAAGTGTCCAAACATCCCACAATGATTTAGGGTTGTTCTTTATGACCTTTTTTTTTTGATTGATCATTGTTTAATACTTTTTGTCTTCTGGTTTAAATGTTATATACTGTTAATTTTTATCTTTCATGGTTATGCAAAAACGTACCAAAATATTCAAACTTTAAAGTGAATCAAACTAGTGTTTAATTTCTTCCTAGCTAATACAAAGAAGTTGGAACCATTAAGTCCATTACACTCTCCTTCATACATGATTTTTGTTGTTGTTTTTTAAAATTGTAGGGCCAGCTGAGTGGCACGGTGGTTGAGCGCTGGCTTGGGAAGCCAGCGGCCCTGGTTCAGGTCCCACATATGAGGGCCAGTGACACTGCCCTCAAAAAAAAAAATTCTGTATTTTCCTTTATCCCCAACACATTATGTATATGTTTTTTGCTGTTCTTTAAAATCACTGTGTATTTACATTCACTCACACATTTATCCTTTCCTTCTTCTGTATTTCTCCTTTATCTAAGAACTATACATACTTCCATTCTGCCAGAAAGGTACATCTTTTAGAATTTCCTTTGGTCCAACTCTGCTGTTAATGTACTGTCATAAAGACTCTGACTCCAACTTTTCTTTGTATGTGTGCCTGGTGACAGCTTTGCCCCATCTGTCTCACATCTTGGCAAGCTGAAAAGAAAACCTGGGTGTCCCCTTATTTGACAGAGGTGGGATGTCAAATAACGCACAGTCAAATAACTTACCCCAGCCCTATGTCCTAACCACCAAGAAAACCTCAGGCCAGTCTTCTTTGCTCTCTCAATACAGTTCCAGACCAGCTGTGGAGGCCTGCCCTGCTCTCCCCAGAAAGCCTCATATGTAAGTAATACACATTTTCTTACTTTGCTGCAATGTGTGTGGTATTATTAGTCTTGGCCTTCAAGTGGAATTGTAGATGACAGTCCATTTGCTCTGCAAGATGACTACTACATGGACTTGTGCAATTTGTTTTGTTGTTGTTTTCTTTTGGTCTGAAAATATCTATATTTTGCTCTCATTCCTTTATAATATTATTCTCAAGTATAGTATTTTTGTAGTTTTTCCCATTTATATCAAGATATCATTTGTTATTTCCTGCTACCATTTGTGGTTTGTTTTTTTTTTAGCTGAGCCATTCTGCCACCTGTTGGCAGCTTAAGGGCAGCTCAGCTCGGGCTGCGCATCCAAGCTGCTCAGAGCTCAGCTCGCAGTCTTGAGCGAGCTCTTAACCAACTGAGCCACTCGGCCGGCCCTTGCTTTTTTTTTTTTTTTTTTTAACTAATGTAAGGCTAAAATCCATCTTTAAGATAAGGAAAACCAGAATTAAAGCCATGATCATCCTTCACACTCAGGTGACTATGAAAGAGTTGTCTTTCCGTGAGCAGAATAGAGGTGATAATAGAGAAGAAAACCCATGTCTTAGGTGTTACAAGTATGTGTAAGATCTCACTCGGGTTTTGCCCAGGTTTAGATCACATGAATGGTCTAGGAAAGCTTTAGCTATGTTTCCTCAGGTAGTTATAAGGTAACCACTGAAAATTGCAACATTGTAATGAATCATTCTGAAGAATAAACAGTCATTGTTTCCTCACTGTTATAAGCTGCTTTATGACAGTCACTGTTATAAGCTGCTTTATAACAATATATCCGTCAGCCTTATTCTTGTTTTGGTTTGAATGGTTTCAAATTGCAGACTGTCTTTTGGTGTGTGCATAGTAAATTTTTACTACTTAAGTGATGCCTTGGTTTTCCTTTGGCTGTTTCTGAATCTTTGACAATGTCGAATGAACACAAAAAGAGACTGGAGGCTGTGGCTAGAAATAAATGATAAAGATTTATTCAGGGGTCTTATAGTTTGCAAACTGGAAACACAGCTGGGCGAAAATCCCAGAAGTGCTGCAAAGAAGAAAGGAAAGTTAAGGGTTCTTACAGTAAAATGTGCATTCTCGAGAATAAGCAGTCATTATTAAACCTAGGACTGGTCCAGAAGATTATCAGTCCAATGTCAGGCACCCTGGGCGATGGATGCCAGGTGGTCTGGTCACGTCTGGTGCTCTTGATAATAGCTGTCAGGTGGCCTGGAAGGGTGAATCCGTCAGGGAGTAATCAGAGTGTTATCTTGAGGTCTGGTGTATGTCCGGATGTATATCCAGGCATTGGCACAGGACTGGAAAGTTCAAAAGCTTTATATTCTCAAGCGATAAGAGTTAGAATAGGAATAGAGTCTTTCTTCATGCTTCAACCTTCATAATGTTAATCATTTTAACGTCTTGGCTAAAACGACTCCATTTTATATATTTCCTGCCTTCAATCTTTCCTCAACAGTTAAAATAAGAGAATGTTAGATGTTAAAGGGTCAACTGCACACCCAGCTATAGCACCAGTCCCTGGAGCCAGAGCCCAGACACACCTGGTTGAGCCCGCAGAAAAAGCGGACAGACTCCCGGGGCACTGTGGGAAATGTAGTCCACAAAACGGCGCCCCAGGTTTTTTCCGCTTCCGGTCTCCCTGTCCGAGTCCCAGTTTTAGAAAGTCAGGTCAGCTGACCCCGCTCCGAAAGTGACTTGGGGCAAGCGGTGCTTGGAACATACATGCTTTAGTGTTTGGAGGCCTTGTGGGCGCGGGACTGGAAGAAGGGTTTGGGGCGGGGTGGGGCGGTGAGACTGGGAGAGCCGGTCCCCCGTGTGAGCGCGGGCGCTAAGAAGAGCAGACTGCGCATGCTCTGGGGCCAGGTGACAGATGTGCACTTGTTTTCCGCTCTTCTTTTCTTGAGGTCCTTAGGCCTGAGAACCTGGCAGGTTGGCATCATTCAGCAGACTTTAAAAGTCTAAAGGAAAGACAAACTAAATGGCCTATTTCAAAACAACTTTATAAGAACTTTACTCCCTGCAGAAGACGAATGCCCTTGTTCTTTGACCTGGTGCAGTAGTCTTGAGCTGCTACAGGCCATGATGTATCCTAATGACGTGTGTGGCCTTAGCTTCCAGTGATAAGATGAATAATTTCTGGGAATGCAATGTACAGCTCGATGACTGTCGTTCACGATGTTGTATATTTGAAAGGTGCTAACAGAGTAAATATTAAAAGTTCTCAACACACACACAAATTGTTATTATGTGAAGTGGTAGATGTGTTAACTGACATTGTGGTAATTATTTTGCTGTGTATATAATATATAAAATCATCACACGTACACCTTAAACTCACACAATGTTATGTTAATTATATCTCAGTATAGCCTGAGAAAACCAACAACACTATACTACAATTGATCTTTTGATGGCTTGATATCAATTTTGAGCTCAATTATTTGAATTATTTGAATGGCCTGAATAATAGTTGAAACTTTTATAGAGCATAGCATAAGTTGCGCAAAAACTGTAGAAGCGTTTTATTACAAGAATGAAACGGAAGGAAACAAATAGAAATATAAGGAGCCCTTGTAGACTGGCCCATAATAAAGTTCTTCATTTATATGCTATTAGCAAAAAAAAAAAATCTGAAATTTCTGGAGTCTCTACGACTGTCCTGGTGGAGTTGTAAAGTGAGTTAAACTTCTGAGTTATATCTTTGTGATAATTATATCTTGATGTATTTCATGGGTCAGAGTGGCAGAGTTACATTGTTGGAATGTGTGAAGTAATAGTTTACTAAGGTGTATGTAAAGGCCAACATTACTTGTAACCAACGGGAAAGAGTGGTTGTGGTCAAGATTTCAGACACAGGATGAGGAGTCATGGTGGGAAGCCGGAGAAGGGGCGTAGCAGAGGGCAGTGGAGAGCAGGAAGTCCCATTTAAGTGTCTGTTTATCATTTTGTAACTTAAATAGGAATTTTTTAAAGAACCCATCGGTCCTCTCAATTAAACCAGCTTCCAGGGACCTATTGAGGAGATGGAATTTCATTGACTGCCTTTTTTTTTTAAAGATTTTATTGGGGAATTGGGGGAGGGAAACAGACAAGTTGCTGTCCTTTTGTTCTTCGGTCTAGTTGCAGAGGACGTTGCTTCACTGGCCCATGTTGGTATTGTCATTGTGCTCTTCCCGGATGAGGCAGATCGGTTGCCAGCCTCTGGATGGTCACTCACCGCAGCTATTGGCAGCTCACACTGGCTGCCAGCCACTCACGCTGGCTGCCGGCCACTCACTGTAGCCCATGGCAGCCCACTGCAGCAGGGGCTGCAGCCTACACTATCGCCGGGGCTTGCACAGCCCAGCTCCAGGTGGAGCTGTTGTTAGCTATAGAGGGCAGTGTCACTGGCCCTCATATGTGGGATCCGAACCGGGGCCACTGATGTCCCAAGCCAGCTCTTAACCAATGCTTCACTCGGCTGGCCCTTGACTGCCTTTCTTTAAAGAGACCATCGCTGAGTATTTTGCAAAGTAAAATGTGTAGTTTGGTTACTATCAATGATGTCTGTAAAGGGAACAGAGTGTCCTAGTGAGGCCTTGTATTATGGCCTTAGGACATGTAGAGTCATATGTGATAATTTATATTTTGCATAGCTGTGAGGCAAAATATTCCCAAAGATCTTTTCCCTTAAGGGGACATTTCTTAAGGAACGTCCCAAGAGTTTGTAAAAAAAATGTGCAGATAGCGCCAATTGTTGGCCAGGACATCCAGTGCTAAAATGACTGCTTAAGCTTTGTCCAATTGTGCTGACCACTGGGTTCCTTCCTATTTTGGACATGACCTGCTTAAAGGGTGAGAAAAGGAACAACTCTCCACTGAGCTCCATCATTTTTATGGTGGTTGACTGCCAATTTTGTAGTCTACAAAGTCCCATTACCGTTTACTGAGTTAATCCCAGATAGCCAAGCACTGTGGGGGAGCTATAGCTTTCAGCACCATGGACAGAGAACATGCACGGCCATCCCCTGTGCAGGTGGATATGCCAGAGGGCTCCGGTAGAACTCTTATTTGTATTAATAGCATGAGGCCTCAGTAGCTGTGACAAGCTTGTGGGAGTGCTGCTTGCCTGGGCCCAAAACTTAGTGGTCAGGGGCTAGAGAGCATTACGATTCATGGTCTGCAAGAGCCTCTATTTTTAGGCGAGTCCAGGATGTGGCCAGCAATATCCACATGAAAGGTGTATAACTTGGGACTGAGAGGGGCAGTTCCTTGCATCTAGAAGCCCTCGGGGAATGCATACGTGGTCTAGACATTGCAGGAGACTAGAGAAGAGGTTGCCAAAGCTGCTACAGTGCAGGAGTCTCTAAGGGCAGCAATGCACATGGCTGGTAGTTTTCATTTGGAAGTAAACTTTTTAAATGAATAATATGTTTTCTGCAGACCCAGAAAGAATTTCCTTAGAGAGCTGGAGCAGCCTCTCACTGGGCAGTATATTTAGCCCCTTGTCCAAAGCCCCAGTCCCTTCTTATGTTTATATGCAGCTGCTTTTACTAGGGTCCAAGCACATGGCCAGGGGTCTTGCAATATTTAAGTGATGGGGCTATTTCGGCAGGTGTTCTGATGGAGGGGTGCAGGGGCAAAGTATTTCTTTTCTTGACCCCTTTGGATTGAACATTGGGTTACTGGTCTCCAGGACTGCAACCCACAATACCTTTCAGGGTCTGGAGGGCACGGAGATGACTGGTGACAGCAGCAAGGTATGCAGTGGAAAACAAGACAGGTATTAATAGTTTGCTATCCCCAATGGGGCAACACTGACAATGAGACCCAGGTGCCATTTCTATCTCATGGGGAAGCTCAACTAACACATTCCTCCACAAGGGTTACTTAGAACACATGGACAAACTAGAGCTCTGCCCCCCCAATAATTATAAAGAAGTACTGACCCCCTGGATAGGCCTCTGCCAAACACAGGCTGTGACCAGAAACACACCAGAATGCCCAGCCCTAAAATATGGCTCAAGCCGCCTGTAACCCTGATTGCCCAGAAGGGGGTCCCCCTCCCTGGGGCTGTTTATAGCTCCCAGGGTTGAACCAATTAGCAGTGTTCACTTTCAATATTCCAAAACCCAGGAAATTTGGGAGAAGAGAGATGTGGCAACCACCGGAAGATACCGGCAGCAAGACAGACAATTGCCAGCTCACCAACAGGCACAATTCTGTCCCAAGCCACTTTGCAGTGGTCTGGAACCAATGATTATCCTAGATCAGTCGTCCTACAGGGCCACCCAAAAGTCCGTGGGAGTGGCCTAGAGACTCTGTGTATAAGCCAATTGTTTTATAAGATTTAAAGATTGTTCTGATGGTGGGACACACCACAGTGTCACTCGGATAGATGAGACGCAGAACGTTTGGATAATTTAGAGTTCCAAAGAAGAGAAGGCTGCCAGACAGGGTAAACAGGGGTTACACCTGGAAGAGGGTAGCAGCAAGCTGGAACTCTAGGGGGCAACTTGTGATGGCAACTGGGTGGGGTTGGTTAGGTGTCTTAGGCTCCTGTGGATTTGCTAATGTGACAATTTCTTCAACCCCAGGGCATAAGGGCTGGGCCTGGTTGTCTGGCACCTGGCCCTGGGGCAATTAGGGCTGGTACATAGTGGCCTGGAATGTGAGATCCCAAGGGAAGTAGTTGGGGTGTGAATCTGAGGAGCTATTTGAGAAGGGGAGCTGAGCAGCTTCTAGGTAGGAACTCAAAATTAAGTCAAGAGAGCATTAAAAAAACAACATTATGTTATGGAAACATTCTGTTATAGCCGCCAGAAGACACAGGATGAAGCTGCACCTGAAATTCGGTTTGGATGTCAGACTGTTAATGACACAGACGTACCAGGAGAGCATGGGGATGTTTATTCCTCCCATAATGGAGGCCTTCTGAGAAGAGCAGGGCAGGTCCCAGGCAGGTCCAACAGTGGCTTGTGAGAACAAGGGAGGGAGACTAGCGTGGGGTTTGTATGGGGCGAGGGTGGAGCTGCCATGAGGATGCATGCATGGTTTGCAGTTCCCACCTGCTCCAAAAGAAGGAGCACTCAGACTCTCTTATCATCTCACCTGGTGGTGAGGCATAAGCGGGAGAGGGAGGGGTGGAGCTTGAAAACTTAAAAGGCAGATGTTATATACAAGTAGCAAAAAATATGGCATTTTATAGACACATAACTTCAACCACAGAGTATGACTGAAATTGATAAAAGATAAGCATCAACCTTTAGTCCAAAATTGAGGTATTTCAGACCTATGGCAACGACAACTGCTAAGTATACCAGAGGTGCCAAAAAAATGCGTACACATTTTAAGAGATGTCTAGATGCTGATGGGAACCACTTTGAGCACCTCTTGCAACTGCAGAAGTCAAATGTGACTTGTATTCATCTTTTGTTATTGGTATATGTTGAGTATTACAATTTTAATACAGGTTTCCTTTCTTAGAATGTGTATACATTTTTTGGCACCCTCTGTGTATGTATGTGTGTATATATCCATGTAATATACATATGTATGCATGCAAATAAAAATACATACATATTTATTTCAGAGTTTCTAAATGAACATGTCATAGGTAACAATCCATTTTATTGCTTAGCATCATTTTAATTAAAAAGATTACATGTGTTCAGATGGCAATTTCACTGATCTCAGTGACAAAAAAACCTTTTCCAGATGATCTGAAAACTGTATGTATATATTGTATATACATATATGTATGCATTGCATATGTACATATATATGTGATGCACACCTATGCATATATTGCATATACAGATACAGGTCTATATTGCCTATGTACATATGTGTGATGCACATACACATACATACATATGAGTATGTCCCTGGCATGTATATACAATTATATACATGGTGCCATATGTATTCTGCATATACACATCTGTGCATACATGTTCACACATGCATTTTGTCATGTATACACACATGCATGCATATATGCATATACAGTACATACATGCACCACATGCATGTGGCACATACATGTATATAGCAGCTGTTCACACAGCTTGCCTTGGAGACCAAGAGGTTGAGCTTCCGGCATGTAACGCTGGGCCCCCTGCAGGCCCGATGGCTGGTCCAGCATCCCAGGTGCGTTTTCTCTACGTGGTCTCTCAGAATCCCCAGCTGAGGGCCAAGAGGCAGAGGCAGCTGGACTGAGTTGCAGCTACCGTGAGGCCCAGTCTTGTTGTTGAAGGGCAAGAAGGTTGAGCAGCTGCTTGTGTGGAAATGCAAGAAGAATTAAACGCACAAGTTGAAAAGCATAAAGGAAAACTAAGATGTCTGGAAGATCAGTGGAGACAGAAGACTGCGATGTGGGACTGCGTCTAAGAAGGACGAAGTCACACAGAAAATGCGCAGGATTTTTGGCAAAGCCCCTACGCCTGCACAGCACAGTCTTGTAGCCTGGGATGTTGGTACAGTATGCCGAAGCACTAAGCAGTGCCCAGGAAACTCCCGGAGGGCATTTGCATGTATCAAGGAGCTGGTGTGTCTCCTCGAGAACTTTAGAACGCACTGGCACGAGCTGTTCAGGACACTGACATTTGTTCATTCGTTTTTTAGCAACATCACACCAGGAATTTGAGCTACGCTATCCCTATTGAGTCAGGGGACCAAGTGCAACAGCTTTGAATGAAGTGGTGACACATAGACCACTGGCTGCATTTCCATTATGGCAACGCTGTTTGTTTTTGTTGCAAAACTACTTCATTCATTTGGATTAGGACAAGGAGCCCCACGTGGCTGACCCACCGAATTTATAATTTCATCATCTTCAACATCTAGTAGAGACAACATACGCTTATGTGACTGGTAAATCTAGGTAGAATAGAGTTGCATACCTGAAGATATACGTGTTCTTATTTAACCAACAATCTTGAACTACTCTTATGTATCAAAGATTTACCCAAGTCACAAAGTTGAAGAACATTTGGGTTTGTCTCTATTTCTAGGAGTTTCAGAAACATTTAATTTACATGTGTCCATTGATCTCTAAGCCAATTTTAATAGAACTCATTGAAGAGATTTTATCAACTAGTCTGGTAACACCATCCAGATATAAGAAAAATATCACACATGCACAACATACAAACATATATAATTTACATAAACATACAGATAAATGCAAACAGATCTTATGGCCCCCCACACACATCAGCGTACCTGTCACACAGCGTCTGTGTCCTTTTCCTAACTCTTTTACTGCATTAATTGATTTCAAGTTTTTTTTCAAAATGTGTCAAAAATCCACAAAAACCAAAAAGTTGATATTTTGGCTTTTTTATGCATTTAATAACGATTTGCGCTGCTTTGTATATAAATGACATTGTTTTTATGTTAAAAAATTTCCTATTGTTATTCACTCTTGAAAACCACAAAAATATAGAAAAGCATACACTTGCTTCCCTAAACTTCCTTTCTGGAAGTTTCCATCCGTAGTCAGTGGATGGCAATATTCACTCGGATATATGCGACTGTCATGGCAAAAGGGCTAAAGGGCAACAAGGCAATAGGACTCCAACACCATCTTGTGACATTCCCCCACATACACCCTGTCCCCTAATCTCTGGTTTCTTTTTGCCTTTATACAATGTTTCTCCAAAATAAAACCGGGTCTTATAAAATTTGTGCTCCAACAATCTATATTTATTCATTTATCCATGTACAAAAATCTACATTGATTCAAACAGTTATGTCTGGCTGACGATCTTAACTAGAGCTTATGTTTGGGGTAGGGCTTATATTACAAGCATCTTGAAAAATCGTGCTCGGGCTTATTTTCCAGTTAGGTCTTATTTTGGGGGAAACATGGTATGTTTTACTTTCCAGAAACAAGGCTTCTTCCTTCCTTATTGATGTATTTAAGGCCAAACATTTTGCCTCTAAGAATGGCTTTAGGTGAAATATTTGAATATTTCAACTTTTCACTGCTGTTCCATTGAAAATATTTTCTAATTTTCTTTATGAGTTCTCTATAAGTCATAGGTTATTTAGGTTACTTAATGCTCTGCTCTGTCTTGGGTTTTGCACCTCAAGCACTCATCATGTTAGCTTTTGCCTAAGTCCTTCAAGCATTTACTTCACATATTTATCCAGTGTCTATCACTGTTTCATTTGCAAATATTAGCCTTATATGAGCTATTTAATATAGCCAGAAATTGAAATTTAAGTATGTTTGATATATGTAAATAAATATACATAAGAATGTGTCAAAATTCTGTTAGCCACGCTAAAGTATACGCATAGCAGAATTTGTGGCACTTGCAGAAAAGCATCCTGAAGCTTTCTTGAGATGTTTCAGTGTTTAATTACAATATAGATAGTTCAGTGTAATTTTTATAAACAGGGCAATTTTTTGAGGCTATATGTGAAAAGCATCGACACCTCTTTCTTATGTTCACATTTGAAATATCAAATTACAAAGGTAACTTTCTTATTACCTAGTTACTTGTTCATGGTGATCAGATGAGGATTTCTAAAAATAGCCCACGCTCTCCCAGGATGAGCTAACCCAGTGCTGCTCTACGCAGAATCCCAGAGGCAAACACAAGTGATGGGGGCACAAAAAGTACTGCACAGAAGTACCTACAACTGAACTCCCTTTCAAAAATATTCTACTTCACCTGCTTTTAAAACTCAATTTATTTCCCCCCAGTTTTATGGAGGTGTAATTGATATACAAAACACTGCACAGAATTGATGGATGCAATTTGGTGAGTTTGGAGTTAGGAACTAGAGTTGGGGAAAACTGGCTCTGTAAGTTGCAGAACAAAAGTCAATTTGTACATTAGTAAGAGAAAGTAAGTATTCATTCACCTCTGCTAATGTGCCAGGAATTTCCAGCGATCCTGTATAAATATCACTGCTGTATCCAGTGACTGAAAGTGGAGATTAGACTGACATGGACCAATACTTCTGTCACAGGACTTTTTCGATGATTCTAGGATACAAAAGACATTTATGGAGACCCCAAAGACTGTGCCTTGTAACAGAGACTGGTACAATCGCTTATACCAGTCTCTCATTTATTATGGCAAACTTGTGAGCTAATCGCATTATTATTATTATTATTATTATTATTATTATTATTTATTCCTATTATTTTCCAGATGAGGTAAAAGTGTGATTAATTTGCCCAAGATGAATTCCTGTTAGAGAGTGGCAGATTCGGGATTTGAATCCCTGAGGTCTGATTCTAAACACTTGTTTTAATCCCCCCTCCCATCAACGCCTCTCCCCAATCCGCATAGAAGTGTCTAAACGTTGGACCTGAAGCAGGGGTCGGGCTGGAGAAAATTGCTAGCAGACAGTGTGTGTTCTTTGAATATAGACAATCTGCCAATTGGGGCTTTGCCCAGCAGGCCTGAGCTGTTTAGAATAAAAGGCTGGGGTTTTGGGTTCTTTTCTATCCATCCCTGCTTCCACTTCTGAACGAGTCTCCCGTCTCGGGCTTTTGTTGTGCTGCCTGGACCACATCTCAGCGGTGCTGGGAACCACCTCCCGCATCGGCACTCTGCTCCCTGGTGACCCAGGGCTTACTTAGCCCAGCCTGCTCAGGTTGGACGCTGCTTCCCTTCATTCTGCGTGGACACACAAAAGCTAACCCACCAGGAACCCTGGCAGCTCCCTGCAGATGCATGGGCACAAGTTGGTGTCAGCCAGGTCTCTCTCAGGGCTTTTTGGGAAAACAAGACTCAGCTGAGCCAAAAACTAGAGGAACAACCAGATGTGCATTCTCAGAGGCTGTGTGTCAACATCAGTGCCGGGGGTGGAGGGGTGGGGGGTGGGGTGGGACAGGACAGGACAGGAATATGGATTATGACAGAAAATTCTCTGAGAATAGGGATTTGACTGGGATGGGAAATATTTGCTTGTTTTTCTCAAGGTGCACTGCCCAATATTTCCAGTTTACATGATATTTAAACTCATGGGATACAATATTAATTTCTAATAGTGTATATGAAATATTTTCACTATAAAACTGAAGATACAGTTCACTATGAGGTGGCAAGAAATAAACATGTATGGAAGCCATTGGTGGGCGAGACGGAGGGGGTGGAAAGCAAACGGTCCCCATGCCAGCAGCATGCTTCGGGCAAACTAGGAGATTTTGTTTCCTCCTGTTTGACGAGTCCGGATGGTAACATACTACCTAGAACTTCACTGACTAGTACAGTAGCTACTAGCCACATGTGACTACATTAATTTTGCAATTAAAAAAATACATAAATAGGGCCGGCCAAGTGGCGCAGTGGGTAAGAGCTGGCTTGGGATGCCAGCAGCCCTGGTTCGGATCCCACATATGAGGGCCAGTGACACTGCCCTCAAAAATAACTAAATAAAAAAATACATAAATAAAATAAATTCACTTCCTAAGTCACTCTAGCCACATTTCAAGTGCTCAAAAGCCACACGGAGCTAGTGGCTAATAGACGGGACACCACAGGCATACAATCATCATAGCACATTTGACTGGACAGTGCTGGTTTATAAAAAATGGATCAAAAATAATTTAAACACAGTGCTGGGAACATAATACTATGAAACAAATAACACGTTTCTATTCAGGATTCTTATGTTTGTGAATCTGTGAGCAGCCTGGTATGTAAGCTTGCTGATTGTGCTCCTGGTCTTTTCTTGTGAAAATCTTGGGGACTTCAAAGGGGATATCCGCTGGCTGATGCATTTAGGAGACAAAAGACAGTGTGGAGGGAGTCAGGCTTTGGGAGACCTGGCATCTCCAATACAAAACTCAATTACTAGAGAAACGAGGAAAATTCCTAGATTTGTGGTGGAAAAGCAGAGCACGATCAGTGTACCACCCGTTTTCTTTAGGTCTTCCTAGATAAAAATGATTTTGATTTTTACAACTTCAATTATTTAAATTCCTAAGATGGTTAACTTTTAATGTTGTGGTAAATGTTATGAATTTAAATTCTTAAGTGTCATTGATTTTATATACATATATAACATTCAAATTATATAACATTATAAATATACATTATACTATGATGTGTGGCGATACAACTAATTTTGTATTTTGCACTCTTCTCTGATATCCTTGCTAAATAAATAATAAATCTGATAGTCTTATCAGTAAATTACTCTCCATTTTCTGCTGTCTCGCATTAATAATTCCTTTCTGGTTCTAAATCTTTTCTTTTTGTGCCTGTCTGTACTGGATAGCACTTGCAATAATAAATCTAGAGTTTTTTGCCTTCTATTTTTTTTCAGACAGAAAGCCTTATAAGCTTTCATGTAGAGTTATTTTTAATTACAGATTTATTTAACAGATCAATATTTATTTCTGTTCCTGTCATGTTTATTAAATGTGTTTCTAGAAATATGACCATTTCATACAAATTTTTAAATTTAATAGCCTTACCTTCTTCCTGATATTCTTCCATGATTTTTAATGTCTGTTATTAATGTAGTGATACCACTTATAATATTTCTCATCTTGGTTATTTGAGCCATCTTCATTTTTTTCTTGATAAATTTCACCAGAAATGTATTGGTTTCAATAATCTTTTCAAAGGATTTTGTTTGATTCACTCCCCTTGCTTTGTTTTCCTCTTTAACTTCTTATCTTCATTATTTGCTTCAATGTGATTTATGTGCTAAATTCAGACTTTCTCCCATTTTAAAATATAAATTTAGGATATAAAATTCCCTCTTACAAACTTGTTTTAGCAAACAAAGTCCAATCCTATATAAAATGATGATACATCATAACACAGAAAGGTTTATTCTTGAAAAAAATTCTACGTTAAACATTTAAAACTCTATCAGTGTCAATAATCACTAAGAGAATAAAGGGGAAACATGATAATCTCTCAAAAAATTCAGAAAACTACCTGATAAAATTCAGTACACATTCATGATTAGTACACTTAGTAAAGTAGGAATACAAAATATTTTTACTAAACTAATATCTGCAAAATGACAAAGAGCTCACACACAGAAAAATTTTAAAATACCACTTGTGAGCCGATGGTGGAGAATATTTTGTGAAAAGCTGTCCTACCACAATACGGCACAAACCTGGGTGAAAGAAAGAGTGGGAAACAAAGGGGCACCATGTCTTAAACCAGCAAGAGAAAATAAAAGCCTGGGTCACACAGGGGACAGTGGCTTATTAAGCCAGCATCAGGACTGCACAGTGGGAGAAGAGACTTAGAAATCACAATGAACTAAGACATCTGAAAGGCGCTAAATGTCCAACATAAGCCCGTATGAATTTCCAGAGAAATCTTGTCTTGTCAGCAAAACAAAATAACTAAAGCTTCCATCAGTGACAGTCATGAGACAAAAAATAAAATAAAATAAAATGGAGTAAATGGAAAAGTCCTTTATAACATTCATGTGTGGGTGTTTCAGAAACCACAAGGTGAACTTTGAAATATGGGAAGGAGGCATGGATCATGGGTTCCATGATTTTTTTAAAATAGACCTATAGGAAAAAAGCAATACAATAAACGTGGATGTGGGAACAGCACAAGAGATTAAATTACAACCTCCAAGGGCGGCGGCTGCATCCTCCCGAGGGCACGGCACACAAAGGAGCAGCAGCCGGAGGAGAGCAGTGCACAAAAGACGCTGGGACCAGATCAGCGCTCCAACCTCGAGACATTACAGACCACGCGGACTGGGTACACGGCTGACGTTGCACCCAGCGGAAGTGTCCGCCATGCCCGCCCGGAGAAGGGAGTAGGAACACATAGAAACAGGAAACGGAGAGCAGGGCGGAAGGAAAAGAGATGCACATCTCCCAGGAAGGAGCCCCGTGCCGGCGTCTGCCCTCCAGGCCTCGAGGCCGAAAGGAGGAGACACCGGAGAAGTTCCGGCACCATTTCGGGGAGGAAAAGCTGCCATGGAAGAGCCTGCAGCTCCCAAAGAACCCCACGAAGCAGCCGGTGCCCCTACAGGTGCCCAGGCAGCAGGCGAGGGGGCGAGGGGGCCCGATCGCCCCGTGCGCCCGGTTTTCCGGCAGCCTGCGGCTCCAGGCCCGGCCCACTTCCGCACGTCACGGCCGAGGCCTCCCCAGGCCTCGGGGGGAGGGGCCGGGCCCAGCTGGCTGCTGAGCAGCCGGAGCTGCGGCAGCTGGACAAAGCAAGTCATCTGCAGGTATTATCTGCATGGGCTGTGCAAGGAGGGGGAGAACTGTCGCTACTCCCACGACCTCTCAGGCCAGCAGGTGGCCAGGGGGGAGCGCGGGTCGCCGCCTCGGGCCTCTGCAGAGCTGGGCCCCAGCACGGCTGCGCACACCGAGCCCCTGCCTCAGGAAGTGGCGGAAGCCCCCGCGGCTGCGTCCTCACGCTCCTCGCCTGGGATTGGCTTAGCTGCTGAAAGGGGCTTCTTTGAAGCCGAAACAGACAATGCAGGCTTTGCAGCGGCGGCGGGAGGCGCAGGGGCAGAAGGCTGGGAGAATGCCATTGAGTTTGTTCCCGGGCAACCCTACTGGGGTCGCAGGGCCCCTCCTGTCCCCGAGGCTTCGCCGCAGAGCCCGGAGGCCGAGAGGGAGCACATGGCTGTGGGCGCGGGGGAGCCGCTTTGCCGCGAGGCTGCCATGGGGCAATGCTTTCGTGGGGAGAACTGTGCATATCTCCACGGAGACATATGCGATATGTGTGGGCTGCAGGTCTTGCACCCGGTGGATGCTGCCCAGAGGGCAGACCATATAAAGGCCTGCATTGAAGCCCATGAGAAGGATATGGAGCTCTCGTTTGCTGTGCAGCGCAGTATGGACAAAGTGTGTGGCATCTGCATGGAGGTGGTCTATGAGAAAGCCAACCCCAGCGACCGCCGCTTTGGCATCCTGTCCAACTGCAGCCACGCCTACTGTCTTAAGTGTATCCGCAGGTGGAGGACTGCCAAGCAGTTTAGGAACAGGCTTATCAAATCCTGCCCGCAGTGCAGGGTCACCTCCACCTTGGTCATTCCCAGTGAGTTCTGGGTGGAGGAGGAGGCAGAGAAGGAGAGACTTATTCAGGAGTACAAGGAGGCGATGAGCAACAAGACCTGCAGGTATTTTGCTCAAGGCAGGGGTCGCTGCCCATTTGGAGCGAACTGTTTTTACAAGCATGCAGACCCTGAGGGCCAGGCAGAGGAGCCTGAGAGGCAGGGTGCGGGGGCAGCCAGCGGTGCCTGCGGTCATCATGCGGAGCCCGAGCAGGTGGGAGAGGACCGCATGCCCTTTCAGAGCAGTACAAAGAGCTTGTCACGCTTTGGCTGGCCAATCTGTTGTTTAAGTGTTTCCTTTCACGGGGAGAGACTGAGCTCCCCTTCTCAGAGAACCAGTGGGACTTGCTTCATTTGGGGCTGGAAAGATATTTCAATTTGTACCTGTAGCATTACGCTGTCGCATGTAGTGTGGTGTGCTGAGGCTCTGTCATCGCTATTGCCTGTTTTCTGTGTATAGACACATCTGTCATGTACAGCAGCTGTGGAAGCCATTTTTATAGATCATTCATCTGTTTCCTTGCCCATCCCCATTTCTTTTCCCAGGATTATGGTGTTTCACAAAAAAGTCCTTAACGTTAATTGTGTCGTGGAATGACCATTACTGTCAGTTTATGGTTTATCTTGTCATCTCTGTTTTCAACAGGATTGACTCAGTTCTAGTCTAGTGTTTACAGGATTGCCACACTCATTTTGAAGTCCCTCAAGAATAAATGTGACAGGGTGAAGGGAGAAGTCTTAACTGAACAAGGAACTTTTTGCTGCTACAGCCTTAAGAATGGACCCTGGTGGGGCCTGTGCAGCCGCTCATCTCTGCTGTTTACATGTCTTTGCCTTCCCTGATTCCCCTTCAAGTGCACTTTTTACCTTGTGGTTCCCTTGTGGTTTTGTGTTGTACTTGACCGGAACCAGGTGTGTATGTTTACATGCTTTTATCCCGCTTCAGTGGATGTGCAATTATTCGGAAGTATATATTTAAGAATTATATCGAAATATATATGCATATAAGTGTGCACAAAAGTTATGTATTTGAAAACATATATAAAGGCTATATACCGTAATGCAGTGTTTATGTAATAAAACAGACAGAGCTGGAAGCTAAAGATCAAAGGCTAACAAAATTCACTGTTGTGTGAGTGTGAGGTTTGTGAGTGATTTTTCTGTACCTTTCTTAGGCTTCAGTGATGAGCATCTAATGAAAACAGCTATTCAAGAGGCTCTGGCCAAATATAGCAGACACAGATCTTAAAGGACTTGCTAAATTTATGACATTGATAATTTCTATGATGGCATTCATAGCTCTTCTGCTATTATAAATACAGAAATGTGTGCCACCATCTCATTATTCCTTATAACCACACAACCCTGGACTCAGTTCTTTGTATTCAATACTTTATATTATCTCTAGACATTCCAAACAAGGGGCTTTTCACAAAAGTTTTCAACGTGTAAGAGAAGATTATAAAAGAGAAAATAGAATGGAAACCAGTCAGAATGCAAGAATGGTAAAATTTAAAAAAAATGAAATCTAGAAAGGAACCAAAACTACATACAATAGTAATGCGGAAAGTTTATAACACACATACACCATAATTAGAGTAAACAAAAATGGTTCAAAAACTAAAAGTCAAAGATTTTCAGACTCTATTAAAATGAAAATGAAACTGATATTAAAATGCACATCTAAAACATAAAACTATGGAAATATTCAAAGTAATAGGATGAAAAAAATAATTATACTGAGGTTCTGTGACTTTATTAGACAAAGTTCATACCAAGTATGAGCGTGTTACTGGAGAAAACTAAGGATGGTATATGAACATTACATTCTGATTTACCAGGAAGATAAAACTATCAAAATTCTGTATTCATTTAATAACATAGCATCAGATATACAAGTAAATAATTGATAAGGAGAGAAATATAAAATCTTAGTGAATAATTTTAATACACCTTTCCAGTAACTGAACAAGCAAAGAAAGAAAGAATGAGAGTTGAATGACACAATTTTAGCAATTTACCTAACTTGATCTGTATAAAATGCTGTAAGCAGCAACAGAAGGATGCTCTTTTTTTGGCTAAGATAACAAAATACATGCGGGCCTGCATCCCGGGAGATTCAGAATCCCTGAGTGCCCAACAAAAACAGTGTATATTTGTACCGTGACCTTAGCACTCTTCAAAACATGAATTTAATTCTCAGAACCACCTTATGTGGCACTTACCATAATTCCCCCATCATCCTGATGTGGTAAATAAGGTAGAGAGTTTAAATTACTTGCTGATACAGCTATGACCCACAGGTGTAAATTAGTGGGACGGTGTAAATTAGTATATTTCCAGATCACAGACACCATGCTGCCTCTGCCCCCACATATGTGGCCAGGAGCAGGCAGAGCAGCTGAATACAGCTACAGTAAGCACAGGTGCAAACTTTATGGATGGTTCAGCCAGAGGGAAGGGGCAGAGGTGGGCATCTATATGGGAGCCTTGGGGCTTGAGCCATGGGCTGCTACACTCAGTGTTTCTTAATCCACTTCTCAGAATGTGTGTCGGCCTCCCATGTTTTTATACTGCCTCTTCCCTCTTCCATGCTCCTTGATTCTAGGGGTAAGTACCCCAGCTTGCTTCACTGGGGGCCTTGCCATATTCCTTCTCTCTCGATTCCTCTTATGCAAAGAATTCACGGATCAGGAGGCCCTGGACTCCTGGCTGTTGCTGGCAAGCAGGGTGGTGATTCTTCATGAAACCCAAACACATTCCCACCCCCACAGCCACCCAGTCTCACAGGAGAAAGAGGGTGTAGGGACCAGATGGGGCACTCCCCAAAACTGGAATGACACCAAAGGCTCAGAAGCTGCGAGTTCAGCCACTGTCAAGAGGGTTTTTGAAGCTGAACCTGGAAGTCTTGGAAAACTCTGTCCTAGTATGCACCCTCTAACATCATGAAAAGCCACGTTTTTATTTAAACAGTATCTTGAATGAAACAATCATATGACTTCAAGAGATACAGCAGGACAAGGGTTAGTATATAGATAAAATGGTTTGGATGACAAACAGGGTAATTACAACCCTGACTTGGCTCATTATCAGCCGTGCTCTCTGGAGCAAGTTACTTAAATTTTCTGTGCCTCGGTTTCTTTATACGAGAAATGGGTATCCGACCACCTTCTTTGCATCATGGTTGTGAAGATCAAATATAATTGGACAAGGAGCTTTGAAGCGGCTGGTATTTTTAAATTGGAAGTTATAAAAGCGGGATTTATGTGTGTTTGTGGAACTGAGCAAATCTTACACAAAAATTAATCGTCCACCAAGTTTTTTCTCTGTGGGAATCTTTGGGACTTGTGTTGGAGTAACAGTATTGTTTTATGATTATTTTCATAGGAAGGGGGCACATTACTTTATGTCCATCATTTCAAAAAGACCAAGTATTTCTTTTCAGCAAAAGTCATGCAGTTGAAAGAAGCAATGTGCTATCCTATTCCTGAAAATATAGTAAACCACCACACACACAAAAATGTATTTGTGACAGATGCCTACATGAGGAAAATAAGAGGATGTTTAAAAATATGAAATTTCCTGCCCCTCCTGAGCTCATTCAGAAATAGGTCAAATAACAGGGATGTCACGGCCACCAAGGCTGAGCAACGTGTTTCAAGAGGCTGCCCACGAAGGCGCTGGGCCGCCCATGCTGCAGTCGGGAACAAAGGAGCTCTTGACACACAAAGATTTGCTCTGTGAGGGATTCAAAGTGCGCGCTGGACCCCTCCTCTATGGGGACTGCTGGATTCTGCCTGGACAGAAGCTTTTACTCCAACCATATGAAAAGTGCCTGGGTGAAGCAAGTCCGATTCGCCTAACCGCCATGTGCCTCAATTAGCGGGTGGACAGATTTACAAAGATGCTGAAACTTTAGCTGGTATTCCTTCCCCTCTAAGATGTGGAAACCGCCTTGTCTCATGTCACTAAATCCATTTACTGAATGTCAGTGACTTAAAGGGAAACGTCCAGATCATAATCAATGCGCATATACTCTTCCGTTTGCACGTTTTGTGTACATGTCAGGAGCAGGGGATCTATTTCCACAGCACATGATAAACTGCAGCCACGGTGTGGGGTAGAGGGAGTGTGCATGGAAAAAGGGATGTGCAGAAAATGAGCCAGGACTCATACAAAACAGTAAATGCATGTCAGAGGTTTGGCC
Source organism: Aselliscus stoliczkanus (assembly GCA_033961575.1). NCBI lineage: Eukaryota > Metazoa > Chordata > Mammalia > Chiroptera > Hipposideridae > Aselliscus > Aselliscus stoliczkanus. The sequence continues at coordinate 34,661,936 of CM066741.1, forward strand.
ATGAGAATGTATTGCATGTCACGTTTTCCAGTGTTTGACACTCACAAAAAAATAATTGGCTGTATTACAAGACCAGTGCTCTAACCCCTGAGCTATGGAGCCTGCTAATTGTCTGTATTAGATCACAATGAAACTGTCAGTTAAATAGGGGAATTAGTCATACAGGCAACATTCTCTGATGTTTATACAATAAGCCATTGCCACATGAAATTCTTTTGAACACCTCTCAAAAATCATTTGATGAAAGTGAGCTCAAAATCATTTAGCACAATAGAATACATCATGAAAATGATACATACCGTCATCTACAGGATACTGTTGAGTCTGTGCTCAGAGTAAAACTAATTTTAAATACTAATATCCATGGTCTAGAAAGCCCAATTACATAATTAAATAGGTATTCAAATCTGTAAATTTTAAAGAAACAACAAGCGTGTATACACATACACATGTAATCAGAGACAATTAAGGTGAAAGCAAAAATTAGTGAATTAGAAAATGGAAATAAAAGTTGCTTCTTTGAAAAATATCAATAAGCAGATAAACTATTAATCAAAAATTAAAGGAAAAAGTCCACAGTCCGTCAGAAAGAAATAGGTACTGTTTTTGATGGGCTGGGGGCAGCAGCCCCCAAAGTTCATGCACAGGCAGGACAGGTAGTGTCTGGGGGCTCCTCCTTTTCAGAGCGCTGCCTGGAAGTGGATTCCAAGCTCACACAGACATGGGAATGTGAGCACCCCATTAGCTGGCCCCCAGCTATTAACCGCTCAGTTACTCTTGTTTCTCTGTCTCTCCCACTCCAGACCACTGTAATTTAATTGAGGACATCTCAGGATGTTTTTCTCATCACTCATAATAAAGTTTGTACCCTTTGTTCCCCTCCCAAATCGCCCCACTCCTGGAAATTCTATTATCTGTGTCTATAAGTTGGGCTTTTTAGATTCCACATGTAAATGAGATCATACAGTATTTGTCTTTCTTTAACTTATTTCACTTAATGCTTCAGGGATCATCCATGGTTTCACAAATGAAAGGATTTCCCTTCATTTTTCTATGGCTGAATAATATTTTATGATGGAATTTATGCCAAAGTATAACAAAGGCAATACACACATACACACGAGCAACTTACAAAAAATGCTGCAAAATGTAAAAATAAATGTTAGTAAAAATCAGAATAAAATATTTCAGCATTTTCACCCCTTTTAATAAGTCAAAGGAAAATAATCATATCTCCTTGGATCATGCAAAAACAAGGAGATCCCTTCTCTTTACTGACAGTTAACATTTTTGTAATCACTGCATCGCATACGGAAACAAAAAATGAGAAAAACATTTCAAGTAAGGATGTGAATTCATTTCGTATTGTATGTTGAAGATCCAAAGCTATCTGCAAAACTTCAAAAAAAAAATCAGTAATATATTAGAAAAATTAATAAATAATATGTTTTATATATAAAACAACAACCATATAGAAAATGTAAAGGAGTCCTACTTTTTTGGAAACAATAAATTAAAGTGCATAGGAATGAACTTAATAAATCTGAAAAGATACAAAAAGAAACACAAGAATTCTTTTTTTTTTAATTGGGGAATTAGGGGACGGGAACAGTGTTGGGAAATTGGCGAGGGGGACCAGCCAAGTTGTTCATCAATCTTAGTTGTGGAGGGCGCCAGTTGCCATCTGGTTGCCTGTTAGCAGCTTGTGGCCTCTAAGCTCAAGGTACTGTGTTCAATCTTAGTTGTGGGTAGGTGTGGCCACCATTCCATGTGGGAGTCGAACCAGCAGCCTTATATTTAAGAGCGCATGCTCTATCCACTGAGCCATCTGGGCAGCAGCTCAGCTTATGTTGCCGAGTTTAGTCTTAGTTGCTGGTGAGCGTAGCCCACCATCAGACAGGCACTCTTGTTGTTAGGAGCACATGCTCTCACCAGCTGAGACATCCTGCCACCTGTTGGCTGCACAGCGGCAACTCACCTCGGGCACAGCATCACTGGCCCATGTGGGAATTGAACCGGCAGTCCTGTTGCTCAGAGCTCGTGCTCTTAAGCTAACTCTTAACCAACTGAGCCACTCGGCTGGCCTGAAAACACAAGAATTCTTATTTTGTTGGAGTATAATTGATATACAGTATTATATTGGTTTCAAGTGTGCAAAATCAGGCTCCAGCATTTGTATACATTGCCCAATAACCACCACAATAAGTCCAGTTATCCTCTTGTCAGCATACAAAGTTAATATGATATTATCAGCTGTAGTCCCCATGCTGTGTATTACATCCCCATGACTTATTTGCCTTAAAATTGGACATTTGTACCTCTTGATCCCCTTGTCCCATTTGCCCACCTCCCAACCATCTTTCCACCAGTCTCTTCTGGTTTTGTTTTGTTCATTTGTTTTGTTTTGGGTTTTTTTTTTCAGATTCCACATACAAGTAAAATACAATATTTGTCTTTCTGTGTGTATTTCATTAGCGAAATGCACTCAAGTTTCATCCATATTGTTACAAATGACAAGATTTCACTCCTTTTTATGACTGAGTAGTATTCCATTGTACCTCTTCTTTATCCATTTGTCTATAAGTGGACATTTATGTTGTTTCCATCTTGACCATTGTAAATAATGCTTCAGTGAACATGGGGGTGCAGCTTGAACAACAAGGGGGATAGAAGCGCTGAAACTCCGTGCAATTGAAAATATATGTATAACTTTTGACTCCCCCGAAACTTCAGTCATCCATGGCATCTGCTTGGGATTGGTTCCAGGACCCCCCAAGGATACCAAAATCCACAGATGCTCAAGCCCCTTGTATACAATGCTGTAGAATAATGCATACAGCTGACCCTCCACGTCTGTGGATCCCTAAGAGCAGATTGAAAATACCAGTTTCGCTCCATGAATGTAAACCCTGGGGATATGGAGGGCCAACTGTATATTTACTGAAAAAAAATCACATATAAGTGGATCTGCACAGTTAAGACTCATGCTGTTCAAGGATCAATTGTATATTTTTGGGTCAGTGTTTTCATTTTCTTCAGGCAGGTGCCCAGAAGTGGAATTACTGGATCATGTGATATTTTTACTTTAATTTTTGGAGGAAATTCCATACTGTTTTCCATCATGGCTGCACCTCTTTGTAATCCCACCAACAGTGCAGAAGGGTTCCTTTCTCTCCACATCCCCACCAACACTTGTTATTTCTTGTCTTTTTTTTTTTTGAGGGCAGTGTCACTGGCCCTCATATGTGGGACCCGAACCGGGGCCACTGGCATTCCAAGCCAGCTCCCAACCACCACGCTACTCGGCCGGCCCTCTCGTCTTTTTGATAATAGCCATTCTGACAGGTATCTCCTTGTGGTTTTGATTTGCATCTTCCTGATCTTTAGTGACATTGAGCATCTTTTCATGTGCCCATTGGCCATTTGTATGTCTTCTTTGGAAGAATTTTGATTCCGATCCTCTGCCCATTTTTTGGATGCTATCTTTATTTTCAATTGAAAAATACAAAGAAGGAAGGAAACAGCTTGATTAACTTCATAAAAAGTTACATCGACTGAGGACATTGCTTACTCAGATCATTTTCTACTGTTAGAAATTGAAAGTTCACTATTTACTTTTTTTATTTTTTAGTTGAGCCATCCTGCCACCTGTTGACAGTTCAGCGTCACTATTTACATTTGTTAATTGACTCTTTCAATCAAATTCTTTAAGCATCCCTAAGTAAAATATGGCATCTTCGTAAGTTAGGGCTGCTTTAACAATTTGCCATAGCCTGGGTGGCTTAAATCAGAAACATTTACTTCTCACTGTTCTGGAGGATGGGAAGTCCAAGATCAAGGTGCCTGCAGATCTGGTCTTAAGTGAGGGCCAACTTCCTGGTTTGTAGACAGCCTTCTCATTGTACCCTCTTGTGGTGGAAAGAGGGTGCTAGCTTTCTTCTTCTTGGAAGAACACTAGTCCCATCATGAGGGTTCCCTCATGACCTAGTTAATTCCCAGAGGCCCCACCTCCAAACACCTTCACATTAGGGTTTCAACATATACATTTGGGAAAACATAAATATTCATTCCATACTATATGGTATAAGCAGTGGTGTACCAGTACATGTTTAAAAACTAACTACATAATAAGTGTATATGTATGCATTTATTTATTTATTTATTTATTTATTTAGCTGAGCCATCCTGCCACCTGTCGGCAGCTTAGCGGCAGCTTAGCTCGGGCTGGGCAGCAAACTGCTGTTGCTCAGAGCTCAGCTCCCACTCTTGAGCGAGCTCTTAACCAACTGAACAACTCGCCCCGCCCCTATATGTTTATTTTTTTAATTTTACTGAAAAAGAATGTAGCACACAAATATGAGAATATATAATACCCGTTATCATAAATTTTGTATAATCAATTGCTTCTTACAGAATGTTAAATTTTATCAAAAATTTCATATTCATAGCCAACCTGTGGTTTCAATTCTTACAGAATATTAAATTTTATCAAAATTTTATATTCATAACCAACCTGTGGTTTCAGTTGTATAGTTTAGTTTAACATGTATAGTTTAACACAAGTATAGTTTAACATGAATGTTGATTGATATTTTCAGATTTTAAGCCACTAACGTAATGTCACTTAACGTGGAGGTGGGACAGGATGCTTAATAACACACCATTATATAATATTTCCACCATACACATAGGACAGACAGAAATCTCAAGAGCAGAGGTGATAGTAAAATGTGGCAAAATAATTAGGAAATGATAAGATGATTTCTAAATATTTGTATTTGATATAACTTATTACAGGCTTGTATGATTGATTGATTGATTTTTACCAGCTGATTTTTTCCCCCATATGCCAACATGGTTTACAGACAGCTTTCTTCTAAATAATAGCTTTGCTGGGTAGAGTAATCTTGGTTGTAGGTCTTTGCTTTTCATCACTTTGAATACTTTGTGCCAATCCCTTCTGGCCTGCAAAGTTTCTGTTGAGGAATCAGCTGCCAGTCTTATGGGAGCTCCCTTGTAGGTAACTAACTGCTTTTCTCTTGCTGCTTTTAGGATTCTCTATTTGACTTTAACCTTTGGCATTTAAATCATGATGTGTCCTGGTGTTGGCCTCTTTGGATTCATCTTGTTTGGGATTCTCTGAACTTTTTGGGCTTGTAAGCCTATTTCCTTCATCAGGTTAGGGAAGTTTTCCATCATTATTCCTTCAAATAGGTTCTCAATCCCTTGCTCTCTTTTTTCTCCTTCTGGTACCCCTATGATGCAAATGTTGGTATGCTTGATGTTGTCCCAGAGGCCTCTTAAACTTCTTTTTGCCATTCTGACTGGGTGTTTTCTGCTACCTTATCTTCGAAAAAGCTGATTTGATCCTCTGCTTCATCTAATCTACTGTTGATTTCCTCTAACATATTCTTCATTTCAGTCATTGTAGTCTTCATATCTGACTGGTTCTTTTCTATGTTTTCTATCTCCATTTTTATGATTCGTTTCTCTTTGTTGACATTCTCACTGAGATCACTGAACATCCTTATAACCAGTGTTTTGAACTTTGCAGCTGCTAGGTTACTTGTTTCCATTTTGTTGTTTTTTTTCTGGAGTTTTGTTCTGATCTTTCATTTGGGACATGTTTCTTTGTCTCCCCATTTTGGATGCCTCCCTGTGTTTGTTTCTATGTATTAGGTGGAGCTGCTATGTCTCCCGGTCTTAGTAGAGTGGCCTTATGTAGTAGGTGTGCTGTGGGGCTCAGTGGTGTAGTCTTCTTGATCACCAGAACTTGGTGCTCCAGGGGTGTCCCTTGAATGGATTGTGTGTGCCCTCCTGTTGTAGTTGAGCCTTGATTGCTGTTTGCACATCAGTGGGAGGGATTTATCCCCAGGGTAATTGGCTGTGAGGACTGGCCATGACTACAGTGGAGGAGCTGTGGTGCAGGGGCTGACCCTATGGAGCAGGATCCACTTTGATGGGGCTCTGGTGCCTGCCCAGTTTGTCCTTTGGATGTGTCATTTGTGCAGGTAGTTTTCATGGTATTCTGGTGTGCCCTGAAGCTGGCCATCAGGTATATTTTTTCTATGGTCTCTCTGGTGCAGACCAAGTTCAGCCTCTGACTGTGCCCTGCCCTGTGCTACTTAGTATGAGCTACAAAGTGATCTACAGATGGTTCCACTTGTGCTGGGCTTGGAGGCTCCTGGGAGAGGCTAAGCTGTGAACTGGGGCCAGTTGCCAATAGTGCTGGGCTTGTGGCTGCTTTCCACGAGGTACAGGGCATGCAAAGGCCAGATGCTTTGAGAAATTTTAGGGAAGTCAACAGCATGAGCCAAGACATGCTGTTTGTATGGAAAAGCCACTGGGAATGGCTTGGGTGGGCCCGCTAGTTGGGTGGGTTGGGATCTCAGGGAATCACCAGGGTGGAGCTAATGGTGTCAGCCAGATGATGAAGACTCAGATATGGCGGCTGCCTGCATCTGCATGCTTGGTGGGGGAGGGCTTAACAAAAGAACAGTGACTTCTGCCAGCTCCTCCTTCCAGGAGAAAGCTGCCCCTCCAGACCCTGAAGCCAGACAATTCAGTTCTTTCTTGTGTGTGCCTGATGCTTTCGAGCTGCTGCCCTAGCACCGGAGCTCAGAGTGAGTGAGTTCATCCATGAGTAAGTCTGTGTGCGGGCCCCTTAAGAGCAGCGCCTGGGGCTCTGCAGCCATCCCTGTCTCAGCCACCATCTCAGCTGATTTTCACAGCCAGAGTTGTGGGGACTTCTCTTCCCAGCACTAGAAGACCCCTAGACTGGGGACCTCATTGTGTTACTGGGACCCCTCACACGTCAGGAGGGACCTCTGCAGCTGAGATACCCCTCCCGATTCTCAACCACAACACATGCGCGTGGGACCAGCCCATTCTATGTCTCCATCCCTCCTGTCAGTCTCAAGGTGACTTCTTCTGTATGTCTGCAGTTGTAGGACTTCTGCTCAGGTAGACTTCAGGCGGTTGTCAATGATAGCTGTAGTTTGGTTGTAATTTTGAGGTAGTCATAGGAGGAGACAAGCACAGCATTTGCCTTCTCTGCCATCGTCACTGGAAGCCTTCTGTAAGGTGAATTGCTTGTTTTTGTGTTGATATAGAGATCTTCATATATTTGGAATTAACCCCTTAGTGTATATATGATTTGCAAATATCTTCTCCCTTTCAGTAGTTTGCCTTTCCATTTTGATAGTTTTTTGGGGTTTGGTTTTTTTTTTGCTTTTTTTTCCCCCTGTGGTGTTCTTCTCCAGTTTTGGTATCAGGTAATGTTGGCCCTCTAAAATGAGGTGGTGTGTGTGTATGTGTGTGTGTGTGTGTGTGCGTGTGTATATGCGCGCACGCGTGCGTGATAGAAATCGCCATTGAAGCTGCCTGTTCCTGGACTTTTTGTTGTTGGGACTTTTCTGATTGCTGATTCAGTCTTCTTACAATAATTAGTCTATTCATATTTACTATTTCTTTATGATTCAGACTTGGAAGAGTATATGTTTCTAGGAATTTATCTATTTATTCTAGTTACCCAGTTTGTGGGCATATAGTTGCGTATAGAAGTCTTATGATCTTTTGTATTTATTTTGTATCTATTGTAACTTCTTTTTCTTTTTTCTTTTTTTTTTTTTTTGAGGGCAGTGTCACTGGCCCTCATATGTGAGACCCGAACTGGGGCTGCTGGCTTCCCAAGACCAGCGCTTAACCACTGCGCCACTCGGCCGGCCCTGTAACTTCTTTTTAATTGCTGATTTTATTTATTTGAGCCTCTCTCTTTATTCTTCATGAGTAGACTACAGATTGGCCAATTTTGTTTATCATTTCAAATAAAACCCATTTTAGTTACATTAATATTTTCATTGTCCTTTAGTCTCTATTTCATTTAGACTAAATGAAATAGTCTAATCATTTAGACTAATCAAATAGACTAATTATTTCATTTCATTTCTGATCTTTATTACTGTTTTCCATCTACTAACTTTGGGCTTTGTGTGTTCTTTTCCTGGTTCCTTTTAGTGTAAAGTTAGATTATTTATTTGAGACATTTCTTGTTTCTTGACATAGGCCTATATCACCATAAATTTCATTCTTGTAACTGATTTTGCTGCATCCCATAGATTTTTGTATGTTCTATTTCCATTTTTATTTCTCAAGGTGTTGTTTGTTTTTTTAAGATTTTACTGGAGAATTAGGAGAGGGGAACAGACAAGTTAGTGTCCTTTTGTTCTTCAGTCTAATTGTGGAGGACGTTGCTTTACTGGCCCATATTGATATCATTGTTGCGCTCTTCTCAGATGAGGCAGATTGGTCACTGGTCTCTTGGCAGCTCACACCGACTGCCAGCTGCTCACGCTGGCTGCCGGCCACTCACTGTAGCCTATGGCAGCCCACTGCAGCAGGGGCTGCAGCTATGCCATCCTGGGCACTCACAGCAGCCCAGTTCCAGGTGGAGCCGTTGTTTACCATCTTAGCTGTAGAGGGCAGTGTCACTGGTCCTCCTATGTGGGAATCGAACTGGGACTACTGGCGTCCCAAGCCAACTCTTGACCAACATGCCACTTGGCCAGCCCTCAAGTTTTTCTTTTTTTTTAATTTCTCCTTTGCTTTCCTCGTCTACCCACATGTTGTTTAATATCCACATATTTGTGGGGCAGGTTTCCAGTTTTCTCCTTGTAACTGATTGCTAGTGTCATGCCATGTGGTTGGAAAATATGTTTGATATCATTTTAATCTTAAATGTATTGAAACTTGTTTTGTGGCCTAACATGTGGTCTATCCTGGAGAATATTCCATGAACACTTGAGATGACTGTGTATTCTGCTGCTTGATTTCTATAAAATGTTGTGGATATCTCTATTAAGCTTATGTGCTCTAAATGTATCATTTGAGGCCAATGTTTTCATATTGATTTTCTGTGTGGATGATGTAGCCACTGATGTAAATGGTGGTATTAAAGTCCCCTACTATTATTGATTATTGCTGTCAATTTCTTTTTTCTTTTTTTTTCTTTTAAGAGGGCAGTGTCACTGGCCCTCACATATGGGATCCAAACTGGGTCCGCTGGTGTCCCAAGCCAGCTCCTAACCACTGTGCCACTCAGCCGGCCCTCAATTTCTTTCTTTACATTTGTTAATATTATCTTTATATATTTAGGTGCTCACATATTGGGTGCATACATATTTGTCATTGTTGTGTCTTATTGCTGGATTGACCCCTTTATGATCATGTAATGCTCATTTTTATCTTTTATTATAGCATTTGTTTTAAAGTCTATTTTCTCTGAAATAAGTATAGTGTTCCCCGATTTCTTTTGATTTCTGTTTGCATGCTATATTTCCATTCTTTTACATTCAGCCTGTGGGTGTGTGTCCTTACATCTGAAATGAGTCTCTTGTAGACAGCATATAGATGGGTCTTATTTTGTATCCATTTACCTATTCTGTGTCTTTAATTAGAGAATTTACATTTGAAGTAATTATTTGATACATGCGTATTTATTACTATTTTGTTAATTGTCTTCTGGCTGTTTTGTAGTTTTCCTTTCTGTTCCTTTCATCTTCTCTTGCCTCCTTCCCTGTGGTTTCACAATTTTCTATAGGGTTATGCTGAGGTTCCTTTCCCATTGTTTGATGTGCGTCTACTATAGTTTTTTTTTGCTTTGTGGTTACCACAAGACTAACATATAAATATTTTAAATTGATGGTAAATCTGAATGAATGTAAAATTTTGCATTTTTACTCCCCTCACCATGTTTTGTGTTTTTGATGTGATATTTTACATATTTTTATTTTGTGTATCCCTTAACTAATTATTGTAGTTATGATTGTTTTTACTACTTTTGTCTTTTAACCTTCATTCTGGCATTATAAGTGATTAATCCACTACCTTTAGCTTTTGTTTGTCTGGAAAGTTCTTCATCTCTCCAATTCTAAATAGCCACAGCAAACAGAGTATTTTTGGTTGGAAGATTTTTTTCCTTTCAGCACTTTATCATGCCACTCCTTTCTGGTCTGCAGTGTTTCTGCTGAGGAATCTGCTGATAATCTCATGAGGGTTCCTTTGTACGTAACAAATTGTTTTTCTCTTGATGCCTTTAAGATTCTCTAATTTTTGACAGTTTAATTATAGTGTGTCTTTGTGTGGGTCACTGATTTATCTTGTTTGGTACTCTTTGGGCTTCCTGGATCTGGATGTCATATTCCTTCTCCAGGCTAGGGAAATATTGACCATTATTTTTTCACACAATTTTTCTGCCCCTTTCTCTGTGTCTTCTCCTTCTGGGACCCCTATAATGCAAATATTATTATGCTTGATGTTGCCCCATAGATTCTTTAATATATCTTCAGTTTTAAAAATTATTTTCTCTTTTTGTTGCTCTTTTTGGGTGAGTTTCACTACCCTGTCTTCCAAATCACTGATCCTTTCCTATTTTTTTTTATCTAGTCTATTGAATCTTTCTACTGTATTTTTCAGTTCTATTGTATTTTTCAGCTCTGTGACTTCTGTTGGATGCATTCTTAGACTTTCTATCCCTTTCTTCAAGTTCTTGCTATATTCGTCCATTCTTCAACCTAATTCAGCGATCATTTTTATAACCATTACTTTGAATTCTGTATCAGTTAAATTAATTATATACCTTTTATTAAGTTTTTTTCCCTGGGGTTTTGACTTGTTTTTGTTGTTTGTTTGTAACATGTTCCGTTATCTGCTCATTTTGCTTGCCTCTCTGTTTGTTTCTATGTGTTTCTCTTTGATTGTTTTAGACACATGGGACTGAGAAGCACAATCCCCTAAAGCCTCCAGAGCCATGTGTTCAAGGGGAGTCCCCCATGTAGGTTGCACATGTGGGGGGGTGGGCAGGGCACACCCATTGGTGCTAGCAGGTTAAAGGGAGTGAGCCAAAATGGCACTTCCATTGCTGTGCTACAAAGGTAGGGGGATAGAGCAAAAAATGTCACCCGCCAGCATCTCTGTCTCTGGAGTGAGTCCCAACAGGCTTCTGCCTCCCTAGCAGATGCTTTAAGATTGGCGAGTGAATCTCTTTCACCTATGGCGTAGGCTGTTTTCAAGCTGCTGCCTCTGCTCTGGGTCTCGGGGCGAGTGAGTGTGTGTATAATCCCTTTAGGAGTTGAGTCTGCAGTCCCCACAGCCCTGTGTTCTACCTGGGTGGAAGCCCCATTGGTTTTCAAACCCAGATATTTGGGGGCTCATCTCTCCAGCGCAAGTCCCAACGTGGGGTGCCTGATGTGGGGCACGCACCCCTCACTCCTCAGGGAGAAGCTTCCTATCCATAAGATCTTTCCTGATTGGGAGTTGCAGTGCTTGGGGTGTGGCTTTTGGTGAGCCCATGTCTCTGCCTCTCCGTCTCTTTTATCCTTTGTTGCGGAGGAGTTTTCAGCTCTTTTCCAGAGGGAATTGTTCCATAGGTGGCTGTAGATTTGTTACGTCTGTGGTAGGAGGTGAGTTCAGGATCTCACTGTGCCACCATCTGAACCGTCCACTCAAATAGTCTTAAAGAATTAAGAATACTTGAAGAGGGCCGGCCGAGTGGTGTGGTGGTTAAGTGCTGGCTTGGGAAGCCAGTGGCCACGGTTAGGGTCCCACATATGAGGGCCAGTGATACTGCCCTCAAAAAAAAAAAGAACACTTGAAGAAATGAAAATGTATGCCAAGGAGTTTAACAGGTGAACAGCATCACCAGCATGTCAGTTCTTTAAGTTCATGCCTGTCCTTGGAACAATCCTAATAAGTTACTGCTTTGGCTAAATATGTGTCCTCCCTAATTTCATATGTGGAAGCCCTAATCCCCAAATATGCTGACATTTGGAGGGGAGGCCTTTAATGGTCATGAGGGTGGAGTTCTCCTTAGTGGGTGAGTGCCCTTATAAGAAGAAACACAAGAGAGATGATATTTCTCCCTCTCTCTCTCTCCTCAATATGAAGACACAACTAGAAAAATGGCCATCTGAGAACCAGGAAAAGGGACCTCACTAAGAATCCAATCATGCTGGCACCCTGATCTTGGAGTCCCAGCTTCCAGAAACTGTGTGAAATAAATGCTTGTTGTTTAAGCCTCCCAGTCTGTGGCATTCTGCTGCAGCAGCCTGAACTGGGTAAGACAGAAATTTGTCCTGAGAAGTGGAGTGCTGCTGTGACAACTACCTAAAGATGTGGAAGTAGTTTTGGAATTGGTCAGAAGTAGAGGATGGAAGGCTTTGGGGTGCATGCTAGAAAATTTGATATTGCTGTGAAGAGACTTTTTTTGATTTAAATTTATTGGGATGACAATGGTTAGTAAAGTTACATAGGTTTCAGGTGTACAATTCTGTAATATATCGTCTATATATCACATTGTGTGCTCACCACCCAGAGTCAGTTCTCCTTCCATCACCATGTATTTGATACCTTTTACCCCACTGCCCTCCCCACCCTTACCCTTTGGTAGCCACTAAACTACTGTCTGTGTCTATGAGTTTTTGTTTGTGAAGAGACTTTTAAAAATAACTCTGATGAGAGCTTAGAAAGGAAAGAGGAGAGCTGTGGGGAAAGCTTCTATCTTCTTAGATAATAAGTACAAAATCATATACAGAATGTTGGTAGAAATAAGACCATTCTGATGAGGTCTCAGACAAGAGTAAGGAATATGTTATTGGATATCAGAAAAAATGTGATCTTTGTTTTAAAGTGGCAAATACCTTGACTGAACTGTGTTCATGTACTAGTATTTTGTGGAAAGTAGAACTCATGAATGATTAAAAGGATATTTAGCTGAGGATATTTGTAACCAAAGTGTTGAAGGAGCAGCTTGGTCCCTCCTAACTGCTTATCTAGTAAAATGTGAGAAGAGAGAAATACATGACGACAGAATTGTTAAGAAATAAGGAGCCAGGGCTGGCCAAGTGGCACGGTGGTTGGGCGCTGGCTTGGGATGCTAGTGGCCCCGGTTTGGGTCCCACATATGAGGGCCAGTGACATGGCCCTCAAAAAAAAAAAAGAAAGAAGGAGCCAGAACATGAAGATTCGGAAAATTTTCAACCTGTATGTAATATAAAAAATAAGGAAGTGTTTCAGAAAACTAAGGGTGTGACAGATGCCCGCTGATGAGGAGATTAGTGTGGGCGTGGATCAAGAATCAAATAATCCAGCCCAGTGGGAACACAGCCAGTGTGAGCTTTAGGGAGCAGAGATGAGATGAAAGCACACCCTAGTGACAGCTGGGTCCATTGATGTGCTCACGTCTTGCTTGTAGGCGTGTAATGGGTACTCTTTCCACAGAGGAAATTTTGATAATGTCAGTCAGATCACAAACACACAAATACATACTCCTTGACCAACCATTCTATGTATTTACATGAAACCTACAGGTAGATGCTACACAGGAAATCATTAAACTTCAGGACGCTCACTGCATTCTTTGTTCCAAAAGATTGGAAATGACTAAAAAAAATCCATCAGTAGGCAACTGGTTAAAAAATAGTATAGGGCTGGCCGAGTGGCGCGGTGGTTAAGCACTGGCTTTGGAAGCCAGCGGCCCCGGTTCGGGTCCCATATTTGAGGGCCAGTGACACTGCCCTCAAAACAAACAAACAAACAAACAAAAAATAGTATAGACGTATCATGGAATATTACGAAGTCATATTTAAAAAGTAAACAAACAAAGAAAAAAGCACGAAGAAATCTGCACAGGCTGACCTGGAAACATAGTGGTAAGTAGGAATTAAATGTGTAGGCATTTATAGAATTACATCACTTGTATATAAAGGCAGTTCTAATCATACATAGTATCTTTGCCCTTTTACATTATTATAGTTGGTGTCTTTGGCTTATATGTGCACAAAAGTCTCCTGACAAATAAATCACTTGCATGTGAAAGAATATATGTATTTAAAACACAATATGTATGCATACATGCAGGAGAATATGTATATGCATATATAAAATAGAATACATGCAGAGCTAAAAATTGAATGTCGGTGGTTCGCACGTTTTGTTCCTTTGTGAGTATGTGTTGTATGAAGAAAAGATGCAAGGACGTGATTAGGCTTTAGTAAGAAAAATTGTTTAAGTGGGATCAGCCATGCACAGCACATTCTCATTGTAAGGACCCAGCGATGACTCAGGGTCACTGATCACTATGGCAACAGAGGAGACTCACAGGGCTTCCACTCATCCAGACAGAGGTTTACCCACAAGACTTCGCGCTGTCTGCCGTTAACCCATCTGTAACTTAGATGCATAGGTCTTTTTACACAATATTCTACATATTTTCCTGAGCTGCTCCAAACAACATACTTTTTTTTTTTGAGGGCAGTGTCACTGGCCCTCATATGTGGGACTGAACCAGGACCGCTGGCTTCCCAAGCCAGCGCTTAACCACCGTGCTGCTCGGCCGGCCCCAAACAAGTTGCTTTATGAACAATAATTGGAATAGTAATGAAAAAGTGGGAAAAGGGAGACAAAAATAATAAATTTGTAAGGAGGTAAGAGAGAAGAGAAAATGGATGTAACATAAGCAAGAAAAATAGAAATGAATCAGTACTATTGGGAATTAAACACAAGTAATCCAAAAGAAAGATTTTCTAGATTTATTTCTATCAAACGATGTTGATTTTAAGGCAGATTAGCACTGGGAATTTCAATGCATTAGGAAGTCAAATGCATTTTAAATTTGTATTCATGTAATTACATAGCTTCAGAAAACACACACAAAAAAACAAAATAATGACTAATCAGGGAATCAGGAACCCGCAAGGTAGTAGCTATTATTATTTACTTTTTTTGACGGCAGTGTCACTGGCCCTCATATGTGGGACCTGAACCGGGGCCGCTGGCTTCCCAAGCCAGCACCCAACCACCACGGCACTTGGCCGGCCCGGTAGTGGCTATTTTTAACCCATTGTATGTAGCCCCTTATATTCAAAAGCACTGAGGATAGACTAGATCTGAATGACACAGTGAATATTGTTTAGCTGAATACACCTGTTGCTGCCTGCAGACCTTACCCGGCACCAAGAGGCCTGTCAGACTGCAGGGCGGTGTTGTATATTTCCCTATGTGGCTGGTGGAAGTGTGCATTCCACCCCGCCTACAAGTGCCACCCAGTTATTATAGTTTCTTTGCCCTCACCTGCCTCCCTTGACCTTGCACCTACTGTGTGCTTCTACGGAAATTCCACGCGTGACTTCTGCTGGCCATGGCAAGTCCTCACCCAGATCACTCCCAACACTGTCACGATCTATCTATTGTACCCCATGCCGCCTCACATGACACCAACAAAGTGCTTCCCAAACACCAGCAACATTTTTATCCAATGGCCTGAGAAGGTCATCCACATATTGGCAGTCAACAATTCCTGGACTTGGCATTTATCCTCCAATCACCTGCACCCCACCTGAGATGCTTACTCTGCTGATAGGTCAAAATTCATCCAAGTCCAAGCAATACCAGCATCCCTGCCCTGGACTTCTGGCACCCAGGTCTCCCCATGGGCTGCAGAACGCCCTGTGTTGTCTACTTTGGCTGTCTATCAGCAACCCAAAGAGCCACTTTCATTTCAGTCGTGCTGGGAATTTCAGGTGCACTAGGACTGATGACTGGAAGTGCACCACAGCCTAGCCATGCAAACTCAGGCCACCGAGGCCAGCTGACAATTAGGGGTCACCTCAGCCCAGTGTGGACAACACCGTACAACCCGGTTGCTTGTGCAACCGTCCTGAGGGTCTTGTCCAGATGGTTCTAGACAATCTCCTGGTCAGTAGGTGCTCTGGCCATGGAGGGAGGGGTTTGTTTCCCACCCCCCAGGACCACCTGCTGCACGTGCCCCAGCAACTCATGGCAGGCTCACACCTACTCCCACCACGTGACTCAAGATATTACAATACTCCATGATGTTACCCAGTCTATGGGCAGGTTCTCAGCACCGTGAGATCACTGGCCTATTTTCTCAGTTGGACCCTTCAAGTTTGGGACAATGGCCTTGGACTGCATGCCAGACCATTGCCTATTTTTTTTTGAGGGCAGTGTCACGGGCCCTCCTATGTGGAATCCGAACTGGGGCCACTGGCATCCCAAACCAGCTCTTAACCACCGTACCACTCGGCTGGCCCTGCAGCATTCTTGATAAATATTAGCAGTCATTACTCCCGGCGATGTTAATGTCCTCACCGTTAGGTGATGCCCAGGGGTGACTGCAGTGTAAGGGCCTGACAATTTGCTTTTTAATTTTTTTAAAGATTTTATTGGGGAATTGGGGGAGGGGAACAGTGTTGGGGAATTGGGGAAGGGGACCGGCCAAGTTGTTGTTCTTCAATCTTCGTTGTGGAGGGTGCCAGTCGCCATCTGGCTTCCCGTTGGCAGCTCGTGGCCTCTAAGCTCAAGGTGCTGAGTTCAGTCTTAGTTGCAGGTGGGTGTAGCCACCATCCCATGTGGGAGTCAAACCAGCAGCCTTGTTGTTAAGAGTGCACTCTCTATCCATTGAGCCATTGGGCAGTAGCTCAGCTCAAGGTGCCAAGTTCAGTCTTAGTTGCAGGTGGGCATAGCCCACCATTGAACAGGCAATCTTGTTGTTACACCAGCTGAGCCATCCTGCCGCCTGTTGGCAGCTCAGCGACAGCTCAGCTCGGGTGCAGCATTCACTGTGGGAATCGAACTGGCAGCCCTGTTGCTCCGTGCTCGCCCTCTGTTAACTGACTGAGCCACTCAGCCGGCCCGACAATTTGCTTTTTTAATTATAAGGGCCTGACATTAAACTTTTGATGGCCGAGTTGTCTGTTGCAAACATATTGCTGCTCCACCATTAGATAAAGGGCCAGGCCACCCGATGTATGAAGTTCCCCCTTTTTCCAAAAGCTGTGCTTCACCTAGATAATTGGGAGACCCTGCTTTTCTATTCCTGTGCTTTAATTACTGCTCTTATGGTTTAAATTCACCGATAAAAAGTGAACCCACGAAGCCCTAAGCACCCTCCCTGCCCTTGACCACAGTAAATGCAGAGCCCCAGGGCCTCTTCCCCCCCTCACCTGTGACCCCGGAGCTGTGTGGCCCCAGGGGTGTAGTGCACCCCCCAGGACCTGTGAGTAACAAACCTTGTTATTCCAGAGTTCCCTGATGGTTGTCGCTGAAGTGAGTCCTGCAGTCAGAGTAAGAACCCCAAGGTCTGGTCCAGACACAACAGCGCTCCGGGAGGGGTGGGGGTGGGAGACTGCCTCAGTAGTGGGGGCCATGTGAGTGGGAGGGGCCAGGGAAGTGGGAGGGGCCAGGGCAGTGGGAGAGGCCACGTGAGTGCCCCAGGCATTCCTAGCCAACAGCATGACCATCCATAGAATGAGACCGACACAAAACAGGGTGAAAGGTATCATGGTGCCAGATGAGGACATAATGATGAAGAATAAGGATAATCCTCATAACAGGTGTCTCCTAATGAAATGAAGCCTTGCAGGAGACAGACTAAGGCTTAAGTGTAAATATACGTATAAGCATACAGACAGACAAATAAGAGAGCTAAAAGGGATCCCGTATAGCTCCATAAATACTTTCAGGACCTTTATAAAGCATTATTTATAACTAATCACAAATTGATTAAAGAGAAGGTTCAGGGACTTCAGAGGTACCAGGCCACACATTGATACCACAGATAAAAAATAAAAATTCTTATTTTATGCCAGACCCTGTACCATGAATTGGATCCTGTCCGTTCTTCCTTATCCAGTGAGATTTTTCAGCAGTTCTCGCCTCTTTCTATATATCATTGATGTGTCACTCGGTCTCACGTACATATTATCTATCATAAGGAAAAACTCAATGATTCATCTTTCTCCTACCAGCAATGGCCCCCTTTGTTTGATTCCCTTTGAAGCAAAACTCTTCAAAAGAGTTGTCTCTGCCCCCTCACTCTCTCCCGTTCAACTCGTTCTCTTCTCTCTTCACGCCACGCCGCTCCACTTTCACCACAACTCTCCGTCCCCATTTTACTTGACTTCATAGCACGTGACACATCTGATCGCATCCCCCTTGGTGATGCGTTTCTTCATGTGACTGTCAGAACCCCACACTCCCATGTCGCAGGGCACTTCTTCCTCCTCCCTTACAGATTTCTCCTCGTTAATGGACTTCTTAGTAAAACGTGCATTTACTGCCTGCTGGTTCTGTAGGGGAGGGCAAGCTGTGTTCTCAGTTCATGAGCAGCAGAGAAAAGGGTTGCCTTTCTAAGTGCTGGTTTTCTCTATGAGAATCTGAACCTGTACAAAGGCACCAAAGCCAGCGCATCGCAGGGCTAAATGCTAAGGGTGTATTCACCCTTTCCGAGCCCTTGGTTACTTGTAAAGCCTCCTTACAATATTGACTAGACAAAACCAATGATCTTTAAGCCCCAGGGTTCTCAGCCAGATAAAAGGAGCTCTTGGAGGGTGGAGAAGTGGGGAGGATAGCAAGGTAGATGTCATTTCATCTCTCAAAAAGTAATCTGATGACACCATCCCCCTGGTGAAAATCTTCCTGTTGCTATCAGAATGAATAAGGACCAAACCTGTTACTATAATGTACAAGATCTTTCATGATTTTCCTTTTGCGTATGTTTTCACATTCAGTTCTCCATTACCACTCCCTTCTCTGTCTCTCTGTCTCTCTGTCTCTCTGTCTCTCTCTCTCTCTCCCCTTTTCTCCCTCCCTCCCTCCTTCCCTCCCTCCCTCTTGAAGTTTTAGCAACCATGACTTTAGGCATAGAACATTCAGCACAGCCAGCTCTTTCTAAACAAGATCTAGGGAGCTCAGATATGTGCCACAGACATTTGACTCTGAATTGAACTGTGTATGCACCTAGAAAATATAGAGGCTTCACTGTTTGACTCTCATTCTGTTCAACAATGAATGACTACTGCAAAGCTATTCATTTATCCATCTTGTATATACTGTAAGTCAGGCCCTGTGATAAACACTGATAAGTCAGTAGTGAGGAAAGGAGACACCAGGTTTTTTTTTTAGTTTTGTTTTTTTAGCGGAGCCATCCTGCCACCTGTTGGCAGCTTAACGGCAACTCAAGCTCGGGCTGGGCATCGAACAGCTGCTGCTCAGGAGGCACCACTCTTGCCATCACAGAGTTTTCAGCCTTGTAGTGAAGATAGGTAATTACCATAGAATTCCAACAACTGCTGTGGGGCATCTTACGTAGCAAGGACCATGCATCCTCTCCCTCCCTGAAGCAGAAGGTAATGTCTGTGTGAGTCTTTTTGGGCTGAGCGTGACTGGGTGGTTAGGCTTTCTTATTACACTGCCATTTCCCCAGGATGTCCAAATAACTCACCCCATGTCCTAGAATTACTTACACGTTTCCTGAATCTTTAGATACAAATAAAGAAGTACAGATAAGCATCATCTCAGACTAAATCCTTGGTGGCTAAAGGACTGACATCTTCCTAGAGAGGATCCCAGGAGAAATATGAATGATTCGACACTGAGTCAGGAACCATGTTATATATATAAAAAAATCCATGTTCTAAAAAAAAATTTTTTGTGTGTGCCATCAACCTCAACCCTCACCTCATCTCCCCAAATTAAATATCATTAATTCCTTCCTCTCTTCCATCAACATAGCCTTTCCATCTCATAACTCCTCTATGAGTTATCAAGAGCTTAAAAACTCACTCCACAAACATGCAATTGAATATTTTCATTTTCTTTTCAGAGTTTAAGTTTCATTCTTTGAAGTCAGAGTTTTTGTTGCTCCCTCAAAGCAGGTGACTCAATCCCACACGTGATCTGACCTTCAGGGTACAAATGGGAGAAACGAAGGGGGAGCCAATGTGAAACACCCCATAAACACTTCAATATAATTAAGCTACATGCCCTTTCTCTGTTTAGCGTTTAAATGTAAAGAAATTTATTTCTTATTTCTGGCCCTCCATTTTACCCCTCGTATCCAGAAAAGGCAGGAACTAGATAGTATTCCATCCCACATTCATGTTCTTTGGAAAATGACTTCCTGCTTGCCTCACAGGCAAATGGTCAGTGTCAGTGGGATTCCATAACTCCTGTGGGTCAGTGAGTGTTGTGTGTGTCTCCTTCGCCTTTCCAAATTAGAGGTTTCCAATGAGAGGTTTTCCTTTTTCTTTTCTCTAATTCACTATTTGGTGTTGGGAGAAGATAATTTATCCTTTTAGTTCCCAAGTCCTTGATCATGAAAAACCACATCAGGACTTCAGTATCATTGAGAAACCCTGAACTTTGAACTGGATTCAATATCTAGATGAATTTTGGGTTGTCTGCCTTAGGGAAGGCGTGTGTTCAACACGTGAAAAGAAGAGAGAAGTGAATGTTGGATGAATAAAAGGGCTACCTGGGTGGAGAAAATGCAGTGTCATCAAATGATACTTTCTCATGGGCTCACAACTGGCCTGCATTTTCCATCCACAGTTGGAGTAGTTCATTGAGGCCATGTAACTGAATTCCAGCTGATGGAATGTAGGCAGAAATGAAATGCTCCATCACCATATCTGATCCATAAAAAGCTCTGACATAACCCTCTATGCTCTTTGACTTCCTTTGGCAGATGAATGCTATAGATTCTGAGAACCAAGTAGAGAGCAGAGTCATAAGCGGGTAGTTGCAGAGTCCTCGAGTAATTGCATGGAGCTGAGCTTATGAAGTTCCATTCTCCCTAACCCATGCTTAATTGCATAACCAAGAATGATGTGATGTGATATGATATGATATGATATATGATATGCCATGGCATGGATATGGCATAATAGAATGTAAAATGACAAAATATAACTAAGCCACTGAGACTTGGGAGTTTATTTGTCATTACAGTTAGTGTTCATTTCGCTGAGTGACCCAGATGGGCCTCTGAAGACATGGTATTTGATCTGAGACCACCCATGGTTTTAGGTAAAAGTTATCCGTGCAAATATGTGGGAACCAATCATTCTAGGCAGGGCGAACAACATATACAAAGAATAAAGTCTGGCGGCATGTTTATAAAACAGGAACTAGTGCGTCTGGTTTCCAGTGATTGAAGAGAAGAGGCATAAGCAGTGAGATTGAAGAGGTGGGTGGAGACCAGACGATAAGGGACTTGGAAGGCAATGGTGACAGCTTACACTCATCTGAATGGTGCTGGAACATCACTGAAGGATTTTTAAGCAGGGAAAAGACATGATCTTATTTTGATGCATATGTTTTTAAAAGATAATTTGGGCTACTGTTTGGACCATGGATTATAAGGCTCAAGAGGGGAAGCAGAGAGACAAGTAGGAGATGACAGTCTTCCAGGCAAGAGATGTTAGTGACTTAGTCAACACAAATGGGTATATTACACTGAGTCATTTCATGAAACAAGTCTAGGGAAATCACACGGATTCTATATTTATGCAATAGGTAATTACATGTAAGACATATAGTACAAGTAATACATTAATAAAACATATGGGGGGCTGGCTGAGTGGCGCGTTGGTTAAGTGCTGGCTTGGGACGCCAGCGGCCCCGGTTTAGATCCCACATATGAGGGCCAGTGACACTGCCCTCTACAGCTAAGATGGTGAACAACAGCTCCACCTGGAGCTGGGCTGTGTGAGCCCCGGCGATGGTGTAGGCTGCAGCCCCTGCTGCAGTGGGCTGCCATAGGCTACAATGAGTGGCCGGCAGCCAGTGTGAGCAGCCAGCAGCCAGTGTGAGCTGCCAAGAGCCACTGAGAGTGGCCGTCCAGAGACCGGCGACCGATCTGCCTCATCCGGGAAGAGCGCAATGACGATACCAACATGGGCCAGTGAAGAAACATCCTTCACAACTGAACTGAAGAACAAAAGGACAGCAACTTGTCTGTTCCCCTTCCCCAATTCCCCAATAAAAATATTTTTAAAAAACCCCAAACATATGGGTTCTGAATTCTGTGAGATGTTGGGGATACATGCAGTTAGTCTGAATCAAGCGCCAGTTTTCTGCTCCTTAGTATACAGCTTTGGTGAAGTTAAAAGTCGTTCCCAGTCACAGGAAATACAAAAAGCTGCAGGTTTACCCGGCGGCCACCAGATGGCCCTACTAGAATCTACTTCACAGCCCGTGGGATACAGACAGAGTGAAGTCAGAGCGATTTGCTAAAACCGATACTGCTAGCTCACTGAAGCCTCTGCCATATCAACAAAGTGTTGTTTAACGGGAATGGAGAATAATCTTCAAGAACAGCGTGCAATGTAAACAAGTTCACAGCCCAAGCGGGCTGCAGGACCCTACAAAACTGGAATTAAATAAGGTCTTCTTGAGCTGGGAACGTACTCATTTTAGGATAAGGGATAATAACGTGTGCATACATGGAAAAGATCTAGTCTTACTCTCGGGCTTCAGCTAGAAAGATATCCAGACCTCACTGCCTCCTTCTCATGAGAGAGGATATCTCCAAGGCACTCACATTTGGAAACCGTATAGAGTGAAGAGTGCAATGAAAAGAAAAGGGGGTAGAATTAGGGCTGTCTGTGGACTATCTACAAATGTCTTGAAAATCTGTGAAATGCCTGTTTGCCAATTTACTAGTTGGGTTATTCATTATTTATTAACTTTTAAGAGATCTTTATATATTCTGTCAGCTCTGTGATGTACAGATATATTCTCTGAGGCGGTGGCTTGCCTTTCCTTCCTTCAACAGTGACTTTTAATAAAGTCTAATCTGTCGATTCTTTATTTCATGAATTGTACTTTGTGTTGTATTCAAGAACCCATTAACCAACCCAAAGGCACATAAGTGTTCTCCTCTAAAAATTTTATTGTTTTGCTTTTCACGTTGAGTTCTATGAAGCATTTTGAGTTGCTCTTTGTCTAAGGTGTGAGGTAGTGTCAAAGTTTACTTTTTCCATATGAACGTCCAACTTTTCCACCATCATTTGTTATAAAGAGTACTTTCCCCATTACATCTTGGTCAAAAATCAGTTGACTCTATTTGTGACCGTCTAAGTCTGCATGTTCTATATTTTTCTATTGGTCTGTGTGTTTATATACTTTCACCAATGCCATGCTATCATGATCTTAGAGGAAACGCATTCAGCCTCCAACTATTAACTATCATGTTAGCAGCACATTTTTCACATAAACCCTTTATTAGGTCAAGGAAGATCCCTGCTAGTTCTGATTTTTCTAGAATGTCTATGATGAATGGGTGTTGAATTTGGGGGCTCTTTGCGCTGCTCCTCAGAGAGATTCTGACTTTTGCATCTCTTGCTCTGACCCACTCTTATCAATGCTGGAGGTTTGCTAGCCAGATGGTGCCATGTGGGGGAGGCGGTGTTCTCTAAGTTTCTGATTAAGTCACAGGCTCTGAAGGGTACAGCATGCCTCGCTCCTGGGGGTCTTCACAAGCGTCTCTGTCCATCCTCCAGAGATGGACTTTCCCCCCAATCTCCTACTATCTTTCCTGGCTATGTGCTCCCAGCCTATTTCCTTGGAGCTCTCCCCACATTGACGATAGCTTTTTATTTTTTTAAGATTTTTTTTAAATTGGGGAATCGGGGGAGGGGAACAGGCAAGTTGCTGTCCTTCTGTTTTTCAGTCTAGTTGCGGAGGACGTTGCTTTATTGGCCCATGTTGCTATCATCATTGCGCTCTTCCCGGATGAGGCAGATCGGTCGCCGGCCTCTTGATGTCGCTCACCGTGGCTATTGGCAGCTCACGCTGGCTGCCAGCCGCTCACTGTAGCCTATGGCAGCCCACTGCAGCAGGGGCTGCAGCCTACACCATTGCCGGGGCTCGCACAGCCCAGCTCCAGGTGGAACTGTTGTTAGCTGTAGAGGGCAGTGTCACTGGCCCTCATATGTGGGATCCAAACCGGGGCCACTGGCATCCCCAAACCAGCTCTTAATCAATGCGCCACTCGGCCGGCCCGATGATAGCTTTTTTATTCCTTAGATGCACAGGAAGGCTGGAGTGAGGTTGGAGTAGGTAGACTTCCCTCCCCCCAGATGGGATGAGGTTTTACCATTCTCTGGTGAAAGCTTTCCTGCAGCCTGTGGCATCCAATAGCTTTTGCCTCAGTCTTCACATCCTGTATCTCCCTGGAGTCACCGCTCCAGATTTCAGGGCCGTTGGTTTGCTTTGTCACCTCAGTATTCCAGTGGGTCCAAGAAAACTCATTGATTCTCTGTTAGTCCAGATTTTTCTTCATTTCAGGGTAGGAATGATGACTTCCAAGTTTTTATTATTATTATTACTATTAAAGTTTATTGGGGGTGACAATGGTTAGTAAAGTTACATAGGTATCAGGTATACAATTCTGTAATCCATCATCTATATATCACATTGTGTGCTCACCACCCAGAGTCAGGTCTCCTGCCATCACCATATATTTGATCCCCTTTACCCTCATCTACCACCCGCCTCCCCACTTACCCTCTGGTAACCACTAAACTATTGTCTGAATCTATGAGTTTTTGTTTCGTTATTTGTTTGTTCCTTTGTTGCTTTCAGTTTTATATCCCCATATTAGTGAAATCATGTGGTTTTTGACTGTTTCTGTCTGACTTATTTTGCTTTGCCTAATAATTCCAAGTTCCATCCATGTTGTCACAAATGACACTATTTCATCTTTTCTTATGACAGAATAGTATTTCATTGTGTATATATACCACATCTTCCAATGTTCATTGCAGCTTTATTTATGGTGGCCAAAACATGGAAACAACCAATGTGTCTTTCGATAGATGATTGGGTAAAGAATAAAAATTTAAAGTATCCAAATAAATGGAGAGATAGACCATGTTTATGAATTGGGAGACTAAGCATAATAAAAATATCAATTCTATCCACTTTGATATATAGGTTGAACTAAATTCCTATAAAAATTCCAGCAGTATCTTTTGTAGCTATAGACAAGCTAATTTAAAAACCGATATAGTGTGTCACAGTATAGAACAGATCAAAATAATTTTGAAAGAAAGCAATAATATAGGAAAAATCACTGTACGTTATTTCAAGAGTTATTATGGGGCCGGCCGAGTGGCTCAGTTGGTTAAGAGTTGGCTTGGAGCACCAGCTCTGAGCACCAGCTAAGAGCAGCAGGGCTGCCGGTTCAATTCCCACATGGCCCAGTGAACGCTGTGCCTGAGCTGAGCTGTCGCTGAGCTGCCAACAGGTGGCAGGATGGCTCAGCTAATGTAACAACAAGACTGCCTGTTCAATGGTGCCTCTACATTTCATACAAAATAAACTCAAAATGAATCATAGATCAAAATGTGAAATATAAAACTATTAAAAGCTATTAAACTTTTAGAATAAAATATAAGTGAAAACCTTTGGGATATAGTTTCTGATGGTGAATACTTAGCTATGAAAACAAGAACATGATCCATCAAAGAAATAAATTAAACTTCATCAAAATTTAAAACGCCTTCTGTGTGAAAGGCC
Source organism: Aselliscus stoliczkanus (assembly GCA_033961575.1). NCBI lineage: Eukaryota > Metazoa > Chordata > Mammalia > Chiroptera > Hipposideridae > Aselliscus > Aselliscus stoliczkanus. Next base: position 34,687,316 of record CM066741.1, read on the forward strand.
CTGAAGTGATGATGAAAAAGCCAAATTACAGGCTGAGAGAAAACACTCGCAAACCACGTCTAATAAGGGACTCAAATCTAGATTACATAAAGAACCCTCAAAACCCAATATTATAAAAACAGAACAAAAGTCATTTAGAAGATCGGCAAAAGAAATGACCGGACATTTCACCAGAGAGGATACACAAGTGAGAGAAAGCAGAAGGGAAGATGTCCAACCCTGCCACCTTTTCCCCGCCCCCCCCCAAAAGGCAAATTCAGACCATGAGCTATCCATACTCACCTGTTAGGGCAGCTAATTTTTTTCTAAAGTGCCCCTCGGCCGGCCCTGGTAGTTTCTTTTTTAAAGTGAATATACGCTTACCATACAAGCCAGCAATTATGTCTAGGGGTGTTTATCCCAGATAGATGAAAATGTATGTCCGTATAAAAACCTGTGTGCAGGGCCGACCGAGTGGCACAGTGGTTAAGAGCTGGTCAGCGGCCCTGGTTTCGGTCCCACATATGAGGGCTAGTGACACTGCCCTCAAAAAAAACCCAAAACACCACAACCTGTGTGCAGGTGTTCATAGGGTCTTTGTGTAATAGTAACTCAGAACTGGAAACAACCAAAATGTCCTTCACAGGGAAGTATTTTATCAGCGTTATAAGTGAATGAACCATTGATACATGCAACAATTTGTGGATATCAAGGGCATTATTGTGAGCAAAAAAGTAATCCCAGTCTCAAAGCTATGACTGCATTTATACGACATTCTCAAAATGACAAGATTTCCGGGATGAAGAGCAGAGTAGTGACAGTGAGAGGCTGGGGATGGTGGGGGAAAAGACGCAACTGATTGTGAAGGGGCAGCACGAGAGAAATCTTGGCGGCGCTGGCATAGTTCTGTGTGTGGATTGCAGTGATGTTTACAGAATCTACGTTTGTGATAAAGTGTCTCTGAAGCATCCACCCACATGGTCCCAGTGTCAAGGTCCTTAGCATTGCACTACAGCTATATAAGATATAAACATTGGGGGGAAGACCAGGGTGCGTGAGACTGCCTTGCACCATCTTTGCAACTTCCGGTGGATCTATCATTATTTCAAAATGAAATGTTTTAAACGATGCCTCGCAGAAGCCACAAAAGCCCAATCTCAAATCCTGCAGCTTCGTGGCCCCAGCTGAAGACCCTGAGCTGCTACGGAGCATGGGCCGCTTCTGGTCTACTGGGTCTGGGCCGCTTCTCTGGTTCCTGCTGGTGGGTTGGGTGGCGCCAGTCCCTCTGTCAACCATGGTCCCCAAGCTGGATTCACCCTGGACAAGTGACAGTATAGAAACCCAGTCCCACAGGGACGCGCACTGGCAGCTTGCAAAGTCACTGGCCCCGAGAAGGGCACTTCCTGGACAATTCCTGCAGTGCCACCAAGAAAAATAGAGGGAAGCTGATGACAAAGAATAAGGCTCCTCATAGGCTCCGTCCCCTAAACAGAAAGGGGCAGCTATAACTTTCAGAATGGAAAAGGATTAGGAGGTTGGACTAATGAGCTAGCAATGTTCAGATCCCTTCATGGGATTTGCAATAGAACCTTCTGGAAGATTCGGAAGAACGACATTGCTTGTCCTCGGGGAACTGAGGCTGAGCCCCAAAGGTGAATCCAGTCTAGCCTTCCTTTCCCAGGAAGTCTCCCAAGAAGCCAGACCTGCTATGCTAACCTTTCTTTTCTGTGCCCATATGACTTTCTGGGCTGGGGACAAGAGAAAGCAGAAAGGGTCTGTGATCTAAATGCCAGGTGTTTCTCTTGAGGACCCATCCTGGTTGACACACCGGGGTTTTCAATACAGAATTCTCAGAGTTCTGGAAGTAGCCAGCAGAGGGACCCCCGGGCTCATTTGTAAATCCCAGTGTAGGCTAACCCACTTCCAACCTGCTGCAGCTTAACCCTCGGGATGACTGACCGAGATGCATCTAACTCAGAAAAGTAGGAGTCACCAGAGGCTTTAAACCGAGTGAAATGGTATGATCTAGGCAGTCATCGTAGGGCTTGTGTGAAGGGCGATACTGGTGGCCAAGACCACGTCCCAGGCAGCTGCCCTGTCCAGGAGGAAGCAATGGCTGCAGGTTTGGCTGAAAGAGAGGTGGCTGATCAAACAAGGTGGCAAACGTGGCACGACTGGACCACTGACCAAACGAGGGAGGAGATGCCCAGCTTTGCTGCCCTGGTACCCATCTCCTTCCAAGTAGTAGGGCAGTGGGGGAGCATGTGCCTATATCTCTGAAGGTAAATTAATAACGTTTGGGCTGGAGGCCCAGTGGAGGCCACAGGACCCTGGAGACTGCTCTGTCCATCACAGCCATATGGTGATTCATTTTTGTCCGCTGACCACCTTGCTTTATGTGCAGTTTTCACAAGCAACTGGTCCTTGTCTTCACTGCTCTCAGGAAGCATGGCTGAGAGCAAATTTATTCCAAAAATTCAGATTTTTTTAAATTTTAGGTAAATATCCCAGGATATTAACTTAGCAGCCTACACAGCAGGGTGCTGGGCTTGGTCATTTTGAGCAACGTTTTTAATTTCCCTTCACTAGGAGTCGTACCGCTTAGAAGGAAATGGCTTTTCCTGAGCTCATGTTAGGGATTTGATGGACGTCCACTAACCCCCACTCGTGAAGTTTTCAAGCACAAATTGTCGTTCCACATCACATCATTTTGTGGTGGAGCAAACTGCACGTCATTTTCTGGGGTGGCCTTTTGCTTTTTCATCAGAAGAGTCCACTCACCTTGACATATGGTTATATGGGGGGTACATATGTGAGTAATTGTTCCTCCACTTTCATAAGCAGCCCTTTTTGTCAGAAGTTTTTGCCTCCACTGCAGATTATTTTCATTTAGTGTCTCCCCTTCTGAGGAAATTCTAAGTAAAATAGTCTTAATATTTTTAAGCCTCTTGAAGATGCAGTTGGCTGAGTTTATTTCTGGGCAAGTTATATACTTTCACCAGTAGCATATAAGGGTGCCAGTTTCATAACAAATTTATTACATTAGATGTTCTGTGGGCTTTTATGTTATTCTATGCCAATTTAATAAGTGAAAACTGACATACTGGTCTAATATTTCTGCCTTTAACTATCAGTGAGGTGAAACAGTTGTCAGTGTTCTCTCACATTTATATTTTCTTTCTTTCTTTCTTTCTTTCTTTCTTTCTTTCTTTCTTTCTTTCTTTCTTTCTTTCTTTCTTTCTTTCTCTCTCTCTCTCTCTCTCTCTCTCTCTCTCTCTCTCTCTCTTTCTTTCTTTCATCACCTGATACCTCTTCCACATTTATTTACAGGGTTCCCCCCCTCCATTTTACAATGAAAAACATTGTCTTATATTTATCTACATTTTAGTGCTTTCAAATAAATGGGTCCATGAGCTGGCTGAGTGGCGTGTTGGTTAAGCACTGGCTTGGGAGGCCAGCGGCTCTGGTTCAGTCCCACGTATGAAGGCCAGTGACACTGCCCTCAAAATAAATAAATAAACGGGTCCTGACTGTGTTCCCACTTCTTCTTACCCTATATTTTCATATATCCCCGTATTTTGTTTTTTACCTTCTGCGTTTATAAGGTCCGCTGTCTTTTCTTAAACTATTCTGTTGAATATCTAATTTAGTTTCTTTATTGGTCCTTAAAAATTCATTATTAGGGGCCGGCCGAGTGGCACAGTTGGTTGAGAGCTGGCTTGGGATGCCAGCGGCCCGGGTTCGGATCCTACATATGAGAGCCAGTGACACTGCCCTTCTAAAAACAAAACAAAACAAAAATTCATTATTAGTGTATCTCATTGTATAATTGAATCCAGTTTGGGTCTTAAGCCAATGAGGTAGAGGAAATGGGAACAGTGACTTGATGCTACTTGACTTAATCACAGCACCATGGCTGTACGAATGTTCCAAATTTTGGTCCACACAGAGCTCAAGCGCTCCATGAGTAAATGATTTAAAGAAAACTCTAGGATCAATAATAAACGAAGCCTAAGCAAACTAGAAATACGAGACCCGTGTGCCACTTTGCTGGCCCAGTGAAGCCTCATCTGGGGACAGCTCTCCACCGGGCGGTGATGTGGGCTTCCGGGGGCATTTGCTGTTGTCAAAATAACTAGTTTGAGTTTGGGCCAAGGAATCAGACTCCCCCACCCAAGAAACTGCCTCCGAATTTCTGGAACACCTGGTCACTTGGACAACTTGTCATAGATCCCTAGGCAGGCAGGTTCTGAGGTGGGGCTGGTGGCCCTGGAAAGTCCAGCCCTGCTTGTGCAGGGAGCTGCCTGACCCTCTCATGAGTACATTGACGGCAGAAGCTCAGCAACTAGGTGCCAGTGGCTTAAACATGGAGAAGGGGTTTCACACTGTCCTGTGATATAAGAGGGAAAAAGGAAGGTTTGGGCACAGATGTAGGTAAAGTTATGGTCAAAGGTTATGGAACAAGCGCTAGCCACAACCCAGGTGGTGTCAGCGGTGTGAGGTTTACGCTCTGTGCCGCTGCAGAACCATCACGTACCACTAGGGGGCAGAAGAAGTCCATTCTCACCGCTTACCTCCCATCTGGAGCTTCCCTTTTACCCAGAGAAGGGGGGTTAGGGTTGGGGTTCGTGATCCTTATAGCGCAGGAGGGGTGGCAGCAGCGCTGGTGATCCCTGTCCACACCAAGAGAGTAGTAACTTCCGGAAAGTCTTGTAGACACCACCCCGGGGTGTTGGCGAACATCCCCAAAACTCCTCCGTCATCTCCCCTCCCACAGCAGACCCTGCACCCAAAGACGGCTCAGACACTGCCAGCTGCCTCCCCCCCTCCCCCGCCCCGTGAGTTAGGATTGACCCCTCACCCCCAGGAGCGTCCTCTGGACTTCCATGTCTCTGGGTGTCCCCCACCACCCCCACCCCCACCTGCAATTTGCAGGATCCGAGTTCTTTGAAGCCCCTTGTTTCCTGTTAGAAGCCTGGGTGATTTGCAGACAGCATGTCCCCATCCCAATATCAATGTATTGCTAAAACCCAAACCCCCAGAGCTACTGGACACCCAGCACGGGCTAAGTGACTGATAAATGCCTCTTTGGCCAGTTTATCCGCTAAGGAGCTGGGATACCTGTGGTCTTGCAGGCAGAAGTTCCTTCTTCCCACACACCCCTTATGAAAATGTTCTGCTGCCAATGAGCACCTTACTGACTTGACACTGGCACTTGCCTGCCACGGAATCACTCTTCTTGCGTTTAAACACTCACCCACAAAATGGAAATAATAAAGCCTACTTTGAAGGATTATTGTGAGGATGAAATCAGCAGAGGTGTACAAGTCAGCCTTACTGCCTGCTGAAGTCTTACTCTGGGTAGAATGCAAATCTTACATCTCACCACCCATCAAAGTCACGGCTTCCTTACGTTGAATGTGGCACCGTTGGGGGAACAGTTTCATCTCCATGGTTTCTCCTAACACTGCTAGTAGTTTTGATGTTTAGTTCTATTTAGAGACGATGGTAAAACTTGGCTCCTGCCATCTAGAGTAAAACTTAGAATGAAGACAAACACTTCCATGTTATGCTGAAAGTATATTTATATATATAGATATAGATATTTATTTCTCTGCAGACAGCTTTACTGGTGAGTCATGTTAACGTTCAAAGAACAGCCTAGTTCAGTGCTACGTCATCTGTACCAGCATGAGATGGAGAGCTAGCTTCTCAATTCATTTCACAAAGTTAGCACAACTCTGATACCAAAACAGAACAATTATAACACAAAACAGAGAATCACAGATCTCACTTAAAGATACAAATGCCAAAATACCGAATAGAACAGTAGCCAGTCGAAATCAACACCACATGAAAATGTACAAAGCTTTGGCAGATACAAAACCAACTCGAAATCCAAATTTACACACAGGGAACGGGAACGTAAACACCAGAAACGAAACGCCCCTCCCCCCACCCTGTCAGTGGCCTTTGGCCGGGGACACAAAGGAACGAGATATCTGTTAAACCTCATTAGCGGGGAGGGGACCTGCTGGTGGGGCCACCGGCTTTGTCATCAGATCCGGCCTCGTCCTCCTCTAAGTCTTCAGAGTCACACTCTGCCAGAGCCTCAAAGTACTGGAACGGCCAGCACCGGGGATCTCGCTTATGGAGCTTGGCCAGAAACCTCAGGACAAGCATCTTGCTGGTTTCGAGGAATGCTCGGGGCCCCCACAGGAACTCATATTGTGGAGGCTCAGTATTGGGGACTCGTCTGTACTCTAGGTATTTCTGCCTCACAAACACTTCGGCGATGAGCTTCTTGGTGTCGCCGAAGAGACCATGGGTCTCCCGGACGTCCACCCCCAGCTTGTACAGGAAGCCAAACATCACGTCCTCCCGGACGCAGTTGCCTTTCATAAAGATGAGACTCAGGACCACCATCAGGAGGCCCAGCTTGGGTGTGTCTAAGTAGGACGCCACCGGCTCACCCTTAGGACGGCCCAGCTTATTGATGATAATGTAAGAGTGGTTTTGGGGATCAATTTCCTTCAATTGATAACCAAAGACACACTCCAGCTTATTGTTGGCACGGTTGATAATGTCTAAGCACTCATCCTTATATTCCCGAATGATGAATTTCACCATCTCCGAGCGCTTGATGGGCACCTTGGCTCGGTCCTTGACTAAGAGGAACTGCACCAGCGCGTTTGCTCTCTCATCCAAGGGAGACAATGGCTGCGTCTCCAACTTGGCCTCATCCTGGGTGGTCCCGAATCCCTGAGAGAGACTGGGGATCTCAGAGATGAGCAAAGGCTGAGGGCTACCCGGGCTTTCCCAGAGACCCAGCGCCCTTGAGGTGCTTGGACCCTCCCAGGCACTCAGGGCCCAAGATGTGCTGGGTCCCTCCCAGCCACTCAGGATCCTGGAGGTGCTAGGGCCCTCCCAGCCACTCAGGCTGCGGAAGGTGCTCAGGCCTTCCCAGTCACCCAGGACCTGCATGGGGTTTGGAACCTCCCAGTCATTCAAGTTCAGATTTTCCCAGGGCCTTGGGGCCGGCCAGTCGCGCAGGGCCAGCAGCTGGCCCCTGCGATCCTCTTCCATGTTCAGATGCTTCTTCTTCCGGGTGGCTTTGCCAGAGCGCCGCGGAGGCTCATCGGAGGTCTTCGAGGCCTCGTGAGTGGTGGCCATCGCCTGCGGGGCAGCTGCCGTAGCCATCAGGATGGTGGGCGCTGCCTTGGACACCTTCGAGGCATTCACATTGGGCGGTGGGACCCAGGGGACTGCAGGCAGGGCCTCGACACAGGCAAAGGGATCCTGCAGAGCGAATGGCAGTGACTTGGGGGCTTCTGAGGAGGCAGATGGGCCCTTAAAGGCATGAGAAGAGGCAGGCTGGAACTGGGAGGTAGCTGGAAAGACCCTTGAGGTGGCAGTGAAGGTCTCTGGTGTGGCAGGCAAGTTTCTCCAGGCAGTTGGCAGGTGTGCTCGGGCAGCTGACATCGCCTTTGGAGCACAGAAAGTGGCAGCGAAGATCATGCGGTCCTTGGAAGGAGCCCTGCGTTCCTTCGAGGAGGTCCGACGCTCCTTGGACGAGGTCCTACGGTCTATGGAAGAGGCCCTGGATTCTCCTGAGGGAGTCATCAGTGATTTAGCAGAGCCCATGGGAAAATTTGCCACCGCTAAGGGGGCTCCGGGCTGACCCTGCAAGGCTGCAGGGGGGCCCTGCCAGGAGGGCTGGAGTTGCAAGGTGGGCAGCTCTGCTTGCGGGCCCGAGGGCTGGGCCTGCTGGGTGGGTAGCTGGATTTGCAGGGCCTTTTGGGAGGCCGGGACCCCCTGAAAGGGCTGCTCCAGCTGAACCAGTGGTGGGCCCTGCCTCTGGGCCTCCTGGGCAGGCAGGGGCTGCCAGAAGTGCCCCGGAGCCTTCGGAGCCTGCCAGGCCAGCGCCTGGGCTTGCTGCACCTCTTGGAACTCCATCGACGTTGGCAGCTCGTGTGGCACCGGGGCTTGGCCTTTGGGGGCCTGCCAGATGATGGGTGGGCAGTGCACAGCCGGCGGCACAGACAGAGGGGCCGCCAGCGCAGCCTGGGGAACCTGTGGACCAGCGGGAGGCGCTGCGGGCCCCTGAGCTGCTGGAATGGCCGTGGGCACCTGCGGGGCCGCCCGCACATGGGGGGCCGCCCGCATCTGGGGGGCCGCCCGCACCTGGGGGGCCGCCCGCATCTGGGGGGCCGCCCGCACCTGCGGGGTGGGCAGCCGAGCCTGTGGTGCCTGCCGCAGAGGCGGTGGGGGCGGCAGGGCCTGCCAGAGTGGAGGTGGAGTGGTCAGAACCTGGGGGGCAGGCCGGATAGGCGGCGGCGCCTGACGGATCAGCGGTGGTGCCTGGCGGATCGGGGGTGGCGCCTGGCGCACCGGTGGGGGGCCAGGTCGGATGGGTGGTGGGCCTGGGCGGATGGGTGGTGGACCCTGGCGCACCGGTGGCTGCGCCTGCCAGGCAATCGTCGGAGCCTGCCAGGTCACCTGTGTGGCCTGCCAGGCCAGAGGTGAGGCCTGCCAGCCCTGTGGAGGGGCCTGCCAGCCCGGAGAGGTGGCCTGCCAGCCCGGGGGTGTGGCCAGCTGGGCTGGCGGGGCCTGAGGGCCCTGGGGAACCTGCGGAGGAGCCCTTATAACCTGAGACTGGATTTGCAGAATCAGAGGCTGAGCCTGTGGGGCCCAAGAAGCCAGAGGCTGTGCAGGTGGGGCTGCCGGCTGTGCCATCGGGGCTCCTGAAGCTGCAGGCTGATTGATTGGAGCTCGCGAAGCCGACGGATGGATCATCAGGACTCCGGGACCTGGAGGCTTGGCCATCGGGGCTCCCGGGGGTGGAGGCTGGGCCATCGGGGCTCCCGGAGCTGGAGGCTGGACCATCAGGACTCCCGGAGTCAGAGGCTGGGCCATCAGGACTCCCGGAGCTGGAGGCTGGGCCATCGGTGTCCCCGGAGGGGGAGGATGGGCCATCGGTGTCCCCGGAGGGGGAGGATGAGCCATCGGTGTCGCCGGAGGGGGAGGATGAGCCATCGGTGTCCCCGGAGGGGGAGGATGAGCCATCGGTGTCCCCGGAGGGGGAGGATGCACCATCGGGGTCCCCGGAGGGGGAGGATGGGCCATCGGGGTCCCCGGAGGAGGAGGATGCGCCATCGGGGTCCCCGGAGGGGGAGGATGGGCCATCGGGGTCCCCGGAGGAGGAGGATGGGCCATGGGGGCTCCGGGAGCCGAAGGATGCATCATCAGGACTCCGGGAGTCGGAGGCTGGGCCAGCGGGGCTCCCGGAGGGGGAGGATGGATCATCAGGACCCCTGGAGTCGGAGGCTTGCCCATCGGGCCTCCCAGAGGGGGCGCCTGGACCATCGGGCCCCCTAGGGCCGGAGGCTGGGCCATGGCAGCCACTGGGGCAGGCGGCTGGCCCTGTGGGCCCTCCCAAGCAGGCTGAGGTGCCTGCCAAGCGGCCAGTGAAGCCTGCAAATCAATCGGAGGTGGATCCCAGGGGACTGGCGGAGCCCGGGAGGAGGCGGGCGGGGCCCGCATCAGAACCGTAGGGCGGCTATAGACCGGAGGCTTAGGAGCCTCCGCTGGGGGACTGGAATCACCCAAATTCTTACTTAGCTGCGACATGTCCGTTCGCTCTGACAGCTGATGGGCCTTCTCCTCCGACAGCTGCTGGGCCTTTTCCTCCAGAGAGAAGAGAATGCCTACGTGGCTGACAGACCAGACGATCCCTCCCTGCTGACTGGTGAATAGGAAGTAAGTGCCCTTAGCTCTGCAGCTTTCCGCAGTAAGGAGGAGGGGGGAGGGGGGCTCAATCCCGCCCCTTCCCCGCCCCCGACCACCACAAGTGGATAGTGCATAGGGGCGGCTACCAGGAACCCGGGGCCGACACAAGATACCTCCCCACTCTGTCCCGTCCCCCAACGCAGCCCAGTCAGACTGTCCATGGGTGGGTTTTCACAGGGGAGTGACAGGGGCAGGATGTAGGTTTTCGAAGTCACTGTAGTGCAGTACAGAGTGGGGACAGACCACTGGGAACATGGAAGGCATCCATGAGGGGGGAGACGGTGTGGTCTGAGCTCAGATCCAGCGATCCGGGGCCGGAGGATGAAAGAAGTCCACCTATATACATATATGCATACCATTCGCGAGTCTTCATGGGCAGCTCTCCTCATTCAGCGTTAAGAGCAGGAGAGATGGAGAAGGCATGTGAGCCAGTTCTGGGAGAGTGGGCACTTGCCCCGTGCAGGGAGACAGATTGATGGGTATTGATTGGGACATGGGCATTTATAGCGCCAAGCGGGGAGATACCCTGTAGACACTCCTGTGTAATTGCTCGGGGTTCTGAAGATAACTGGGGTAGGAGTAAGGTGCGCCTCAAGAAAATACAGCCGTGGGAGCAAACGGCGTTTCAGAAGAAGAGCATTTACAGAGAAACTCATGAGATCCCTTTCGAAGAATACAGGCATTTTTAGATCCAGGCAGAGAAAAGGGATGGCAGAGAGTAAAGAGAGAAGGAAAGGCATCGTGGAAATTAAGATGTCCCAGACATCAGTGGAAGGCAAGATATTTTTTTTTTTTTTTGTCGGGGGTAGGGGGACATTCCTGTTGAATGGCTCCGATGAAAGAACAGGCTTGGTTTCCCAATCGTGTTCATCAGTTGCCTGCCAGGCAAGAAACTGTAAAAAAATAAAAGTCCCCACATACACGAGAAAATAATAAAGTGGGTGGATAAAGAGGTTCATGGTTAATATGTAGGAAAAAGCATACAAAACTTGGGGGAAATCTCATGGGCAAAATCAGTTTAAAAATTAGACGATGTATTAAAAGATAAAGCAGGAGACATAACAATTATTTGGCAACACTACATTACTTCATGCTGAAAGGGAATGACAGTCTCAGTTCTAGTTGGGGAGTTTTCTGGAAATACACCAGATACTAAAGATTAACGGTATTTGGAAGAGGCTGTTTGCAATCCAGGGCAAGAGTCCAGAGTGACAAAAAAACCATGAAAGATGCCACAAGGGGGCATACGAGAATGGTGAAGCCTATATACCACTCCTGAGGTACTCTTAGCCAGTGTTTCTTAAATTTGGTGATTTCTGAGTCCCAGTGGACACATATACACACTCCCAAGGTTATTACTGCCTTGAATAATGGAATAATTTGGGAGTGAGGTACCAGTGGTTTTTGTGACAACTGAAGGGATAAGAAACTAGAAATGTTACTCCCAGGAACATCTTTTTCTCAAAGGCAGGCGGGTCTCTCATGGTAGCTGGTGCCATGTCACTCCTGTATGTACCCAGAAAGCTGCATCTACAGAAAGGATCCCCTCAGCTTGGTGGCTTCCAGGTCCTCCTTGTGACCTAACAATCAGTCCATGTAAGACTTCTCAGCTTGAACCACTTCAGAGGGGCCAACTCTAGACATGTAACCCTTATGTTCCCCAGTCACCAGCTCTGCCACATGACAGTTACTGGCTGTGGGTAGAAAGTCAGTTCATTTGTCAGTCTATGACATTTCTACTCTCACGCAAGCATACTTTTCCCTACTCCAGTTCAAATGTATAAATTCCTCAGAGAATAAGTTCTCCCACCAACCATCTCTGTTTCGGGGCTATGGCCAAGTTACCTTTCAGTCCACCAGGCGGTGGGTCTTCTCACACAATCAATGGCTACGAGTCAGGCCCCTTTCTCTCTGATGTTGGAGCACAATGAATAGCACACTGTGCAGTGTCAACCTCCCAGTCCACTCTGTGAAAGAAGGCCCAGCTGGTGCGCACGGGCAATACAGAAGCCAAAACAGAAGCATCAGGAATTATAGAGGAGAAAAAAATAAACACCTACTAGGTATCCTTAGGAATGGAAGGTAGCCCAGTCTCATGTAACAAACTTGAACTGGTGAAGACACTCCGGGCACAATTATTCAGTGACTCTGGTGGGGCCAGTAACTGTGGGAGAATGGGGTATACTGGGGTGTACCTTCGCAAGTACATTTTCCTATTTTAGACAATTGGTGCTTTCAGGCCCAGGCCACTTGACAACCCAGCTACCCATAAATCACCTTCTGCCAACATCAAACACACCTGAGGAAGCAAGTGACATTACTATCGCCCCTGTGTGAAGACTGACTGCTTTCACACCAGCAAAACCCAGTACTGTACCGAGTCCAGTGGGGAATTTGGACAACAAGTTTTAAATATGTCTCTCAACGCCCTTCTCTTGTGTAATCTTGCTTTTGGAAGTCCCCGCCGCTCTTCTGTGTATCTGCAATTCCATCTGCACTCTCTCAACCAAATGTTGTCACGATTTCCTTCCCTCATTTCTCCATGAAACAGCGGTTTAAGGCTTTCTGGTCCAAGGTGTGCAGAAAACAAAAGACAAACGCACACACAAAACATTCATGAAATGTAGGTGTCTGTCTGTCTGCTAATTCCAAAGGGCTTTTGATATTTGCATACATATATGAGAAAAGGGTAACACAGGTAATAAAAAAAAAATGGAGGGAGGAAGAACTGAGGATAGACACATGGGGAAGTCATTGGGTGGGTGTATGAAGAATTGGGTATTTATTTATCATTTGTACTCGGATCAGCACAAGCGTGGAGCCCCCATGAAGGCTGGAGCCCGTGGCTCTATTCACTTGTCTGTCCCCATCGCATCCTGAGTGGTCAGTGCCGAGCGGTTGATTGAAAGTGTAAGATTAGCACTTTTGTAAGATTAGAAGTGCTTACCTTTCATGCCTCTGGCTGTTAGACTTGGTGCAAGGATTTATACATGAGTAAAATAGTCAGTCACAGTTTTCACAAAGTCCAAAGTTATTTATTTATGAAATTCCTTTTGTTAAGGATTTGGTGCTTGGGCAGGGCTACAGAAAAGCAGCTGACAGCAGAGCTTATAGACATAAGAAGACAGCAATACCATATTTTTTGTGCAATCAAGTGTTTGCATTGTTTAAAACTCATATTGGTCACTGTTGATACTATTTACTGAATACTTTCTGCTTTGAGCATGGGGGCTGTGATGTGGCAGTAGCAAAGAGAAGAAAACACGAATATGGAAATTCACTCGTGTTCTCCAGACAGACTGAGCATTAAAAGAAAAAAAAAAGCCTCTCATATATGAGAAATACAAGGCATTTGAAAGAAGACTTGCCAGGAGTTCATGAAAATAGTGTAACTGTTATTAACTGAATAATTATTATTTAATCAAATCCCATCCTAAAAGCTTTACATACACTGCGTATGCCTCACAAAATCCACAAGTGTTTGACCCCATTTTACGCATTGAGAAATTGGGGCTGACAATGGTAATTAAGTTGTCACAGATCTGGCAATCAGCAGCAGTCGGGAATCAAAGCCTTATCTACTGCTGCCAAGAACCAGCGTTCTGAGCCATTACACCAGCGCTGCCAAAACCCTTTTCTTTTCATTTTGGATATTAACCCAATGAAATGCATAGATCTATGTTAGTCTCTTTAATGAGCTTGGTCACCAAGTCTCCATCTCTCCAAACTAGATAAGGAACATTTTCTTTATCAAGTAAAGGCATTGTGTGCCCTTTTCCAGTCAATTGACATTTGGGATATTTACAGTTTGAGGCTGGTATGAAAAAAGAGACCGCTCTAAAATTTCTCCTAAAAGTCTTTTGGTGGGCGTACATTTTCACGTATGTTGAGTAAGTGTCAGGTTGAATGATGGAGTCATAGAGTGGACATGTGCTTATCTTTGTAAGACAGTGCAACCATCATCCCCAGCTCAGCCAGACCATCTTACACTCTGCCAGAATGTATGAGAATTCTAGGGGCTGGACAGCATCACAAAATTTTGTTACAAGTCTTTCTTTTTTTTAATTCTGATCTTTCTAATGGATACGATATGGTGGTTGTACAATTTTACACTCCTATTAGTAATGTATGCAATTACTGATAGTGTAGGGATTTCGTCGGTTATATTGGTATTTCTTTTCTATCTATGTCATCTATTTTGGGTTTCCCATTTAGGATTAAAGAAATATTTATGCATTCCATTTTATCTCCAGGGTTTGCTTTTTACCTCTACCTCCTTTGCTTTTTTCATGGGGGCTCTACAGATTACAATATGCATTTTTAACTCAGCACCATCTACCTCAAAAATACCACCTACTTCATCAATAATATAGTAGATTAACAACCGTATAATCCCATTTAAACTCTCCACATCCTCTGTTCTCATGGTCATTTATTTTACCTCTATATCTGCTAGAAACCCCACAATACGTGACTATTACTTTTGCTTTAAACAGCCAGTTGTATTTTTAATATATACTTGTGCACGCATGTGTGTGTGTATGTGTATGTGTGTGTGTGTGTGTACAGTTCTTGTCGTGCATAAGACTACACTAACATCAGGAAGTGTAGTCACTTTGCACAGTCTATGGTAGCTGAGTTTCCATGCAAAGTGAAAACGCTGTTTTGATATGCAGAATTTCAGCCAACCCAGTACTGTGCAAAGCAAGGATTGCCTGTATGACATATGTGTATGTGTGGCTATGTACACTTTTGAATAATATGAATATTTATATGTACATCTTATATTATTAATATATTAAGTTCTATGCATTGAACTATTGTAAATATGGATGTACACATGTTTGTTGAAATCATTTTAAAGTCCTTTTACATGATGCATTTTTATTATATATACTTTTTAAATTTTATACACACACACACACACACTTTTAATTGCTTTATTCCTTCCTGCTTATCATGATTCAATCCAGTATCAATCCTCTTCAGCCTGATAAACTTGCCTTCATGTTTCTTGTAGAGGCGGTTGCAGGAAACAGATCTCCTCAGCTATTGTCTGTCTGACTTTATTTAACTTCATTCCCTTTTTTTTATCATCTTCATCCATTTTGCCCACCCCTCACGCTCTGCCTCTAGCAATCACCAATCTGTTTTCTGGATCTATGAGCTTGGTTTCTTTTAGATTCTATAATAGGTATAATTGAGATCATACAATTTTTTTCTTTCTCTGTCTGATATCTCACTCAGCATGATGCCCTCAAGGTCCATCCATGTTACCGCAAATGACAGGATTTCCTTCTTTTTTTATGGCTGACTAATATATATATCTTTAAGAATTCATCCATTAATGGAACTTAGGCTGATTCCATGGCTTGGTTACTGTAAATAACACAATAAACATGGGGGTGCTGATATGTTTTTAAGATAGTGATTTTTGTTTCCTTCACTTAAATACCCAGAAGTAGAATTGCTGGGTCATACGGTGGTTCTATTTTTATTTTTTGAGGAACCTCCATCCTGTTTTCCGTAGTGGCTGCACCAATTTGCAATCCCACCAACAGTGCACAAGGGTTCCCTTTTCTCCACAGCCTCCCCAACACTTATCACTTGCCCTTTTGATAATAGCCATTTTAATAGATATAAAGTTATATGTCATGGTAGTTTTTATTTGCATTTCCCTGATGATTAGTGATGTTGAAAGCCTTTTCCTGTACCTGTTGCTGTTTGTCTGCCTTCTTTGGAAAAATGTCTATTCAGTTCATAAGCTTATTTCTTAATTGAATTGTTTGGGAGATTTTTTGCTATTGAGTTGTATGAGTTCTTGCTATAGATTGGATGTTAGCCTCTTAGTAGATACATGATTTGCAAATATTTTCTCCCATTCTATAGTTGTTATTTTATTTTTTTGATGGTTTCCTTTGTTGTGCAGACTTTTTATTTTGATATAGTCCCACTCATTTATTTCTGCTTCTCTTGCCTTTGCTTTTGGTGTCTAATCCAAAAAAGTGTCACCAGTACAAATGTCAAGGAGCTCTTCCCATATGTTTTCTTCTAACACTTTTATGATTTCAAGTCTTTAATTCATTTTGAATTGATTTTTGTGTATGGTATAAGATACATACCATGTCTTATGTATCTTATACAAGTGATCCTGCTTAATCGTTTTTGTGTGTGGCTGTCCAGTGTTTCTCCACACTATTTCTAGAAGATACTGTCTGTTTCCCATTGAATATTCTTGCCTCTCACCTTCATTCTTTTTTATTTTATATTTTTATTAAAAATATAGCTAGCATACAATATTGTATTTGTTTCAGGGATACACTATAGTTACTGAACATTTATAGACCTAAAGAAGTGATCACCATGATAAGTCCAGCAACCACCTGACACTGTACCACGCTATCGCAATATTATTGACTATATTCCCCACACTGTACATTACATCCCCATGAATTATTTGTTTTATACCTGGAGATTTGGACCTCTTTTTCCCTTTCACCTTTCCCCTCCCTTTTTAATTTTTCAATTACAGTTGACATTCAATATTATTTTATATTAATTTCAGGTGTACAACATAGTGGTTAGACATTTATGTAATTTAAGAAGTGATCCCAAGGCCTGCTGAGTGGCGCATTGGTTAGGAGTTGGCATGGGAGCCTCAGCTCTGAGCAGCAGGGGCCCGGTTCAGATCCCACACGAGGGCCAGTGACGCTGTGCCCTCTACAGATAAGATGGTGAACAACAGCTCGACCTGGAGCTGGGCTGCCCTGAGTCGGGAGCGATGGAGTAGGCTGCAGTGCGGTTGCAGTGTGTTGCTGTGAGCTGCTGTGAGTGGCCATCCAATGGTCGGCGAGCAACTGCCTCACCCAGGAAGAGCACAATGATGATACCAACATGGGCCAGTGAAGCGACGTCCTCCACAACTAGACTGAAGAACAAAAGGACAGCAACTTGTCTGTTCCCCTTCCCCGGTTCCCCAATAAAATCTTTAAAACAAAATAAAAAAGAAGTGATCCCCCTGACTAGTCCCCACCTGACACTATACACAGTTATTACAACATTATTGACTATGTTCCCTGTGCTTTACTTTACGTCCCCATGACTATTTCATAACTCCCAATTTGTACTCCTTAATCCCTTCCCCTTTTTACACCCATACCCTCAACCCCCTCCCATCTGGCAACCATCAAAATGTTTTTAGTATCTATGAGTTTGTTTCAGGTATTCTTGTTGCTGTTTAATTTTTTTCTTTACATTCCATATATAAGTGAAATCACATGACATCTGTCTTTCTCTGTCTGGCACTCCACTCAGCACAATACCCTCCAGGTCCATCCATGCCATCACAGATGGCAAGAACCCATTCCCTTCCCTGGCTGAGCAATATTCCATTTTATATATATATATATATATATATATATATATACCACCTCCTCTTATTCATTCATCCATCGACGGAGACTCAGGCTGCCTCTACATCTTAGCCATTGTAAACAGTGCTGCAATGAACATATGGATACACATGTCTCCTTGGAGTAGTATTTTGGGTTTCTTCGGATAAATACCCAGAAGTGGGATTACTGGATCCTTCTTTGTCTCTTGTTATAGTCTTTGTTTTAAAGTCTATTTTGTCTCATATACGTATTACTACCCCAGCTCTTTGTTTATTTGTTTCCATTTTCATGAAATAACTTTTTTTCCATCTCTTTATTTTCAGTCTGTGTGTGTCTTTCAATTTGAAGTGAGTCTCTTATAGGCAGCATGTGTAAAGGTTTTGTTTGCTCATCCATGGAGTCCTCCTATAACTTTTTGTTTTTTAAAAGATTTTATTGGTGCATTGGGGGAGGGGAACAACGTTGGGGAATTGGGGAAGTTGCAGAGGACGTTGCTTCTTTGGCCCATGTTGGTATCATTATTGCACTCTTCCCAGATGAGGCAGATTGGTCGCTGGCCTCTGGATGGTCGCTCACCACGGCTATTGTCAGCTTATGCTGGCTGCCAGCCCCTCACGCTGGCTGCCGGCCACTCACTGTAGCCTATGGCAGCCCACTGCAGCAGGGCCTGCAGCCTACACCCGTCGCCAGGGCTCGAAGTCCAGCTCCAGGTGGAGCTGTTATTAGCTGTAGAGGGCAGTGTCACTGGCCCTCATATGTGGGATCTGAACTGGGGCCTCTGGCATCCCAAAACCAGATCTTAACCAATGCGTCACTTGGCCAATCCGCTCCTATATCATTTGATTGGAGTATTTAATCCATTTACATTGAAAGTAATTGTTGGTAGATATTTAGCTATTGCCATTTCATTTAGTCTTTTTTTTTTCTGTCTTAAAGAAGTCCCTCTAGCATTCCTTGTCATACAGTTTGGTGATGATGAACTCCTTTAGTTTTTTCCTAGTCTGGGAAGCTCTTTATCTCTCCTTTCATTTTATTTTTATTATTTTTTTCTTTTTCTTTTTTTTTCTTTTTAGAGGGCAGTGTCACTGGCCCTAATATGTGGGATCCGAACCGGGGCTGCTGGCGTCTGAAGCCAGCTCTTAACCATTGCGCCACTCGGCCGGCCCTGTCCTTTCATTTTAAATGATAACTTTGGTGGGTAGAGTAATCTTGGTTGTAGTACCTTGCTTTTCATCACATTGAATATTTTGTGCCAATCCCTTCTGCCCTGCAAAGTTTCTGCTGAGAAATCTGCTGACAATCATAGGAGCTCCCTTACAAGTTATTAAAAGTCTTTCTCTTGCTGCTTTTAGGATTCTCTCCCTGTCTCTAACCCTTGCCATTTTATTTTATTATTATTATTTTTAAAAGATTTTATTTGGGAATTGGGGGAGGGGAACAGCATTGGGGAATCAGGGAAGGGGAACAGACAAGTTGCTGTCTTTTTGTTCTTCAGTCTAGTTTTGGAGGACGTTGCTTCACTGGCCCATGTGGGCATCATCATTGCGCTCCTCCCTGATGAGGCAGATCAGTCGCCGGCCTCTGGATGGTCATTCACTGCAGCTATTGGCAGCTCACGCTGGCTGCCAGCTGCTCACACTGGATGCCGGCCACTCACCGTAGCCTATGGCAGCACACTGCATCAGAGGCTACAGCCTACACCATGGCTGCGGCTCGCACAGCCCAGCTCCAGGTGGAGCTGTTGTCAGCTGTAAAAGGCAGAGGCACTGGCCCTCATATGTGGGATCCGAACCGGGGCCGCTGGCGTCCCAAGCCAGCTGTTAACCAATGTGCCACTTGGCCAGCCCCTAACCCTTGCCATTTGAATTATAATGTGTTCTGATATGGGCTTGTTTGGGTTCATCTTGTTCTGGACTCTGTACTTCCAGCACTTGTATGCATTTCCATAGCCAGATCAGGAAAGATTTTAGTCATTATTTCTTCAGACAGGCTCTCAATCCCTCCCTTTCGCTCTTCTCCTTCTGGTACCCCTATCATGTGAATGTTGTTATGCTTGGTGTTTTCCCGGAGACCCCTTAAACTATCCTCACATTTTTGGATTCTTTTTTCTTTTTGCTGTTCTGATTGGGTGTTTTCTTGTTTTATTATTATTATTATTATTATTATTATTATTATTATTATTTTCAGGTGTACAACACAATGTAATAGTTAGACATTTACACCCCTGTCAAAGTGATAACCCCCCAACCTACTACCCCTCTGACATCGTATATAGCTATTATAATCCATTGACTCTATTCCCTATGGTGTACTCCACATCCTGTGACCATACACACACCCACATGTATGCACACACAAACACACACAGGACGGAGTCAGACAATTCAGTTTGTGATATTTCTACTTTGTAAGTGTACAGTGTATAATTATAGTTGATATTCAGTATTATTCAGCTTCAGCTTCAGCTTTAGGAGTACAGCACAATATTCAGGCTTCTACACCATCCATAAAGTGGTCTCCCTAATAAGACAAGTGCCCATCTGACCCCCTACAAAATCTTTACAATACTGTTGATTATATTCCCCAAACTGTCTTTCATATCCCTGTGGAAAGGTTGTGACTACTAATTTGCACAATTAGTAGTCACAAATTAGTACAAATTAGAAAGTACTGAATGGGTGTTTTCTGCTACCTTGTCTTCCAAATCACTGATTCAGTCCTCTGCTTCATGTAGTCTGTTGGTGATTCCTTCTAGTGCATTCTTCATTTCAGTTATTGTATTCTTCACTTCTGACTCGTTCTTTTTCATGGTTTCTTTTCTATGTCCTTTTCTATGCTTGCTATCTCTTTGTTGAAGTTCTCTCTCACTAAGTTCCTTGAGCACCTTTTAACCATTGTTTTGAACTCTGTCTCTGGTACGTTGCTTGCCTTTATTTTGTTCTTTTTCTGGAGTTTTATCCTGTTCTTTCATTTGGGACATATTTCTTTGTTTGCTTATTTTGGCTGCCTCTCTGTATTTGTTTCTATGTGTTAGCTGATCATCAATGTCTCACAATCTTGGCGGGGTGGCCTAATGTAGTCGGTGCCCTGGCACACTCTCCTTGGTCACCTGTTTCATGTGCTCCACGAGTGTTTCTTGTGTGGGTTGGGTGCGTCCTTATGTTATAGTTGAGCCTCCAGTGCTATTGGTACATCAATGGGTCGAATTGACCTTTAGGCTGATTGGCTGTGGGTTTGGCCATGTCCACATCTTACAGCTGCTTGGGGTGTCACTTACCCCACAGAGTGGGATTCACCCCAGTGGGCTCTGTTGCCTTCTGAGACCACCCTTTTGTGTGCTGCTTATGGGGTTAATTGGGTTGTGCTCTGCTGTGGTCTGAAGTCAACCTCCATGTATGTTGGTTCTGCAGTCTCTTGGGAGGGGCTTTGCTGCAGGCCCAGGTCACCCACTACCTGTGACCTGCCAGGGACTACCTGGTAGTAGCTACAAAGTGATCCATGGTTGTTGGCTTCCTGTGCTAAAGTTGAGGCATGTAGGAGAGGTCATGCTGCGAACCAAAATTGGCTGCCACCAGTACCAGCCCTGGGGTAGCTCTGCAAAAAGCCAGGACCCCCTGAGGCCTGCTGCCACCTAGCAGCTCCTTTACAGTTCAGCCACTGATAGAGCCTCAAGCGGTACGCCAGTTAGGTAAGGCAAGGAGTCACTCGAGTGGGAAGAGTTGTGGTTACCAGGTTAATGTAAATTCTGGTTTGGTGCCAGTTTTGAGCCTGGAGTGACTCAGCAAAAGTCTCAGAGCACACCCAGTCCAGTTGCAGCCTGCCAGGGGCCCACAGGCTTCCATAGTTTTCCAGGAAAAAGTGCAATGCTGGCGCGGCTGGCTGCTCCTGAAAAAAGTTCCTCCAGCTATCAATGAGTTGGGTAGGGAGGGGTCCCAGTGGAGTCAGCAGGGCGGAGCGGTGGAGCTCAGCAGACCAATCAGATTCCAATTTGGCTGTAAGAGGTAAGTGTAGGGGGCGGGATCAATACAGGAAAGATAACGCTTGCCTGCAGGCAGCTCGTGAGGAAAATAGCAACTGCCCTCCAGCCCTCCCTCTGAAGCCACACACCTCAGTCTGCCCCACCCCATATGCGTCCGACGTCCTCTGAGTCACTGTTCCTCTGCCAGAGCCCAGGGTAAGTGCCTGTGAGTGAGAAAGTCTGTGTGCGGGCCATTTAAGATGTCTGGTTTCCCGCTACCTTCTGTCCCATCCAAACGGTCGGGACCTCCGCTGTTTTTCACAACCAGATGTTCTGGGGCTCCTCTTCTTGGCATCAATACTCCGGGTGGATGCCTAGATCCACCCTGTTTGCTTTTTTTGCTTTTAATGAATTACAAATACAGCCCTCCCCTCACACATCTCACCTCTCCCGAGAGCAATTTTCCTTCAGCTCACCCTGCTGTGTTTCAGTCTCTCTCTCTCTGCTTTGTACATATATGTCCTGAATATACTTAGTACCACTCCATATTGGCAGGAATGGCAGTGCCATTTATCACACACTCCCCATTCTGTGCTATGCTTACTGCTTCACAACTTAAGGCACAAATAGGCAATTCCAGGGCTGGTTGTAAAGAGTGTTAATCCAATGTGTCACTTTCAATTAAAACAAACATTAATGACTGGTGGTCAAGTCACTGTCATCTTTATTCTTTGATCCTAATTATGAAGATTAATGTATACTTTGGGGAAATTTTTAATATAAATCATGAAATTTCAAAAAAAAATTCAGGTTCAGTGGGGCCATTATCTTGAGTTCTAGCACACAATGACAAATTGCTCATGCTTTTTGGAAGTTTTTTGAGTAAAAGGTTTGGAAAGGACCTCCAATCCCATGTCAGAAGTAAAAAGTTCCACCCTAGGGCCAGCCGAGTGGCGCGGTGGTTAAGCGCTGACTTTGGAAGCCAGCGGCCCGGGTTCGGATCCCACATATGAGGGCCAGTGACACTGCCCTCAAAAAAAAAAATTCCACCCTAGTCATGACACCCCTCGCTCCTCTGGGGGAAACTCCGCTATCAAGGTACCCCTTCCAGTTCTCAACCATCACACGGAATTTGGGGCCTGTTTCACGTCTCCACCTACCAGTCTTGACACGTCTTTGTATTTTTAGATATAGGACTTAAGTTTGGCTAGACTTCCATTGGTTCTTCAGGTTGATTGTTTTATCGTTTAGTTGTAATTTTAATGTATTGATGGAAGGAAGCAGGCACATTGTTTACCTACTCTGCCACCTCAGATCTCCCTCAGCCTTCATTCTTGTAATATAGTTTTGGTGGATGGAAAATTACAGATGAACGATTTTATTTTTTCTTTCAGCACCTTAAAGATGTTAACCCATTGAACTTTGGAAATAAGGCATAATTCTTATTGTTGTTCTCCTGTATGTAATTTTTTTCCCCACTTGGCTACATTTAAGATTTTATTTTCTGTTTTTAACAGTTTGATGATAATAGGCAGAGCTGTGGATTTATTTTATTTATCCTTATTCAGATTCGCTGAGCATATTGGATATAGAGGTTAATACATTTCACCATTTTTACAAATTTCTCAGCCATTATCTCTTCAGATAATTTTGCTGTATTATTCTCTCTCCTGTGATTCCAATGATCTCCAATTACACACACATTGAAATTATTTTTATGTTGCCCTGTGGGTTTTGAATCTCTTTCAATTTTTCAGTTTCAATACATTTCACTAACCTAGCTTCATGTCTACTGACCCATTCTTCTGCTGCTGTATTCAGCCTGCTATTCAGCCAATTAGATGAATTATTCATTTTGATATTGTATTTTTCTCATATAACATTTCCATTCATTCTTTTTAGAATTCTCTATCTTTTTTTGCCAAGATCTCTCATTTGTTCCTGCATGTTACCCACATATTTATCATAGTTGTTTAAAGGTTTTCATTGCCACTTTAAACATCTGGGTAATCTCTGAGTCTTCTTCTAGTGTGTCTGTTCCCTCTTTTGTCCGTGGGGTCACTTTTTTCTACTTTTCCCCATGTTTCTTACATTGTTTTATTGTCTGTGAAACAATGTGTGTAAAAAAATTTAAAGATTGAAGTACGTAGTAGTCACACCCAGAAAAAAAGGCATAATCTTCCTGTCAGACCACCAATATATGGGATTTAAATAATTAGATTTAAATAATCTAATATACATTTAAGTTGGATCTGGTACTATTTTACAATTATAGCTAGATTCACTTCCCCTGTGATGGCTTCATATATGTATATTTTGAGAGTGAAATAAAGACATTCTTTTGTTTTGACAGAGACTCAAATCTAAGACCAGTGAGATTCCTCTCTCTCTTTCTCTCTCTCTCTCATTCACTCTCTCTTCCCTCTAACTCACCCTCTTCTTCTCATTCTCTTTTTTTTTTAAACCCAGTTGACAGCTATTTTGTTCCCTGAGGAGTTTTCTTTACTTCCCAGCCCTGCTCTGCATTGCCAAGCCACAGGATGTCTTTCTTATTTCTCAATCTCTGGCTGTTGTTTTCATCAGGCCACTGTACTGTAGTCAGAGAAGATTGTGTGTGCATCTTGGGAGGGATGACTGCCAGTTCCCTTTTTCCACTCACAGCCCCCTGCAGGCTGCTGCCTTACACTTAAGGAAGGGGTCAGTGCCCCTCAGGGGCTTACCTCTTAGCTCTCATGTCCCACAAAACCCCCTCCTTATCACTATCAGTACTCAGGGAAGAGTTCATGACAGTCTCATCTCCCCTGCCCTGCTCTTGTCCATTGGTGTGCTATTCACATGCAGCCAGCGGGAGCCTTGAAGAGAGGTTCTGCAGGTGGATTTAGACAGCTTTTAGACCGCTAAGAATTTGAAGCTGTCACACTAGACAAGGTGCAGGCAATAAGCGTTTGTTAATAATTTGAATAATTTCTCATCACAACCATCCATGGGGAGTTTGTTCCTACTTCTGTGTCATCCCCAGAGATGAAAACAGCAATGGAATTATTTTCTCCTTTGAAGGGCTTGCCATTTCTGGAATTTAATTTGTTTAAATTTCTCTGTATCTTGAGCTCCAGATGTGTTTTGTAATTTATCCATATTATTCTCATGACCAGGGCGGAACTTTTTTTTTTTTGAGGGCAGTGTCACTGGCCCTCATATGTGGAACCCGAACCCGGGCCACTGGCTTCCAAAGTCAGTGCTTAACCACCGCACCACTCAGCTGGCCCTAGGGTGGAACTTTTTACTTCTGACATGGGATTGGAGGTCCTTTCCAAACCTTTTACTCAAAGAATCTCCAAAAAGCATGGGCAATTTGTCATTGTGTGCTAGAACTCAAGATAATGGCCCCACTGAACCTGAATTTTTTTTTGAAATTTCATGATTTATATTAAAAATTTCCCCAAAGTATACATTAATCTTCATAATTAGGATCAAAGAATAAAGATGACAGTGACTTGACCACCAGTCATTAATGTTTGTTTTAATTGAAAGTGACACATTGGATTAACACTCTTTACAACCAGCCCTGGAATTGCCTATTTGTGCCTTAAGTTGTGAAGCAGTAAGCATAGCACAGAATGGGGAGTGTGTGATAAATGGCACTGCCATTCCTGCCAATATGGAGCGGTACTAAGTATATTCAGGACATATATGTACAAAGCAGAGAGAGAGAGAGACTGAAACACAGCAGGGTGAGCTGAAGGAAAATTGCTCTCGGGAGAGGTGAGATGTGTGAGGGGAGGGCTGTATTTGTAATTCATTAAAAGCAAAAAAAGCAAACAGGTTGGATCTAGGCATCCACCTTGAATTGTGCAAGGGCCAAGCATTGAAGGACAGCTTAGGTTTCTTCACAAACTAGGAGGAGGGAGTGGGCTTGAGGAGAGGCAGGGCAGGTGACAGTGTGTCCTTGTTAGAAGGGAGGGTCTATGGATAAGCACCTACATTTCCTAACAGGAGCCCATGCATGTGTTTATTGGTGCTTGAACATGTGTCACAGAGAAGGGACAATAGTGCAGTTCTAAGGACAGATGGCTGCTAGGGGACACCTGCTGTTTAACCCCTTCGTTCTTCTTCCCCATACCTAACCTTGGCTCTTGGCTGTCTGCACCTCTCAGGCACATGAAAGACACGTGATCCCCCACATCCATCCTCGGTCTCATTGCCAAGTGTACCCTTCAGTCTGGGATTAGCTCTGTGCTAATGGATTCTCGAGGGCTTCTCATCCCCACGTTCTTTGATCCTGTCAAGAGCCGCTCCTGAAAATTACCTTACTATTTAAAAGAGATTCTAGAAAAGCAACCCTGTGATGGGAAGGGAGAAATGGAATCAGTCACAAGGTGGCAGAAGAGTTCAGTCACCCCCTTTCCTCGTATTCTCGAGAGGCCTCCATTTCTTCTTGACCTGGTGGGCAGGGTTTGGGGGTTGAGGTTCCACTTGATCTGCTGGGATTTCTGAGAATTGGGGATCAAGATGGACTGAACTCCCACTGAACTCCCTCCAGGTCAGGCTTGGTGAGGCCTCAGCAGAGGTGCCCAGGGGACACGCCTTCCAAACACACTAAAGGGAGTTTGTCCAGTGAAAAGCAGAAAGGACTGAACAGAGAAATGGCAACTGCATGTCAGCTTCTGTCTGGATTAACAAATATTACATTCCTGAAAACAAATAAGAAGCAAGCAATAGGAGGAGCAAATGTAAGATGGTGGTTGTATGAGATAATTTCTGAATAAGCTGTGTGATCTGGGAGTTAGGGCATGAGACCCTGGCCAGCTCTCTGCCACATTTGACCTCCCCGCCCAATTCAATCCACATGGGCCTCCTTGGAGACCTGGGATCCAGGCCCAGTACCCAGGCAGTTGTAGGTCCAGTGTCCTCTGCCAAGAATGTTCTACTCCTTCCCCAAGAAATTCCCATGGTCCACTCTATCACTTCTTTCACATATCTGCCCGAGAGTCACCTCCTCAGAGAGGCCTTCCCTGACAATCTTAATCCCTTATACTGCTTCAGTGCTTGTCACCTGACATTGTCTTACACTTCTTTCATTTGTGTCGTCTGTCCCCGCCCCTTCCCCCATTAGACTAGGTGTCTAATAGGCAGGGATATTGCAGTGCTGGAGCCCATGTTCTCAGATCAAGGATGGGTCCATTATACATGTTCAGTCAATATTTTATTTATTGACAGATCAGTATATGAATGAACAGACACATATCAACAAGATAAGATAATGCATCAAAATTCTGAGAGGGCCTATTTTCATCTAGCGTTATTGTGTTCTCTTGGCCATTCAGAATTTTATTTCATACATCTCTCTATAGTCTACATAGATTCTAGGGCCAGTCCATCTTGGGTGGAAATCCCAGTGAGGACATTAACTCGGTTTGTGATCAAGGGTATATGAGTTAGTATCTGTGTGTCTCTTTCCTCATCTGTAAAATCGTTCAAATATACTCTTGTAAGAATTCTGTGTTAAGTGCTTGGTAAGTATCAGCCTTTGTTGGTTAATGTCATTACCATTCTATCATTCCATGTGCCCTTTTATGATTTTACAGCCTCATAGAAGGGTCATCCTTTATCCTTTAGTCTGCTTCTCGTAAAATGCTGAAATTCAGTTTTCTCATATTACCAGGCACACTGGTGATCAAAAGCTATGGATGCTACCCTTTTCTTTTTTAGAAAGTTCTAAAAAGTGTTCTATCTCTCATACTACTGTTAGCATTCATTTAATTTAACTTTCTATGTTGAAACAATTCACATAGAAGTTACAAAAATAGTACAGAGAATTCTCATGTGGCCTCCATCCATCTTCCCCCAATGATAGCAACTTACCTAACCAAAATACAATAATCAAAACGAGGAAATTAACATTGGTACAATATTATTAAAGAAACTAAAAACATTATTTAGGTTTTACCACTTTTGAAATGCATTCATTTTTTTTGAGGGGGTGTATAATTCTACAAAATTTTATTACAAGTGTAGGGTTGTGTAACCATCAACATAATCAGGATACAGAATTTTCCCATCGTCACAAAGAAATCTTCTCACGTTACTCCTTTACAGTGCTACATTCCCACCAACCCTGGTGACTACTTATCTGTTTTCCATCACTATTAGTCTGTCACTTCTAGAATGCTGGAATCATACAGTATGTAACCTATTGAAATTGGCTTTTTGCACTTAGTAAAACTCCCTTGGAATCTATCCAAGTTGCTTTGGGCCAGCCGAGTGGTGCATTGGTTAAGAGCTGGTTTTGGGATGCCAGCGGCCCCGGTTCGGATCCCACATATGAGGGCCAGTGACACTGCCCTCTACAGCTAACAACAGCTCCACCTGGAGCTGGGCTGTGCGAGCTCCAGCGACGGTGTAAGCTGCAGCCCCTGCTGCCGTGGGCTGCCATAGGCTACAGTGAGAGGCCGGCAGCCAGTGTGAACAGCTGGCAGCCAGCGTGAGCGGCCAATAGCCACGGTGAGTGACCATCCAGAGGCCAGTGACCGATATGCCTCATCCGGGAAGAGCGCAATGACGATACCAACCTGGGCTAGTGAAACAACATCCTCCGCAACTAGATTGAAGAACAAAAAGACAGCAACTTGTCTGTTCCCCTTCCCCGATTCCCCAATGATGTTCCCCTTCCCCAATTCCCCAAAAAAAATCTTTTAAAAAAAATATTGATTTCCTTTTCTCAGCTGTGTAATACTCCAACACACACACACACACACACACACACACACACACACACACACACACACGGTGCCAAAAAAATGTATATACATTTTAAGAAAGGAAAACTAGTAAAATTGTAATAGTCAATATATACCAATAACAAAAGATGACTACAAGTCACGTTTGACTTCTGCCATGACAAGAGGTGCTCAGCGTGGTAACCATCAGCGTCCAAACACTTCTGATGACAGCAAACTACTGTTTGAGCAACGTTGACCAAAGCATCCACTTGTCTACTTTTTTGGCACCCCCCCATATATATATATATATATATATATATATATATATATATATATATATACTATATATATATATACACCACCATTTACCCACTCACTGGTTGAAGGGCATGTAGATTCTGTCCAGGTGTGGGCTGTTGCAAACTACATCTGCTATGAGCATTAGTGCGCCAGCTTTTATGCATATATGCCTTCATTTTTGCAGAGTAAACATGCAGGAGTGGAGAAAGTAGGTTTTATGGAAAGAGTATGTTTAACTTTATAAGAAATTGCTAACCACTTGCAGAGGAGCTGTCCCAATGTCCATTTCCACCAGCAATATGGGAGCATTCCATTTGCTCCTCAGCCCTTCCTGGGTCTTCACAGTGTACTTCCTTTCAGCCATTCTAATATGTGTACAGATGTATCTTACGGTGGCTTTAATTTGCATTTCCCTGATGGTTACTGATCATCTCTTAATGTGCTAATTTGCCATCCATATATCCAGTTTGGTTAAGTGTATGTTCCCAATATTGGACCATTTTCTAATTGGATGAGTTGTTTTCATAATGAATTTAGAGGGTTCTTTTTATATTTCAGATACAAGTCCTTTTCTGGGTATGTGATCCGCAAATATTTTTCCGCAGTCTGTGACATTTTTTTCTCATTTTCTTAACAATGTCTCAATGAACACTAGTTTTTAATTTTGACCAGATTCAATTGATCTGTTCTTTCTTTTGTGGATCTTGCCTTTGGTGTCATGAAGAGTCACACCCTGTTTTCTTTTAAAAGTTTTAGAGATTTACATTTTACATTTTTTTTTATTTTTTTTTTTGAGGGCAGTGTCACTGGCCCTCATATGTGGGATCCAAACCAGGGCCGCTGGCGTCCCAAGCCAGCTCTTAACCACCACGCCACTCGGCTGGCCCTACATTTTACATTTAGACATATAATTATTTTTAAATGTTTGTATAAGGTGTGAGGTGTGTGTTGAGGTTCTTGGAGTTTTGTTGTTTTTTTCATATGGATGCTTAATTGCTCTAGCATCATTGGTAATCTTTCTGTATATAGTTAATAATATTCTAATAACTATATGTACTGGGCTGTCGGAAAAGTCATGGTGTATTTTTTTCTGTTTTTCATTGCAAAAATGCGTCATGACTTTTCCCACAACCCAATAGTTTCATATGCATGCTAGATTTATCAGGGTGATCACCTTGTAAGTTATATAAATGTCTAATGACTATGTTGTATGCCTAAAACTAATATAGTATGTCAAGTGTAATTGAAAGCATTAAATCATTTGAAGGGAAAAAAAAGAGAGAAGATTACCCTTCTTCCATTGAATTGCTTTTGCACCTTATCAGAATTCAGGTGGCTGGATGGTGGAGAGTCTATTTCTGAGTTCTCTGTTCTGCTCCAGTGATCTGTGCATCATCTATCTGTCTGCCAAATTCCACACTGACTATTGAGCCATATAGCAAGTCTTAAATTTAGGTAGAGCAAATTCTCCCCCTTTATTCATGTTTTACAAAATTGTTTTAGCTATTCTACTCCCTTTGTTTCTCAATATAATTTTTAGAATCAGTTTGTCTACATATAAGTGAACAACCTTTTAGAGAGTCACCCCAGGACTTAGTACCACCATACAAAATAAGTCCCAATTATGTATGTTATAATGTATTATTATTTTGCATAGCATATGAAAAACAGGGGCTTTCTGGAAATTGCATATTATTCTGCTCATGTACTTTTATGTTACATAAATAATTAAAAATAAGACAAAAGGACTAATTAACAGTGTCAATTAGTAATTAATAGTTGGTTTAATAAACAAGTAATATAACAAGACTTTGTTTCTGTTTTCTGACACAGCAATTGAACATTTTTTTTTAAAAGATTTTATTGGGGAATTGGGGGAGGGGAACAGCGTTGGGGAATCGGGGAAAGGAAACAGACAAGTTGTTGTCCTTTTGTTCTTTAGTCTACTTGCGGAGGACGTTGCTTCACTGGCCCGTGTTGGTATCGTCATTGCGCTCTTCCCGGATGAGGCAGATCAGTCGCCGGCCTCTGGATGGTCACTCACTGCGGCTATTGGCAGCTCACGCTGGCTGCCAGCCACTCACTGTAGCCTATGGCAGCCCACTGCAGCAGGGGCTGCAGCTATGCCGTCCCGGGGACTCACAGCAACCCAGCTCCAGGTGGAGCTGTTGTTAGCTGTAGAGGGCAGTGTCACTGGCCCTCATTTGTGGGATCTGAACCTGTGCAGCTGGCGTCCCAAGCCAGCTCTTAACCAATGCGCCACTCGGCCGGCCCAGCAATTGAACTTTTGATTACATATTTAAATATTGTAGGCTTTATTTTAGTTATTATTAAGATGAATAAATCTAAGAATTTCAGAAGAATATGAATTCAAAAAGATATAGAATATTAATGTACTTAACTTTAAATAACAACAACATAATTTTTTCTGTCCCATGATACTTGGAATATTTTTCTCCTTCTATTTTCTTTCCCAAAAATACTTCTCTACAATGCCTGTAGTTTTCATGATATACATCATTACTTTTATGTAGTAATAAAACCGAGTAAAGTCAAACATATAATTCACTTTGACTTGCATCTCTGCTCTTATCAAATCCACATGACACTGGGTCCAATGTGATGACCTCAAGCTAAATGTTTTCACAAGGAAAGCTTTTCATCATAGAATACTTAGGATTTTACTTCAGCAACAGTAGATTTTTTGGTTTGTAGGAATTAGTTTCCGGCTTTCAAAAAATATCCCAAAGTATAATGTACTTTGAACCTATGGACTTGTTCGGATAGGCTAGCTGTTTGTCAATAAAATCCTTTGCATTTATAAATTCATCACATAGGCTATAGACATCTAAAAAGTCCATGATTTAGAAACAGTGCCATGCTGGGTTAACCCTCTTATTCAGGGAAATTGGTTTCAAGGCAAACAGGTAATTTGCACTTGTGAAATCAAATTTTGATTCTAAATGAGTTAAATTTAAAAAAAATTAAATTGGAAAACGTTCTGTTTAACTTGGCTGTCCTTTTCTCATAACTTATGTTTAAGTTCTGAAATAGTCCTATCTGCTCCCCGCTAATAGTTTTTTGGATTTTCTCTATTTCTGTTTTCTTTCTTTCTTTCTTTCTTTCTTTCTTTCTTTCTTTCTTTCTTTCTTTCTTTCTTTCTTTCTTTCTTTCTTTCTTTCTTTCTTTCTTTCTTTCTTTCTTTCAACCAAAACATAGCATCAGGTAACTCAGGGACAGTCAATTCATTTTTTCTAGGCTCTTTATGGCCTCTTCAAAGATCATCAACAGTTTGGGAAAATAATCAAATAAATTTCTGTTTTGTTGTTTTCCTTTTCTTTATTCTCATCCTCAATGTATTTCTGAACTATACAGTGACATTCTTTTTCTCCCACACCTTGAAAAGTATAAAGACAGCCCAAGGTTTTGATATATTTTTTTAAATATTTTTTTTGCAGTTACACTTGATAGTCAATATTATTTTATATTAGTTTCAGGTATACAGCATAGTGGTCACACATCCACATAATTTATGAAATGCTCCTCTGAACACTCATAGCCTAGTCCCCACCTGGCATCACACATAGTTATTATCAAGTTATTGCCTATATTGCCTGTGCTGTACTTGATGTCCTCATGACTGTTTTGTAACTACCAATTTGTACTTCTTAATCTCTTCACCTTTTTTACCCTGCCCCCCAAACCCATCCTGTCTGGCAACCATCAGTTTATTCTCTTTATGAGTCTGTTTCTGTTTTGTTTGTTCATTTATTTTGTTCTTTAGATTCCACATATAAGTGAAATCATATGATATTTGTCTTTCTCTGTCTGACTTATTTCACATACATAATACCCTCTACGTCCATCCATGTTGTCACAAATGATATGATTTCATTCTTTTTTATGGCCAAGTAATATTCCATTGCATATATGTATCATCTCCTTATCCATTCATCAATTGATGGGCACTTAGGTTGTTTCCATATCTTGGCTATCGTAAATAATGCTGCAGTAAACATAGGAGTGCATATGTCTTTTCAAAATAGTGTTTTGGATTTTTTCAAGTAAATATCCAGAAGTGGAATTGCTGGGTCATAAGGTAGCTCTATTTTTTAATGTTTTAAGAAATATTTATACTGTTTTCCATAGTGGCTGTATCAGTTTGCAATCCCACCAGCAGTGCACCAGGGTTCCCTTTTCTCCACATCCTCACCAACACTTGTTGTTTGTTGATTTATTGATAATGGCCATTCTGACAGGTATGAAGTGGTTTCTCATTGTAGTTTTAATTTGCATTTCTCTGATGATTTTGAGCATCCTTTCACTTGTCTATTGGCCATTTGTGTGTCATTTTTGGAGAAATGTGTATTCAGGTGTTCTTCCCATTTTTAAATTGGATTGTTAGTATTTTTGGTGTTAAGTTTTATGAGTTCTTTATAAATTTTGTATATTAACCCGTTATCAGAGTGTCAATGGCAAATATCTTCTCCCATTCAGTAGGTGGTCTTTTCCTTTTGTTGATGGTTTCCTTTGCTGTGAAAAAACTTTTTTATTTAATGTAATCCTATTTGTTTATGTTTTCTTTTGTTTCCATTGCCTCGGAAAGAGTCTCAGGTGGTATGTGAGTTTGAGGTGGGGTCTCAGAGAGTCACCAAGGGGGGGCGATTGGTGTTCACCAGGTGAGTGCAGATTCAGACTTGGCACCAGTGCTGATCCGGGGGCCACTCAGCAAAAGGCACAGAGGACACTGAGGCCAGCCCCTGCCTGCCTCAGGCCTGACAGTTGGTCATGAAAAACTGCAGTGTGGGCTGGGGCTAGCTGCCCACTGCT
This sequence comes from Aselliscus stoliczkanus, assembly GCA_033961575.1. Classification (NCBI taxonomy): domain Eukaryota; kingdom Metazoa; phylum Chordata; class Mammalia; order Chiroptera; family Hipposideridae; genus Aselliscus; species Aselliscus stoliczkanus. Next base: position 34,720,285 of record CM066741.1, read on the forward strand.
GAATGTGCCTTGGGTGGCTCGAGAGTCAAGGCCAGCCATTTGCTGCTGAAAGAGCCACCTGCAGTGTGCAGGGTGAGGCTATCTGTCTGCCTTTGAAAGAGCTTCCTACAATGTGCAAATTGGGAGGGCAGGGTTCCTGGGAGTCTCCAGCGTGGAACAAGCAGAACTCACCAGACTCAGATTTGGCCATGTGGGGGAGGGCTCAACACAAGAAAGATGGTGCCAGCCCGTAGGCTGCAGGGGACAAGAGTTAAACACAGGGACAATGGCAGCTGTCCCTTCTGCTCTAACCCTGCAGCCACACAACTCAGTCTCTGCCTGTATGTCTCTGATGTCTCCTCAATCTCCATCCCTCTGCCGGAGCCCAAGGTGAGTGCCTGTGAGTGAGGGAGTCAGTGTGTGGGCCCTTTAAGAGGATGTCTGGGTTTCCCACAGCCTTCTATGGATAGAATCCCCACTGATTTTCACAGCCAGATGTTCTGCGGGCTCCTCTTTTGGGCACTGGTGCTCTGGGCTGGGGACCCTGGTATGGGGCTGGGACCCCTCGCTCTTCTGTGGGGACCCGTGCAGCTGAGATATCCCTCCTGATTCTCAACTGCCACACGTGTGTGTGGAACCAGTCCGTTCCACCCCTCACCCCTCCTGCCAGCCTGATGTGGCTTCTTCTGTTTGTCCTTAGTAATAGGGTGTCTGTTCCACTAGTCTTCAGATGGTTCCCAAGTTGATTGTTCTGTAATTTAGTTGTGATTTTAATGTGGTCGGGGAAGAGGCGAGCAGTTTACTTACTCTACCATCTTTCCTGTAACTACCAAGTCTAGCATGATTTCTTAATCAAATAAGTTAACACCAACATGTGTGTGTATACACACACACACACACACACACACAGTGGGGTGCCAAAAAAGATGTATACACATGACTTGTATTCACCTTTTTTTATGGTATGTATTGAATATTACAATTTTAATGCAGTTTTTACATTCTTAAAATGTGTGTGTGTGTATATATATATATATCACCCTCTGTATAAGGAAAGAGAGAGAGAAAGTGTGTGTGTGTGTGTGTGTGTGTGTGTGTGTGTGTGTGTGTGATCATAGGAAAAAAACAAAAGTTGCAAGCTTCAAGACCAAAAATTATAGTCTTATTCCTGTAGCAATTGTCAAGATCTCAGTGAAGTTTGGACCTCCATGTTCTGATTTTCTAGGCCAGGATTAAGTTTTCATGCCTCATATAAGCAGAAGATCTTAGCAGGGAGATAGGATGACACTGCTTCTCATAACCTGATAATCCCTCACCCATAATCAGGACTGCCTCAAATGAGTACCAAAAACACAATGTGGAGGGAAAAGCTTGGAGTTTATAGCAGTTAGGGATACTTTGAGCTATATGAAACAAAACAACAACAACAACAAAATAACCCACAGAATGGCAAGACAGTAGCTTTAAAAATAGGAGTTTATTCTACACACCAAAAAATACAGTGGTTTCAAAAAACTAAAAATAGAACTACCATATGGTCCAGCAGTCCCACTTCTGGGTATTTATCCAAAGGAAATGAAAACAGGAATTCGAAGAGATATCCACACCCCCATGTTCTTAGAGCGTCATTCATAGTAGTAAAGACATGGAAGCAACCCAAGTGTCTGTAAACAGATGAATGGATGAGGACTCAGCCCCGAGAAAGAATGAAATCCTGCCATTTGGAACAATATGGATGAACCTTAAGGACACTGTGCTGAGTAAAACACGTCCGACAAAGACATACTATATAATATGATTTATATGTAGAATCTTAACAAAGCTGAACTCAAAGAAACAGGAAGTAGAGTGGTGGTCCCAGGAGCTTCGATGCAGTGGGAGATGATGGAGAGATGTCTGTCAAAGTATGCAACCTTCCGATTACAATATGAATAAGTTCTGGAAGTCTAATATCCAGCACGGTGATAAAATGATGTATTATACACTTAGAAGTTGCTAGGAGAGTAGATCCTCAATATTCTCACCACACTATATATATAATTATGTGACATAAGGGAGGTTTTAGTTAATGTTATGGTGGGAATCATTTTTCAAAATATATGTGCATCACATCAACATAGTACACCTTAAGCTTACACAGTCTGTGTCAATTATATCTTGGTAAAGCTGTGGAAAAAATGCAGAGAAAAGTGTGTGGCTGTTGTTATTTGTTCAATGGTTGGAAGATGTCAGACTTAATATCTTCTATGATTCTTTTGGCTCTTTTCATACTTGTCATCACAGGAATTGCAATAGCTCTTGACATCCCTTCTATGTTCTTCTAAATACTTTATGTTCTGTATAAAATGATGCAAGAAGGGAAAGTGTAAGGAGACTATTTCTTTACTTCTCTTGGCTGGAACATGGCTGAAAGGCTGATAAATCCAATATTTCGCTTGTGCTTCTTCAGTTACGGAAACAGACGAGAAAAGAGTGTTGGATGTTGCATGTTGGCCAGCTCATCTATAATGCTAGCAAAGTCAACCACAAATCCTTTTAATTAACTCTGGCCTTCATATATGCTGTTTTTTTCTGCCTGGAATCACATTCCCTCTGTTCTTTGCCAGATCTCTCCTAATCCTTTAAGTATTAGCTTAAATTTCACATTTTCAGAGAACTCTTTTCTAAACATGTTATCTTAGCTGATCTCTTCCACCATTCTTTATCACTCTAACCAAGTCATTTCTTTCATTATCATATTTAAACATGTAACTTGCATGTAAAAGATCATTTGTTTCCATTTTGTTATGCTATGAATTTATTGGTAAACTCTGTGAGGCCAGGAGAGTCATTTCTGCCTAATTTACTAATGTGTATATACCTAGTACCCAGCACAATATGGCCATATAGTCGAAGTTCAATTAATCTGTATTAAGTAAATATATAAGCAAATACATCAGTACATCAAATTGCAAAACTTATAATCATTTTTAAATATATCAAATAGGTTGCTAATAAGGGGACATATGAGACTCTTTAGACACAGGAAAATGCATAATATAATTAAGGGGCTCCAAATGAGTTAGTGGGTGAAACAAAGAATAATGTGGTAGAATAAGAGACAAGGAGAGATGTTTTAGATCCCTGATTAGCAATCAGAAAAGAAAAGAAAGAACGTGCTAACTCAAAAGAAGGCTGTCTTGCTGCATAGTTCCTTCTAAATGTGTCAGGTCTTCCTGTGATTAAAATCACTCACCTCACGATGGAAAGAGAACTGACTGGGTGGTGAACACACAATATGATGCATAGATGATGTATTACAGAATTGTACACCTGAAGCCTATGTAACTTTATTAACTATTGTCATCCCCAATAAACTTTGATTTTAAAAAATCACTCTCATCTCTGAGGACAGCGACTGTATCTTCAGCTTGATACTTCTCTTTTCCAGTGTTCTAGAGTCTAGCCCATTCTAACATATATTTCCCACCTCCTTTTTAGATTTCCAGACACTTTTTATCGTCTTCCATGCCTGTGTGTATGTTCACACAGGGGCTCCCCAGGCACAAAGAACCCTCCCTCCTGTGTTTGCCCTCTCACCACTTTCATGCCTCCTCATCCATTAGATTTAAATTTACATGTCACTTCCCTGGGAAAGTCTGGGTCCAGTGCACCTGTTTGGGCCTTGTTAGCCTCTGTGCTTCTAGTGAGGCATTCACTGCACTGAAGTGTAATTCTTATTATTTGCCTGCTTCTTTCAGTGCACTGAGTAGGGGACAGCACCTCGTCTCTTCGCTGCCACATCCTTGAGTCCCGCACTACATCTGGGACATATTAGGCATTCAACATACATTCCAAATTAAGGCATAAAATGACAAAGCATGTAGTTATTTATACAACTACTGCAGGGCGTAAGAACACCGGTTTCTATTCACTCTTGCTAGTACAGGATATTAACTTTTGTTATAGCTGATCAACGGGCATATAAAAAGTAGCTTCATTTAATAATAAGTACAATTGAGTTAATTTTGTTCATTCTTTCACTTGCTCTTTGTGTTACCTTAGGGCTCTGACCTGTTTGTGTCCTTGGCTCATTTACTTAGTAAGAAGATATTTATTTGCACTATTTCTCCCTTTAAAAAAATGATCTCACACCCTGTTAGAATGGCCATTATTTAAAAATCCAAGAAATAATAAGCATTTCTGAGGATGTGGAGAGAGAGAACTCTTGCACACTGTGGGAATGTAAATTGGTGCAGCTGCTATGGAAAACGTTATGGAAATTCCTCAAAAAAGTTAAAAATAAAACCATATTATCCAGCAATTCCACTTCTGGGCATTTATCCAAAAGAAACAAAAGCACTGTCTCCAAAAGATATCTGCACACCCATGTTCACTAAAGCATTATTTACAATAGCCAAGACATAGAAACAACCTAAATATCAACCAATGAAAAAATGGATAAAGAAAAACATGGTACTGCATATATATGTATATACAGTGGAATATTATTCAGCCACAAAAAAGAAGGAAATCCTGCCGTTTGTAACAGCATGGATGAAACTTGAGGGTGTCATACTAAGTGAAATAAATCAGAGAACAACAGATACTATATGATGTCACTTATAAGTGGGATTTTAAAAAACAAACTCATTGATACAGAGAGCAGATTGCTGGGTGCTAAAGACAGGTTGGTGGTGGGGGAAATGGGTGACGGTAGTCAAAATGTACAAACTTTCAGTTACAAAATAAATGAGTTCTGGGGCTGGCTGAGTGGCGCATTGGTTAAGAGTTGGCTTCGGACGCCAGCTCTGAGCAGCAGGGCCCTGGTTTGGATCCCACATGCAGACCAATAACACTGCCCTCTACAGCTAAGATGGTGAACAACAGCTCAACCTGGAGCTGGGCTGACATGAGTCACCGGCAATGGAGTAGACTGCAGTGGGGCTGGCTGGCAGTAGGAGTGAGCTTTCATGAGCTGCAATGAGCCATGGTGAGCGACCGTGCAATGACCGGCGACTGATCTGCCTCACCCAGGAAGAGCGCAATGATAATACCAACATGGGCCAGTGAAGCGACCTACTCCACAACTAGACCGACGAACAAAAGGACAGCAACTTGTCTGTCCCCCAATGCTGTTCCCCTCCCCCAATTCCCCAATAAAATCTTTAAAAAGAAAAGTTCTGTAGATGTCATGTACAGTATAATGATAGTTAACAATATTGTATATTTGAAAGTTGTTATGAAAGTAGACCTTAAAAGTTCTCAGCACAAGAAAAAATTGTAACTTCCAGGCAATAAATGTTCATTACACTTACTGTTGTGGTCATTTCATAATATGTACATATCATTATGTTGTACACATGAAACTCATACAATGTTACATGTCAATGAAAATAAAATCCATGCATAAAAACCTTCTATATATCGGCCCATTTTCTTGGTGTATTCAAAGAACTGACTTCAAAAAATTCTTGTTGGGGCTGACCAAGTGGCTCAGTTGGTTAAGAGCACGCTCAAGAGTGCAAGCTGAGCTCTGAACAACAGCAGTTCGATGCCCAGCATGAGCTGAGCTGCCAACAGGTAGCAGGATGGCTCAGCACACACACACAAAAAATTCTTGTTTACACTATTTTTCTGTATTACCTTTTCTTTCACTAATTTCAACTTGCCTGTATTTCCTCTGTTTTAGAGTGGTTGATTGTTATTTGCTATATTTGGCTTTGTTTTTGCTGTGTCGTTCAGTAAATTTTTTGTAGTGTTTTGAGTTTCTTAGCTCATTTAACAACTACGTATCAAGCACATACATATGCCAGTCCCTAATTTAAACAGAGGCAATTATGAAAATGACACCTATGATTTTTACCTGTAAGAATCTACCAATTCAGGAAGAAAGAGGCAGACGAAACCTATTTACCAACAGCATGGGTATGTGGGACGAACAGTTAGGGGTGCTCCTGGAGCTGATACGAGGAGCACACAGCTGTGCTATGAGGCCAGGAGAGCGCTCCCACTTGCAGTGGTGCTCATGAGCTGGTCACGTGAAGGTCACATAAAGGTCAAGGAGGAGGAGCTATAGAAGGCTTTTCGAGCAGGGGACATACTCAACTGTATAAGAAGTGCATTCAGGGCCCGCCGAGTGGCGCGTTGGTTAAGAGCTGGCTTGGGACGCCAGTGGCCCCAGTACAGATCCCACGTATGAGGGCCAGTGACACTGCCCTCTACAGCTAACAACAGCTCCACCTGAGCTGGGCTGTGCAAGCCCCGGCAATGGTGTAGGCTGCAGCCCCTGCTGCAGTGGGCTGCCATAGGCTACAGTGAGTGGCCGGCAGCCAGCGAGAGCGGCTGGCAGCCAGTGTGAGCTGCCAAGAGCCACTGTGATCGGCCGTCCAAGGCCGGAGACCGATCTGCCTCATCCAGGAGTGCAATGATGATATCAACATGGGCCAGTGAAGCAATGTCCTCCATGGCTAGACTGTGAAACAAAGGGACAGCAACTTGTCTGTTCCCCTTCCCTGGTTCCCCAATGCTGTTCCCCTCCCCCAATTCCCCAATAAAATCTTTTAAAAAAAGTGCATTTAAAGCATGTTTTTCCTATTAAATAGTGAAACTACAAAAGTCATCGATAGTCCTCTCAGAATAGCTTTTATCAGGTGGCAGTTTTATTTTATATTAGGTTTACAAAGGTTCCTTTTGCCCTCTGTGACTTTAATAAAATGAAGGCAGTTACAGTGATATATATGTATGGGTGTTTGTAAAGAAGCAAGGTTCCAGTTGGCAGGACAGAGGGGTGAAAGGTCATGTGTTATGGGGATTTTGGTGCGGTTCCCCAGCCGCAGTGGTCTGGCCTTCACCACAGTGTTATCAGCACTGGAACACGGAGAACCTGCAGACACCTCTTGACTGACTGCTCCCAGCACCTCATAGGTGAACCTTTTGGAAAATCTCTGACAAACTGTCCAACCTTTCCATTGAGCCTAGTGTGAAAACCTAAGACAGATATTAACTGCCCCGCCCCTGTGAGCCAAGCTGCGGTTCTTAGAGAACCAGGCGTCGTGAATTAACTGTTCCACATCTGGGAAGTCTCTTCCTGTAGATCTGGCTGCTCAAGACAGCAGAGGAGCTGAGCAGCCCTGCCCGCACCACTTCCTGGGGTCAGCTGCACATTTGTCATGACCCTGACCTTCTCTGGAGGTCCAGTCCTCTGCAGTAGGGCTGATGTGCTGTGTCGGTGAGCTTGGGGCAGCTGTGGAGTTCTCCCTATCTCTCAGCAGAGAGGAATGGGAATATAAACACAGGGAGTTAAGTTGGGGGGGAGGCGAGGGGACTCCCTTTCTAGGGACTTCTGGGTTTGACAGAAAGATATGCACAGGAGTTATGGCTGCTACAAGGAGCCACCCCGCCTGTGAGGCAAGTATTGTGGCACTAGAGAGATTGACCCGCACCCGCTGTGGCAAGAGTGACAGCTGTGACCCTGCTCCAGAAATGGAACCTCCTGAATAACCCTGTAGTTTAAAATTTAAAGGAGCGAATTTGTTTTGATTCTGCTGAATTATTTTTTTTTAAGTTTTTCAGCGGAGGGTGAGGGGAAAGTAATTTTTTTTAACAATTCTAAACTTTCTAAACAGCCACCTCAGCTCTAGGTAAGAGGTGGCATCAAAGCCAGGTCACCCCTATCTGAGTTATTGCAGAAGTGTCCCCCTCCCCCGTGGGAGACCTCACAGAAAGTCCGCTGAACTGCAGAGGGATTGTGTCTCAGCATTTTTAGCAACCGCACCCACCTGTTAAGTATGGCCAGTAACTGCTGGGAATCCTAGCTCCCAGTCCGGATTACAACTCCCTCACCCAAATATAATTTCTTTATATTGTACTTTTCTTGGAGGAGATGTGACGTGTTCCCCTCATTATCCATATTCCCCAAATTAGGCTTTGACCAAGTGGTCTTTTTCAACCTTCTGAGGTCGGAAGGATTTCTCTCCCTCATGTAAGACTGAAAGCTCCATAATGAGGTCTGGGCATTACCCTTCCTCACTCCCTTCCACCCGCTGAGGGATTTCCAAGTGGCCCATTGCAATTCAAGAACTGCTGGGTCACCGATGCCTCAGTAGGCAACCTTCCCACCCCCACCCCACCTCCCTCACCCAGGGGTCCCGTGTGTGTTCCTCTGGCACCGCCAGAGAAGGTTCCATCTCAGTCTGTCAGGGGAGGACCATGTTTCAAATCTCAGCTTCACCGCTAAGCAGGATTATGACTTGGTTAGGTCCATTAATCTCTCTGAAATAAAGTTCCTTAATTTGTACAATCAGAATGATTGCTTTCTCTAAAAGATTCATGTGGCTTCATTAGAAGAATGGAATCCTTAGCCTTGTGTGTTTGTGCATTGGGGGTAGGGAGCTAAGAGACTGAGATTTCTAAAAAAATATAAACTAAGGCAGGAGGTAGGGGGGCGGTTGTAGGCAGGTGGGGAAAAGGAGCGGCTCCGGACCCACTCTGTCTGGGTTCAAATCCCAGCTCCTCCTCTCACTAAGCTTTCTGATCCACGGTAAGTTAATTACCAACTTGGTTCCTGAACTTCCTCCTTGGGGCAAATGTGATGAAAGCCTGTCTCCTAAGGCAGTTGTGAGGATTCAATAAAAGGAGAAAATGCACGGAAAGGGTTTAGTACAGTCCCTCTCTCTTTCGGTGCCCACAAAACCCAGCTATTAATTTTAATAAAACGTACAAAATGCAAGAGAGGAAATCAACAGTTGTTGTTTCTAGGTGGTGTGACTACCAGCATTTTTGCTTTCTTGTTTTTCTACTTTTCTGTATTTATCGAAGTTTTGAAATGAACCTGTGAGTTACATTTAAACAATAAAAGTGTAAAGTTCACACTTTCACGAGTAATGAAGAGTAGTGATTTGTTCCCACCCTATTAGACAAAAAAGTTATATTTGTACATTTTGAAAAAGGTCTCATTCCCAGCCCACATTACTTTGTTAAAAAGATAAGGTACACTTTTCCAAAAATGATTGTATCACAAGAATCTTTAATGTTGAAAGTTTACTCATGGTGGGGTTGTACTTGTGTTTAGTAAACCGTGCCAAGTGCCCACATTGAGACCATCTCAGTCCACATCACTGCACTCCACGCGGACGTTTCCTGTGCCCAGCGAGGTCACAAACTGAGGGGGAACCTTGACTTCTCTTGGTTAGGCCAGCTTTATGGGGGAGGTCTTCCAGACTCCCCAGGAGCAGTCTACCCAATACACATACACCATCCGTTCCATATAAAAGAATAAGATGGAAAATTTCTCAATGTATTTCATAAGTTTAGCACATCTCTGGTACAAAAATTCAAGAAAGGTAGCACAAAAGCGAAAGCACCGACCGAGCTTACTTATAAACAAACATGCAGAAGTCCTACCCACTACCTAATAGTACTGAAATGAATACACCATTGCATTAAAAGGTATAAAAGCACTGTACTGAAAACTTAAAAGTTACACGTGAAATACTGCACTGGAAATCCTGAATACTCTAATGCCCACCCACCCACCCCCACGCCCCTCCACCACCCTGGTGAGGGTCAGAAACCAGGACTCTGCCTCCAGACCTTGCTAGTCCTCGGAGACACTGCTGCGGGGGCACTGGGCAGTGGGGGCGGCCTCCCGCAGAGCCCTGGCCTCCTCCAGAGCCTCTCTGTACCGGGAGGGCCAGGCCTGGGGGTCTTTCTTAAAGACCCTGGCCAGGAACTCCATGATTTGCATCTTGGTGATTTCCCGGCTGGCACGGGAGCCCCAGAAGAACTCGTACTCAGGTGGCTCCACGTGGGGCACGCGCTGGTACTTCAGGTAGCTCTGCTGCACGAACTCCTCGGTGATGAGCTTTCGCACGTCTCCAAAGGTGGAGTGCTTCTTCCAGGGCCGCAGTCCCAGGATACGCAGCACGTTCCACACCGCGCTCTCCCTGGCGCCGCGGCCCTTCACGTAGATGAGGCTCAGGATCATCAGCAGGAGGCCTGTCATGGGCATGCGGTTGCTCAGCGCCACCCTGTCCAGCTCCTCCGGCTCGAGCGCTTTGACCAGCGAAAACTCCATCGTGTGCAGGCTGGTCAGCCTCAGGTGCAGCCCGAACACTCGGGCGAGGATGAGGCTGGTGCGCCTCAGGATGCTTCGGCACCACTTCTTGTAGCTTCCGATGACATCTTTCACCATGTCTGGGAACCAGATGATCATTCTCTTCTGGTCCTTGACCAGCACGTACCACATGAGCTCGTGCGCCTTCTGCACCAGCTGGGCCGGGGCGGGCGGCGCGGGGCCCGGCTGGGCCGCGCTCGGGGCCTGGTGGGCGCGGCCTTCCTCCGCGGCCTGCTGCAGGGCCTTCGGGTCTGCCTCTTCGCTCGGGGCCTGGGGCGGCGGCGAGGCTGGAGGGGCGTCGCTCGGGCCTTCGGCTGGGCTGTCTGGCCCTGCGAGGGTCGCAGCCTGAGACGCGGGAGACGAGGGCCCCCCGGGAACCGCAACGCCGCCGTGCACCTCGGAGCTGGCGGCCTCGGCTGCAAAGCCGGGGTCGCACACATCCTTACTTTGTTCGGACATGTCGGCTCTGTGCGACCAGGGCAGGGCCTCTGCGTCCAGGAGCTCCTCGAGCCTGCGCTCCCTCCGCGGACTCCTGGAGAGGAAGTGCGCGGTGCTGAGCGCGGCGCCTTCCGCAGCGGCCAGGAGGGGCGGGGCGGCGGCGGGACGGGCCACTGCGCCTGCGCGTCCGCCGGCCGCTGTCCGGGCTGCGGGGGGCGGGGCGGGGAGCCCGACGGGGCGGGTGGCCACCGAGCCCCCGAGGTGGGTAGCGGTCCGCTGGAACAATGGCAACAGTGACCCCCAGGTGGCCTGTGTGCGCTAAGCACGTCTGGGGGACGTGGGGAGGGAGAAGAAGGAGCACTGCAGAAGGAGCAAACTGAAGGGGAAAGATGAGAACTGAACTTCTGAGATGCTGAGGTTGAGTTTCTCAGGCAACGCTTAACTAGGTATATCCAGGATCCGATTAGATACGAGCGTCCCAGAGAAAGGTGTAGGCTGCCGTGTAAAACGTGGGTTTCCCGACAATGAGTATGAGAAGCTACATCCAGCAAGCCATCAGGATTTCCCTAGAAAACGCGTAAACGGTGACAAGGATGTCTGAGCTTGGAATCAGAAAAAAGAAATGCCAATAAACGCTTGAGGGCTTACTAAATCAAAGGGGTTGTAACATGAGAAACGCAGAATGTAGTCAATCCACGTGCAAACGGAACTTTTTCCTGGCGATAATACCCGAACGACATGGTTAGTCTTTTAATGGTCATTGATTTGGGCTTCCACATCCCTTGGGTCACTTTTATTTTAATTTTTCCATTAAGATCCCATCATTCAAAGATTGCCATATTTATTAACACAGACTTCATAAATGTATGATGTCTTTTTTTCTACTCCGTGTCCATGTAGAAACTTCACCTTCTCACAGGACCCCACCCCCCATCTTCTCCAAGCCACTGACTGGTCCTATGCCAGCAACCACACCCAAGATGTTTTGTTTTTGTTTTTGTTTTTTTGCTTAACATGAGTCCTATCGATTATATCTGGTCATCCCTCTCAATTAGCGGACAATAAGAGATGTGACATATTGGTGGTGATGTTTTCCAATTTCAGAAAGCAGGTCTGCAACGGGCGAAACAAAGCGGACACCCCCAGTGAAATCTCTGGTCTGGGCGGCTGAGGTCCTGCAGCCCTTCCTGGGTTTCCTTAAGCGCAGACAACTTCATAAATATGCTGTCTTGGGTCTGGTGATTGTCGTTTGAAATCCAAAGCTTATATACAAACACTGTCTTGACATTTCTAGTCCTCTCCGTATTTGCTTGTCTCCTTTCTCATTTCTCACTCTCTTTTCCCCTACTAGATTGGCCTCCATGGATGTTCTGTGTTGCTTTTCTATCGCTGGAGTTCCCTGCTTGTATCACCTTTAGCAGATCATTCCCACACCAGTCGCTCCAATAAGACTTCATAAGGGTATTCCTACAGGTTTCTCAGGTATGTCTTGGTTGGATTTTCCCCATTTATCATTTTATTCTTCTTTAATTTATGGATATCTATTTTTCAGAGTACATTTTACAGAGCTTTGTCATTACGTTGGCTTTTTTTGTTTGTTTCTTGCTTAAGAATGGCACTTGGATCAAATTATTGCCCCCCTTCTTCTTAAAAAAAAAATCATTTCTTGCATTTTATATCCATTACCTTTCTCTTTTTTTTTCTTTCACTTGGATATTTATTATTTTCTAAATATTTGGGTTAACTATTTAGTCCATTTAAGGTATTTTTAATAATGAAAGTGTTGGCACCTATTATTGAAACCTCAGCTCAGCTTTGGCCATGGGCCGTAATTTTTGCCATTGTAACCTTATTAAAATTGTGTCATCTTTCACCCTCCTGATTCAATGGGTTCATGAAATTAAATTGCAAACTTGGGCACAGCAATTTTGAAAGTATGAACGCACTTACACAGAAGGTACCCCAAAAAAGTATACACATTGTTTTTTTTTTAAACATATACACATTTTAAGAAAGGAAAAAAACTGCATTAAAATTGTAACCCTCAATATATACCGATAACAAAAGATACATAAAAGTCCTGTGTATACATTTTTTTGCCCCCCCCCCCACACCGGGTATATAAAACGTATAAAAGCAATTATGAAAACATTTACAAAAGCACGGCAATTACAAACTTGGAAGAGCTCCTGCTTCAGTGAGCTGTCAGAGCTCAGGCCAGGCAGCCGCTTGGGTTTCAGCTGCTGCCAGAGCTGGACTGCACCTCGCTCTGCCTGGAGTTGCCCAGAGCCGACAGTAGAACCCCACATTTACCACAGCTCACTTCCGGCAGGAGGGCCGGCTACTACCGTACCAGGGCGTGTGGTTCATGCCAGGAGGGTTTAAAGCATTGGAACTGCAGTCCAAGTTTGGAGCCAAGTACAGGGTAGACCCCTAGTGATGCTCACGCCGGTGGCCCAACTGGACGCCTCTTCAGATGACCAGGATGAGGTCTGCTGAAGAGGCTCCATTCCCCACCAAGAAGGAAGTTCACGGAGAGGGAGGTGGAAGCATGTAAAGCTTAGAACAGCCTTTAAGTAGAGAAAAGACATCGGCACATGTGTCACGGGAGGGGTCAGTGGCTTGATGGCTACCTAAGCAGGGGCCTGCCCATAAGCCCGAGGTGCAGACTTTCGTGACCATAAGGAAAGGGACAGGCGACAGCCACGGGAAGAAGAGGAAGCCAGTACTCATGACGCCTCTATAACTCCTTTAATTCAAGGTGCAAGGGCTGGGATATGATCCAGTGTTGCCCCGAGAATACCGAGGTTTAATTAGGTTTGCTGGGTTTCCCTGACTCGGCCCTATTTGATGCAGGCAATGAGTCCTCTCCCAGCCAGTAGCTTAGAAACAAAAGCCCGAAATTGACAAAATAGCTCCCCAAACAAACTCATGAAGGGCTACCTTTAAAATCAAGATTCTGTGAATCAAGTTCCAAGGACGCAGGAAGCCTAGAGAGAAGTTATAACTTAAAATCTCCTGGTGCGGACAGTTTCGCTGGTGGCTTACTTCAAACTCTATAATGTGGAACAGATTACACAGCTGTGGGATAGGCTTTTCTTGGCAGACGCGGGAACAGGGGGAGAGGCCTGTCCTGCCACTGGTTTCCATAGTGACAAGAGGAAGGGGGGTCACCCTGGAGCCTCCAGTGGACAGCACGCATGCTCGCAGTGCAGAGGCCCAAGGCCCCGCGTGAAATGTGAATCTTCCTGGCTCCTTTTTGGCCACAGAGGCAGCAGCCTCAACCTTGAGCCCCACACGGGCCCCAGAAGGGCCCCACATGAAGGCCGAAGGATTGAGGAAGATAACTCGTTTGAACGTGTTCAGCAAATATTGAGCAACTTCTATTATGTGCCTGTTTCATGTCAGAAAAGTAGCTCGTTCTCAGGGAGAAAACAACCCATCGGGACGGTTTGCAGCCCGGCCACTTTTTCTTAGAAAAGAATAAGGAGTGAGACCAGGCAGTACTGCTTTTCACAGTTGGGAGGTGAAGGGAGGGGACTTGAGCTTGGCTCCTCAGCCCCTCCCGTGTCCCGAGGGGGACACCGCCTTCCTGTCCAACTGAGACCCAAGGACACTCACTGAAATGCGAGAGCTTCTCTTTCCGCCCAGACCCACAGGGACCCACAGGGACTGACACTCAGGGGCTGACAGGGTCAGAGTGTCTTCGGGGAGGCCAGCTGGAATCTGGATGGAAGTTGGGGGCAGGTGGATAAGGACAGGCAGAGAGACCAACTCGGAGAACTTCAAGGGAACTCCCACTTGAAAAGGGTGGTGCAACTGTTTATTACACACTACATGTCATGCATTGTGCCTGGGGATAGAACGAGTGTCATGAGGGGAAAGTGGTGAAGGGGAAGGGCCACAGCAAAGAAACAAATGAGTGATTAAATAATCACACATACCGTGAAGGAGCCACCATATTGAAGCAGAGAATAGAATAGAGGGAACCAATGCAAAGCAGGGGTAGGGGAAGAGATAGATAAGGAGATGAGAAGGGAGGCTGAGTGCTGGGGACAACCAGATTCTCTCTCGGGGTGGCGGGGATTGACCCGTGCTGTGCGGCTAGTATATGGAGGCGCCCTTTCCTGAGACTATTCGGAGAAGAGGGTGGACACGCCGGGCAGATATCTGGATAGATGGGTCTCAGGAAAGAGGCGTGGGCTGAAAAGGGAGGTATGGGAGGTAGAGACAGTAAATAATGTCACCCTGAGAGCGTCCAGAGCAGAATTCTTCAAGGGGACCACCCCTGGCATGAGGGTGGGGTCATTTCTCATTGTGTGAAAGTGTAACAGAGGTTGACATCTTGGTCCCCCGTAAACACACTTATAAATGTCTTTCTGATGTGGACAAAACACGAAAGTGTAAGAAAAGCAAAAAGATGCCCACCCTCTCCTGTTCCCAAAGCCCTTTTCTGAGCAGTGCATTTTCTTTTTGCGAACCATTGAAAATAACAGGCAAGGAAAGAGAAGAAAGATAGAGCTGACCACCAGGCCTCTTTGCAGAGGATCATAGGATTTCCTCACTGTATCTGTTTCTGGGACGTTTCCTCTTGACCATAAATCCTGTTCAGGCAGACCTGCATTCAAGTTTGTGTTGCGTAATCCTTTTTCCATTTTGCTCATTGAATCTGCTGGTATTTTGTTGAGAATTCTTAAGTGTGTGTTCATCACGGAGACTGGTCTGTAGTTATCTCTTTTTGCACTGTCTTTATCTGTTTTTATTTTAATTACAGTATAGTTGGCATATGTCTTTATATTCATTTCAGGTGTACAACTAGTGATTCGACATGCATATACATTACAGAGTTATCACCACTCTTAAGTCTAGTACCCGTCTGTCGCCGTGCAAATTCATCATACCGTTATTGACTATTTTTCCCTTCACCTTCAGCTTTCTGACCAATCCTATCCCCCACTCCCCTCTGGCAACCATTTTAGCTTTTGTTTCTGTGAGACTTTTGGTTTGGTTTTGTGGGTTCATTTGTTTTGATTTTTTAAACTTATGTATAAGTGAAATCATGTGATTTTTCTTTTCTCTAACTGACTTATTTCACTTACATAATACACTCTGGGTCCATCCATGTTGTTGCAAATGGGAGGATTTCATGCCTTTTTTATTGCTGAACAATATTCCATTGTACGCACGTGCGTGCACGCACACACACACACCATCTTCTTTCTCCATTCATCTATCATTGGGCACCTAGGCTGCTTCCACGTCTTGGCTATTGTAAATAATGCTGCAGTGAACATATGTATACAAATTAGTGTTTTCATTTTCTTTGGATAAATTCCCAGACGTAGAATTGCTGGGTCATAGGGTAGTTCTTTTTCTGATTGTTGAGGAGCCTCCATATTGTTTTCCACCATGGCTGCACCAATTTACATTCCCACCAACTCTGCACAAGGGTTCCCTTTTCTCCACAGTCTCACCAACACTTGTTGTTGTGTTGAATTTTCAATAATAGCTGTTCTGACAGGTGTGAAGTGATATCTCATTGTGGTTTTTATTTGCATTTCCCCAATGATTCGTGACATTGAGCATCTTTTCACATGTCTGTTCACCATCTGTATGTCCTCTTTGGACAAATGTCTATTCATGTCCTCTGCCCATTTTTTGATTGGATTGTTTATTTTTTGTTATTGAGTTATATGAGTTCCTTATGTATTTTGGATATCAACCCGTTATCAAATATGTCATTTGCAAATATCTTCTCCCATTCAGTAGGTTGTCTTTTTGTTTTATTGATGGTTTCCTTTGCCGTGCCAAAACTTTTTAGTTTGATATAGTCTCATTTGTTTATTTTTTCTTTTGTTTCCCTTATCTAAGGAGACACATCCAAAAAGATACTGCTAAGTGAGATGTCAAAGTGTTTACTGCCTGTGTTTTCTTCCAGGAGTTTTATGGTTTCTGGTCTTACATTAAGTACTTAATCCATTTTGAGTTTACTTTTGGATATGGTATAAGAGAGTGGGTGGTTCAGTTTCTTTTTTTTTTTTCTTGCATCTGTCTGTTTTTCCCTACTTTACTTGTTGAACAGACTGCCATTTCTCCATTGTGTATTTTTTCCTCCTTTTTCATAGATTAATTGACCATATAAGTGAGGATTCATTTGGGGGCTCTCTATTTTGTTCTATTGATCTATGTATCTGTTTTTGTGCCAATACCATATGATTTTTATTATGATAGCTTTGTAATATAGTTTGCAATCAGGGAGCCTGACACCTCCAATTTTGTTTTTCTTTGTCAAGATTACTTTGGCTATTCATGGTCTTTTCTGATTCCCTATAGGTTTTAGGATTCTTTATTCTAATTCTGACAAGAATGCCATTGGTATTTTGATAGGGATTCTATTAAATTTGTAGATTGCTTTGGGTAGTAAGAACATTTTAATGATATTAATCCTTCCAGTCCATGAGTATGGTATATCCTTCCATTTGTGTCCTCTTTGATTTCTTTCTTCAATGTCTTATAGTTTTCAGAGTATAGGTCTTCCTCCTTGGTTAAATTTATTCCTAAGTATTTTATTCTGTTTGATGCAATTGTAAATGGGATTGTTTTCTTAATTTCTCCTGATCATTCATTATTAGTGTATAGAAATGTGACAGATTTCTGTATATTAATTTTGTATCCTGATACTTTGCTAAATTCATTTATTAACTGTTAATTTTTTATGGAGTCTTTCGAGTTTCCTACATATAGTATCATGTCATCTATAAAATAGTGACAGTTTTACTTCTTCCTTTTCCATTTGGATGTCTTTTAATTCTTTGTCTTGTCTGATTGCTGTGGCTACAGTGTTCAATACTGCGTTCAATAATAGTGGTGAGAGTGGGCATCCTTGTCTTGTTCCTGATCTTAGAGAAAAATCTTTCAGCTTTTCATTGATTCTGATGTGAGCTATAGGTTTCATACACATAGCCTTTATCATTTTGGGGTAAGTTCCTTCTATCATAAATGCATGTTGAATTTTGTGAAATGCTTTTCTGCATCTAGTGAGATGATCATATGATTTTTGTCCTTGGTTTTGGTGAGGTGGTATATTACATTGTTTTGTGAATATTGAACCATCCTGGGTCCTGTTATAAATCAGACTTAATCATGTTATATAGTTTTTTTAAATTAAAATTTATTGGGGTGACAATGGCTAGTAAAATTACGTAGGTTTCAAGTATACTATTCTGTAATATTGCACCTATATATCACATTGTATGTTATATAGTTTTTTAAAGATGCTGATTTGGTTTGCTAACATATTTTTTAGAGAATTTTTGCATCTATGTTCATCAGGGCTATTGGCCTATAATTTCCTTTCTCTCTTTTCTTCTTCTTTTTTTTTTACATGTCTTTGGTTGGGTATTAGGGTAATGCTGGTCTCATAGAATGAGTTTGGCATTGTTCTTTCCTTTTTAATCTTTTTAGAATAGTTTGAGATGGATAGGTATTTTTTAAATAAATTTTCATTTTTAAATTATAGTTGACATACAATTTTATACTAGTTTCAGGTGTATAACATAGTGATTAGACATTTATATATCTTATGAAGTGATCCCTCCAATTAATTAGTCTAGTACCCACCTGCCACCATACATACTTATATAATATTATTGACTATATTCCCTATAATATACTTTACATCCTTATGACCATTTTGTAACTATGAATTTATACCTCTTAATCCCTTCCCCTGTTACTCATCCTCCCAATCCTCCTCCCATCTGGCAATCTCAAAATGTTCTCTGTACCTATGAGGCTGCTTCTGTTTTGTTTGTTCATTTATTTTGATTTTTAGATTCCACATATACATGAGATCATATGGTATTTGTCTTTCTCTGTCTGACTTATTTCACTTGTCATAATAACCTCTAGGTCCATCCATGTTGCTGCAAATGGCAAGATTTCATTCTTTTTTATGACTGAGTAATATTCCATTGTATAAATGTACCACTTCTTCTTTATCCATTTATCTATTGAAGGACACCCAGGTTGCCTCCATATCTTGGCTATTGTAAATAATGCTGCAGTGAACATTTGGATGCATTTATCTTTTAAAATTAGTGTTTCGGCTTTCTTTGGATAAATACCCAGAAGTGGAATTGCTGGGTCCTTTTTGTCTTTTGTTATAGTTTTTGTTTTAAAGTCTATTTTGTCTGGCATAATTATTGCTACCCCAACTATTTTTATGATTAAAGTTTATTGGGGTGACACTTGTTAACAAAGTTACATAGATTTCAGGTGTACAATTCTGTAATACATCATCTAATATCACATTGTATGTTCACCACCCAGAGTCAGTTCTTCCATCACCACATATTTGATCCCTTTTACCCTCCTCTACCACCTCTCCTCACCTTACCCTAACTTTTCTTTTCTATTTTTTTCATTTTCACAAAATATCTTTTTCCACCCTTTACTTTCAGTCTGTGTGGGCCTTTCAATATGAAGTGAGTCTCTTATAGGCAGCATATGTAAGGGTCTTATTATCGTATCCATTCCTGCACCTTATGTCTTTTAACTGGAGCATTTAATTCATTTACATTTAAGGTAATTGTTGATAGATATATAGTTATTGCCATGTCATTAGTCATATTTTTAATTTCTTCTCCTTCTCCCCTACCTCCTCCTTCCCCTTCTTCTTCAAGAAGTCCTGTTAACATTCTTTGTAATATTGGTGTAATGGTGATGAACTCCTTTAGCTTTTTCTTGTCTTGGAAGATCTTTATCTGTCCTTTGATTCTAAATGACAGCCTTGCTGAGCAGAGTAATCTTGGCTGTAGGTCCTTCCTTTTCATCACTTTGAGTTTTTCCTGTCACTCCCTTCTTACTTGCAAAAGTTCTGCTGAGAAATCAGCTGACAGTCTTATGGAGACTCCCTTGTAGGTAACTAACTGCTTTTTCCTTGCTGCTTTTAAGATTCTGTTTTTGTCTTTAACCTTTGACATTTAAACTATGGTGTGTCTTGGTGTGGGCCTCTTTATTTTTATTTATTTATTTATTTTAAAAGATTTTATTGGGGAACTAGGGAAAGGGAACAGACAAGTTGCTGTCCTTTTTTTCTTCAGTCTAGTTGTGGAGGACATTGCTTCACTGGCCTATCTTGGTATCATCATTGCGTGCTTCCCAGGTGAGGCAGATTGGTCGCCGGCCTCTGGATGGCCGCTCACAGCGGCTCTTGGCAGCTCACAGCGGCTGCCAGCCACTCGCTCCTGCTGCCAGCCACTCACTCTGGCTGCCGACCACTCACATGGATTGCCAGCTGCTCAAGGTAGCTCAGGGCAGCCCACTGCAGCAGGAGCTGCAGTCCGTTGTGCGTCTCTTTATTTACTTTTTTTTTTTGAGGGCAGTGTCACTGGCCCTCATATGTGGGACCTGAACCGGGGCTGCTGGCTTCCCAAGCCAGCACTTAACCACCACACCACTCGGCCGGCAGGTGTGCGTTTCTTTAGTTTCATCTTGTTTGGAACTCTTTGTGCTTCCTGGATGTGGATGTTTGTTTCTTTCCTTAGATAAGGAAAATTTTCAGCCATTATCTTCAAATATACTCCCCCCCGCTTTTTCCTCTCTTCTCCTTCTGGAATACCTACAATGCAAATGTTAGAGTGCTCGATGTTGTCCAAAAGGTACTATCTTTTTTTATTTTGTCCATTTTGCTGTTTTGACTGGGTGATTCCCAACATTCTATCTTCCAGGTCACTAATATGTTATTCTATATTAACTAATCTGATATTTATTTCTCCATTTTTTTTTATTTCTGTTACCATATTCTTTATCTCTGATTTATTCTTTATTATATTTTCAAACCCTTTGTTGAAGTTCTCCTTGAGTTCCTCTATTCTATACTCAAGTTTGTTAAGCATCTTTATAACCATTTTTTAAAAAATTCTTTATCATACAAGTTACTTATGTTCAATTCATTAGAGTTTTTCTCCAGCTTTTGTTCTCATCCCTTCATTTGGAGCATATTTTTCTGTATCCCCACTTTGTTTGATTTTCTGTATTTAGTCCTGTAAGTTAGATGAAATAGCTATCTCTCTGAATCTTGAAAAAATGGCCTCTGCCTAGACTGAGTGCCAGATGGTTTGGGCAAGCCAGTTGTAGTTGGGATCAGCATGTGTGGTGCCCAGTTGCCACCTGGCTGGAAGGAGAGGGTTCTTGGTAGAGCTGTCTGGTGGGCTGTGGCTCCCTGCTGTTCCAGTTGTTCATGGCCACAGCGGGGTAGGGGTGAGGCAGTCTGATGTGCATGCACTTCCATGCCCTTATGATCTGGGCGGTGTGCCTTGTTGCTTTGTTTGTTGCCTAAACCGGGTCTGGGCAGGCTGTCCTGATTGTGCACCTCACAGTGCCCCAGTAGTTCCCCATTTTCGCGGGACTGGGTAGCTCTGAGTGCTCACACCACAGCATTTTGTTAGTTCAGCACTCTTTCTGAGTTAGCTCAGCACTCTTTCTATGTTCTCTTGCAACAGCACCCTACTAGTTCTGCACTCTTTCTGGGTTGGGGGGGCCCTCATGTGCACTCAGCAACTTCCTTCTGTACCCTCTGGAACAATCTCAAGGTGGAAGGGCCCAGTGCATGCACAATAGGGGGCTGCTGTTCCTGCTAGAGCTACCTGGGGACACGCTATTGCAACCCTGCAGGTCAGGCTGGCACCTGTATAGAATCCTGCACACTGTCCACATGAAGTTGACACAAAAACAATGGCGCTCTCCAGTTTCTCTGGTCCTGGGAGTGTCCTCAGCTCCAGAGAGCTTCCATGGTTCCCCAGCCATCCCTATGGAGTCTCTCTCTCTTGCTTGTTGTGCAGAAGCTGTTTAGCTGGCCCTCAGTTGTCTCTCAGGAGAACTTGCTGTAAATCAAGGTGTACATGAATATTCACATGGCAGCCTCCCCCATATTTCTCTGTACCTCTTATCTCCTTCTCCTCTCTCCTACATACACACCAATCATTCCATGGATGACCCACTTTGGATCCAGGATGATCTCATGTTAGATTCTTAAATTAATCATATCTACAAAGACTTTTTTTAAACCATATTAGGTAGCATTCACATGTTGCAGGGGTTGGGGCATGGATACCTTGGAGAGTATTGTTCACCTTACCACAGGGGCCAGTAATGTATTAAGAAAATTGAGAATGCAGATATTTCTGTAGTCTGAAAAGCAGCAAAATAACCGTGTCTGAACCAAAAAGTCAATGGGAGAAAGAATCCTAACAAAACCCTTCCCCTCCAAAAAGTCATCCTTTTGGAAGGATGAATAATAAGATGATTTAAAATTTCACAGAGTTGGGCCGGCCAAGTGGTGCGGTGGTTAAGCGCTGGCTTGGGAAGCCAGCGGCCCCGGTTCGGGTCCCACAGATGAGGGCCAGTGACACTGCCCTCAAAAACAAAACAAAACAAAACAAAATTGCACGAAGTACACTGGGGTTTACAAGGAACCCTATGGAGTCCTTAACATTCAGAGACAATCAAGCTGGCATGGGCTGCTGGGTAAAGTCCAAGTCTAGCAATTCCCCCTAACTCCTTGGTATGTGATACAGCACATTCATACTGATGCATAATAGGTTGGTCTCAAGAGGGAGGGAGTTCACTGTCTCAATATCATTAGGTCCCATTAGCTCTGAGAGTCACATGACAAATAGCCTCAAATCCCACTTATCCACTGATAAATTAGAATCTTGCATTCAAACAGTAACTTCTGGAATAAGAAAAGGTCTTCATTTCATGATGTAGGGACCCCATCATCTTCACTGCATTCAGAGTCATTAGCTGTTGACTTCCACCTGCTTATGTTGTTTGGTTGGGATTAATTTTTATACTTACATAGTTATATAAAATCATATAAAATAATTTTTATAATTACCACCTTGCCTGTCCCCCTTTCCATTACTGTATTAGTTAAAGAGCTATGTAAGCTCCATTTTGCTTTAGATTTGTTGTATTGCTTCCAACTGTATAAACTAAAATTCAGTTCTGTCAATAATCACTCAGTGAGTTCAGACCCCACAAGTTGAAAGGCATGGTCCCCAACAAGACTGCCCTTCCTTCACATACCAGCTGTACTTCAGCGGTCCCCAGGCCACCAGCACTTCTGACCAACTAGCTATAATTTCAGGGGTTCCCATGACCCTCACAGGTTCAATAATTGATTGGAAGAACTCACAATACTCACTGAAAAGGATATACACAAGATCCTAGTTTTATTATAAAGGGTGAGGCCTGGGAGGGTTTCCAACATACATCCTCCATTCCCTCTCCCCATGGGGTCAAGGTTTGTGTAACTCAACCAGGAAGCTCTACTGAGTTTCTGTGTCCAGGGATTTTGTTAGGGGTTCATTATGTAGGCATCAGTGCTCAAATCATTGACCATGGGGTTGATCTCAATCTCCAGCCACCCTCCCCTCCATGGAGTTCTGGAAGCTGAAAGTCCCAACCATAGACGCAAGTGACTGATCTTTCTGGTTACCATCTCCCATGTTAAAGTTGCTTCTTGGCCCACCATGATTCTCCTGACGTTAGCATATCAAGGACTCTCCTGTCACTCAGGACATTACAAGGGTTTTTGAAGTTGTGAGCCAGGAACCTGGGACAAAGACCACTTTCTTAATTGTCCCACAACCTCTGAAAAGACAGCTTGAATGCATCTTTACCCTCTTCCTCGTCTTCTAGCTTCCTCTATTTTATGTAAACTGCAGCTCTCTTTAGACTGAACTCTCTACCCTTCAGCAAAAGCTGAGAAGAGGGTTTCCTCTACAGGAGTCAAGAACCACGGGTTTTCCTCCTGGGTGTGGAGATGCTGACCATTCATTATGGGTGGGCATAAACAGGCAGAGATACTGGTTGTTGGTTTTTTTTAGTTCTTTTATTGTGAAATAAACATTTTTTAAAAAACAAATTAGTTTCAGATGTACAACACAGTGCAGTAGTTATACTTTTTACCCCTCAAAGTGACAACCCCCTCCCCCAATTCTCCACCCCACTCCTCCCCCCCATATCATACGTATCTATTACAATTCTTTTGACTCCCTTCCACAGTGTAATCCACATCCCGTGACTATCTATATATTCAGTTACAGTTGGCATACAATATTATACAACATCAGATTCAGGTGTATAGTGCAGTGATCAAGCTTCTACTCCATCCATGAAGTGGTCTCCCTAACAAGACATGTGACCATCTGACACACCACAAAATTTTTACAGTATTATTATATTCCCCGAACTGTGTTTCATATCCCTGTGGCAATATTGTAGTTGTCTATTTATGCTGTCTAACCCTTTACCCTTCTCCCTTATCCCCACCCCCTTCCCAACTAGCAACCCTCAATTTTTCTCTATATCTATGAGTCTGTTTACTTTGATCGTGCATTCAGTTTTTCAGATTTCACCTATAAGTGAGATCATATGGTATTTGTCTTTCTCCAACTGACTTATTTCACTTACCATATTAGTCTCTAGGTCTATCCATATTGTTGCAAATGGTACGATTTCATTCTTCTTTATAGCTGCGTAATACTCCATTGTGTAAATGTACCACAGTTTCTTAATCCAGTTGTCTACCGATGGGCATTTCAGTTGTTTCCAAGTCTTGGCTATTGTAAATAGCACTGCAATGAACATAGGGGTGCATATCTTTTTTTGAATTAGTGTCTTGGGTTTTTCAGGATAAATACCTAGGAGGGGAATTGCTCAGTCAAAAGGTAGTTCCATTTCCAGTTTTTTGAGATACCTTCATACTGACTTCCATAGTGGCTGCACCAATCTGCAATCCCACCAACCCCTTTTCCCCACAGCCTCGCCAGCACGTGTTGTTTGTTGATTTATTGATGATAGCAATTCAAAAGAAAAAGAAAAAAATGAACATATGGGATTACATCAAACTTAAAAGTTTTTTCACAACAAAGGAAACCATTAATAAAACAAAAAGGAAGCCTACTGAATGAGAGAATATATTTGTCAACGATATATCTGATAAGTGGTTAATATCTAAAATTTATAAAACACTCATGCAACTCAACACCAAAAAAACAAACAACCCAATTAAAAAATGGGCAGAAAATATGAAGAGACATTTCTCTAAAGAGGACATACAGATGGCCAACTGGCATATGAAAAAATGTTCAACCTCTGAGATACTGTTTAATGTGTGCCTTTGAAAACACTGGCTTTCCTGTGTCAGTTGATTCACCACTGTCTCTTCCCATACACGAATCCTCATGGTTTCTTTTTAACAGCTTTATTGAGGTATAATTGGTATAAGATAAAGTTCATACAAGGCCAGACAATTAAGTTTGCAAACTTGTTGCAATGATATTGCTAACCTTTTTTTTTATATCAGAGGGATTATTCATTATGAATTTGTACCAACTGGACAAACAGTTAACCAACTTTACTATTTGGAAGTGCTGAAAAGGCTAGGTGAAAAAGTTAGATGACCTGAACTTTTCACCAACAATTCATGGCTCTTGCATCACAACAATACACCAGCTCACATGGCACTGTCTGTGAGGGAGTTTTTAGCCAGTAAACAAATAACTGTATTGGATCACCCTCCCTACTCACCTGATCTGGCCCCCAGTGACTTCTTTCTTTACCCAAAGATAAAGGAAATATTGAAAGGAAGACATTTTGATGACATTCAGGACATACGACAACAGCTCTGATGGCCATTCTAGAAAAAGAGTTCCAAAATTGCTTTGAAGGGTGGGTTTGGTGCTGGTGTCACTGCGTAACTTCCCAAGGGGAGTACTTAGAAGGTGACCTTAGTGATATTGAGCAATGAGGTATGGAGCACATTTTCTAGGATGAGTTCGCGAAATTAATTGTCAGACCTCGTGTATTAAAGGGTATAGATTGATACTTTTGACATATGAGAATATATAACCATTACCCCAATCAACATCATAATCATATCCATCACCCTCAGAATTTCCTCATGTCTCTTGGTAATCACTCCCTACCCAGTTTTAGTTTTGAGTAGCCAGTGATCTGCTTTTGTGTCACAATTGGCCAGTATACATTTTCTAGATTTTATATAAATGGAATTGTATGGTGTGTACTTTTTTCTGTCTGGTTTCTTTCACTCAGCACAATTATTTTGAGATCCATCCATGCTGTAGCACATACCAAGAGTTTATGTTGCTGAATGGTATTACATTGTAAAAATACACCACATACTGCATTTGTTTAACCATTTTGTTTAACCATTTAGACAGTTTATTTCACCTCTGTTGATAACATTTTACATGTTTCCAGTTTCCATCTATTACAAATAAAATTGCCATGGACATTCATGTAAAAGACTTGGTGTGGACATATATGCCGTCATTTCTCTTCTTAGCAATGGAATGCATGGACCATTTGGTATGTGAACGTTTCCCTTTTAAATAAATTGCCAAAAAGTTCTTCCAAAGTCACTGTAACATTTTGCATTTCCACTTGCAGTGCATGAGGGTAACAGTTTTGCCATATCCTCACAAATACTAAGTACAGTCTCTTTAATTTTGGCCACTCAGTAGGGGTGCAGTGATAACTTGTTGCAATTTTAATTGCATTTGCCTGATGGCTAATGATATTGAGAATTTGTCATGTGTTTTTCAGCAGCCATGTATCATCTGTGGTGAAGGGTGCTTTGGAAATATTTGTCTTAGGCGCAGCTGTCTTTTCATTCCCTTAAAAGGATTTTTTTGAGAACAGAATGTTTTTATTTTGATTAAGTCCAATTTATCAATTTGTTCTTTAATGGATTGTGCATTTTGATGTCAGAGCTAAGAAGTATTTTCCTAGCCTGAGGTGTCATACTTTCCCCTATGTTTCCTTCTAGAAGTTTTATAGTATTAGGTTTAATGTCAGGGTGCACTTACAATGTAAATACTTATCAATTTTGTCTCAAATTTTGTAAAAAATATAAATTATGGATTGAAGTTCATTCTTTCAAATAGACTGTTCTTTAATACAGAATTGCCTCTGTAACTTTGTCAAAATTCAGTCATCTGCATATGGGCCATTCTATTTCTTGATAATCAGTTCTGTTCCATTGGTTTGATCTACCGTACACCAATACTACACTGTCTTAACTAATATTAAATTATCATAAACCTTATCATGAGATCCTGTTAGAATTTCACTTTTAATCTTCATTCTCAAGGTTGTTTTAGCTATTCTGGGTTCTTTGTATTTCTTTTTTTTTTTTAATTCAAGTTTGTTGTGGTGACAATGGTTAGTCAAGTTATCAGTTTCAGGGGTACAGTTCTGTAATACGTCATCTATATATCACACTGTGTGTTCACCACCCAGAGTCGGTTCTTCCATTGCCATACATATGATGAGGGTAAAAAGGGTTTTTAGTATTTTAATAGGAATTTTCAAATTAATTTGTCAATGTCTACCGTATACGTTGCAAAAATGATTACCACAATCAAGGTAATTAATGCATAACTTTGTAAGGAACGGCCAACCTGTTTTATTACACTCTCAGTCATCACCTTATTATAAGGGTTCCAATATCTCCGTGTGTTTGTCAACACTCATTTATGTTCTCTCTCTTTTTTCCTTGCCACCATCCTAGTGGATGTGAAGTGGTATCTCATTGTGATTTTGATTTGCATTTCCTAGTGATTAAAGGTATTGAGAATATTTCCACGTGCTTATTGGCCATTGGTCTAGATTATCTGGAGAAATGTCTATTCAAACCCTTTACCAATTTTTAGAACTGGCTTGTTTATCTTTTTATCATTGAGTTGGAGGAGGTCATGATATATTCTGCATACTAGACACTTAACAGACATAAGATTTGAGATTATTTTTTCCCAATTTGCACATTATCTCTTTGCTTTCTAGCCACCCTAGCAAACGTGGGAAAAACAAATGTCAGCCCTGCGCTGCTCCATCAAGGAACTTTCTGACAGCTCAAAGTGCACAGTGACCATTTTTTTTTTAACAAAGTTCACATTTCTCCCCTGAGCAAGCTACACAAGGAGTGTTATCTCCATAGGGTTGGGTAAATAGGTAAGCAAAATGTCAGATTGCTCCATAATCAAAGTTTAGCCATTTTTTGTTTTGTTTTGTTTTGTTTTGTTTTGTTTTGTTTTGTTGAGGGCAGTGTCACTGGCCCTCACATGTGAGATCCGAACCGGGGCTGCCGGCTACCCAAGCCAACCACCGCGCCACTCGGCTGGCCCTAGCCATTTTTTTCTTCAATAAGCACTCCCCTGATTGCTGTAAGTTTTGAGTTAGGTTTTAAAATTTGGAAAAAGTGGGTCTGCCAGTTTTTGCCAGTTTAATGGCTTTTCAGTGGAGAGACCAATAATCCAAATCCTACTCTCCCTTCTTTCAGTTTTTATATGTCTGAAAACATCTTCATTTGACCTCTTTTTGAAAGCTTTTTTCACTGTGTATAAAATTCTATGTTTAAGTTTTTACTTGTTTTAGTACAGTCATCTTCCTTATCTACAAGGGGTAAATATAAGACCCCCACTGGATGCTTGAAACTATGAATAGTCCCAAACCCTATATATATATACTATATTTTCCCTATACATTTATTCCTATGATAAGGTTTCATTTATAAAGCCCAATAAGAGATTAACAACAATAGCTCATAATTAAAACAAAATACTATAATAAAAGCTATCTGAGTGTGGTCTCTCTCTCTCTCTCTCTCTCTCTCTCTCTCTCTCTCTCTCTCTCTCTCTCTCTCTCTCATAGCTGAGGTGGTCCTTAAGTGACTGTCGGGTAATAGCTATATCGTGAATACCCTAGACTGATTCCTTCATTTCCCAGGCAGAACAGAGTGGGATGGCACGAGATTTCATCACACTATTCAGAACTGCTCACAATGCAAACCTTATGATTTATTTATTTCTGGAATTTTCCATTTAATATTTTCAGACCATGGTTGAACCTGGGTAATTGAACTATGGGAAGTGAAACCATGGCTAAGGGAGGACCCTGTACTGTAAAGATATTGCTCTACTGTCTTTTCAATTGCACTGTTTCAGGGAGGTATCTGCTGGCATCTTTATCTTTTTTCCTCTGTATGTGGTGTGTCTTCATTTTCTCTGGATGCTGTTAACTTTCTCTTTTATCACTGGATTTAGGTATTTAGATTATGAGGAGCATTAAAGGAATTTTCTTTTAAGTTTCTTATCCTTGGGTTCATTAAGATTCTTGAATGTGTGTGTTTACACTGTTCATGAAATTCTGAAAAATTTTCAACATGGCGTCTTCAGTTTTTAGGGGACACTCATGGCATGTATATACAATACAATGTTATGCTGCTTGAAGTTGTCTCAGCTCAATGATTTGTTTTTTAAGATTTTATTGGGGAATTGGGGGAAGGGAACAGTGTTGGGGAATTGAAGGAGGGGAACAGTGTTGGGGAATTGGGGAAGGGGACCAGCCAAGTTGTCGTTCTTCAATCTTCGTTGTGGAGGGTGCCAGTCACAATCTCGCTTCCCTTCAGCAGCCTCTAAGCTCAAGGTGCCGAGTTCAGTCTTAGTTGCAGGTGGGCATAGCCACCATCTCATGCGGGAGTCAAACCAGCAGCCTTGTTGTTAAGAGCGCATGCTCTATCCACTGAGCCACCCGGATGGCAGCTCAGCTCAAGGTGCCCAGTTCAATCTTTAGTTGCGGGAGGGCATAGCCCACCATTGAACAGGCAGTCTTGTTGTTACACCAGCTGAGCCATCCTGCCACCTGTTGGCAACTCAGTGACAGCTCAGCTAGGGCGCAACATTCACTGGCCCATGTGGGAATCAAACCTGCGGCCCTTTGCTCAGAGCACACGCTGTAAGCCAGCTCTTAACCAACTGAGCCACTTGGCTGGCCCACTCAATATTTTTAAGGTTTCTGTTCTCTGTGTTCAATTTTTTGAATAGGTTATCTTGCTATCGTTTTAATTTCACTAGTATTTTCTTATGCCATGTTTATTCCCTCTTTGATTCCATTAAGTGTATTTTTAATCTCACATTATATATAGTTTCCATCTCTAGAAGTTAGATTTTTATCTCTTTTATAACTTCAATAACTCTACTAAATTTTCAAACATATGGGATGCAATTATAATAACTGTTCAAGCATTTTTCTTTTTTTCCTGTTAATTCTAATATCTGTTTCAAGTCTGGATCAATTTCAATTGATTTATTTTTTTTCCTCATTCTTTTCTTTTATGAGTTTCAGGTGTACAAAACAATGTACTAGTGAGACATTTACACCCCTCACAAAGCGATAACCCCCCTGCCCCAATCTACTGCCCCTCTGCCATCATACTTATCTATTACAATTCCATGGACTCTATTCCCTATGCTGTGAGATATATATATATATATATATATATATATATATATATATATATATATATATATATATATATATATATATTCCTTTGTATGTCTGGTATTGAATGAGACATTTTGAGTGTTATCTTGTCAGAACCACTAAACATTCAATCTCTATATTCTTGATTCAGATATTATGAGATTCAGTTGCGTTCCTTAGATTTGTAAAAATTCTCATGTGGTCATCTTTGTAATACCTGTTTTGTGGATCGTATCATGCTTTGTGGAGGTCTAATTGTTCTCCATAATTGAAGAAAACCCTTCTGTGCACCCCACCCAGTACTCCATGAATTACAAGGTTTTCCAGTATGGCTGGTAGGAAGAAATATTATTTTCAATCTATATTAGGATCATGCTCTGTTAATTCTAACTTTTTCAGATGGTGTTCCCTGGCCTCAAGTAGTTCTCTTGCACGGATGTGTTGTGTCAGCCCTAAAAATTTGACTATTTTGCTTCTCAGTTAAATCACCACTAATTTCCAAGCCAAAGCCCATGGGGAAAAACATATATTTTTGTACTTCTACCCCAGGATTTTTATCAAAATGAAAAAGCAAAGCTAATAAACTTGGATTGTCATTTTGAATTCCTAAAAATCCTGGGGGGCTTCTAAAAGGGAAATTGTCCTACTGTTCTTAAATTTGGTTTTGTTTTCCAGCTGGGATGTAAAATCTAGGGGTTTTCGATCTCACCATGTGTTCTGGAATTGAAAGCCAAAGAGCATCATTTTCAACCTTCAGTGATGGCTCCCCCCGAACCAAATGTGCTTATTTAGAGAAATTAGCTTTCTCCCCAAGCCCCTCTCCCCTTGGTGCTTCTCAATGGACACCAGGTGAGAATTAAATAAAGTCTGGAACCCACTCTCATTATGTAACTTGCCAGTAGCCACCTGCAGATTAGTGTCCTGCTGAAACCACATGAAGTGATGTTGGAGGTCACTTCGTTTTGGGAATAGTGACCTGGTTTTCTGCCTTGTTTGTATAAATATAGTATTTTTATGAGTATGTAGTAGTTATGTATCAGTCTTATGTCAGCTCATTAGTTCTGCAATAGTTCCTATCAACAGACGGTAGTTGGAGCCTTCTCTTCTTTCTAAACTGAAGCTTCTAAATGCCATTTATTTCTTCTCATTCCTCTGAAATTTCTTTGTCCCTAGGGAGGACTAATGGCCGACTTAGGGGTCCTGAGCATGGAAAAGGCATAGATTCAAACCACTTCCTGGGGCATAGAGCAAGGAGTTCTTGGTAAATTGTGTTAGAAAAGAATCTTGGTCCCCTGTTGATTCTAAAGTCGCAAAAGTTGATTCTTGCCTGTACTCTGCACCTCTGTTCCTGTCCACCCTGGTTTCGGGTTTCATATGCCATAGGCTGATGCTGTTCTGGCTGTTAAACCTTGCTGACTTGAAGCTTCTACAGAAACATAATACTTGATTAGTGTACAGCTCTTTTTATTGACTTACTTTCTTTTTCATTTCAAGTGGTCCTCAAGCAACATGATGGTGCACATCTCTGTAAATAAATTATTGTCTAATTGCCTTCTCTTTTCTCCTTACTGTTTCCCGAATGTGGAATATCTCAGAAAAAGAAGATAGGGTATTTTCAATATACTTGCTAGGGTTTGCCTAGTTCATTCTTCATGATGCAAAAGATATTATGCTGTCTCATCGTTTTGCCCTACATAATTTTTCATTACTGATAACTGGGTATGTGAAAATAGTACATTGCTCTGAGATTCGGAATTTGTTTAATTATTTGGAAATTCAGACATTTTTCTTATATTTATTTACATTTTGGATTTTTTGTTTTGTTTTTGCCCATTTTAAGTGTGTTTTTTTCTTTTTTCTAAGTAAAATATTGTGTTATACTTATAAATGTATTCAGGGCGTCCTGTTAGCTCAGTTGGTTACAGCACAGGCTCATAACACTAAGGTTGCTGGTTCGATCCCCATATGGGCCACTGAGATACACCCTCCACAACTAGATTGAAACAACTACTTGACTTGGAGTTGATGGGTCCTGGAAAAACACACTGTTCCCCAGTATATATATATTCTTAAAAAAATTTAAATGTATTCATTTAAAGTGTAAATGATTAGGACAACCTAGGTGAATGTAAAGAGAAAATACTCCAGTAATTCTTTTTCCTTTATAACACAGTTTAGTTTGTTTCAAAGTGTATACAGTTAAAAATAAGATAATATAGTCATATGTTTTTATATTGCTTGTCATATTGGGAGTGTATTTCCATGTCAATATCTCGTACACTTTACAGAATGCTCAGCACTCTATTATATGAACTAGGTAAAGAAAATTTAAAACATTTCTTGTGGATAGATATTTAGGATTTTCTTCAATTTTTGCTGGTATCAATGGTCACAATAGACATTCTCATGCTTGAATACTGAAGCTACATATTTCTAGGACTGGAATACCTGTGTTAAAGAATATAATTATGTTTTATTTTGTCACATATGCTTTGTCGCCTTCACTCACATTTCCACGAGTTTGCAGCTGCCAGATCCCATTCCTGGCTATTTATCCACACACATTAACACTGTACACTGATAGTGCACTTTTTAGATTTAAATGAATTTGATAACCAATGAAGCTGAGCATCTTACAGGGTCTAATGTCTCTCTGAATTAATGTTTCTCTCTAAATTACTTTTAAAAGGGATAGTCCTTTCCTGGGTTCATCTTATAATTATTGCTCCGGTCAGGATCGTAACTACTTGTTGATCACACAGTCGGGTAACACAAAGGATAATCTCTCCTTTGTATCTTTGGCCAGTTAATTTTATCACTATTTCTTGTTGAGAAGAGTATTTATAAGTCAAGTCAGTCCCTTACTGTGATTTATTTACTGTGTCATAAATAGTGCCCTTCTCCGGGCTGCATGCTCAACTCGGGGATTGCATTAAACCAGTTCCGTGCACTTGGAGCGATATTGCACCCTTAAGGGTCATTGTGGTAGGAAAGGCCTTGGTTAATGACTCGTGAGGGTTTGTACCCAAAGGATTAAGAGAACAAACACCTGAGCAGAGGAAGCCATGACAAGGTCATCAGTTCAAGGAAACAGGTACCACCCTGGGTCCACGGGGGGCCGAAGACAATGCTACCGAGTGGGTCCCAGGAAGAGCGCATGAAATGGGGCAAATCAGTTCACTGGGTTTTACTTCACTTTTCTAGAACTTATGCAAACCTGTTATGAATTTTGAATAATACAGAATGGAACCCAAATATTCTTCTAACCCCATGGCTCTAACCCAACCACTTTGGGAATTCTCATGTGGTCATCTTTGTAATGCCTCTTTTCTGGGCTGCATTTATTGCCTTTTCCCACTGACGGATCATCACACATTTTCACTACACTGCAGGGCCTGTTTCCTGTGCTAGTCTCCCATTTGTCTCCAGCACACTCCCTCACTTTGCTCTCCCCTGCCAGTGTCTGCCCAGGTTGCACCAAGAAGTGGGACAGGGACTTGTGCTTCTTCCCTCCCTGTGGAAAAGGGGCCACATTTGGGATATTCCTTCAGGTCCACCACCAGCTCCCCCAGCTTCTCAGCCCCCCTCCCCAACCTCCAACAAACCCTTGAAGGGCAAACCTGGCCTCCGTTATTCTTTTTACTTTAATTGGGGAGGCAACTCATAAGCCTTCATCCCTGGATGCCTTTTAACTGTGCACCTCGCCCAGAGAGGCAAATGCGGCACACCCCAATCTTCAGAATAGAAAATTCACAAGCGTGAAGAAGGTCAAGGAGTCTAGAAATATGATTACAATAAAGAAGGAAAGGGAGAAGATGAGAAAGAATGAGAGAGAGAGAGAGAAAAAGAGAGAGAGAGAGACAGATTCAGGCTTGCAGGCTTGGTCCAGTCTGTGGTCCAATATCTAGTAGGAATTCTAGATCTTTTATTCACTGACTATGTGATGTGGGACAAGGCATTTAACTCCCTCCACCTTAGTCATCTCCTCTGTAAAGTGAGTATATACTGATGGAAACAACTTCAGAGGCTGCCCAAAGGGATGACAAGAGGTAATTACCTGGCACTGATTAAGTGATTACCAAAAGACACTTAATATTATCTTTTCAATGTATTCTAATAGAAGGCCCACATAACATTTATTTTCTGCTTAATTTTTTTTTCCTGAAGAGAAAGAATTCTTCCTCCTTTCTGATATGGTTTTTTTTTTAAATAATAACCTCAATATTTCCTGTTCCTTTATCCCCACAGCCTCTGCCTTGGTTTAGAATTTCATCAACTCTCATTTACACAATTTCAGGAGCCTAGTAACCCGTCTCCCTGGCAACAGTCTCCACGCCATTTGTTGCCTAAGGACTGATTTTCTTCCCTCCCTTCCCATTCCTTCCCATTCTACTATCTTCCCCATCAAATGAATTTTAATGCCACACTCATAATGCATGTGATAATATTGTTTGTGTGCCTGGCTAGTCCTTTTTGCATATCAATAAATGTTCCTGAGTAGTTGAAATGATTGCTCTGTATAATTTATATTCTGATTTTCACCTTGCAATAATTTCACAAGCCTTTTCCCGACTGCTAGAGAGCCCTAATAATTATTTTTCTTGACAACATGCGGGGGTCCATAGGGGAAAAAAGACCATTATTCAATTAGTTATTATGCCCTGTTGTTAGATGCAGGAGGCTTCCAATTCTTCAGGGTTGTTTTAAATAATGTTACATTGAAGGTCTGGGTATGAATTAATATTTTTTCCATTTTTGACTGATTTCATTATAAGATAAATTTTATGGGGTCATGTCAGTGGGGAAAACAGGAAAAATATTTCTATGGCATTTGATTATGATGTCAGCTGCTTTTCAAATGTAATGGTTCAATCTCACACGTACTGTGTGTTATTGTCTCATTTTGCTACAAGACATAAGGAACCCAAATAATCACATAAATTAAATTTTCATTTACACAATGAACATTTTTCTTAAATTAATGATTTTAATTAGAATCATTGCTTTAGTTTAATGATTAACAAGGTTCAAGTTATCTACATGTTTCACTCTGTGTGTGTATGTAGTTTGGAGCTAAACTATTTTATAATTTGATTATCCATTGCTTATTTATTATTATAATCACTAGGAGCCCTTAAGTAATGGAGAAAGCAACAATATCTCTATAATATTTCTTGCAATGTTTCCTTTAGTCTTTGTCGTTTTGCTGTTGTTGGCAGTGAGGAATAATTGATGTACAAAATCATTTACACAGTGAATGTATGATGATTTTGGACATAGGCCCACCATAAATCCTGTACCCATTTGACACTATACATAGTTATTACAATATTATAATATTGATATTCTCTATGTTGTGCTTCACATCCCTGAGATTATTTTGTAACTGCCAATTTTGTACTTCTTAATCCCCTCACCTTTTCAACCTCCTCCTATCTGGCAACCATCAGTTTCTTCTCTGTATCTAATAGATGAGTTTGTTTCTGTTTTCTTTGTTCATTTATTTTATTGTTTTAGATTCCACATATAAGTAAAACCATATATTTGTCTTCCTCTGTCTGACTTATTTCACTTACTATAGTACCTTCTAGGTTCATCCATGTTGTCACAAATGGTAATATTTCAGTCTTTTTATGGCTGAATAATGTTCCATTTTATATATGCACAACTTTATCCATTCGTGTGTCTATGAAAACTTGAATCCTGTTTTATTATTCAGTCAGCCACCCTATGTCGTTTTCTTCTTTTTTTCTCTATGTCTTTTGATTGGAGCATTTAATCCACTTACATTCTGAGAGGGTGCTTTCTGCTACCTTCTCTGCCAAATCTCAGATTCAGTCCTCTGCTTCATCTAATCTGCTGCTGATTCCCTCTAATATATTCTTCCTTTCAGTTATTGTACTCTTCAGTTCTGACTGGTTCTTTTTGTGTTTTCTATTTTTATTTTTATGTTTCCTCTCTCTTTGTTGAAGTTCTCACTGAGATCATTGAGCATCCTTCTAACTAGTGTTTTGAACTCTGCATCTAGTTGATTGCTTGACTCCATTTTGTTCAGTTCTTATTCTGGAGTTTTGCTCTGATCTTTTCATTGGGACATATTTATTTGTCTCCTCATTTTGGCTGCCTTCCTGTGTTTGTTTCTATGTGTTCGGTAGGGCTTCTATGTCTTCTGGTCTTGGTTGGGTGGTCTTACGTAGTAGGTATACGTGGGGCCCTATGGCACAGTGTCCCTGGTCACCTGGGTGCTGCAGGTGTGTCCCTTGTGTGAGTTGTGTGTGCTCACCTGTTGTAGCTGAAACTTGATTGCCTTTGGCATGTCCGTTGGTGTAATTGACCCTCAGGCTGATTGGCTGTGAGGACTGACCGTGACTACAGTGGACGAGCTGTGTGCAGTGGCTGACCCTATGGAGCAGGGTTCACTTTAGTGGGGCTCTGGTGCCTGCCCAGTCTGCCCTTCGGGTGTGTCATTTGTGGAGGTGGTTGGGGGCTGCTCTGGTGTGGTCTGAAGTTGGCCACCAGGTGTCTTGGTTCTGAGGCCTCTTGGGAGGGGCTCTGGTGCAGGCCCAGGTCAGCTGCGCTCTGTGCTGGACCCAAAGCCACCTGGTAGGACCTATAAAGTGATCTACAGAAGATTCTACTTGTGCTGGGCTTGGAGGCTCCTGAGAGAGGCTAAGCTGTGAACTGGGGCCAGTTGCCAATAGTGCTGGGCTTAGGCTGCTTTGCACAAGGTTCAGGGCACACTGAGGCCTGATGCTGCTTGTTTGGAGCTTATGGATCTTTGAGAGCTTTTAGGAAGCCTACAGTGTGGGACAAGGCCAGCCACTTGTGAGGAACAGCCACTCACAGTGGTTCAGGCCTGTGTGTGAGTTGGTTGGGGCTGGTCTTCAGGGAACCATCAAAATGGGGCAAATTTGATGGCAATTCAGGTTTGGTTGCCACCTGCACCTGCCAGCTGTGTGGGGGCAGGGCTCAAAAATGGAACAAAATGGCAGAGAGAGCTGCCCCTCCAGCCATAGCCCTGAAACCAGACAATTCAGTTCCTCCCCCTACATCCCTGGTGCCTTTCAAGCTGTTGTCCCAGCGCTGGAGCAAGTGAGTCCATCAGTTTGGGCCCTTTAAGAGGAAACTCTGGGTCTCCAGCAGCCCTGTGTTTCACCCAGAAAGAATTCCCACTGATTTTCACAATCAATGTTGTGGAGGCTTCTCTTCCTGGCACTGATGATCTGGACTTGGGAGCCCAGTGTGGGGCTGGGAACCCTCATTCCTCAGCGGGGACCACCAAAGCCAAGATATCCCCTCTGATATTTAACCACCACACCCTGGTGTGGTACCAGCCTCTTCCATCTCTGCCCCTGTTACCAGAGATGGCTTTTTCTGTATGTCCTTAGTTATAGGACTTCTGTTCAGCTAGACTGTAGGTGGTTTTCGATGATGGTTGTTCTGTAGTTTTGTTGTGATGTTCCATGTTTTCCTACTCTTCCATCTTCACAGGAAGTCAAGGTTTCTATTTTTTAGGCTGAATAATAGTCCACTGTATGCATATATCACGTTTTATTTATCTATTCATCTGTCATTGGACATGTGGGCCATTTCCATGTCTTAGCTCTTGTATTTCTGTGTTGAACACAGAGACACAGACATGTCTTCTAGATCCTGGTTTCAATTCTTTTGGATTAAAAAAGAAATCAGATATGGGATTGCTGGCTCACATAATAGTCCTATACACTAACAACGAATTTTCTGACCATACCATTTAAGGTAACATCAAAATAATAAAATATTGAGGAAGAAACTTAAACAAGGAAGTGAAAAGCTTTTACATTGAAAACTATGAAATACTGATGAAATAAATTAAAGAACACACAAATAAATGGAAAGACATCCCATGTTCATGGGTTGAGAATATTAATATTGTTAAAGTGTCCATGTTACTCAAAGATATCTACAAATTCAATGTATTCTCTATCGCAATCCCAATGGCTTTTTTTATAATTTTTTTTTTACAAACTAAAATTCATATGAAACCACAAAAGACCCTGAATAGCCAAAACAATATTGAGAAAAAGAACAATACTGGAGACATCACACTTCCTATTTTCAAAATATATTACAAAGCTACAGTAATTAAAGCAGTATGGGACTGACCTAAAGATAGGCAGATAGACAAAGGGAACAAAATAGAGAGACCAGGAAAACCCAAGAATATATGGTCAGTTGACTTTCAACAACGGTACCAAGAACATACATTGGGGAAGGGCAGTATCTTCAACAAACGATGCTGAGGAAACTGGGTATCTATATGCAAAAGAATTAAATTGGACCATTATGTTACACCACACACATAAATCAACTCAAAATGAACTAAACTTAAATATAAGACCTGAAGCTGTAAACCTACTGGAAGACACATAGGAGAAAAAACCTTCTTGACATTCATCTTGGCAATGATTTCTTGGATTTGGCACCTAAAACACGTGAAAGAAATCCAAATATACACAAGTAAGATGACACCAAACTAAAAAAAACACTTCTGCACAGTGAAGTAGCAATCACCAGAGTGAAAAACATGAAACTACAGAATGGGAGGACAATATTTGCAAACCACCTATCTGACAAGGGGTCAATACCCAAAATATATAAGATTCCCCTATAACTCATTAGCAAAAAAAAAAAAAAAGATTTAAAAAGGCTGACTTAAAAATAGGCAAGGGATATGAATAGGTATTTCTCCAAAGAAGGCATATAGCTGGCCGCTAGCTATATAAAAATGTGCTCAACGTCATAAATCATCAGGGAAATATAGATCCAAACCACAATTGGATATCACCTCATCTCCATTAGGATGGGTATTCTTTTTAAAAATAGAACATTCATGGGCCGGCCGAGTGGCTCGTTGGTTAGGAGCTGGCTTAGGATGCCAGCGGCCCCGGTTTGGATCCCACATATGAGGGCCAGTGACACTGCCCCCTACAGTGAGCTGCCATAGGCTACAGTGAGTGGCCGGTAGCCAACGTGAGTGGCTGGCAGCCAGCGTGAGCTGCCAAGAGCCACTGTGAGTGACCATCCAGAGGCCGGCTACCGATCTGCCTCATCTGAGAAGAACACAATGATTATATCAACATGGGCCAGTGAAGCAATGTCCTCCACAGCTAGACTGAAGAACAAAAGGACAGCAACTTGTCTGTTCCCCTTCCCTGGTTCCCCAACGCTGTTCCCTGCCCCCATTTCCCCAATAAAAATATTTTTAAAAAATAGAACTTTCATGTAGTGTTGGGGGGAATATAGGATGGTGAAGCGCACTATAGAAAATGGTGTGGAAATTTCCCCTATGGCCTTTTGGCCCCATTTTGAAAAAAAAAAAGGTAAAGGAGGGGGAGGGCAATGGGCTCTGGGTTAGACATGCCTCCTTTGTGTTAAGTCTACATATTTCACATCCTCCCCGTGCTTTCCTGTGACAATTGACATAATATCATTGAACTACTCACATTGCTCTGAGGTTCCCCAAAGAACTGGGATGCCCAAAGCCTGGCAGAGCTTCCAATGGACGGTAGACACCATCTCTACCTATGTTTTATTTCTTCTTTCATGCCCAGTTTCCATCATTTCTGATGATAATTCAACTTTTATTCAAACTGTGTTTCCCCTAGCCTAGGGGTCAGCGAACTGCGGCTCATGAGCCACATGCGACTCTTTGGGGACGTTCCCTCACAAAAGTTTGCTGACCCCTGGAAGAGCCACTCCAGTCCCTCACAACAATTTAAAAATTATTCGAGAGCCATACATATATTTTTACATAATCACCATTATGTGAATAATATCCTGTAAAAATTTTATAAATGAAACCATGATAGTTTTCTTTTCATTTTCAATTTTCCTTCAGAGCCACAGTTTGCTGTGA
This sequence comes from Aselliscus stoliczkanus, assembly GCA_033961575.1. Classification (NCBI taxonomy): domain Eukaryota; kingdom Metazoa; phylum Chordata; class Mammalia; order Chiroptera; family Hipposideridae; genus Aselliscus; species Aselliscus stoliczkanus. Next base: position 34,760,052 of record CM066741.1, read on the forward strand.
CCCCTGGCGGCTCTTCCATCTCAAAAGTTTGCCAACCCCTGCCCTAGAGGTAAGGTGACTTTTCTCACTGCTTACAATGATCCTTCTTTCTATTCAGTCTTCTGTAGTTCAACTGTAATGTGTCTTGGTGTTCATTTTCTAATATTTATCCAGTTTGGGGTTCATTCAGCTTCTTAAATACAGGCACATCTCAGAGATATTGAGGGCTCAATTTCAGACAACTGCAATAAAGAAAATATCACAAAAAGTGAGCCTCATGAGTTTTTTAGTTTCCCAGTGTATATAAAAGTCATGTGTAGGGACGGCCTGTTAGCTCAGGTGGCTAGAGCGCAGTGCTCATAATACCAAGATTGCCAGTTCGATTCCCACAAGGGCCACTGAGCTGCACCCTCCACAACTAGATTGAAACAACTACTTGAATTGGAGCTGATGGGTACTGGAAAAACACACTGTTACCCAATAGTTTCTAAAAAAAAAAAAGTTTATGTTTACACTATACTGTAGTCTATTAAATGTGTGATAGCATTACATCTTTAAAAACAATGAACATGCCTTAATTTAAAGGACTTGATTGTTTTAAAAGGCTAACCATCATCTGAGCCTTCAGCGAGTCATGACCTTTTTGCTGGTGTAGGGTCTTGCCTCGATGTTGATGGATGCTAACTCATTAGGGTGGTTGCTGAAGGCTGGGGTGACTGGCAATTTCTTAACATAGAACAAAAATGAAGCTTATTGGGCCGGCTGAGTGGCGCGGTGACTGGGGGCTGTCTTGGGATGCCAGTGGCCCTGGTTCAGATCCCACATATGAGGGCCAGTGACACTGCCCTCAAAAAAAAAGTTTATTGACATTTATTGACTATTCTTTCACAAAAGATTTCTCTGTAGCATGTGATGCTGTTTGATAGCATTTAGATAGATACTTCTTTCAAAAAGTATTCTTTTGAACTTCTTTCAAAATCAGTCAGCCCTCTCAAACCCTGCCACTGCTTTATCAACCAGTTTATGTAATATTCTAAGTCCTTTGTTGTCATTTCAACAATATTCACAGCATCATCACCAGAGTAGATTCTATCTCGAAAACCACTTTCTTTGCTCATCCATTAGAGGCAACTCCTCATCTGTTAAAGAGTTATCATGAGATTGCCACAATTCAGTCACATCTTCAGGCTCCACTTCTAATTCTAGTTCTCTTGCTGTTTCCACCATGTCTGCAGTGACTTCTTCCACTGAACTCTTGAACCCTCAAAGTCACCTGTGAGGGTTGGAATCAGCTTCTTTCGAACTCCTGTAATGTTGATATTCTGACCTCTTCCCCTGAATCACGAATGTCCTTAATGGCATCTAGCATGGTGAATCCCTTCCAGAAGTTTCTCAATTGGCTTCGCTATCGATGGCAGCTACAGTATTATGAAATGCATTTCTTAAATAAGAAGACTTGAAAGTCAAAATGACTCCTAGAGCCATGGGCTGCAGAATGGACGTTGTGTTAGGCATGAAAATAACATTAATCTCATCATACATCTCCTTCAGAGCTCGTGGGTGACTAGGTAAATTATCAATGAGCAGTCATATTTTGAAAGGAACCTTTTTTTCTGAAAAATAGGTCTTGACAGTGGGCTTCAAATATTCAGGACGCCATGTTGTAAACAGGCGTGCTGTCATCCAGGCTTTGTTGTTCCATGTACAGAGCACAAGAAGGGTAGACTTGGCATAATTCTTAAGCGCCCTCGGATTTTTGGAACAATAAATGAATATTGAATTCAACTTAAATTCACCAGCTGCATTAGCCCGTAACAAGAGAGTCAGTCTGTCCTTGGAAGCTTTGAAGCCAGGCACTGGCACTCCTCTCTAGCCATGAAAGTCTAGGTGGCATCTTCTTCCAATGTAAGGCTGTTCCATCTACACTGAAAATCTGTGGTTCAGTGCAGCACCTTCACTAATTATTTTAGCTGGATCTTCTGCATAACTCGCTGCAGCCCCTACATCATCACTTGCTTCTTCACCTCGCACTTTTGTGTTACAGAGACGGCTTCTCTCCTTAAACATCATGACCCAGCCTCAGCCAGCTTCAAACTTTTCTTCAGCCGCTTTCTCACCTCTCTCAGCCTTCAAAGAATTAAAGAGTGTCAGGGCCTTGCTCTGGATTAGCCTTTGGCTTAAGGGAACATTATGGATGGTTTTATCTTCTATGCAGACCACTGAAACTTTCTCCTTATCAGCAATAGGCTGCTTCGCTTTCTTATCAGCCGTGTGTTCACTAGAGTAGCACATTTAATTTCCTTCAGGGACTTTTCCTACGCATTTGCAACATGGCTGTTTATCACAAGAGGCCTAGCTTTTGGCCTATCTCAGCTTTTGACGTGCCCACTAAGCTTAACCATTTTTTTTGGCTTTTAACTTAAAGTGAGAGATGCAACTCTTCCTTTCACTCAAACACTTAAAGGCTATTGCAGAGTTATTCATTGCCCTAATTTCAATATTATTGTGTCTCAAAGAATGGGGAGACCTGAGGAGAGGGGAAACAGCCAGCCAGTAGAGCAGTCAGACCATATTTATTAAATTCACCGTCTTATATGGGTGCAGTTTGTTGAGCCCCAAACAACTGCAATAGTAACATCAAAGATCACAGATCACCATAACAAATATAATAATAATGGAAAAGTTTGAAATACTGAGAGAATTACCAAAATGTGACAAAGACGTGAAGTGGGCAGATGCTGTTGGGAAAATGGCACCAGTAGACATGCTTGACCCAGGGTTGTCACAAACCTTCAATTTGTATAAAAAAAAGCCACAGTATCTGTGAAACACAATAAAGTGCAGCACAATAAAACAAGGTATTTCCTGTGTGTGTGTTTCTTCTGCCGAATTAGGGAAGTTTTCAGTCATTATTTCTTTTTTTTTTTTTTAGCCCCACCTTCTTCCTCCTCTCCTAAGATATGAAATATAGGTCTTTTATATAAAATAGTACCATAGGTTCATGAGGCTCTGTGTATTATTTTTTTTCAGTCTGTTTGCTCCATGTTGTTCAGATTGGGTCATTTCTATTGTTTGGTCATCAAGCTCACACTGAATGTTTCCTCTATTCTCTCCATTCTCCTGTTGAATTCATCCCATAAATTCACTTATCTTGTTTCTAAGGAAATTCCATAAGATTTTCTACATACCTGAGCATGCTGTCTGTGAATAAAGACAGCTGTACTTATTCAACTCTAACGTGAATAGAGGTTTTATTCTGATCTTATTTCACTAGCTATACGCTCCAGTATAATGTGTCATATAAAGTGTGAGAGTGGTTTTCCTTGTCCTATTCCTGAAATTATTAAGAAAGCATTCAAGCTTTTATCATAAAGTATAATTTTTGTGGTAAGTTTGTTTTGGGTGCCTCTTATCAGTTTGAAGACATTCTTTTCTGTTCCCAGCTTGGTGAGTAATTTTATCAGGCATCGGTGTGGAATTTTACCAAATGATCTTACTTCATCTCTTGAGTTGATTATAATTTCTCCCCTTTAGTCTATAAATGTGATGAATTATATTGATCGATTTTTCTTTTTTTAAAGATTTTTATTGGGGAATTGGGGGAGGGGAACAGCGTTGGGGAATCGGGGAAGGGAAACAGACAAGTTGCTGTCCTTTTGTTCTTCAGTCTAGTTATGAAGAATGTTGCTTCACTGGCCCATGTTGGTATTGTCATTGCGCTCTTCCCGGGTGACAGCAGATTGGTCGCTGGACTCTGGATTGCTGCTCACAGCAGCTTACACTGGCTGCCAGCCCCTTGAGGTAGCTCATAGCAGCCCACTGCAGCCTACACCGTAGCCGGCAACTCACAGCAGCCCAGTTCCAGGTGGAGCTGTTATTCACCATCTTAGCTGTAGACGGCAGTGTCACTGGCCCTCATATGTGGGACTCGAACCGGGGCCCCTGGCGTCTCAAGCCAGCTCTTAACAAACGCGCCACTCAGCTGGCCCATATTGATCGATTTTTATTTATTTTTATTTTTTTTGAGGGCAGTGCCACTGACCCTCATATGTGGGACCCGAATCGGGGCCGCTGGCTTCCCAAGCCAGCGCTTAACCACCGCGCCACTTGGCCGGCCCCGATTTTTAAATATTAAACCTAACTTGCAAAATCCTCACTACACCATAATTTAGTATGTTTTATACATGTTGCTGGATGTAATCTGCTAATATTTTATTAAGAAATTTTATATCTATGTTCATGAGGAAATTAGTTTGTCATTTCCTCGTAACATCTTTCTTTGATTTTGTTGTCAGGGTAATTCTAGTATAAAAATATAAGTTGGAAAAAGTTTTCTCTTTCTTTTAAAAACTTTCTTTTCTTTTTTTGTTTTTGTTTTTTTGAGGGCAGTGTCACTGGCCCTCATATGTGGGACCTGAAGCGGGGCCATTGGTTTCCGAAGCCAGTGCTTAACCACCGCGCCACTCGGCCAGCCGACCCTCTCCTTTTTTTTTTTTTTTTTTTTTTTTTAGCTGAGCCGTCCCGCCACCTGTTGGCAGCTCAACGGCAACTCAGCTCAGGCTGGCATCGAACCAACGTTGCTCAGAGCTCAGCTCGCACTCTTGAGCGAGCTCTTAACCAACTGAGCCACTCAGCCGGCCCCTCTCCTTCTTTTTAAATGAGAGTTTTGGTAAGATTGATGTAATATCTTGCTTAAATTTTATAAAATTCACCAGTGAAGCTATCTGGATGGGATGTTTTCTTTTTCCTAGTGGGAAGGTTTGAAGTTATGAGTCCTTTAGAAAGATCTATAAAATCTATAAGTTTACAAATAATGAAATCATAAAAATAGGAAATACACAAATTAGCAATTTCAAAAATGAAAAGATGATGTGCCAGCAAATATCCTACAAACAAACAAAAACAAGCAAACAAATGACAACATAGGCATATTTTGAAAATCTTTAGACCAATAAGTTGACAGCATAGATGAACTGAACAAATTCCTTGATGTATTAGCATCAGTAGGACAATGGTGCAGCTAACCAGTCCAGTGGCTTAGCAACTATCCAATCAGGGAAAACACAAAAATTCCCTTTTGCACCATCTAACTTCACGACTGCTTTTCTTAGGGCATTCCTTCAGGAAATGACGCATCGTCTCTGCCTTTCTTGTAGAGAAGTGATGGTCCAAGATAACCCCCGTTTACAGACAGCCACTCCATCAGCAGGAGCGCTTCTTCCCTTCCCCCTCTCTGACTCTCATACTGCCTGGTGGGTGGGCATATTGGAGTTTTAGAGAATCATGTCTCTCAGTTCACTGGTGGGAAGTTAATAGTCGTTGCTCCCTGAAATATAACATGGCTTACTTAGGGTCTTCTGTCCTCAACTTTGGGCCCGAACAAAGATTCCTGAACAACAGATGAAAAGAAAAATCCCATTTTCACCCAATGCCATTTGTTGTGATGTGATTGGAGACATACAATGAAAAGGAGGTTGGAATCTGACAATGCCAAAAAACCTTTACAAGGTGAGGGGTTTTTAGAAAATCCATGTACACTTATAGGGCATGTTTATTAACAAGGACTGCAATAACAAGTAACCACAAACACTGCAGAAACAACAGCCATTTATCCCCTCACAGTCCTGGAGGGCAAACATCCAAGATCAGGGCGCCAACAAGAGCTGTTGATGGGGGCAACCCTTGGATTCCTTGGCTTGTAGCTGTAACTTTCCAACCCCCTGCTTCCATCTTCACATTGCTGTTTTCTCAGTGTTTCTGTGTCTGAAATCTCTACCACCTTTCTCATCTAAGTGCACAAGTAAATGGATTCGGGGCCCACCCTAAATCCACGATTATCTCATACCAAATATGTAACTCAATTATACCTGCAAAAACTCTATTTTAAGTATGATCATGTTCACAGGTTCTGGAGGGCTGGGATTTGGATATATCTGGGGGGTGGACACTATTTAATGACACCATTAAAACTGAGGTTCTCCCAGGAAATCTAGTATCCAAGCCCATCTGTGAAAACTGTATTTCTGGAGTTAAACGGAGCCCAAGCTGGTGGAATGTGAGAGGAAGCAGCTCCCTGTGTAAGGAACAAGCTTCCAGGAATCTGTAAGCTCTAGGCATGCATGACCTTCAAGCTGTGGGGCCCCATCTGGGTTTGGTGGACACTGGGGATGACGTAATGTTAGGCAGTGTTATCTCCCTTCCTGTTGATTTCTTTCTCTGACTTCTCAAAATTGTAGTTTTATTTCCTACTTTTAGGGCTAGGGTATATTTGAAGACCTATTTGTATGGTGTGAAGAAAGGTTTGAGGTTTATTGGTTGATATTTTCCCAGGAACATTTGTTAAAAAGATGAGCCTTACCCGATTTGAGTTAACTTGGCACTTGTGTCAGAACTCAATTGACCATATAAGTGTGGGTTTATTGCTGGATTTAGTCTGATCTATTAATCTATATGTATATCCTTAGGCAAGTGATAAACTCTCTCAATTAGTCACTTTATAGTATATTTTTTAATAAAATGGCATATATTTGTGTATTTCAAATATATTAGTATTTCAATGTAAATTTTAAAATTAGATTGATACTTTCTACAAAAAATAAAAAACCCTACTGGGGTTTACTTTGGGTTTCATTGAAACTGTAGATCTGTTTTAGAGAACTGACATATCAGTAAAACTGAGTCTCCATTCCATTAAATTATTTAGGTTATCTTTAACGTATTCTAGCAATGAGTTGTAGTTTTCAATATAGAACTGTTTGACATATTTTGTTAAATTTATTACTAATTTTTTTTTCCTGGCACCAACTTGAGAACTAGCTGCTCAAGACAACCCTCAGTCCCCAGTGACTCACTCCAAGGACTCACAGGGCTCAGAAATGTTTTACACTCACAGTATCGTTTACTACAATAAAATAAAATATTGAAGTTGGCAAAAGACAAAGGTGCATGGGCTAAGGCCAAGAAAAGTCCGGTGCGAACTTTCAGTTACCTGGACATAATATATATGGAGAGAGATGGCTTTTAAAATAATACAGAGGGTGCCAAAACAATGTATACACATTTTAAGAAAGGAAAACTCTGTTAAAATTGTAATAATATACACCAGTAACAAAAGATGAACACAGGTCACATGTGACTTCTGCAATGACAAGAGGGGCTCAAAGTGGTTCCCATCAGCATCCAGACATTTCTGATAACAGCGAACTACTGCTTGAGCCACGTTGATCAAAGTGTCTACTTGTCTACATTTGTTTGGCACCCCCAGTATAGTTAAATGTCACTCTAAATGCTATGTTACATTTTACTTTCCAATTTTTAAATGGTATTATATAGATATAAAATTGGCTTTTGTGTATTTTTGGATCCTGCAACCCTCCTATACTCACGTAGATTCCTTAGAATAAAATTCTCCACATATTCAGGCAGTTTTGCCTCTTACATTCTATTCTGCATGGAGTTTTTTTCTTGCTTCATTGCTGTGGCTAGGGCCTTGAACACAACATTGACTAGAAGTGGTAAGAGAGGACGTCCTTGCTGTATTCCTCATCTTAAGTAAAAAGCATTCAATTTTTCCTCTATTAAGTATGATGCTATCTATAGGATTTTCATAGATGCTTTTTGTCATGTTGAAGGCATCCTCTTCTAATTGTAGGTTGTTGACAAGTTTTATCATAAATGGCTTTGATCAGTTATATGAATTTTCTGCATTGACTGAGATGATTATAAGATTTTTCTCATTTATTATATTAACATGATAAATTACATTGATTGATTTTTTTTTAGCTGAGCCATCCTGCCACCTGTTGGCAGCTCAGCGGTAGCTCAGCTCGGGCTGGGCATCGAACTGCTGTTGCTCAGAGTGCAGCTCGCACTCTTGAGCGAGCTCTTAACCAACTGAGTCCCTCGGCTGGCCCACATTGATTGATTTTTAAATGTGCACCCAACCTTATGCTTCAGGGATAAATCCTTTTGGTCCTGGTATATTAGACATTTTAAGTACTTCTGGATTCAGTTTACTAATATTTAGTTAAAGATTTTTGCTTCTTTGCTCATGAGGAAAATTGGCAGGTATTTTTTTTCTTTTAAATTTTTGTAAGTCTTGTTTTGTTTTTTTATCAAGATAATGATGGATTCATAAAATTAGTTAAGGAATATGCAAGAAAGGGTTAACCCAGAAGGCCCAGGCAGCTCAGCCCTGAATATTTCCAAGAAAAACATGTCTGCAAGACTCACCCTTGGCCTGGTCTTAAAAGATAATCTCCTTAAACCCTTGGAATAGCCTGCCTGATAAGAGTGGGTTTGCATGGAGGCCTTGGACCTCATAGCACCAAAGATACTGTAGAATCTTTGATAAGGTAGTTTATGCTAGCAATGTGATTAGTGAAGAATGCTCTATTTCACTCTGGAGGGTGGAGGCTGAGTAGCTTTGGTTAACTGTGCTTGGATGAGTGACACTTAAGAAAAACCCCAGACATAAAGTTTCAGGTGAGCTTTTCTGGTTGACAACTAATAACACATGAACAAAAGGAGAATAGCATTTTAATTAATGACAGGGTAGCAGTTGGAGAGCTGGTATCAAAACATGCTCTCCAGGGCCAGCCGAGTGGTGCGTTGGTTCAGCGCTGGTTTTGGGATGCCAGTGGCCCCAATTCAGATCCCACATATGAGGGCCGGTGACACTGCCCTCTACAGCTAACAACAGCTCCACCTGGAGCTGGACTGTGGGAGCCCCGGAGATGGTGTGGGCTGCAGCCCCTGCTGCAGGGGGCTGCCATAGGCTACAGTGAGTGGCCGGCAGCCAGCGTGAGAGGCCGGCAGCCTGTGTGAGCTGCTAATAGCCGCGGTGAGCGACCATCCAGAGGCTGGCGACCGATCTGCGTCATCCGGGAAGAGTGCAATGATACCAACATGGGCCAGTGAAGCAACGTCCTCCGCATCTAGACTGAAGAACAAAAAGACAGCAATTTGTCTGTTCCCCTTCCCCGATTCCCCAATGCTGTTCCCCTCCCCCAATTCCCCAATAAAATCTTTAAAGAAAAAACCATGCTCTCCACAATAGCCCTGTGTGACCCATGAGGCAGGTGGGTGGCTGATGGTCACTAAGCATTGACTATCAAGGCCCGAATAAAGCAGTGCCATGTACAGTGTCAGCAGCCCCTGATATGGCTTCAACCGTGCAAAACCCACAGCAAGCCAAGGGAAACTCATACTTGGTGATTGATTTTTGAATGATGTTTTCCCTTCCCAGTCTCTTTTCTGAGACTTCACATGGGCAGGTCCATTTACACTCACTGTATCAAAGCAGGCTCTATGAACTCACCATTACGGTCATAATTTGGTGAGAAGAGATTTTTGGACATGGTACACGTCCTAGGAACAATAGTAAACCACGTCAGTGATCTCGTGATCATCTCAGAAAGTGAAGAAAAGCTAGGACTGACTGAAATTCAGAGGTGGCACACATGACTAACACAGGCTGGTTCACAGATCCAGCCAGGCTCTGAAAACCCACCCTAATGGTGACACTCTTAAGAGTGACCTGGAAGGAACCACCTGGGACATTCCACATTCAAAAAGAAAACTGCTGTCACTGCCTAGCTCCTGGAACTAAGCAGTGAGCATAGCGCCTGTTTGGCTGTTTGGATTTTGGATGCCACATGTTCTAATCTGAGAATGTTGCTAGTACTTTCCATAAACTACCCCAGAGGGGAAAAAAAAGAATGTACTTGATATGGGCCTGAACAATGGTGGGCTATGTCTGAACTGCAAAAAGTGATGGCTTCATCAGCCCATGCCTTTGGGACCCTAGAATCTACACTCAGATATATATTTTTTTAAAGAGGGCAGTGTCACTGGCCCTCATATGTGGGATCCAAACCAGGGCTGCTGGCGTCCCAAGCCAGCTCTTAACCACCGTGCCACTCAGCCAGCCCTCGGATATAATTTTGGAAGTACTTGCAAATCACATTTCTGCAGGCTGGAATTTATGGCAAAACCTGTGGGCAAAACCCAGCAGCAACTGATGGGCTTTTGAACCAGATAATTTTCACGCACCTTGGTACATGAAAACCATTTGAGAGACAATTATTGGCTTGCCATTGGATATTAATTGCAGCTGCCTCTATGACTGAGGGCAAATGAGAATCTTGAAACCGAAAATACTGGTAATGTGCTTAATAATAACTGTCCTCTGTTCCTATAAGTTCTTTCTTTTCCTTTTTTTAGATTCCACAGATATGTGAGATCATTCAGTATTTGTCTTTCTCTGTTTGAATCACTTCAGTTAGCATAATACCCCCTAAGTTTATCCATATCACAAATGGCAGCTTTTTCTTCCTCTTTATGGCTGAATAATATTCATATATATTATATATATTATATATAATATAATATATATCATCTATATCTAAATTACAAGAGGTGCCCAAATACTGTATTAAAATTACACTGATGGTAACCACTTTGAGCACCTCTTATTATTGCAGAAATCAATTGTGACTTGTATTCATCTTTTGTTATTGGTATATATTGAATATTACAATTTTATTGCAGTTTTTTTCCTTTGTTAAACTGTGTTTACTGGCACCCTCTGTGTGTGTGTGTATGTGTGTGTGTATTGCTTTACAAAAGTTTGCAAAATACCACTTCATTTTTACAAAACACCTGCATCAGTGTTGTTTCCACTAACCAAAAGAGACCCAAAGAGTATACAAAACAAGGCACAAAGCAAATAACATTCAGCGTTTGTTTTGCAGTGCCAAACAGAGGCACGTAGAGGCACAAGAGTGGCACCGCCCAGCTCCTTCCCGGAGAGCGAGGCTCAGGGCCTCGGCATCAAGCTGTGCAGCTCTGAACTGTGTCTCTGAATGTCTGTGCTTTACTTCAACGTATTGTGTGCATCCCTGCTTTTACTCTCTGTTAGTATAATTTTAGGTTTTATGAGTTATTTGGTGTGATTTGGGAGGTCATTTTGGGGGTCTGGGAACCCTCAAATATTTTTCCATATACATCAATGGTAATTGCTTCTTTTTTTTTGAGGGCAGTGTCACTGGCCCTCATATGTGGGACCGAACCGGGGCCGCTGGCTTCCGAAGCCAGCGCTTAACCACCGCGCCACTCGGCCGGCCCTAACTGCTTCTTCATTTCATGCCATTTCTGTTTATCTGCTTATTAACAGTTTCAAAGGAATGCCTTACTTTCGGATAGCAGGGGGATCCTGCATATACTAGGGGTGCCAAAAAAATGTATACACATTTTAAGAAAGGAAAAAACTGTATGAAAATTGTAATCCAATGAACGATGCTAGCATTCATTTGATGAACGCCATCTTTTGAGAGAACGTCATGCGACACATTACTACATAATTCAATTCAACTTAGAAAAGTAATACATAGATAACATCTCTTAAAATGTGTACAATTTTTGGCACCCCTGGTATATACACACTTAGGTAACCTAAGTTACCTAATTCCCGTGTCTTGGCAATTGTGACCGATGCTTCAGTGAACATGGGGGTGCAGACAGCTCTTCAGATAGTGACTTCCACTTCCTTAGGATCAACACCTAGGGGTAAAATTGCTGGGTCACATGATGGTTCTGTCTTTAATTTTCTGAGGACCCTCCATATTGTTTTCCATAGCGTCTGCATCAGTTTGCGGTCCCACCAGCAGTACATAAAGTTCCCATTTTTTCCACATTCCTGGAAACATTAACAAATCTCTTGTCTTTCTGACGACAGCCATCCTAAAAGGTGTGGAGTGACAGCTCATTGTAGTTTCTGTTTGCATTTTCCTGATGATAAGTCAGGTTGAACACCTTTTCATGTACCTGTTGGCCATTTCAACATCTTCTGTGGCAGTATGTCTATTCAGGTCTTTTGCCCATTTTTTAACATTAGATTACTTGTGTTTTTTTTCATTTTTTTTTTACTATGGAATTGTATTAGTTCCATATATATATTCTTTCATATCTATAGATATGATTAACCCCTAAGTCGGATGGTTTGCCAATATTTTTCCCATTCCATTGGTTGCCTTTTCAGCCATAGTCCCATAAGCCTCTGATTATTTCTTTAATCGCCATTCCTGTTTTTGGATAGTTTATTTTTGTAATATTTTAAATTTCTCTCATTTTTCTGCAGTACTTACTCTTCAGCCTTTCCATTAAATTTTTCACTTCAGTTATTGTACTTCCCAGCTCTACATGTTTCATTTCTTTATTTTTGTCTTTCTTATTGTGTTCTTATTATGTTCAAGTTTCTTCTAAATACTTGGGTGTATGTATAAATTTTGTTTTAATTTGTTATTTGCTAATTCCCTCATCTCTGTCACTCTGGGGTCTATTTATTTTAACCAAATTTTCTTCTGGTTATGGGTCTCATCTTCCTGCTTCTTTGCATATCTGAAGTTTTAAAAAAATTTTCCACATATTGGAAATTGTGATTCTTTCATTTTTGACCATCTGGGTTGGTTTTTTTTGTTTGTTTTAGTAGGTTTTATGGGTTTTTTTGCCTCCTTTTAAAGAATGTTGAAGTTGTTTGGACAGGAAATTAACATGTGTATGAATTGGTGTGATTTCTCCAGGGGCTTATTTAGGCGTTGCCATGATGGTGGGATCTAGACCACCTTTTATTCTATGGATGGTTGGTCGCTATAACTAATCTGCCCCTTCTGGGGTCCCTACTTCATGTACCAGGTCCTCTATGAAGACTCTTTACTCTGCCTCTCACCCCTTTCCGAATTTTGAGAATGGATCAGGATACAGGTGTCCATCATCTCTATGTACCTCCTTATAGATGCTAACCTGTGGAAACACAGCTTGAAATTCAGCAACAGTGTCATGGAAAATGGGAGGCAGGTATCTGGGTCTGTCTCCACTTCGCTTACTCCCCTACAGTTCTCCTCCCAACACCACCTTGTATCTTGCTTTCCATCACTAAGTGTGTCACGCTGCACGAGGCGCCCTTCCTGGGCCGCTGTCCTGAATGTGTCTCCAAGAATAAAGCCTGGGTGAGACTGGGGCTCACCTATCTGGTTTCCTGTCTGTGGTCCCATGCTGCCTGTTTTACAGTGTCTAGGAATTGTTGTTTCATGTTTTAAAATCAATTTGATAGTTTTACAGTGGAAGGCTGTGCCCAGAATTATTAATTCTGTCCTGGATGCCTGGAGAAGTCTGTGATTCTACTTTATGAGTAAAATTACACACACACACACACACACACACACACACACACACACAGTTGAACATCACTAATCATTAGGGAAATGCAAACCAAGACTACAATAAGATACCGCACACATTAGGATGGCTACTCTCAAAAAGGACCAGGAAATAACAAGTGTTGGCAAAGGATGTGGAGAAATTGGAACTCCATGCGCCCTGCTGGTGAGAATGTAAAATGGTACAGCCACTCTTAAAAACAGATGATTCCTCTGTTTTCAGAGGAATGGTGATTCCTCAACAAACTAAAAATAGAACTATCATGCAATCGAGCAATTCCCCTTCTGGGAATAGACCCAAAAGAACTGAAAGCTGGATTGTGAAGAGATATTTATTTTAATTTTTAATTACCATTGACATACACTATTATATTAGTTTCAGGTGTACAGAATAGTGATTAGACATTTAAATAACTTCTGAAGTGATCCCTCCCAATAAGTCTAGTATCCACCTGGCACCAACAATATATAGTTTTTACAATATTGTTGACTGTATTCCCTGTGTTGTGCTTTACATTCTGTGATTAGTTTATAACTATCAATTTATAAGAGGATTTTACCACTTAATCCCTTCTATTTTTCATCCATACTCCAACCCCTCCTTCATCTGGCAATCATCAAAATGTTCTCTGAGTTTAAAATCTATGAGTTTATTTCTGTTTTGTTCATTTTCTTTGTTGTTTAGATTTCATAATAAGTAGAAACGTAAGGCATTTGTCTTTCTCTGTCTGACTTATTTCAGTAGCATAATACTCTCTAGGTCCATGCATGTTGCTGCATATGGCAAGATTTCATTCTTTTCTATGGCTGAGTAATATTCCATTGTATACTGGGAGTGCCAAAAATGTATATGCATGACTTGTATTAATATTTTGTTATCAATATATATTGAGTATTACAATTTTAATACAGTTTTTTCCCTTTCTTAAAATGTGTATATATATATTTTGGCACCTTCTGTATATATACCAATTCTTCTAAATCCATTCATCTGTAGATGCACACTTAGGTTGTTTCCATATCTTGGCCATTACAAATGATGCTGCAATGAACATATGGATGCATATGTCTTTTTGAATTTGTGTTTTGGGTTTCTTCAGATAAATACCCAGAAGTGGGATTACTGGGTCCTTCTTTGTATCTTGTTATAGCCTTTGTTTTAAAGTCTATTTAGTCTGGTATAAGTATTGCTACTCCAGTTTTTTTTTCATTCTCATGAAATAATTTTTTCTACCCCTTTACTTTCAGGCTGTGTGTTTCTTTTGATCTAAAGTGAGTCTCTTGTAGACAGCATATGTAAGGGTCTTGTTATCTATCCATTTAGCCACCCTAAGTCTTTTGATTGGAGCATTTAATCCATTTAGATTGAAAGCAATTGTTGATATATAGTTATTGCCTTTTTATTATTCATATTTTTATCTTTTTATCACAAAGAAGTCCCTTTAATATTTCTTGTAAAACTGGTTTTGGGGGGATGAACTTTTATAGCGTTTTCTTGTCTGGGAAGCTCTTTATCTAGCTTTTGATTCTAAATTATAGGCTTGCCGGGTAGTGTAATCTTGGTCCTTGCTTTTCATCACTTTGAATATTTCATGCCATTCCCTTCTGGCCTGCAAAGCTTCTGTTGAGAAATCAGCTTACATTCTTTTGGGAGCTCCCTTGTAGGTAACTAACTGCTTCTCTCTTGCTGCTTTTAGTATTCTCTTTCTCTTTAATTTTTGGCATTTTAATCATGATGTGTCTTGGTGTGGGCCTCTTTGGGTTCATCTTGTTTGGGTCTCTCTGTGCTTCCTGGGCTTGTATGTCTCATTTCCTTCACCAGGTTAGGGAAGTTTTTCATCATTATTTCTTCAAGTAGATCTTCAGTCCCTTGTTCTTTCTCTTCTCCTCCTGGTATCCCTATGATGTAAATGTTGGTATGCTTGATGTTGTCCCAGAGGCCCCTAAATACATCCTCTTTACTTTGGATTATTTCTTCTTTTTGCTGTTCTGATTGGGTGTTTTCTGCCACCTTATCTTCCAAATTGCTGATTTGATCTTCTGTTTCCTTTAATCCACTGTTGATTTCCTGTAATGTTTTCTTCATTTTAGTTCTTGTATTCTTCATTTTTGACTGATTCTTTTTGTTTCCATCTCCATTTTTATGTTTTCTACCCCTCTGTTGAAGTTCTCTCTGAGATCATTGAGTATCCTTATAACTAGTGATTTCAAATCTCTGTCTGGTAGGTTGCTTCTCACCATTTGTTTAGTTCTTTTTCTGGAGCTTTGTCTTGTTCCTTCATTTGGGACATGTTTCTTTGTGTCCTCATATCGGTTGCCTCCCTGTGTTTGTTTCTATGTATTAGGAAGAGCTGCTTTCTTGGTAGAGTGGCCCTATGTAGTAGGTGTCCTGTGGGGCCCAGTGGTGTAGTCTCCCATGTCACCTGAACCAGGTGCTCTGGGTGTGTCACCTGTGTGGGTTGTGTGTGCCCTCCTGTTGTACTTGAGGCTTGATTGCTGTTGGCACATCAATGGGAGGAATTAGCCCTCAGGCTGACTGGCCCTGAGGACTGGCTGTGGTGCAGGGGCTGACCCAATGGAGCAGGATTTTCTTTAGCAGAGCTCTGGTGCATGCCTAGTCTGCCCTTTTAGGGTGACATTATGGATGTTTTTGGGTGCTGCCACCATGTAGGTTGGTTCTGGGCCTGTTGGGAGGAGCACTGGGGCAGGCCAAAGTCAGTTGCTGTCTGTGCCCTGCCTGTGGCCACTCAGTCTGAGCTACAAAGTGATCTGCAGATGGTTGCCTTGGCTCGTCCCCTTCCCCAATTCCCCAACACTGTTCCCCTCTCCCAGATTCCCCAATTTTTAAAACAATAATAATAAATTACCTTATGACCCAGCAATTCTGCTTCTGGGTATTTATCTGAAGAAATCCAAACACTGATTCGAAAGGATGTGCATTGCTATGGTCATTGCAGCATTATTTACAATACACAAGATATGGAGGCCACCAAAATACCCATCAATAGACAATTAGATAAAGAAATGTCATACATATATACAATGTAATATTACTCGGCCAAAAAGAGAATGGAAGTTTACATGACTTTTCTAGAGAACATGAAGTGAAGGGAAAGGTTGGTGATTGCAGTGTTTGCATTCGCAGTTTTAGAGATGTACAATTATTGGTTGGGAAGAAAAGAAAACATAAGCATGGCTTCCCATTGATGGCTCCATTCTGCTCAACAGCCTGTCAGTTCATAAGTAGCTGTGTGGGTTGTACCTTAGGTGGGTTTGGAGAACTCTGAGATCGAAGCAACTGGGCAGTCATTCCTATGCGATGGAGTAGGATTCCTGGAGCTTCCATGCTTTTCTATGCACTTGTTTCCTTCAGGTGGCTCTCACTAGGGAGTCTTGGGTTATGTTGGCAGAGGCCATTGATGGATGCTGCCATTCTCTACCTGCCTGCCACTCCCTCTCTTAGCCCCGTGAATTTGATAAGCCACTTTTTTGGTGTCTTTCTAAAGAGACCAGCCTAAGTTTTACTCAAGAATTCTGCCATCTCGTTGATCTTCCTATATGTAATTGTAGGTCCTTGGGGTTTGAAATAGACAGCTAAGATCCCTCGTGTATGTGCAGAGGGAATAGTTAAGCCTTCGTAGGCTGCATGTGTTTGTGTGTGTTTAACAAAATGAAAAGGCTGTGGGACTGAGAAAGAGGGGGTGAAGATCTGGACAGAGGCATCGGAATGACTGAAGGGAGCAAGCAAGTAGCATTGCCTTGCCCACATAAATGCATGCCTTGGTCTTCTGGCTGCATTTCTTATGCCGAGGGTTCTAGAAAAGGAGGCAGAACTGCCATTCGATCACGCAGTCATGCACTCAGGCAAACATGTCTGTGGCGGTGATCAGAGAGAACTCTGGTGTGATGGCAGGTTTTGTACAGGCATTATGTCTAAAGACAAAGACACCAGTGTCAGGGAGCTGAGAAGGGAGGGTCTGTGTAAGGATAGGAGGAAAGCAGAGCCTAATAGGTGCACCATGTCTCCTGTATCTCCCCTGTAGGGGGCTCACTGAAGAGGGGCACAAGAGCTGGGGACTTGTTTTTTTGTCCTCCTTCGCTCATCTGTCCCCTTCCCCTTCCCTCTCAGCTTGGGGCTTTGACAGACCGTTTGTGGCGGGTCCCTACAGAGCAGCATGAACTTGCTTCTCCATGGGTGACCCAGTAAGTTTCTCGGGTTGAAATCATCATATACTGTGGGTACTGAGTTCCATGTGGGATCATTGGGGTCCCCGGAGTAGATACGCTAGAGACCATATAAAACTGAAAATAGAGAGGAGATTTAATCAGACTAACGATGTAGTAATTGCTCAGCAGACTGAAAGCATCAGAAATAGAACAGACGAGCGGCAAGTTTGGAAAAGTTGATTCTGTTTCAGAAACATCCACAATTTCTCTATTAGCCTCACTCCAGTGCCAGATAAAAATGATCGTGTGGGATTCAGAAGACACGCAGCCTGCATAACCCCACAGCAGGATATTGGAATTTGGGGGACTTCAAAGGATGTGGTGTCGGGGGTGTCCGTGTGGGGAGGTGGTGCCTGAGACCAGCTGCTGGCAGGCATGGGGTCCCTGTAAGGGAAAGGACACAAGGGGCATCCTCTTTGTGCATCAGGGGTTTCCATTGGGCTTTGTGTCCCGAGGGGTCCCCTTTGTGCCTCTGCTCTTTCCCTCTTTCACAGGCGAGGCACACTGCTGGGGGAGGGGTGCAGGGAGGTTGGGATACGCCGGCTGTACATTTCTCCTGATTCTCACTGTCTGGGCTCCGCACCACTAATCGTCTATTTTATATGCCATACCTCTCCTGACTGAAATTGCCTCCACTTAAGTTGCCTTAATTTGCTGGTTGGCTACCACAGTGTCTAAAGGGATCTCTGGTTCCTCTGCAGGATAAAAGGTTAACAAAAAAACCCCGAGTGCCCCTGGGTTCAGACAGCGAATCAATTAAAGCTGGGGCTGGACAATGTGAATTAAGAGTGTGAAGGAGGGAGGGGTCTCAGGGAAAGCTGAATGAATAAACAAAAGCTTCAGGTAGCTCCACCGAGATTTCTGAAACACCGACCCCGTGTCCCTTAGCCCACCTCTCCCCAACTCCATGTTCTGTCGCGGCTCACAGGCAGGGCTGCCCTTCAGAGGTGGTCTCGCTACCATTTGACAAGCAGCACGTTTGAAGTTAGGGGTATTCTCAGGAAATCTGATGTGCGGGAGCTTTGTTTCGGAGAACAAATGTGTGGACAGACAGCTGGGAAGGAGGGGGTGCCGGAGGGAGGGGCAAGCGGTGAGCCCTCCCGTTGAGAGGAGGGGGCTTCCGGCCTTGCACTCCTCTTTGATGCCTGGCAGGTTCTCCATTGTGCTTGTGTTTCCTTTAGGGTCACAGCAGAAGCAGGGCTGGGAATACTAGGAGACAGAGAGGGCCAGTCTTCTGTCCAGCCTCCTTACCCGCCATTCTTTCCTTTGGCCTGACGGCCGGTCATCAGCCATTTTCTGTTCTGTTCCTATGAAGATAGCCTTTAGTGGCTCCAAATAAATTGCCTGTCTGCCCATCCGCTCCCCAGCCAAAGGCAACCGTGGGTGTGGACACTTGGGATGGAACAGGGGTCTCTTCGATTCAGGTGTGGATGAATGGAGAAGTCCCGAGCCTCTATGGTTTAAGATGTGGAATTAAAAGGCAGATGGAACCCGGCAAGAGGTGAGTTAAGAACTTCATGGAGGCAAGGGTGACTTCAAAACAACTCAACAGAAAAAAAAATTAAATTATAAAAAAAAACAGCCTTAGGAGACCCTATTATGAGACCTGTAACTGTGCTCACTGAAGGCCTTTCACCCCTTTTCCCTCTCTGATACCCAGACGCATGCCTAGCTCAGGGCGGTACATGGGCTGAAGACATTCCACGTGACCAGGCAAGGAGAGGCCACAGCAGGCTGAGTTGGGGTCAGCCCAATGGCAACTCTGTGTAGGCTTTTCTTTTGTGTCTCTTTAATGCATAGGTGACCAGTGTGCTGAAGGGACAGTGTTTGAAAACTTGGCGATCTTCTTCAGTGTAGTAAAGCTTGAATGTTTGGAATTGGGACTCTTGGGTGGAAAGCGTGTTCAGGCCCATCAGTAGAAGGCGGTGTTTCTGAGTGCAAAGCTCCCGCTGGACCACCAGTGTTTGCAGCAGCAGAGGCGGGGGACGGGGGAACTGGCCTGTCGGGGTGGGGGTGGGGGTCTTCCCGGAGCCTGCGCACTCGTGTCGCTGCGCTGCTGGGCCTTGTGTGCTCCTGCGCCAGGGCAGGGTTCTTGGTGGCGGGTGTTTGTGCACTTGTCATCATCTCCCTGCTCTCCCTCCCTCTACCCCTCCCTTTCAGTGACGTCATGATTATTAATAAACCATTTGCCACTTATTGCTGCCGATGTAATCACTTCACCGGAATAGCGCAGGTCTTGCATCAGTGGTCTGTCCTGTCCACGTAACCGGGGGCTTGGATTTGGAATGCGCTATGACTGTCTCAAATTTAGGCGTTCAATAAGTTTAAAATACCATGATCTCCTGGGAATTATGATGTGGAATAAAAGGACAACTGATGTTTCACCAAATTGGAAGTCTTGAGGAGGCGGGGGCCCTCAGCTCTGCTTCCTGTGGACAGACCCCCCTCCTCTTTAACCCTGTTCTCCCCAAGGGTATGTCAGCCTGGGAGCAGGGATGGGGCACTGAGTGCCTACAGAACATTCACACCGGGCCTCTTTAAGGGGCATCTGTGCAAGTTTCGGGTAGAGACAAAGGCGGTGGCACTCAATGGAAGGCTTTGGGGTAGAGAACATGGGTGTCTGAACACCAGCCGTCCAGCTCTGTTTCGGGAGTAACCTTCCTCAAATCAAAAATAATCCTGGAGACGGGGTATTTCCTGCACTCACTGCCTCTGACTGTGAATATGAGGTGTGGGGAAGGTTGCATGTTACAGTCCTATGGGTTTTGATACATGCACTATTTATCCACTATTACTGTACCATCCAGGATACTGGTTTCGCTCCCTGAAAGTCTCTGGTGCTTCACGTATTCTATCATCCAGCCCGCCCCACACTCCGCCCCACAACCCCTGGCACCTCTGATCTATCTACTGTCTCCATACTTTGGCATTTTCCAGAACTTGACATAGATAGAATTATACAGTATGTACCCTTTCCCAACTGGCTTCTTTCACTTGCCGGTATACATTTAAGTTTTCTCCGGCATTTTACAGGGCTCGATCGCTCATTTCTTTTTATAGCTGAATAGTGTTCCATTATCCTAATGTGCCACAGTTTGTTCATGCATTCCCCTGTGGCAGGATATCTTGGTTGCTTCCGCTTTTTATTGATTTTGAGAAAAGCTTATGTAAACATCACACTCCGGGTTTGTGAGAATGTGAGTTTTCAAGTCAATCGGTTAAATACCTAGGTACGTGATTGCTATATTATATGATAATATGAGGGCCAACTTCAGGAGTCACTGACAAACTCTCTTCCCAAGTGGCTGTGCCATTTTGCTTTCACGCAAATAGTGAATGGGGACTCCAGTTTCTTTCAATCTTCACCCACAAATGGTTTGTCAGCTGTTTGAAATTTAGCCATTATAATAGAAGCGACAGCATCTCATTGCTGTTTTAATTTGCATTTCCCTAATGACAAATGACAGTGAGCATTTTTCATATTTATTTTACATCTGCATATCTTCTATGATGGGGTGTCTGATTAATAGTTTGCTTATTTTTAATTGGGTTATTTGATTTCCTCTTGCTGAATCCTACGTGTTTTTGCATATTTTGGATAAGCACTTCATCCGATATGTGTTTTGCAGATTGTCTACCATAACGTGGCTTGATTTTTCATTCTCTTAATAACGTCTTTCACAAAGCAGTTTTTAATTTTAATGTAGTTGAATTTATCATTTTTTAAATGTCATAAAGCATGCCTTTGCTCTTTTATTTAAAAACATATTACCAAACTCTAAGCCACCTAGATTTTCTCCTGTGTATCATTCTAAAATTTTTATAGTTTTTCAATAGGCCTGTGATCTACTCTTAGTTCATTTTTGTGAAAGGTGTGAGGCTGTGTCAAGACTCATCTTTTAGCACATGGATGTACAATTGTCCAAAGCACTGTTCTTTGAAGAGCTGTCCTTTGTCCATTGGATTGCTTTACTGCCTTGGTCAAAAATCAGTCACCTATATGTGTGTTTCTTTCTGGGTTCTCTATTCTGTTTTTGCCAATACCACACTGTCTTGATTACTGGAGCTTAATAGCACATTTTGAATCTGGTAATGTGAGTCTCCAACCTTGTTCTTTTACTTCAGTTTTATGTAGGCTCTTCTAGCTCCTTTGTGCTTTCATAGACATTTTAGAATTAGTTAGGTTGATATGTACAAAATGTTTTCCTGGGATTTATTGGGATTTCACTGAGCGTATATCAAGTTGGGGAAATTTGACATGTTAGCCATACTGAGACTTCCAAACCATGCATAGCAAATACCTCTCCATTTACTTAGGTCTTACTTGATTTCTTTCATCATTTGTATGCATAGTGATCCTTTCTACATATTTATACCTAAGTACTTCATTTTTGGATGATATTGTTGATGATATTTTTTTTTTAATTTCAAGTTCCAATCGTGAATTTTTGATTTATAGGAAAGATATTGTATCCTGCAAATTTGTTTTGCTTGCTTATTAGCTCCAGAAGTTTCCTGTAAATTCTTTGAGAATTTCTGCGTAGACAACCATGTCATCTGTCAATAGTAACATCTTTCTTTCTTCCTTTCCAATCTGCATGCCTTTTGTTTCTTTTCATCTTATTCCACCAGCATGGCCAAGTAGTACAAAGTTGAATGAGAGTGAATAAGACAGGACATACTTGCCTTGTCCCTGATCACAAAGGGAAAGCAGTCAGTCTTTGGCTTTTGTGATGTTAGATTGAGATTTAGAATTAGGTGGAATTTTCCATATGTACCCTTTATTAGGTTGAGAAAATTCCAGGGCCGGCTGAGTGGCGCGGTGGTTAAGCGCTGGCTTGGGAAGCCAGCAGCCCCGGTTCGGGTTCCACATATGAGGGCCAGTGACACTGCCCTCAAAAAAAAAGTTTTTTTAATTAAAAAACAAATAAATAATAATAATAATAATAATCGCTTTAAAAAAAAGAAAATTCCAATCTGCTCCTAGTTTGTTTGTTTGTTTGTTTGTTTGTTTGTTTTAGAGTTTTTTACTATGACTAGCTATTGAATATTGTCAGGTACTTTTTATTCTTCTATTGATATGATCGTATGTTTGTTTTTTCTTATTTCTGTTAACATAATGAATTACATTGATTGATTTACAAATGTTGAACCAGTCTTGCCTTCCTGAATTTAATCTACACTACTTGTGTTATAAACCTTTTCTTATATAGTGTTGTGTACTATTTTGTTAAGGATATTGGCATCTATGTTCATGAGAGATATTGCTCTTTAGTTTTCTTTCCTTGCAATGTCTGGTTTTGATATTAATGACATTTGGGCCTCATAAAATGAGCTTTTATTTTGGGAAACATATTGTAAACAAACAAACAAACAAAAAACTGGTATTATAATATTTCTTCCTTAAATGTTTGTTAGAATTCACCACCACAGCTGTCTGGTCCCAATGCTTTCTTTGTTGGAAGATTTTAATTATCAAGTCAATTTATTTACTACGCATAGGACTATTAGATTATCTATTTCTCCTTGATTGAATTTCCGTAGTTGCATCATTCAAGTAATTCATCCATTTTATCTAAGTTATAAAATTTGTGTGCATAGAATTCTTTATAATATGCCCTTATTATCCTTTAAATGTCCAGAGGGTCATTTATGGAAGTGATCTCCTCCTTTTTATTGCTGATACGTATTTTTTGGTCTTTTTTTTTTTTGAGGGCAGTGTCACTGGCCCTCATATGTGGGACCCGAACCGGGGCCGCTGGCTTCCTAAGCCAGTGCTTAACCACCACGCCACTCAGCCGGCCCTTTTTTGGTCTTTATTAATTGGGTACCCTAACTAGAGGTTTTCAGAGAACCATATTGATTGTTTTCCACTTTAATTCTTATCCTTGTTCTTTTATGGGTAGGTTGTGTTTTTTTGTGTTTTTTCTTTTTTACTTCAAATATTTATTCTTCTCCATTCTCTCCTTCTTATACTTCTGGTATTGCAGTTACAAGTACACCTTTGATATTTTCACACAGTTTTAGAATACTCTGTCTTGCTTTCTTCATTGTTTTTCTTCTTTTTTCTCTTTGTGTTTCAGTAGGAAGGTTTCTAATAACTTATCTTTGAGTCCAGTGATTCTTCCCTTAGCAATGTCAAAAGCATTTCTATTGCTGCATTTGCTACTCTAGTATTTTCTTTTGATGTCTTTCTTAGGGTTTTCATATCTCTGCTTACATTACCCATTCCTTCTTGCATGTTGTCTATTTTTTTTCCAATAAGGCTCTTAATCTATTAATCATAACTAGTTTAAATCCCTTGCCTGGTAATTCCAGCATCTGTGTCATATCTGAGTCGGGCTCTGATAATTTCACTGGCTATGTGGCCTGTGTTTTTCCTTGTCTTTTAACATAGATTTTTTTTTTGTCATTGAAAGCTAACCATGTTTTCTAATAGGAACAGAAGGACCAGGAATTTAGAGTGAGGATTTGTGTCAATTTAATCAGGACTTGTGTTTTGTTTAATGTTTGTTGTAGCTATAGGTACCAGAGTCTTCAGATTCCTCTAGTGACCTTGTTTTTTGTCGCTTTAGCCTTGGGAAGTCCCTGTGTCTGACCATTTAGAACTAGTTTGTATCTTGCAGCTGTTTCAGCTTTAATCCACTTCACTATCTGAGGCTGCCTTAGTGTGGCAATAGGGTCAGAAGGGGGGGCCATTCTATAATCTTCTGAGTAAATACAGGAAGTTTAGTTCACTCACATCTAGGGGAATGGGACCTTCATAAAGTGTTTATGTCCCTCTTCTGGTAGTAAAGCTCCCTTCAACCCCCCAGCCCGATTCCTACCCCCTTCTCCAGCTGAAGCATTCTGAACATTTTTCCTTAAATCCCTTGTTGACTATGGTTTGGGGCTGGAGGGGTTCCCTTCCCCCAGTAAGGACATGGTGTCAAAACTATGCCCAGGTGAAGTCCTTTCTGCAGAGAGTGGCTACCCTGCAGAGTGGTCTTGGGTGTGTGTCACCATGGTTGCATGTCTCTCCCCTGTTTGGGCTGAGTGTGGGCCCTTCTCAGATACCCACTGTGAGAACTGGGTCGAGTTCCTGGAGGGAAATAATTGGGTCACTTTCAGCCTGATTTCTGCTTCTGTCTTCAAGAAATTTTGTCTGGCAAATGAACAGAAATGAAGTATTTAAGTATTTCAGTATGCACCAACCCATAACAGCATATCTATATCTATATTTATATCTATATCTCTCTATGTATCTTTGATCCATCCAACTTTCATCATATACAATAAATAACTTGAAATGTGTTTGGGGCCTAAATCTGAAAAATAAAATAGTCAACCCTTTACAAATAATAAAGACCAGGAAAATATGTCCATGACATTGGGTAGGGAAAGATTTATTAAGCAATATTATTAAGGCAGAAATTATTTTTTTATACACCAATAATTTTGCCTTCATTAAAATCAAGAACTTTATATCCCCAACTTATTGCCGCAATTTATTTAAAAAAAAAAAAACAAACTTCAAGTCAATAAGAAAAATTCAGGCAACCACATTTAAAATGTAAAAAGCCTTGATCAGACATTTGAAAAAGGTAACATTGAAACAGCCAACAAACATAGGAAAAATTATTCAACGCTCAGAGAAATATAAACTAAAATATAGAGATATGAGTATATGCCCACTTGAATAACTAAAATTAAAAGGACTGACAATGCCAATTATGGATCAAATAAACTCTTATATTCTGCAAGTGGGAGTAAAAGATGATACAGACACAGAAAATCTTTGGCTGTATTTACAGTAGTAAAGCTCAGTATACATGCACCCTATGACATGACCAATTCCATCTTCAGGATATACTCAAGGAAAATGACTGCTTATGTCCATCACAGAACATTGAAAATAATATCATAGCAACTTACTTCATAATAGCCCCAAATTGAAAACAATCCTACTGTCCATCAGCAAGAACATGTGGTAAGAAATTGTGACATAGTCACACAATAGGCTACCACACAGCAGGGAAAAATAAAGATAAAACCATAGATCCATGTATTATAATAACAAGGATTAACTCATGGGCCTAATGTTGACTAAAAAGTACCTTAGGATTCCATTTATGGGGAGCACAAAAACATCCAAAATAAATCTATGCTGTATCACATTGATTGCTTGCTTTCTGGTTAGTTTTGTCTCTGTTTTTTAAATATAGTAAACCCAAATAAAAGAGTCTTTGGGAACAAAAGTCAGTCAGCCAGTCAATCAGTCAATCAATCAGTCAATCAATCAGTCAATCTATGGTGATGGACATCAGAATAATGTTTAGCTCCAGAGGGCCACTAGCTAGACACAGACTAATTTTCCCGGTCATTGGAGATGCCCACTCTCTTGGTTTATGTGGCTGATTGCATGGGTATAAATTTGGGTAGAACCTCATTAAGCTGTATATTTAAGATTGGTGCATTTGCTGAATACAACATCCACTTCTATTTGAATAAAAAATACAAATTAGAGCAGGGCCAGTGGCGTGTTGGTTAAGAGTTGGCTTCGGATGCCAGCTCTGAGCATCAGGACCCCGGTTCGGATCCCACATGAGGGCCAGTGACACTGCGCCCTCTACAGCTAAGGTGGTGAACAACAGCTTGACCTGGAGCTGGGCTGCTGTGAGTCCGCGGCTGCCATGAGCTACTGTGAGGGGCTGGCAGCCAGCGTGAGCAGCCGTCCAATGACCGGCGACCAATCTGCCTCATCCGGGAAGAGCACAATGATGATACCAACACGGGCCAGGGAAGCAACATCCTCCACAACTAGACTGAAGAACAAAAGGACAGCAACTTGTCTGTTCCCCTTCCCCGGTTCCCCAATGCTGTTCCTTTCCCCCAATTCCCCAATAAAATCTTTAAAAAAATAATACAAATTAACCCATGAGATTGGGGTTCCCAAGGTTTCAAGCCCATCTCTATGAAAACAAAGCCTGAGCATCACCCTGTGGGGAAGGCAAGCAGTTATCCCCACTGGCCTGGAAATCTTGGTGGACAGTTCTCTGATATTGCTGGACTGAGGAGTCATCACTTCCTGCATCTCCTGCACAGTCACTGAGAGGGGTGGGGCCAGTTGGCTTGCAATTTCTGTTTGTGCCCCTTCTCTGAGCTCATGGGTGTTAACACAACATGTCTGAGGCGTCACCAAAGAGATGATCACAGATGTGACTTCTCACCAGTAGCTCTCTCCTGCCAGAAAAACAAATGTAACCATGAGATAGTATAGTTTGGCATGGGCCATGGAGGCTCTTACGTAGGGTTAGAATAAACATTTTAAAACCCTGGTATTTTGTGAACTTGATTTAGCATGAATGGGCAGTTGTTGCAATTTCGTAATTGGCACTTTAAGACCTGTTGCAGTGAGGAGGGAAAAACAGAAGGAAAACCAAGGTCAGATCCCAAAGCTCTGTTTACTGTCAACTCCATTCCTCCTTTTCATCCTCGGATGCCACTTTCTGAATGTGCATGCAGGACATGGCTTATGAGCTCATCAAATCTATATCCAAATGTTCATACTGAGCTTGCATCAGGGACGAGAGTCACACCCGCTGTGGGATGAGGCAGCTCCGAACGGAAGTGTCCTGAAAGTGTGGAGATTCTTCATGTGCTGGAGGGTGCCTTTGCACTGTGTCCCCTAAACTCTGCATGGAGGGGGCTGTAGGAAGGCATGGAGAGGAGGGCTGGAGAGGCAGGAAAATTGTGGCTTTGGGTGCTGGCACCACCTTCTCCTCCTCATGGTCCTTGCTGTAGAGAGAGCCATCACTGTAGGCAGGGACCAAGCAAGACCACGTATACTTTCTGGACCAGTCTACACATGGCCCTGTCCCTTGAGTGAAGGGGAGCATGTCACACACGTGGCAATCAAGATGTGCAAACCCAGATAATGCGACAATGACAGGAAGTGAAGGTGGTGGGATTTGATAAGTGGATAAGTAATAAACTAGAAGAGCTGCAAGTGAAGAGCAATTTTGATTCCTACATGAGAAGGGTGCCCACATGGGCCACATTCTTCCCTGAGCACAGCCAGGTCCCAGGTGCTTTCTCTGTGGACAGGAAAGAGACTTCCATCGGAAAGAACAAGTGTGAGTTTTCTAATGTGCTGCAATGTTTTCATTGGATTAAGCAGGTTATGAATACAGGTTGTCATCAGATGTCTCAGCCCACCAACCGTGATATGGAAGTGATACAGTGTTGGGTGAGAGTTTGGGGCAGTGCAAGGGCATATGGGGGTTGGTGTCACTCTATGCAACAGCTGTGCCTCCCTGTGACTCGGGGAGCAAGGAGCAGCAACAGTGGATATTCATGTCTCCCTCCTCTGTCTGTCCCCTCCGCTTTTTGAACTGATGTGAATCAGGAGGGCATTTTCCACTAGTTCTCACAGACCGAGTCCCAAGTGTGACTTCAGACCAATTCCCTCACTCACCCCTGACGTCTCCACTCACACATGAAACATGACTGCAGCTGTCAAAGTTTGCGTGGGGCCATTGCTTAGATACAGAACAAAATAATTCACCTTGTCAATCTATGAGAAACGATGTGGGGAAATGCCTATTCAGGTCCTCTGACCATTTTTTAATTGGATTTTGTGTCTTTTAGTGTTAAATTATATGAGTTCCTTATATATTTTGGATATTAATCCCTTATCAGATGTATCATTGTCAAATATCCTCTCTCATTCGGTAGATTGTCTTTTCATTTGGCTGATGGCTTCCTTCGCTACAAACATTTTTTAGTTTGAGGTAGTCCCATTTGATCACTTTGTAAGTCATATAAATGTCTAACCACTCTGCTGTACATCTGAAACTAATAGAATAGTGAATGCCAACAGTAATTGAAATTTTAAAAAAATAGGGGTGCAGTGGAGTGGGGGAGGGGGGTTGTAACTTTGTGAGGGGTGAAAAGCATAACTATTGCATTGTTTGGTACACCTGAAACTAATAATAAAAGTAATAATAGTAAAAGAAGAAATTTTAAAAAACTCAGAAGATCGTGTTTTCAAAGCATTTTTTAAATGATGTGGGACGGTAGGACAGGCGCACTTTCAATAAAGGTTGAAATTGCAAGAGGATTCAATGAGGAGAGCCCTTCTAGAAAACTGCGGCCCTTCTACAGAATCTGTGCCCGCCGCTGGCCTCGTCTGTTCTCTAAGCAGACGCAGAGAGGAAGAGCTGAAGGCATGGTGTCCAAGCCCAAGGCAGCACATTTGAAACTGATCTGATTGGCTCCCCAGTGTTCTGTCTAAATTGCTGCTCTGGAGAAGAATTGGTCCCCAGGGCCATACCGACTGGGTACACACATACTTTGTGTAACATCCTGCAGCCTGGGCGCCTGTGTGCCACCCTGAAAGGTCTGCAGGCCAGTCGGGCCTGGGGCAGTCCAGCTATCAAATCACGAGTGATGATGACCTCAGTCCCACTTATTGTCTCTATTGCCAATTTCTGGGTTCACTTCCTGGCAGAGGAGCAGGGATGAAGCATTGGCAACTGGCTGCTTATGTTAGGCCAGGAGACTTTGAAATTGGTATCTCTTGATTAAAAAATAAAGAATTCCTCTTCCGGACAAACTGTATGGAATGATGATTCTGAAAATCTTTGGTGGACAATGTGTATGTGTAGGAGAAGGGTGGGGTAGGTCCTGACCCCTGCCCACCCTTCCTGGCACACATTAGCCCCTTTCCTGCTGTTGCCTCCTTATGGGGTGGAAAGAAGGCACCTCTCCTTGTTGGGGGGTTTTCCAGGAGCGCCCCTCTTGTTGTGCTGTACCTACCTTGACTCACTGAAGGGGCAAAGAGGGAAGCAATTATTTGTTGGCTTTAAAGAAAAAATGCAAAGATAGCACAGGAACTTCCTGTAGTTCACATACCTCGTTTTCCCTATTGTTAGCATATTACATTAGTGTGGTGCCTTGTCACAACTAGTGAACCAATGCCGATACGTTACCAGTAACTGACTCTTATTGAGATTTCCTTCAGTTTTTTTACATTTATTTACTTATTCATTCATTTATTGTAATTGATATAATTGATTAATTTACAATTAGTTATGCACTGCTAGTGAGCATGATTCAATGTTTTTATATTAATTCAAGTTTATTGGGGTGACAATGGTTAGTAAAGTCACATACGTTTCAGGTGTACAATTCTGTAATCCATCATCTATAGATCACATTGTGTGCTCACCACCCAGAGTCCATCACCATATATTTGACCCCCTTTACCCTCATTTACCATGCCTCTCCCCCTTACCCTCTGGTAACCACTAAATCATTGCCTGTGTCTATGAGTTTTTATTTCTTTATTTGTTTGTCTTGTTCCTTTGTGTTTTCAGTATTATATCCCACATATCAGTGAAATCATATGGTTCTCTGATTTTTCTGTCTAACTTATTTTGCTTTGCATAATAGTTTCAAGATCCATCCATGTTGTCGCAAATGACACTATTTCATCTTTTCTTATGGCTGAGTAGTGTTCCGTTGTGTATATTCCTTCATTTTTGCCAAACGTCTTTGTTCTCTTCCATGAGCCCATTCAGGACAGCACATTACAGGGAGGAGTCAAGTCCATTAGCTCCTCTAGGCTGTGACAGTTTCTCAATATTTGATTACCTGCACAGTTTAGTGGAGTATTGGCCAGGTATTTTGTGCAATGTTCCTCTATTGCCATTTGACTGGTGTTTTCCTCATGATTAGACTGGGGTTATGGGTTTTCGGGAGAAAGACCAAGGAAGAAAAGCACCATTTCCATCATATCATATCAAGGACACATGCCATCAACGTGATCTGTCACTGTTGATGTTGATCTTGATCACCTGGTCTCTGTAGTGTCACTTCACTAAAGTTACCTCTTCTAAGCCCCTTTCCATACTGTAATGATTGGAAGGAAGTTGCTTTGGACAGCCCACTCCTCAAGTGTTCCCTTGAGGAGAGAACATCTCAATACATTATTTGGAATTCTTCTACAGACAGCCCTCATTTTAACCCCTGATGCCCAGAATCTCCAAGAGAGACAAGCTGTCAATTGTTCTCTAGTGAAAATCCAGGTGTTTTATTGGAAGTCTCTTACATAACTTGGTGCCCAGTGTATGTTTGTTCAAGGTGTTATTTTTTTTTTTATTCCTGAGGAATAAAATGGGTAGCAGGTATTTGGGAGAGTATTTGGAGAGCTGAAATGGACAGTGTTTTTTTCTGAGTCCATACCCTCCCTGTGGGCACAGCTGGGCCATCTCCAGTGCCTGAAGCATGGATGAGGGCGAGGGAGACAGTGCTCAAACCAATTTCTTCACTTGAGATTAAAAAACAGACAAAACTCTGTGATTTGTACAGAGAGAGCCCAGGATGTCAGAAACTTGAGCTGTAAACAAAATGAGGTGACGAGGCCCCCCCTTTTCTCAGATTTTGTTCCTGAAAACAAAGCTGAAGAAATGAAGTGTGTGGCACTTATATTAGTTGGATTTCTCTAAGTTATACTGCAGTATCAAGACACCCCCCCCAATTTCATTGACTTACAATTGCAAACCTGTATCTCTTGCCTATGTATATATCAACGGTGGTCAACGTAACTGCTTTATGTAGCTTTGGGCATCCAGGCAGAAAACATGTCCTATTCTTATAGCAGAAGGAAGGGAAATCACACACCCTTGGAATAGCCTTCTAGTATCTAGTTGGATGTGGCATCACCAACTCAACTCATATTCCATAGGCAGTCTTATGGGCAAGTCCAATGTCTTTGGGACATAAAGTATATCTTTTTTACAGGGAGGCAGGAAGGAACAATTGGGAACAACAATGGGATCTAACACAATCCAACCCTGAGGCAAATATGACTTCCCCTGCCCCCAAGTATGCAGAATTCAGTCCCTTCTCTAAATGAAATCCCCAAAGTGTCATCTAATCACACCATCAAACTTAAAGTACTTGGCGATAACACTCTAGATTACATAAATTCTTCATTATCCAGAGATAGAAAAAGGTAAACTGCCTGTGCCCACACAATGAACCTACAATACTGGAGCTGGGTTATGTTAATAAATACCCTCACTCAGAAAGGGCGAGGTTGGCCAATGCCCAGCTGTCACTGCAGGAATTCTGAACCCTTCCTGGTAGATCCTATCGGTCGTCCCTCTGAACCCCGGAACCCCCAGCTCACTGGTGGAAAATCTCTAGTCCCAGTGTCTTCTCCCTTGGAGCAGGTCTCAAGTTTCTGATTCTTGGCTCCTTCCTCTAGAGGTCTATAATTCCTCATCACCCTTCTTGGCCACACTGGAATATGGCATCAAAGACTATTCCATATTTGGGGACAAACAGGACATCGTAAGTCACAAAGAGCCACAGGCTATTTAAACACAGGCTGGTGGCTCTTCGACAGTCCAGCTCTCTCATAACTTAGCTTTCATTCCGTATAAGTCCCAGGTGCCAATAGCCACGCCCACAGTTTTTTCTAGGACGTGATTACTTTGTAGCTCAAAGTAATCTGAAGTAAACTGATGCAATCTGAGGTGACCAGGCTTCTGAGAGAGTCACACCCTTGGTCATTTTTGTTTCCTGAGACATTTTATACAAGTAAAGTTGTTGGCTGAATATCCCTTTAATCAATTCGAAAGTTGTAACAATGTTTGCGAGGTCCAACTCCTTTTTTATTATTTTTTAAATTTTTTAGATTAGCTTCAGGTGTACAACACGCGAGGTCCAACTCTTGATTTGGTATTTGCTATTATGCTGAGTTTTAATCCTTGTTTCTCAATTTCACCTTTCATCGTTTAGAGATGATAAACTATTCCACCTTTAAACCATGCAGTCAGATTCACCAGTTCCTTTCTGAAGTTGTCTCTTTCTGACCATACCTTTTCTAGAGTAACCAGTAAAGGCCAACATGCTAATTAATTACCTTAGTTTCCCAGTCTCTTTGCCTCAACCCATACACTTATTCCAAGTTTTAGAAATGTTTTATCACTCAAGACATTGTCACTCCATGTATAGCCCTCAATAACAGCTTAGTCACAGCCTATTGCCTGGACCTGACATAAATATTTTTGTTTTATGTTCTGGTGACACCTCATAACTGGCGCCAATGTCTTTATTCTTCAGTTTTCACTGAATTATTATTATGGTCAGGAATGAGCTGGAAATCTCAACAATTCACAATTACAAATCTTCAGTTCTGTTCACATCCATAATGGCCGTGTCTTTTTATTCGAGGTTCCAGAAGGATGGACATGGCTTCTGGTGACAGGAGAAACAAAACAATCACAGAAACGTGCCTCTTAGGATTTTGCTTGTGTGTGGCATCCATTATTCCTTCTCCCATTCCACTGCTGAGAGCAAGTCACGTGTCTAGGCCCTGGGTGGGACAAAACTATTCTAACAAGCAAGTGACAGTCAATAATTGGTACCAATAATACAATCCGCTGCTATATGGAAGGGAGACAAGCAGTACCTGATCTTGAGATATCTTCACAGAAACAGCATGATATATATGTTTTTTTAATCATCATCTTTTTATTGCTGTGAAATAGAGTTCTTTTCACATGCAAACACAATCCCTTTGTTTTACAGAAGGGCAAGTTTGAGACCCAAAGTTTACAATTCCGTTAAATGATTAATTCAAAATGAAAGTAGCTTCTTTCTTAAAAAATTAAATTTATTGCGGTGGCAATGGTTAGTAAAATTACACAGGTATCAGGCGTACAGTTCTGTAATCCATCATCTATATGTCACATTGTGTGCTCACCACCCAGAGTCAGTTTTCCTTCCATCACCATATATTTGACCCCCTTTATCCGGTTTCTTTGTACTTCTGTTTCCCAATGTTTTCTGTTTTTGTTTTGTTTTGTTTTGTTTTTCTAGAGGAAAGGGGGAGAAATTAGGCTGGGGATAAATGGCCTTGCTGGAACCAATGTATCCTATTAGACCTTTTTCTAACCTGTTGCTATGGAGATAGAACAAAATATGACTCAACATGGACTCGCTGTGACCACCTGTTCACCTGTGAATATGAACGGTGGTCATCAGGCTTTGAAATGGATTAAGCTGATCCCTGATGAAGGTGCCTGAAGAGTGCACAAAAACACTCTGATAATCAGTGATTAATAATAATTCATGAAATGTGGAATTTTATAAGGAGTGAGATCATAGCAGAGAAAATGAAGGCAGCATTAGCAAATGCTCCTGAACAAAAGGGCTGTGCCTTAGGAAGAGGACTGTCCCCATAGTTTGGGTCCTGTTACTCTCACTCCTCATGCCATTTGCTCATTCCTAGAAGCATTTTCTGGCTTCCGGACCCGGCAGCTGCTGAGTACATGTTATGTGATTCACACGTTTAAAGCCAAAACATGTAAAACAGGAGCCAGGATTTCTCAAAAGTGGTTCTTCGTGCAAAGTAATATGCAGGTCTGTTTGTGCATATTTGACTACTGAGAGCAAAGCTTGGACCCGGACACATGGAAACGCACATGCGGAGCGAGGGAAGGGCCAGGTCATGGTTTGCCCTGGAATGCACACTGCCTTCCGTTTGCCCCAGGGACATTCTCTCTGCACACAGTCTGCATCTCCTCCCCACCAGAAAGACAGGTGTGGCGATCTCCAGTCCCGTGTTAGCAGATCGGTTTCTCCCTGCCTGAGAGTATTATCTCCTAGAAGTTATTTTAAACTGTCAATTTGAAGAAACACTGACATCCTGAATTAGCCCATTCTGATATCCTTTGTGTATGATTTTTCAGAACACTGAAAAGATTACATAAACACATTACTCTCAGTATTTACTCATATACTGCAGTTTATTTCTTAGCCATATCTGTGTAAATACCATTTAATGATATTTTGAAGTGTGTGTGTGCACGTGTGTGTATGTGTGTGTGTGAGAGAGGAAGAGAGAGAGAGAATTCAACTTATGCCATTTTCAGTAAAATTATCTCAAATACAGAGGGTGCCAAAAAAATGTATACACGTTTTACAAAAGGAAAAAACTCTATTAAAATTGTAATACTCAATATATACCAATAACAAAAGGTGAATACATTTATGTATTAATGTGTATATATTTTTTTGGCATCCCAGGCATTATTGATAGTTGTACTTTATAGTTAAAATTTTGAAATGACTGACACCTTAAACTGACACTTTTCTGTACAGTATATTTTAAATTGGAAAAAACAGATCTACAGGTGTTGAGGAACCTGGTAAATTGATATTCTCAGCTCTAATTTTAATTAATATATTTATTAAATAGAGAAAAATGTAAAAAGATAAAAAGAGAACATTTCAAAGGTGAATAATGCATTAAATACTCAAATAAAAGTATAGGAATAAAAAAAAAAAACTAGATAAAGTGATGATCTCCACATATAAGATAACAGCCTGAGTGATTGAATAATAAATAGGAAGATGTACCAATAGCAAATATATGAAATTAATTACAAAGAATAAAGAATTGAAAATGTTATATTTGAGGCATCTGGAATACAGTGAATATCCAACACATTTGGAATTAGAATTTTAAAAGTAAAAGAGAGAGAAATAGAAATAGGGGATAAAGCAATATTTGAAGAAATAATGCTTGAGAATTTTCCAAAATGAATGAACACATCAATCAACAGATTAAAGAAATCCAGTGAAAACGAGGCAGGAGAAATACAAAGAAAGCCACACCTACGCCACACATGGCAAAAGCGCTGAATACCAATTCAATGAGGAAAATATTGAAAGAAGCCAGAGAAAAACAGACACATTATGTTTCAAGGAGCCACATTAAAACAGACAATTTTCTAAACAGAAATAATTGAAGACAGAAAACAATGAAATGTCTTCTCTAAAGTAACAAAATAATAGCTGACCAAGAATTCTATATTCAATGGAAATTTTTTAAAAAATTTTATTGGGGAATCAGGGAAGGGGAACAGACAAGTTGCTGTCCTTTTGTTCTTCAGTCTAGTTGTGGAGGACGTCGCTTCACTGGCCCTTGTTAGTATTGTCATTGCGCTCTTCCCGGGTGAGGGAGTTGCTCGCCGGCCTTTGGATGGCCACTCACAGTTGCTCATGGCAACTCACAAAAGCTCACAACCTCTGCTGGCCAGCCCCACTGCAGCCTACACCATCGCCAGCGACTCCTGGCAGCCCAGCCCCAGGTCGAGCTGTTGTTCACCATCTTAGCTGTAGAGGGCGCAGCATCACTGGCCCTTGTGTGGGATCTGAACCAGGGCCCTGCTGCTCGGAGCTGGTGTCCCAAGTCAACTCTTAACCAACACGCCACTCAGCTGGCCCAGGAAATATCTTTTTTTTATGATTTTTTAAATTAGGGAATTGGGGGAGGGGACCAACATTGGGGAACCGGGGAAGGAGAACAGACTAGTTGCTGTCTTTTTGTTCTTCAGTCTAGTTGCTGAGGACGTTGCTTCACTGGCCCATGTTGGTATGGTCATTGTGCTCTTCCCAGAGGAGGCAGATGGGTCGCCGGCCTCTGGATGGTCACTCACTGCGGCTATTGGCAGCTCACGCTGTCTGCCAGCTGCTCACGCTGGCTGCTGGCCACTCACTATAGCCTATGGCAGCCCACTGCAGCAGGGGCTGCAGCCTACACCATCACCGGGGCTCGCACAGCCCAGCTCCACGTGAAGCTATTGTTAGCTGTAGAAGACAGTGTCACTGGCCCTCATATGTGGGATCCAAACCGGGGCCACTGGCATCCCAAGCCAGTTCTTAACCAATGCACCACTTGGCCAGCCCAGAAATATCTTTTTAAAACAAGTAAAATAAATATGTCTTCAGAGAAATTTTTCCAAATATCTGCCCTAAACATCAAAAAGACCTTAGGCAGAATAACACCTAAGAGAAACACTGGAAATATAGGAAGATATGAAGGATGTAGGAAAGGCTAAGTGTGTAGTTATGTATAAATGGGGACTGGTGTACAAAAAATAATGCTAAGATTTTGTAAGATTCAAACTACTAGTAAAATTAAAATGTAAGAGAGCAATAACACAAAATGTAGAAGAGTGGTGTTGAAGTATTCCATATTTCTATCATTACTCTAAAGATGACAAAAATAGCAATTTATATTAGAATTGATTAAGTTAAAAAGAGCATATTGCAGTCCATCTGATGGCCAATAAGAATAATAAAATAATATATAAATAATCATTTTAGAGATTTAAAAAATAAATGCCTAAAATGTCTGATTGGTTTTAAAGGAGTCCAGAAAAGAGAGAAGAAATATAAACCAACTGAAATCCAAATATATTTGATGGAAGGAGAATTGACTCTGGGTGGTAAACACACAATGTGATATATAGATGATGTATTACAGAATTGTACACCTAAAATCTATGTAACTTTACTAACCATTGTCTTTAATTTCATAAAAGAAATCCAAATATAATAATAATTACATTACATATAAAGCAACTAATTTCTCAAATTCAAACAGAGCTTGCATCACTCCCACCCTTAAAATAAAAAAGAGCCAGATTTACTTCACATTCATAATTTTTTTGGAATGCATTTGAGTGCAGAGGTTGTAAAACAAACAAGCCCAAAATCTAAGGATGTACAGTGCCTACAGGGAGATAAAGACACAAACACACACCCAGGGTAAATGTAACCAACCTCCAGTAAGAATAATTCAGTTAGGATAGCAGACAACTTTGTAAGGTCATTTACAATAGCATTAAAAAATCAAATGACTAGGATTAATTCTTACAAAAATATAGCAGACCTCTTAATAAAATTATAAATACTATTTATGTAAATTATAAACACAAATAAAGGAAGAGTACACATGGTCATGAATTGGAAGAATCAATATTAAAGTTCTGCTCACTTTGATTTGACTACACATCCGCTGCAATCCTAATAAAAATGTTAGCGTATGTTCAGAAACTGACATGCTGACTCTAACATTTATATAGAAACACGAGACAAAGCAGAGCTAAGGCAATTGGAAGAAAAAGCACAAAGATAGAGGGCTTACACTAACAAATATCAAGGGTTGATATAAAACTATATACAGTGTAAGGGCCGGCCGAGTGGAGCGGTGGTTAAGCGCTGGCTTGGGAAGCCAGCGGCCCCGGTTTGGTCCCACATGTGAGGGCCAGTGACACTGCCCTCAAAAAAAAAAAAGAAAAAACTATATACAGTGTAATACTGGTATTAGTACAAGATTAATAGATCGATTGAACAAAATGGAGAATACACACACAGTTTCACATATGTATGGCCACCTGTGTTATGACTCAAATATACCATGTAGCAGTGGAAAAATAGTTGTCTATTCAAAAAGGTTCCTAGATCAATATGAAAATATATGTATATATGTTTGTATATGTATGTATGTATATTGATCTAGGAATCCGTACTTTAAAACATACAAAATAATCAATTATTGAAGGCTTTCAGATCTAAATATGAAAGGCAGAAAATCATTTCCAAAATAAAACATGAGAATAACTTGAAGACTTTGCAATCAGCTAATATTTCTCAAATAGGACACCTGACATATAGGCCATTCCCTGAGAAGTAGTTCCAGCTTGTACAAGAAACAAAATCTGAGAAAAGGAGATTTTCTTTCTTAATTTCCACATATAATAAAAAATCCAGATATCCTAGTCTCTCTGTGCAATGCACATAAGGTTTTCTCACCAGCCAACCTATCACAATCATTAAAATTAGAAATGTCAAAATGACAAATTGGAGGAGGAGGTGAATCCCTACTCCTTTTTCTGACTTTAAGTTTTCTTCTTTTCATTCATGCCTATACACAAGAGCAAACACCTTGAAACAGCCCTGGTGTCTGAACTGTGGTGTACGATGAAATACTACCAAGCAACAAAAAAGATTGAACTGCTGATACATAAAATAACATGGAAAACCTCCAAAACATTATGTTGAGGAATGATCTAACACAAATACAGCATACTGCTTGATTATGTTTATATGATTTTTCAGTAACAGGTAAAATCATCTGTTAATATGAAAATAAGATCAGTGGTTGCTGGGAATTGACTGGGAAGAAGCATAAGGCAACTTTTTGCATGGATGGTTAATTTTCTGTATATTGATAGGATTTTGAGGGGAAAAAGCAAGGGAAGACTAAACAAATTAAATATTTAGGGCTGAAATGGTATGCACAATCCAATTTTTAAATCTTTAACTTGTTCTTTGAACTATCACAACATGTGAAAATCATCCTTGTTTTTAAATTAAAGTTTATTGGGGTGACAATTGTTAGTAAAGTTACATAGGTTTAAAGTGTACAATTCTGTAATATACCATCTGTATATCATGGGAAATCATCTTTAAAAAAAAAAACTTTATTGGGGAGCAGTGTGTTTTTCCAGGACCCATCAGCTCCAAGTCAAGTCATTTTCAATCTAGTTGTGGAGGGCGCAGCTCACTGACTGGTGTGGGGATCAAACCCTTGGTGTTATGAGCCCATGCTCTAACCACTTGAGTCAAGCGGCTGCTCCTAAAATCATCTTTTAAAAAAATGTATCCTATAGTATCTGGATGTATATCTTCTCTACTGCCATGGGATAAAATTGAGAACTCATGATTTTGCCATACCTACATTTAGTAATACTGTCTAAATAATTGTGAATAAAGACAACTTACTTGTTAAGGTTTTTCCCTTGAAAGCAGTTATTTGTGCAAGTGATTGCGATGCCTGCCCGCCCCCAGCCCCCCAAAAATATCTTTCAAAATATTGAGGCCAAAAAATCTCTAACATTTTATACAGAAAATGTATTTGAGACTCTGCCTATGGTTTTGCTCCTTTTGTTGTGTTTGTTGGTGTGTTGAAGACAAAGATGAGTGTGATGTTTGACCACAAATCACAATCCTGGGTTGGGGAGGAAGGAGCCAGTAGGCAATGCACCAGGACACGAGGGGTCTTTTTCGGGGAGGCCCACTCACACCGTGAGCTTCATCCCCCAATTCCTTTGTCTCCATCTCCGGCTCTTTCTGATCATGCTTTTTGTGACTGAAGGCCTTTCCGGGAGATAGGCTTTGGAGCTCACTTGGGTCATTGGGTGTAGAAATTATTAACCATGTGCTAACAATGTATGACTTCGGTATTGGGTAGAAGTTGCCTGCAGTTTCACATGATTCTGGGTGAGATCTTATGGGGCCTTCAAAAGACCTGTTTTTCCCTCCTGTGGGCAGAGCCCTGAGGAAACTTTCTGTACCTTTTGAGGGGGTATGCTCTGGGCATCACAGTATTTTGTGATTAGTCCTTACTGGGCCTGATCATGTTGACCTGTAGCATCCGACCTCCCACCTGTCCTGCTCCTGGGCATCGCCAGGGTTTGGGAGAGGCCTGTGAGCAAGCGCAGATCTTTGTAGTTGCCCCACCCCCACCCCGTCCCCGCCACAGTTCTGATGTGCGCAGTAGCCTCCCCCGGACTTTTTACTCATTAACTCATTTCAACATCCTTAGGACCCTATGCTATCAGTACTATTGTTATTCCCCTACTTTACAAAGGAGATAACAGCATGGAGAGGTTAAATGATTGACAGAGAGTCACGCAGCTAATGAGAGGCCAAGTCAGGGTCTGAACCCAGGGGGTGTGTGGCCGACTCTCTGCCCTTACCCAGCGTGCTCTGCGGTCTCTCATAGTAACAATGAGAACGAGGCTTGACGAGGGGTCAAGCAACGTGCAGAATAAAATGACAAGAACAGCTGCCCATGATCTATTTAAGACAAGGAATGGAAAATCCTATGAAAGTTGACCAGGGGTGGTGGCCAAATGGTCCAAATGGCAGCACCTAAGGAATAGCCTTCCTGATATCAGAAACATGAGCCATGAACTCGCCAGCTGCTGTCCTCACCCACCGTCCAGCCCTGGGAGCTGGTTTGCACTGAAGCAAGGAGAGGCCTGGCTGCCCTTTGTGACTGGGAGTGAGCCACAGTTGGGGACTGTGTCTGGGAATATGTGGTAATCTCTGTGAAAATCTGAGCAGGTTGGGTCCCTGAGGGAACAGAGAGGTCAGTGTCCAGCCAGGTGGGGCGCATGGTCGGGAAAGGAGGCAGAAGCCATCCATTCTGCCAGGTGAGAGCATCTTCCATCAGCAGTCTTTCTCTGTCCCTCCAGCTTATTCATTTCAACCCCCACCTTTCCCACTGATCACTATAGGGGTGGGAATGTTAGGTTGTCTGTCCTTTTTTTCCCCGCCTCAGTGGCCCCCGAACCCTTGCATACCCAAAGTTCAGGGTTTCTGGGGGATTTCTCTATTGTGCATATGCTTGTTGATGTTGACACACCAGTCCATGGTAAGTGTCTTGCTTTGCTCACCTGCCTTTCTATGCAGTTACATGGTGGAAAGTTCACGAACTTAAGTGTCCGGTAGCTCTTTGGTCCAGGATTTGGGAAGGGGCTCTGCATATCCCAGATGTAGGTATAAAATGCGCAAACTCCCTGATATTCCAGAATGCAGAGCTCTGGCATGGATGGGAAAGTGCAGCTTCGGAGGCATGAGTTGAAGGTCTTAGATGTGTGCACATGAAGAAAGCAGCATTGCCCAATAAATCCCAGAAGGGGTCCTGTCTTTTCTGCTGGCAACATTACTCCCGCTTGGGCTTCACATCTCACAGATCTTGGAGACAAAAAGCGTGAATGAAATGGTGAGGACACACTATGTGCCCTGCATGTGGAAAGGCCTGAATATGACAAGTATTTTCTGTCTGGAGACATTTGGCATCTGCATCCCCAGGATTTAACATCTTGTTCCTGATAGTAGGGGGTGACCATGGATCTCCTCTGGGGACATGAAGTGAGAGCAACAGGCCAGGCCAGATTTCCGGAGCCTCCGCACTGCAGCCCGTACATCTGCATGGCAGCAATGCTGTCTGCATGGCTCACAGCATATATGTGGGGGGGTCAGGGGGCTGGCAAAGCTGGGGAACCTGTCTGACCATTCATCCCTCAGACATGTACTTTTCTCATACCATAGACCTCTCATTCAGCTCCACATAAACTGCCCAGTTTCACTTACTTTTCACCCTGTGTATATGTAATCATGAGGGTTTTGGTTTTGTTTTCTTGGTTTTTTTTTTTTTTTTGAGGGCAGTGTCACTGGCCCTCCTATGTGGGACCGAACCGGGGCCGCTGGCTTCCCAAGCCAGCGCTTAACCACCGCGCCACTCAGCCGGCCCATGAGGGTTTTGTTTTGAGGTAGAACATAACCAACTATGGTTAAGGCATGAAGGGGAAATTAAACGCCATTAGTTTCCAGGTTGAGACATGGAATTACCACAGGAGTTAAGTTTTATGAAGGAAAGCTAAGAGATTGATGGGACCAGCATTTTCATAAAACTAAGTGAAGAATACGCATGCATTACAGCTTCTAATTCTACTAAGAGGGCACAGAAGCAGCCACAGCCCAGCAGCCATGAGCACATACAATTCCCAGATACTGCTCCCCAGTAAAGGGACCAGGGCTCCGTGATTCTGAGGCTGGGACAGAAAATTGCAGGGTGGACCAGAAACATCATATAGCATCAGAAAGTAAGGAAATGAAAGAAAAAAAAAGATGGACATATGTCACAGGGACACAGAAGTAGACCAAAAGAGCTATAAAAAAAACCTGGAACAATTTGAGCAACAAAATGTATAGTTTTGCATTATAACCAAAGTAATAAAATAAATACCTAGGGGTCTATACTGATATTTAAAAATAAATATCACACAAATCAATAGCAGACAAAGAACAAATTTTTACTTAAGAATTTCAAAATATAAACGTAGGTATTTTCTCCACCAGGAGGTGGAGCTTAATTCTCCTCTCTTGACTGTGTGCTTAGGAAATTTGCTTCTAACAAGTATGAAAAGTAAAAAACAGCAACTGCACCGTGGAGATGGTCTTAAGCAAGTTATCAAGATCACATCACCAGTAGTATGTTGTGTTGCTACCATGTACTCCCCCTCCCCTGGTGTGATCTAATGAGAGGGACACTCTGCATCTGTGGAATGCATCTCCAAAACTGATAACCATGGTCTAATTGTCAGGACACATCAGATAGACTCAAATCAAAGCACATTCTACAAAATACCTGGCCAGTGGTTTTCAAAAATGTCAAGATCATGAAAACCAAAGAGAAACTGAGAAATTTACACAGATGAGATGAGACTCAGGAGACGTGATGAGCAAACCCAACATGGCATCCTGGAATGAGAAAAATTACATTAGATTGAACACTCATGAAGTCCGGATAAGACCAATTTAGTTAATATTCTGTACTAAAGCTAATGGCTTAGATTGAACTATAATTGACAAATAAAAGTTTATATTTAAGGTGTATAACATGATGTTTTAATATATTGTGAAATAATTACCACAATCAAGCTGTTGGGTTGTCAGAAAAGTCATGACACATTTTTGCAACAGAAAACATAGAAAAAATATGTCATGATTTTTCCAACAACCCAATAATTAATGTATCCATTACCTCAGAGAGCTGATTGTTTTGTGTGTACTGATACCACTTAAGATCTACTCTTTTAGAAAATTTCAAGTATATAATATACTATGATTAACTAGAGTTGCTTTACTGTTCATTAGATCTGAAGAATTTACTCATCCATAACTGGTACTTTGTACACTGCCCCTGGCAACCACCATTCTGCTCCCTGCTTTTATGAACCTGACTTCTTTAGATTCCACATGTGAGATAATATAGTGTGTTGCTTTTTGTGTCTAGCTTATTTCACTTAGCTTAATGTCTTCCAGGTTCACCCATGTTGTCACATATGCATGATATTCTTCTATTGTTTAAGCTGAATCATATTCCATTGTGTGTATGTGTGTGTGTGTGTGTGTTGTTTGTGTGTCACACATACATATATAGGTGACAGATAGATAAATGATAGATGATAGATAGATAGAGAATTACTACTCAGCCTTAAAAAAGGATATTTTATAGGGGCGGCCAGTTAGCTCGGGTGGTTAGAGAGCAGGCTCATAACACCAAGGTTGCTGATTCGATGCCCACATGGGCCACTGAGATGCGCCTTCCACAGCTAGATTGAAACAACTACTTGACTTGGAGCTGATGGGTCCTGAAAAAGTACACTGTTCCCCAATTTAAAAAAGAGAAAAGAAAAGAAAAGAAAAGGAAAGGATATCTTGGGATTTGTGGCAACATGGATGAAGCAACTTAAATGTCTACGTGCCAATCAATCTAAGTGTCTGTCAATCAATCTAAGTGTCTCTAAGACAATCACCCTGAGTGTCTAAGACAGTCACTCTGAGTCTCCAAGTGCCTAGACACTTAGATAGTTCCGATGTCATGGCGATTGTGACTAATGCTTCAATGAAGATGGGAGTGCAGGTATCTCTTCAAGATACTGATTTCATTTCCTTTGTATATACACCCAGAAGTGGGATTGCTGGATAATACAGTAGTCCTAGTCTTAGCTTTTAAGAAACTTCAAAAATACTGGTTTTCATAATGGCTATACCAATTTATATTCTTACGAACAGCGTACGAGGGTTCCTTTTACTCCACATCCTCGCTGACACTTGTCATCACTTTTCTTTTTGATAACAGCCATCCTAACAGGTGT
Source organism: Aselliscus stoliczkanus (assembly GCA_033961575.1). Taxonomy (NCBI): domain Eukaryota; kingdom Metazoa; phylum Chordata; class Mammalia; order Chiroptera; family Hipposideridae; genus Aselliscus; species Aselliscus stoliczkanus. The sequence continues at coordinate 34,804,054 of CM066741.1, forward strand.
GAGGTGATAGCTCATTGTGGTATTTATCTCTATTTCCCTAATGATCAGTAACGCTGACCACCTTTTCATACATCTGTTTGTCCTTGTGTGTTCTGTGAGGAAACAGTCAACAAAGTGAAGAAACAACCTATGGAATGGGAGAAAATATTTGCAAACGGGGTGCCAAAAAAGCAAACACACGTGACTTGTACTCATCTTCTGTTATTGGTATATATTGAGTATTACAATTTTAATACAGTTTTTTCCCTTACTTAAACTGTGTATACATTTTTTGGCACCCTCTGTATATACTTGTATGATAAGGGGTGAAAATCCACAACATAGAAGTAGAAAAGTAGCATTTTCCAACGTCCAATGTAATACCTGATTTAGGCAGGCTCATCTATCAAGGCTAAAGTCATCAGATGAAAGAGTCATAGGTACCAGGATAGACCTGTGGTCTCAGAGCATCACCACACAGATAACTTATCCATCCCAAAGGGGAAAACATCCCTGTACCACTCAGGCAGTAATTCAATCCAGCATCACTGATGGTATGAAAGCCTAAACTGAATGCAATCCTAAGAAAAGAAATTAGACAAAATCAGAATGTAGGACATTCTACAGGACAACTGACCTGGACTCTTGAAAAACAAACAATGTTATAAACAAATAGGCATGTGTGTGCATTGGTGGAGGGGAGGTAACCGTGATAGATTAAAAGAGACTAAACAGGGCCAGCCCAGTGGCGTGTTGGTTAAGAGCTGGCTTGGGACGCCAGTGGCCCCAGTTCGGATCCCACATATCAGGGCCAGTGACACTGCCCTCTACAGCTAAGGTGGTGAACAGCAGCTCCACCTGGAGCTGGGTTGCTGTGAGTCCCCGGGCTGGCATAGCTGCAGCCCCTGCTGCAGTGGGCTGCCATAGGCTACAGTGAGTGGCCGGCAGCCAGCGTGAGCGGCTGGCAGCCAGTGTGAGCTGCCAAGAGCCGCTGTGAGTGGCCGTCCAGAGGCCAGTGACCGATCTGCTTCACCTGAGAAGAGCGCAATGATGATACCAACATGGGCCAGTGAAGCGACGTCCTCCACAATTCGACTGAAGAACAAAAGGACAATTTGTCTGTTCCCCTCCCCAATTCCCCAATAAAAATCTTAAAAAAAAAAAAGGGGAGAGACTAAACAACCAAGTGTAATGCATGCAGTTGGCTTGCATTGTGGGTGCGAAAATATTAAAAAGTTGTCAAAGATATTTGGGGAACAATCGAGAAAATGTATAGAGGGGTTCCAGAGTAAATATTACTGAATTGATCTTAATTTAGATCATCTGAATTCTGTAGTAGTAAATGGATAAGATAGACACATAGACACACAGATACACAGATAGAGACAGATAAATCGAATGTGAATGTGCCAAATTCTTAACCATTGGTGAATATAGGTGAGGGTGTAACGGAGGTTTACTTTATTATGCTTTCAACTTTGCTGTGGGTTTGAAATTTGTTCGAAATCAATAATTGGGGGAAAGTATGGAGAAAACCTCAGCCTTGTTCCGCTCAGTCTTTGCTTCATTAGTTACGTTCTAGGTCACCGACCCTCAGAAGCCCCTTCCGGGCTGAGACTGGGTGTTGGGAAGTGGCCATATTGTCACCAGGTTGTTTGAAATAGAGGCGTTTTGTGCAGAAAAGGTGATGCATCCAGGCGAGTGGGGGAAGGCAGGACGGAGGGAGGGCGGTTGCCATGGAACCCTGGAGGGCCCTCTTCACGGGGCTTGACGCTTGTTTATATTCCAGGGAGACGATGTGGGCGGAAAGGGGAGAAAAAGAAGGATGGGGGCTTAGCTTGCTCTTACAGCTTCGCCCGCCCACGGGGCTTATTATCCTTGATTGCCTGTTTTCTACTTTCTGTTGCCATGGAGACGGGCTCAACCGTGACTCTCCTCAGATTTACGCACTTGGCTGGCCGGATGCCTATCCCCACTTACCTGCTGGGTCTCTGCCTACTGATTGCGTCTGTGCGAAGGCGTGTGATTAACTAGATGGCTGGCGTGAGCCTGCGGGTGGAGGCGGTGAGGTCCGGAGGGGTTTATGACAACAGAGCCGCTGTCAGCCTCGTCACCTAGCCCGGCTGCTGAAACTTGGAGATGAGTGCAAGGCAGGGGCTGTGGAACGATAGATATGCTATGTCCCAAGGCCATGCTGTGATGGATGCAGCCTGGTCCATACAAGGATGTTCCGCAATGTGGACCCAGGACCCCTGGGTGGGAACATGTTGAGACTCATAGATACAGATTTGTCCCCAAGAACAGATCATGGGAACAACCCCCTTGGAGGGACCAGAGCAGGCACGTCTGTGGTGAGGGGTTTCGCTGAGAACACCAGTTTCTTCACATGTGAAGGTCCTCCTCTTAAGTGCTGGGAGAAACTTTCTAGAAGCCTTGTGGCATATGAAGAGCACATAGGATTTTCCTGGTGTCCGTCCCCTTCCTGGTGCAGGGAATCCATGGGGGTGTTACAGGCGTGGGAGACCAGCAAAGAGATGCTTCCCTGCTATTCTTTTGTCTGCCTCTCCCTGTAAATGACTCCATGCTAGTTGGTCCACCATTTGTTGGCTGCCGCAAAGTCCCTGCGGAGACATAAGGACACGTTTCTGAGATTCCTGAAGACTGGAGGGGGTCCCTCTTGTAAACACGAGTGCTGCCCTAAGACTCAAAGGCTAAAGCACTGGAATGTATTGAGCTTTGAGGCAGGTGCCGGCTTTCTAGGTATTTCAATTGAGAGACTGAATCTTAGGAAATTCTCCCCAGACCTGAGAAATATGAGCTAGGTCCCATCTCATTCATTTTATTGAGATATAATTGATGTGTATCATTGTGTGCATTTAAATGTACAACGTGATGGTTTGATACACGTATATATGGTGAAACAATCACCAGAATAAGTTTAGTTAACACCTCCATCATCACCCATGGGTGCATTTATCATTGTTGTGAGAACATTTAAGATCTACTCTCTTTACAACTTTCAAGAATACAGTACACTATTCTGAACCATAATCTCCGTGCGCTGAATTACATCTCCAGAACTTAATCATCTAATAACTAGACATGGTTACCTCTTGACCAATATCTCCCCATGTCCCAAACTCCCCGCCCCTGGCCACCACCATTCTACTCTGTTCGTATGTGTTCAGCTTTTATAGATTCCACATATATGTGAGATCACACAGTATTTGTCTTTCTTTGTCTAAGTCATTTTACTTATCATCCATATTGTCACAAAAAGCAGGACTTCGTTCTTTTAATATGACTGAAAATTATTCCCTTATATGCATATACCCCTTCTCCTTCTTCCACTCCCCCATTGGTGGACACTTAGGCTGTTTCATGTCTTTGCTGTTATGGAAGATGCTGCAACAAACATGGGAGGGAACATACCTTTTCAAGATAGTGGTTTCATTGATGTCAGATATAGTATATATTCTCAGGAGTGGAATTGCTGGGTCATGAGGTGGTTCCATTTTTTATTTTTGTAGGAAACTCCATGAAACTCCATACTGTTTCCCATAGTGGCTATACCAATTTTTATATATTTTTTATTATTATTAGTTTCAGGTGTACAAAACAATGTAATGGTTAGACCTTTACACCCCTCACAAAATGATAACCCCTCTCCCCCAATCTACTCCCCCTCTGACATCGTATATAGGCTGTTACAATTCCATGGACTCTATTCCCTAGGCTGTACTCCACATCCCGTGACTATATCTACTTAATTATAATTGACATTCAGTATTGTTCAGTTTCAGCTTTGGATGTACAATGCAGTGGTTAGGCATCTACATGGTCCATGAAGTGGTCTCCCTAATAAGACATATTCTTTTTTTTTTAATTACAATTTATTGGGGTGACAGTGGTTAGTAAAATTACATAGGTTTCAAATGTACAATTCTGAAATGATATGTGGGATATGAAACTGAAAGCAACAAAGGAACAAGAAACAAAAGCTCATAGACATAAACAATAGTTTAGTGGGTACCAGAGGGTGGGGAGGGGGTAGATGAGGGTAAACAGGGTCAATTTATATTCTTTTTTTTTAAAGATTTTATTAGGGAATTGGGGGAGAGGAACACTGTAGGGGAATTGGGGAAGGAGAACAGACAAGTTGCTGTCCTTTTGTTCTTCAGTCTAGTTGTGGAGAACGTCGCTTCACTGACCCATGTTGGTATCATCATTGCGCTCTTCTCGGGTGAGGCAGATCAGTCACCGGCCTCTGGATGGCCACTCACAGCAGCTCTTGGCAGCTCACGTTGGCTGCCAACCACTCATGGTAACCTATGGCAGCCTCACTGCAGCCTACACTATTGCAGGCGACTCATGGCAGCCCAGCTCCCTGTCGAGCTGTTGTTCACCATCTTAGCTGTAGAGGGCAGTGTCACTGGCCCTCATGTGGGATCCCAACCAGGGCTCTGCTGCTCAGAGCTGGCATCCCAAGCCAACTCTTAACCAATGCACCACTCGGCCCGCCCCAATTTATGTTCTTACCAACAATGTACAAGAGTTACCTCTTCTCCAAATTCTTGCTGACACTTATTATTTCCTGTCTTCTTTTTCTTTTTTTATCTCATTAATTCCTTTGTGCCCCAACTTACTGTCATTATCACAGTACATGTTAGTACAATTGAAATTTTGGCAAAGGGACATCCAAGGGCATAGAAGGAAATGACTTTAAAGGTAGAAAAGGGCAAAAGTGCAGAAAACATGTCCTTTTGCTTGCTGGGACACATCCTCTTTGTAAGGTTTTGGTGCTCTGTGGAACCTGGAAGTCAGTACCCAGCCTTTTTTTGAGGGGAGGAACAGTGTCGTTTTCCAGGACCCATCAGCTCCAAGTCAAGTAGTTGTTGCAATCTACCGGGTTGTCAGAAAAGTCATGACGCATTTTTGCAATGAAAAACATAGAAAAATACATCATGACTTTTCCGACAACCCAATAGTTGTGGAAGGAGCAACTCAGTGGCCCATGTGGGGATTAAGCCGGCAACTTTGGTGTTATGAGCCTGCGCTCTAACCACCTGAGCTAACTGGTCACCCCAACACCCAGCCTTTTGATGGCTAAGGGTTAGGGTATAAGAATAATGAGTTGGGCAGCTGCTCATCTTGTGAAACCAAGACTATATTTAATATAGTCCATCCTGTTCCCATGTCTCGGTGTCAATCATATTCCCATGCCAAGGTTACAAATGCCTATTGCTGTTGTTCTTTTCAAATGCAATGAGGTGTAATTCCAGGACACTTTTGGAGCCCATTGCCCACCCATCTTTCCCAAGACCCCCGCCTCCTCTCAGAATGATATCTTTCTATTCCTTTTTGTGTTGCTTGTAAAGGAAAACAAGGAGAAGCTAGCATGAATTTGACATTCAGATACAAAGAAGGATGTATTAAGTCAAAGATGATATTTAAATTGTATCAGTGAAAAAAACCCAAGGCTGAACAGATCAAATGCTTGTAAAACTGATTTAGAAAAAGAAAAGTTACAAGAAGCTGACAACATTATTGTTAAAAGTGATGCTTTTTAACTTTTGAAGAGATTCTGAAGGTCTTAATCATTCCCAGTGGAGTTCTCTGCTATATTCCCATTGTAGGTGGAAAAAAAGAGTCGTAGGTCTAGAAGTAATCAGTCTTGTAGTTGACATGTGTGTTTTAAGGTAACCTAAATAAAAAATGTTCAGAATTTTTGTACTTTCTGAAGTGGAGTTATTTTCTGGAATATCCTGGTGGCAGGACATGTTGAGGGACATTTGTTATGTCCTGATGGGAAAGGAGAATAAAAATGATGCCCAGTGTCTCACTTTTTCTTTCCTTTTAAAACTTTTCTTTATTTTAATTTTTTTAAATTCCCATTCCTTATTTTCATCCCCTTTGGCAAACATCAGCTTGTTCTCTATATATCTATGGTTCTGGTTTTGTTTTGTTTTGTTTATTCATTTGTTTTCTCTAATTCCTCATATCAGCGAGATCATATGGTATTTATCTTTCTCTGTCTGACTTATTTCACACAATACAGTACCCTCTAGATCCATCTATGTTGTTGCAGATGGCAAGATTTCATTCTTTTTTTATGGCTGAGTAATATTCCATTATATATTTATACACATATATACATACATATATATACACACACACACATATATACATATATATAGAGAGAGAGTTGTTGGAAAAGACGTGACGTATTTTTTCTATGTTTTTTGTTGCAAAAATGCATCACGACTTTTCCGACAACCCAATATATAATGTAATATATAATTTTCTTTATCCATTCGTCTATTGATAGGCAGCTAGTTTGCTTCCATATCTTGGCTATTGCTAGTGATGCTGCAATGACCATAAGGGTGCATATATCTTTCTGAATTAGTGTTTTGATTTTCTTCAGATAAATACCCAGACCTGAAATTACTGGGTCATAATGTAGTTCTATTTTTAACTTTTTTGAGGGATCCCCATGCTCTTTTCCAGGGTGGCTGCACCGTTTGCAATCCCACCAACAGTGCACCAGGGTTCCCTTTTCTCCACATCCTCGCCAGCATTTGTTTGTTAATTTATTGATGATGTCATTCTGACAGGTGATATCTCACTGTGGTTTTAATTTCATTTCCCTGATGATTAGTGACCTTGAGCGTCTTTTCATATGTCTGTTGGCCATCTGTGTGTCCTCTTTGGAGAAATGTCTATTCAGGTCCTCTGCCCTTTTTAAAATTGGATTACTTGTATTTTTTTGGTTTTTTTGGTGAGTTCCTTACATGTTTTGGATATTAACTCCTTATCAGGTGAACATTTGCTAATATCTTCTATTCAGTAAATTGTCTTCGTTTTGACAATGAAAAAACTTTCCTGTGAAAGAACTTTTTAGTTTGTTGTAGTCCCATTTATTTTTTCTTTTGTTGATTTTGCCCAAGGAGACAAAAAGATGTTGCTAAGAGCCGTGTCAGGGAGTTTACTACCTATGTTTTCTTGTAGGAGTTTTATAGTTTCAGGTGTAACATTTAACTCTTTAATCCATTTTGAGTTTATTTTTGTATATTAAAAAGTGGCCCAATTTCACTTTTATTTGTATTTCTCTCTCCAGTTTTCCCAACACCACTTATTGAAGAGTAGTGTTATCCCATTGTATACCCTTGCCTCCTCTGTCATAAATTAATTGACCGTATAGTTGTGGGTTTCTTTCTGGATGCTCTATTCTGTACCATTGGTCTGTGTGTCTGCTTTTAAGCCTGTATCATGCTTTTTGATGACTACAGCTTTGAGTAAGACCTTGGATTGAGAGTAACTTGGTTCTGCAAGACGATCAAACATTTCTAATACATTTTAACCATTTTAACCTGGTAAACAAGTGATGTCTTGCAATACAAGTAGTTTGCTTCCAGAACGAATTATGCTTGCAAAACAAGGTATTACTGTAGTTGGAAATAAGGAAGTGTGGTGGCTCTGGCTTTATTCTTTGTCAGTCTTTTTTTTTTTTTTAAAGATTTTATTGGGGAATTGGGGGAGGGGAACAGTGTTGGGGAATCGGGGAAGGGGAACAAACAAGTTGCTGTCCTTTTGTTCTTCAGTCTAGTTGTGGAGGGCGTCGCTTCACTGGCCCATATTGGTATTGTCATTGCGCTCTTCCCTGGTGAGGCAGATCGGTCGCCGGCCATTGAACTACCACTAACGGCGGCTCTTGGCAGTTCACTCATACTGACTGCCAGCCACTCATGGTGGCTTTATGGCAGCCCACTGCAGCCCCACTGCAGCCTACGCCATCGCCGGTGACTCATGGCAGCCCAGCTCCAGGCTGAGCTGTTGTTCACCATCTTAGCTGTAGAGGGCAGCATCACTGGCCCTCATATGTGGGATCCGAACTGGGGCCCTGTTGCTTAGAGCTGGCATCCCAAGCCAACTCCTAATCAACCTGCCACTTGGTTGGCCCTATCAAAGTATTTTTTGATTCAATGCGAATTACAAGACCTTTTTCTATTTATGTGAAAAATGGAATTTTGACAGGGATTGCATTGAATCTATCAATGGCTTTGGATAGTATAAACATTTTTAACCCTAATAATTGTTATGATCCAGAGACACAGGGTATTTTTTCCATTCATTTGTTTTTCTGCAGTTTCTTTCACCAATGTCTTATAATTTTCAGTATATAAATCTTTCACCTCCTTGGTTAAATTTATTCTTGAATATTGCATTGTTTTTGATGCTATTGTAAATGAAGTTGCTTTAGTTTTTTCAGATAGCTTGTTATTAGTGTTTATACACCTCATTTTGCATGTTGATTTTTGTATCCTGAAACTTTACTAAATGCAAATTTATTAGTTTTGACAATTTTTTGGTGGAGTCTTTAGGATTTTCTATATACAAGCTCATATCATCTGCAAACAGAGGCCGTTTTGCTTCTTCCTTTATGATTTTGATTGATTCCTTTTATTTCTTTTTCTTTCCTAATTGGTCTTGCTAGGTCTTTCATTACTGTGTTGGACAGAATAGGTGAGCGTGATCACCCTTGGTCTATTCCTGATCTTACAGGAAAAGCTTTCAAACATTCACCATTGTGCAGGATGTTAGCTGTGGGCTTGTCATCTATGACCTTTACTATGCTGATATATGTTCATTTTTATACCAACATTTCTGAGAGTTTTTATTATGAAAGGATGTTGCATTTAGTCCAATGCTTTTTATGAGATGATCATATGATTTTTATATTTCATTATATTAATGTGGGGAATGAGCTATGCTCTTGTTTTTTTCTTTTGTTTTCTTTTTTTAAAAGATTTTATTGGGGAGTTGGGGGAGGGGAACAGCGTTGGGGAATCCGAGAAGGGGGACAGACAAATTGCTGTCCTTTTATTCTTCAGTCTAGTTGTGGGGGACATCACTGCACTGACCCATGTTGGTATTATCATTGCATTCTTCCTGGGTGAGGCAGTCGCTCGCCGTCCATTGGACGGCCGCTCACGGCAGCTCACAAAAGCACAAGCCAGCTGCTGGCCAGCCCCAGTGCAGCCTATGCTGTCGCCAGTGACTCATGGCAGCCTGGCTCCAGGTCAAGCTGTTGTTCACCGTCTTAGCTGTAGAGGGCGCAGCATCAGTGGCCCTCATGTGGGATCCGAACCGGAGTCCTGTTGCTCAGAGCTGCCATCCCAAGCCAACTCCTAACCAACAAGCCACTTGGCCAGCCTGTGCTTGTTTTTTTCTTAATGCTACATTAAATAATTGTGCAATTGAATCAATGAATGACCTCTTAGATTATAATAAAAATACATATCTGAGAGTTGGTATGTGGGGTGGAATATAAGGGTTCCTGGTTGGGATGTGAAGGGCAAAGACCAATTCTGAATATAAGTGTTTTAAGATACGGAATTAAAAAGGGTTTGAGGAAAGATGAGATAAGAACTTGGTGATACCTTGCCCTTATGAAGATGAGGTGACACCGATAGCACTTTAGACAGCCCACTCTGCTGTCTAAATAGATATAATTGGGGGGGCCTCTTTGAACCAAAGCCATCACTCCACAGCTCTGATCATCAGAGGCCCTGTGGACAAGGCTCAGGATTAAAGTGCTTGCATAGACATGAGGTTGACCACACTTGTCCAAGCTATGTGAATGAGTTTTCTAAGAGCATGAGGCATGTGGGTTCTTAAGTCTGTAGATTGTCTTCCTGGGACAGAGGTGCTGAAGGCCAGCTGGGAGGTGGGAAATAGGAATTCCTGCTTACTTTCCTTCTTGCAGGGAGCTTTGTGGAGCATGAGAGCTTCCATGGGTAGGGGCTTTTCATCTTCACCCTAACTTCCATGGTGGGGGAAGAAGATTGGACGATTGGGGGGGTATTGAGAAAAGGAAGTCTCTACTTGCCTTGCCCTTGCTGGCCCTTCCATGCCCACTAAGCTCATGGGTCCTTGAAGGCTATTTTCTATCCTTCTGTGAAATCAGAGCAAAAAATGGCCCAAGGAAACTACATGTTTGCTCAGACCTTAGATGCCCCCTCCATGTGTATATTATAGCACTGGGCTTTGGGACCCTCATAAAGATATCTGTGAGTAAGATATTACTGCAATTACCAAGAAATGAATAATACTAACTGTTGATAAAAGGTGAATTAAGGGCCTGAAAGTCCTTTAACTTCCAGAAAGCCCAGGAGCAGATGGGCTGCAGCTCATGAATACCTCTTCAGGTTTCAGAAACATGACTCATGCTCCCTGTTAATGTAATCCCTCATTCTGAATCCTTTTGAAGTGATGGAAAGTGGACAGATTGCAGAAGGAACACAATATGGTTGAGCCTGGTACACACAGAGTGTTCAAATCCCCATCAGGATTGTTTTTTAATTGGTGCCTCTGATGAAAACTGGTTTTCAAGTCTGTCTGTACAGATGTTGCTGCTGAGGATAGAGAAAGCTCGGCAGCAGGCAGCAGGGGGTCACAGGCTGATGCTGCTGGGGGCCCTGTGGGCTTCTCCCACTCTAGAAGGGGTCCTTGGTGCCACGCCCAAGCTGGGCCCGTGCAATGAACAGCAGTGGATAAGGATTGGAATATAGCCTGGCTTTCTCAGGGTGGTCTTTGCACAAAGCTAGAAAAATAAATCAATGAAAAAAACAAAAGAGAGCTCCAAAATAGACACATGCACATAAAAACAAATAATTGATTAAAAAGATCTATGTGGGAAAGATGATTTTTCATTAAATTTTCTAACAGACTGTAGAATAGTCAGGGAAGGAAATAAAATCTGATATTTGACCTTTTTCAAAAATGAATTCCATGTGAATCATAGACCTAAAATATGAAAACAGTTTAATACAGTATTGAGATCCTAATTTAGGAAAATAACTTCATGAGCTTGGAGTTGCGTCAGATTTCTTAAACTCAATAGAAAGTATTTACCATAAAAGAGAAAAGATATTCTAACAGAGTCGATGAAAAACTCGAGGCAGAATGAGTCATGCTCAAGATCCTTCCGTCCATTTCTTGTAGGTATTTAGCTGGGTATTAACTCCTGAGACGTGAGGATTGAATGGACTAAAAATACATAAATCGTGAGGAGTAATACCAGATTGATATTAACTAGTAAGTCAGTACCTGTTGATACTGGCAGCTTTCTCTAAGTAACTGCAAAATTAATTTGCATCAATTATAGGGTGCATCATGACTGTGTATGTCTCAAGGAAAAAGTAAAACCAACAAACTACGAGTATGACACAAATATTTCTTACTTTGTATAGATATATTTTTAATTTTTCAATTACAGTTGACATACAACATTATACTAGTTTCAGGTGTACAGCATAGTGGTTAGACATTTATATAAATATGAAGTGATCACCCCCATAAGTCTAGCACCCATCTGGCACCATACCTAACTATTACAGTATTATTGACACTATTCCCTATGCTGTGCTTTATATCTCTGTGACTATTTTGTAACTACCAACTTGTACCTCTTACTCCCTTCCCCCTGCCCCAATACCCTGCCCATGTGGCAACCATCAAAATGTTCTCTGTATCTGAGTTTGTTTCTGTTTTGTTCATTTGTTTTCTTTTTTAGATTCCACATATCAGTGAAATCATATGGTATTTGTCTTTCTCTGTCTGACTTATTTCACTCAGCACAATACCCTCTAGGTTCATCTGTGTTGTTGCAGATGGCAAGACTTCATTCTTTTTATGCCTGAGTAATACTCCATTGTACCTGCGCAACACCTCATCTTTATCCAGTCATCTATCCATGGACATTAGGTTGCTTCCATATCTTGGATATTGTAAATAATGCTGCAATAAACATGGATACAATGTCTTTTGTATTAGTTTTGGGTTTCTTCAGATAAATACCTAGAAGTGAGATCACTGGGCCCTTCTTTGTCTCCTGTTATAGCATTTGTTTTTTTTTTTGTTTGTTTGATTTTTAAAGATTTTATTGGGGAATTGGGGGAGGGGAACAGCGTTGGGGAATCAGGGAAGGGGAACAGACAAGTTGCTGTCTTTTTGTTCTTCAGTCTAGTTGCGGAGGACGTTGCTTCGCTGGCCCATGTTGGTATCGTCATTGCGCTCTTCCCGGATGAGGCAGATCAGTCACCGGCCTCTGGATGGTCGCTCACCGTGGCTATTGGCAGCTCACGCTGGCTGCCAGCTGTTCACACTGGCTGCCAGCCACTCACTGTAGCCTATGGCAGCCCACTGCAGCAGGGGCTGCAGCCTACACCGTCGCCGGGGTTGTTGTTGGAGTTATTGTTAGCTGTAGAGGGCAGTGTCACTGGCCCTCATATGTGGGATCTGAACCAGGGCCGCTGGCATCCCCAAATCAGCTCTTAACCAATGTGCCACTCAGCCAGCCCTCCTTTGTTTTAAAGTCTATTTTGTCTTGTGTAGGTATTGCTACTCCAGCTTTTTATTTGTTTGTTTCCATTTTCATGAAATAACTTTTTCCACCCCTTTACTTTCAGTCTGTGTGTGTCTTTTTTTTTTTTTAAATGGCCCTCATATGTGGGAGCCGAACCAGAGACGCTGGCCTCCCAAACCAGTGCTCAACCACCACGCCACTCGGCTGACCCTGTGTGTGTCTTTTGATCTGAAGTGAGTCTCTTGGAGGGAGCATGTGTAAGGATTTTGTTTTTTTTAATCAATTCAGCCACCCCTGTGTCTTTTGATTAGAAAATTTAATCCATTTACTTGTAAAGGAATTGTTGACAGGTGAGTAGTTATTGCCATTTCATTATTCATATTTTTTTATCTTTTTTCCCTCCTCCTTTTTATTTTTTTTTCTTTATTTTATTATTATTATTATTTTTTTAGGGACCCGAACCGGGGCTGCTGGCCTCCCAAGCCAGCACCCAACCACCGTGCCACTCGGCCGGCCCTCCCTCCTCTTTTTTAAATAAATCCTGTTAACATTTCTTGTAATATTGGTTTAATACTGATGAACTCCTTTAGCTTTTTCTTGTCTGGGAAGCTCTTTATCTGTCCTTCAATTCTAATTGATAGCTTTGCTGGGTAGAGTAATCTTGCCTGTAGTTTCTTGCTTTTCATCACTTTGAATATTTTCTGCCACTCCCTTCTTACCTGCAAAGTTTCTGTTGAGAAATCAGCTGACGGTCTTATGGGAGCTCCCCTTTAGGTAACTAACTGCTTTTCTCTTGCTGTTATTAAGATTCTCTCTTTGTCTTTAACCTTTGGCATTTTAATTATTATGTATCTTGGTGTTGGCCCCTTTGGGTTCATCTTGTTTTGGACTCTGCACTTCCAGGGCTTGTATGTCTATTTCCTTTACCAGGTTAGCTGAGTTTTCCATCATTATTTTTTTTTTGAGGGCAGTGTCACTGGCCCTCATATGTGGAACCTGAACCTGGGCCGCTGGCTTACCAAGCTAGTGCTTAACCACCATGCCATTTGGCCAGCCCCTCCATTATTATTTTTTCAAATCGGTTTTCAATCCCTTGCTCTCTTCTCCTTCTGGTACCCCTATGATGCAAATGTTGGCACACTTGATGTTGTCCCAGAGGCCCCTAAAATGTATCCTCATTTTTAAAAATTCTTTCTTCTTTTTCCTGTTCTGATTGGGTGTTTTCTGCTGCCTTGTCTTCCAAACCATTGATTCAATCCTCTGCAAGTTTTCATGCTGATATTACCAGGTGTGCATGGAAGGTTTTTAGAGCAAGTTAACATGTACACAAAATGACAACCTCATTATGACTGCAGTGAGGCCAGTAGGCTTGTATGCTATCAATTTTTAGTTACGTCTCTGTTTGAAAGATGTGAAAATGTGCATTCTAGTGTCAGTGGAATACACTGTTTCTCTTTGTGTCTCCCCATTCCTCAGAGACTCGCTGTAATGGCTCATCTGTTCTATTCTGGCCTATTATGTAGGAAACATCATTAAATGTAGTTTCCTAGAAGTTTATTAACTCTGCTGTCCTTCTCCTTGTCTATTAGAGATACTCAAGTTTTTAATGAACTCCTGGAATTTCTAGATTCCATATGGAGAGGCAATTTTATAAACTATGGCCCAAGAAATCCACTGAGAAGGAAGGTGGAAGTGGCTCAGAGTTAGCTGAAAGTTTGCACTGCAGCAGCCGCTTTCTAAAAACTTAGAAGCTGTATCTTCAGAATTTCTGCCCCCATCTTAGAAGTATGAGCAATGCTCTCTACAAGTGACATTCCAAATTCAATTCTCAATCCATAGCAATCATACATCATTTTCTTCTTTTTCATTCCTCCCTCTAATCAGATAGATGATGATCATACAAACCACTTTATGATTGTCAGTGCATAAAGAGATGGGTGATGGTCATAATATGTTTTTCTCTGCCTATGTGTTTCTCTGACCATTGATACTTTTCTGATTGGAAAGGGATTTTTTGTTCTCTGATGACTGGATTCAGTGAAGAAGAAACTTAGATAATTTGTGATTTAGGATGTTGACTGAAATTGTATCTATATTTTCAAGCTTCAAGGAGGGTGAATGAAGTGAACAGGAAGTTCTGATCTCAAATATATGAGTCGTTCAACCACGGGACTCCATCCTCCACTCAGGCTCCAGTACAAAGACAGGGAAATGGGCTCCGGCCTCCTGGTGTGATCTAAGACTTCAGGATGTTGGTAATGACAGCTTTCGGAGAACCCTGGTGGCCAGGCCAGCCTCTGTCAAGTCTGGTCACAGGTGGTTTAGTAGGCGGTAGGAAATGAAATTGTCCATGCAGTCAGAGTGTTTAAGGACTTGCTACTCATCGCTGTGTCATCCGTGGCTGTGACGTCATGTCAGTACAGCTCTATGTATATCTCCTGTCTTCTTGTAGCCCTTGGCAGGGTTTACTGGTTGATTCTTTTATTGGGCAGTTTTAAATTGGGTTACTACTTATCCAGATTTAATTGTGACTCATTTATGGCCTGCCACTCTGGCTTTTCTTTTTGTTTTTGTTTTTTTGTTTTTTTGATGGCAGTGTCACTGGCCCTCACATGTGGGCCGCTGGCGTCCAAAGGCAGCGCTTAACCACAGCGCCACTCGGCCGGCCCTTTTCTTTCTGTTTTTATTCCTGTTTTTGTAAAGTTTGGTAAGGAACAACATTCACAATATACATCATGAGAGGTTACAATGTATGCCATGAAATGAAGAGGAAAGCAGGCTTTGAGAAGTCACTTATCTCTTATAAGAAATCCAGGTAAAATGAGCTGAATAGAATAAGCCTCTGTGTTTTAAGATGTGGTATTTCAATGAAGCTGTTTTTTCCTATAGAGTGAAGTTTCACAAAAACAGGCTCATAGATACAGAGAACAAACTGATGATCATCAAATGCGAGAGGGTTTGGTGGGCTAAGTACAAAAAATGACGGGATCAAGAAGTACAAATTGGGGGCTGGCCAAGTGGCGCAGTGGTTAAGGGTGGTTAAGTGCTGGCTTGGGAGGCCAGCAGCCCTGGTTCGGGTCCCACATATGAGGGCCAGTGACACTGCCCTCAAAAAAAAAGAAGAAGCACAAATTGGTAGTTACAAAATAGTCATGGGGATATAAGGTACAGCATAAGGAATATGGTCAATAATATTGTAATAGCTATTATTTTTGTATAGTGCCAGATGTGTACAAGGCTTATCAGGGTGATCACTTCATATGTGATATAAATGTCTAACAACTATTTTGTACACTTGAAACTAATATAATATTGAATGTCAAATGTAGTTGAAAAAAAAACCCTGAAGTTTGAGGTGGCAGAATGATAAGGTTTCTTGAATTACAAATGTCCAAAATAATAGCACCTAAATAACTGCTATCCTAATCTAAGAAGTGGGAAACATGATCCAGGTTAGCTATAGCTCTCACTCCGGATCTCTAGGTCCTAAGTTTACAAAAAAAAAATTTGTCCCCATCCCACCGGGTACCATGACCATTCTGTGACTTTCAGATTGGGCAATTGGTTATCCAGTTCCATGGGGTAACAAGAGAGTACATGGACCCAATGAATTCATGACAGGGTCTGTAGAATGACAAAATCCTTCATTATCACAGGTTTTTCTTGGGGCTTTACGGTCCTTTGAAAACTTAAAGAAGGAAACCCTGTCCCATGAAAACACTGTCCTGAATGAGGAAATGTAGTTAATGTTCCCTGCCACTGACGTTTCTCAATCTTGGCTTCTAATATCCAAAAGCCAAGGCTTTTGCAAAAGCTCTAGTGAGACCCTGCAGACACATGGAGAGAGGGTTGTGAAAATGGGATACACGAGACCAGGCACCTCCCTTTGAAGTAGTGGTTGCTGAGACTCAAACTTGTAACAGGGTGATGGACAGCATGAAGGGCAAGAAGAAATGAGGAGGATCCCTGGGCTTTAGAGGGTCTTCCTTAAGCAGGCGTACCTGTGCTCAGATGGAGCATAATGGATGCTCTTCAAATAAGTCCATTCATCCTCTGAACCCAAATTTTCATTTATGTCTTTGGGGGGCTGGTACCAAAATAATGCTTCTTAAAAATGATTTTGGGGGGCTGGCCAAGTGATGCTGTGGTTAAGCGCTGGCTTGGGAAGCCAGCGGCCCTGGTTCAGTCCCACATGTGAGGGCCAGTGACACTGCCCTCAAAAAAATGATTTTGGGGCCGACTGAGGAGCACGTTGGTTAAGAGTTGGCTTGGGACACCAGCTCTGAGCAGCAAGGCCCCAGTTTGGATCCCACATGGGCCAGTGACGCTGCGCCCTCTAGAGCTAAGATGGTGAATAACAGCTCCACCTGGAACTGGGCTTCTGTGAGTCACCGGCGACAGCGTAGGCTGCAGTGGGGCTGCAGTGGGCTGCTATAAGCTACCGTGAGTGGCCGGCAGCTGGTGTGAGCTGCCAAAAACTGCCATGAGTGGCCGTCCAATGGCCGGCGACCGATCTGCCTCACCCAGGAAGAGCACAATGATAATACCAACATGGGCCAGTGAAGCGACATCCTCCACACTAGACTGAAGAACAAATGGACAGCAACTGTCTGTTCCCCTTCCCCTATTCCCCAATGCTGTTCCCCAATAAAATCTTTTAAAAAAATGACTTTGAAAAACTATTATTTGGATTTACAGAAAGTAGGAAAGAAAGTAAGAGAGGTTT
This sequence comes from Aselliscus stoliczkanus, assembly GCA_033961575.1. Classification (NCBI taxonomy): domain Eukaryota; kingdom Metazoa; phylum Chordata; class Mammalia; order Chiroptera; family Hipposideridae; genus Aselliscus; species Aselliscus stoliczkanus. The sequence goes on from CM066741.1 coordinate 34,821,129, forward strand.
CCTATACCCTCCAGCTTCCTGTAATGTTATAACATCTGATATAACCAGAATATATGAAGAAAACTGAGAAACTGACAGTGGAACAAAGGTGTCAGCTCAGCTACAGGCTTTCCTTGTCGTTTACCAGTAAGTTTCTCACTAAGATTCTTTTTCTGTTCCGGGATCCCAGGACACCACGTTATACTTATTTTCCAAGTGCATTATCTCTTTATTGCTGCATAATAAATTAGCACTTAACATAGCAGCTTCAAACCATGCATACACATTGTCTCAAAGATGGTCTGGGTCAAGAATCCAGATGTAGGTGATGGCTAAGGGTGACGTCTCAACCAAAGACTCAGCTGGGGAAGGTTCTTCCAAACTCACACGATGGTCCTTAGAATTCATTTCAGGGCCGTTCAATTCAATTGTCCTTTAGGCTGCTAGATCAAGGACCTCAGTTCCTACTGGCTATTGGTCAGAGGCTTCTGTCACATGGCAGAATGTTTCACCAAAGCCATCAAGGAGAGAGTTTGCTAGCAAGACAGAACTCCCAATCATATGCAACATACTGATGGACATGACACCCCATCACCTCTGAAGTATCATATTTTTCAAAAGCAAGTTGCAGTTCCTGCCCATACTCATAAGGCAGGAACTAAGATACTACGAAGTTTTATATACTTAGATACAAGGTTTTGGGTGCCATATTAGGGTCTGCCTGCCACATCAAGTCGTCTCTGATCTGCAACAGTTTCTCAGTTTTTCCTTCATGACCTTGATACTTTTTAAAAGTACTGTCAGATATTTTATAAAATGTTTCACAATATTGATTTTTTAAAAAGATTTTATTGGGGAATTGAGGGAGGGAAACAGCGTTGAGGATTCTGGGAAGGGGAACAGACAAGTTGCTGTCCTTTTGTTCTTCAGTCTAGTTGTGGGGAACATTGCTTCACTGGCTCATGTTGGTATTGTGATCATTGCGCTCTTCTCGGCTGAGGCAGATCGGTTGCCGGCCATTGGACAGCCTCTCACGGCGGCTCACAGCAACTCTTGCTAGTTGCCGGCCTCTCACTGTAGCTGCCAGCCACTCACGGTAGCTCACGGCAGCCCACTGCAGCCCACTGCAGCCCACTGCAGCCTACACCATCGTTGGCGACTCACAGCAGCCCAGCTCCAGGTCCAGCTGTTGTTCACCATCTTAGCTGTGGAGGGCGCAGCATCACTGGCCCTCATGTGGGATCTGAACTGGGACCCTGCTGCTCAGACCTCGTGTTCCCAAGCCAACTCTTAACCAATGCGCCACTCAGCCGGCCCCCTTGATTTTTCTATAAGCACTGTTTTAACTGTACCACTTAAACTTGAGTTTGCCATGTTTTTGTTTTCATTGATTTCAAATTATTATCTAATTTTTTTTAACTGTTTATAAGGTATTTATGTCTTACATTTTACTGTTTGTTTCATATATGTCAACTCATTTTTGTTTCACACTTAACCATCATTGCTTCCTTTTGTATTGTGTAGTGTACACCCTTAAATCCCCTTGCTCTTTCTTTTTTTCTCTTTTTTTCCCCACCTGATGGCAGCTCAGCAGCAGCTCCGCTCGGGCCGGAAATTGAACTGACGACCTTGCTGTTCAGAGCTTGCACTCTTGAGCGAGCTCTTAACCAACTGAGCCACTCAGCCGGCCCTTCACTTGCTGTTTCTTAAGCTGTACTTTTGGAATCATTTTCTCATTAGTTGTCATGGTGATCATAATTAACATCTTAACTTTAAACAATCTAATTAACATTAATGCAAATGTAATTTCATCACTATAATTTTTTTAAAAATTGCTCCAATATAACTCTGTCCTTTCTCCCATTCTATTGTACTATTTTTTTCCTGTGTGTGTGTGTGTGTGTGTGTGTGTGTATGTGTGTGTGTTTTATTAGTTTCAGGTATATGAAACAATGTAATAGTTGGACATTTCACCTCTCACAAAGTGATCACCCCCCTCCCCCAATCTACTCCCCCTCTGACATCGTATGTAGCTGTTACAATTCCATTGACTCTATTCCCTATGCTGTACTCCACATCCTGTGACTATATATATGTATTAAATTATAGTTGACATTCAGTATTATTCAGCTTCAGGTGTCCAGGGCAGTGGTCAGGCATCTACACTGCCCATAAAGTGGTCTCCCTAATAAGACAAGTGCCCATCTGACCCCCTACAAAACCTTTACAACATTATGGATTATATTCCCCAAACTGTCTTTCATATCCCCATGGCAATGTTGTGGTTATCAATTTGTGCTTTCTAACCACTCACCTTCTCCCCCCTCTCATCTAGCAACCCTCAGTTTTTTCTCTATATCTCTGAGACAGTTTCTGATTACTTATTCTATTCTTTAGATTCCACATATAAGTGAGACCATATGGTATTTGTCTTACTCCATCTGACTTACTTTCACTTACCATAATACCCTCTAGGTCCATCCATATTGTTGCAAATGGTAAGATTTCATTCATTATGGCGAAGTAATATTCCATTATATAAATTTACCACAGTTTCTTAATCCAATCTTCTATCAGTGGGCATTATGGTTGTTTTCAAGTCTTGACTATTGTGAATAGTGCTGCAATAAACATAGGGGAACATATATATATATATATATATATATATATATATATATTTTTTTTAATTAGCATTTTGGATTTCTCTGGATAGACACCTAAGGGTGGAATTGCTGGGTTATAAGGTAGTTCCATTTCCAGTTTTTTGAGATACCTCCATACTGTTTTCCATAATGGCTGCACCAATCTTCAGTCCTACCAACAGTGCACCAGGGTTCCCTTTTTTCCACATCCTCACCAGCACTTGTTGTTTGTTATTTATAAAAAACTCACTCAACTCAACACCAAAAAAACAAACAACCCAATTAAAAATCGGGCAGAGGATATGAAGAGACATTTTTCTAAAGAGGATATACAGAAGGCCAACAGACATATGAAAAAATGCTCAACCTCACTAATCATTAGAGAAATGCAAATAAAAATCACAGTGAGATACCACCTCACTCAAGTCAGATTGGCTATCATCCATTGTACAATACTATGTAATATAAATTATAGCTTTTTTCATTACAATCTCATCAACAAAGTTTTAAAATTAATGATTGATAAAGTTGTGTATTAAAACAGATAGGTGAAGGAAAAATGCTACAAACAAAATACAACAATATTCTCTTTTACCCGTGCAATTATCTTTATTTGTACTCTTAAATAAACAGTTGTATGGATTCAAGTTACTGTTTAGTGTTTTATCATCTCTCCCCAAATGATAGGAAGCCTGAATTTTCAAGAAGCAAGTTAAAAGCCCAGAGGATATAAGCACTCTAAAACCCACAATGATGTAGCAGGTGTACCTTCCATGCCCTGAGGAAAATGAAAAATAATTCCCTATAAACCATATTATATGATGTTTCTCCTTTTATCTCCCTAGACCATTTGCAGAGAGACCTATTGTGTATAAAACACCGTGCTCATTCCCTTGTCACCTTGCCACCTATAACTCTAGAATATGAGATGAGTTCCAGTTGCCTGTATTGTGTAATAAGGCATCCCAACCTTAGTAGCAGAAAAGAACAACCATTTTATTACATTCACAGATTTTGTGACATAGTAACAAAAACTTGTCTTGGCTTCCTAATGTCCAGGGCCTCAGATGGGAAAACACAAATGGCTGGGGGAGCGATGCAAACGATTGGGGGCTGGAGTTACCCAGATGCAACATCACTCATGTGTATGGCATCTCAGCAGGGACAATCCAAAAGATGGGCTCAGCTGGACTGGCAACAGCAGTTGTTTCTGTGGTTCGGGGTCTCCACGGCCTGGAACCCTAGTGCAACACTGTACCTGGGGGCTTAGAGCTCAAGGGAAAGCATTTCAGTGCACAAGGCAGAGCAGCAAGTCTTCATGACCTTGATTCAGAAGCCACATAGCACTGGTGCCATACTGTGAGTCAAAGCACTCACAACTTCACCCAGTTTCACAGGAGGGGGCAGGGCACGAGCGCTACCTCTTGGAGAGAGTGATGTCAGCAATTGTGGCGAATTTTTACAACCACCACATTTGGAAAGAGCTGGGAATGTTCAGTGAACAGGAAACCCTGATCATTTGCACTTTAAGGGATTGTCTGATTACGCATGTGCTTTTGCTTAAGTTCTTTAAATCAGTACTTGGAAGAAGAGGACTGATGCAAGGACCCAAAATGAATATCAGTTCTTTGAGTTGGGCAATATTAGCTGCACTTCTTTATTTCATCACCTAATCCTTAGGAGGCATTTCTTGTGGAAGATAAAAACAAAGTCAGCCATTGCTTCATGTTTGGGTCTAAAAGATATAAGAATGTTTGCAATTTGGGGATGTGTTCATTTGTCTGATGGTTTTTTGTTTTTGTTTTTTAAAGATTTTATTGGGGAATCGGGGAAGGGGAACAGAAAAGTTGCTGTCTTTTTGTTCTTCAGTCTAGTTGTGGAGGACGTCGCTTCACTGGCCCATGTTGGCATCATCATCAATGCACTCTTCTCAGGTGAGGCAAATCAGTTGCCGGTCACTGGACGGCCGCTCACAGCGGCTCTTGGCAGCTCACATCAGCTGCCAGCCACTCACGCTGGCTGCTGGCCACTCACTGTAGCCTATGGCAGCCCACTGCAGCAGTGGCTGCAGCTTACACCATCGCCAGGGCTCGCACAGCCCAGCTCCAGGTGGAGCTGTTGTTAGCTGTAGAGGGCAGTGTCACTGGCCCTCATATGTGGGATCTGAACCAGGGCCGCTGGCATCCCAAGCCAGCTCTTAACCAACGCGCCACTCGGCCGGCCCGGGTTTTGAGATTACACTAGTTCAGGGCAATCTTTCTGTGAGTAGCTTAACATTGGTCATCCAAGCTCAGCAGGGTCTACTTGTGGCCTCTACTTCATGTTTGGTGCTCCACGTGACTTTTGTGATTGGGCCCACATGTCATCACTTCTTGGCTCTCGGCTCGAAGGCTTCTGAGCTCACTGGCCTCTTTCCCCTATTTTTGTTTCATAATTTCTACAAATGATGGCTCTGAAACGTATGCCTCTTCATCTTTATTGCTCACCTGTCCTCATGGTTTGAAATAAATTTTAGACTGAATTTTATTTTTATTTATTTATTTATTTATTTATTTATTTATATTGGGGAACAGTGTGTTTTTCCAGGACCGATCTGCTCCAAGTCAAGTAGTTGTTTCAATCTAGTTGCGGAGGACACAGATCAGTGGCCCATGTGGGGATCGAACTGACAACCTTGGTGTTGTGAGAACTGTGCTCTAACCAATTGAGCTAACTGGCTGCCCCTGAATTTGATTTTTAAAATAGCCTATTTGTTGACAGAGCTTCAAGTAGAATCAAGTGAGGCAATGGAATAAACATTCCCATATAAGACTTCATGGTGACAGTGTATGTGGCAAGGGCCTATTGGAACAATGAAAAGGTTAAGTGAAGGTCATGGCCCTAGCAGCCTGAGTCCCTGAGAGACTATGTGGAAAAGAGGCACCTACCAAACTACTTGGTGTGCGCAGCACGAGCAAGCAACAATCTGATGGTATGTTAAGCCACCGATACTTTCAGTTAAGTTTGTTATACAATATAACCAGCCTAATCTGCAGCAATCATTAGCAAGTTAGCAACCTACAATAACATTAAAACCAAAACGTGTGGTGTTCGCTTATCTGTGAGTAACAGTCATGGAGAAACTGATACCTGAGCCTGGAAAGATGGTCATCTGCCTTTTGCAGTGGCAAAAAATAGGGTCACTCTGCTACCTTCACTAAGCTAAACTGTAAGGTGAATGGTGAACCCCATGCGCCCTGAGCCAGCAGCTTGAGGGGAAGACTTGGGAAATAGAATCTTACTTAGTTCTGAAGTTAGCAGCTACTGCCTACAGTTAGTAGAAGATCATGAGAAAGGGATCAGCTAAGAAAAGGACAGACCAGAGCTGGCTGAGTGGCTCAGTTGGTTAAGAGCATGAGCTCTGAGCAACAGGGTCGCTGGTTTGATTCCCACATGGGCCAGTGAGCTGTGTCCATGCTGGTTCAACACCCACATGGGATGGTGGGCTGCCCCCTACCCCACACACAACTAAGATTGAACATGGAATCTTGAGCTGAGCAGTCACAAGCTGCCGAGAGGCAGCAGGTAAATCATGTTATGTCTATAGAAGGGAGTGCTACTCACATATGAAAAGGGACAATGACATGCGTAAACCTCAGAGCTAAGTGAAAAAAAAGCCAGACGCGAGAAAACAAACTGCAAAATGATTTATATGACGTCTCGAAACTAATCTTTAGTGACAAAAATCATCTCTATTTGGCTAAGATGGGGAGGTGAGTGGGGGAAATTGAATTCCAGGGAGAGGAGTGGGCTTTTTTTTTTCCTAAGGGCAGTGTCACTAGCCCTCATATGTGGGACCCGAACCAGGGCTGCTGGCGTCCCAAACCAGAGCTTAACCACCACGCCAATCGGCCGGCCCAGGAGTGGACTTTCGAAGGTGATAAGAATGTCTTTATCTTGATTGCTATGGTGTTCATATGGGTGTAATCAATTTTTTAATATTAAGCCCGTTGCATTGTATACTAAAAATGGGTCGATTTCATTGTACCTGAACTATAACAACAAAGCTGACCTTTATAAAGAAGTTGAGGATTAGCTCAGTTGGTTACAGCATGGTGCTGATAACACCAAGGTTGCCGGTTCTAACCCCGCATGGGCCATTGTGAGCTGCGCCCTCCTTGAAAAAGTCAATTATGCCGCTGTAGCATGAAAGCAATGTGTAACCAATGACCATGGCTGTTGCCCAATTTAAACAAACAAAATTTTTTCAAAGAATCATCTAAAAAACAGAAGTTGATGAAGATTGTTTCCCTATGTGCCTACAATTCTTCATCAGCATTTTGTTTATTTGTTTTATCACTGGCCTGAAATATCTCCACAAAAAGGAAAGCCCCTGCGTCTGCCCACCTGCTGCCATGTTGATGTAAAAGTATGTGTTGGGGTGGGATTTGGCACACCCTGATATGTGGGTGGAGAGTAAAGATACACCTGAAGTTCCATGCTATAAGAGGGAAAATGAAAGGAGACTGAACTGAATGTAAGCTAAGACTGTGGGGGCTGGGACAAGGGGAGCCCACCAGGAATGTATGAAGCGAATAGCAGTGCCTATGTCTTTTGGTACCATTTGGTCATCAGGTGTACGTGCTGTGTGTCCTTCTAACTGCATTTCTGTATTGAATCTCTGATCCTCAAAAGCTTCATCAGTCGAGGCCCAGGGATGGGGTGCTAAGTATGAGTTGATTTGATCATGCATAGAATTGTTGATATGCGGCCTTTCAGTAGAATGTGGTACCCTGGCCTTTTTTCCTAGGAGCAAAGCTGGTATCAGGTATTGAGGAGGTAAACAGGGCAAGAAGAGAGGCAACTGGGCAGCTGGGAAAGGTCTCCAGGGTGACGTTCACCTTCCGAGAGCAGTATGTCCCCCACCTTGGGCAGGTGGGGACAGGGACTGAGACGTACAGGGGACTTCTGTGGCCACCCCGCCCCTGCCCGTTCCTCCATCCCATATGATTGTGACAGATTAGCTACTTTTCTTATCTAAAAGTACAAAATTAGAGTTATAATAGTTTCATTTAGGTGGCCTGTGAGGCATACTAATTATCTCTCCAGATTTAATTAGGTGGTATTGTTATTTTACTGGGTTATTGAACATTATTATTTTATTTATTGGGGTGCTGGAGTTTGCCTTGTGTTTGTGTAGCTTGACAATGGGGAGTGAAGAGCCTGGGATTTGGCAAGAAGTGAGTTCAGGATTTGGAGGTGAGCTGTGGCTTCATGAAGATGGAAGTAAGAAAACAGATGTACTGACAAAGCTTTGCCCAGATCTGAGAAATATGAGCAGAGCTCCCTGTCAGCGGCTTTCCTCCTGCTTCATGTGTTGTTGTTTTTTTAAAATTGGGGAATTGGGGGAGGGGAACAGCGTTGGGGAACCCAGGAAGGGGAACAGACAAGTTTCTGTCCTTTTGTTCTTCACTCTAGTTGTGGAGGACGTCGCTTCACTGGCCTACGCTGGTATTGTGATCATTGTGCTCTTCCCGGGTGAGGCAGATCAGTCGCTGGCCTCTGGACGGCCACTCACCACGGCTATTGGCAGCTCACACCGGCTGCCAGCCGCTCATGCTGGCTGCCGGCCACTCACTGTAGCCTATGGCAGCCCACTGCAGCAGGGGCTGCAACTATGCCGTCCCGGGGGCTCACAGCAGCCCAGCTCCAGGTGGAGCTGTTGTTTACCATCTTAGCTGTAGAGGGCAGTGTCACTGGTCCTCAGGTGGTATCTGAACCGGGGCCCTGCTGCTCAGAGCTGGCATCGTGCCACTTGGCCAGTCCTCCTGCTCATGTTTTGACACTGAAGTGAATGAATTAATAGGAGTCCATGGAAATGGTCTCGTTCAACATCCAGCAGTTGAAATCTGGGGTGAAGGTTGGACATAGCAGGGGTCCTGAAGTAGATGGTGAGCGATCAGTGCATGCCATCAGGTGTTCATTAGATGACACCTCAAGTTTCACGTGAGTTAGGATGATTTTGGAGGCAGTAAAATATAATTCCATTTCAAAGAGTGGGACCCAGATCCTCTCATCTTCATTTATGGTTTGATGTAAGACGTTAAAGTAGATTTGAAGTTGCAATTTTGGGGAGATACTTTACAATGTGACTGAAAGAGAGGTTGGGCCTGCATGGACCAGGTCTGTTCCCAGAATGCTTCTGGAGTCTGCACACAAGGCCATGTGTTGTTCTAGGACCTTCAAGGTAATCACTGGAGGGCCACCTCTGTTCCCTCGTGACACACAGCTCACTCTGCTCATGGATCCTCAGGCTCCTCCTGTCTGATCACCCCGTGGTCAGACATCAACAAGGCTTCATAGGGAGCTGCTACCGTCTTAACTTGGGGGCTAACTGGCGATAGGGGGCAGCCATGCTGGATGGCAGCCTTAGGGAGAAGGCACCATGTGGAATGAAAAACATGTTGCACTCATGATGGAAGACATTTCATAAAAAGAGGAATAGGACATCATGAGAGTATAAGGTATTGTGGAAAGAAAATTCATACTGAACAAAATTTTTTACAAAAATTCTTTTCCACAATTTACGCCTTGCATGGAATTGAAGCTGAATTTTCCTGAGGGGTGAGGTCAGTACTTGGAGAGCGGAGATGCTTTCTGAAGGCTTAATGGAAAGAACAGCAATCTCTAAGGGGAAAAAAAATAACAGAAAACAGAACCGTGTTTCCTGTGTGTGGCTTCCTGATTCCAGGTACCCAGTTCCCTGCAGGGGCTTCTGCTGAAAGCTGGGAATAATATAGTTTGGAGAATACGCTGTATCACTGTGTTTATTACAACAAAGGACGGTATTCTCTGTTTTTGAAGGAGGACAGTCATGTGAATCGGAGGTTTCACTCCTCACTCCACAGGGCTGAATAGACATGTGAGTGGGGAGGGTGGCAGCCTTCCTTGTGGGAGCACTGTTGCAGGAGCCCACACCTCCGTGGTGGTCCTCTCTAGCTTATTCACGTCTCCCATGTCTAGATGGCTACAAGGGCAGCCAGTATTGTGGCTTTATAAACTTTTGTGTGTCTGCCTTTCCCCCCATAACGTCCACGCCAAAACTCATGGTGTCTGAATGTAATTCCTGGCATCTGTGTGTGTAAGAGTGCCTGCCACATGTTCCTGGAAATGTACTTGTCCTGAAGTAGATGTTGAGTGATCAGTTCATAAGATAAGGTGTTCATTAGATGACACCTCAAGTTTAGCTCTATTTGGAATGTTGGATCAGTCCATACACTTCTCCTTGTGTGTTGCCAGTAAATGAACTTGTGGTTCTCCTTCAGACCACGGCTAAGTGTCTCCTATTGGACCAACCCCCCTGCACATAGCCAAAACTAAGTAAATATATTTATTGGGTTGTCAGAAAAGTCATGACGTATTTTTTTCTGTTTTTTGTTGCAAAAATGTGTCATGACTTTTCCGACAACCCAATAGTTTTCATAAATATAAGTGTTGTAAATATCTCATATTAATTATATATTAATGCAAATACTGCATTAATAATATAGTACTACTATTGCATTGTAATAATATTAAGCTACTTTTAAGATATTGTCTTTAAAATTTATCATTTTAAAATCAAAACATAACATATAAAAGCAACCCTCTGAAATCACTAGGGAGCCATCGGAGGCAGCAGATACGGATGGGGGGGTTGACAGTCAGTATTGGGGCATGGTGCTGGGTGAGTGTCCCATTATTTTCACGTTTGTAGCCTGAGAGCATTTTCCAGTCCCTTTCCATGATGAGCCTATGAAATTCCCATGAGAAACCAGTCCGGCACTTACACTGGAGTGAATAAGCCGAGGACAGTCTGAGGGGGTCACATGAGCTGGAGTATGAGGAGGGGTCTCAGAAATAAGAGGCTCAGAGAGAGGGGGCTCAGTGCTGCTTACGCTCTGCCCCACTGTCTGGGTGACCCCTGGAACAGGCATGGGGCTAAGACCCAAACTGACACTTTAGGTTCCACCAGCAGCAAAAGCAGGGGGGGTTTGTAATTGTTGTTCCACAAATTAAGTGCCTGCTTTACACACACACACACACACACACACACACACACACACACACACGAACTATTCAGAACAACACCACAATCAAGATGGTTTATAATGTATCGTTCCAAATATCTAGGACACAACCCAAAATCATTCAACATATGAAGGAACAGAAAAAGGCAAAGACAAGACACAGGGACCCAACAACCATACCGAGGACATGATTTTGAAATGAGGAGGAGGCCGATTGGGACAGTGCCAACCCAAAGGCCTAATGACAGCTTCGGGCCACCTGAAGGGCAGAGCAAGACCTCAGGGGCGAAGGCGCTGGGTGCGGGCATGTGAGCTCTGCTGCTGTCAGCGCACTTCTCTGTAAGGGCTACTGCTCTCCAGGAGCCTGGTCCAGCTGGGGGGACTCTGATGGGACGCAGGAGGCGTAGTGCTGCATGAAGGGGCCGGGTAGAAACTGGAAGGTTTCCAGCTGAGGCTGTCTGAAAAACGTAGTGCCCTGTCCTGTCCCTGGTGCTAACGAGGGGGGAGGGGGTATGGTCAGTGGAAGGCGGGTTGAGGAAAAGACGGAGGAGAGGTCTCTATGCTGGGAGGGGTCCTGGTCAAACATGCTTTTTCTTTCTTTCTTTTTTTTAAATTAAAGCCTATTGGGGTGACAATGGTTAGTAGTTACATAGGTTTCAAGTATACAATTCTGTAATCCATCTCGACACAGAATTGAAGATCTTGCAGCCTTGCCAGTGCTCCCTCCAGATGTAAGGAGGTGAGGAGTAGAGGGTGATGCTTGGTGCGTGCGTGCGTGCGTGCTGGCCTATTCCTCTGCTGAAAAGTTCACAGCTCCTAAGTAGACTTTGTTTCTTATTTGTTTCGTTTGTAGTTGGTGCATTCAGTTATGGTTTTCTTTCAAGAAAACTACAGATAATAGAACACACTGTGGGTCAGGGTAATCATTTTTCACAAGGTGACCACACCTGTGTATCCAGCACCCAGGTCTAGAAAAACAACATGACTAGTATCTCAGAAGCTCCTTATGGCCCTTCTCCATCATCCCGCCCTGACCAAGCTACTGTCCTGCTATCAAGTGTTTTCAATGTGCAGAAACAAACCTTATGAAGCCAGAGAGGAATTGCCCCCCTCGTCACTAGGTGAATACCCTCGCCATGACATCAGCACTGTACTCACTGGTGGTGAGAAATGGGCCCAATAATCATGGAAAGCAAAGGCAGAAGCCTATTTTATAAAGTACTTAAAGATGGATGATGAGAAGTTCTGGAAGGCTGAATTAAAAACAACAAAAAAACAACCCTCCGCTATCGGCTCCTGCTGATCCCCATTTCTCTCTGACCAGAAGCCCAAAGCAGCTGGGACATGGACAGGGATGGGGTGGGAGAAACTGCAGGCAGGTGGCAAACTTGGTCTGGCATCCTCCTAGAGGCTCTAACTGCATCTGTCTGAGGAAATCTGGAGTTCAGGAGTCATTTTCCTGCAGCGCCCCCCGCCCCTTCTGCATAGCTCACGTCAGGCTTCCAGAGAAACGGTTGCCAAGGGGAGCAGAGGGTACCAGGACCCCCACCCCTGTGCAGGGAGCAGTCCTGCTGGAGCCTGCGCAGTTGCCATGGTGCAATGCAGGGGTCTCCTCTGCGCCTGCGCCAGTCCTGGCAAGGAGGGAGCAGGGGGCTCCAGGTGGAGTGTTGCATCTGCTGCTTTCTCGCCGCCTTCCCCCTAGCCCTCCCCTGAGCTCATGGTGCTTCATTGATTTTCTGGTTTTTACCATCAACAGACAAAAAGTGGCTCCATATGCCCATGAGAAGCCTGCCTGCATGGAACCGGATTAGGGCTTACACTGGGCTCAGTGGGACCCTGGTATGGGCTCAGCTGTGCTTCTCTTCTTCCCAGTGTGGAAAGAAAAAGGAGCTTGGGGCTGGACAAGGGGTGAATGATGAGCTCAGGGGGGAGTGTGACTTCATACAGGACAAAAAAAAAGCAGAGCCTTGAAAACTGCAAGAGACTGAAAAAGACTTGGTTGGAGAGGTCCCAGGAGCGTGCAGGGGTGAGGGGAGGGGAGGAGAAGGCTTCCGGAGGCTACTGCACCGTCAGGTCCATGAAGGTCCCATGAGCAGTGACACACAACATGAGGGTCAGCAGAGATCTTTTCAAGAGTCATTTTGGGTGGAGGGATAACAGAAACCCCTTCAAAGCAAACTGGAAAGTGAGTGCTTTGTGACCATACAGAGCCATCCTTTGTCACTCATCCCCCATCTCTCTCTTGAGAGGGCCCCCAAAACATCACTTCCAGGTCAGACTCCTGTAACCAAAAGCAGACATTCTTGTGCAAACCCCCAGCTTTCCTTAGGGAGCGCTCTGGTAACATCTGAAATATTGTGTCCCTGTAAAAGACAAACCATATCCAGCTCTATTCTCACCTTGGCTGGGGCCCTGGAGTGGGCTGGGTAGATGGGATAGATCCAGCTGGAAGCCTACCAGCAAGTTCCTAAAGTAGACCCCTCTGTGTTTGGGTGGGAGAAACGTGCTCAGCTAATGATATGATGACCCTCAAACTCACATTTTAGAAATATTTGGTCAAGAGTTCATTGTGGGAGTGAGCATAAAACTTTTATATTAGAAAAAAATACATGACCCTCTCTCCTGTTGAAGATGACAAATGTATCCTATGTTCTGAAATTTCAGTGACATTTTATTTTTTTATTTTTTTTTTGAGGGCAGTGTCACTGGCCCTCACATGTGGGACCGAACCGGGGCCGCTGGCTTCCCAAGCCAGCGCTTAACCACCGCGCCACTCGGCCGGCCCTTCAGTGACATTTTAATTGTTGAGAAATACTAATTTCACAAATGTTCCAGTGTCTATAAGTTGCTTGTGACTGACTTGAACTTCCCAAAGGTAAAGGTAACAAAATAGTTCTCATTTATGTCATTCTTAATCTCGCCACAGTGCTTTCTAATACATTTCTAAACACCAAACTTCTTCCCAATCACAGCAAATAATAAAATGTTGGGGAAATGAAATGAGCGGCTTATTCGCGATTAACATCATTTTGTTTCTAGAATTTTAATTTCCTTGTGACCCTGACCTCTGGCAAATGTCCACTGGTGGCTTCAGGGTAGTTACATTTCGTAGAACAACAAAATTACAATAAACATGTGTAATTCTAGTCCATGTTGCTGTACTTTGAATTTTCATAGAATGTGCCCATTTTCCCAATTGCCTTCTTAGCCTTTCTTCTGAATAATTTATACCATCTACTTATGAAAGTTGCAAATATATCCACCAAGCATATGGCTTGTCTTTTCCCCCTGTTACACTATCTTTTGCTGGGACTTATTTTGATATATGATTTAAAATAAGGATTTTGCTACACTGTTTCAAATGTTTGAGAGTGAAATATTGCAACATAACATTTTTAATGTTTCAACTTAATCCAATTTGGAATACTCTAATTAGTTTGAATAAGTTCATCTGTACACTTAGATTAAATACAAATTTAAACTGATTTTATCTTAACTCATCATTCATATTTTTTTAAAAACTCTAAATTGAGGTTTTTGCAGCTACCTGCTGTCAAATTTCTCCTAAAAAACCCACTTACAACAGATTCTTTGCATAGCATTAAAAATGAAAGGATAATTAAAATTCTGGTGTGTGTGTGTGTGCATATTTTTCTAATTGATCATTCTTATACTTGAAGTTTATTATTTTAAAAGACTTTTTCTTTGTTTTACTTTTTGGGTTTTCTTTTGGGGGAATGCAAAATTTGTCAACAAACTTCTCCTGGGCTTTCCCTTTTTGCTAATTTCTGTAGATCCCAACCTAACAGGTCCCCAAGTGTTTGTTTGCTGGGTGGGATCCCGGGTATGACATAGTGTCAGCCTGAGGAGGTTGCCCAATGTCCCCCTCAGCCATATCCTCAAAGTTCTGCCTTTGAAAAGGAAACCAGCACCTGTCCCGTGAAGGAGAGGAGTGGACCCCTAAGACACCCACATTGGCTGCTTTAAAACACCTCCTTTCCCATTTGAGGTATCTTTGCTGGGACAGTCTTCACACATCAGGTTACAGCGCCATCTGGCATTCAAAACTGGGAGTCCCATGCCAGAGGCAAACTGCCTCAAAAAATCCCTCAGGAACTGCAGGAGAAAAACGGTGCTGAACAGAGGGGAGAGGGCAGAACAGACTCAGAAAAAGTACAGAGGGGCTGTGGATGTGATGGAGGAGGTCACTGGGGCAGGGATTTTTAAATAACAACAACAAAAAAAAATTCAGAGTAGCTGCAAACATCAGAGCACTCCAGGGTTGCATAAATGTAGTAATGAATGTATCATTTCCCTTAATAGATGTCATCAATGTTACAAATTGGCGAACATCTACAAAGGGATTTATGCCCATGCAAACATACTCAAAAGTGCCTACACAAACACACATGTTGCTTTTAACTTATTGTTGAAATTGTCCTTATTTAACAACTATCAGATTTTTCCATATCACCATAGATAGATATTTTACCCTTTTTATCAGCTATGTGACAGCCACTGTCACATTCCCCATATTCCATTATCAGCCATCTGTATATATGTAATTGGATCATTTTGAAATTTCTATCACAAACAATGCAGCAGTGGGTATTCTTGTTCTTTTAAAAATTATATTTCTGGAAAAATAGAATAGTTAGGTCTGGGGGAGGCGCATATCACATTTTGCAAGAAATTTGAAATATCTGCCCCAGAGGGGCTCCTCTGAAGCCCCATGAACAGAGCCGAGGTTCTGGGTAGTCCTCTACTGATCGCAAAGAGAGTGATGAGTCTGGGGGTCTCCCTCTTCATTCTAGGAAGTCACCCGCAACTCCGACCATGGGACAGGGTGGACTTCCAAGGAGTGATGGGGTTATGTGATTCAGACATGTAGAGACCAAAATATTCAAGCTGAAGCCACTAATAGTGAACTGGAAACCTTCCAGGAAAGTGTCACGCTCACCTGTACTCAACTTGTTCCAAAGACACAACCTTGGTGAGCGCCGTTTCCTGAGGCAGGAGGGAGCGAGCAGCCACCAGTGTCTCTATTCTGGAGCCTTCTCTTTGTGCCCCCTGACAGCTTCATTGTGCTGGCATTACCCTCCTTGCTCACAGCTCAGAAGACGGTTCCTACTATTTGGCTGTGCCATGCCACTTTTTTCTCCTGCTATCCATCTCTGCCACTCGACTCAGGGTTTCTAACCTGTCATTCATTTCGCCTCTCTCTCCTGAGCTCTAAATATGCATTTAGAATAAATATGTATGGAATGCCTCCTATACATTGAGCCCTGTTCTTGGGCTTGAGATATATTAGTGTACTCAGTAAATCTCCTGCTCTCATAAGTTTACAATTATAATTGATATTATATATTTATATATTATGTGTATTAAATTGCATAGAAGGTGATGAGTAGTGGGGCCAAAAGACAAATGTACCGAGGTAAAGTGAACAGGCAGTGCTTGTTTGCGGATGTGCAAGTTTCCAAGTTGAACGCGGTGGTTGGGACAGGACCCCGTTGGGGTGAATTCCAGCTGCGATTTCAAGGAATTGAAAGAGTTAATGAGGCAGGAGCCCAGTGGGGGTTGTTGGAGACAGAGAGCAAAGGCCGAACCACAGAGCTCATTGGTCAGCGGAATGACAGGGGGCAGCGCTGGAGTGTAGCTTAAATCCAAGGGTCATTCACAGCCATCCATAGCATTCCAGGAATGGGGAGGGCTGTGGCTTCCACTGAGCACAGTTGATTACCGATGGGGGAGGGGCACGGGAAGAAACTGGAAGCCATGCTCAGGGACAACCGCAGTCACCCAAATGACAGATGCAACCGGGTGTCCCGTGCATGTCAGCCCCTGTCGACCTGCTATTCAGTCTGATGGAACTGTGAGGTTACTGGAGTCCCTGACACAGTGAAGGGATAAGGTACAGCGGCTGTTTGCCACACCTGCGTAAGAAAAAACACTGTACCTTAGCAAGTGTTGAAACTGGGTGAGAAATGAAGAGTTTGGCTGTGCTATCCCAGAGCTGTGCGGCCCAAAGGAATCTTGTCTAGCTGGGCTTTGGGGAAGGATGCTCACGGTGGGTAGTATAGCCAGTAGGGAACCTATGGGGGAAGTGAGATGCTTAGCCTGAGAACAAAGGCCTGGTGACAGGCAGGGTGAGAGTGTGAGGGCAGGCGTAGGGGAGGGCCTGGGGACAGCTCGGCCCCTCTCCTTGGCCTGCCCCAGATCTTTGGCTCTAAATGCACTCTTCTCCCTCCCCAGGCCCCGCAGAGTAACTAGGCCCTCTGCTCTGCGCTGCCCTGGCTTCTGTACCCAGCTCTGCGCCACAAGGGCGTAGGTGTGAACCTTTAAAAAAGCAACTGATAACAATTACAATCCATGACTTAGAAGAAGCAAAGAGGTCAGTCGTAGGCTCCTAATAGGCCATCTGAAAGGGGCAAGGGGCAGAATGTTTGAAGAAATTGGAGTGAATTAAAGATGGCAGTGAAGAGGGCTCTGGTTTCAGAAATCGGACCTCATCTGACCTCAGCCCCCTGTTACCTAACTTCCCCATTCTAAACCCTGTTGGCTTAAGGACAGGGAGGGACAGGTGCTTAGGTTATATCGCAGTTACAGGGAACGTTTATGTCGCATCTGTATTTGGAAACCGGTCTTCCAAGACCACCGTTCTGCAGCCCTTCATCCCTTAGGCCACGTCTAGTGTCAATCACCTGGAAGGGCAGGTGGGAGGAGGTGGGTGGAGACCAGCTCACAGTCCTGCAAAGGAGGAGGGCCTCCTGACGCCTGCGCACTCTTTTCACTGCACTGCAGGGGTCTGCTTCTCGCGGGAAGGGGGTTTCCTGGCGCGTGCGCACTCTTGCTGCATTGCAGGGCCCTCTTCACTCGAGGAGGGGGCTTTTGGGCGCCTGCGCACTCCTCTTACAGCACTGCGGAACCGGCTTTGAGGCTGCGCTAATTTGGCACCTTCCAGAAAACTCGAGGGCTCCGGTTGGGAGGGGGAAAGGGGATAGTGAGAGGGTTTGGGCTTGTCACTGTCTCCTCCAGCTCCTCCCTCTGCTGGAGCTCACAGCCCCCGAGTGTTCATTTTCCTCCATGTAAGTGCATCAACAGACTGGAATCAAACTACACAAACATGGCCCCTTTCTGTTCTGACACCTCCCCGGGGGTGTGGAGACTTGGAAATGAGCTGTGCAGGTCACCAGAGTAGGATTAGACTCAAATGACAAACCCTAATTTTGGAATGAGCAGCTGCACGAAGGCCATTTGAGCAGATTGACAGGCTGGAGGCGAAAGGCGGCCCGAAAAGTCGCACCTCCGTGTCTGAGCCCTGTCCTTATCAGCCATTCTTCTCCCTGTCTAGCCATGTCCCCGGTAGCCATGGCCGATGGAACAGGGGAGCTCAGAGCTTCTCCAGCATTTTGGAAATGCAGGTTCTCGGCCCATCCCAGTGCTGTGAAGCTAACACTCTGAAAGCGGGGCCACCAACGTTTAGAAGGCCCTCTGAGTGCTTGATACATGTCCCAAGCTAGAAACTGGGATGGTTCTGAGAGCTTGTGGAGCAAACAGCCCAAGGGAAAATAGGAATTTTTCATTGCATCCACCTGAGGGAAACTGGTTTCCAGGATCTCAGTTGGAAGAGGCTCCCCTCCCAGCCTGCCTGAACCAAGCTGGTGTCTGCCATTTCCGGGAGGGAATATGGGGGGAGAGGACAGAGGCAGGCTGCCAACTCATGAAAAGAAACGGTTTTCCCGAAGTCTGTGTGTTATTGGTGTACTTATGACGCCCTCACTGTGCCCTGTGTCCCTTGCGGCTCTGTCAAAGAAGAGAATTTGGGAGGGAGTTTTTAAGGAAGAAGGATAATTTATTTTTTAAATTGGGGAACAGTGTGTTTTTCCAGGACCCATCAGCTTCATGTCAAGTAATTGTTTCAATCTATTATAGTTGTGGATGGCGCAGCTTACAGTGGCCTATGTGGGGAATCGAACCAGCAACCTTGGTGTTATGAGCACTGCGCTCTAACCAACTGACCTAACTGGTCACCCCGGAGCGGGGGGAGGATGATTTTTAAGGCCTACTACTGACTGCCTGTTCTTCCCTCTAAGCTACTAATGGCAAATTACCAAGTTTCTGGTCATTTAGCTGAGAAACAGGCTTAAAGATAGCACCACACATTTTATCTCCATTTGCCAATCAGATGCCCATGCAAACTTCTGGTGGGGAGTAGGGGAGTCTGTGGTTAAATTTGGAATAGGAAATAAGTAATCATGTGACAAATGGGGTGAGTTATGAGCTTGAAGGGTTGGTGAGGACTCCATACACAACTGAATTTGAGCGAAAGCAGTGACTTATTTCTCAACCTGCATCAGACACATTTCTCAGACTGGGCCCCCATCTTTTGTATCCTCGTTTCGCATATAGCCAAGAATGAGAGCTAGAGGTTTTTCTTCCTTGGTGGGGATAGCGCTTCCTCAGGTTGTCTTGGGAACTCTTGTCCAGACCTGGGGTCTGTGCAAGATGGAAGCCATGGGTTTGTAGAGGTGAGACGCGATCCAGCAGCCTTCTGTGCTCAGAAGGGTCTTCCTAAGCCTTGGGGGTGTTTTGTGTGTGCGCTGCTTTGTTTTGCTTCATTTGATCACCTGCCTGAGCCCTCATGTTAACGTGGCTTGCGTGCAATGTTCTGTGTGCCTCTTGGATCACACGGCAGCACAGAGGCTCATCATGATAAAGACATCCTCCTGGATGCATAGACCTTAGATCCCACAGTGATCTTCCCTGACAGCCTCACCTCCACTCACCACAGAGTGTCTCTCTGGAGGATGCTGTCCTTTCTCTGTGAACAAACAGGACAGCAAGCCCAAGTCCCCGGTTTCCAAGTCCTGTGGTCTGTTTCTCTGCCACTCATCCTTATGTCTTCCCTCCGCCCACAAAACTCTCTCTGTGGTAGATGGAGTAGCTAACGTTCCTCCTTACCTCTGACTGAGGCCTTTTGCTCTACCAGGAAATCCTCTCTTCCACATAGGCTGTGGGCTCTTGGAAATAGAAGCTGCGAAAATTTGAACCTTATTACAGCGTTGAGCCCCACTCTGAATTCTTCACTTATTTAATCCAATAAGCAGAAGTTTGACTGTCTTCTTCAATGGAGAAAATGGAGGGAAAACAAGAAGAGGGATAAAATAGATTATATCCTAAAGCATTTTCTTGCTATTCGTAGGTTTTTGCAGTTGCGCAGGCATGATATAGAGAAAAGCACATAGATTTGAGTTATATATTTCAAGGCAGATAGGATGGAATTTGACAGAGAACAATGGTAGAGGGAGTGAGTCACCAAAAAATATGGAGGATAATCTAGGTGTATGGCCTAAGCAGCAGCTGATTGTAAGGATGATGTCACTAAACAATGGGATAAGAGTACGTATCAGGCGGGAAAATGTGGACTTCAATTTCTGACTTTATATATGGAAGAAATCTGGGAAAATTCAAGTAGATTTCGGGTTAGCTGTAGGATACGTGCGTACATAGTTCACAGGAAGTCTGGGCTAGAGATAAAAGCGTGGAATTGCTCACATACCTATAGTGTGTAACTCCATAGTATGTCAGTTTTTCCTGTGACAAAACTTAGTGTCATAAACAATATCATTTATTTTTCCAATTCTCAGTGCTTCCTTGAGAATGTGAATGAGAAATCATTTTATTTTCCAACCCAGCATGTGCCAGTTCCTCTGTTTCCCCTACATTTTGCTTATGTTCTGAATAATTCGTTCTCTCTCTCTTTCTTTTTTTTTTTTTTTAAGATTTTCTTGGGAATCAGGGAAGGGGAACAGAAAGTTGCTGTCCTTTTGTTCTTCAGTCTAGTTGTGGAGGACGTTGCTTCACTGGCCCATGTTGGTATTATCATTGCACTCTTCCCGGGTGAGGCAGTCGCCCGCCGGCCATTGGATGGCCGCTCACAGTGGCTCTTGGCAGCTCATGAAAGCACACGCCAGCTGCCGGCCAGCCCCACTGCAGCCTACCCCGTCGCCGGAGCCCAGCTCCAGGTCGAGCTATTGTTCACCATCTTAGCTCTAGAGGGAGCAGCGTCACTGGCCCTCATATGTGGGATCCTAACCGGGGCCCTGCTGCTCAGAGCTGGCATCCCAAGCCAACTTTTAACCAACACTCCACTCAGCACTCAGCTGGCCCTGAATAATTCATTCTTTACCTCAGCTGTCTCTTTTGTTGTACCTCATCATACTCACCTAAGAGAAGCCGATGGACTCTGAACCTGGAAACCATCTTGCCAAAGTGCATAACATCATTATGTAAAGCCTCCAACACAAACCACTATTTTTCCCACCTGGGAAAGATGTTTCCTTGGCATTTTTCCGGCTTCTACGCCCAGGAGGTTTACTCACCCGTTTCTGGTTTTACCTAAAAGTTTTTTCACAGTATTTTCAACCTGTCCCTGATTCTCTATTCCAAACCTAGTGCCATAAGCTCCCTATGATTGCAATAGTGCCACCACACTTCTAAGTACCCATGTATGAATCTGTCAGTTTTGGTGCCTATGAAACTATGTACCCCCAAAATTCATGGCTTAAAACAACAGCTCACCTGGCTGGATGGTCCAGGATGACCTCACACCTGCAGAGTGTGATGTGGTGGCAGGTTAGATGACAGAAATCATTTGACCAGATGCCTGTCATCATCTGGCAGGCTAACCTAGCCTCCTCATATAGTTATGATATTCTTAAGAGGAGCAAGAGAAGGCAAGCCCCAATGTGCAAGAACGTTTTTTTTCTTTTTAAAGATTTTATTGGGGAAATCGGGGAGGGGAACAGACAACTTGCTGTCCTTTTTGTTCTTCCGTCTAGTTGTGGAGGACGTCGCTTCACTGGCCTATGTTGGTATTATCGTTGCGCTCTTCCCGGATGAGGCAGTCGCTCGCAGGCCATTGGACGGCTACTCACGGCGGCTCATGGCAGCTCAGGAAAGTGCACTCCCGCTGCTGGCCAGCCCCACTGCAGTCTGCGCCGTTGCCGGCAACCCACGGCAGCCCAGCTCCAGGTCGAGCTGTTGTTCACCATCTTAGCTGTAGAGGGCGCAGCATCACTGGCCCTCATGTGGGATCCTAACCGGGGCCCTGCTGCTCAGAGCTGGCATCCCAAGCCAACTTTTAACCAACGCACCACTCGGCTGGCCCAAGAACTTTTTTTTTTCCGTCTCTGATTGTGTCATATTTGCAATTGTTCTTTTGCCAAAAGCAATACCTGGTGGGCAGGCCCAGGGTCAGTGTAGATGGGGACTGTCCAATGGCTTGGATTCAGGGAGTGGAAATACTGTAGCCATCATTATACATGTGGAAATAGATAACATGGAGAGGCAACCACTGTGGCTAAGGGTTCCAACATTTTAGGGCCACTAAAGGGAGGAAAAAGAATCGATAAAGGAACTGAGTTGGCCTACTCAGAAAGTCCAGTGGACAAGGAGAACGGAGGCCCAGAAACAGAGAGGAGGCTGTTTACAAAGGAGGACGCTCACCAACACCTGAATGCAGATGATGAGCAGCCAAATAAGATGTGCAGTGGGAAGTGCCCACTGGACCTAACAGCATGAAGGTCCACAATAATGTGGGAAAGATGTGCTTTGATGGAGGGAGGTGGGTAAACCCAGCCAGAGCAGGACGAAGGCTCAGCTGTGAGGAGTTCTGTCTGAAAAATGACCCACGATTGATCACTATGCTATAGCCTTTCCTGGGTAGCACAGGAATGTTTTCAATTCTAACTCAAAATCGCTCTGAATATTACCAACCACATGGACAATAATCACACATCTATTCATGATTCATGGCCGTCAGAGGGCACATAATCCCCAATGCATTTATATGGCTTTAAAATACACACCAGGCTCTATTCCTGTCCTGGCCAGAATCCTGGTGATGCAGTTGGCAGATGGATGGGTGCAGCTGGCAGCTCCAACTCCAGGCACCTGAACTAGCTGTCTATGTTTAGAATGGGTGACACTTCAATAATACGGTGATACTTCAAAGCATTTTCTTTCAATTTTGTTCAAGATTGAGATATGGAAGAGATAGATCAAATTTTAAATAAAAATAAAGGTTGTTCATTTCTCTCTGTCAGTTGAAAATCAAAGACTGATTATATTCTAAGAATTCTGTAACATTCCAACCATTTGGAGTAGTCTTTTATTTCACACATATTTCATCAGACAGAAGGGGAATTAGTCAGCCATACTAGCTAATGACACTGGTGGCATAATCAATCACTCATGTTGGCATCATTTCCAACTTCTTGAGTATTCCCTTCAAGTGTTTATGACTTTATAAAATAGAAACATTCTTTGAAATGCATATAGAACACTTAAGAAATACAGAAGAAAGTAATAATTTACATCCAGCATATATACATTTTGCTTTGTGTTACTTGATTCCAGCAATTCAGCTAGTTCTTCTCTGAAGAGTTACCAGAACCATTATGTGCAATATTGAAACTTAATGCATTTCAATTCCATCACCAATACAGAGAATAAATACCTGTTTCTCCACTTCTTTGACTACATCATATAGGTGAACTTTTTGTAAATTGCCATTTCAATAGGTGACAAATAGTATATTTTTATATTTTTCTGATTTCTTCATAAGAGTAAGCATCTTTTGTAAATAGTATTTTACATTCTGTGAATTTCCTGTTGGATATAAATTGCTCATTTTCCCCATTGGGAGGGTAATTTGTTACTCTTAATCATTTTGGAAATCCTTTCTATATTCTAGAGGCCCAATCTCTGTCAATTACAAGTGCTACAAATATTTCTTCCCAGTGGGTGGATTTCCTCACTATTTTTTGAAAGTCATTTTATGTTCATTTAAACTCACTTTTTAAAATATCATGATGAAGAGACTTAAGTTTTTTTTTTCTAGATGGATGATACAGCTAATTGTGCTCAAATTATTATTGTCACTTTTTTATGACATATTTTTAAACTTAAATAAATTTGCAAGCGTAGGACAGGGGCTTCCTACATTCTGTTTACCCAGACTCATTAGATGTTTACATTTTCCCCCATTTATCATTCTTATCATTCTCTCAGTATATAGCAATGGATAGAGGTAGACATATGTGTGTGCGCGTGTGTGCGTGCATACATACAAGACATTTTGTTCCAAACCATTTGAAAATAAGATAAAACATCCTCTTTCAAACCTAAATACTTTGGCGTGCATTCCCAATAACACTGACATTTTCTGGCATAACCACAATCCAGGAAAGTTAGGACGGATTAAATGCTATTGTTTGATCCATAATCTATATTCAGATTTTGTCAATTGTGCCAACTATGTCTTTTAGAAGTAATATTTTGGGATTTAAGATTACATGTTACATTGTGTTTTCATGTCTTTTTAGTCTCCTTTTATTTGGAGTCATTTCTCAGTGTTTCCTTGTGATTCTTGACTTTTATGTTTTAGAAACGTACAAGTCAGTTATTTTGTAAACTGTCTCTTAATTTGTGTTTGTCAGATGGTGCCCCATGGTTAGATTTATGTTATGCAGTTTTAGCAAGAATGTTATTGAATTGATGTTGGGTCCTTCTCAAAGCATCTTTTCAGAAAACATATAATGTTTCATACCAATTTTGGTGATGCTGACTTTGATTATTTGGTTAAGATAAAAAAAGTTGTTTCTCCATGATTAACATTTTTTCTTTGTAATTATAAAAATAATTTGTATGGGATACTTTGTTGAACAGAAATATTCTCTTCCTAGTCATATTTCACTTACTGCTTTAAAACAAACTGATGACTTTATAATTTCTTCTTTAGTTATTAGTGAGTAACGTAATGTCAGGAAGCAGTTTCCTTCAGATTCACTCATTCATTCATTGGAGAACCATGATTATTATTTTACTTATTTGGTTTGAATCTATAGCTACATTAATTTTTTTTAAATAGTTAGAAATTTACCAAAAAGAACTATGTAGTACAGAGAGTTCCTCTATTCTTATTCAGGGCTTCTACTGAAGATCATATAGTCTGACAACCACTTCCCCTATGATTAATATTTTGTATCAGTATGGTACATATATTATGATTAGTGAACCAAGATTGATACCTTCTTATTAACTAAAAATTTCCTCAGTGTTCACCTAGTAAGCTTTACCTGTGCCAGGATCCCACCCACGACACCACAATTCATGTACTTGTCGCGTGTCCGTAGTCTCCTCTGCACTGGGACAGTTTCTCAGAATTTCCTTGTTTTTGACGACTTAGAGCTTTTTGAGGACTAGTGAGAAGTGCTTTGGAGATTGTCCCTGAGTTGGGATTTATTTGATGCTTCCCTCATGCTTAGCCTGGGTCTATGACTTTGAGAGAGGAGACTCACAGAGAAAAAGTACCATTTCCATCACATTGTATCAATGGTATACTATTAATATGGCTGTTGATATTGACCTTGAACTGTTGTCTGAGCTGGTGTTTGGTGAGGTTCTAGACTGTAAAGTTAGTTTTTCCCACTTTCCATACTATACTCTTTGGAAATTACTTCCTATGAGCAGCCCACACTGATGGAGTGGGGAGTTAGGCTCTACCAGTTTGAGGAGGGAGTATGTACACAAATTATTCAGGATTATTCTGCATGGTTGTCTTATTTCCCCTTTTATTCATTTATTAAGTTATCTATGAAGGGGCAGCCAGGTAGCTTAGGTGGTTAGAGCACAGTGATCATAACACCAAGGTGGCAGGTTCGATCCTCACATGGGCCATGGAGTTGCACCCTCCATGGCTAGACTGAAACAACTACTTGACTTGGAGCTGATGGTTCCTGAGAAAACACACTGTTCCCCAATAAAATAATAATAATAATTTTAAAAATTATCTATGTAAGTATGGGCTCATGGCTATTTGCATTACATTTTGAAATAAAATCCAACGCTATTTATTTTGATGCACATATTTTCCCAATTCTGCTTCCTTCAGCCCTGCTTCCATACCTCTTGATGTGTTCCCATGTTTTTTCAAGCACCTTCTTACTCTAATATTATTTTTCTTCAAAAATGAACTCTCTAGTCCTTACTTTTCTGGTTTGAAATAATATATATATATATGAAATTGTCATTCATACATAGATTATATTCACTTTAATGATATTTTTCCATCTTCTCTTCCTCACAGCACTGTGTGCCATCCCAAAGTCACAAAGGCCTCAGTAAAATCATGAGGCAGGGGCTTCTGTAGGCCCATAAGCCCTTGGAAAGATCTTAAAATGAAGTGGCTCATGC
This sequence comes from Aselliscus stoliczkanus, assembly GCA_033961575.1. Taxonomy (NCBI): domain Eukaryota; kingdom Metazoa; phylum Chordata; class Mammalia; order Chiroptera; family Hipposideridae; genus Aselliscus; species Aselliscus stoliczkanus. Next base: position 34,847,059 of record CM066741.1, read on the forward strand.
AAGATTTTGTTCACAGCTTAATAATTGCTAGGCTTAGGAAATTTGTTTTGGCTCACCAATTTTTCTTGTTAAGCTATTAACCTTCTCATTTCAAGTCTTTCACTTTAAATTTGTTTTGCTTTTGCTTTATGAACTCACAACTTTCCAGTATCTATCTTTCCCACTGCCTCATCTTGTCATTTTTTTGTTTTGTTTTTTGCATATTCCTACCAAGATGCAGGGGGTGGGGGGAGCCTCTCCTAAAATCACTGTTTATTCATGTTCATGGGGCTTTGGATTTGGGTAGACATGCTGAGCCTAGACGGATCCTAAAAGCACGGACCCTCAGGAAGTTCCAGTGAATAGTCACAGGAGAGCTTATTTGCAGCCTGCTCTCCACACGTGGGGAACGCCCTATACATCCCTGTTGCTAAACCCCTTAAAATCTGCCAGCAGATATTCATGTCAGGATCCATCCTCAAAGAATGTGTGAGCTCTGGGAAGAACTCTGTTTTCCTAGGGGAAGTTCACCTCATTCGCATGCGAGGTGTCTGTGTTAGAACTGCAGGCAGTTACCAAGAGGCATGTTGCAGCGCCATCTGTCATCTAAACAGAAGTATGGGAGCAGATGAATTAAGCTGCTGAGAACCGAGGCTGCCAGCAGCTGCTGACGAGGGGATCAGTTATTGCCAAAAGAGAGTTCAGGGTCTGGGGAAGGGCAGAGTCTAAGAAGCCACGGGTGACAGGGTTCAATGAAGAGAGGATCCGCATCAATTTTAATTATAGAATTGTTGACTTCAAATATTTTTTAATTACAGAAATCTACAAGTTAAAAATTAAAATATTTATCCACCAGATTTCTTCTTCTTGTATTTCATTCCATACTACCTTTTAAACTTGTGTATCCATTCAGATTTTTCAGGATGTTTACCAATATGTTAGATTCTATTGTATATCTGAATCTATCGCTACCTATGTATAGATTTGGATATAGATTTAGATGTAAATATAGCTATCGGATTTTTCATAACCTTTTCTAATACACTCAAATGAATATCTATACATATACTTATAGATATTTCTATATATTTGATATGTAGAAATATGTATATCTAATAGAAGTAGAGATATAAGTGATATTCACATTTTCTTTTCCAAATTGATTTTATTTGGTGCATACCATAGTGTTTTTCCTGTATCACTAGATACACAGCTACATTATTATTATTAATTTTTAAAATTAATTTATTTATTTATTTTTAATTTTTTTTTATTAGAGGGCAGTGTGACTGGCCCTCATATGTGGGATCCGAACCAGGGCCGCTGGCGTCCAAGCCAGCGCTTAACCATCGCGCCACTCGGCCGGCCCTACCGCTACATTATTTTTGTTAGCATTTTGTATTCTGAATTACGTATGCCCTTTGTCTATGCCCCATTAATAAATATTTATTTCTTATTTTTCACTTTTGCAGAAAATGCTACAGAGAACATTCTTGTAAATGTCATCCTTCAATAAAAAAAGAATTGGAGGGTCCAAAATGCTACAGCAACATGTATCCTACCTTAAAATGTGTAAGTACCAAATATGCAGTTGCCAAACCTGAATATTAGCAAATTCATTTTTCCCCAATCAGGCTAACATGGCTTTTGTGTTATTAGCTTCTTTTCGTTTTAAGGGGGATTTGGTGTTTATTGTTTTTATTTGTTTTCTCTTCTGAAAACAATGTGCTCATATAACTTAATACATGATTAAAAATAGGTGGCTTTTGTTCTTATTCATTTGAAGTCAGTCTGTATTCTGAGTATTAAATACTATAGTGCACGTTTTCTAAATGACTATTTATTTGCAGTCTTACTCAAACTATTATACCTAAACATTATGTTGTATAGGAAGAAATGTAAGGCTTTAATTTTATGATTCCTGGATTTGATGCATCTGTATGAGGAAAAATATTTTAATTTACTTTTAAAATGCACAGAATTTTATTACACTTGGGATTTATCTGTATGTATGGCAAAAGATGGATACTCGAAGGTTATTTTATACATGAGTGGCTGATAATACTATAATCGTTGAATTATCCATCCCCTCGAGACTGTGGATTTTCATGAAAAAATTCATTTTGATTGAGCCACGTTGTGTATTGTATAAAAATATTTTCGGTGGAAGACAGGAACAGGAGCCCCCTGAAAGCTGGGGCAGTGTTATTTTTACCATTGTGGAGTATTTGCTTCTTACAGCGCTTGTGTTGATTCTGTCCATTTGATGCAACATTTATCTGAAGGCACGTGCTACCTCGCAGCCTCTTCGCTTGTATCAGATTCAGCATTTCAGAACTGACGTGTAAACACGCAGCTACAGAGTCTATAAACTGTAGCATTTTCCTTGACAAAGCGACCTGAAATGCTGTGTCCTCAAAGCAATGGTTTAAAAAAAAAAAGTTTCTTTTACACCATGTTACACTTCAATACTACGCTGAAAAGTAGGATGTGGAAATGGATGGAGGGAGGAGACACAGCCTTCCGGAAACGTGTTTTTCCCCCCTTGATTAATGAATAGCCCAGAGTGAACACTAGGTGAGTCTCGGTATTTACGCCGGGATGGCTGCCATCACCTCGCCCCGCTAAGGCATCACCGCAGAGAAACTACCCGGCTTTGGCGGCCGCCCCTCTCACGGAGCGCTGGGTCGGTCACGTGACTGGCCGGAGGACGGCGGCCCGCACGGGCCAATCTCGTGCGCGTCTGAGCGGCATTGGCGGTCGGGACTCGGTGAAGGGTTTTGGTCCCGCGGGGCCCCCGTCGCTTGGGCTTCTGCCGGGTCCGGATTTAAGGTTCTGGCGGCGGGATTCCCATAATAGCACCAGGAGACGGAGACGCTGCTCAGCGTGTCTTTGCTGTGTCTCGTTCCCTCCGGAGAGTTTTTGGACCCACTCCCAGATTTTGTTATTTGATTTTCAGCATAGAGTAGAGGAATTGGCTTTTTGGGGGGACGTGTGAAAGCATGGTTTAATATCCATCGCTTTCTATACTTATTTGAAAATCTATAAATAAAGCTTTTTATAGTATGCCTTTTTGGTATTAGTGTTTTTTTTATTTTTACTTTAGCTTAATTTCATTGATGAGAATTTTTCAAATGTTTTCATTTAGATTGATGGTGAGGCTTTTTGTTTTTGTTTAATGGGAAGCCGACATTAATGAAGATCATATTGGACTTCAGTCCTGATTAGTATTTCAGACTTTTTCATCCACCTCAATAGCTCCAGGAACAAATTTCTTCCAGAATTTAACACATTACCTTAAAAGTCCTGTGATTATTACCAGTATAAAATTTTACTTCCATTTTAAAACTGATTTATCCCGGTCTTTTAAATTCAATTTTAATTTAAAACAAGAAGTTGTTTGATTAATTAATTTCAAAACAACTATTGGACTTTCCTTTTGAATCTCTTATATGCAACACCTCCTCCTCTTAACCTCTGACCCTTAATGTCACCTTGGACCTACTGGACTTGAGATTTTTGTTTCACATTGATCCCTCCCTGCTCCTCCTATGCTACAGGATTCTGTGTCTGTTGCAGAAACTTCTTTAGTGTATCACACGAAATAAGTCTAGGTCTATTTTCCTTCATATGTGTTGCAAACTATTTGGAATATACGTCTTTGGTCTTCCACATTCTAAAAATTATAGGAGGACATTGACAACACGAAAGGAGAAAGAGAAGCAGGGAAAAATCCAATAATGTGAAATTCCTGATATGACAGTATTTTTGTTCAACTTCCTTTTATAGCCCTATAATTTCCCTTTATAGACTATTTGGCAGTATATGCATTATTTTGCTGTATAATTTTTTGTTGTTGTTCTTTTTAAGTAGATTTTCTTTTCAGAGCGCTTTTACATTCACAGCAAAATTAAGAAGATACATGGATTTCTCCCCACACATGCACAGTCTCCTCCGTTGTCAACATCCCCCTCTGGAGTGGCACATTTTGCTACTACAATGGATGAACTTATATTGACACATCATTCATCATCCAAAAATCTATAGTTTACATTAAGGTTAAACTTTGGTGGTGTACATTTCATGGGTTTGGACAAACTCATAATGACATGTATCCACCATTATAGTATCAGAGTAGTATTGCTGCCGTCTCGCAATCCTCCTTGCTCTGTCTATACACCCCTCTCTCCTCCCCCATAACCCCTGCCAACCTCTGATCTTTTTGTCTCAACAGTTTTGCCTTTTCCAGAATGTTGTATAGTTAGAATTATATAGTACATAGTCTTTTCAGATTGGCTTCTATCACTTAGAATATGCATTTAAGTATTCTCCATGTTTTTTACATGGCTTGATAGGTCATTTCTTTAGCGCTGAATAATAGCCCATTTGCTAGATGTATCAGTTTATTTATCCATCCCCTACTAAATACAACTTGGTTGTGTCCAAGTTTTGGCAATTATGAATAAAGCTGCTATAAACATCTGTGTGCAGGTTTTTGTGTGGACACGTTTTCAATGCCTTTGGAACTTACTGGCTGAATCCTATGGTAGGAGTATTTTTAGTATTATGAGACACTGCCAAATTGTGTTCAAAAGTGGCTGCACCATTCTGCATTCCCACCAGCAATAATGAGAGTTCCTTTTGCTGTACATCTTTGAGATCATATGGTATTGTCAGTATTCTGTATTTTTTCCATTTTTTTAAATTGTAGTTGATATACAATATTATATTAGTTTCAGGTGTAAAGTAGTGATTAAACATTTGTATAACATATGAAGTGATCACCCCAATAAATCTAGTTACCCACCTGACATCATACACAGTTATTACCATATCATTGACTATATTTCCTATGCTGTACATTTCATTCCCATGACTATTTTGAAACTACCAACTTGTACTTCTTAATTCCTTCCCCTTTTTCACCAATTCCCCCACCTCCCTCCCATCTGGCAACCATCAAAATATTCTCTGTATCTATGAGTTTGTTTCTGTTATGTTTGTTCATTTCTTTTGTGTTTTAGATGCCACAGATAAGTGAACTCGTGGTATTTGTCTTTTTTTTGTCTGACTTATTTCATTAGCATAATACCCTCTAGGTCCATCCATGTTGTTGCAGATGGCAAGATTTCATTCTTTTTTATAGCTGAGTAATGTTCTTTTGCATATGTGTACCATTTCTTTAACCATTCATTTATTTTTACTTATTTATTTATATTGGGGAGGGGAACAGCGTTGGGGAATCAGAGAAGGGGAACAGACAAGTTGCTGTCCTTTTGTTCTTCAGTCTACTTATGGAGGATGTCGCTTCACTGGCCCATGTTGGTATCATCATTGCACTCTTCTCGGGTGAGGCAGATCAGCCGCCGGTCACTGGATGGCCACTCACAGCGGCTCTTGGCAGCTCACACCAGCTGCTGGCCACTCACACTGACTGCTGGACACACCTGGTAGCTTACAGAAGCCCACTGCAGCCTACCAGTCGCCAGCGACTCACAGCAGCCCAGCTCCAGGTCGAGCTTTTGTTCACCATCTTAGCTTTAGAGGGCTTAGCATCACTGGCCCCAATGTGGGATCCGAACCGGGGCTATGCTGCTTAGAGCTAGTGTTCCAAGCCAACTCTTAACCAATGTGCCACTCAGCCAGCCCTATCCATTCACTTATTAATGGACACTTAGGTTGCATCCATATCTTGGCTATTGTGAATAATGCTGCAATGAACATATGGATGTATATGTCTTTTCTAATTAGTGTTTTGGATTTCTTCAGATAAATATCCAGAAGTGCAATTATTAGGTCCTCTTTTGTCTCTTATTATAGCCTTTGTTTTTTTTGTTGTTGTTTTTAGGGGGCAGTGTCACTGTCCCTCATATGTGGGATCTGAACTGGGGCCACTGGCATCCCAAGTCAGCTCTTAATCACTGTTCCACTCGGCCAGCCCAATTATAGCCTTTGTTTTAAAGTCTATTTTGTCTGGTATAAGTATTGCTACTCCAGCTTTATTTTTTTTATTTGTGTGAAATATCCTTTTCCATCCCCTTGCTTTCAGTCTGTGTGTGTCTTTCAATCTAAAGTGAGTCTCTTGTAGGCAACATATGCAAGGGTATCATTCTCCTATCCATTTAGCCACTCTATATTTTTTTATTGGAACATTTATTCCATTTGCATTTAAGGTAATTGTTGGTAGATATGTAGTTATTGACATTGTATTATTCATATTTTTTATTCTTCTTCTTTCCTCCCCCTCCTCCTTCTTAAAGAAGTCCCTTTAAAATGTCTTATAATACTGGTTTGGTGGTGTTGAACTCTTTCAGCATTTCTAGTCTGGGAAACTCTTTATTTGTCCTTTAATTCTAAATTATAACTTTGCTGGGTTATCTTGGTTGTAGGTCCTTGCTTTTCATCACTTTGAATATGTTGTGCCAATCCCTTCTGACGTATAAAGTTTCTGTTAAGAAATCAACTGATAGTCTTTTGGTAGCTCTTTTGTAGGTAACTAACTGCTTTTCTCTTGATGATTTTAAAATACTCTTTTTTATCTTGAACCTTTGTCATTTTAATTATGATGTGTCTTGGTGTGTTTGGGTTCATATTGTTTGTGACTCTCTGCACTTCCTGGGCTTGTATATATATATTTCTTCACCAGATTAGAGAAGTTTTTCATCATGATTTCTTCAAATACGTTCTCAATCCCTTGCTTTCTCTCTTCTCCTTCTGCTACCACTATGTTGTAAATGTTGGTATGCTTGATGTTGTCCCAGAGGCCCCTTAAACTATCCTCATGTTTTTGGATTCTTTTTTTTTCTTTTTCCTGTTCAGATTGGGTGTTTTCTGCTACCTTATCTTTCAAATCACTGATTTGATCCTCTGCATCATCTAGTCTTCTAATGATTCCTTCTAGTGCATTCTTCATTTCAGTTATTGTAGTCTTCGTTTCTGACTGGTTCTTTTTTATGTTTTCTATCTCCATTTTTATATTTCCTATCTTTTTGAGCATCCTTATAACCAATGTTTTGTATTCTGCATCTGGTAAATTGCTTGTTTTCATATTGTTTAATTGGTTTTCTGGAGCTTTGTTCTGTTATTTCATTTGGGACATGTCTCTTGGTCTTCTCATTTTGGCTGTCTCCCTGTGTTTGTTTTTATGTATTAGGTAGAGCTGCTATGTCTCCCAGGCTTGATAGTATGGCTTTATGTAATAGGTGTTCTATGGGGGCCCAGTGGCACATTCTCCCTGATCACCTGAGCCCAGTGCTCTAGGAGTGTCCCTTGTGTGAGTTGTGTGTGCCCTCCTGTTGGAGTTAAGCCTTGATTGTTGTTGGCTCATTAATTGGAGGGATTGACCCTCAGGCTAATTGGCTTTGAGGAGTGCAGGGGCTAACTATGGAGCAGGATTCACTTTCGCCAGGCTCTGGTGCCTGCCCAGTCTGCCCTGTGGTTATGTCTTTTGTAGAGGAGGCTGGGTAGTGTTCTGGTTTAGTCTGAAGCTGATCACGAGGTGTCTTATTTCTGTGGTCTCTTGGGAGGGGAGGGACATGGGTGCAGGCCAAGTTCAACCTCTGCCTGTGCCCTGCCCAGGGCCACTTGGTATGAACTCCAAAGTAATCTGCAGATGGTTCCACTTGTGCTGGGCTTGGAGACACCTGGGAGAGGCTAAGCTGTGAACTGGGGCCAGCTGACAACATTGCCAGGCTTGGGGATGCTTAGCACTAGGTACGGGCTGTGACGAGACCAGATGCTGCTTGTTTGGGGTTTGTGAACCTTTGAGAGATTTTAGGAAAGTCCAAAGCCTGAGCCAAATCAGGCCGTTTGTATGGAAAAGGCACTGTAAGCAGCTCGGATGGGCCTAAAAGTTGTGGAGCAGGGTCTCAGCAAATCACCAGGCTATTAGCTGAGTTGATAGAGACTCAGATATGGCGCCCGATTTTGTTTGTAAACTAGGTGAGGGGAGGGTTCATCAAATGAACCATGGCCTCTACCAGCACTCCTGTCTGGGAAAGAGCTGTCCCTCCAGCCCTCACCCTTAAGCCAGATAACTCAATTCCTCCCCGTGTGTCCCTGGAGGCTTTCGAGTTGTTGCCCCAGAGATGGAGCTCAGAGCAAGTGAGTCCATCAGTAAGTCCATGTGTGGGCCCTTTACAAGAAGTGCCTGGGAGTGCAACCACCCTCTGTCATTCAGCCACCATCTCTGCTGGTTTTCACAGCCAAAATTGTGGGGACTTCGGCCCCTGGTGTGGGGTTTGGACTCCTCACTCCTCAGTGAGGGACCTCTGTTGCCAAGATGTCCCTCCTGACCTTTAATGGTCATATGCGGATGTGGGACCAGCTCTCATTTCAGCCCCTCCTGCCAGGCTCGATGGTGGCTTCCTCTGTGTGTCCTTAGAGGTAGGACTTTCTGTTCAGCTAGACCTCAGGTAGTTCTCAGTGATGGTTGTTCTGTAGTTTAGCTGTAATTTTGAGGTGGTCATGGGAGAAGGTGAGCACAGCATTTTCCTACTGTGCTGTCTGGAACAGAAGCCACTGTATTTCTTTTCTTTCTTTTTTTTTTTTTAAGAAGGGCGCAGCTCACAGTGACCCATGCGGGGATCGTACCAACAACCTTGGTGTTATTAGCACCACACTCTAATCACCTAAGCTAACCGGCCACCCTCTGTATTTCTAATTTTTGAAGGAAGAATTTTTTGTTGATAGAAATTCAAGTTATAGCTAGACAAATTACATAATGAGAGGCCATGATCTATAGTCTGACTCCTGCAGTTTGTATCCACCCATACCGATACTTTGATGACTTTTTTATACCTTCAGACCTATGCTTGTGAAATACATGTTTATTTCCCTGTATGTTTTTGCATGTATACCTATATATATAAAACATAAAATGAGAGCCAGCTGAGTGGCACAGTGGTTAAGCACTGGCTTGGGAAGCCAGTGGCCCCAGTCCGGGTCCCACATATGAGGGCCAGTGACACTGCCCTCAAAAAAGAAATACACTGATAATTGTTTTATTTTTAGCTAGATACACCATGTCATAATTGCCACACATGGTTATCAGTGTCCTTTTATTGAGTTAGAACATTATTACTCTAAAAAAAATACATGGTATGTATTGCTATTAAACTGACTGCCAGGTGAGGACACTAAGAATGAGGTAGGCGGTGTACCTGGTGAATGGTTACATAAGTATCAAGTTATGTAATCAGAATGCTATCACCTTAATTCTCTCTACACCACCATCGTCTCTACCACAGAATAGCATAAACATCTTTTCATCGCCCTGCTGTTCTGTGCTGTGGAGGTGTAAAAAATTGAGTGATTATTGATTTGTCTCAAATGTTTGTATAGTACTATGTTTGTAAAAATGTTCCATAATTTGTGTATCCAATCATCCATTATTCTTTGATAGGTATATGTAGTAGTTAGTTTGTTTCCCTTTTTTGCCAAAAGTACACATATTCAGTACATTTGTCTCTCCATATATATGGAGAGAAAGAGATAGAGATAGAGACAGATATAGATATGCAGAATTTTAAGGCCCAGGTAAACGTGTGTGCATCTCTGCAACCTTAATACATAATTACAAATCACCCTCCAAGCCGTATTATTTCCTACTATATACATGATATTGTAGAGTTGTGTTATATATGACATAAAATGAGAAGCATTTTTCATATTGAAAAACTTGTTGTCTCATTTTCAAATTAGAGTGCATAATTCTTTCGTTTTCCTTTAACAACTATTTCAATACTGCCAATTGCCTTTCGGCAAACCCTTCACGTTGTTTTCATAGTTTGTTGGGGAGTGACATGTTTGGTGGACTGATCACAAAGGGAAACTAAACCAGAAAGTAGAGCAAGAGAAAGAGAAGCACAAAGATTCTGTTTAGGGGGAACCCCTGAGCAAGGCATCCTGTAAGGCTTTTTGTGGGGAGTTGGTGTAAATGATGCCCAAATGTAATGGAAGCTAATGACCATGGTTTAAGAATTCTGGTATTAAAGAAAGACCCTATTTTAGTTTCTTATAGATGCAATGAGTACTTATTTTTTATTGCGTCAGAATTTAAGTCATGGTAAGCAAACTTGGACTATTATGGAAGCTTGGGACTGTCCCATCCAGTGTGTGTTTTGAAGTAAAGCATATAAATGTACAAATGTCAATTATCATTATTATTATTTATTTTATTCTTTTTTTTTATTTAGCTGAGCCATCCTGCCACCTTTTGGCAGCTCAGCTCGGGCTGGGCATCGAACTGCTGCTGCTCAGAGCTCAGCTCATACTCTTGAGCAAGCTCTTAACCAACTGAGCCATTCGGCCCGCCCTACAAATGTCAATTAGATAGTTTAGTTGATAGTGTTCAAAAACAGGCAGTGCCAAAAAAAAAATGTATGCACATTTTAAGATAGGAAAAAACGTATCAAAATTGTAGTACTTAATATATACCGATAACAAAAGATGAATACAATTAATGTGTATATGTATTTTTTGGAACCCCCAGTATATCTTATATATTTACTCATGAAGTTACAAAGCCCTCACTCTTCATTCGTCGGTGTAAACCCAGATCTTTATCTGGTATTGTATTCCTTCTGCGTGAAATTTAACAAGCCTTGTAGTGAGTGTCTATCAGTGGTTAATTCCCTCGTCCTATTTATCCATATTTGTTTTATGAAAGGTGTTTTTACTTTTCACATCATTCTGGATTGACAACTTTTTTCCTTTTAGTATTTTAACAATTTCACTACACTCTCATCTTGCTTGTCTTGTTTCCAATGAGAAATCTGCTGTCGCCCTTACCTCTATTTCTCTGTTCCAACATGTTCTTTGTTCTCTTGCTACTTTCTTTGTCATTGATTTAGAACAACTTGATTTTGATTTATCTATTGATTTCTTCCTGTTTCTTGTGCTTGGGGTTCACCCTGTCTCTAAATCTGTAGATTTACACTGTTTTTGTCAAATTTATACTCCTTTTCTCATATATTAGTCTGCTTAGAGCTCTCCCACAGCTCATTGATGCCCTTTTTATTTTGGTTGATTCTTTCTCTGTCTTTTATTTGGGATGTTTTCAATTGTCCTGTCTTCAAGTTTACTGATATTTTCTTCTGCGAAGTCTAACCTACTGTTAATCCAATTCAGTGTGATTTCTTTAAAGCATAACTCACATTGAAGCTTTCCTCTCTAGAAATTTTATTTTGGCCTTTTTAAAGTCTATGACATCTTGGGCAGGCCGAGTGGAGCATTGGTTAAGAGCTGGCTTGGTATGCCAGTGGCCCAGTTCGGATCCCACATATGAGGGCCAGTGACACTGCCCTCTACAGCTAACAACAGCTCCACCTGGAGCTGGGCTGCTGTGAGTCCCAGGTGACGGCATAGCTGCAGCCCCTGCTGCAGTGGGCTGCCATAGGCAGCCAGTGTGAGCGGCCAATAGCCGCTGTGAGCGGCCGTCCAGAGGCCGGTCACCGATCTGCCTCATCCGGGAAGAGCGCAATGACGATACCAACATGGGCCAGTTAAGCAATGTCCTCCACAACTAGACTGAAGAACAAAAGGACAGCAACTTCTCTGTTCCCCTTCCCCGGTTCCCCAATGCTGTTCCCCTCCCCCAATTCCCCAATAAAATCTTAAAGAAAAAAATCTATGACATTTCTACTTAATTTTTATATTATATAACGCAGTTATAAAAACTGCTTCAGTATATGAGTACCGTGATGGCCATGAAACCTGTATAAATAAAAGGGGCTGCAGGGCCGGCCGAGTGGCGCGGTGGTTAAGCGCTGGTTTGGGAGGCCCAGCAGTCCCGGTTCGGATCCCGCATGTGAGGGCCAGTGACACTGCCCTCAAAAAAAAACAAAAACGGGGCTGCAACATTGTATGTACAATTTCCACCTTTCCTGTTGACACCCATTCTGCCAGATGGTGACAACAAGAGATTTCAGGCCAAGTTCATCCATGCACAGACAATAAAAAAACATGTTGTGGATGCTACCAGACTAACAGGGATTGTGACAAAATCTGAAGAAATAAACTCTAAAATTGGTAAAATATAGTAATTAATAAGGAGTTGGAAATGTTTATTGAAGGAGATATGATAGAGCTGACTTGTGTTTGTGATTAAGATTTTTAATTGATGTAAGGGGGCAAACACCCCAGAAGAAAGACGAGGTGCACCTGAGGTGAGAAGCAGCCTGGTACCTTAGGGAGACTTCAAATAGTGGTTTGAAAATGGAGAGGCTAGAAAAGAGGCTGTGATGGAAGTCGGGGTTCATATCCTGTCAGGAGAGCAGAAGGGAACAAATGACCCACATTCATCTTCGAGTTAAAATCCTCTTCTGATTAAATGGAAGTTGAGGTTTATTGGAAGTAGGCAAGATTATAGGTGAAAACAATGGAAGACATAGTCATTCTTTTGTACAATTTAATCTGAAGGAGATGAGAAAACTGTATTCACCCGTGTTTTCTGAAGGAGCTGGCTCAGCCTGGAGGAGAGCCCTCTCCTCTAGTGCTGACGCCCTAAGGGAGCAGCTTCAAATCCCGTTCCTATTTGCAGAAACTGGGGGATTACCGGGAAGGTAACAGGAGGAGAGGGGAGGCGTGCCAGAGATTGAAATAGCCTTTATTGGGTTTGAACTTCAAGAAAAGGAGTCTTCTCCATCACCCCGTGTCCGCTGCACGGGAGGGAGGGCACAGAGGATTAACACACGAAGTTTCCATGTGCTCTGAGGTTCCGGTGCAGCAGGGTTGCAGAAAATTAAAGTGTGGGTGGAGAGCTGCACCTGGGAAACCAGGCGTCGGGTGTCAGACCTGGGACGGGGAGCCCCGGGACGCCGTCTTGGCGGACACGCCTGACGATGCGCTCAGGTGTGAGGAGCAGTGCGCGAGGCAAACTGGGGAGGGGAGCAGAGGGGAAAGTGTGCCCCGACCACAGGCAAGGGCGCGAGAAGAGGCCGATGCACTGGGAGGAACGCTGGGGACAGTAGCGGGCGCGAGCATGTCAGGCGCATGAAGGGCGGACCGCGGAGGGACCGGCAGGTGAGCCGGGAAGTCAGGGCGTGAGGCAGCGGCGGCCCCAGAGCGATGCACTTGGGATTCTGCATGTCTGGGTCTTATTCCATGAGACCTTACCCCCGCCGATGAGGTCCGCCTGTGAGGAAGACATCAGAATAAGTGAGGATGTTCCCTGTCCACCAGGGAGGACACTGGGCTTTACCAGGAGGGGTCTGGGCGTGGGAGGAGCGAGGGTCCTCCCAGCAGAGACCCTGAGTGCTCCTGCTCGCCTCCCTCTGTCTATCCTTGACACCCCAGTCTCCACACCCCTCGGAGTGCAGGCTCCTGTCCCCCCATTTCGCAGGTATAAGCTGGATGGAGACAGTGATCCTAAAATTCAGAGCCGGCTCACAGCGCCACCTGGCGTCCACCGGCGGGAGCCAGGCGCAGCCTTAACAGAAAGCTGAGGGTTAAATTGGTCCGCAGCTGAGCAGCGAAGGAACCGATTTCAAAATGCTTTGATTATGGTCAAGAAAGTTGGAAAACATTTAACGGAATCAAAGAGTTCATGCAATATATTATATTGTAGTACCTCCAGCATTTAATATATAATTGGGCAGATAACGTTTTTCTTGAATTTAAAAATTTAACGTTTACAATGAAAATGGAAGTTTTTTTTTTTTTAGAAAATCAAAAGGAATTGTAAAATTAACACCTATATCGAACCACCTACATTCAAAATTATCAACATGTTGCTATAGTAAACTCGTCTATATACACGTGTGAACAGACAATTGTAGAGTAAATGAGACACACATTTCTGCTTGCATTTTCACAAAATAAGAATATTCTCCTATCACCACAGTTCCTAGTCCACTCCTAACAAAAATGAGGGACTAGTTCCCTAAGGTCATGATTCCCGTTCCGTATATCTCTAACTCCCCTCACCCCTCCCTTCTTTGAAGTTGAATTTCTTTTTCCCAACTAAGGGTGCTATAGAAGATGACATTCATATCTCTAAAATCCTCATAGGTCTTAGCAATACCCGCAACACTATTCCCTGCTTTAATTTTGTAGTACATTCCCAGTGGATTTTATTCGATGGCATGCCTCCTCTTTCTTTCCGCGCTCTCTGGAACCTTCAAGTCTTGCCATTCATCTCGCCGGCAAACGCCAGCGCTGGTGGGAGCCTGGCAACGGAGTCGCCGAGGGGCCTCCTGCGCAAGCGCAGACGACCTACTGAGCTCAATCCGTTCCTCGGATTTCGCCCACCAAAGGCGGGGCCTCCCAGGCACAGCGGAGTGCAGGGCCCAGCTGAGGGCCTCCCTGCGGAGTCCGCTGCCCAGACCAGGTCAGCTGCTCTGCCCTTCCTCTGGGGTCAGTTGGAGAGTTTGCATAAAGAACGCGTTTGTGCAGAAGTCGTATTGCTTGCTGTACGCTACCGCCTCAGGCCTGGCCTTGTAATATTTGTGCTCTCTTTCTGTTGTGGCATGCAAATGTCTTTAACATCTGTGTATAAATTCTCACTATTTTAAATCACATCAGTATCATCAACAACCAGATGCATAGACTTGCTTTGTGCATGCGTTTCATTCCTGTTTTTATGAATGCATTATAATTATTTTTCAAAGAATCTTTTCAATTACTGTAAGCTTTTCAATCATCTTTACTAGATTGAATGGGATTTTTTTTTAACGAAAGACAAATGTTGCAGTTTTCTTGTTTTAGTGTTTTCCAGAAATTGTATTTATCCACCTTTCTATATAGTATTTACCAATTCGTTGATGTCCATTGTTTCGGGCTGAACTTTGACACCTCCCTGACATAGATCGCTTGTGAATAGGCTGCTGAGTGTCCTGGAGAGAGAAGGTGGGATTCCTGAATCTGTGTTGAAAAGGGATTTCTTCACGTGAAACCAAGAGACACAAAAGCAAGATGGGGTAGAAACAATTCAAAGAAGCATCCTTACAGGGTGCATCTCTGAGGCCCAATAGCATATGTCTGCTATGCAAGTAATGCACTCCTCGATGTAATTGTCTATAAACTATTCTAGAGGGACCATTTGTTCTAGGTTTATGAGATGTGAACAACCAACAGAGCAAAAGCTTTGTTGCTTTATGGATATTTTCACTCCAAAGTGTATGTCTGCAGTCAGGGGCTCTGGGGGACCTCAGTACTCTGTATACAGAATCGAAAGGTCAGATCTCAGTCCAAAAATTACCCATCATCTTCAGTCTATTAGACCATTCACCACCATTTTACTTCCTGTGAAGAGCAATCATATCCCGTACTCCATGCAAACTACATATAATGTGGCATTTATGTAGCAAGATGATTCGCAAATTTAAAGGAAACTGGAGAGTATTTTTGTTGTTGTTGAAACAAGTAGAGGTGATGAGCCTTACTGATATCTCTTTCTCTTGAAGATAATTTTATTTTGGGCCAGCTGAGTGGCACAGTGGTTAACAGCTGGCTTGGGACGCCAGTGGCCCCAGGTTGGATCCTACATATGAGGGCCAGTGACACTGCCCTCAAAAAAAAAAAAAAAAAAAATATATATATATATATATATATATATATATATATATATATATATATAAAATTTTGTTTTGCTCTTATAAATCGAAAACGCGACTTGAATTATTTCACAATGCTGCAAGTTTATCAGCCACACATAACAAGAAATCATCGAAAAGGCAGGTTAGAGTCCCTACGAGTGGTTTAACCTACAAGCACACATCATTTCCTTCATCTCTAATGGGTAGCCCTTCATCCTTGGGCTATTGGAAGATGGCAGTGACATGTAAGGTTCTCTCTCTGTCTTTTTCCAGTCAGGAAGATGAAAGGGTTCAGGGCCAAGTTCACATGACTTTTCCTTGTGTCTGCGCCTTTTTCTTCTGCACCTCTCCTCGTTCTGTGACCCTTGCCTCAGTGCAGTAATGATGCACACAGAAACCCTGTGTGCGAGCTGGCAGATTGCCCTGTCCTCTTAGCACTGGACTTGGGGGACTGTTTGATGCCATAGACCTTGAGTGAACCAAGATGCCGTGTCTGTCACACTCCCTTCTTCTGCCCCTGGGTTGGGCTCTGGGCTACTACAGGCAGATGATAAAGAAGGCAGGGCTGGGGCCGGCTGAGTGGCGCAGTGGTTAAGCTCTGGCCTGGGAAGCCAGTGGTCCCAGTTCGGGTCCCACATTTGAGGGCCAGTGACACTGCCCTCAAAAAAAAAAAAAAAAAAGCTGGTCACAGAAACCCCAGAAATGGACTGTGAGGCTTTCCTGTTTCTACTGCTTATTAGATTGAAGACTGCTAGTCATTTATTAAGTACCTGATTTGGTTAGACTCCCGATGGCAATAACAATGACCACCTCATAAAAAATGTGAGAATGAAATATGTAGCTAAGACACGCTGATGCTCAATCAGCATTTTAATTGTTATTTTCTGAGCAGAGATGTCTGCTATGTGGGTGAGCCTCAGTGCAGTAAGGAAAAAGCAACAGAGAACAACAATGCCCCTTCTTTAACCATCTCCACTTTGGCTTACGCTCACTGCTTGATTCTGGATGTACAGTCAGGACAGTGGCTTGGACAGATGGGCACCCACATGGAAAACTGACAGCCAACGTGTGGTTTGTGGGGTTCCTCCAGGAGACAGAATCTGGGCTGTGACCCATTTCCCACACTCCATAACCCCGAAGTGAGAATGTGCACTTGAAGTTCCCAGAATCATGCCCCACAATACAGATACTGGTATATTTTAGCCACAGTGTGAACAGCCAAATGGGTTATCACCTCTACATTTCAAAATACCATATCAGGACTCGTGTTACTATTTTACAGAGCAGAAATCTGAGGCTCAGCCAAGTTATGAAATTTGCCCAAAGCGACACAGAAAATGGCAGGACTGGAAAATCAGCCCAGGCAGCCAGACTCCGCAAATCTTATTCCTTGATATGAAAACCCACTGCCAACAGCATGTAAGTAGCAAACAAATCTGGAATTTGAAGTGTTTTTTCTGCCTCCCTCATTCTAAGGCTTTTGTTTTCATTCTCCTGTCCTCCAGCATTACATACTTTGAATACCACCCTGGAAAATTGCCTTGACATGTCACCTTTGGCCTGGTGACAATACAAATCTCATAATAATCTGGGGGGGCGGGGCTCAAGTTGTAGCCTGCATAGCGAGTGGCAGCCTCCAAAATCCAAGAACCTGTTATATGGTATTTTCTGAAATGCCCGGATTTTACAAGTAAAACATGAGATCCAACTATCCGCTCCCTGTTCCCCAAAATATACAGTTTGGTGGTATTGTCAGAGGTAAACAAAGATGGGTGGCACTTGAAGTGGTAAGGAAGGAATTTTAATTGATAATATATTATTGCAGTAGAAAGGAGGGTCCAGTCTGAAATGGACTCAACTTCTATTTGTACAGAGGTGATGGGGCATTTTAAAGAGAGGACGGGGGAAAAGGCATGGAAGTGAGAGGGGGGTCAGGGGAGTGAAAAAAATGACAAAGGCTGGTCACTGTAAATTAATTAGGGCCAGCTTGTCTGCGAGATGACAATTATTGAAGCTAAGATTCTATCTTCCCACAGAGATTAGGAGACAGAGGCACTGTGCTTCTTAATTTCATTTCCAAAAAAGATCTTTCGGGTCCCTGAGAAGGACACCCTGAATTGAAAGAGAAACATACACACCTGAAAGGGACAGAGGAAGGATTCAAAAGTATAATCCCATTTTAGTAAATGCTCCAAGAAAAGGGGACCTATCTTCAGGTATTGGTGAGAACAAAAAGTAAATTCTTTTGGCAGCCTTGAGTCAACCTTGGGATTGAGCTGTTAGAAATGATGACAGAGGGCCGGCCGAGTGGTGCGGTGGTTAAGCGCTGGCTTGGGAAGCCAGCGGCCCCGGTTCGGGTCCCACATAAGAGGGCCAGTGACACTGCCCTCAAAAAAAAAAAAAAAAAAAAAAAAAAGAAATGATGACAGTGTTTAAATCTTTTCACGTATAAGGAGAAGGACAGAATTATTTGAGAGTCTGTTGTTTTACGTGGGCCAAGATGGAGGCCTAGTTGTGAGAAGATGGCTCAGAGGAACCTGGCTGAAGTTTGGTCAGGGAGAGGGTCTGTCAGGATCAAAGACAACATCGCATATAAAATTCATATGGAATCTCAAAAGGCTCTAAGCCATCATATCAAAGCCATCCTGAAAAGGGACAAAGATGAAGGTCTTACACTTCCTAGTTTCAAAACTGATTATAAAACTACAGTAAGTAAAACAGTGTGGTACCAGCATACAGACAGACATGTGGCCCAATGGAATAGAATAGACCCTTGTGTATGTGGTAAGATGATTTATGACAAGGGTGCCAAGATCATTCAATGCAGAAAAGGCAGTCTTTTTAACAAATGGTGTGGGAAAAATTGGATAACCACATGTTAAGTATAAAGTATAAAGTTTGATCATCAAACCATGTACAAAAACAACTCAAAATGAAGCAAAGACCTATATATAAGATCTAAAATTATAAAACTCCTTGAATAAAACATAGAGGAAAGCTTAATGAAAATAAAGGGGGGCTGGAAAAATGAGGAGTTTTTTTGTTTAATGGGCACTGAGTTTCATTTTCACAAGATAAAAAGAATTTTAGAGCTTGGCTGCACAAAAGTGTAACTGTACTTAGTATACTGTATACTAAAAAAATAGTTATGATGGTAAAGTTTATATTGTGTGTAATTTACCACAGTTACAAACTTTTAAAATTTAATTTTAAAAGATACCATTTCCATATATATCTTCTTTTTTTTTTGAGGGCAGTGTCACTGGCCCTCATATGTGGGACCGAACCGGGGCCACTGGCTTCCCAAGTCAGCGCTTAACCACCGAGCCACTCGGCCGGCCCCATATATATCTTCTTATATGTGAATAAATTAATTTAGGCTCTCCAAAATAATATGATAGCACTCCAGCATTATCGTATTTCACTCAAATTTTTAACCAAAGTTCAAAAACAGGCAAATTAACTCTAGTGTTTAAAGATGCATACTTAGGCTGTAAAAGAATAAAGAACAGAGCTTACCATGAAGTCAGGGTAGCGGTTGGCTTTCAGATGAAGGAGGGGGCTTGTGATTGGGAAGAAGAACATGGGGGCTTCTGGGGTTCCGTTTCTTGACCTGGGTAATTATTATGTATGTGTTATATTGAGTTTCCAAACATTAGGTGTTTGTATACTTCCTGTTTGTTTGCAATAATCCACAACAGTTGAAAAACTGATCAGTGTGTCTGCCCCATCTAATCTGTGCCCTCTTTTCAGGAGTGACAGAGTGTCGAGGAAAGTGTTTTCTGCAGCGAGCTCTGCCTTTCTGAAACCCCGGTCTGCTTGACCCCTAATCCTAGTGGGGGCTGACAGTCAGGGAGGGTGTGGGCGAGGTGAGGAAGTCCACTGCCACCCAAGACTGTCTTGATGGAATTGTCTAACTTTCCATCCCAGTCTCAAGGGATACTCCTGGGGTCAGCCCCTGTCTTGTTATCATGTGGCTTTTAAGACATGAAAATGAAGCAAAGTTAATAATGAGGCTAATAATTAGCACTGGCAAGGAATGAGGGATATGAGGTGTCATGTGGACTATTCATTCAACACATACAAAGTGCCAGGCCACAGTGATTGTTCCAGAGATGGGCATATGACCCCAGCAGGGCCAAAGTCCCTTCCTAAAGTCCATGCAGGGACAGTCCCTGAGGCTTCCAGGCTATGAGAATGAGTCTGGAGCTTCTGGACAAACTAAAATCATCTAATTTTCATAGAAGAAAAGTGGGGCTTAATGTTTTAGATGTTTTATTTACTTATGGGTTGAATATTTGTCCTTGTCACTGTTCTTCTGGATTTGCTACCCTCCATTGAACCCCTCATTGTGTTTAGGGATCCAAAGATCAAATCACAGCCCATCACAGTTGTCTATTCTTTGTTTTTCTCCCACAAACCTGTGACATCCCTGTAATGACTTTTTAAATTATTCCCATCTGTTTGCTAACTACTGGCTCTTTAAAAATGAAGAATATTAAATCAAAGCAGAACCACTGAGCAAGATGTACAACTAAAAAGTTAGGGCCTGGACTGGCCGAGTGGTGCAATGGGTAAGAACTGGCTTGGGACGCCAGCAGCCCCGGTTCGGATCCCACATATGAGGGCCAGTGACACTGCCCTCTACAGCTAACAACAGCTCCACCTGGAGCTGGGTTGCCGCAAGTCCCTGGGACGGCATAGCTGCAGCCCCTGCTGCAGTGGGCTGCCATAGGCTACAGTGAGTGGCCGGCAGCCAGCGTGAGCTGCCAAGAGCCGCTGTGAGTGGCCGTCCAGAGGCCAGAGACCAATCTGCCTCATCCGGGAAGAGCGCAATGATGATACAAACATGGGCCAGTGAAGCAACGTCCTCCACAACTAGACTGAAGAACAAAAGGACAGCAACTTGTCTGTTCCCCTTCCCCGGTTCCCCAACGCTGTTTCCCTCCCCCAATTCCCCAATAAAATCTTTAAAAAAAACAACCAAGTTATATTAAGGGCCGGCCGCGTGGCTCAGTTAGTTAAGAGCTCACTTGAGAGTGTGAGCTGAGCTCTGAGCAACAGCAGTTCGATGCCCAGCCTGAGCTGAGCTGCCAACAGGTGGCAGGATGGCTCAGCTAAAATAAATAAATAAATAAATAAATAAATAAATAAATAAATAAATAAATAAATAAATAAATATTATATTATAATAGGGAAGAGAGAAGCAGAACCTAAACTCAGTGTATTTTTTTATAGTTTCAGGTGTACAAAACAATATAATAGTGAGACCTTTACACCCCTCACAAAATGATAACCCGCTTCCTCCAATCTACTGTCCCTCTGACATCATACTAATCTATTACAATTCCATGGGCTGTATTCCCTATGCTATACTCCACATCCTGTGATTCTCTCTATATATATTTAATTATAGCGCTGCCATAACAAAATACCACAGATTGGGTGACTTTAAAAAAAAACAACAAATTTATTTTCTCACAGTTCTGGAGAGTAGAAGTCCAAGATTAAGGTGTTGGCAGGTTTGGTTACTTCTGAGCCCTTTCTTTGCCTTTCTGATGGCCACTTTGGGTTTTGTTTTTTTTTGAGTGCAGTGTCACTGGCCCTCATATGTGGGATCCGAACCTGAGCCGCTCGCCTCCCAAACCGGTGTTTAACCAATGCGCCACTCAGCTGGCCCCCTGATAGCCACTTTGTCACTGTGTCCTCATGTGGTCTTTTCTCTCTGTGTTTTCATCCCTGATGTCTCTTTGCATGTTCAAATTTTCTCTTATAAGGACACCAGTCAGATTGGATTACAGCCCACCCTAATGGCCTTCTTTTAACTCAGTCACCCCTTTTAAGGTATGGGGTGTTTGGTCTTCAATATATGAATTTTGGGGAGACACATTGAGCATATAACAGGTATCAGTACAGATTTAAGCATTACAGAAATAATGGAATGCCTACTCAGAGGGAAAGATGTTCAAGGGTAACAAGGCAAGAATGACCTGTTCATAAAACTGAGGGCACATTGGGGCAAGAGATAAGTCTGAACATGTAGGTGGCACTCTTACCACTTTATGCAGGAGGTGTAAGTTGAAAATTTCTACTATAAAAAAGGGCTATTCACTTTTTTACCATGGCGGGGGGGCACTACTAAGTCAAAGAAGGAAAGACCAAAAATAAGGAAATTGATGTGATAACCCATTTATGTTTAAGTTGGGTTTATTAAGGTGAAATCCATCCTTTTCCAGTATACAGCACAGTGTATTTCAACAAATGCATCCAGTAATGCAACCACCACCCTGATTAAGATACAGACCATTGCTCATCACCTCCAAAATTTCTGTTGTGACCCTTTGCAGTTTATCCCTAAGTTTATCATATTTTAGAGGCTATTGTAAAATATATATTTTAACTTCTATATCCAGTTATTCATTATTGGTATGTATGAAGACAATTGAGTTTGACTTATTTATTTATTTATTTATTTATTTATTTATTTATTTAGGGAACAGCCATGGGCATTAACTACACATCATTTTCATGCCACAATGGCACAGCTGACTCCTTCAGGGAGGGAACAGCCCACAGTGGCCCATGCGGGGATCGAAACCACAACCCTGGTGTTATCTGCACCATACTCTAACCAACTGAGCTAACCGGTCACCCCCAACCCATTTATTTTTGAAATCTAAGAAAATGTATAGTACAACCACATGGCATGTGCTTTGCTCCATGTGAGGGATGGACAAATGGACAACAAAGATAGTTTCTCCTTGAGATGTCAGTCAAGGGGTGATTCAGGAGTGGAAATCAGACCAGATGTGCGGTGGAAAGGAATGTCTATTATTCTGTTGCAACCTACAAGATGTCTGCCATGCAACCTGAATTTAAATGGCCATTGAAGGTGTCCTGGAGAAAGTAATTTAGGATTGAATACAGAAAGAACAAGCAGCAGAAAGCCATAGGAATTAGAGATAGGGAAGACAAAAGAAGGTCTTGACTTCAGGTAGGGACCTATGGGTGTACAGAAGTCAAAAGATTTGAGGTATCACATGAAAAGTAGAAATCTCAGTACACCTGAAGAAAACGGGAAAAAGGTAACTGGGCTAGATTTTTGTAGGATTTTATTCCATGTTAATGTATTCGGATTTTATAGATTCTCATGTTTCATCAGGGTCTGCTTACTAGGAACACAGCTGGTGGAACTGTAAAATAAGAATTTTAGAGTCTCGTAAAATTTCAAGTAAAAACATATGGGGTTTAGGGCCAGCTGAGTGACTCAGTTGGTTAAGAGCTCGCTCAAGAGTGGGAGCTGAGCTCTGAGCAACAGCAGTTCGATGCCCCAGCCCGAGCTGAGCTGCCGCTGAGTTGCCAACAGGTAGGAGGATGGCTCAGCTAAAAAAAAATATGGGGTTTAGAGTCAGACTTTGCATGGGCAAAAGGAAGAGTCCCGGGTAGGGAAAACAAGGGACAGGTGAAGGATCAGGAGAAAGGCCACAGAAAAATTTAGCATTTTCAGGGTACAACCTTCTCTTGCTCCACTCTGCCCACGAACGCTCCTCCTGGAAGGAATTCAGCTCCAAACACAGGTTGCTTTCATTCCTTAAATTCACCTTCTTGAATTTCAGAAGTACAGACAACACTGTTTTGGGGGATCAGGGACAGCTGAACTCACAGCGCCATCTAGCACCAACGAAAACGTAGGCCAATGACAAGTTAAAAAGTTCAAAAACAAAAAAAAAGTTGGGATCCAGGAGTGAGAAGTGCCTGTATTCATTTGACGCAGGATTTTGAAACTATTTATTTCAAAAGTGAAACATAATGCATCATCGCTCGGGTGGGGGGGGGGGTAGGCGATTCTTATTTATTCTTAGTAAATACAGAAGGAAGCCCGGCCAATATCCACTTTACAGCTTCCAACATGCCACTTAAGGGTTAAAGATTGGTGTGAATCCTGGTTGACTTATTTCATTGACAAACGTGGGTGTGCCGGAGTGTGTTGCCATGGACACATATATTTGCTCGTAAATCTAGATCAGTTGACTGTGCGGTCACATCCATCCTTGCGGAACTGCTGACAGCGGTCAGAGAGCGCACCGCTCAGCGCCGCAGCCCGCGGGAAAGACGCCATTGCAACCGCAGCCGGCTAGCTCGCGGTGCGCTGTGGGAAGGTCACGTGTCCTGCGGGCCCGCCCGCAGCGATCTCAGCGGCCAATCCTGTTTCTGTCGCCCGGAGTGGGCGGGGCAGGAGGAGGTGCGTCGCCTCTTCCGCTCCGGCTTTCCGTTTCCGCGAGCTTCTCCCGGTCCGTCCGCTGTTAGGCACCCGCTGGGAGTTTCCTCTCGGGCGTTTGCTCCGCAAAGACTTTTTGACAAATACATGAGTATTCGCCCCATTAAAAAACAAACAAAAAAATCATCCGTATGTGTTGTGTCATTGTTTTAGTTCTGACTCTTTAACTTTGTATTCACTTCGGTGTTTTGTTTTCGTTTTTTAGAAAAATACGTACCGTGGTGTTTCCACAGCCCTCTTTTCCTTCCCCTTTATATAGTTACATATAAACATTGCCTACACCTGTAATTTTATGCTCTTCCTTTTAAAATGTTAATCCTTTTCATTTTGTTTATTGCATTCATCTGAAAAGTTTAAGTATTTTTCAATACTCAACTTGAGTGTCTATGGGATACCACTTGAACCACTTGTATGTTGTCTTTTAAGATGCTCTTTTGATTCTCTAATGTTTTTCTTTTACAACAAAAATATCTTTAATAATGACAGGACTTTTAGCGGTTTCAAAGTCAAACTTTCCCTCTAAATCTCTGTAATGCACATTATATAATACTTTGTTATTATGTTTTTAATTGTCCAAGATTGAAAAAAAGTTTTACAACTTTTAAAACAGTTATTGGACCTCGGTTCTCGGTGTATCCTGATGTGGCTTACTCCCTTACCCTAGCTCTCACTTTAGAACTGATTATTCAGTCTCCAAATTATTTTTCTAATTTGTACTTTTCTAATAGGCTCACGTATGCTATTCTTCAAGTTCTGGCCTTTTCTGTAAAGGGCCAGCTAGTAAATATTTGAATCTTCAGGGCCTTACGGTCTGCGACAATTATTCATGTCTGCAGCTACACCATGGAAGCCATGGGCTATATAAAAATGAATGGGCATGGCTGTGTTCCAGCAAAGCTTGATTTACAAATATGTGATTTGACCAAGGAAGGTAGCTTCTGACCCTACAGCTTAATCAGCTCCTTGCTCCTGGTAAATAACACTGTAGTTTATACAACCTCCAAAGTCATGTATATTTTCTTTTGGTTGTTAATTATTTTGATTTTGCCTCCATTTTGTGCTTTGCGATGAAATGTTTAAGCAATATTAGAGAAGGTAAGGGAGTGAATCTCTACATAAACACACTGTGGTCTGCTATGCTCTATTAGTTGTTTCTATTGTCCTGTGACCTTGTATGCTTTCTTTTGTGACCATCCTATTGTTGTTGTTGTTGTTGTTTATCTGAGCCCTCCTGCCACATGTTGGCAGCACAGTGGCAGCTCAGCTTGGGCTGGGCATCGAACTGCTGTTGCTCAGAGCTCAGCTCACACTCTTGAGCAAGCTCTTAACCAACTGAGCCACTTGGCCAGCCTTTGTTGTTGTTTTAAATAGGAATATATGTTGATGGTAATGTTAAAGAAAAAAAGTCAATGACACTTGTTAAAGATGGTAAGGCAGACTTAATTTAGGACCATTGTAATAGGTATAGGGACCACGGTAAAGATTTTATAGTGAGAGAGGGAGGTTAGGCTTAATTCCAAATACAGCATGGGTAAGTGAGAATTTATAGCCCTGGATGAGGGGTGGAGGTCAGCAGATAAAACATTACTAGTAGGAAACAGGGGTTAGAGGGACTCTGGCTAAATCAACCTAACAAGATTCTTGCTGAAGACAAGCTGGGCTTCTCAGACACAAACTGGGGGCAGGTGGAGGATGAGGGACCTAGTTAGATATTGAGGATGATCAACTATCTAGGGTGGGATATCCTGGCTAAAGTGACGTAGCAGGTTTCTTGCTAAAACTAGATTTTATAAGGAAGTGCACAGATGGGACTAGAGGAAGGTTTAGGAGTCTGACTAAAGTTTGGTAAAACAAAGGATTTTTGTCCCAGAGGAAAGAAAAGGGAAGGGAAGGAGAAAGAGAGAGGAAGGAAGGAAGGAAGGAAGGAAAAAAGAAAGAAAAGACATTGTATTTTATTTTACTATTTTACTATTGAGGGAATTCCATCCTGATTACAGAAATTGATCATTGCAGTGCACTACCACCAGTAAGATTTTGGTGTCCTTTTTTTTGTTGTTGTTAATATATGTTTATAAAATACATTAATGTATATCACTACATTTGTTTCTTTGTATGTGTTTAAATATGTTTTACATAATATACAAAGATAATGTTAATTTAAGATAGTCCTTATTCAGAAGTCATTTTATGCTAGGCATTGTTCTGAAATTACAACTCAGAAAATATGTGTGGAATTTATTCTATGAATCGAACCACTGTATAGATGAGAAGAAAAGAAGGGAAAATGCATTTACAATTTTAAAGCAGCAACACAGAGACCACGTTATTCACTCTTGTGCTGGGATGAACACCATCACATATTTCTGTGGATTTATGGCCTGAGGGATGCGGCTGCCCAAAACCCATTTTTGTAAATAAAATTTGATTGGAAAAGCCAGGCACAATCATTTAATTGTCTATAGCTGCAGTGGCAAAATTCAGTGGTTTTGAGAGAGACAACATGGCCCATGAAGCCAAAAATATTTGCTATCTGGCATTTCTACTATGGGGATTTCAGTGTGGAGCCTGGGGAGTTCTGTCTTTGGTATGCTAATTAGGATGAGATCCAGACTAGGGCAGGTAGAGTGGGGCAGGCATCCTGTGCATCCAGAAACTAATACTTCAAGGAGTCCCTTTGTCACTGCCCCCTCTCTAAAACCTCCCAGGACTTTCTGCTTCTCATCGGTTCCACCTTTCAGTCCTCTGGCCATGATTTTGATCATGTCTGGGGTGAAGTTGTCAGAGGAGAGAAAGAAAAATAAAACTGATGGGGGGAGGGGTGGCCCCACTTCCTTAGAACTGCAATTCTCCACAAAGGAGAAGAAAGTTCCCTTACTCTTAGTTTTTGTTCTTGGGAGCTCTCATGGCTGCTACTGTCACCATGACAACAGGATGGCCTCCAGATTTGGGAAGAAGAGTTTGGGGGAAAGATCAGGGGGAAGGAGAGGGAAATTCTGCACTCTCTCTCTCTCTGTCTCTCTCTCTCTCTCTCTCTCTGAGTGTGGAGGTTCCGTTTTTTAATCCTCAGACTAGAACCAGAGAGCTTCTCACCACAATGCTCACCTCTGGGTCTCTGGATATGTTAAATTCAGGCTTGGAGACACACAAGAGAAAGAAAAGAAAACTCACCACCAATTAATCAGCAGTACTTCACAATGCAGCGTTCTTCCTCTGTCCCCTGGTACCATTTACTTTCAATGTCTTCAAACTTTCTTTTTTTTTTCTTTGAAAGATTTTATTGGAGAATTGGGGGAGGGGAACAGCGTTGGGGAATCGGGGAAGAGGAACAGACAACTTGCTGTCTTTTTGTTCTTCAGTCTAGTTGAGGAGGATGTTGCTTCACTGGCCCATGTTGGTATCGTCATTGCGCTCTTCCCAGATGAGGCAGATCGGTCGCCGGCCTCAGGATGGTCGCTCATCGTGGCTATTAGCAGCTCATGCTGGCTGCCGGCCACTCACACTGGCTGCTGGCTGCTCACTGTAGCCTATGGCAGCTCACTGCAGCAGGGGCTGCAGCTATGTCGTCCCGGGGATTCACAGCAGCCCAGCTCCAGGTGGAGCTGTTGTTCACCATCTCAGCTGTAGAGGGCAGTGTCACTGGCCTTCATATGTGGGATCTGAACCGGGGCCGCTGGCATCCAAAGCCAGCTCTTAACCAAAGCGCCACTCAGCCGGCCTCTTCGAACTTTCTTAGCTCCATTAAGTTCAGTGGGAGGCAGGGTGTAATGTCCTTATCCCATCTTACCGGGAAAAGGAAACATGAAGGCAGCTTGTCCCCTCTTTTTAATTTGGCCAAAAATGTATTCAATTCATGTTCACAAATTCATAGTTATAAAACAACCCAAGGTCTTCATTTTAGTATTTATGATTTTCAATTCTGATTTAAGCTTTGTGCATTCTTAGTAAATTTTCAAATCTTCATCAATGATAATGATGTTGAATATCACTGCTTTTGTTATTTGAATAAGAATGCCACTTTTAATATGAAACACAGGTTTTAGTAAATGTTTCCTATTATAGTATTTCTATAATTTTTCACCTAGTGGTTATCAAGATGGGCAGAGGACTTTGCTCTGAATCTCATGTTGCATTTTAAATTTCCACAAATTTTATGTAACAGGTTTATTTAATATAATTTTGACATTTTTGGTTTGATCTAGCAAACTTTTGAAATAAATATAATGGAAGTATTTATACCAACTGCAAAGTGGACCCTTTGTACTTCAAAGTAAATTTTTATGGAGCTAAGTTTAAAATTCAGAAATTCCTGAACATATATGAGGTGTGATCAAAAGATGTGGTGAATATATAAATTTAAAAAATATTATTACAGTAAAAGACACTAATTTTCCTTAAAATGCTTCCCCTTGCTTTGAAAACACTTATCACATTGTTCTTGCCACTTTCTGAAGCAGTTCTGGAAGTCCTCTTTCATGAGTGTCTTTACTTCATCCTCCATCATGACCATACTCTGTGTCACACATCACTTCTGGTATGGTAAATTCTGTCAATTAAACATATTATGGTGTGTCCTCATCCACCTTATTCACTGGATCTGGCATCGTGTGACTGCTGGCTCTTCCCCAAAGTCAAAATGACCATGAAAAGAAAATGTTTTGAATCCATTCAGGACATTGAGGCAGCCATGAAAGCGCAACTAACAACACTCATGAAAGAGGACTTCCAGAACTGCTTCAGAAAGTTGCAAGAACGATGGGAGAAGTGTGATTGAAGGGGGGGAGCATTGTGAGGGGGATTAATGGCAATGTGTCTTTTACTCTAATAATTGTTTTTAATTTAAACATTCACCGTATTTTTTGATCACACCTCACAGTTGGCCCAGAAGGGACTGTCCACACTATCCAGTCAATTGGCAAAGACTAACATCTTCTCATTGCTCCCCTTGATATATGTCCTTTCTCCTTTATTCCTTCTCCTCCCTGACACTGACAGTGACAATTATGTGTTCTCCTCCATATGCCTTTGGCATTGTCCCCACTCCAGAATCCCAGCACTGTTGTAATTGTCCAAGCTAATGGTCTCCTCACTAAGATGCACCTGAAGCCTCTGCATTGGCACCCTATTAACATGGCTATTAATGTGATTATGGTTATTCAGTGGTCTTGAAGTTTTAATTTTTTTTGAAGATATTATTGGGGAATTGGGGAGGGGAACAGTGTTGGGGAATTGGGGGAGAGGAACATTATGTTTTTCCAGGACCCATCAGCTCCAAGTCAAGTTGTTGTCCTTCAATCTTAGTTATGAAGGGTGCAGCCCACCATCCCATGCGGGAGTTGAACCAACAACCTAGTTGTTAAGAGCACGCGCTCTCACCAGCTCAGCAGCAGCTCAGATCAGGCACAGCTCACTGGCCCATGTGGGAATTGAACCGGCAACCCTGTTCTCAGAGCTCACGCTCTAACCAACTGAGCCATCTGGCCGGCCCAAGTTTTTAATTTTTATTCTCCCTAATTAGTTCCCCAGACCTAATGTAATGTATGTTTTCTTTCATTTTTGTTGAAAGTTAGTTGAATTCCTTCAAGTTTTATAAAGTTGTAGAAAGTGTGTACAAAACAGAAGGAACATGCAGAACATAACCAGAATAATAGGAATCATATTTAGAAATGTTTTCTAATTATATATTACATAAAATTTGAATAACTTTCTTATATAAGTATATCTTTAGCTTCATTGATATTCATTTAATTTTATGAATGTAGACATCTCAAGTGTAGACAGTGAATATCTGCACAAACTCAGATCTCTTTCCATTTCACCTTTCAGCGGTGACCACATCAAAATCTTTTTGTTTCTTTTCTAAACGTGTACTCTGCTGAGAAAATACTTATATGAATTATTGTTCTGAGGGTGTATTTGTGAGTGTGTGTATGTGTTTATGTGAATACACATATGACCGTAATAATGATAATGGCAGGAACAATGAGTATCCATAGAACTCTGATGGCCTGGTTTGTGTCAGAACTCTACTTACGGGGATTTTTCGATCACAGAAATTTTGCATAATGTACTATAATTTCACCCATTAATCAAGTGAAGACATTAAGTATATACTTGTTAGAATAACTGGTGCAGGTTCATAGTGGCCTTAATAGATATTGTCAGAAACCTATCTCTCTAAATACAGACACTACCCTCTTCATCATGTGGACTCCTTAAATGTGTTCATTTGTCTCAGACCCATGAGTATGATGGGTCTACCATGGATATTTGTTGGAGTTCACAGAGCTGCCCTTCTGTCTCACTCTTTCTTCCTCACACACTCACCCAGAAGCAGATATACCGGGGGTGCCAAAAAATGTACCCATTGTAAGAGATGTTATCTATGTATTACTTTTCAAAGTTGAATTGAATTATGGTACCAATGGGTAGTATGACATTCTCTCAAAAGATGGCATTAATCAAGTGAATGCTAGCGTCATTCACTGGATTATAATTTTAAAATTACAATTTTAATACAATTTTAATTCATTGGATTACAGTGTTAATACAAATTTAATAAATGTATGCCTTTTTGGCATACATTTATTTGGCATGTGTATATTTAGAAGACAGCACCATGTACCTGGGGATCTAGGGGGACGGGAGGTCTTTAGGCCTGTTGTTTGATGTGTGCCTAAGAGTTTTGTCCCCAAATGTGTTATAGAGATCAGGACATGGACAGGAGGTCTTCACACCCACAGCCCCGAGCCCTTGCCCATGGAGAAGAGCTAGATTTCCTAGTATTCACCTGGTGTATAACTTGCTCATGGATTCTGAATATTTCACTAATTTGTGGTCAAGTCATATTTAGTCATTGATTTACCCTCATGTTCAAACAAAACAAAATGCCATAGACCTCTGCACTTCACAAACCTCTGAGCCCTAAAACGTGGCATCACCAGCAGAAAAAAGGCAGAGGGAGCGTGTTTCATTGCTTTTTTTTTAAAGAAATTTTATTGGGGAAGAGTATGTTTTTACAGGACCCATCAGCTCCAAGTCAAGTAGTTGTTTCAATCTAGTTGTGGAGGGCGCAGCTCCTTGGCCCATGTGGGGACTGAACCAGCAACCGTGGTGTTATGAGCCGGTGCTCTAACCACCTGAGCTAACCAGCCACCTCTAATTTCCTATTCATATTAAATCTGATAACCAGGAGTCTGAGTAAAGCTCTAAAAATTAACCAAAAATATGGAGCAAATGACAGGCTCCATAAACATTAGTTGTTGATTTTTCCCTGACCTGGCAGTTTTCTATCTAGAGTGATGAGTGGGATAAGAAAGGAACAAGTTACCCCCAGAGAGGACACTGTACTATTTTGTTCATCAGATGATGTTGCTAAACATTTAATTCTGCATGTTCATATAGGCAAAGGAATTGAGATTTCATTAAAGTTCCTTGACTACCCACGAGGCACATGGTAAGAAGTTATCACATATGTTGGTGAATTACAGAAATCATGTCATAATCACAGATTTGTGAGTAGAATGAGCAAAGAGGTGGGGATAAAACAGTAGGCAGGACTCATATCACTTTTATCTCTATACAGCAAGATGCCGCTAGAGAACTTCAATCTACTAAACAACCAAGTAACGTTTTATACACTTGTGTGGCTAATACCAATAAGGAAAGAGACACAATATTTCCTTCACTTTTGCAAACTGAAGTGTTGAGCCACCCGCATGGTATCTGCTCTGCTCAGTGTGCAACACACACAGATATCCGAGTAGAAACATTTCCTGCTGTCTCAGATATAGCAATAAAGTGGGAACTCTGACAGACAGAGAAATGATTTTCATTGACATAAAACAGGTGTGTAAAAAGGAACAGTAAAGGGCTGGCCAAGTGGCGCATTGGTTAGGAGCTGGCTTGGGATGCCAGCGGCCCCAGTTCAGATCCCACATATGAGGGCCACTGACACTGCCCTCTACAGCTAAGATGGTGAACAACAGCTCCACCTGGCCTGGGCTGCTGTGAGTCCCTGGGACGGCATAGCTGCAGCCCCTGCTGCAGTGGGCTGCCATAGGCTACAGTGAGTGGCCAGCAGCCAGCATGAGTGGCTGGCAGCCGGGTGTGAGTTGCCAAGAGCCGCTGTGAGCGGCCGTCCAGAGGCCGGCGACCGATCTGCCTCACCTGGGAAAAGCGCAATGACGATACCAACAGGGGCCAGTGAAGCAATGTCCTCCACAACTAGACTGAAGAACAAAAGAACAGCAACTTGTCTGTTCCCCTTCCCCAGTTCCCAAACGCTGTTCCCGTCCCCCAATTCCCCAATAAAATCTTTTTAAAAAAAAGGAACAATAAAGTATATTGAATGTGTGTCCCCCAGTCACATGTCGAAGCCCTACCCCACAATGTGATGGTTCTTGGAGGTGGGACCTTTGGTTTACATGAGGTCTTAGGTTTACATGATGCTTAGGTTTACATGAGGTCATAAGGGTGGGAACCCCTGATGCGATTAGTGCGCTTAGAAGAAGCTTGACTTATGATGAGGTTATGTCGCAATAAAACCATGTATCTTCAGGTGCACCCAATGAGGAAAGGTCACCAGGACGCACTAAGAAGGAAGCTGTCTACAACCCAGGTCGAGGATCTCACCAATAACTAAGTCAGCTGGCGTTTGACCTTGGACTTATCAGCCTCCAACACCATGAGAAATGTCTGTTGTTTAAGCCACCTGGTCTGTGTATGCTGCTATGGTATCACACACCTACTAAGACATGTGTCTAGTAGAGTGAGGCAGAAATACTAAAAAGTATGAGCCTCAGCATGAAGACTTCTGAAGCTCTGTGGAAATATTAACTATTATATAAAGCACAACTAAGTTTTGTTTTTTTTTGAGGGCAGTGTCACTGGCCCTCATATGTGGGACCCGAACCGGGGCCGCCAGCTTCCCAAGCCAGCGCTTAACCACTACTCCACTCGGCTGGCCCACAGCTAAGTTTTGAAATCATTGTATGCCACATTTATGAGTTCTGAGTTTATTAATATATTCATCAACTTTATGTGGGGGGGGTTAACGGTCTTAGAAATGCTGTGGATGGAATTGTCAAGCCTTGTGTCTGAAAATGTGCTGAAACAAATCTGCTCTTCAAGGACTGAGTCTGGGCAAGCAGAGGAGGTTAGGAGCAACTCCAAGACATCCTTCCACCAGTGGCAAAAGGTTTTCGTTGGACACTCTTCTCCTCAGCCACGTAAGTATCCCCGGGAAGCGCACAGAGTTAGACCAGAAATGTTCCTTCAAATTCATACTCTAGCTGCCTCTTCATATCCTTGGCATATTTGTCTCTGCAATTGTTGGGGTTTTGGTAATTGAATTTGAATTTTTATGTTCTCCTATGGAATGAAAGGTCCAATATTAAATACAGAACTTTGTTTCTTCCAGGACCATCATTTCTTTTTATTTTGCGTAAAAAAAGGCTTTTTTTTAAATTCAGCCATACTAGATTGAGATTTTAACCAGAACTTATTTGGAATATATAAATGTCTAACTGCCATGCTGTACACCTGAGACTAACATAATATTGAGTGTCAGCTATAATTGAAAAAATTAAAAGAAGTATTTTGAAGGTAAACAAATTACATAAAATTTGACTAAAAGGAAAGAAAAATTACCACTTAAAGTTTATATGTTTGCTTACTTGTAATATTTTAGCAACCATGTGTATTTTTTTTTTGAGGGCAGTGTCACTGGCCCTCATATGTGGGATCCAAACCGGGGCCACTGGCATCCCAAACCAGCTCTTAACCACCGCGCCACTCGGCCAGCCCAACCATGTGTTTTTTTAATGATTTAAAAATTTTCAACTTCATTGACATATAATTGGCATATAACAATATGTCAGTTTAAGATATACACTGTGTTGATTTAATATGATTGCGTATTTCAAAATCATTAGCATCT
This sequence comes from Aselliscus stoliczkanus, assembly GCA_033961575.1. Taxonomy (NCBI): domain Eukaryota; kingdom Metazoa; phylum Chordata; class Mammalia; order Chiroptera; family Hipposideridae; genus Aselliscus; species Aselliscus stoliczkanus. The sequence continues at coordinate 34,880,789 of CM066741.1, forward strand.
TAGTGTAAGCTAATACCTCAACCATGTCACATAATTACCATTGCTATTTTGGGCTGAGGACATTTAAGACCTACTTACTTAGCAACTTTCAAGTACATAATACAGTGTCATTAGCTATAATCACCATGCTGTATGTCAGATTCTAGAATTTATGCATCTCATAACGAGAAGTTTCTGCCCTTTGACAACATTTCCCCATTTCTCCCAACCCTCTCCCCCTGGACTAATATTCTACTCTGCTTCTCTGAGTTCAGTTTTTTCAGATTCCATATATAAGTGATATCAGACAGTGTGTTTCTTTCTCTGTTTGACTTATTTCACTTAGCATAATGCTGTCAAGTTTTATCTACGTGGTCACAAGTGACAGGATTCCCTTCTTTCTCATGCCTGAATCATCCATTGACAGGTATACACTATACAATTGCAACAGTATTAATGACTGCTAATATTTATAAAGAATGCCGCAGGGCCGGCCGAGTGGTGCGTTGGTTAAGCGCTGGCTTGGGAAGCCAGCGGCCCTGGTTCAAGTCCCACATGTGAGGGCCAGTGACACTGCCCTCAAAAAAAAAAAATGCCGCATATCCCAGGTACTGATTCTATAAATGCCTGTCATGGTTTAATTAATACTCACGGTAAACGTATGCATTGCATAATACGCTAAGTGTACAGACAGGTAAGGAGGAATTGGTTGCAAAATCACTGAGAGAAGAGGTACTGAGCTCACGATGCCAACCTCATACTTCCTCTGCCAAGACCACACTCCTCACCACCGTGCTGGGTACACATCCCATGCGCTTCCGTTGCTCCTGATCATTCGTTGTGCGCAACTTTTGGAGTCTTTTCAATTTTGCTCTCCTAAAAATTTCCATGGTATTTCATTGTCTGTATGGGCCACTATGACTTTCTAGTGTACTGTTTTTTTCTTGATATTTCAATATTTAGTTTATGTTCATTTTGTTATTATTGTTGTTTGCTACAAGAAAGTATTGGAATAAACATTCCTAAACATATAACTAAACCCATGTGTGCATTTTGTTAAAGAGATTCACAGGTTCGCAAGCTGTTCCTTTAAAGTTTTTCTAGATTCTGCCCAATTGCTTTTTAAATCCTTTCAGCATCTATAAGACGGCATGATTAGGTTTGACTCATTTTTCTAGATGCACTCAGAATCAGTTTCGTATTTATAAAATATCGCCTCATATATAATTTTAAAATAATTTAACCATATTGCTTTCATCAGCTATTTCACTACTGTCTGTTTTTCTTACCTGAATGTCTCTTTCCTCGCTGCAGCATTGGGTCAGCCCCCACCTGAACCACCGGGTGACAGGCAACCAGAGGACAGAGCAGAGGCTGAGGAGAGGAGACAATGGTGGGGAAGGACTTTGATGCTACTTCCAGTGGAGTCTTGCTTTCAGACGGCTGTCCAGGTTTCACATGGGCATGTTGTAAGTAGCAAGATATGAAACAATAATACCTTACTGCAGTTGCATACAGAAGCCATGAGTTTATTATTTCTATGCCTGAAAAAAATCCCAAGGTGAGCAGGTTAGGCCCCTCGAGAAGCTTAAGAATGTCCTCACGGACCCAGCATCCATCTGTTGTCCATTTTTTTTTTGAGGGCAGTGTCACTGACCCTTATATGTGGGACCCAAACCGGGGCCGCTGGCTTCTCAAGCCAGCGCTCAACCACCGCGCCACTTGGCTGGCCCATCTGCATCTTCTTTAGGTGTCTTTTCTCCTCTTCCTCCAATTCTGGAGGATGCCTTGAAAAGGGAAATGGGGATTCCTATCAAATGCCTGTGGAAGTGGCAGTTATGTGGGGCCCTTGTCACTCCTGCCAATCAAATTGCTTCCACATAGGGGTTTACTATTTTCTTCAGTAGAGACCACTTGATATATATATTTTTTATTATTGGGGAACAGTGTATTTTTCCAGGACCCATCAGCTCCAAGTCAAGTAGTTGCCTTCAATCTAGTTGTGGAGGGCGCATCTCCTTTACCCATGTGGGAGTCGAACTGATAATCTTGGTGTTAGCAGTCTGTGCTCTAACCACCTGAGCTAACAGGCCGCCCCGAGACCCACTTGATACTTTATTTTATTTTTTTTAAGATTTTTTATTGGGGAATTGGGGGAGCAGAGCAGCATTGGGGAATCGGGGAAGGGGAACAGACAAGTTGCTGTCCTTTTGTTCTTTAGTCTAGTTGTGGTGGGCATCGCTTCACTGGCCCATGTTGGTTGGTATCATCGTGCTCTTCCCGGGTGAGGCAGTCGCTCACTGGCCATTGGATGGCCACTCAGGGCGGCTCATGGCAGCTCACGGCAGCCCCACTGCAGCCTACGCAGTCACAGGCCACTCACAACAGCCCAGCTCCAGGTCAAGCTGTTGTTCACCATCTTAATTATAGAGGGCACAGTGTCACTGGCCCTCATGTGGGATTCTAACCAGGGCGTTGCTGCTCAGAGTTGGCACTCCCAAGCCAACTCTTACTCAACAAGCCACTCAGCCAGCCCCCACTTGATATTTAAACTAAGCCATGACATGCAGTCACTGTGCCCTAACAGTGTATGAGAATGGCTTTGAACAAGGTTGGATGCCTAAAATCAGCTTCATGAATCTTAGTAGCGATTTTAGTTATACCTCATAGGCATTTATTGTTTTCATCCTCAAAAATATCCCAATGCTGCATTCATTTCCACATATTACAGATAAACAAACTGAGACTAAATGGGCCCACATCTCTTGTTTGGCTCCCTGCCCTACATGAAAGGACAGAGATATGAAGTCATGTAAGCAGAGACCACCAAATTTGCTTTTAAGCATTAACTTTAAGTATTGTCATCCCTAAACACTTAGCATGGTGACTGGTCCTTTAAAAGTCCTTTCTCTGTCTTACCTTCTCCTTTGTTCCCTGTATGACCTTCCCAACTTATAGCAACATGCTCTGTGGGCACACGCTGAGGTCTTATACTGACTCTAGCTTCGCCTCTGGCTCTGAATGTCAGTCCTCACGTTATAATAGGTTCTGTCTGGGCTGGCATTAAACCATAGGTAAGAATGTCCTTTGGTGGACTCTAAAATTGGAGGAGTATGTCCCATATGATGTTTTCTGGGATGCCAGAACCCTCTAAGAAAAATATGAGACCTCGGAATTTCAAGGACATACACTCAAGATGTTGGTAGCAAACACAGAGTTGCCGCCCATGACCTTGAATGGAGATGAGGCGTTCTTAAAAGTCCATGTCCCAGGGCCGGCTGAGTGGTGTGTTGGTTAGGAGTTGGCTTGGGAGTCCAACTCTGAGCAGCAGGGCCCCAGTTCAGATCCCATATATGAGGGCCAGTAACACTGCCCTCTACAGCTAAGATGGTGAACAACAGCTCCTCCTGGAGCTGGGCTGCCATGAGTCACCAGCAATGGGGTAGGCTGCAGCGAGTCTGGCTGGCAGCTGGGGTGTGCCACCGTGAGCGGCCATTCAATGGCCGGCGAGTGACTGCCTCACCCGGGAAGAGCGCAATGATAATACCAACATGGGCCAGTGAAGCGACATCCTCCACAACTAGACTGAAGAACAAAAGGAAGCAACTCGTCTGTTCCCCTTCCCCGATTCCCCAACGCTGTTCCCCTCCCCCAAGTCACCAATAAAATCTTTAAAAAAAGAAAAAGGTCCATGTCCCAGTCCATCTGGAGGAGAAATGTACTAGGTGGGTGAAAGCAGCGCATAGAACTCTGGGTGCATCCTCAGTTAAACTGGAAGAGGGCCAGCACAAGTCATTGTGGAGACTCCTGCAGGTCTGCTGAGAGCCCTGGTTCACGCAAACTAAATGGAGGCTGTGCCTGCAGCTTGGTTTCTGATCTAGTTGTGACATCCAACGGCACAAGAGCATCTCTTGTAAGCTTATGACCAAATTGGCTTTTGGGGGTTTCAAAAGGAATCCTAATTTTTATTAAAATATAACCTTGTGTAAATTTAAGGTGTATGGGGTGTTGACTTGATACACTTGTGCACTGCAATATGATCACCACAATAACGTTAGCCATCATCTCTATCACATCACATAACTGTTACTTATTTTTTGTGGTGAGAACATTTAAGGTCTCGTTTCTTAGCAACGTTGAAGTTTATAACACAGTGCTGTTAATTTTAGTCATTATGCTGGGCATTATACACTCAGAAATTATTCATCTTTTAACTGCAAGTCTCTACCTTTTGACCAGCATTTCCATTCTACTATCTGTTTCTACGAGTTTGGCTTTTTTCAGATTCCACATACAAGTGAAATCATACAGTCTGACTTATCTCTGAATAGACACCTTCTTTGAGAGATGATGGACACCAGGTGAAGGGGATTTACACAACTACATACAAGTACCTGGGAAGCTGCACAATGAGTGTGCATTAGAATAGTGACACTTCCCTTTCTTAAATTTAATTATTAGTTTCGGGTGTACAAGACAACATGATGATTAGACATTTACACCCCTCACAAAGTGATAAAACCCCTCAATCTACTCCCCCTCTGACATCATACATAGCTATTCCAATACCATTGACTAGATTCCCTAGGCTGTACTTTACATCCTGAGACTATATGTATATATATTTGATTAAATATATGCCACGGGTGCCAAAAATGTATACACATGACTTGTATGAAGTTTTTGTTATTGGTATATATTGAATATTACAGTTTTAATACAGTTTTTTCCTTTCTTAAAATGTGTATACAAGTTTTTGGCACTGTGTGTGTGTGTGTGTGTGTGTGTGTGTGTGTATTTAATTATAGTCGGCATTCAATATTATTCCAGATGTACAGCATTGTGATTAGGCATTTATGTAATCTATGAGGGACACTTCTCTTTTGATTACAGGTGTATCACCATTTTCTACAACACAGCCTGGGACAGATTTGGTATCGAGTATATCTATATTTTAATGATTAGATATGGTACAATGATTTAAATGTGGGTAGAGCTGATGTGGTAACTCAGATTCAGTCATCTGTCAGTTCAAGCTTTACCATCATCTTCCTCACCAAGTTAGTAGCACAAGAATAGGTTATTGGTATTTGAATCATTACTAGAATAATTATCTCTTTCACTCCTTCATAAAAGGATTCTAAAATTCATAAAAGGTATCCTAGGATTTCAGGTGGAAGCTCCTTAGAATTTCCATCTATTAAAATTCATTTCCGGGGGCCAGCCCAGTGGCGTGGTGGTGAAGCGCTGGCTTGGGAAGCCAGTGGGCCCCCATTCGGGTCCCACATATGAGGGCCAGTGACACTGCCCTAAAAAAAAAAAAATCATTTTCGGGCCGGCCAAGTAGTGCGTTGGTTAAGAGCTGGCTTGGGATGCCAGTGGCCCCAGTTCAGATGCCACATATGAGGGCCAGTGACACTGCCCTCTACAGCTAAGATGGTGAACCAACTCTACTTGGAGCTGGGCTGCTGTGAGTCCTCAGGATGGTATAGTTGCAGCCTCTGTTGCAGTGGGCTGCCATAGGCTACAGTGAGTGGCTGGTAGCCAGTGTGAGCAGCTGGCAGCCGGTGTGAGCTGCCAAGAGCTGCTGTGAGTGGCTGTCCAGAGGCCAGTGACCAATCTGCCTCACTCCAGAGGCCAGCAACCAATCTGCCTCACTCGAGAAGAGCGCAATGATGATACCAACATGGGCCAGTGAAGGAATGTTCTCCACAACTAGAGTGAAGAACAAAAGGACAGCAACTTGTCTGTTCCCCTTTCCTGGTTCCCCAATGCTGTTCCCCTCCCCCAATTCCCCAATAAAATCTTTTAAAAAAATTCATTTCCTCATGAGTGTGAGCTGAGCTCTGAGCAACAGCAGTTCGATGCCCAGCCCGAGCTGAGCTGCTACTAAGCTGACAACAGGTGGCAGGATAGCTCAGCTAAAAAAAAAAAAAATTCATTTCCCAACAATTTTCTGACTCATTTCTTCTGCAAACCTTGACTGAAAGATTCCTACACACCATGCTTTAGGCTTTTGATTAATAGTGTTTAGGTTAAGCAAATAAAATCCAAAAAGAAGACAAAATACCTTGCAGTTCTGATACAACTAGGAATGTCAAAGTTAGAATTTTTATCATTTCCCTTTGATTGCTGGTGGGTTAGACTTAGCCTATGTCATCAGATCAAAGAATCATTTATTGAAGATGCACCTTAATGAAAGACAATTGCCCAAGTGCATTGTAACATAATTCTCATAATCCTTATTTTGTACTTATTGAAAGGGCCCTTTGCACATTACACTTAAATGTCTCCTATATACATAAGAATGACACAAATTAGTTAGGTTCTCCTAAGTATTTTCACATCTGCATGCAATTCTTCAGAATCAGATTGAGTCTCAGAGTCACCAGTGTCCAGAATGTTCCATGTAATATCTCCCTGTGTGTCATGAAATGCTGTGGCATTTCTTAGTAAAGTAACACTCCTTTATCCCCAAGACTTCTCTCTAAGAGCCTGCCACCAGATTCGCAAAACTTTATGCTGGTGATCTCACCTGAAAGTGCCAAAGAGAGGTTCTCAGACCATGTTTACATGTGTATACGCAGTGACAAGGTGAGACTCCCCACCAAATCAAAGAATGGATACAGGACTGGCCCAGCGGCTCAGTTGGTTAAGAGCTCGCTCAAGAGTGTGAGCTGAGCTCTGAGCAACAGCAGTTCGATGCCCCAGCCCGAGCTGAGCTGCTACTGAGCTGCCAACAGGTAGCATGATGGCTCAGCTAAAAAAAAAAAAAAAAAAAAAAAAAAGAATGGATACAAAGTTGATGAGAAGAAAACTGTATTCACCCGTGTTTTGTGAAGGAGCTGGCTCAGCCCAGAGGTAGAGCCCTCTCTTCTAGTGCTGATGCCCTAAGGGAGCAGTTTCAAATCCCGTTCCTATTTGCAGAAACTGGGGGATTACCGGGAAGGTAACAGGAGGAGAGGGGAGGCGTGCCAGAGATTAAAATAGCCTTTATTGGGTTTGAACTTCAAGAAAAGGAGTCTTCTCCACCACCCCGTGTCCGCTGCACGGGAGGGAGGGCACAGAGGATTAACACACGAAGTTTCCATGTGCTCTGAGGTTCCGGTGCAGCAGGGTTGCAGAAAATTAAAGTGTGGGTGGAGAGCTGCACCTGGGAAACCAGGCGTCGGGCGTCAGACCTGGGACGGGGAGCCCCGGGACGCCGTCTTGGCGGACACGCCTGACGATGCGCTCAGGTGTGAGGAGCAGTGCGCGAGGCAAACTGGGGAGGGGAGCAGAGGGGAAAGTGTGCCCCGACCACAGGCAAGGGCGCGAGAAGAGGCCGATGCACTGGGAGGAACGCTGGGGACAGTAGCGGGCGCGAGGATGTCAGGCGCATGAAGGGCGGACCGCGGAGGGACCGGCAGGTGAGCCGGGAAGTCAGGGCGTGAGGCAGCGGCGGCCCCAGAGCGATGCACTTGGGATTCTGCATGTCTGGGTCTTATTCCATGAGACCTTACCCCCGCCGATGAGGTCCGCCTGTGAGGAAGACATCAGAATAAGTAAGGATGTTCCCTGTCCACCAGGGAGGTCCCTGGGCTTTAGCAGGAGGGGTCTGGGCGTGGGAGGAGCGAGGGGGAGGGAATAGAGGGGGCTCCCGGCTCGCGGACCGGCAGGGACCCTGAGTGCTCCTGCTCGCCTCCCTCTGTCTATCCTTGACACCCCAGCCTCCACACCCCTCGGAGTGCAGGCTCCTGTCCTCTCATTTCGCAGGTGTAAGGTGGATGGAGACGTTGATCCTAAAATTCAGAGCGGCCGGCTCACAGCGCCACCTGGCGTCCACCGGCGGGAAGCCAGGCAGAGCCTTAAGCCGAAGCTGCAGAGAGGCTGGTGCGAAGCTGCGGACCGAAGGGTCCTGCGCGGAGCGCGCCCGGTGGGTCGGCAGGGGGCGCGCAGGAGCTGCGGGTCGGGTGCTGGGCCTTCCCAGAGCTTTCCACAGGGCGCTCGTACCCTGCTGTGAGCCAGTTCTCTCAGAGGCTTGGAATTCCCAACGACGGAAATCCGGTGAAGTTCTCTCTTGTCCCACAGCACAGAGCTTTCCCACTGCATGCTCTTCATAAGCTGTTTGACGGGGTGCAACAGTCACAGATTCTGTCAGCTCAAGCTGCACCCCTAGGTGACCCTGGGACCCCCCCCCAACAAAGGTCCATGCCTGAGAAAACTCAGCCAAAGGAAGCCACTGTTACAGCCAGCTCCTGAAAATAGGACCCTGGGCTCCCAGTCTCTGTGGGAGGGTGGGAGCCTGACTCCCTTAAGTGCCGGTTAGCAAACCCACATGGGTTACACGTGGGCCCACCCTCCTTCCTTCCCAGGTGTTGTAATTTTTCACTCCTCAAAACTGAGCCTCCACTCACCTCCCTTTCCATTGCCTCACTCCTTCTTTAGAAGTTCCCATCACCTCTTTGCCTATCCAGTTGAGTTCAGTTCCACTGGACTCTTTTCCCCTATTGCAATCGTATATTTCCAGTTAAAACCTGCCCTGACCACTGTCACGCGTGTTGGGCTTTGTTTATCTTTCACAGTTATCTGGCTCCACAGCTTGGACCTGGATGGGAGCCGCCATTGGACGTTCAGACATGACACCTGAATAGACACCTTTGTCCCCTCTCCAGGCCACCTGGGTATCTGCTGGTGAGTCCAACTTGTGATCCAATTCCCTGGAGAAATGTCTGCTGACGCATGGCGATGGATTTTCACTTTCATAATTCTGAGTATGCTGTCTGAAACTAGGTCCCAGACTTCTGGTAAAAGGTATTTGCTAGAGAGGAAGTTCTTCCTGGCTCCTTGCTTTGTTTTGTTTTTTTAAAGATTTTATTGGGGAATTGGGGGAGGGGGACAGACAAGTTGCTGTCCTTTTTGTTCTTCACCATCTTAGCTGTAGAGGACAGTGTCACTGGCCCTCATATGTGGGATCCGAACTGGGGCCGCTGGTGTCCCAAGGCAATTCTTAAGCAGCATGCCACTCAGCTGGCTCCCTGGCTCCTTGTTTTGAGTGGGGTTCATTCCCTGACTGCTGGGCTGGAGGAAGAAAATTTTTTTTTTAAGATTTTTATTGGGGTATTGAGAGGGGGAACAGCATTGGGGAATTGCGGAAGGGAAACAGTTGTGGAGGACGTGGCTTCACTGGCCCACGTTGGTATTGTCATTGCACTCTTCCTGGGTGAGGCAGCCACTCACAGCAGTTCACGGCAACCCAGCTCCAGGTGGAGCTGTTGTTCACCACCTTAGCTGTAGAGGGCACAGCGTCACTGGCCCTTATATGTGGGATCTGAACTGGGGCCCTGCTGTTCAGAGCTGGCATCTCAAACCAACGCGCCACTTGGCTGGCCCAAGGAATTTTTTTTTTAATTGAGATATAATTGACATATAACATTGTATTCGTTTCAGGTATAAAACAGTGATTTAATATATGTATGTATTCTGAAGTGATTACCATAATATATTTAGCTAACATGCATCACCAAAAATAGTTACAATTTTTTTCGTGTGATGAAAACTTTTTTTTTTTTAAGATTTTATTGGGGAATTGGTGGAGGGGAACAGCGTTGGGGAATCGGGGAAGGGGAACAGACAAGTTCCTGTCTTTTTGTTCTTCAGTTTAGTTGCGGAGGATGTTGCTTCACTGTTGGTATCGTCATTGCGCTCTTCCTGGATGAGGCAGATCGGTCGCTGGCCTCTGGATGTTGCTCATCGCGGCTATTGGCAGCTCACGCTTGGCTGCTAGCCGCTCACGCTGGCTGCGGGCCACTCACTGTAGCCTATGGCAGCTCACTGCAGCAGGGGCTGCAGCCCACACCATTACCGGGGCTCGCACAGCCCAGCTCCAGGTGGAGCTGTTGTTAGCTGTAGAGGGCAGTGTCACTGGCCCTCATGTGGGATCCGAACCGGGGCCGCTGGCATCCCAAAACCAGCGCTTAACCAATGCGCCACTCGGCTGGCCCGTGTGATGAAAACTTTTAAGATTTACTCTCTTAACAACTTTCACGTATAAAATATAGTATTATTAACGATAGTCACCAGGCTGTATATTACAGTCCCAGGACTTATCTTATGACTGGATATTTCTTCCTGCTGGCCCCGTTCACTCATTTCAACCACCCCTCCTTCCCCAACCTCTGGCAACCACCAGTCAGTTCTCTGTATCTACATGTTTGTTTTTATTTTTTAAATCCTACATATAAGTAAGATAGTACAGTATTTGCCTTTCTTTTACTTATTTCACTTATCATGATGCTCTCAAGGTCCACCTATGTTGTCACAAATGGCAGGATTTCCTTCTTTTTATGGCTGAATAATATTCCATCAGGTAGATAGATATAAATAGGTATATCACAATTTACCCATTCATCCATTAATGGACACTTTGATTGCTTTCATGTCTTGGCCATTGTAAATAATGCTGCAATGAACGTGTGGGTACAGATATATTTTTGAGATAGTGGTTTCATTTTCTTCGAATAAATCCCCAGAAATGGAATTGCTGGGCCATAAGGTAGTTTTATTTTTAATTATTAATTTTGAAGACATTCCATAATGTTTTCCATAATGGCTGCACCAATTTACATCCCAACCAACAGTGCACAAGGCTTCCCTTTTCTCCACATCCTCGGCAGCACTTGTTTTTTCTTGTCATTTTGATAACCTCCATGGCTATGAGGCCCCTTTATTCTCTCTATCTGATCCTGCTCCTCCATGAGAACCTTTGTGTTGACTGAACCCCCTTCTCAAACTCCACCTGCCAACATGCTGCTGAATCACTACTTGTCTCTACTTCCTTTCTTAGTGTTGTTAACTTACTAAGAATAATCTGAAACTTCAGTGGCATCTTTGGGAAACTTACTTCTCCCCACACTGATTCCTTGAAGCCCCTCCCTTCCTGTTACCTCCACTCTTCCTTTTCCCACCTTTGATCTTCCCTACAGCTGCTTTGCAGCCTTTCATGTCTTCCTAACCTCCTCCACTCCCTGTTTACTCCTGCCAGAACTTTCTTTCAGATGCCAGCTCCCCAACTTCCTAGAGTCACTAGAACCGTAGGCCCCCTGCCCCATCGGGGCCTCACGGGGACTCAGAGACCCCCAAAAGCCATTACTTGAAACTGACCAGAACAAAGACTGATTGGAAACAGACCGGATATTATATCCACTCAGATGAGGCTTTGAAAATGTCCAGACCTCTGCTTGATGTCACCTCTGTCTCTTGCCTAAACTGTACAGCCTCTGTAAGATTACACATCAGAGCAAAGGAAATTGTAAAATTTTCCACCATGAATATCATCAAAAAGCCCTAGGCTTCATATTGAAGAGATAACTTTCAACTTTATCTTTCTGCCATAAACACATTTTCAGTAAAAGGGAGCAAAAAACAAAGAGAGAAGCAACTCTTATATAACTAGTGAGCTTTGTATTATTATTGTATTTATGTCTGACTCATGGCTAATTTAAAAAAAAATGAAAACCATATGATCTCTATATAAATCTATGTGTTTGTGTGTGTGTGTGTGTATAGTGTGTGTGAGACACACACACTATACACACATACACACAGAGGGTGCAAAAATATGTATACATATTTTAAGCTAACATCTCTTAAAATGTGTATACATTTTTTGCACCCAGTGTGTATACACACACAGAAACCCACACACATACACACAATATGTATATATATATATATATATATAGAGAGAGAGAGAGAGAGAGAGAGAGAAAACGTATATATACACATATATGTATAATATATATTTATTGGGTTGTCGGAAAACTCATAACTTATTTTTTCTTTTTCTTTTTCTTTTTTTATTTTAGCTGAGCCATGTAGCTCAGCAGCTGCTCAGCTCTGGCTGGGCATCAAACTGCTGTTGCTCAGAGCTCAGCTCATACTCTTGAGCGAGCTCTTACCCAACTGAGCCACTCGGCCAGCCCATGACTGATTTTTTCTATGTTTTTTGTTGCAAAAATGCATCATGACTTTTCCAACAACCCAATAATTTCCCTATCTCCTGATGTTATTACCTAATTAATTTATAAAATCCCTTAAAAGGAGTTGTAGCCTAATTGGCAGAGAGAAATATAAGCACTTATACAAATTAAATCTCCTTAAATTCTCAGAAATATAGGAACCAACTCAAATGTTTTCCAGATTTATATGAGTTGAGTAATTCTTTGGCAAATAAGACTATTTTGATATTGTTGATTTAATAACACACATATGTCTTCAGAGTTGTCAACATTAAATATAGTGCAAGCATACATTCTACTTGGGTTTACTAGTAAAAGAAATTAATAAAATATACACTAGAGGTTTAAAATTATATAAATGATTAATTTTAACAAAATTTAGTCATTATTATGATGAAGTTTATTTTAACAATAATTGTGGTTTTTAACTATGCCTGCCTACAAATAGTTTCCAAAATATTTTTGGAAACTTGCAACCTTAGAGTTATGCGAAGTTAAGTAGTATATATTCACTGAAGAGCTAAATAACTTGTAAATAAGTTAAAATACTGAAACATTCATTTATTAAGTATATGTTTAAGTTTATATACTTTTGGTTTCTTACTTTATATGGTATAGAGAAACTAAAACTATTTGGGTCTATTAATATTCTTGCCACATGAAAATAATTGCAGCATAAAAAACATGTACCTCTAGAGACTGTGAGATAATACAGTCATAAAATTTGCTAACCAACCACAGAGTCCTAGATATGAGAGACAATTTACAGGTGTTTACTTCCTAGTTTTCTCTATAGAATAAAGGTTATTAAATGTTTAAAATTTAATAATCAATATGTTAAAATAAAATTATTAGAAACAATGAGAATGAAGGAAAAACTCTATACAAAGTATGGGAGAGAATTGGAATGTGTTTTTGTTGTTGTTGTTGTTGTTTTGAGGACAGTGTCACTGGCCCTCATATGTGGGACCCGAACTGGGGCGCTGGCTTCCCAAGCTAGCACCTAACCCCCGCGCCACTTGGCTGGCCCGGAATGTGTTTTTATAAGAAAAGTAGGCAAGGAATGTAGGACTTTTTTAGGAAAAGAAACAAAGAAAAAAAAGGAGTAATTCTGTCCTTAAGTAGAGAGAAAAAAATAATGGGATAAAATCTGAATGGTTATAGAAAGTTGTAGGTTTATGGAAAAGGAAGTTTGTGTTGTGAGGTCAAAGCTAGATAAGACCAAATGGATTTATTTATAAAGTTCTTTTTTTTTTTGAGGGCAGTGTCGCTGGCCCTCATATGTGGGACCGAACCGGGGCTGCTGGCTTCCCAAACCAGTGCTTAACCACCGCACCACTTGGCTGGCCCTATAAAGTTCATTTTTAATTCAGCCAAATAATGTGTTGATACAAACTGAGAGTTCAGTTTTCTCTCTGCTAAAATGACAGTTTCTTATTGTTCTGTTCTTCATAGGAGGTTGTAACAGGTTTCCTTTACCTTTTGTGCACTGTACCTAAGAAAGAAAGATTCTGTGACTTATTCGGACTTATGTTGCCCTTATCGTGCCTGTGATTACTTAAGAGAGCCGAATCTTCTCACTGTTAGAAAAGCTAAGAGTTTTTTCAAACTGTATGAATGAGCAAAGTAAACAGAAACTGTCTCATAGTTATAGAGGAAAAATCAGGGTTGCTAATTGGGAGGGGGATGGGGATGAGGGAGAAGGGGAAGGGATTAGACAGCAAAAATAGGCAACTACAATATTGCCACTGGGATATGAAAAACAGTTTGGGGAATATAATTAATAATGTTGTAAATATTCTGTGGAATGTCAGATGGTCATAGGTCTTGTTAGGGAGACCATTTCATGGATGGAGTAGAGGTTTGATCACTGCACTGTATAACTAAAGCAGAGGTTGTATACCTACTGTAATTGAATATATATAGATAGTCACGGGATGTGGATTATACTGTGGAAGAGAGTCAGAGGAAGAGTAATAGATATATATGATATGGGGGGAGTGGGGTGGCGAATTGGGGGTGGGGGGTTGTCAATTTGAGGGGTAAAATGTATAACTATTGAACTGTGTTGTACACCTGAAACTAATTAAAAATAAAAAAAAAATTAAAAAAATTTAAAAAATTTTAAAAAAAGCTAAGAGTTTTTTCAGATTATATTTGGAATTCTTTATTGCTACTTTTGTTCAATAGATAACTAATTATTGTTTCACAATGAAATATTTGCCAGGGATCCCCAGAGAAACAAGACCAAGAGGAGATATGTTGATCTATCTATTTATATCTATACTTATAGCTATCTATATCTAGATAGATATAATAGAACATTTATTATAAGAATTGGCTCGTGCAGTTATGGAAGCTGAGCATTCCTGTCATTTACCATCACCAGGCTGGAGAACCAAGAAAGCTGGTGGTATAATGTAGCCCAAGACCAATGACCAGAGAACCAGGGAGCCACAGTGATCAAAAGCCTGAGAACTGGGGACTCTGAAGTCCCAAGGCAAGAAAAGGTAGACATCTAGCTCAAGAAGGGAGAGAATTTGCCCTCTGTGGCCTTTTTTTCTGTTCAGGCTCTCTATTCTGATTGGATGATGCCTGGTGAAAGTTGATCTCTTTACTCAGTCCACTGACTCAAAAGCTAACCCCTCCCAGAAATGCATTAAGACACACCCAGAAATAATATTCTCCCAGCTGTCAGAACTTCCTTTAGCCCTATCAGGCTGACACATAAAACTACCATCAAAAGTCCACCCTTGACAAAAAAACACGTTTATTTCACAATAAAAGAATTTTTAAAAAAGTCCACCCTTTGTCACCATGACACCTCTATGCATCAGTTTTGGCCATACTTACTCTTCAAGTAAAGACAACCACAAGGTCATAACTCTGTCTAAAGATATAAAACTATCCCGCATTCAATGAAAAACACTAACCCCTTCCCCAGAAGAGGAGGTAAGGTCATTTGTGAAGTTTAGTCTTCTGCTTGATATTCTATAACAAAGTGTATGATGTAAAAGTAAGAATACTTAAATACAATGATATCAATTCAGTACATCTCATGTTCCATGGTAAAGAAATAAGAGATGATAGAAAACAAAGATGTTTCCTTAATGCATGTATGTATACACACAAATGCATTTGCAGCAAAAAGAGGTGAAAGTAATCAAGACAGTAAAGACAGTAATAGTCCTTGTTGTTTTCACTGGTCACATAGGAGTAGCCGATATTTATTCTTACCTTCTTCTACTGAAATGTATGTGTTCCTTTTCTTCAACAAGCTCCTCTGCTGGTTGTGGCTCTTTACCTGGTAGAATGACCAAAATTTCATTCACGAAGGGTCTGGGCCATTGCTGCTGTTGCTTGGATCAGGTTGTAGTACTTTCTCATCGACCTTAGTCACAGGGTATGGTGACATTCCAGACGTCACTTCATTACCGTCACTGTGGCATAACTGTCCAATTTCCCCTTGGTGGTGGCAATGATTCTTTGCTTGACCAACCTTTAGTCAAGCTAATTAACTTTGTCTAAGATCCATATGGGCTCTTGCTTATAAAACCTTAGCAAGTATCTACCCCCCAAAATCTGAAAATATTTATCCATAAAGATATACATACTCT
The DNA here is from genome assembly GCA_033961575.1 of Aselliscus stoliczkanus. Classification (NCBI taxonomy): domain Eukaryota; kingdom Metazoa; phylum Chordata; class Mammalia; order Chiroptera; family Hipposideridae; genus Aselliscus; species Aselliscus stoliczkanus. Next base: position 34,896,384 of record CM066741.1, read on the forward strand.
GATGTTCACTGCAGCCTTATTTATGGTGGCCAAGACATGGAAACAACCAGTGTCCTTCCATAGATGATTGGATAAAGAAACTGTGGAATACTACTTGGCCATAAGAAAAGATGAAATACTGCCATTTGTGACAACATGGATGGACCTTGAGATGATTATGCTAAGCAAAATAAGTCAGACAGAAAAAGTCAAGAGCCATATGACCTTACTCATATGTGGGATATAAAACTGAAAGCAACAAAGGAACAAGACAAACAAATAACGAAAGAAAAACTTATGGACACAGACAATAGTTTAGTGGTTACCAGAGGCTAAGGGGGAAGTGGGGGTGATAGATGATGGTAAAGGGGATCAAATATATGGTGATGGAAGGATAACTGACTCTGGGTAGTGAGCACACAATGTGATATATAGAGGATGGATTACAGAATTGTACACTTGAAACCTATGTAGTTTTGTTGACCATTTTCACCCCAATAAATTAAATAAAAACCTTAGTTAGAACCCTACTAAGTCAATTTAGCAAGTCTTTCTTCCTCCATGTCTGATCACCCTCAATATCTATCAGGTTTCTCACCTCTACCACCCGCCAGGTGATACCTGGTCACATCGCTCTGTCTTCAACAAGAATCTTGTTAGGCTGATTAGCCAGAAACCCCTTTAACCCTTGGTCTTTCCTCTTAATAATTTTACATTGGCACCTGGAAGGCTTCTTGGCTATAAATTTCTACTCACCCTTGATGTATTCAGAAACTGAGCCCAATTCTACACTGAGGTCCCATCTCTCCCTATTGCAGTAGTACCGAATAAAGTCTGTTTTGACATTAACCAGCTCTGGTTTTTCTTTGACAGTTTTGGTGCTGTGACTTGCACAGGATCAGGTTTATCATTGTGGCTACAGACCCTCACTCAGGACCCTAAGTGTGCACCCCTGAAGCCCTCATTTTGACTCCTGACTGATTGATCAGCAATCCAGTGGTGAGTTCCACTCCTAAACCTTTGGTCCTGTAGCTCATCGGACAGATGTTGATTCCTAAGAATTGAGTATCCTCGATAAGGTAGCTCTGAATCCCAGGCAAAGAGAGGCGATGAGAGTGCTAGGTTCCTGTTTGTAGAAGCCCAGCAAACACAAGCTGGGTTGGTGCCCCAAGGTTCTCTGTTCATAAGTATAAAAGTTCTGTTCATGAGAACATGGGAGCCTCTCAGAGCACTGGACACCTCTGTTTTGAATCCCTCTGGTAACTGCTCAGCCAGATGTCTGCTGCCTTTCCTGTTGGCATGAGTTTGCTAAGGACCATTTGAAAGTTCAATGGCCTCTTTAGGAAATTGAAGGTCTCCCCATACTGGCTCCTCTAAAACCCCTCCCTTCCCATCACAGCTTCTCCTGCTTCCTCCTTCTTCTGCTTTCCATCTTCCCTCTATTCCCTTGAGGCCTCTGAGATTACCCCTTCAGGACCCCTACCTCTCCCATGCTTCTGGCCACTCCGCCTGACTTTTCCCTCCCCACTTCACCCCGTCTGCTCCCTATGTCACTTGAATGTTAGGCCCCCGAACCTTCACGGAGGGTTCTCAAGGGACTAAAGACCGCCCCCCCTCCAAAGCAGTCACCTGAGGCCAAAAACACAACAAAAAGCAATTTGGTACAGAACTGGATGTTTTGTCTACTCTGATTGGTTTTGGAGACATCAAGAAAACTGCTTCGTGTCTCCTCTGTCACCTCCCTAAAATTTATTCACAACCTCCATCAGGTTATGAAACAGAACAAAGAAAAACTTGGCCGGGGCCGGCCAAGTGGCGCAGTGGTTGGGCGCTGGCTTGGGAAGCCAAAGAAAAACTTGGCTGGCCGAGTGGCGTGGTGGTTAAGCGCTGGCTTAGGAAGCCAGCGGCCCTGGTTCAGGTCCCACATGTGAGGGCCAGCAACACTGCCCTCAAAAAAAAAAAAGAACAAAGAAAAACTTAAAAGTCTCCTCCACACACAGATATTGCCAAATAGGTAACCTTAACTTACTACGTTTGCTAGAAAAACAGTTCAGATAAACATACAGAGATATAAATATATATATAGAGAGATAAATATGTAGAGATAGAAATTCGATGTGCCCGACTTGCAGTTGTTTACTCCCCAGTTTTCTTTGTAAGCAGAAAAGAATGGTGCTGATAGTTGGAAATCCCAATAAATATATGTTCATGATACTGCTAGGACTAATAAGATAAAGTTCCACATATTTCATGAAAAGAAAGGTTTGCTTTTAATAATAAATAATATGCAGGATGTGTTTTTCCTAAAGTAAAAGGAGAATAATTTTGTCTTAAACAAGAATGACAGGGCCGGCAGAGTGGCGCGGTGGTTAAGCACTGACTTGGGAAGCCGGTGGCCCCGGTTCAGGTCCCACATATGAGGGCCAGTGACACTGCCCTAAAAAAAAAAAAAAAAAAAGAATGACAGGCTGTTCCAAATGAACAATAAGATGAGTAAGACAACACTTAATAGGTATTTTTATTTATAACAGGACACATCTATAAACATCGGTTATGCTACAGAGGCTTTGACTGGGATGGTAATTTTGAGAATGATGTTCATCAAACTTCTTCATTCTTTCCGAAAATTTTAACTCGATCCAGTGCCATGGATTCAAATTTATTCACATTATGCCAACATGGAGCATTCTTGCCTGTGGCTGATTGTAAATATTTTCAGAAAAGAATCCAAGCAAAACTATAACTTCCTGTGACTAATAAATGGCTTAAAATGGGCTGTGGTTAAAGTTCTCATGAGAGCACTTTGTACAAAGAAAATTAGCTGTTTCTGTGACACGCAGAATTAACATAATAACCACACAGTGGGGGGATTGTCATTGAACTTCTTTCAATTTTTGAAATGCCTGTATTGGTGACATGTATCTACTTCATATAACCCAAGAAGGTTTATCATCACTATAATTTGATAGTGCTTCCCACATCATTTTATATAATACCAATGAAACTGAATTATCTTAGCATCTCCCTTCTACAAGATAAGAGACAAATTCTTTTCAGATTTTTCAGGGGCCCTCTGGGAAGTTTCAAAGTCAGTTGGATGTTCAAAAGACTCCATTTAAATATTGATTTTGAGAAATTGTTCAAAAGGTCTAAAGGTTTGAACACTTTTGACTAAATATTTGACTAAATAGGATCCTATTTGACTAAATAGGATCACAGGTCACTGAAAACATAATGACCCAAGTGACAAAATAATTCAAAGGCAAATACAGAAAGTTACACAGTTATACAAATCTAGCTCTTTCAATATTGATAAGACTCAATTTTCTTAAATAATCAAAGACCTGATGAAGACAACATGAAGCACAGGACATTATTTTAAGACACAAATCTTGCTTTTCCTGGCAACACACTTAAAAAGCAAAATAATTTTTTGTTTACAATTTATTATTAGAGCAAGTATATAATCTAAGAAAACTTTATTTTTTCTGAGAGAGAGAGAGGGAGAACCAAATTGCAGTTTTGCATTACTGTATTATCTCTAAGCCTAATTTTTTTTAAAGCCTTTTATTGGGGAATTGGAAAAGGGGAACAGACAAGTTGCTGTCCTTTTGTTCTTCAGTCTAGTTGTGGAGGATGTCGCTTCATTGTCCCATGTTGGTATTATCATTGCACTCTTCCCCGGTGAGGCAGTCGCTCGTTGACCGTTGGACAGCTGCTTACAGCGACTCAAGGCAGCTCACAAAAGTGCACGCCAGCTGCCGGCCAGCCCCACTGCAGCCTACGCCGCCGCCGGTGACCCACAGCTGCCCAGCTCCAGGTGGAGCTGTTGTTCACCATCTTAGCTGTAGAGAGCGCAGCATCACTAGCCCTCATGTGGGATCCAAACTGGAGCCCTGCTGCTCAGAGCTGGCATCCCATCCCAACTCTTAACCAAAGCACCACTCAGATGGCCCCTCTAAGCCTAATTTTAAAACAACTTTACAAATAAAGTTATCCAGTTGCAGCCAGCTTCGACCACACAAAATGATTCCTTTTCCAGGATTTCTCTCCCACAAAATTTTACAACTTTTAAAAAATATAAACATTCAGTTTTCTTCCTACTGTTTCCTCTTTCTCGTTCTGGAACACCAATCACCTTACGTTAGCACAAATTAATCTCTGGTTCCTGAAACAAAAACACATCCTTCCTACGTTTCTTTACCAAAAATTCATGTTATTTTCATCACGTAGAGATATTTGTTTTCTTTATCCTTACTAGTCCTGGTAGTAGCTTCACTTAAATGTATGATGAGACTTTTTCAATATTAGTCACTTTTCTTTTACAGAGAAAACTAGGAAGTAAGCAGTTGTTAACTGTCAGCCAGGTAACATAATTCTGTATCAGATTTATGATACACCATTTTATAATTTCCTAGAGACATATGTGTTTTTTGTAGTATAATTTATCATGTTTATTAGCAGATTAAAATATATTTAGCTTCTCTACACCACGTAAAAACAAGGTGCTAAGTAGAGAAACTTATGTTCACCAATTAAACTTACATAATTTATCTTATTTGGGAATGATGTCTGATAATTAAGTTCATGAACTCATCCTAGAAAAAGAGCTGCATACCTCATTGCTGAATATCACTATGGTCACCTTTGAAGTATTCTCCTTGGGAAGCTATGCACTGACATCAGCGCCTAGTCCACCCTTCAAAGCAATTTTGGAACTCTTTTTCTGGAATGGCCATCGGAACTGTCATTGTATTACACTTGATGTCCTGAATGTCATCAAAATGTCTTCCTTTCAACATTTCCTTTATCTTCGGGTAAAGAAAGAAGTCACTGGGGGCCAGATCAGGTGAGTAGGGAGGGTGTTCCAATACAGTTATTTGTTTCCTGGCTAAAAACTCTCTCACAGACAGTGCTGTGTGAGCTGGTGCATTGTTGTGATGCAAGCGCCATGAATTTGGTGAAAAGTTGAGGTCATCTAACTTTTTCACGCAGACTTTTCAGCATTTCCAAATAGTAAAGTTGGTTAACTGTTTGTCCACTTGGGACAAATTCATAATGAAATATCCCTCTGATATCAAAAAAGGTTAGCAACATCATTTTAACTCTTGAATTGCACTGATGAACTTTTTTTAGTCGTGGAGAATTGTCTGACTTCCATTGTGCACTTTGATGCTTTGTTTCAGGGTCGTATTGTTACACCCATGTTTTCACCAGTGATGATAACACAGCCCAAAATATCATCTTTCTTCTGCAAAAGGTCTTGGCAAACTTTGACTCTCCTTTGCTTTTGTTCACCAGTGAGCTCCTTCAGGACCATTTTTGCACACACCTTTCTCATGCCAAGATTTTCAGTTCAGCTTTTCCTAACTGTTTCTCTATCAATGTTTACTTGGTCTTCTATGCTTCTCATAGTCAGCTGACGATTTTGATGCACAATTTGATGAATTTTTGCAATGTTTTTGTCAGTTCTGCCTGTTATTGGCCGTCCTGACCTTTCTTCACCAGTGATGTGTTCACTCCCCTCAGAAAAACGTTTAATCCGTTTGTACACTGCCCTTTTCTTCATGGCACTATCCCCATAAACTTGGACTAGTATGTTCCTGATTTCACTTCCACTCTTGCCAAGTTGAACAAGAAATTTAATGTTTGTTTGTTGCTTTAATTCAAGCTCTGACATTCTCGAGACAGCCTACAAAAACAAGCAACAACAATAATGAACGCCACTTAGCAAGACACTGCCACACGTTGACATGAGCACAGCTGTGGGACACTGATACACCAAGGCTATGAAATCTTACCGAGCTGTTTGTACAGTGCTGCCCAAGTAAGCGCATGGTGACAAGTTCGCGGACTTAATTATCAGCCCTCGTATCAATGAATATCCATTTTTTTACTTTTAGTTCTTATGACTTGAACATTCGTGAGGATGGGAGACTTAAAGTTCAAGTGCCTTGAGTAAGCTGAGGGGCCGAAGTGGGAACGGAAGAGTCCGGGAGGGTGGCCAGAGGCAGAAGGTTTAAAGGGGACAAAGCAGAGGATTCATGAAGACTGGCTGGAATAGCCGAATCAGTAACAGTGTTGTCGGAGACTGGGCCTTTCTCAGCGCAGAGTCCAGGTCCTTGGTAACTCGAGCAGAGAACTGAACGAGATACCAGAGTAAAGCAGTAAAATAGGTAGTTTATTAGAAAAGACAGTACATCCAGACTAGAGGATGGCCCAAGGGCCCATTACCAAAGAGTGTGGAGGGGGCACATGCAAAGCTGAGGCTTAAAGGGAAGAAGCAGCAGCAGAAGTAGCAGTAGCAGCCGCACTTCCCTCCCAGGACTTGGGGTTTTTATCCTTTTTCTCCAGGATGGGCTGTTCTTCCTGGGCGTAGGACCACTTGATTGGCCCCTGTAATTAACAAGAGGTACTGTGTAGGTGTGAGTGACTGGTCTGATCTAGTTGGATATTTTGCGCCCATTTGCTCTTCCTGCAGGGGTAGGTAATTATAATACAAAGGGGAGTTTTGGGTGGAGAGGGGATGTGCCTCAGGCAGTCACACTCTGTGGGACGGACGTGCAGGAATGCAGAGACCCAATGCCTGCCTCTAACTTCCTGCCTAGTTTCTCCTTGAGAGACGTGATCCCCATAAAATCTCTATGGGAAGCTGAGGGACAGGTCTCTTCTTCTGTATCTGCTTCCTGCTGGGCAGGGGCGTAGAGCTGTCCTTGCCTATTGGGGTTCGCGAAACTCTCACCCTAGCTGATCTCAGATGAGAGAAAGGGGTCTCAAGCTCCACCTGGAAGACCGTGTTGGCTTCTTTGCTTGTTGGGGTATCCCCTGTATCCTCAAGGCTCCTGAATGAGGACAAAAATATAAATCTGTTAGTTCTTATGAAACATGTGGCTATTCAGTCCATCACTCAGGTGGCATCAGTTATCTGGACACAGAATGGGTTTGACATTTAGCTTCCTGGCCTGGGGGATATTAGGACGTCTCAGGCTTTCAACTAGTTATTGGAAGCAGGGGTAGGAGACTTATATTGTGTCAGATTCAGGAACTAATTTACAAAGCAATTAAGAAGCAAGGGGGATCTTCTGTCAGAAAAGCAATCAAGGCCCAAGAGCTAAGAAACTAAAGAACTAGGGAGGAGACTTAACATTTTTATATTAACGTTTCTATAGAAAAGAAAACATTAAAGTTTTTCAGTGGTGGGGGTTGGTGCTGCTCAGTTGGCCGGTAACAAAAGGAGGGAACAGCAGCCATGTGAGGGGAAGGGAGGGGCTTGGGAGGAGCCAGATTGGGACCACCATGTGTTTTCCAGACAGACCGTGGAAGTTCCACATGATTCTTAATAAGTTTATGACAAGGAAGGAAGTAAAAGGTTAGTAGAGCCCATTTTCAACATGGGTTCCAGGAGAGGGTCTTTCAGTCCACTGAGGAGTCCCCAAGTTCTTGATTAATGCTGCTTTAATCCTTTTGAACAGAGAAATGCAGGATTCAGCCCAGGTTCTGCTGGCCTACCACCCTAACCAGCTTTACACAGAGCTGCATGCTTTGCACTCTAAGTCCGTGAGTGCCTGGCTAGGGTGCTGACCCAGCATTTCACACACAGAGAAGCCCAGCACTCTGCCCCAGCCTCTCCTTGTCTGGACTCTTAACACCATATCTAGAGTACAATGGAAATCTTAAGAAGCAAAATCTGTTCCTACCAGCTTCAAGGGACATTTGTCTGGGACGTTTGTTTAGGAGTCAGACTCCCCAGTGGATCCCCCATCAATCAGTTAGGAGTGAAGAAAAAACTTCAAAGGTGTAAACATGGAGTCCTGGGGGAGTGTCTCCTTTGGGGTGCCATGAATGTCAAAGACAAACCAGAGATGGACAGTAGTGAAAGCAGTAAGAACAAATTTGATTCAGGACTATTGCAACAGGGGGAGAGTATAGAATCAGGCTCAGTTCTGAATACAGCCCGGGCAGGTGGGCACATGTGGCTAAAGAGCCTGGTAAGAGGCAGTGGATGGAATATCGTAAGAGGAAAAAGCATCAGGGATCAGGCATTCTGGAACCATCCTGACAAGTTTCTTGCTGAGGCCAGGCCAGGCTGATCGTGCATCACCTGCCTCGTGTAGGATAAAGGAATTGAAACCTGAGACATACTGCAGGTGATCAGACATGGAAGATGAGAGGCTCTTGCCAACTGACTGAGCTGGGTCCTTGCTAAGGATTTGGCAAGGAAGAGCACAGATGGTCCCAGGGGAGACAACCCAGTCTTCAGTTTGCTGGAGTCCTTGACCCAGTGTAATGCTCTGCCCTCTGCATGGCCACCTCCTTTGCAGAAAGGAGCTGCCTTCGGGAAGCAGCCACATACAGGACAGAAAGGACTATTGGCACCAAAGTGCAAACAGTGCTGACTGCACCCCCGAACGGGCACGTGTCTTTATTTAATTACCACATGCCACACTGAGCCTAATGTGTCTGGTTATCAGAGATTAAAACATGCATGCACAGGGCTGGCCGAGTGGCATGGTGGTTAAGCGGCCCCGGTTCAGGTCCCACATATGAGGGCCAGTGACCCTGCCCTCACAACAAAACAAAACAAAACAAAAATGTGCACACACATGCATGTGAACTCCGTTTCTGTTTCGAAAGACCTGCTTTGGTGTAGTCTTATCCAGGATTCCCAGGACCAGGCTGAGGTACAGAGATTGGTGGGATGTGGACACAGTTCTCCTTGACCTTCACCTAAAGATGCTAGTGAAGGGTAGGCAGGCCCAGGAGCAATCCTTGGAGAAGCTGAGCAAAAAGAACCTTCTTGCTTCCCATGATTTCTCATGCCAGTGACTTTTCACAGGCCCTATTTTTGTGCTAATCATCTCAACTTGTATTTTATTTCTCTGGTGCAGATTGTTTCCTCAGCATCCTTTTTTAAAATAATTTTTATTTTTCAATTATAGTTGACATACAGTATTATATTAGTTTCAGGTGTACAGCATAGTGGTTAGACATTTATATAATTTACGAAGTGATCTCCCCAATATGTCTGTCTAGTCCCCACCTGGCACTATATGTAGTTGTTACAATATTATTGACTGTATTCCCTATGCTGTAATTTACATCCCCATGACTATTTTGTAACTGCCAATTTGTACCTCTTAATCCTGTTCACCCATCCCTCCACCACCTCCCCTCTGCACCCCTTCATGCTGTCCTCATAGCACACCACCCAGTTGCCCTCTCCCTGCACTATTTTGTGGCATGGACACCTTGGTCAGGGATCCATTGGTGAGGCGGATCCTAAACCATCGCTTTATAAATGTCCTTTAAGGGCCTGCCGAACAATTAGCCAAGTTTACTATTTGGAAGAGCTGAAAAGGCTGTGTGAAAAAGTTAGATGACTTGAACTTTTCACCAACAATTTATGGCTCTTGCATCATGACAATGCACCAGTTCACACAGCACTGTCTATGAGGGAGTTTTTAGCCAGTAAACAAATAACTTTATTGGAAAACCCTCTGTACTCACCTGATCTGGCCCCCAATGACTTTTTTTAAAAAAAAGATTTTATTGGGGTATTGGGGAAGGAGAATAGCATAGGGGAATAAGGGAAGGGGAACAGACAAGTTGCTGTCCTTCTGTTCTTCAGTCTAGTTGTGGAAGATGTAGCTTCACTGGCCCATGTTGGTATCATCATTGCGCTCTTCCCGGGTAGGGCAGTTGCTCCCCTGCTATTGGATGGCTGCCCATGGCGGCTCATGGCAGCTCATGAAAGCTCATGCCTGCTGCCTTCCAGCCCCACTGCAGCCTACACCGTTGCCAGTGACTCATGGCAGCCCAGCTCCAGGTCGAGCTGTTGTTCACCATCTTAGTTGTAGAGGGCGCTGTGTCACTGGCCCTCTATGTGGGATCCGAACCGGGGCCCTGCTGCTCACAGCTGGTGTCCCAAGGCAACTCCTAACCAACGCGCCACTCTGCCCCCAGCAATGACTTCTTTCTTTATCCGAAGATAAAGGAAATATTGAAAGGAAGACATTTTGATGTCATTCAGGACATCAGGGGTGTTAAGACAGCTCTGATGGCCATTCCAGAAAATGAGTTCCAAAATCGCTTTGAAGGTTGGTCTAGGCACTGGCGTCAGTGCATAGTTTCCTAGGGGGAGTTCTTCAATGGTGACTGTAGTGATATTTGGCAATGAGGTGTGTAGCACTTTTCTAGGATGAGTTCGTGAACTTAATTGTCAGATCTTGTATACTTATTTGCATAAGTTCAATAAAAATCTGTTCTTCTTGTCACAGGATGACATTGGTTGTTACCAAGGCTTTGATTGGAATATTATTTTGAGAATTAGGTGAATTAAATATGACCAGAAGACTTTAAGAAACTTTGGTAGACTTTAAGGAGCCAATGCTTATAAACCCCCTTATGGAAAAACCAGCTTGACTGTATGATCTCACTTATAATGTGGAATCTAAAGAATAAAATAAACAAACAAAACAGAAATAGACTCATAGACACAGAGAACGAACTGATGGTTACCAGATGGGAGAGGGCTTGGGGGACTATGTGAAAAAGGGGAAGGAATGAGAAGTACAAATTGGCAGTTACAAAATAGGCATGGGGATGTAAATTACAGCACAGGGAATATAGTCAGTAATATGGTAATAACTGTGTATAGTGCCAGGTGGGGACTAGATTTATTGGGAAGATCACTTTGTAAATTATATAAATGTTTAACCACTATTCTGTGCACCAGAAATTAATATAAAATAATATTGAATGTCAACTATAATTGAAAAAATATTTTTAAAGAAGGGAATAAAGTAAAGGGGAAAAAGAGGTCCAAATTTCCAGGTATAAAACAAATAAGTCATGGGGATGTAACATGCAGCATAGGGAATATAGTCAATAATATTGTAATAGCATGGTACAGTGTCAGATGGTTGCTGGATTTATCATGGTGATCACTTCTTTAGGTCTATAAATGTTGAATAACTATGGCATACCCCTGAAACTTTTACTATATTGTAAGTTAGCTATAGGTAATAAAAATCTTTTAAAAAAAAGGAAAACCAGCCTGTATTTGTCTTTTAGGATTTTCCACCTTACAGGTCAGAAAGGAAGTTCTGGTATATGTAGGGATGTCAGGATATTTTTGAGATCCCTAGAAGAGAGAAATCCATCCAAATTTATACAGTCAAAATCTGGTAGCACATTCTTAGCATGGCTTCCTATCCTGGAGAAGCTTTCAAAAGCCCAACCTGAGATCCTCATGAGAAGTTCCAGCAAAGCAAACTGTAGAGACCCATAAAGTCATTCTTCTTGCTGCACTTATGTAAATAATCAGATCAAGTTTAATGAGACTAGATTGATTTTGAAAACAATTAGTCTTTGATTATGTCTGATGGAAGGGCAGTGTGTGTGGAGAGAACAATTCAATTCTTTTTTGGTGGGAAGCTGCTATGTACCCTTCTGGATTCCACCTTGTAAATTTTGTCTGTCCTTGCCAAAGTCTGCATTTTCCTCCTTTCCTCCAATAACTGGCTACAACTCTTCACAGACATGTTTCTAATTTGTCTCTCTTCTGCCTAGGAATCATTGAGAGCTAAAATTGCCCTTTTCACAAAGCCCGGAAAGCAGAAGCTGAAGGACACGATAGAAACACATCACATATGGACACACTGTGTGCCTGCTGCTGTGTGTGCCCCTCAGGAAGATGACATAAAAACCCAATGCCACCAAAGGGAAATAAAAGAAAACAACCCAGTGCCATCACCCTGATGTTAAAACGGCCAACCAGGAAATCCAATGGATTGTCATTGCATACACGCCCACTATCTAAAAATATATTGAACCCTCATATACTGAGTGTTGGTGGAAATGCAGATTGGTGCAGCCGCTATGGAAGGCAGTGTGTGTGGAGATTCCTCAAAAAATTAAGAATAAATTACCATATGACCCAGCAGTACTTCTCCTGGGTATCTGAAAAAATCTGAAAACCTTTATCCATAAAGATATATGTGCTCTGATGTTCATTGCAGCTTTATTTACGGTGACCAAGACATGGAAACAACCAAAGTGTCCTTCGATAGATGACTAGATAAAGAAGCTGTGGTATATATACACAATGGAGTACTACTCTGCCATAACAAAAGATGAAATAGTGCCATTTGCAACAACATGGATGGCTCTTAAGATTATTACGCTAAGCAAAATAAGTCAGACAGAAAAAAAATCGAGAACCACATGATTTCACTTATATGTGGGATATAAAACTGAAACTGAAGACAAACAAAGAAACAAAAACTCATAGACACAGAAAACAGTTTAGTGGTTACCAGAGGGTAAGGGGGGAGGGGTGGTAGATGAGGGTAAAAGAGATCAAATACATGGTGATGGAAGGAGAACCGACTCTGGGTGGTGAGCCCACAATGGGATATATAGATGATGGATTACAGAATTGTACACCTGAAACCTATGTAACTTTACTAACCATTGTCACTCCCAATAAATTTAATTAAGAAAAGAAAGAAATCTTTACACAGGGTGCCCTGTGAAATCGGAAACTGGGTTTTAGCTTTAATCTCTGTCTTTTATTTCCATAGGAAACCCCCCTCATTCAAGGCCAGACAGCTTGCACCGTACAACATACCCTCTACTACCAAATCTCAACGTGTGACTCAAAAGGTCCTGAATGACCAAAATTTGACCTAACGAGAAGTGGAGTTATTGTTATAAGGAAAGAAGAATGTGTCCTCTTTACACCATAGGAGGAACCAACAGACTCTGCTTGACCAAATTTCAGCCAGGCTTCAGACATTCTCCTAGGCCCATCTGTGCCCTTTCGGGTAAAATCCTCAGGAAATCCTGCTGGCTCAGTGTAGCCCCCCGCCCCCACCCCATACCTCATCTCCCTCGATACCTAACTAGGCTTCCACTTTTCCATCACCCATCAGCAGGACTCCTATAGGTCAGTTTATCCCAAATCCCCTCACACTCCATAATTCCTCCTCATAATTTCCCATCCGCCGAACCACCCCAGGTTTCTTGGCTATAAATTCCTGCTTGTTCATGCTACAATCGGAATTGAGCCCAGTTCTATACTGAGGACACTTTTCCTCTCTTCCATAGTCCACAATTAAGTGTTTTTACCACTTGAGCTGATGTATGGCTGTGACTGTCCCTGACAGTCGTCAGAATCAGTCACCACAGTCAGCACCCAAAGTCCCTTGCTTGCATGTTGATTCAGGCATTAGGTGCACACTGGAACCAGGGGGCAGTCCTAACTTCCATTCAGGGGAATTACTGTTTTGTCCCCTGGTGGAGGCTTTTCTTCTTCTGGAACTAAGACTTCTAGTTCAGCAAAATGCAAAGTCATCAGAACAGAAGGCAAAATTCTGCTAGTGTGTCACCATGGATGATGGTCTGTGGTGCCACTTCCATCCCTCCTCTCACCCTGATTCCTGGATCACCACTACCCCCTGTGGAACAAACAGCACCATATAGGACCGGCCAAATGGCTCAGTTGCTTAAGAGCTCGCTCAAGAGTGTGAGCTGAGCTCTGAGCAACAGCAGTTCGATGCCCAGCCCGAGATGAGCTGCCAACAGGTGTCAGGATGGCTCAGCTAAAATAAACAAGACAAAAGCACCATATAGCATGTTAGATTCAGAGCACATGGCCTCCTGGAAAATCATGCTGCAGCCCTACAACCTGTCACGGCCTTATGGCTCTGGAACATCTAGTAAAGACCCTTCTATGTTTTGTGAACCCAGGTGCTTCACAATGGCTGAGAATGTGGTGAGAACATTGGATGCCATGAGTAATGGGCCTGTTGCCACCTTTCTTTTGGAAAGTGAGGGTCTTAGTCTTGAGCCACGCTGAGTGGGACATCGTGATGGTGGGTAAGGCGCCCTCAGACTGCATGGATGGAAATTTTGGCAGAAGCATTGCATGCAGGTAAGACACATCCGTATTCAGAGTGTATGTGTGGATAGCCCAGCAAGGAAAAAACGCTGACACTCACACAAGGTGGGACAATTAAGTTCACAAACTTGTTGCAATGATGTTGCTAACCTTTTTTGATATCAGAGGGATTATTCATTATGAATTTGTACCAACTGCACAGTTAACCAGGTTTACGATTTGGAAGTGCTGAAAAGGCTACGTGAAAAAGTTAGACGACCTCAACATTTTGCCAACAATTCATGGCTCTTGCATCACGACAACACACGACACTGTGAGAGAGTTTTTAGCCAGTAAACAAATAACTGTATTGGAACGCCCTCCCTACTCACCTGATCTCGCCCCCAGTGACTCCTTTCTTTACCCAAAGATAAAGGAAATATTGAAAGGAAGACATTTTGATGACATTCAGGACATCAAGGGTAATACGACAGCTCGATGGCCAGTCTAGAAGAAGAGTTCCAAACTTGCTTTGAAGGATGGACTAGGTGCCGGTGTTGGTGCATAGCTTCCCAAGGGGAGTATTTCAAAAGTGACCATAGTGATATTCAGCAATGAGGCATGTAGCACTTTTTCTAGGATGGGTTTGCAAACCAAATTGTCAGACCGCGTCTGATTTAATCAGCCTGTCACTATGTAGCTAGCTGGCCAATCACCCCTGAGGAATAGTGCCATTTCTAGTACTCGGTTTTCTTGCTGACTGCTGGCAGATTGCCACCATCCTTGTCACCAGGGCCACTTGCTGATGGCCCATTGGCAACTGCAGGGATGGCTGGGGGCAGAGGCCACTGGTATCCATAGAATGTGTCACTTTATCTGGTTGAATATTGAAGTTCTCCCCTGTGGAGGTCACCCTTAGGTGGGCATTGAGAAGGGACACAAATATCTCCATGATTTTTGCCCAGCATGAGAGGTGCCCGTACATCTTTCCCAAGTGCATGTCACCATTTCCCATCATGCTTCTCTTATATCCCTAAGCATATGGCCTAAGCGCTGGTATGGCTGTGGGTCACATAGTACCAAGCCAGGCCTATGCCTCTCCTGAGCAGTACAAACAGGCACCATGCAGAGCTCGGCCCCCTGGGAGGGTCTCCCTCCATCCTAGTCCTGGGGGGCTACCCAGAGAAGGGATGCAGTACTGCATAGGGCATTTCAGACGGTGCCAGCATACCTACCGTGCAGGGTAACATGAACCAGGGCCACACCTCTCCTTCCTGTGTCACCTGCTCTTTGGCAGCTCGCCATGAGGTTTTAGGTGTGGAATCGGAGAGGGAACTTGGGCAGGCAGAGGTGGAGACCTGGGGCTTGCGACACTCCTTCTGGACACCTCAGGGTGACTTCATAGCCTGTCCAGGCCCAGCCACATATTTACAACTTCCAGTTCACGATGGAGTCTAGCTGTGTGCACCCATGTGTACTGCTCAGGGAACACCCAGCTCGTAATGGGCAGCTCAGGTCACGTGGTGACCTTTTGACTCACGGTCAGCTTCTCTTCTGAGGCCCAGTAGCACGCCAGCATTTGTGCCAAAAGGAGAAAAATGATCTGCAAAGTGTAGCAGGAACTTGCTCCACTTTCTAAAAGTCTGCACCCCGGTTCTCTTAAAAGGGGCTGCCAAGGCCCCACACAGCAGCTCACCTGCCAGTGGAATTTCTGGTCCTATTGGGTGTGTGGAAATTTGGAGCCCCCATGGCAGAGCATTTTGCTCAGGAGCCTGGATCTGTTGCAAAGCCTTCTCTCCTTCTGGGCCGCATTCAAAACTGGCAGTTTCTCAGGTCCATGGATAAATGGGTCAGAATAGCCGACCTAAATGAGGAATATTTTTCTTCCCAAACCCAGAGGGGCCCATTACCTGATGTGTCTCTGTTTTGGTGGCAGAACGGGCCAGGTGCTACATTCATCTTTATGTTCAGAAGGGTACGCAGACAAGCCCCACACCCCTGGGCTCCTAGCACTTCCACTGAGGGAAGAGGCCTGTGAGTTTTTGTGGGGTTTCTCCCACACCCTGATACACAGAGGCCTTACCAATAAGCACGGGGAAGTTGCAATTCTTGCTCAGTAGGTTCCCTCGGCATCATTAACGGAATGACCAGTGTGATGTCTCCTGGGAGATAATGGCACTCCACATTCCTGCAAAATAATATTGACACATAGGGCTGGAGAGCTCACGTACCAGTGTGTGGGCACCGTGATGTGTGTGGCGAGCCTTGCCTGCAAAGGAAAAGCTTCCGGTGGGCCCTCTGGGCATGCTTAGCAGAAAAAGCATTTTCTAGATTAATAGCTGCAGCCTGGGTCGCTGGGGTGAGCGAGTTTGCTCAAACAGTGAACTCCCTCTGGTACAGCAGCTGCATCTGGAGTCACTGCTCGGTTAAGCGGGCCATCATTCATTGTCCTTCTCCAAGATCCATCTGTCTTCTACGCAGGCCAAATAAGAGACCTGGAAAGGCAGATGGTGGGAATCACCACCCCAGCATTTAAAAACATGTGAGAGTAGCGCTAACCCCCACCATCCCTCCAGGGGTGTCGTATTGAGTCTGATCACGGTTTACCTTGCTGTTGTCAATTTTAATGGCTTCCATTTGGCCTTTCCCACCATAACAGCCCTCACTGCATAGGTCACATCCTGGGGCTGATTTATTTTATAACTGGAAGGGTGTATCTTTTTATCGCATTCACCCATTTCTCCCTCCACCCCATTTCTAGCAACCACCAGTCTGTTTTCTGTATCTGTGAATTTTGTAGATTTTGTTTTGGTTTTCGATTCCACATATAAGTGAGATCATGTAGCATTTGTCTTTGTCTGTCTGACTTACTTCGCTCAGCGCAATACCCTTGAGGTCCATCCATGTTGTTACAAATGGAATTATTTCACTTTTTATGGCTGAATAATATTCATAAGGATATACGTCACATTTTCTTTATCCATTCATCTGTCCATGTACACTTAAGTTGTTTCCACATTTTGGCTATTGTGTTATTGTTCTATTGGTTATTTTTTGAGGAACCTCCATACTGTTTTCCGTAGTGGCTGTACCAGTCTTCAGTCCCACCAATAGTGCACGAGGGTTCCCTTTTCTCCACATCCTTGCCAGCACTGTTTTTTGTCTTTTGGGCAAGAATGGAGTGAGGTGTTATCTTATTGTAGTTTTGATTTGCCTTTCCCTGATAATTAGTGACATTGAGCACCTTTTCATGTACCTGTTGGCCATCTGTATGTCTTCCTTGGAAAAATTTCTATGTAAGTCCTCTGCTCAGTTTTTAATTGGATTTATCATTGTTGTTGAGTTGTATGAGTCTTTTATAGACAGTCATGCACCACACAATGATATTTTGGTCCACGATGGACAGCATATCCGATGGTGGTCCCATAAGATTATAATGGAGCTGAAAGTTTTCTATCACCTCGTGAGGTTGTAGCCATCATAGTGTTATGGGAGTCTCGGTTCTTCCTGCCAAGGCAGTGAAGGATCAAAGGTCAGCAAGCTGATTAATATGCAAGCAGGGTTTATTAGTGAGACACTCTTAGGGAAGAGAACAGGCCAAGCCAAGGTGGGGGAGAGAGACAGAGGAGAAGTGAGAGAGAGGGGGAGAGGAAGAGGGAGAGGGAGAGGAAGTGGGAGAGAGTGAGTGCCAGAGAGCTTGAGGGCCAGAGAGAGTGAGCCCTTGTTCTGAGGACTTAAGAGTTTGCTGGGTGGGGTGAGAGAGTTCCATATTGATTTGGCAGGAAAAGTGGTCCATGCTCTTCCACAGGAGGGCGTGGCCTCCTGAGATGGGTGGAGGCCTGTTGACTCTGATCCTTATTTTTCTCCAGACCACCTCTCATCATCTGTTGTAAAATCAAAGCTGGTTATGAGCTTTTAATGGAACCCCTCGCACCCCACCTCCCTCTCCTACATTTTCTAACTTCTGCCTAACAATGATGTCATAACACATTCCTTACCTGTGTGGCGACGCTGGTGTAAACACACCTGCTGTGCTACCAGTTGTCTAAAAACACAGCACATCCAGTTATGTACAGTGCAGAATACTTGATGATGAGAATAAATGACTATGTTGCTGGTTCAGGTATTTACTAGAATGTATTTTTTATTGTTATTTCACAGTATCCTCTTCCTACTTGTAAAAAGTGTTTGCTGTATAAACAGTGTGCTGTGTGTTACAGAGACAGCATTCTCACACATCTTGTGTTTACATCTCTCCATCACATTCTTTTCCCTTGAGCCTGGTTTAATCTCATGTTCTTTTGTTTATCTTGGCCCCTAAGCACACAAAATCTGCTAATCTAGCCAGCAAGAGGCCGCATTGAATAAATGGCCAGAAACAAAATTAAAAGTGGTTAGAACTATAAAGTGAGGGTGGATCTCTGTACTTAGTCCACTGACTCAAATGCTAATCTCTTCCAGAAACACTCTCAGACACACCCACAGATAATGTTCTGCCAGCTGTCTGGACTTTATCCCAGTCAAGCTCACAGAAAATTACCATCACAACTCCACCCTTTGTCAACAGGAAACCTATTCCCATGACAGTCTTCCATAGTTAATATTCAAATAAAGACAATACCAAGGTCATAATTCTGCCTAGCGTGATAGTGATAGAAGTGTCCTCTGTACTGTGGAAAACACCACATCTCTTTACCAGAAGAGAAAGGAAGGTCCTTGAGTAATGTTTATTCTTCTCCTAGATATACTGTGAAAAATAGTATGTGGTAGAATTAACAATACTTTTCAAATAGAGTACAATGTCAACATATCTCATGTTGAATGATAAGGGAAGAGAGGATAGAAAACAAAGACATATGCATATGCGTATTCATAACAAAATCAGGAGGAAATTCACTTGATAATTACAGCCTCATTCAAATCTTCATTATTTTTTTAAATTAGTTTATTGAGGTGACAATTGTTAGCAAAGTGACATAGGTTTCAGGTGTACAATTCTGTAATACATCCTTATATATTACATTATGTGCTCACCACCCAGAGTCAGTTCTCCTTCCATCACCATATATTTGATCCCTTTTACCATCATCTCCCACCCCTCTCCCCACTTACCCTCTGGTAACCGCTGAACTATTGTCTGTGTCTTTGAGTTTTTGTTTCTTTCTTTGTTTGTGCTCCGATGTTCATTGCAGCTTTATTTATGGTGGCCAAGACATGGAAACAACCAAAGTGTCCTCCAATAGATGACTGGATAAAGAAGCTGTGGTATATATACACAATAGAATACTACTCTGCCATAAGAAAAGATGAAATAGTGCCATTTGCAACAACATGGATGGATCTTGAGATTAATAAGCTAAGTGAAATAAGTCAGACGTAAAACATCAAGAACCCTATGATGTCACTGGTATGTGGGATATAAAACAAACCTTCATTCTAAAATGGCCTGCGCCATAACTAGTCCTGTTTGGATTGGCTTGCGACTTTCTACTGACCTTTTTTCACAGCGCAGAGAAACCCTACAGGATTTCTGTATTCCAGACATAATCTCCCCTTACCTCAAATGTGTGATTTTGTGCCAATTCCCTTTGGTGGTGACATAGATTATTTGCATCGTTGAACTTTAGTGAGGCTCCTTAACCTTGTCCTAAGTGCCTCTCTTCAATTCCTTGAAAACCTGTAACATAAACCCTGCTAGTCAGTTTAGCAAATGTCTCCTTTCCTCTGGGTCTGATCACCTTCCATGTCCAATCAGCTTTCTCCTTCTCTACCACCCACCAGGTGGTGGCCTTTACACCTGGCCCTGGTTCAGCAGGAACCTTGAGTCCGGTTTTCCCAGCATTCCCCTCACCCTTCAGGTTGCCTCCGAATAACTTCCATCCACTGAACTCACCAGGCTTCATGGTTATAAATTCCTACGTGTCCCTGCTTTGGTTGGAATTCAACTGATTCTATACCCAGATCACTTTTCTCCTATTGCAATCGAGCTGAATAAAATCTGTTTATCCCCTTTTCAAACTCTTGTTGTTTTTAATTCCCTTCTATTTTTGGCAGCTAGAATTAAATAATTGAATTCTTAATTAGGCTTCTGTCCACAGGTTAACCACTCTGTCTGCTTACCTGCTTCCATTCTCACAAATGCAGTCCTAAGTTACTGATGTGTCTCTTTGTCAAGCAGGAGGAGACAACTTCAGGGTCAAGGAGAATTTATGAGTTTGTTTTGCAGATGGAAAGACTGTCCCCAAGGCAGCTGTGACCAGCTGCTGATACCCAGGAGTCTGATGCAAAAAAGCATCATTTTTGACTAAAGGAACCATAGATTCCTTTCAGTTCCCTAGAACTCTCTCTACTCCCTGGCTGCATAAAATCTCCCTTCGTTTTCTTGTTTTGGGGAAGACGGATTTGGGAGATGTTGCTATTCCGTCCTCTCGCTCTGGCCAAATCGAATAAACCTTCCGCTGTCTCCAAGCACAGGTGTCTCAGGCTTTACCTGTGCGCTGGGCTCACGAACCTGGATTTGGGGAGGTGGTTCTGTAACACTCTTTATTTATTTGTTTTTTTGACAGTTACAATGGCATGACTTGGAATGATTGGGTCCATCACTGGAGCCCCAGACCCCTCACCTAAGACCTGGGGTGAGAGCCTTTAAATTCTGTGTCTGTATCCTGACTGAGCAGGGAAGCCACTGGGAAGTCCAGCTTCTAAGCTGTTGGTCCAGATAAACATCCTCGGGAGCTGAGAGGGACAGAGTTTGATTCACGAGGCTCTGAGTACATTCCAGAAGCTGGGTTGGAATTACAGACAATCCCAGGGAGAGTTGGAGAACAAGGTAGGCAGACTGGGCTAGAGTCCCAGGCGCACCTGTTCTTGAGTATACAGGTGCTGCTGGCTGAGAACATGGCTCTGCTAAGCGGATGGGAATACTGGTCTTGAACCCAGCCCTGTCTGCTTCCTTTCCTGGTGGCCTGACGTTCCTAAGGATCATCGGCAGTTCAGTGGCCTCTTTAGGGACCATGACCTTCCCAGACTGGCTCCTTGGAACCCCTCTCCCTTCTCATCACCCTGCTTCTCCTTCCTCCTTTTTTTCTTAAACAAAAAAGATTTTATTGGGGAATTGGGGAAGGGGTACAGACAAGTTGCTGTCTTTTTGTTCTTCAGTACAGTTGTGGAGGACGTTGCTTCACTGGCCCATGTTGGTATCTTCATTGTGCTCTTCTCGGGGGAGGCATTTGGACTCTGGCCATTAGACTGCCACTCACGGTGGCTCACAGCAGCTCATGGTGGCTGCCGGCTGCTCACACCGGCTGCCGGCCACTCCTGGTACTCACAGCAGCCCACTGCCACCCCACTGCAGCCTATGCTATTGCTGGCGACTCAAGGCAGCCCAGCTCCAGGTGGAGCTGTTGTTCACCATCTTAGCTGTAGAGGGCAGTGTCACTGGCCCTCATATGTGGGATGGGAACTGGCGGCCTTGCTGCTCAGAGCTGGCATCTCAAGACAACTCTTAACCAATGCACCACTTGGCCAGCCCTCCTTCTTCCTTTTGATGCTTTGGACCTTCTCTTGAATCCATTGATATAGCTGCTGCGGGGGTTCAGAGCTAGCCACCCCAAGATGTGCCTCACTGTATGCAGATTGTTTAGAGCTAAGGACAATTTTAGCTTCAAGCTCAAGAGAAACTTCTGGCCCTCCCTTAACTACCTAGAAGAACTTGAATGAGGAGCCTTGCCCATAATACGAGATCATCAGCCATCATCTCGGCTTGATCTGCCTCATCCGGGAAGAGCGCAATGACTATACCTACATGGGCCAGTGAAGCAACGTCCTCTGCAATTAGACTGAAGAACAAAAGGACAGCAACTTGTCTGTTCCCCTTCCTCGATTTCCCAACGCTGTTCCCCTCCCCCAATTCCCCAATAAAATCTTTAAAAAAAAACTGATATAAATTCAGTATGTCTGATAGAACCTCATAAACAATAAGAAAAAAAAACCAAAAGACACTTGCTTAATATATGTGTATATACACATACATACAAACATATACCTAACAAAATAAGGAGACAATAGAAGTACAGGCCTCCTTTCGGTAACCGGTCCTGTGTTAGTAGGTGGTATTTCTAACTACCTTCTTTTACTCTGATTCTGGGTGGCGTTGCCATCTTCAAGCACCTCACCTTGTCAGTTATTTTCTGTGTGAGGAGACTCAAACTTTTACTTCTGGAGGGTTTGGGCCATTCATAGTCTTGCTTGGATGGGGTTGTTATATTGGGTTGTTAGAAAAGTCATGACGTATTTTTTCTATGTTTTTCGTTGCAAAATGCATAAAGACTTTTCCAACAACCCAATAGTCTCCCATTGATTTTTTTTTTTTGAGGGCAGTGTCACTGGCCCTCATATGTGGGACCGAACCAGGGCTGCTGGCTTCCCAAGCCAGTGCTTAACCACCACACCACTCGGCCAGCCCTGATTTTTTTTTTAATTAAAGTTTATTGGGGTGACAATGGTTAGTAAAGTCACATAGGTATCAGGTGTACAATTCTGTAATCCATCATCTATATATCCCATTGTGTGCTCACCACCCAGAGTCGGTTCTCCTTCCATCACCATATATTTGATCCCTTTACCCTCATCTATTCCCCCTCTCCCCTTACCCTCTGATAACCACTAAACTATTGTCTGTGTCTATGAGTTTTTGTTTCTTCGTTTGTTGTCTTGTTCCTTTGTTGTTTTCAGTTTTATATCCCACGTATCAGTGCATTCATATGGTTCTCTACTTTTTCTGTCTGACTTATTTCGCTTAGAATAATAATCTCAAGATCTATCCATATTGTCGCAAATGGCCCTATTTCATCTTTTCTTATGGCAGAGTAGTATATTCCATTGTGTATCTGTACCACAGCTTCTTTATCCAGTCATCTATCGAAGGATACTTTGGTTGTTTCCGTGTCTTGGCCACCAGAAATAAAGCTGCAGTGAACACTGGAGCACATATATCTTAATAGATAAGTTTTCCATTGATCTTAATCACAGGGGATGATGGTAATGAAAGAAATCACAGAACTTCCTCTTCATTATCTCCATTGTAGAGCAGCTGTTCAAGTTCCCTTTGTAGTGACACAAATCCTCTGCTTCACCAACTTTTAGTCAAGCCCCTGAAACTTCTTCAGTGTCCATCTGTATACTTCCTTGTGAAATCCTTAGGAAGTGCCCTGATGAGTCAGTTTAGGAAGCCTAATTCTTCACATTTGATCAACCTCAAAAACGACCTAGGCCTCTCAGCTTCCACCATCCTCCCGGAAATGACATCTCAGCCTGGCCTATCTTCAGCAAGAACCCTGTTAGGGTGATTTAGTCAGAGCCCCCCTTACCCTGAATGTTTTCTCTTAGTCATTGCCCAACTACTGAACCCCACCAGCACCCTGGCTACAAATTCTCATTTTACTACTAGGCCTATTTGGTCTGGAGCCTCTTTCTACGCTGAGACTTCTTCTCCCCTATGGCAATAGCCCTGGATAAAATCTGTTTTTGCCTTTTTAAAGCTTTGGTGTTTCTTTGGGAGTTACATGTTCTAACTCAGATGCAGCTGAATCATCGCTGGAGCCCAGGACTGGAACTATGCCCCTTCAAAGGCTTTGTCTTCCATCCTTCCTGACTGGAGACACCTCGGTGAGTTCAACTCCTAAACCATCAATTCAGACAAATGTCTCTTCAAACTGTTAGGGACCGATTTTGAGTCCATCTAAAAGCTGTGTCAGGGTCCCAGACAAACAGGGACTGGTTAGAGCCTCAGGTTTCTCTCGAAGCTTCTGGCTTAGAGCCCCAGGCAAGCCCAAACTGGTCTAGATTACCAGGGGTTCCTGGTCACAATGATAAAAGTACCACTAGTGCAGAACATGTGAGTTTCTCAGTGAACTTGTTGCACCCCCACTGACTATATGCTCAGCCATCTCTGTTTCCTTTCTTCCTCCATTTACTAAGGATAATTTGGAAATTCAATGATCTCTTTGGGAAACTTGTGATCTTCCCAAACTGGCTCCTCTAAAACCTCTCCCTCCCCTCACCCTGCTTCTCATTCCCCATTTTAATGCTTTGTCTTCCCTCCAGTTCCCTTGAATCATCTCTCATCCTCTTCAAACCAATATATGTACTTGTATATATACACATAAACATACTCGTAACAAAATAAGAGGAAATACTAATGACACTTGTACGCACACACACAAAGTCATGTGTAATAAAGTCGGGAGGAAATACTCATGACAATTACAGTCCTCATTTCGGTAACTGGTCACAAGGTTGAATCTGTTATTTATATGGACCTTCGTCTGGTGAGAGGACTCAAATATTTATTCCCGAAAGGTCTGGGTCATTAGTGGTATTACTTGCATTAGGATGTTGCAGTCTCTCATTAACCTGAACCACAGAGCCTGGTAATACTAAAACCCGCCCTAAGGGTCGTCGTGTGTGGCACACATACCCTTCCTTGCCTCCATTGCAGTCGTTGCCCAAATTCTCTTTGCAGAGACAAAGATTCTTTCATTCACCAAATCTTAGTCAGGTTCCTGAACTTTCTCATAGGGCCATCTGTGCACATTCTTATAAACTCGTTAGCAAGAACCCAGCTACATTCTTGGTGCAAGAGTGACTCCATGTGTCTCATCCTCCATGTTACCTTTTTTTTTTGAGGGCAGTGTCACTGGCCCTCATATGTGGGACCGAACTGGGGCCGCTGGCTTCCCAGGCCAGCGCTTAACCTCCGCGCCACTCGGCCGGCCCTCCTCCATGTTAGATCACTCTTTTTTTTATAATTAAAGTTTATTGGGGTGACAATGGTTAGTAAAGTCACATAGGTATCAGGTGTACAATTCTGTAATACATCATCTATATATCACATTGTGTGTTCAGCACCCAGAGTCAGTTCTCCTGCCATCACCATGTATTTGAGCTCTTTTACCCTCATCTACCACCCCTCTCCCCTCTTACCATCAGGTATCCACTAAACTATGTCTTTGTCTATGAGTTTTTGTTTCTTCCTTCGTTTATCTTGTTCCTTTGTTACTTTTAGTTTTATATCCCACATATCAGTGCTTTCATATGGTTCTCTACTTTTTCTGTGTGACTTATTTCACTTCGAATAATAATCTCTAGATCCATCCATGTTGTCACAAATGGCATTATTTCATCTTTTCTATGGCAGCATAGTATTCCGTTGTGTATATGTACCACAGCTTCTTTATCCAATCATCAATCAAAGGACAGTTTGGCTGTTTCCATGTCTTGGCCACTGTAAATAATGCTGCAGTGAACATCGGAGCACATATATCTTTATGGGTAAATGTGTTCAGATTTTGGGGGTATATACCCAGGAGAGGGATTGCTGGGTCATGTGATAATTCTTGATATCAAATTAGGCTTCTCATCTTCCACCATCCACCAGGTGGTATGTGGTCAGGCTGGTCTGTCTTAAGGAACAAACCTGTTACATCAGTTTATCCACATTCCTTCTTCTCCTTAATGTTTCCTCTTAGTAATTTCCATCCACTCACCCACACCGCGCTCCTTGGCAATAAATTCTCTTCTTAGTCTTGCTGTACTTAGAATTGAGCCCAGTTCTACACTTAGGCATTTTCCCTCATGGCAATAGTCCTACATTAAAACTGTGTTTTTGGGTAACTGATGTACCTACTCTGCATCTCTGGTTTATACTGAAAGTTACGGTGCTAGGACTCAGGATCAGATTCATCATTGCCCAGGCCCAGCCCCTCACTCAGGACCCCAAGCTGGCACCTCTGAAGCCTTTGTCTTCACTCCTGACTGATTGATGGGGAATCCATTGTGGAGTCTGACTCTGAAACCATTGGTCCAGATCGATGTCTGGTAGGGCCAGATTTCGATTCCTAAGATTTTTTTTTTTTGAGGGCAGTGTCACTGGCCCTCATATGTGGGACCTGAACCAGGGCCGCTGGCTTTCCAAGCCAGCGCTTAACCTCCGCGCCACTCAGCTGGCAGACGATTCCTAAGATTTTGATGATACTTTAGAAGCTAGTTTAGCATCTCTGACAGAGACTGGGATAGAGTTCCAGGTTTCTTTCTGTCAGAAGCTGGGTCAGCGTCCCATGCAAGCACAAGCTGGATATTATGAAATTCATTCATAAAATTCCTTAAAGGAGTTCAGTTTACATTGGCCTAGAAATAAATGAGCTGTTCTATAAATTAAGTATTCCTAAAGCTCTCAGAGAGAAACTTAACATATCTAAGTCTGCTTTTAAACATGAAAAATTATACTATGAAAAAGGCATATAACAAACAATCCAATTAAAAAATGGGCAGAGTATGCCAACTGTAATTGAAAAATTTTAAAAACTCCACAGCTAGATTGAAAAACAAAAGGACGGCAACTTGTCTGTTCCCCTTCCCTGGTTCCCCAACGATGTTCCCCTCCCCCAATTCCCCAATAAAATCTTTAAAAAAAAAAAAAGAAAAATTTAAAACATATATTTTAAAAAAAATGGGCAGAGGGCCTGAATAGACATTTCTCCAAAGAGGACATACAGATGGCCAATAGACATATGAAAAGACGCTCAACATCACGAATCACCAGGGAGATGCAAATAAAAACCATTGAGATATCACCTCACACCTGTCAGACTGACATCATCAGTAAATTAACAAACAACAAGTGTTGGCAAGGATGTAGAAAAAAGGGAACCCTGGTGCACTGCTGGTGGGATTGTCAACTGGTGCAGCCATTATGGAAATCAGTATGGAGGTTCCTCAAAAAATTAAAAATAGAACCACCTTATGACCCAGCAATCCCACTTCAGAGTATTTATCTGAAGAAATCCAAAACACTAATTCAAAAATACGTATGCACCCCTATGGTTATTGCAGCATTATTTACAGTAGCTAAGATATGGAAGCAACCCAAGTACCCATCAATAGACGAATGGATAAAGCAGAGGTGGTGCATATATACAATATAATATTACTTGGCCTTAAAAACAATGAAATCTTGGGGCCGGCCGAGTGGCTCAGTTGGTTAAGAGCTCACTCAAGAGTGTGAGCTGAGCTCTGAGCAACAGCAGTTCCATGCCCAGCCAGAGCTGAACAGCCGCTGAGCAGGATGGCTCAGCTAAATAAAAAAAAATGAAAAAAAAAAACCCAATGAAATCTTGCCTTTTGTGTGTGACAATATGGATGGACCTACAGGGTATTATACTAAGTGAAATAAGTCAGAGAAAGACAAATACCATATAACTTCACTTATATGTGGAATCTAAAGAACAAAATGAACAAACACAACAGAAACAGACTCATAGATACAGAGAACATTTTGATGGCTGCCAGATGGGAAGGGGATTTTGGGAGGCTGGGTGAAAAGTGGAAGGGATTAACAATACAAATTGGGAGCTGGCAAAGTGGCGCGGTGGTTAAGCGCTGGCTTGGGATGCCAGCGGCCCCAGTTCGGGTCCCACATCTGAGGGCCAGTGACACTGCCCTCAAAAAAAAAAAAAGAAGTACAAATTGGTATTCACAAAATAATCATAGGAATGTAAAGTACAGCATAGGGAATATAGTCAAGAATATTATAATATAATAACTATGTATGGTGTTAGGTGGGGACTAGACTTATCAGAGGGATCACTTTGTAAGGTACATAAATGTCTAACCACTATGTTGTACACTGAAACTAGTATAATATTGTATGTCAACTATAACTGAAAAATTTTAAATTAAAAAAAGGCATACACTTCTAGAAAATTACAAAATCATGTATCCACAAATTTGCTATGGAATGATCGCACATGCCATAGAGCTAACAATTGCTTACTGCCTGGGTTTCTCTGTATAGAAAGAAGAATATTGGCTAAACACTCTAATTCATACATGTGAATGAAACCACCGTGACTCGTGAAGGCAAAGGAGAAACCTCTAATGCAGGGAACATAAGACATGTCTTAAGAGAGGAAGAGTAGTTTTTCTCTAAAGTGAATGGACGGTTGTTCCAGGATGAGAAAGAAGACAAGAGTAAGACAAAAACTTAATAGATATAAGAAAAGGGGTAGTGGAAAATAAATCGTAGATAATTAGTTTCATCTTGGAGGCTCAAACATGGCTACAATTGGGATATAGATGTATATGATTTTTTTAATTAACCTTACAATTAATAGTACACTGATACAAAACTAGACTTGGTTGTCTCTCTCTGCTACAGAAACAAAGTTTTCTTAGATTAGTGGTTCTCTCCCTTTTTTTAATTAAAGTGTTTTGGGGTGATAATGGTTAATAAAGTTACATAGGGTTCAGGTGTACAATTCTGTAATACATCATTTATATATCACATTGTGTGCTCACCACCCAGAGTCAGTTCTCCTTCTGTCACCGTATATTTGATCCCTTTTACCCTCATCTACCACCTCCTCCCCCCTGACTCTCTGGTAATCACTAAACTATTGCCTGTGTCTATGAGTTTCTCTTAATAAGAAATTATAAAAACGTTTTCCTTTACCTAGTAAGCATACTGCCAGAGAAACCAAAATGTTGTGACTTAAAATAATTTCCTGTGCTTCTTGTTATATTTATCAGGTAATGATTACTTAAGAAACTATTCTCTAAATATTAAAATAACTAAATATTTTACAACTATGCAACTTTCTGTATTTGTTCATCAAATCTTTCCATTTTCTGTTAAAGATTGGTTAAAGGGATAAACAAGTTGACTTTCACAATGATTGTGACCCTATTTAGTCAAGTGTTCAAACTTTCAACATTTTTGTCACCCTCCCAAAATAAAATCCTAAACAGTCTATATTTTTTGTTTTAATTAACTTTGAGGTTTCCCAGAGTGCCTCTGAAAAATCTCAGATATTTTGTCTCTTATCTTATCAAGGTGATATGCTAAACTAATTAGATTTATTTTGTATGTTAAATTACATGGGAACTATTCTCAAGTAAGAAGCAATGCAGACCGGCTGAGTGGCTCAGTTGGTTAAGAGCTGAGCTCTGAGCAACACAGTCACAGGTTCGATTCCCAGCCCCAGCTGAGCTGCCAATGGTGGCAGGATGGCTCATCTAAAAAACAAAAAAAGAAGCAACGCTAACCCTTCTTAGCTTGTGGATGTGTGGATATACGCATATGTCACTAATACAAGTATTCCAGAAATTATGCAAAGTTCATAGAAACGTGTCAATACCCTTGTCATCCAGTTACTCTGATGTACGCCACAGAAGTGACTAGTGTCCTTGTTCAGTGAACTCTCGTCAGAAGTTTAAACATGGCCTACTTTCTGTATCATCATCTTTTATTCACATACACACACAATTTTGTTGTTGTTGTTGTTTTGTTTTTTTGCTTTGGCTCTTCTCTGTAAATGTTTACAATAAGCTACAGGCATGAATGCTGCATGCTGGCGTAACTAATAATGTTGAAACCATGCCTCTGGACTGAATATGAATTTTCAGAAGTAATAAAGAAGCTGATTCATAAAGCTACTAGCATAAGGCCTAACAGAAGAATTAATTACATAAGACTTAATGAACTGATGAGGACAATTAGACTTTTTTTTAATAATTTCGTTTAAGCATTGCCGGCTTTTTGTTGTTTTGTTTTCCATAGAGAAGAAAAACTTCTCCTCTTAAGTTATGTGTAATTTACAGCAGTTTGATATAACTTTGTGAACAAAGAGAAAACAATTCCTTTTTCTCCCTAACTAATCCTTCCAGAATTTGAAGACTCTTAGTGACTATTATTATTTTTTTTATGGCACTATAGTTACTTACAGGACCCAATTCAAAACATTGGTTATATTGCCAATGCTTTGAATTAAATGTTCTATTTGAGATTTAAGTACATGGAGCGATATGAGCAGATAGCTTTAAGGACTAAGGTTGACTTTCAGAAGCCATGCTTGGGCCAGCCGAGTGGTGCGGTGGTTAAGCGCTGGCTTGGGAAGCCAGCAGCCCTGGTTCGGGTCCCACCAAAAAAAAAAAAAAGAAGCCATGCTTATAACCCCCCAACAAAAAAAACCCCAGCTTGAATCTGTCTTACAGTGTTTCCACCTGAAAAGTCAGTAAGCAAATTCACTTCCTGGCAGGACCAGAAATCTCAGAATAATTTTTGGGTCCTTAGAAGACAGGACTTTACCTAAATGTGTAGATATTGCAGGCAACATCTGGCGTGTTTTCTGTCTGGTTTCCTAGCCTTGAGAGACTTGGAAAAACCCAATCTGAGATTCCTTATGGAAAGTTCTAACAAAGCAAACACAAGAGACCCTGGAAATCAGTCACTGTCCTTGTTGTACTTACGTAAATAAACACACTGTGTTTGTCTAGACTGACTTTACAAAAAGTCTTACTTTGATTATCTCTGATTTAATGGTGATAACTGTAGAGAGTGGGGCCGGCCGAGTGGCGCAGTGGTTAAGCGCTGGCCTGGGAAGCCAGCGGCCCCGGTTCGGGTCCCACATCTGAGGGCCAGCGACACTGCCCTCAAAAAAAAAAAAAAACAACAACTGTAGAGAGCAAAATCGTGTTTCAGTGGGAAACTTAACTGTAACCTTGTGTGTTCTGTCTTGCACCTTTTCCCCTCAAGCCTTCTAGTTCCTCCCACAATCTGACTACAACTCTTCCAATTAACGTTTCCATTTTTTCCCTTCTCACATGGCATCACTGAGAAGTAAAAATTTCCTTTTCCCCAAATCCTGAAAGCCGAAGCTGGATGACATCATGTGAACTTCAAGGAAATCACCACAGATCACATGGACAGAGTTTCTGCTTGTTGCTGGATGGGCCACTGAGAAGCTCGCCTGGACACCAGTGCCACCACCGCAGAAAGCCAGCCTGCAAACCAGGAAATCCAGCGGATTGCGCTTCTGATTACGCCCACCATCTAACAATGCTTGGAGCCCAACATCTAGAAATATCCTCATCAGCTTTTCCTCTGGAATTGGAAACTCGCTTTAATATCGATCTTTGTTTCTCTTTTATTTCCATAGAAACTCTTTCCATTAAATGTCTGATGGCTTGCACCGTACAGAGCATCCCCTGCTGCTGAGTCTCAACAGAGAATTCACAAGATCCTAATGAACAAAAGGTAACTAGACAAAAACGGACTTACATTATTCTAAAGGAAAAAGAATGTCTCTTCTTTTCCTGAACAAGAGGGCCACTAACAAAGGTTCTTTTTTTTATTTTTTGAGGGCAGGGTCACTGGCCCTCATATGTGGGACCCGAACCGGGGCTGCTGGTGTCCCAAGCCAGAGCTTAACTACCGCACCACTCGGCCGGCCCACAAAGGTTCTTTTTAAAATATTTTTATTATTAAACTTATTGGGGCCATGTTGGTTCATAATGTGACATAAATTTCAGCTGTACCACTTTATAATATGACACCTGTACTTGCTATTGTGTGCTCACCACCTGAGGTCTAGTGTCCTTCTGTCACCTTGTATGTGTGTGACCCCTTTACCCTCTTCGTCCTCCCCCACTGGGCACCACCATTCTGCTGTCTGCCTGTGAGTGTGTTTTTTGCTTGTTTGTTGCTTTTGTTTGCTATCCCACATGTGACAGAAACTACAGAAGTGTCACCTTGTCTCTTGATTGCTGGCTTCCTCCTCCACGAGCATGTCAGAGACACAACTCTGTCTGTGCCCATCGATAGATATCTACCCACATACCTCTTCCCCGATTTCACTGTCAAAAATTTTCTACTCATGGTCCTTTCAAGTCCCCGATCATTGATCCAAAATATTGGAAAGAGCCTATGAATGAGCACATAATTGCATAGCTGGCCACATTTTAATTGTTTTATTTTATCAGTAGTTTCAGGTGTACAAAACAATGCAATAGACATTTACACCCCTCACAAAGTGATAACCACCCCCCAATCTACTCCCCCTCTGACATCATATATAACTGTTACAGTTCCACTGACTCTATTCCCTGTGCTGTATTCCACATCCCATGAATATATATGTGTTAAATTATAGTTGACATTCAATATTATTCAGCTTCAGCTTCAGGTGTACAGGGCAGTGGTCAGGCATCTACACCACCCATGAAGTGGTCTCCCTAATAAGACAAGTGCCCATGTGACACCCTACAAAATCTTTACAACATTAGTAATTATATTCAAACTATATTTCATATCCCCATGGCAATATTATGACTACTAATTTGTACTTTCTAATCCCTTTGCCTTCTTCCCCATCCTCCATTGTTCCTTCTAGCAAAGTGAATGATGAAGTGAACTGCCCCCTGGGAGGGTTTCCCTTACCCCACTGTCCTTTAGGGGTGTTGCAGGGTGGTCTGTGGGACTACAGCTCTCTACTTTCTGGTCATGCTAAACTATCTGTTGACAAAGATCACAGGGGCCGCCTGAGTGGCGTAGTGGTTAAGTGCTGGCTTGGGAAGCCAGCGGCCCTGGTTCGGTCCCACATATGAGGGCTAGTGACACAGCCCTCAAAAAACAAAACAAAACAAAACAAAACAAAGATCACATTGTTCCCTCCTCTGTCAGCAGACCCCAGGGAGCTCCCATGTGCCATGGGCTACGGGCTGAGAGAGCAGCAGGCATCAGGGCATTCGGGCCATGACTTAGTGTAACTCCTTTGTACCTCCGGGCCCGTCCTGGTCACAGCATGGACGTGCCACTCTCATTTGGTGATGTCGTATTGTTGTGCAGACCTACTGTTTGACTCCATGGGTCAGATAACACCCAGGTCATAATGCACAGCACAAATTATGTGGTAACGCAGCAGTGGCCCATGGATAAGCATCTGTCTCATCTCTGAAACCAAAGAAGCAGTTTAGAACAAGTCACAGCCTATTTGGAGGGGCGGTTACAGCCCCTTCCCCTGAATAGTGGCCCCTGCTCACGGGGCCTGCTTTGGGATTCAGAGATGGAACCCACCTGCAATGCTGAAATGGGCCTCAGCCAGAGCCAGGCACCCCTGCCTGCCCCAGGTCCCTGGAGAGCCAGGACCCCTGCGGAGCTCTGGCCTCTGGAGTTGCCTCCTGCCCACCTCTCTACAACCCAGTAAACCGTGAGCATGAGGTTTGCCAGGTTCGGGTCCAGGTCCTGCTTGTTCCCCATGGCTCAGGAGGAAGGAACCTGCTGGAGGGGCTTGCAGCCCTGTGGTCAGCCCTCTACCTGCTCTCTCGGTCATGACACTGAAGTGACAGAGGAAGGGGACTCTAGGCTCCTCGTTTTCTGGCTGGAGATGATTTTGGAGGTTGAGTGATGGCCCATGGTTTCTCCATTCATGTGGCTGTGTTGTTCTTTTTGTAATTTTTTAAAAAACTTGTCAATGACAGGTGACATTCAATATTATATCAGTCTCAGGTGTCCAGCAGAGTGGTTAGACATTTATATAACTTATGAGATCATCTGGCTGGTAAATCTAATATCCAAATAAAGATCTGACTCAGAAAAAAAACAAACACAAAGTCAACAGCTATTACTCAAAAGGACAGTAGTCATTTGTGACTGATAGCAAAACCTTGCTTCAAACCTAAACCCCTGCTCTGTGATTCACCTCCAGGTCTGTCAAGGCCCCAAACACAATCTCTCTCTGCCAGTGAAACTTCTAGAACTGTCCAGTCTGCTGCAATGTATGGCCAAAGTCACAGAGCAGCCAGCACAGCAGCCTGGGTCTGTTACAGACCCTTCTCCTTCTCTGGGCCCAACTCCAAACGAGCAGCTGTGAGGTCACTCCATACGCAGCCGGAGGATCGTGCTGAGCTGAGGAGATGCTGCCTCCTGTCCCTCCATCTTGGTTGTGGGACGGGCCACATGCCACAATTCATCCTTCCTTTTGGAAGTGTTACCTGATAGGCTCACTCCACCGGGCCCCTAAATAGTCGCTGAGTTCGAGGCCCCTGAATGTTAGCCAGATTTGTTCTGTACCTGCTGACACTCAAAAGTGTGTTAAAAATAAGCCTAGCATAGGGCTGGCCCCACCCACTAGGTTCAGTCAGTGGAATATCATTATCGTGATGGAACAGTGGCTGTCCTGAGGAAGGGACCAGGATCGAGAGCTCTGCCACTGTGACCCAGGGCTGGAGAGGTGATGCTCCCAGAGGGGACAGAGTGACAGTGTATCACTGGCCTTGGGACTGAGAGCAAACAGCTGCAATCAGCCCGTGGGTACATGTGGAGGGTAAGGCGTTTGCCGGCCAGTGGCTGTGTGGGGTTCCAGGGCGCATGTGAATTTGCTCAAAGAATGAAACTGTGTCAGTGCAGCAGCGGCCTGGCAATTGGAGTCACCAGTAGGTTGAGCTTGCGACACTGCACTGCCATTCCATAAATTTCATCTGTCCTTTGCACAGGCCAAGTGAAGGGGTACAAGGAGATGTGATGGGAACCAGCCTCCTGCATCGTTCAAATCCTTGGGGTGCAGATCTCTGCAACCCGCCCAGGTACAGTCACAGAGGAGGCAACATCTTCTTTGCGTTCCTCTTTCTGCACAGCTGCTTGCATAGGAAGACACTTGCTTTCAATGCCAGGTCAGGAAAATAAAAGCAGTTATTTATCAAGTATGTATAAAGTTCCACGATTGTCCACTCTTTACTCTCCCCTCTTTGATTCCTGTAAGGTAATCATTTTGATGATTGCCATGTGATTGATGATGAAATGAGGCCGGGCCAGTGGGGAGAGAGTCCCCTGGAGTCCTAGCTCTAGTGGGTAACTCTAGGAAGGCCTTACAAGGAGCTAACCGGGTGTGCTCAGGCTCAGCTCTGTCTATTCTTTATTGTTATTACTATTATTATTATTATTATTATTATTATTTACAGATGTACAAAACAATGCAATAGTTATCCTTTTCACCCCTTACAAAGTGCCTCCGCCCTCCCCCCTCCCCTGCCCCCAACCCCTGATATCAACCATATCTATTACAATTCCATTGACTCCACCCCACACTATATTACGCATCCCATGACTATATATATGTTAAATTATAGTTGACATATAATATTATTCAGCGGCAGCTTCAGATGTACAATGCAGTGGTCAGGCCTCTACACCATCCATGAAGTGGTCTCCCTAACAAGACACGAGTCCTTCTGGTCCCCTAAAAATTATTTACAACATTATTGATTGTATTCCCCAAACTGTCTCTTCTATCCCTGGGGCAATACTGTAGTCACCAGTTTATGTTACTTCATTCCTTCCCCTTCTCCTTCATGCCCGCCCCCATCCTATCTAGCAATCATCAGTTATTCCTCTGTGTTTCTAAGACTATTTCTGTTTACATTGCTCATTTATTCAGTTCTTAAGATTCCACATATAAGTGAGATCATATGGTATTTGACCTTATTTCTCTGACTTATTTCCCTTAACATAATAGTCTCTAGGTCCATCCATATCATTGCAAATGGTACAATTTCATTCTTCTTTGTAGCGGAGTAATACTCCAGTGTGTAAATGTACCACAGTTTCTTAATCCAGTCGTCTACCAATGGGCATTTCGGTTGTTTCCAAGTCTTGGCTATTGTAAATAGCGCTGCAATGAACATAGGGGTGCATATATTTTTTTGAATTAGTGTCTTGGGTTTTTCAGGATAAATACTTAGGAGTGGAATATCTGGGTCAAAAGTCAGCTCTGTCTTTTCAACACTGGCCATACCGCGATTACAACTAAGTCAGCTCTGGACCCAGCACCCTGTCATCCTCTGTGATGACACCCACTGTGTGCTCGCAGCACAGCAGACGGTGCCTGAGCTGGGGTGCCACATTTGGGTGAACCACAATTGGCCGCCCCCTTATATAGTCTCATCCCCTTGAGTGTAGGCAGAACCTGCCAATGGAATATGGGAAACAATATCACCATTGTCATTCTGTTATGTGACAAAGGGGAACAGGTATTGCAGATTTAATGAAGGAGCCTCCTCGGTTGACTTTGAGTTAAAGTGGAGATTATCTGGTATGACCCTAGGTCATCTCTGATGTCAGACTCTTTCTCTGCATGGCTGTCTTTTAAAAGGCAAGCTGCCATGAATTCCAGAGCCTGAGGAAATGAACTGTGCCAACAAGCATGAGCTCAGAAATGAACCCAGGCCACTGACACTCGCTCTGCTGTCCTGTGAGACGCTGAGCTGAGGGCACAGCTAATGGGCCCAGGCAACTGAGCCATAAAAACATAGATACCATATTTATTGGGTTGTTGGAAAAGTCATCATGTATTTTTTCTATGTTTTTTAAAGGTCATTTACTTATATAAAGAACAAAGATCAATCAATGATATATTGCTCGTTTTGTTTGACAACCTTTTGCCATCTTACAGTGAGCTTCGTAATTCCTCATTCATAGAAGGACCTGTCTTTATTTGTGAAAAACTGAACAAGGTGCTAATTTACAGCCTCATCTGAATTGAACATTATACCACGCAAGGAGTTTTGAAGAGAGTGGAACAAGTAGAAGTCTGACGGTGCAAGGTCAGGCGAGTATGGTGGGTATGGCAACACATCCCATCCAAGCTCCAATAATTTTTTTTTCTTTTTTTGAAGGCAATGTCACTGGCCCTCATATGTGGGACCTGAACCGGGGCCACTGGCTTCCCAAGCCAATGATTAACCACCATGCCACTCGGCCAGCCCTAAGCTCCAATAATTTTTTTTTTTTTTTACATTTAACACAATTTTGATGCAACCCATTTTTTTTGAGGGCAGTATCACTGGCTCTCGCATGCGGGACCCGAACCGGGGCCACTGGCATCCCAAGCCAGCCTTCAACCACCACACCACTCGGCCAGCCCAAAGCTCCAATAATTTTTGATGGGTCATCAAACTTGTGTGTGGTCTTGCGATGGAACACAACTTCTTTACAATTAACAAGCTCTGTACGTTTCTGTATGATGGATTCGTTCAAACTGTCCAATTGCTGACAGTACACATTCGAATTGATTGTTTGGTTCCTTGGTAGGAGCTCAAAAAACATGACACCTTTAAAATCCCACCACACTGAGAGCATAACCTTCCTCTGATAAATGTCTGCTTTTGATGTCATTTGAGGCGAATCATCACGTCAGGACCAAGACCGTTTGTGGACCACATTGTTGTCAACAATCCACTTCTCATCACCCATTATCAGTCACTTCATAAAAGGATCGTTTTCCTCACATTTAATGAGCATATTGCAGATGTTTATACACGCCTTCAAATGAACTTCTTTGAGTTCATGCGGAACCCAAATATCGAGCTTGCTTATGTATCCCAGCTTCTTCAGGTGGTCATGAAGGCTTGAATGATGGGTGTTCATTGTTTCTGCAATCTCTCATGTCATGTAACGTGGGTTTGACTCAATCAATGCCTTTATTTTGTCATCATCAACCTCGATGGGCCTCCCTGACCGAGGAGTGCCACTGAGATCAAAATTAGTAGCACGGAATTTCATGAACCATCGTTGGCACTGACATTCTTGTAGAGCATTGTCACTGTAAACTTTATGCAACTTTTCTCAAGCTTGATGTGCATTCTTCCCTTTGTGGAAGTAAAACAGTAAAATATGACAAAAATGCAGTTTGGTCTTCCATCTTCAACTTGTTGTAAAATCTCCAAAACAACCAAATCGCCCAATTTTTTTTTAGAATGAAGCTAAAACTGTCAGCTGTCAAATGACATAGGAATAACATAGATGCGAATGACTCTAGTACTTCCAAATATGAACTAGTGACATCTGTTGCAAACATGCATCATGACTTTTCCGACAACCCAATAGTTGTTTTAAGCTGTGACATTTGAGGTGCTACCACATCGGACTTCCCTGTAATGTTAGGAGACAGTCAGAGGGGGACATAGCACCATTTTGTTACAAAATATTGTCCAAATTTCTTCTGTCAGTGGTAGTTACCCAGTGGGACCTACAATACCAGGAAGGCAAAATTTACATGTGTAAGTCTTCTAGCATCAGCACCTGCAAAAACAGGAGACAAGAAACATTTATGAATAAAAATATGTCTTTGTAGGCAGGCATTTTTTTTAAATTGGGGAATTGGGGGAGGAGACCAGCCAAGTTGTTGTTCTTCAATCTTCGTTGTGGAGATCGCCAGTCACCATCGGGCTTCCTGTTGGCAGCTCATGGCCTCTAAGCTCAAGGTGCTGTGTTCAATCTTAGTTGTGGGTGGGCGTAGCCACCATCCCATGCAGGAGTCGAACCAGCAGCCTTGTTGTTAGGAGCGCACGCTCTATCCGCTGAGCCATCTGGGCAGCAGCTCAGCTCAAGGTACTGAGTTCGGTCTTAGTGGTGGGTGGTCATAGCCACCATCCCACGTGGGAGTCAAACCCGGCAACCTTGTTGTTAAGAGCACACGCTCTATCCACTGAGCCATTGAGGACAGACATTTGCTTTAATCAGTCCACAGTCACCTAGGTCATTTCCTCTGACCTCACTGGCACATAAGGAGTGTATTATTCCCTTAGTTTAATTACAAGAAGCATGTGCCACTTAATAATAGTTGCCTTTCAGATTCAAATTCATCATTCATTGCCTCCTGTGTGAAAATCAAATGGGGCCCTTTCATAAAAGTTTCATTTGCCAGCTGGCATGATGGCAGGCATTGTCAGTAACTGGAGGCGGTTAGCTGCTGTGTGAGTAAGAAAGGTCCCTTTCTGTTTGCGTTATGGTCTCTCACAGTCTCCTGTGACATGCACACCTTTTCCTGGGATCAGGTCCCCACAGGGCGCGTGGCTTCTCTAGGGCCCAAAGCCCACCATCAAGATGGCTGCTTGAGCACTAACGCCCTGCAATGGGTGGTCACCAGTGCTTAGAGGTCAGTAGCCCCCCAGGGCACCTCTCCTTTTTCATAGTGGAGTGCCACTGCTCAGACACCTCCTGTGGACATCTCTCCCTGGCGAGTTCCACGGGGCAGCACACACAGTGACCCACTGCTGTGCACCTAGGAGCAATGTATGGATGGCAACACAGGTGGAGTTAAACGTTCATATTACACATTACAGAGTTCAAACTCTGGGATCTCGTCCACCCCCTCATGGGACCCTCATGGACCAAGAATTAATACTTGGAGTGGTTCCAAGAGATGAGCCCACAGAGATGAGGGGGGGGATGTATTTTGGTCATTGCCCTGCACTTGAGCCCGTATCTGGGCTCCTTGCCAATGTGAAAAGGGTCAGCAGCCACCTGTGATAGGTGGTGGTGTCACAATGAAATAAGAGCTGCTGTCAATTGTGATGGAGTGCCACCTGGAGCGTGGGCCTTGGGTGCTCATGTGACTGCTACACTTGACAGTGATGGGAGTAGCCATGACTGTAATGTCTGTACCGAGGGTGGGTTCCATTCAGGGCACTTGAGTGTTTAAAGAGAGAAAATAACACTCTCAGGTTCTTCAAATCTCAGATCAGGTGTTGGTCTGAAAACCTGAGAACTTCCAACGCAACTGTAAAAGAAAGCTCTTGTTTCTGGCAGCGGCATGGCTGGTGTTACTGAATTTCATACACAAAATTTAATGACATGCTTTCATTACATTTTTCATGTAAATGCTGAGAAACGATGAGGTTTTGAATCTTGGAATACGGACACCTGAAACTGACAATCTGGAAACAAAAAGTCACTGGGAACCTTTCTTACCAATGGAAGGAGTTTTTCTCTATTGCTTGAATAGCCTTCTTCTGCTTGAAAGCTTTGTGATAACCTCACCTGGGTTAGATACCATTACAGGAGATGCCCGTTTTCTTCAAGTCCCACCACAAATCAGTATTTTTTGTTACTAGATCCATAACTAATGTCAAATAGCCGCACGATCCCGGGGAACAAGTACACATGATGACCCAGGAAGAGATGGCTCTATGCCAAAAGAATTGCCATATATATTGTCAGGAACCTGGGTGAGATGTCTGGAAGTGGATTCTAATAAGGTTGGTACACTAAGAGAGCAAAATGTAACTCTTGCTCGGGCTGAAGTCATGATGGCAGTTTATCGTGTTGTCTCAAGTAGCTGGCTATGGCTCAAATACTTTGCTCCTATGAACAGTTATCTGCCAAAGACATGGTGTGTAATTTACCAGAAAGGCCGGGGAGCAGGAGGGATATATCAGTAATCAGAATATTTGGCACACAGGGAATTTTGCTGGTAGTGAACTGATCAGAGCTAAATAGAGGGGAAGTCGGCTAAACTTGTTTTGTCTACATAAGGAAAATCCAAAAATGTAATAGAACCCCACTTCCCTTCCAGGCCTAAATCCATTCACAGACTCAGGGTGGCATTAAATAGATCATGAAGAGGACACTTGTTTATAGTGTGGGGGTTCAGAATGAGTCACCCCAAAATGTGCCTCATTGGTATGCAGATGACTTTGAGTTAAGGGCAGTTTTAGCTTCAGACTCAAGAGAAACCTCTGCCCTCCTCCCCGCCATTAACTATCTGGAAGAACTTAAATTAGGGGCCTCGCCCATCATAGGAGATCATCAGCCATCATCCTTTTTTGACCCACCTATAGGGCAGAGTAACCTTTTTACTTTCTAAATGTCTGCTCTTCTTATCCTGCAATGCCCCTTTGAAGTCCCCAAGGTACATGACATCATCACTAGCTCAGGATGTCTTCTATCCCTAGGTTCCTTTTCTGTCTGACTCAGTCACGTTATGCAGGGTCTCTGACTCTCCCGTGTATGGGTTCCCATGGACATGAGATTAAATCTGATTTTCTCTTGTCAGTCTCCCTCCTGTTGACATGATTACTGGCCAGCCTAAAGGCCCAGAGGAAGGAACGGGGAAATTTTCTCCTTCCCCACAGTAGCGTAAGAGCTGAAACAAAGAGGCAGATGGGTTGACCTGAGCTGGCAACAAAGGGTTCCTTGAATTTTCCGCCCCTTTTGGCTTGACTGCAAAGAACCAAGAGTAAGTGGATTTGCAAATATTGAATCCACATGTAATTAAAACAACATGAGAGGTAAACATCAGTTTTTGCAGGAAGATAATGAGCACGTTCATTTTTAGAAAGTGAATACTGAGTTCAAGTGCACAGGATTTAGGAAGGAGAGGTTGTGCAAGAAGAAAGGGAAATTTGCAAGTGTGAGCGGGCCAGAAGGAGCAAGGCACACTGCCAGATTACAAAGGGATCAGAGTGGCCAGTTCCTCGAGTTGTAAATGGAGGTTTGGAGGAGGAGATGAGGCCAAACAGACCAGAAGGACTGGGGTCATTTTACTTCCGTGCGATTAGGAAAAATTGAGGAATCGCAATGTAGTAAAAAGATGAATAATGTTTTTGGACTTCAGGGTGGTGCTCCTTAAACGTGAAATTGTGCCTAATTTGGGGAAGGGAAGATGAATAGAAGGAAATCACTGCGTGGGTGCAAATAAAATTGGAATGGCACCCACGAGGCATGTACTTTGTTCCATGTAGTGAATGGACAGTGAAAAAAATACAACTTTCTTCCTTTGGTTGTCATCAGTGGAGTGGGAATTCAGATAAATGAATAGGTAATTACATTTGGGGTAGTGCAGGGTTCGGGATACCCTACCCCCAAATACAGCCCCTTGGCATATTGAGTATTTTAAGCTAAAGGAAGTTGAAAAAGCTGAGGACTCTCAGACATTTTCCCTGAAGAGGTGGTAAGAAGCTCTCGTGACAGTAAGACAGGTTAGTTAGTGTAACAATTAGGCAGTTAGGAATTCCCTGGTAGAATGAACAAAAGATAATTAACTCCTTCCAACCAGAGACATCAATCACATACTGAGGCAACTGGACTTGTAAGACTTCTGCCTCTCAGCCGTGACCAAATGGTCACATCCTTAAAGATAATTAACCTCTGCCCTCAGCCCTGACTACATTCTTTTTTTTGAAAACACCTCCTCGAGGCTGAAATGGCCAATGAAATAAATCTAACCTGTTGAAACAGGCGCCCGGTTTTCTCCCCAGATTGGCTAGGAAGCATATAAACAGAAGCCTCCCCTCCTAGTCAGCAGGCACTCCAGTTTAAGGTGCTCCCTCCTGGTTAGAGAGCTGTATCTCTTTGCTCTAATAAACTGTTCTTTTCTGCAAACTTTGCCTCTCTGGTCCGTGTCTCCGTTCTTCGGTGTTACAAGACCACAAATCCCAGACATTCACAAATCTTCCTGCATCAACAGGTCCCTCCCTAGTGAAGACAGAGGGATGCCAAGAGGAATCTGAATGAATGGGCCTTACTAAGTATCCCCCCATTTACTAAACTTAGTTCACACCCTTTAGTCCTATCACATTTTCCCATGACTTTCCATTCTGCATCAAACCTTGTATAACACTCAGGTTTAACCATTTCTGTAGGTCCTCATTTCCTTATCAAGGTGTCCATATCATTTAAAACCAATAAACATGTAAGCTTGATCTTTTTAATATGTCTTTTGTTATTGGTGCCCAGATGAGAACCTAGGATAGAAAAGTATTTTTTTTTCCTACTCTATAGTAGAAATCCTGTAATTTGGCTTATGCATAGTCCTGGAGGATTTCAGAGGATGTACTGGGATGTAGTATAGATTTAAGTGGTCAGGGAAGGCTCCCTGGAGGAAGCAAAGTATGATTAGAGACATAAAGGGTAAACAGTAGAAATTCAGGGAAAATAGAGCAGGCAAGACAAGAATATATAGGAAACAGAGTATGGACAGATGACAAAATATTTGAGTCCCCATAGGTAGAGAATGTTGACCCTACCTGAACCCAGTTGGAAATACACACTGGGGCTAGATTTTGATGGTATTTCATGACACTGAAATTACTTTGATTTTAGGGCTGGCTGAGTGGCGCAGTGGCGCTTGGGATGCCAGCAGCCCTGGTTCAGATCCCACATGAGGTCCAGTGACATTGCCCTCTAAAAAAAAAATTACTTGATTTTATGCTGTTTTTTTTAAATACATTCCTTAGCTACATTTGACCATCTTCCTCATAGAAATGCCCCCTATGTGACTATAAATTGAAAATTCTGGTTTCTTGATGTGTCAAAAGTTTCTAAAGC
Organism: Aselliscus stoliczkanus; assembly: GCA_033961575.1. Classification (NCBI taxonomy): domain Eukaryota; kingdom Metazoa; phylum Chordata; class Mammalia; order Chiroptera; family Hipposideridae; genus Aselliscus; species Aselliscus stoliczkanus. Next base: position 34,939,184 of record CM066741.1, read on the forward strand.
AAACCCTTGGTTTCAGAGAAAGAGTCTATGCAGGCAAAAGAGTATAGGATTTGGCAGAGGGGAAAACATCCTAACGGTCAGTGTAGAGGCCACAGGGAATGATGGTGTATAGCCTGAACCATTTTCTCCAACTACTTGCACTTTCCCATGCAGGATACCAAATCAGTTTGTGACTATTCCATTCACAGCTTACTTTTATGCCTCAATCAGTCATGTTTCAGGAATGCAAACTTCACTTGGTTTATAGGATTCAGGATTCCAGAACCATCTGGCATCAAGAGAAACAGAGGCCAAAGTCAGCCTCATTAAACAGCTCCCAGCATGTTATCTGTAGCTGCTGGGGAAATTGCTGAATTGTGATGGGAAGGCTGAAAGCAGAAAAAGTCAGAACAAGGAAAAGACAAATCCAAGAACCAGAAATAATTGCATTCACATCAAAAAGTAGGGATCCTTTTTTTTTAATCTTAATTTCAAAACCGAAATATAATGCTATATTTGGCTTCTGGGGGTGGGGATGGGGCAAAAAAACAGTTCAAAATTATTCACAGTAAAAACGCAGGTAAGTCTGGCTCCATACCCACTTTTTATGCCCCCCCTTTTTTTTGAGGGCAGTGTCACTGGCCCTCATATGTGGGACCCAAACCGGGGCCGCTGGCTTCCCAAGCCAGCACTTAACCATCATGCCACTTAGCTGGCCCTATGCTGTTTTTTGTAGTTAACTGTTGTTAACATTGGTTAGAACCCTATCAGGCTGACTAATTTCATTTAGAAACATAAACATACAGAAGTGTGCGTCCATGGACACACTATATAGTTCATATTTTATTATACATCATTGTCAGTTTTATCTGTTCTGTGTCAAATTCACCCTTCCATAAGTGTACGCTTATGTGTACCTGTGTCTGTCATTTTCATCAGTTGAAAGATAGTTCATAAGATGAATGTAATTACATGGGTTGTTGGAGTGTTTTCCAATCTGAGAAAAAGATTATCACTTTGTTTTCACCTTGTTGGAGTTAAGTGAATTATAACCTTTTTCGTTTTTCTTTTGCTAAGTCTTCATTTGAAGGAATCTAGTTACCAATTTTGAATTATTCTATTCTAATAACTTAAGTTTTGTTAGCATTTTTTTCCAGAACACGATCACTTTTAACTATTTTTTTTCTCTATAGCTCTTTGAAATCTTTTGTCATAGAGTCAAAATGATCAGGTTTCCTGTCATTCTTGATAATGTACTCTTAGACTTAAAAATAAGACATTTTCTTTTTATTGGAACTATATCATTCATTAACTATTTTATTCTCTAGGAAATGTCTTGCCCCCTCCCCTCTCCACCCAACCGATTTACCCTGTCATGCCCAGGTTGAGCTGAGGTTTTAATTAAAATCTGTTCATTTTAATTTACAGAGCACTTGACAATTTTTTAAAATTAGTTTCAGGTGTACAACACAGGGCAATAGTTATACATTTTACCTCTCAAAGTGACACCCCCCTACCCCCAATTTGCCACCCCACTCCTCCCCCCCATATCATATATATCTATTACTCTTCCTCTGATTCTCTTCCATAGTATAATCCACATCCCGTGACTATCTATATATATTTAATTACAGTTGGTATACAACCTCCGCTTCAGGTGTACAGTGCAGTGATCAAACCTCTACTCCATCCATGAAATGGTCTCCCCAACAAGACATGTGACCATCTGATGCCCCACAAAATATTTACACCATTTTTAATTATATTCCCCGAACTGTCTTTCATATCCCTGTGGCAATATTGTAGTTGTCTATTTATGCTGTCTAATCCCTTCCCCTTCTCCCTCATCCCCACCCCCCTCCCAACTAGCAACCCTGTATTTCCTCTATATCTATGAAACAGTTTCTGTTTACATTGCTTATTCATTCAGTTTTTCAGATTCCACATATAAGTGAGATCATATGGTATTTGTCTTTCTCTGTCTGACTTATTTCACTTAACATAATAGTCTCTAGGTCCATCCACATCATTGCAAATGGTACAATTTCATTCTTCTTTATAGTGGAGTAATACTCCATTGTATAAATGTACCATAGTTTCTTAATCCAGTCATATACCGATGGGCATTTCGGTTGTTTCCAAGTCTTGGCTATTGTAAATAGCGCTGCAATGAACATAGGGTTGCATATATTTTTTTGAATCACAGAGCACTTGACATTTTAGAAGAGGACAAAACTGTCTTCAAATCTGTGATGTCTTTTTAGCATGCTGAATTTCTCGAGTTTTAATTTATACTTTTGCGGAAAATTAAATCTTATAGATTTTGAATTTTCTGTTAACTTAAAATTCTTATTTCTGGGCAAGTTTGCAGGAGGACACATAATAGGAAACCAGGGACTAGGCGGCCACTGTCCAGAAACCTAGATGGTTCCAGCAGCGCGTCTGCCCGGCACTGCAGCCAACAGGAGAACCGCCATCGTCCAACCCTGCGGGTCACGCCTGGGAAGGTCACGTGATGGACTGGGGCCAATTCTGTGAGCATCTGCGCAGCGTGAGGGGGCGGGTCCAGGTGCGCCTCGGGGACTGTGTCTTCCTGCTTTCTATGGGATTATTCTATGTGCAAAATTTCCAGCAGTAGTTTGCATCGCATTTCGGAGGAGATTGGCCCTGTTGCCGAACTGCTGCCCTGCTTTTTCCCTCCGGGAAGATGGGAGGAGGGGCAATTCCTGTGTTTTGATTTTAGAAATTTCAGAATATAGTTAGCCTTGACTCAGAAAAATAAAGTGGTGTTTTTATTTCCAGGGATGTTGTGTTTTACCATTCTTGTCTGTAAAACGTCGCTTATAAGCAAATTTATAATACTGTTTTTATTTCTCATTTAACTTCATTGGTCTGGATTTTGAAATGTTTTAAAAATTATGTTGAAGCTTTGGGGCTTCATTAGTTTAAGTGGGAGTACAATTTTAATAAAGTTGAGTTTTAGGTTTTGTCTTGCAGGTTTTGGTATTTAACTTAAAAAAGTCAAACTAACTCAAGAACATTTGCTTGAGTGGGACAACACTTCACCTGACTTTAAAGATTAATAACTGAATTTTGACTTTTAAAAATATTCTTTGACAAATTTGTTTTCCAAGCTTTTCAAATAAATCTCAGAATTTTTTCACAATAGATGCTGAACTTCGTTTACTTTCACCCTACTGTACCTACCTACCTTCCTATCTCACCAGCTCAGCCTGCAGCTCACTTTTCTGCCTGCTCCAGTGACCCGTTACAGTAACAGCAGAAACTTTTATCTGTTGCATTTCACAATGTAAGCAAGTCAATGCTCCAAACAACTCCCAAAATGATGAATTCCGGGTTTTCTTTTTCCCTGTTGTTCATTATTTGGATGTTGACTTGTAAGCTTTTTAATGTAATGATAGACAATATCAGGACTACAGGAAAGTTAAGATGGAAGCTGGGAATAATTCCAACATGACAGAACTCCTCGAGTCACGTTTAAGAATGATCTTCAACTGTTTTCAATCTTTTAAGTAATCAGAGATCTATGCCTCTATGTATTTTTAACCATGTTGACTTTTTTTAAGGCATGTGTGCTAATGTTACAAACGGAAAGAATTACCAATTCAAAAATTAGGGCATCAAAGTTCACCTCAATGTTGTAAGGTGTGCAGTTACACCTTGTAACATGTGCATTTCCTTTCTTTCAGATCTGCACCTAAGAAATACTTTCATTGTATATGTATGTATTACAGTATATAGGTCATATAATGATAATTGCATTAAATGTGGCCGGTAGCAGCATCCATTTATTCAGAATGTAGTATCTGCCAAGTTTGAAAGTTTAATTAAGAACCAGTTTTATGTCTCAAATTTCCGGGAAATAGAAATATAACTAAAGAAAGGAAAATTTCCTTTGAAATATATGGTGTTACTTTTGTTTTCGTCAATGATTCAATTCCTTCTGAGTCAAACACACTTGTTTTTAAAGGGGCATGTTTTCATGGTGATGTTTATTTAAAACTCGTACTTTTGGACTAGTTTGTGGGAATGATTTAAGTAACTAGTAATTTCGTAATTCGAAGTATTTTCTCTGGCCAGGGCAGCCTGTTTTGAGAAGCAGAATTACTATAGTTTCCCTCGAGGTTCCACGCTCAGCCTTTGCGGTAAGAAGCCCGGCAAGCACAGTAGCGGGAGGAAATGCGTCATCACGCCGGCGCCGCCGGCTCGCGCGCGGGGCACTCTGGGAAGGTGAGATCGCTGGCGGGGTGGACGGCGGCCGGCAGGGGCCAATCCTGCCGCGTCTGCGCAGGAGGGCTCAGTGTGGACCCTGCGTCTCTCTCCCTTTACTTCAGTCTCCGCGGCCCGGGAAACATTTGATTCATATTGGCGTCGTTTTGTACTTTCATTATTATATTTAGGATTTGTTTGTTTTTTTAAAACATGAATTTGCCTCTGCACTCTCAGAGATGGATCCTATATAATACCGATTTTAGAAGATCGAATTTCCCCTATTTATCGTTCTTCCTTTAGTTCTGGCTTTACAAACAGCTTGGGATTTTTTATACAGAACAATATGAACATATGTTTCATTAGTTCTGTGGCTACAGAAATCATTTGTGAGCAAATTGTGCCTTCCTTTAAAAAAATTACTTTGCCTTGTCTTTGTCAAAGTGTTCGAGCTATGGTTTCAGTAAGTTTGATGGTAATTATTGTTTTGTAGTTTATTTGAAGGAGACTCCTTTCATTGATAGTTTTATTTTTTAGTCAGTTTTCATTTGATTCTAGCCCTCATCCGGATGTTTTCTATGGAAGTCTCCTATTCATAAGGCTGAGACAGGCTTCTTAGAGCAAATGTGCCACAGCGTTTCATCTTACAGATCATGGTTTTGCACAAAATAACAGTATTTGGCTGTTTCTTTCCTGTGTGTCACTATGCAGGAAAGCAAGTTGTTGTGTTTTTTAAAGAAGGCCTCATATTTATTACTGAACCAACCTACTAGTGCAGAAATATATTAAGAGAAAATTCATTTTCTCCATAATTTCCTAATAACACACACCAAACTGTTCAGATAGTAGCAATCTTTTCAGTGCCATTGTTAAGATCTAAGCAACCCTGACACAGCATAAATATGTGGTGCCATCTCATCGACCCAGCTTGGTTCTTCTCCAACATCTGCTCTTGGAGTTGTTCCTGATTTTATTACCAGTTTTCATCCGAATCCATTGGGGAATGGGCCGATTCTGCTTTTGTTTCTTGGCCAGGAACCGCTTGATCCTGAAAGTCTTGTGAGAAGACATGACGAAGAAGAGTCAACCGCACGTCCTACAATCTTGTTTTTTATACAATGTTCCCTCTCTCCCATGTGTATCTCCTCTTTCCAAGGGACACAAAGCATGTTTTTGCATTCCTTTAAGACTTGTACATTTGTACAAATTATATATAATATGTGATCAGGTCTCAGGTGTATTATGAATCTGAATTTAGAATTTCCCCTAGAGATTTTGCTGCCCCTTTTGCCAGTCACTGAAGGGGATTTCTCTTTATGTAAGTGCAAACCTCGGTATCTCTAGCCTCTCACTCATGACCCTCACGTGCAGACCCTTCTAGCTGCTACCTCCTCCCATCTGCTATGGATGCTTAGCAAGCTTTACTCAGCATCAGAAACATTTTTTATATGGCAGCTGAAAAAAAAGAGACTTGTTGAAAACCTTGCTAAGTAGACATACCCTCCGCTATTTCCTTTTGGGATCAACATAAGACTGGCACGTGCAGTTTATACAGTCCTGTGATTTACTCCCAAGTTTTACACAACTGGTCTTTTGTCTTCATATGAAAACAATTTTCCTTTCAATTACAGTTGAATCCCATCATTTAGCTGTTTCCTCGTTCTTGGGTATTTGCTTTTCTCTAGTGGTTCTCTTTCTCCATCTCTCTGGTGAAGGCCGTGGCTCCCCCATTTGGGTGTCCATCCGCATTCCCCGGAGGGCTTGTTAAAATGCAGACTGCAGCCTTCTGGGTTTCTAATTCACTGTGCCTGGTTTGGGGCCCTTTTTAACAAGTGCCAGGGTCGACCGGAGTGTTGGAGGGTCACATTGTGAGAGAGTTACACTCCAACCAGTGGGAGGGGGGTTCTCTAACTGGGATAGAGAAAAATCTCTGAATAACACCAAATTTGAGAGTGGAGCTGAAGCCCAGTTTAATATTTAAATTACTGCTTTACAAACTCAAACCCCCTCAAGGGGAGTGAGGGAAGGGCTAGTCATAGACTCAACTCCAGAGGGAAAGGGCTGGTTCAAGATCAGCAGTTTAGGTAAAACTAGGGTTCTGTCTGCAGATGGCCATGTGTGCCCTTAAATCAGCACCTAGACCTTTGTTCCTCCAAGCGAGGTTTGTGAATCAGCAGCCTTGGCATCACCTGTGGTCTTGTTAGAAATGTGTCTCAGCTCCCATCCCAGACCTGCTGAATCAGAATCCAAATGGTAACAAGATCTCCATTGGTTCCCTCGTTCTTCATAGTTTGAAAAGCGCTGGACTGGACTGCCTCCCAAATCTCAAATCCCAGAGACAGAGCTCAGCTCAGAAACCATGAGGATGGCGAATGCTTAGCGGGTAGGTTCAGAGTCTGCTGCTGTGGAAGCTTTGTTTTGGCAGGTGTGGTATTCTCCCAGGTAGGCAGGGAGTTAAAGGGCCAGCCCTCCAGGTGTAGGAGCTTCCCTGCCCACCTGAGAACACCTTCTCACTGATGGGGTGGAGACACCCCAGGATCTGCCTGGAGGGACATTCACAAGTTCTAGGGGTGGCATAGGTTCAAAGACAGTGACACTATTCCTACTGCTCAGGGCTCTTCTGATAGGATCGCCTTATGCATGATGGGTTATGACCCGAAGTCAATGGACCTGGGACAGCAGGGCCGCTTTGTGAAGGCTTCTGAAGTGGCCCTTTGAGAAGATTAGCAGGTGAGCAGGATGCTGAGATGACTGGGAATTAGTAAGCGAGCAGGTGCCTGCTTTTATGTGCTTGAGAAATGTGGGTCCTGAAGGAACTGCAGCCCCTCCTTGAAAGAAAGCTGGGACTCGCTTGCATCTGCTTGCCTTTAAGAGGGGTCTTCTGGTAGTCTAAGGAGAGCTCAACCTGCTTTTTCAGGTAAGGGGGTGGGAGTAACTGGGGTGCAAAATCCTGGCAACATGCAGGGTCTGTCAGTCTCTCAGTCCCGCTGTGGCTAAGGGGCTCCAGCCAGAGATGAGCTGAGCACCCAGGGAAGGGAGCTGCCCAGGACTGGTTACAGACCTTTTGTTCGGCTCTGGGCCTGCCTCCCACTTAGCATTTTCCAGTCAGGTGCCAGTGCTGCAAAGGACGAGGGCACAGCCACCCTGACCCACTCACCGTGGTCCTCCTTGGTCCATGGAAACAGGTGCACTTTTGAGCAGAACCTGCGAGGTTGGGGCCAATAGAATAGAGGACATGTTCTGCTACCTGCGTGGTCTGTACTGCTTTCCGTGGAAGATTCCATTTTTCAGATGATAAAAAGTCATACAAAGGCTTAAGTGCCGTATTCAGGCGCACACCCAAACCCTTTCCAGTCTTCACCTCCTCTCCAATGCTGGTGCCTCCTCCACGCTGCCCTTGAGAGTTTTATCCCTTGCGATTCCATAGTTTCTATAATTTTGCCTCCTTTTAGCGTGTAGGTTCTGGCCTTTTCACTTAATACTGTTTTCACGATTTCTCCATGTTGTGTGTAGCTGCAGTTGCTCATTTCCATCTCTAGATAGTATTCTATCTTCTCTATCACTATAGCTCTATCTAATGCCACTACATATATGATTGTGTATATGTACACATATATGTATATCCTTATGCATATTTGCATATACTTGTATACTGATGTTAAATGCATGTGTATATTAGTGATACCGTTATGCCTAGACCTACCCCCAGTGGCTGGGTCCCTTCCACACCTGACAGCTGTTTGGGCCCTGTGTGCAGGTGCCTCCTGCACCTCTGCCATGAGTATCGCTGTATGTGGATCCTCAGACCCTGACACCTATACAGAAGGGCAGACCAGACCCCTACACTGAGCAATATGGAAACTGGCAAACAGCCAAGGTCAAGAGTTACCTGCCTGTGAGGCCGGAGGTGGGTGCGGTGAGGCATCTGGTTTAGCCCAGGTGATTTCTAGCTACTTCAATATAAATTCCACTTGTTTGTTCCAACTCTTTATTGGGCCATGAACACAGAGCGAAATCCATGGGCTTATTTTGTTGTTGTTGACATAAATGGAATTGTGTATGAAGGATTCTACTGAGGTTATTTAGGACTGAGGCAGAAAAAGCTAAAATTTCAGCCACTATTTTTTTTTCTTTCACCTGAGCCACCAAGTATGTGGCAAACCTGTTAGTTATTAGTTCCTAAAGGGCTCCAGGAAGAAAAGGCATTTCCAGGGTTTTGTGTCAATCACAGAAAAAGCACCTGTATGACTATGGATTTTGTGATTCTTTGATCCTCAAAATTGCAGTTGCTAGCCTCTCTCATGTACCCCCACACCCTGCTGCCTCCAGACCCTTTCCTTTGCTGCCATTGCTGCTAGTGTCCCACTCCATGAAGTTTCCAGTGTGGTTCTCTTGGAGTCTTCCCTTGTGTACTAATTTTCTGAAATCAGTAAGAAGGAGGGTCGAAGGCGGGCCGAGTGGCTCAGTTGGTTAAGAGTTGGCTTAGAGCATGAGCTCTGAGCAACAGGGCCGCCGGTTTGATTCCCACGTAGGCCAGTGAACGCTGCGCCCTAGCTGAGCTGCCAACAGGTGGCAGGATGGCTCAACTGGTATAACAAGATTGCCTGTTCAATGGTGGGCTATGCCCACCAGCGACTAAGATTGAACACAGCACCTTGAGCTTAGAGGCCATGAGCTGCCGACAGGAAGCCAGATGGCGACTGGCACCCTCCACAACGAAGATTGAAGAACAACAACTTGGCTGTTTCCCTCCCCCAATTCCCCAATACAATCTTTAAAAAAAGGAGGGTCGAGAGAGGAGGGAGCTATAACCTAGGTGAAAGTGATGGTGGCGCAGAACGTGATAAATCAAAGGGGGCAAAATCTTTAAAACTATGAATCTGGGTAAAAGGCTTTTATAGTCTTGTAATTTCTAGATGTTGAGGGTAGTTTCAAAATCAAAGCTAAACAAAAAGCAGCATTTATTTTATTTAAAATATAATTTATGTCTGTGTTTACTTATATATTCATGAAATCTCTCCAGAATTATACTGAGAGAACATGGGTGCCTCTATGTCTGGGGGGGCAGCATGGTGATGGTACAGGGATCTAAGTCGGTGTCTGTATAATTTATCACCCAAACTAGCATAGTTCTGAGAGAAGAAAGGGTGATTCATAATCATGCTGGGATGATGGTCTTAAACTCAGTCTTTACCAAGCAAATTGGGGTATATATAGTCATCAAGGGGTGAAAGCAGATTTTCACTGTTATTTTGTACCTTTGATTTTTTTTAAACCTGTTAAAAAAATAGGTTTAAATATGTAGCTATTCAACTACGTAAGTAAAAATAAAGATAATTATAGAAGGAACCACTTAAATAATGAACGTTGGAAACTGGCTGACTTCTTGGGATAGCCATAGAGTTGAATATAAAGTAGTTATTCAAAAAGTTAGGTACATCTATGAGTACCACCAAAAGTATAGAGTTAAATATCTATTATGTGGGGGCTGGCCGACTGGCGCGGTGGTTAAGCGCTGGCTTGGGACGCCAGCAGCCCGGGTTCGAATCCCACATATGAAGGCCAGTAACACTGCCCTCAAAAAAAAAATCCAACCTTTTCTCACAATAAGATAATTTTATGCATATATAAGTAAATAATATATACATGGATTATATTGTTTTAATTTTTTTTCTTTTTATTTATTTATTTATTTTTTATTTATTTATTTATTTTTTTGAGGGCAGGGTCACTGGCCCTCATATGTGGGACCGAACCGGGGCCGCTGGCTTCCAAAGCCAGCACTTAACCACCGCACCACTCGGCCGGCCCTTTTTTTTCTTTTTAGAGGGCAGTGTGACTGGCCCTCATATGTGGGATCGGAACCGGGGCCGCTGGCATCCCAAGCCAGCTCTTAACCACCGTGCCACTCAGCTGGCCCATATTGTTTTAAATTTTGTAACAAATGGGTGTATTGCTCACCTTTGCAGCATATCTACTAAACAAATGGATGTATTTATGTTATTTTTATTTAACAACAAACTTAAGCTTACAGAAATTACACAAATATTAAAAAGCACTCTCGGGCCGGCAGAGCGGTGCGGTGGTTAAACGCTGGCTTGGGACGCCAGTGGCCCTGGTTTGGGTCCCACATATGAGGGCCAGTGACACTGCCCTCAAAAACAATAAAGAAATAAAAATAAAAAGCACTCTCCCTTACACTTTACCCTGATTCACTCTTTTAAATATTTTGCCACATTTTGTTTGTAATTGCCCCTCTCCACCTGCCATGCTCCATGTATACTCCCGAAGATCAGGGGTGTCCATTTCAATAACCGCAGCACACTTATTAATTCAGGAAATTAACACTTATGCAATTGTTTCACCTCATCTATAGCCCATCCAGTTTCTTCATTTGTCCAAATAATGTTCTTTGTAGCATTTTTTTTTTCCTGTTAAAAATCTAGTTCAGGACTGCGGTCCCATCAAGCTGCAGTGCCTTCTGTAAATTATCTTTCATCTGCAGTGGTTCTTTAGTCTTTGTTCCCTTTCATGGGGTTATTATTTTTGCAGCACCGAGGCTAGTGAAAAGAATGGCCTCAGTGTAGGTCTGTCTGAAATTTCCTCAAGGCTGTACTAGGTGACGCCTTTTTCATTGTTACAACACTAATTCTTAGTATGGTGCTCCAAATGAAGTTTTTGTTTGTTTGTTTGCTTTTTGAGCTGAGCCATCCTGCCACCTGTTGGCAGCTCAGCAGCAGCTCAGCTCGAGCTGGGCATCGAACTGCTGTTGCTCAGAGCTCAGCTCACACTCTTGAGCCAGCCCTTAACCAACTGAGCCACTTGGCCATCCCCTTCAAATGATGTTTCTTAACTGCATTATACCTTCAGGATTTTGTAGTTGGCATTGTATCATAAGAAAGGACCCCACCCCATCCCACGTTCTTTATAAAGGGGAAAGGTAGAAACTAATGTCTCAGTGCTACTAATATATTGTTGATCTCAGATATTGATATAGCTATATATGTAACTGTATATGTATATATAAATAAATGTAGTTGTATATAACTATATAGAACTATATAAAACTATGGGTTTTTTTCATGTAATTGTAATAACACTTGCAATCCCCATCCAACCCTACAGGGTGTTCCCTTGCCTCCTTGCACACTGAGAAGCCCCTCTCCTAATGAATGTCTTCCCCCTTCTGTCTTCTCTCCTCTCTCCCTCTCCCCTCTCCTGACCCCCTTACCTTCTATTGGTTGCCTGACCAGAGGAGCACAACGCAAGCATCTTAGATTTAATATCAAACTTGGAAAAATGTCACCCAAAATGCAAGCAGCCTTTTGGAAAGTGGGAAGGGCTTGGTCTGGGAGGATGGAGAATAGTTGGAGGCACCCAGAGCCTCACGTGACCTTGGCTCAGAGGAAGCTGCAGGAACCTTGTCAGCTGAGTGTCCCCTCCCAAGGGTGGTGGCCCCTCTGCCTGAGCCCTGGGTGGCAGCGGCAGCAGCAGCAGCCACCCAGGGAGCTAGGCCCAGCCACCCAGGGGGCTCAGGCCCAGCCAACCCTTCATGGGGCTGCCACACAGGTTCCTATGAAAGGCATGTGTACATTTTCTTTCGAGCTGGGTCCCAGTATTTCTTTTCTTGTTCAGTAGTGGACAAGGGGTCAGGATCTCTGTGGTGATTTTTCTGTCAACATCAGTCTGTGCCATGGGAGAAACAAATATGCTTTTCCAGTAAAATTGAATTAAGGAGGTGACACCTTTGCCTAAAGAAGAGGATCACCAACTTGTTTGTTCAAGATCAAGCTTTCACTGTGGTTGGGCGCTAAGTCAGTGGGTCTCTGAGTGAACATCGAATAGGTGATTTTTTTTGTCTTTAAAGTGACAATGGTGGGATGGACCATTTATTCTGTTATTTAAGGGGTCAAAGGCTCTTTCATGCAAAGATAGTTTTCGTTTTGCCTGTGTCCTTAGTTTAAATTCCCAGCAGATCGGTCACTGTTTAGTAATCTAGGAATCTGTGAATCTTGTCCTGTTCCATCTATATGTTATTAGAACTGAATTTTAACAGATTGTTTAAAAGCTGTTTTGTAATTGGAAGTACATTACTGCAAGCTAATTTTTGTTTCCTAAATTAAAGTGTTTTGGGGTGACAATGGTTAGTAAAGTTACATAGGTTTCAAGTGTACAATTCTGTAATCCATCATCTATATATCACATTGTGTGCTTACCACCCAGAGTCAGTTCTCCTTCCATCACCATGTATTTGATCTCTTTACCCTCATCTACCACCACCCCCTCCCCCTTACCGTCTGGTAACCTCTAAACTATTGTCTGTGTCAGTGAGTTTTTGTTTCTTCATTTGTTTGATTGTTATTTTGTTTTCAGTTTTATATACCACATATCAGTGAAATCATATGATTCACTAAGTTTTTAAAATTTACTTTCAATTTTATTTTAACACAGTTTTGTTGGTAATAATAGAATCAAAAGTAATTTAGGGGGCCGGCCGAGTGGCGTGGTGGTTAAGTGCTGGCTTGGGCAGCCAGCGGCCCTGGTTCGGTCCCACATATGAGAGCCAATGTCACTGCCCTCAAAAAAAAAAAGTAATTTAATATATGACTTCACCTGGTGTATAATGCACATTAAAATACAGTTTTCATGCTAGCTTTATCCATTAGTTTTTTTTATATTTCATTGATAAACACATCTAAAAATAAGGTAATAGACATAAAACAGATTTGCTATTTATTACAAATTTTGCTGCCTTCTATATCAGGTATTACTTTGATTTTAAAAACACCTGCAAAGTAGATGGTCTTTCCTTTAAATGGCCTTTCCTTTATAATTCATAAGTATGAAGGAGGCAAGTGCCAAATAGAACTCAAAGTGTTTTAAAAAAACCAAAAACTGCCATAAAATGTAAATGGAAAATATTGCATTAGCAATAATCTTACATTAAACAAGAATCTTCCAAAGAATATTGCATGAAGTGAGGTACATTAAATGTTTCCTCATGATTAAGTCCAGAAAAATTTTACTTGCATTCTTGTCCATACCTTTTAAAACACTAAAGCACTGACTGAATGAGAGAGGACCACTTGACAAGGATTAACAGATTGTGGCACATGTTATTTAAAGGATAAAATAAAGATGGACTAGGTACTTTGATTTGCAAATAATGTTATGTATCCAAGTAGTCCCTGTGTTTCCATTGTCCTGGAATGACAAAGTTCTTCAAGTACTGTGTAAATAAGAGACTACTCTGTCACTAACGGAAGGCTTCTACTCTTATTTGGGTTGGATCTTCTGGATGTCTCAATTGAGGAACAGCAGCTCAGTACAAGGTAGCCATAAGGAATCACTAATTTTGACACATGCACCATCTGGAACATCCAATAATCTAGTTATTCGACTCTCCAACACTCCATGCAGTGCTAGCAGCTATGCAGTGGATTCTTGAAGGGTTTTCACATTTCTATCAGGTTTTCTAGAAACTCACCCAAGGCAATCAAGAGTTTCTCCTTCTATTCTTTTATGTTAAGCATTTCTGTTTTCAGCTTATTAAAAGTTCTCAACTCAGGAAATGTGGTGATGGGGATGTTTCAATTCATAGTATAGTATGTTGCAAGACTCCAGTCTCTCTCTGTTGCTGGTTGTCTGTCCAACCACTGTTGTTCCATTTCCAGGTCTTCCTCTAACTTTTCATTCTTTGACTGAATGGTAGACAGTGTCACTTCAAGATCATGTCTCAATTTTTGGAACTCTTCTTCTCCTCATGTTACCAGAACATCTTCATTCCACATAATTATTTCAGGAGTTTGTTTCTGCCATTGACTGGGTTCAGTGGGAAAACATTACACTTGAATAACTAATGATAACTGAGCATTTGAATTAGTGTCTCAGTTCCAAGAAGCGATCATTTATTCTGACCTTCTCCCATCTCGGTCCATGTTTCTTCACGTTCACTAGTAAGTTCTTCAGTGTTTGTTACGCCTTCCACATCTGTGGTACTGTCTGCATCTAGAGTTTGCTTCTTCACTGACTTTTGCTTGTGATTTTCTTAGCCTTACAATAAAGTGGGAGACCTTGGGCAAGTCACTTAAACTAATTGTGCATCTGTTTCCTTCTCACTGTTGTTATCGGATGCTGGTTTGTGTGCTCAAGACCTCCCGAGGCCGAGTTTGGAGTAAAGAAAGACCTATTGACTAAGAAGATGAGAGACTTAGGGATGCTTCAGATCCATCCTGTCCGCTGGGCCAGTTTAAGGATTTTTAAGCTGGAGAAGGTGGGAGGGGGTGTTAGGGAAAATTCCTGTGTTGGGTCTCTTGATAAGGCCTCAATGAGTAGATTCTAAGACACTGTCAGAGGGTCACGTGCATCAGGGGTGGTCTTGAGTCTCCATTGTTTTCTGCAAAGTAAGCTTGTAAATTACTGTCCTGTGACCAGTCCATTTTGTGAAGAAGCAGAAACAGCAAACTGAGCTATTGCCTATAATTTTCCCAAACCGGTCATAGTCCCGCTGAGCCCAGAGTTTAAGCATGAAGCAACCTGTGGCTACGAGGAAATGGCTGGGTTAACAAAGCTGTGTTAGCGGGACCTAGACGCCCTCACTTGTGGAGTTGAACAGAGGGCCAGGCTTGTGGGATACGGTCATACTCTCTTCAGAGAATGTGCAGAATAAAGCTCAGGTGCTTGGAATCCTTGAAGGGAAAACCACAAGTTACCCAGTTCCTTCAGTGCCCCACCCCCGGTCTCCCCTAACCAGTGGGAGCTGGAGCTGGCATTGGTGTGAGAACCAAAGTGTACTTAAGGCCTGGCTGCAGAGTGTGTAGTAAGATTTGTGCACCCATTTCCAACGTGTAGGGAATACCGCCCCTCTCCCCCCACGCCACAAAGCATTTCTCAGACAGAAGCTGGCTGTCCTGCAATTCAACTCCATTCTGACACTATCTACCCAGAGATGGCATCAGATTTCACAGGGTAATAAGGGCTCAGTTCCATCCTGCCACCTCAGATGCCAATTGCAAGTCCGGGTTGTCACTGGTGCTTCTGACCGACCAAATCAGAGATTCCTGTGGCCCATTCCTTGCACTCAATTCATTTGCTAGGGTGGTCGCAAGACTCAGGAAACCAGCTTACTCCCTAGATGACCAGTTTATTATTACAAAGGATATTTATGCCTAGAAATCAACATCCACTGAAGAAACCACAACAAGGTCCCAAACAAAGGAACTTGTGTCCCCGTTGGAGTTTAGACCCGGCACTGTGGCACCTGGAAGCATCCTGGTTTCCCGGAAGCCTGTCCTTTTGGGGTTTTACAGAGGCTTTATTAGATAGGCAGGATTAATTAAATCTCTGGCCATTGAAGATTGATTCAACCTTTTGTCCCTCTCTTCTCCCAGGAGGATGGGGGTGGGACTAAAAGTTCCAAAACTCTAATCTCTTGGTTCTCCAGGCAACCAAACCGGCCCCCACCCTTCCTGAGTGGCCTCATTCACATAACAAAGGATAATCTTAATTGCTGTCATCACAGGAAAATGTCCCCAGGGTTTAGGAGCTCCAAGTCTGAAAGAGGGGTGAGGACCAAACATAACATTTTTTATTATACATCTCAGTACCACAGGTATGAAGTTCCCTGCAGTAAGTGGCTCGCCTTTGATCTGGAGCTGCGTGTCCTGTGAGCTTCCCCCCAAGCCCAGTGGCAAGTTTCCACCGTCAGTCATGGCGCTCTCCGTGGCCACTCTTCTGTCTGTTCTTTTAATATTGCCTGTGGCACTCCTCCTAAGCCTGCATCTATACTAGCAGTGATGCCAGATACACTGAATGACTTCCGCTTCATTTCAGTGTTCTTCTTTCTTAGTTATAATGTATCTATCTCCCAGCAGTGAGGCATGAATTCTGTAATGGATTCTTAATGTTGATTGAAAGTTCACTGTTTGCCTGTTTTGTGGGCTTGTTGGCAAAACAGCCATGGCTCTTGTAGGGAGCTGGTTTGAAAAAAAAAGAGAGGGCAAGTTATCAGACAACCTGCAGTCTGTGAGAGGGCAATGAGCTGGGTAGAGTGTGTTCGGGAGCCTGGAAGGGGGTGCTTAGGAAAGGAAAGGATGGGGGTGGGGCGCAGGGGGGAGCCCAGGGTACGCAAGGGGAGGGAATGGGTGGAAGTTTACAGACAAGGAACCGGAGCACATCAGAGCTGCCCCAAAAGGCCAAAGACCTTCCTCCCAGACATTGGGGGAGAGAAGGGAGAGACTAGGCATGAGGCTTGCCCCATCCATTTACATGCCTCGTACAATGGGGGGCCCATGGCATGCCCTGTAGGATTTCCATCTGGATGGCTGGCCCTCTGGTAAGATACAGAGAAGTCTGCAGGGAATTGGAAAAACAGAAAGAGGGGGATCATAAGGACACATTTGGGACTGATGCTCATTCATATACCGGGGGGGTCAACCAAGCACAATCTGTGGCCAAACCTGACTGCTACCTGTAGCATTGGGCTTGTGAGCTAAAATTGATCTCTCTCTTTTGAAGTGGTTGAAAAAAATAAAAACGATGGCCGCTTTTACATGACACCGATGTTGAGTGGTCAAAAGAGAGACCTCTGGTCTTGAGGCCTAAAATATTTACTGCCTGGCTCTTTCCAGAAAAAGGTGGCTGACCTCTGATTTATGTAATTAAACTATTTTTGTTGAATGTGGGGACAGGCACTCAAGTTACTTGTGTGTGTATTTTGGGGGAATCACAAATTAGGCGACGACAAGACCCTTTTCATCTTAGAGGTGTCATTCTGGTGGGGTTAGATTTTGTTCCATAGGTGGGTCTATGTGTAAGCTAGATAAAAGTACCCACATAAGGAATGTGTGTTTTGTTAGGGCAAGTGCCTCCAGAAACCTCCTGAGAAGCTTCCTGAAGGCGATGCCTTCCAAGCTGAGGCCAGGATGGAGAGAAAGGGGTTCAGGCTGGAGGCAGGAGCCTGAACTAAGATTCACACAGGACAGAACCATGGAGAAATGGGGCGTTCCTTGTCTTGAGTGGGAAGTGGGAGGCACTGTGGGGACAGGGCAAGGAAGAGAGAGGAGACACAAAAGGTTCCAGGAGTGACCCACAGCAAGCTGTTGATTGGAAATTTCTTTGCTCCTCACATCATCTCCAGCATCTATGGTGGGTTTGGAGCAAATGTCCTCCAGGTCTTTCCTGTTGGGGGAGAGAAAGTGAACTATGGATGTTTATTCTCTGGGACTAGGCTGAGAAGTGTTATGAATTGTGTTGTTTATAGTCTTGCTCTAATTGGTACTCTTTTTTTAAATTTTATTTTATTATTATTATTAGTTACAGATGTACAAAACAATGCAATAGTTATTTTTTTTTCAATTGGCACTCTTAAGAGCTAGCTCCTTCCCACTGAAGATTCCCACAAGTGTTCTGGGAATTGTGTAATTAATAAACCTGCTGAAAGCTATGTGATTTTGTGTAACACATGTCTCTAAGAATCAGAGCAAGCTTAACAATTCCTCGGGCATCCAGAGTTGGGAAGCCAAGTCCGGTGACATTAACCTTTCAGGGACCTCAGATTCCTGAAATCTGATAGGAACTGTGAGAGGGTTGCGAACCAGAATCTCAGTGGGCAGGGAGTGGAATAATATGATAGTTGTCCTTTGCTGTCATGTATGTTCACTCACATAAGGTCCTCAAGGTTCAGCCATGTTGTAACAATGTTTCAGAATTCTATTGTGTTGTTACATAGATGCCATACATTGTCAGTCTTTTTTGTTTTGTTTTTAGGAAACTACAGTTTCTCATAAGAGATGCACCATTTTACATTCCCAACAGCACAAGGGTTCCAGTTTGTCTACATCCTTACCAATATTTGGTATTTTCTGCTTTTTGGTTTTTATTTTGTTTGTTTTTTTTTTGAAGGCAGTGTCACTGGCCCTCACATGTGGACCGAACTGGGGCTGCTGGCTTCCCAAGCCAGCGCTTAACCACCGTGCCACTCGGCCAGCCCCTGGATTTTGTTTTTAATATCACAGCATCCTCCTGGGTGTAAAGTATCTCATTGTGTACTGATTTTTACTGATGGGTATGTCTTCTTTGGAGAAAAATCTATTCAAGTCTTTTATCCATTTCATAATCAGGTTGTTTTTGTTCTTGTAGAAGTTCTTTATCTGTTTTAGATAGTAACTCTTTATCGGATATATAACTTGCAAATATTTCCTCCCATCTGTGGATTGCTTTTGAACTGTTGATTTGATATGCAGAAGTTTTTAAATTTGATACACTCCAATTAACCTACTTTTTGTTTTGTTTCCTGTGCTTTTGTTGTCATAGCCAAGATATCATTGTTAAATCTAATGTTATGACATATTTCACAATGTTTTCTAAGAGATTTATAGTTTTAGCTCTTATGTTTAGGACTTTGATTCATTGAGTTAATTTTTGTATATTCTATAAGGTAAGGGTCCAATTTCCCCTTTTCCTTCTTTGTCCTCCTCCTCCTGTGGATTCCACTATATCCAGGTGGATCCTATCAGAGTTGAGCTACATTGTAGGACATCCCGCTGGTGTCATATGGAGAATTACTTGGTGTGGAGAAAAAAACACTACACATTTAGTGACGGAAGTGTCAGAAGTGAACTATTCTCTGAGTGTGGTCCTAGTGTGAGAGTAAAGGAGAAACACAGGAGGTCTAGAGCTGGGTTTTTCCCTGCTCAGGAGGGAAAGACAGGGTTTTCTATCCCGCCATGCTCTAATTACATTTTATTTATGGATACTGAAGGTTGAACATGTTACAGAATAGTCTTTTTTTTTGGTGACAAATTTCCGCCTCCTGGGGAGACCTCAGCCTGTTCTCTCTTACATCCTTCAACTGATTGGACGAGGCCCACCAACATCAAGGAGAGAGTAATCTGATTTACTCAGGGTCTGCTGATTTAGATGTTAATCTCATCCCCAAAACACACTTTCGCAGCGACATCCAGGCTGGTGTTTGACTAAATATATGGGCTTTATGGCCCAGCCAATTTGACCCAAAAAACTACCATCACAAGTCTGTCCCTTGTGAATTTGGCACCCACGTACATGTCCTTAAACCACACTTAATCTCCAAAAGCTTGTGCATAGGGGACCCTTCCAGACCTCTCACCATGTATTGCTTCATCTGCCTGTTTACCTATATCCTTTCACCATATCTTTGAATAAACTGGTGAATGTAAGGAAGTGTTTCCAATGTAAGGAAGTGTTTCCCCGAGATCTGTGAGCTGCTGTAGCACCGTAGTCAAACGCAAAGGGAACCTCTGATTTGTAGCCAAGTCGGACAGAAGTTGTGGGTGGCCTGTGGACCTCCTACTTGTGATTGACATGTGAACTGGGGTGGGTTGTCTCCTGGGACTGAATCCTTAGCCTGTGGATTCCACTATATCCAGGTGGATACTATCAGAGTTGAGCTACATTGTAGGATACCCCGCTGGTGTCATGGAGAATTACTTGGAGAAAAAAACACTACACATTTTTGTGATGGAAGTGTCAGAAGTGAACTATTCTCTGAGTGTGGTCCTAGTGTGAGAGTAAAGGAGAAACACACAGGAGGTCTAGAACTGGGTTTTTCGCTGCTCAGGAGGGAAAGACTGGGTTTTCTATCCCACCATGCTCTAATTACATTTTATTTATGGATACTGAAGGTTAAACATGTTACAGAATAGTCTTTTTTTTTTTAGTTGCACCATCTTGCCACCTGTTGGCAGCTCAGCAGCAGCTCAGCTCGGGCTGGGCATCGAACTGCTGTTGCTCAGAGCTCAGCTCGCACTCCTAAGTGAGCTCTTAACCAACTGAGCCACTCGGCTGGCCCCAGAATAGTCTTTAGTTTGATTCTCTCCCAATCATTTCAAAACTGTAAAGGCAAAAGGTGGGATTTGGTGTTTTTTTGCTGACGCCTTGGGTGTTTTGACCCAAAGCCTGGATGTGGTGAGAATGTGAGCAAAAGCCATGGATAGAAGAGGCTCCTTTTTTTTTTTTTGAGGGCCGTGTCACTGGCCCTCATATGTGGGACCGGATCCGGGGCTGCTGGTGTCCCAAGCTCTTAACCACCGCGCCACTCGGCCGGCCCAAAGAGGCTCCATTTGTTACTCGCATCCCATTTGAGCAATCTCAACAGGACTAGCACTTTCTTGCTTTTTTGGCCTCTTCCTGAGCTGGGCCTGGAATTTTCCATGAAGGCAGCAATTAGCAGACTTTTCCTCCTGCTGTTCCCTGGATTGGGGGAGGGGGCCTCCAGCAGATTTCTCTGTCCTGGTCAGCTTTCCTGAGAGCAGAAGGGGCCTGCAGTGAAAGGCTGCCCCCCAGTGCTTTGAGAAAGGCTTCTGTGCCCAAAGTGTGTGTCCTGTTTGGTCCCTTTAGCCACCTTCGCCTTGGGCTTGAGGTGAATATATATGGATTTGTAGAAATCCTTGGCAGAATAAAAATGGTAATGAATAGTTGTTACCCATAGTAAACAGCAATTATAGATAGTATAGGGAAGTGGTTAAGAGTAAGAGAGGAGACCCGGGAACCAGATGGCTCGGCTTGAACCTGAGTTCAACCACTTGTGCGCTGTGTGACTTTGAGAGTGGTTATTCACCTCTTTGGGCCTCCGTTTCCCAATCTGTAAAAGGGGTGGAGATAGGAAATAATAACTCATACATGTTGTTATTTGGATTCATCTTAAAGTGCCTGAAAATTTCCTGATACATAGGAAGAATATGTGCTTGTAAAATAAATAAATGAAAACAAAAAATAGCTGCTTACATAAGAATGCAGACTTCAAACCTTGTGGACTTCTTAGTTTGATTGCCTTGAATTCTGCTTCTGAATTTTTAATTTTGCCATAAAAAGGACTTTGGAATTTCTGCAGTATCATTTCCAATATTGTTGTCTACATTCCATAAAGTTTTAAGATACAAAATTATTTTTACCAGTAACTCAAATTGTTTGCATCTTATTTTTAAAATTTTTATTTTTTTACATTTGTTTTAGTTCTGATACATTGGGATGAAGTTTTCAAAACTATTGTTTTACTGATTATAACTATTTCATTTTTATATGATCCAAAATGCATTTTAATTAAGACAAATATATTTTTAAAACTCTTCCACAAAAGTCCTAATGCAGAGAAGATAGACTGGGGATTGTTTGGTGGTCACACATATAAAACTTCATAATATCTACTTTTATATTTAAAAATTAATCTGATTTTATATTTCATGCTATAAGATAGTTGTATTTGTTTTGCTTTAAAAACAAAAATCTTTTATTCAAGTAGAAGCACATCTTTTTTTCATGACTAGGCAAGACTTTTTAAACTTGCCTCAAATTAGGATATTTATGAGTCAAGACATCTCAAGGTACCACCCACTTTTCAACAATTTATTCGTGTTGCATCAGTGTTTCCCATTTAGGAAAACACAAAGAACAGAAATCTGCCCTTAAAACAAAACCAACTTTCTCTCTGCTCCTTCCTGCCTGCAAACCCTCGCCCTAAGTTTGACCGAATTACCTCAGAAAACGTCAAGTCTGTGTGTTTGAAGTTATCACTGTCTATTTGGATTGTTTCAAACAGCAAGAATATTCAGAATAATGGTGTTGGGAATTTACACAGACCTTGTCCAAGTAGAACATTTTCTGGAGACCAGAATGTGTGTGTTTAAAATCTGAAAACCTCGCGTTTAGAATCAAATTATTTTCGTCTGGCAGCTACTCACTGTTTTCCACCATCTGCCTGCCTTCCCCCCACCCTTCCTGATGGTAGCCTGGGGTTTGGTCCTGGTGCCTGGGGGTGAAGTGGGGGCTGGGGTTCTTAATTCTTTACCAACCAGAAGTCACAGGGCCCCACGATGTGCGGGTTTGGGTGTAGCAGAAATGGAAGGTAGGAATTAGAGAGTGTAGCAAGTAGACAGGTCACAAAGCATAAATACACTTCATAATGCCTGGGCATGCATCCTTGTTCTTTTGTTCTTTGAAGTGCCCTCTTTAATAAAAGAGTCCTTATTGATTTCTATGAGTTCTTGATATAATGGGTAGATGCTAATTTATTATCTAAGGATATTGCAAATGGGTGTCCTTGTCTCCTTTCTTTTAAACATATATATTGTGTCATTTTGCCAGACAGAATTCTTTGAACGAATTTTTTTTACCATTATTTGCTTTTTATTTGATACAGTTAATAAATTCTAATGACAGAAATCTTTAAAAAAAATTTAGAGATTCTTAAGTGGGATATCTCCCTTCTACCTTTGTCCGTCAGCCATCTTCTTTGTTGGTGACCATGTTAGGACATTTTTGTATATCGTTTTCTGAAAAAAAAACCATACCAAACTTTTTCTCTTGACTTTTTAATTTCAGAACAGTTTTATAGAAGAGAAAGTTTTTTTTTTTTTTTTTTTTTTTTGTTTGTTTGTTTTTTAGCTGAGCCATCCTGCCACCTGTTGGTGGCTCAACGGCAACTCAGCTCGGGCTGGCCTCGAACAGCTGTTGCTCAGAGCTCAGCTCGCACTCTTGAGCGAGCTCTTAACCAACTGAGCCACTCGGCCGGCCCTATTTTTTTTTTTTATTTTTTTTTTTTTTTTTTTTTTTTTTTTTTTAGCTGAGCCATCCTGCCACCTGTTGGCAGCTCAACGGCAACTCAGCTCGGGCTGGCCTCGAACAGCTGTTGCTCAGAGCTCAGCTCGCACTCTTGAGCGAGCTCTTAACCAACTGAGCCACTCGGCCGGCCCTCAGAACAGTTTTATATTTACACAGTTATTCCAAAGCTAGTACAGAGAGTTTCCCCATACCTTCTACATATATTCCCCTATTATCAACACCTTATGTTAGCATGGTACATTTGCTACAATTAATAAACCAATATTAGTACATTATTAACTGAGGGTTATACTTTACTCAGATGTCCTCAGTTTCTCCACAATCTCCTTTTACTGTTCCAGGATGTCATCCAAAATAACAGATTCCATCAGTGTGCCTGTCTTTTCTTGGTTGTGACAAGACTCACCAAATTTCTCAGACTTTCTTTGCTTTTGATGCCCTTAGCAGTTTTGGCAATTACTGGTATGGTATTGTGTAGAATGTTCCTCAATTGGGGTTTTAAAAATATTGGTTTATAATGCACATACCATGAAATCTGCCTTTTTAAAAAATTCAGTGCATTTTAGTATACTCACAATATTTGACAACCATCCCTACTATCTAATTCCAGAACATTTTATCATCACACAAAGAAACCCCATAACCTTTAGCAGCTGCTCCCCACTCCCCCTTCCCCATTCCCTGGTGATCACTTAGCAGCTTTCTATTGCCAAGGGTTTGCCTATTTTGAACATTTCATATAAATGGACTCAATCCAAATGTGGTCATTTGTGTTTGGATTCTTTCACGCAGCATAATATTTTCCAGGTTCATCTATTTTGTAGCCTGAATCAATATTTCATTCCTTTTTATGGCCAAATGATTTTCTGTGGTATGGCTATGCCACACCACATCGTGTTCATCCATTAATCAGCTGATAGACATTATAGTAAGGCTGTTATGAAAACCCATGTGCCAGTTTTTGTGTAGATACATGTTTTCATTTCCTTGGGGCTATGTGTGCAGGAGTAGAATTGTGGGTCATAGGGTAACTTTAGGGTTAACTTTTTTCAGCTACTCCCCAACTCTTTCCCAAAGGGGCTGCACCATTTTTCATTCCTCCCAGCAAGGTATGAGGATTCCAATTCTTCCATTTCCTCCGTGGCACTTGTTATGGTGTTTTTGAATATAACCCCCCTCTGGAGTGTGAGATGGCATTTGCATTCACATCTTTTCATGTGGTGATTGGCCATTTGTTTGTCATCTCTTGGTGAATTCTCCATTCAAATCCTTTGCCCGTTAAATTTTTTTTTTGTCGTTTTGTAGTTGAGTTGTAAAAGTTGCAAAAATTTTCTCCCATTTTATTGGTCGTCTTTTCATTTTCTGAATAGTGTCCTTTGAGCAGAAACTTTTATGTAATTATTTTAAAGTCCAATTTATCTTTTTTTGTTTGTTTTGGTTGCTTGATATATACATAGTTTCTACTCTCCTGGAAAGTACCACAGTAATATTTGGTACAATTCTAAGAGCCAACACTTCTACAGAGCTTTTAGTCTGTATCAGAGTCTGTTCTAAATAAGTATATTAATGCACTTGATTGTCAAGTCATTAAATAAGAGAAGAATTTTTGCATATTTTATAGATTAGGAAAATAAGGCACAGAAAGTTAGCCTGCCCAAGGTGACATTTCTGTCAAGAGTCAAAGCTAGAATTTGAATCGAATGAGTCTGAGTCCAAAGACATGTTTCTCAGCAATAAACTACAGTGGACTGTGTTCTCTCATACTTTTTCAGTGTGCATGCAAACACAGAATTACATAGCATAATCACATATAGTTAATTTTATATTACATTTTATATTTACTCCCATGGTCAGAGTCAACTTTCTGTGTTAGTGGATTAACTCAAAATTGTCACTGGGCCAGAGTGGTCTCTTCTAAACTTCATATGCTACTTGCCATGACTACGTCAGAATGAGGTATTAGAAATTGTAGGTGTTGTAGGTCAAAAAACTGGTAAATACTGATAATTCACATGATGCAGCCCACAACTTCATTCTTTACATCAGCTGTATTATAGTTTGTTTATAGATACATTAATTTATTTAGCCTATCCGTCTTCCATGAGGCACATTGCATATTTCCCAACATTTTACTGTGAGAGAGGTCTGCATTGATGACTCTCTCCACCCTCGTGTGGATATAATAAAAAACAGAACACTGGCTTAGGGGGATGGGGAAAGGGCTTGAGCCATTTAGTCACCACTAATCCACCTTCTCAGCTCTTTGATGTGGAGAACCCAGAGGGGACAAAGCTATGTAAAACCCTCTGCAAACATAGCTTCAGGATTAGTTCCTTATCTTCTCAACCAAGGCTTTTTCTTCCTGCTATCTGTATGCAGAAATTTGTAGTTACCAAAGTGCCACATCCGCAGAGAGGGTAATTTTAGGGGGAAAAAAAAAATAACGTACTTGTTCATTCGTGTTGTATGAAAGTGCTATTTCCTTCATTCCAGATATTAATTATTGGTGAACATTTAAATGTATCCAAGTAAAGCTTTGTCTTAGGGAATCCAAGTTCATTTTTTGGTTTATTGTACAAGAAATGCATAGCCAGTTTCCCCGATTTAATGATTGATTCATTTTGTATTGGAGAGTTTCATTACATGGATTGTCTTGGCATAACGTTCACAATGTACAAAATTGTGTAGAAAGTAGCAAAAGGGGAACACGCCCATCCAATTTGAACAACGCAGCATCCTCTTAGAGACGCTTTCATCTAGAAAGGGCTGCAAGTATGTAGCATATTTGCAGCAACTGTGGTTTTTTCACCAGTTTCCCTTTTCCAAAGTCAGCAGCTCGGGTACCGACCGCCTATAGAAAAGACATGAAGGGAGATTGCAAATCAGGGTTGTTTAGCTGGTGGTTCCTGCAAAGATTTGTTGGGGGAACCAAGAATGATTTTGCTGAGCATTTTAATTTAAAAACAGAGCCACAGCGTCATGGCCTCCAGGGTGGTGGCGGTGGTCGCTGGGGTGCCCCTCTCCAGGCGCCAGTGCCGCGAGGCCCGACAGCCACGCCCCGCGGTTATTGCAGCCTGGGAGGGCGCTGGCGCTGGCGCCGCCGCACTGCGGCAGGTCCGCGGCACTGCGGCAACGTGCCGCGCATGCGCGTCCGGCGGGGCGGGCCTTGGCGCACGCGCAGACGCAGCCGGGGCGATTCGCTGGCACTGCGGCTGCCAGCCCAGCGCAGAGCGGAGCGGCCGCCGGAGATGCCTGACGTGCTGGTCTGAGGAGCGGCCAGCAGCGCGATGGAGCGGGCCAGGTCAGCCGGGCGGGTGCCTGCAGCCCCCCACCCCCCCGGGAACAGGCATTTTTGTTTGCTTCGCGTTCCAAGCTCGTGCAACTTGACGGGTGTGGCCCGTACGCGAATCCCGAACCTGGCGGCCTGCAATCTGGGGGGACCCCCTTTGGAGGCGCGGGGCTTGGCTGCGCCTCCGCGGACGCTGCCGCCGCCTCGTGTGGCGGCTGGGCCCCGACTGCACCATCCTGTCCCATCCCGGCAGCTCCTTCCCAGGGCGGCCTTTTGTCCTTGATATCTGAGGCCATGGCCGTGGGTGGGGGGCGTGCATTGGGATGGCCGATGGCTAGGGTGCATCCGGTGGGGAGGGGACGATGGTGAGGGGCTGCAGGGTGGCGCGCTCATGGTGGCTGCCGTGGTGGTGGGAGGGGTTGGGGGTCCGTGGGGTGGCCCCCGTGGTCACAAGGGCCGCCTGTGCGGTAATGTCGCGGAGAGGATGGCGGAGTGACCGCCACTGAGGTTGTTTGGGGAGGGGTCCGAGGGATCCGTGCGCATCTGTGAATGGCGGGGTCACCCGCGGGGGCAGTGGTGCACTGCGCGGCGGTGTGGCCGTGGGGCCTCTGGAGTGGTCCGCGTGGCGATGGCAGCTCAGACGCGGGCAGAGGGGTGGGTGTCTGCGATGGCGGGGCCCGCGTGTGGCCTGCAGCCATCCATTTAAGGAAAAGGGAGAGCGTCCGCTTTTCTGTGACCGGGGCCCGTCTTCGAGTGTGCGGCGATTTTGCAGCGCCACGCCTCAGCCGAGGGCATGGCTACAGACATGTCCGTGTCATTGCACATTTTACTCCTTTAGACCGTCCCCCCTCTTTTGTGCCTCTGGCGGAAGATGGGGGATGTGGCATTGAGGTGCGTGCTTTAGGCATCCCACGACAGACGTGCCTGGTTCTGGGATGGGACGCCGCGGGGGCGTCTTTGTCGTGGTGGTTGATTCTCCCTGCGTTCAGGCTGGTGTGGGTGTGCGCACCAGGGTCCCGTCCCGGCCATTGTGCAGCTCCCCAAAGATGGCTGCCGCTGCAGATGTTCGGGGTGGCCGCCCCCCTCTCCCCGGTGCCGCAGTGGGGGAGGGGCCGCCGTGACGCTCTTGCCTGGCTGGAGAGGCAGCCGCCCCCGCCCCAGAGCGCCGCGCTGCGGGGAGGAGGCGGGCCTGCGTGGGCGGCTGCCCCCCTCCCCAAAGCGCCGCAGTGGGGTGCGGGTTCGGGGCGCGCAGGCGCAGCAGGGATGACACCGCCTCTTGCCCGCAGTGGGGCGCGCTGCCGGGGAGGGGGTTTGCGCAGTCTCCGCGCAGCCACCCCCTTCACCTGCCTGTTAACTTACAGCTGCTGCCCATTCCGCGCTGTGCAGCAGTTTGGGGTGGGGACGAAGGACGAGCGTTGGTTCAGCTTCTGCCTTGCGGCCGTCTCCGCGCCCCAGGACCACAGTGGCGTGGGGAAGGCGACGAGGCCAGGGGTTTGCACAGGGGGCGACGTGCCCATTCTGTGCGCACCTGCCATGGCGGCCACGCCGTCGCCTTGCTGTTCTGTGGCGCCGTAGAAGGAAGGTGGGGGGCCCTAGAGGCCCAGAAAGGTAAAGCCATCCTGTGTTGCTTAAGCCTCCATCACTGGTGCAGGAGGTGGTAAATCGGTTCTCGGATTCTCGAACAAGGACCACCTTTTCATTGGTGTGGATTGTCCCCAGGTTTAGGAGGCATTGATCTCCACAGTCAATGTGGATTCAGGTAAAAGCGTGTAGACCACGCCCCTTCCTATAAGCTTTGATTTCTGCTTTCCAGGTTGGAGAATTCCACCACTGCATCGCCTTTAAGTGTCTGTCGTATTGCTTAATCTCTGGATGTTCCATTCATGATGCCATCTTTATGGATGGTTTCCTTGAATCAGAGCTCCCGTGGCGCTCCCTGGAGCCGAGAGCTCTAATTTGTGTTTGTTCAAGGAGAAGAGCAGGGGAATTAGAAAAGCAGAAAGCTGCAGGTCTG
This sequence comes from Aselliscus stoliczkanus, assembly GCA_033961575.1. NCBI lineage: Eukaryota > Metazoa > Chordata > Mammalia > Chiroptera > Hipposideridae > Aselliscus > Aselliscus stoliczkanus. The sequence goes on from CM066741.1 coordinate 34,967,293, forward strand.
TGGTTGGGTAGATATTTGCTCTAATCGGATTTTAAAATTAAAGCTGTTGGTCCATCATGGTTGAAGTTGGAGCTACTATGAAAATTGGGTGAGAAAGGATCATTAACGAAGTCACGATTGTAGTCTGTATTCCACTACTTTGATTTTTTTTTGGGGGGTGACATTTTTAAGGATTTTGTTTCCCTGTGCAGTATTCTGGTGTGCTTGCCTTTAATTTTTTTTGTCCATCGTACCCACGATGTCTTGTGTGCTGAGCTGGAATTCAGTTAAGACAAAAAAAAAATCCAGAACCTTGGAAAGCTTTGTTCTGCAATTGTTTCTTTTGGAGTCCTTTGAAAACATAGCAGGAGTTTGCAATTGTGTGATACTTATGATTTGCTCGTTTTTTCCAATGTGTATGAAGATACTGCTTCAAGTATTTCCATTTTTGGTGTCCCTTCTGTTTTGAACCTTGGAAAGCTTTGTTCTGCAATTGTTTCTTTTGGAGTCCTTTGAAAACATAGCAGGAGTTTAGAATTGTGTGATACTTATGATTTGCTCATTTTTTCCACTGTGTATGAAGATACTGCTTTAAGTATTTACATTTTGGTGTCCCTTCTGTTTTGAACCCAGGTCCGTTTGCAAGGTGAGCGCGCGTCATCTTGGGCCGCCATGTTGCAGCCTTTCTCTGCGGCCCGCATGTCAGCATGGCGGGTCCTTCCAGAAAGGCCTCTCAGGGTTTTCAGGTCTTCATCCCGCCCAGGAAACATTTAGCTTAGCACCAGAGCTACTGAGGAACATGGCGAGCTAGAATATTAGCCCATGAGGGAAAACATTGTGTGATCTCATCATATTTGCTCAGATTTTTTTGAAGTGATTTTGAAATAAAATTAACATTGTATACCTATAATGTTTTTTCCTTCAATGCTAAATTTTCTGAAATGTTGATTTCTGGGTAGGGAATGCAGTGAAGATTATGTACGCATGTGCGTATATATTTAGAACATACGTAAAGATGTTCAGAATGAAGCTGCTCGTGTGATTTTGCACCTAGCGTGCGAAAAAGTAGATTTAGAAAATGAAATAGAATGTTTTTGACTGATGCGTTTTTTTTAATTGAACTCAGACCTTTTAATAGTGAGCTAGTGATAATGAAAGGGGGTAAATGAGCTAAAGGTTTATTTGTTGGTGATGGGGGCTTCTCAGTTACTCTTCAGTTAATACTAATAAATGGTCTATGACATAGCGGTCCATGAGAATCCCGTTTTATTGCATGACGTTGATACAATGTATTAAATACATTTGTGAGACCATGTTGCACGAATCATTCCTTCATTAATGGTTTTATGACCGAAGGACATTACATTGTAAGGATACACCATACCAGGCGTTGTTTATCCATTCAGAAGTTGCGTGCACTTTTTGGCTATTACGATTAATGCTGTTAGTCACATTCATGAATGAGTTTTATGTGGTTTTATTGTACTCCATCTGGTAGGAGTGGAAATACTGGGTCAGATGCTCTCTATGTGGTTAACATTTTTAGGAGGTGCCAGAGACCGCATGGGTTTACCGTGTGACTTAGCAATTTGTCCATCGTTTTCTACTCCTGAGGTGTGGAGTGTTTTTTTTGTAGTTGGGATTTGCATTTCCCTAATGGCTATAATGGCTGGGCACCTTTTTTGTGCTGATGGAAATTTGTTATGTCTTTGGAAAGCAGCAGTCTGTACAAGTCCTTTCCCCTTTTTAAATTGAGTAATCATTTTATTTAGTTGTAAGAGTTCTTTACATATTCTTTACATAGACTTTCATCAGCTACGTGATTTTTCAAATATTTATTCTCCTGCTGGTTGTTTTTTCACTTTCTTAATAGTGTCCTTTGAAGCTAAGACTCTTTTTGTGAAATCCAGTTTATGAATTTATCCCCCTTTAGGTATCATACATATCTAAGGAACCATGTTCTAATGAAAGGTCAAGGAGATTATCCAAGTATAGACCTCTTATCATTTAAAAATCTGATATGTGATATTTAAAAGGACCTGTGGTATTGCTTGGTTAAAACATTACAGTTTTTGAAGCAATAAAACAATTTGGGTTACTTTGCATCATTTAAAGTTTAAAATAGCGAGGGTACAGGCACTTTGCTTTTGGGATGCCCTTCGGATTCGGTCTTGGAAATACTGCGTGACATAACTTTTGTAAAATGCTTTTCCTTGTGTTTTTCTGACGAAACATTTTTAAATGTCGGTTTTAGGAGTGATTCCTGCAGTTTCTGATCCGAATGATCCAAGTGGTAGGGTTCCTGCGCAGATGCCTTGCAGCAGCCATTTTGTGAGCCGTTCTGCAGAGCGCAATATGGCGGTAGCTGTTTCCTTGGCTTTTTTTTTTTTTTTTTTTTTTTTTGCTTATGCATTCCTTTTGGGTTTTTTTGTTTGTTTGATTTGTTGGTTGTTTTGCAAATCATAGGGAAGCAGCATTTGCACAGGCTATTGCCTAAGTAGACATTTTGTAATTGAAACATTTTGTAATTTATGCTTTATTCCACTATACAAATATAGGTTCTAATAAAATATTTTTCGAATCATTTTTTTTGTAATCAACTTAGTATTTTTTGGGGGGGGTACTTAGTCTGAGTAGCATGTGTATATGAATATATCTGTAAGTATATAGATGTAGGTATATGTGAATGTAAGTGCAAATGTTATTTTATTTTTGCTTAATTTTCTGACATTTTGCTCCAGGTTTTCTGAGGTAGGATTCCTAAAGGGGGAAAAACAGTGGTTTTAGGATACAACCTGACTATGGGAGAATAAAGGCCTTCTAATATTTTCTTTACCCCCTAGTCTTCCCTCCCCCCGTTTTATCGATATAGTTGACGTATATCACTGTACCTTGTTTTAATTAGATTGTGAACACAAATTTGATCATATATTAAGTACAGCTCTACATATAATGTTTAGAAAATGGTTATTTCAGGTCTGGCCGAGTGCGCGGTGGTTAAGCGCTGGCTTGGGAAGCCAGCGGACCCGGTTCAGGTCCCACATATGAGGGCCAGTGACACTGCCCTCAAAAAAAATGGTTTTTTCATAAATTGATGAATTCTATCAAATACCTCTTCTGCTTCAGGGACCGCTTACACCTGAGACGCACTACCGAGCAGCACGTGCCAGAGGTGGGAGTCCAAGTGAAACGCAGACGGACAGCCTCGCTCAGCAACCAAGAGTGAGTACAGTGCGGGCTGAGAACCGATTTAGGTGAAAATCCTTCACAGGGAACAAAATGTCATGCTACGAGGGAACTGAAATGAATTTAATTAATGAAAGAAGCATACATACATAGAAGAGGTAGCCAAAAAACATGAAGTCATCATGAGACATATTCTAAATTAATTCAACTGATGTTAAAATTTTAGTGAAATGTTCTTTCTTTTTTTCTATACATGAATAGGTGGGTTTTATCATAAAAATTCTACACCCTTCAACATATTTATATTTTTCCTTTATTGTTTATGTTTTGCCAAATAACTTTTTCTATGCTTGTACAATGTTCTGGGCACTGAATGTTAATTTCTGTATCCATACCTGCTCTGCAGTATTTAGATTATTTTTTAGTTAATGCATTTATCCAGTTAAAATTTGAAATACTTACTGTTTTCCTTCTCATTTAGGATATATACACATGTACACACACTTTTACATTTAGGTTTCCTAAAGGGCAATTAATAAAAAGTACACATTTTAATGACTTGATAAAGATTGAGCTGTGTTGTACACCTGAAGCTAATTGTAAAAAAAATGTTGATTTCACAATTAAAGAATTAAAAAAAAAGATTGAGTATACATTGAATTTAGCATTTTGATATTACTACAAATGTTGACAGTTACAGTGGGTAGCAATTTTTTTAAAACTTAAAGCTGTTTTAGGTTAGTTTTCAAAATTACAAGTATTAATAATACAGGAATATAGTCTCTTTGTAAAACACAATTTTGAGATAAAAATATCTACTTCAAGCCTCCACTGGTCCATTCTCCTTCCATCCCCAGAGCTAATTAACCCCCATACTTACTCTTTCCGATCTTGCCCTGTGTGGTGTTGTGTGCCCACAGGGTAAGAGAGGCATTTGGTGGTTTACATACATGGGGGTCATTATTTTCCAACTGCCTTGGGGAACCTTTCCATGTCAGCTGATAAATCCCTGTTAGTTATTTTACAAATAGCAGAGTGGGGTGGTGTCACAACTTAATTCTATTTATCATTAGCTTATTGATGGATTTTTTTTTCATTTCTTAGCTGTTACAAGTGATGAAAATAAGACAATCTGAAAATTAATATTATTGATATTTGCTTTTTATTTCACTTCCTCAAATCTTAAAGCTTTTAAAAATTATAAAAAGTGGATAGCAGTTAGTGTCTTATTTTTGTTCTGTGCTCATTTCATATGTGAAAAATTACAATATATTTATTTGCACGTTTTAAATTACTGGTGAGGATAAAGATGTCCCAGTTTTCTCAATTTCTCTTATTTATACTTCAGAGTTGATTCTTTTATTATACTTGCATTTTGGAACTTACTTTTGAAAAGGAGTATTTTGTGAGTATTTTACATCTATGTCTGTAGTCCTTTATAATAGTCCATTTGCCTTTATATCTATGTCTGTAGTCCTTTATAATAGTCCATTTGCCTATTCATTTTCTTTTATATGATGATGTCTTATGTTCCAGCTAGTCTATTGTAACTGCAGTGTTGTTTTTTAAAAAAATTTTTTTTAAACAGGCAGTGGGATTACAGTGAAGACCTGAATTTTATTTATTTATTTATTTTTTGAGGGCAGTGTCACTGGCCCTCATGTGGGACCCGAACCGGGACCGCTGGCTTCCCAAACCAGCGATTAACCACCGTGCCACTCAGCCTGCCCTAACTGCAGTGTTTTTAAAGGTGGCATGCTGCCACCCACATCCCTAGAAATACCTCGAGGTAGTTATTGTGGTGGAGGCTTGGGAGGCCCTTTGGAGAGGTCTGTTGTTAGTAGTGAAGGTCAATTACATTTGTCCTATTTTGTTGGAGCCTTTGTCCTGTGCAGCCTCAGTGTGGACCAGACCCAGTACAGCAGGTGAGCTCATCTCATTTTGTTGAATGCTGCTTTAGGTATCATTTACTTGTGCAAACATTTTGTTGCTTTCAAAGAAGAGATAACTTTCCTTTTCCTGACGTGTCCTGTGTAGATTACCTATAAATACTGCAGGGTACTGAATTGGGGAAAGGATGTAAGGAGAGTTTTCAGGTGGGGAAATAGCATCATTTCCCTGACAATTACCTCTCTCCTTTGAGAGGAATGATACGAATGGGTAAGCAGTGTTACAGTGCCTTAACCCCTGCATAATGACGCATACTCAGGAGTCTCTCAGGACTACAATACCTAATTGTTACAGTCTGAGTGCACACTGTAACAAGAATCCATCCGTCTGCCATCTTTCCCCAACCATAGGGACGGGGAATCAGTATTTCTGAGGAATTGTGTGGGTACCAGTTCTAAAGATGGAGAAAGCATTGCTGTTAGCATCCTATCCCCAAATACAAAGCAAAAGTGAATCATTTACACGATTACCCTTTTACTCTTTGCCTATTAACTTTATTTTACATTGTGTAATATCTTTTTTCCCTTTAGGTTTTTGTAACCCCAGGGTTTTGAAAAGGACCATTGCCCCCACCCCCGAATCCCTACAAATATCTTGAGATGATTAAGAGATTGTGATTGAAATATGGATTGGGTGGGTGAGGGCCCTTGGGGAGAATATCTTGTTCGTAGATGAAGGTCATATCATAGATTTTATATTTTGTTAGCACCTTTCCGCTATGCAGCATTAGACCAAAAACCAAAAGCAATATGCAGACAGTATGTCCCAGACCAGCAATAAGCATTAATGGCAGCTCCTTGGTTCCTACTCCTGGAATTGATGGTATCCTGTTGTCCAGTAGCTTTATCACCAAATCAGCGCTGGCGAATGACTTCCCCGCTTCTGGGTGTATTGTGTTTGAGAGAAGCTGGGGGTTGCGGCTGGAGAGTTCTGAATCTATTTTCTGCCTCCCTTCAAATGTCTTTCTGAGTTTATGCTCTGCATTTTGTAAAGTCAATGCTAGGGCTGACCAAGTGGCGTGGTGTTTAAGCGCTGGCTTGGGACACCAGCAGCCCCGGTTCAGGTCCCACATATGAGGGCCAGTGTTACTGCCCTCAAAAAAAAATTAAAGTAAATGCTATTTGTACTGCATCTTATTTTCTCAGTCTTATGTTAGCCTTCAATTGGGTTTCAGGCTAAACTCAAGAGAGACACTAAAATAGGAGTTCCAAGGGCCGGCCCAGTGGCTCAGTTGGTTAAGAGCTCACTCAAGAGTGTGAGCTGAGCTCTGAGCAACAGCGGTTCGATGCCAGCCCGAGCTGAGCTGCTGCTGAGCTGCCAACAGGTGGCAGGATGGTTCAGCTAAAAAAAATAAATTAATTAAAAAATAATAATAATAAAATAAGAGTTCCAGAAGCAAAGAAAATTTTTTTTTGGCTAACATACTTTTTTGAACCTTATTGGCTTCCAGACTTGGTTACCATTTTGTAATGAGAGGACTGGAACTGAAAATGTCCAAGTGAGGATTGAATTCAGTGGAGTGGGGGAGTGGAAAGGCCTGAGCAGTCATACTGCCTGGAGGTAGTGCAGATGTGACAGGTCCAGGGCACAGTCCTGCCACAAGCTCCTCTTTAGCTCAGATACCAGCTCCGAGCACCAGGGATTCTAGACCACAGCCCTTTTCAACAGCTGGCTTCACTCAGGGTTTCCACTACTCCCTGGGGTTCCATACTTTGTTAGGATGACTCAGAACTCAGGAAAGCACTGTAATTAGGATTTTATTGTAAAGGATACAAATCAGGGGGAGGCAGAGGAAAAGACTCCCAGGACTCAACCTGAAGCTTCTGGGCCCTCAGCATGTGACTGGTTCTCAGCACATCAGTGTGTATGCAGAGCGTTGGGAGTCTAGAGCTCTTATCAGGAGGCCATTCCTTACACTTGATTGGCAGGATCATTGGTCACATGACTAGACTCGGTCTGACTCAGCTCCCAGCTCCCCTTGCTTCCAAGGAGGGCAGGCTCCCAGCTCCAGCCCTCTAAGCACATGGCTGGTCTTTGTGGCCTGTCCTGCTCCTATCTGGAGGAGGCACGATCTTAACTCAGGTGTGAGCCAGAGAGGCCACCATGAATAACACTGGGTAGATTCAAGGGTTTAAAGGTTATCTCCTGGGAACCATGGGCAAAGTCAAGTCTAATTCTTCATTGTATTACAGAATGTCAAAAATGTTGCAAAAGTACGGAAAATAGTGGACAATATTTGATCACACAGCCCCATTTCCAAATCTAACTACTATTGAATATTTTCACACACATGCATTTTTATATATGTACGTGCTTATCAACAAGGGCAGATTTGCTGATGAATCATTTTTTACATGCTTGTCTTGTTTGTAACTTCCTCTAGCTCCCTTATCCTGAGGTTCAGATTACTGATCCATAGTATCTGTTGAGGGCTCTTTTCCCGAATTCCTTGCTAATGGATGGTTGACATAGTTTGAGAACCTGAAAAGCCTGGACTGTGGAATTCTTTGTTTCAGCCAGTATCATCTCAGGAGGACCGGCTTGGAGGGCAGCCTTAGATCTCTCACTGGGAATGCCTCTGCAAAGGCCCACCCCCCTTGCTACGGGTTAAAGAAATTTCCAGATAGGCTCGTGGTGTCGTACTGGTAGTATTTCCACAGGAGGAGCTCTTGATTGATAGTTGTTGTTTTTTAAGGGCAGTGTCACTGGCCCTCATATGTGGGACCCGAACCGGGGCCGCTGGCTTCCCAAGCCAGCGCTTAACCACCATGCCACTCAGCCGGCCTTGTTTTTGTTTTCTAAGTTCCTTGGTAATACGTACCCCCAAAGTGGATAAGTATCCCTCAGCTCCCTGTGTGCCGAGGGGAGGCTCCTGTTTTCTGATGTATAATTTCTTCATAAGGTGATATCATGCTCTCACCCTAGACGAGCACCCCTTTAAGTGTAAGAGTCTCTGCTGGCTTCCGTATTGCGATCCATGTAGCAGATATCCATTGGTTTATGTGTCCTGTCCTCTTCCGTAGGTGTCAGCTGTACCCGCGGCGATCTCAGCAGCAGCAAGTCCCTGTTGTGGATTTGCAGGCCGAGCTGAGGCAGGCGTTCTTAGCCGAGACCCCCAGAGGCGGTTAAGTGGCCTGGGCACATCCCAGGTAGCGGACTCCGAGCGGAAATCCAGGTTAGAGCGGCCGCAGTTCTGAGCAGGAGTAAACAAATCATTAGAGTAGGGTGTTTGGTGGTCACACCATTATCTGGGATGTGTTAGTAAAAGAATTTCTTTTCCTTAAAAGCTTCACGCAATAAGCAAGTTGACGTACAAGCCAGGCCTGACCGCTCTCCCTGCACATCTGTCGCATTTCTGCATTCCTTCCATTTCATTGTAGTGCCTGCTTTTTAGGTAGTTCTTTCTATTCATTTTTAATTTGTATTGGTTTTCAAACTAACATACGGAACATGAACTTCATTCTAAGTGGCTGCTGAATATCCTGCTAATGAATGTTTTAACTCCCTTCTATGAGCGAATTCATTTTTCTGCTGGTAGTTTGAATAAAGCTTCAGCAAATTGCTTTGCTTAAAACAGGATCACTTCCTCATGCAGATGTGCAAATAAATTGAATCAAGGAATACGAGCTCAAGGTACATTTTCTAAATTGTATTACGAAGTATTAATCAGTCTTCATTGCCTTGAAAAAAATGGAGTGTCAATTACAAGACACTTAAATGTGCATTTGTTATTTTAATTGCTAGCACTTGTGCCTACTGAATTAGAAATAATACATAACATTCATTAGCAAATAAGCGAAACATTTTCCCATACTTATTTACTAATTATTCCTTTTTTGTTTTGTCTTTTTCCTCACATTTTTTTTGTTTTATTTTCACCAATGTATTTGAATCAGATGGCAATGTAATAAAGATATTTTCCATGATTTTTCAATGTGATGTAGATTTATTTGCAGTCTGTCTTTTTGTTGGTTGCTTACATATTTCGGAAAAAGCTGTTCAGACTTTGGTTCTGACTTGAAACTTTGTTTTTCCTTTGTGACTTTTTTTAATTTTAAGATTACTAAAGGGTTTAGTAGATACTTTTTAGAAACTGAGACAGAGAGAAGAATAGGGTTTCTAGATGAGTTTTCTTCTAGATTTGCTTTATTTCTGTTTGTAATACTATCCCTCAACTCAAATTAATTAGGCCTGTTTATGGGCATCATTTTTGAATTCGAAAGCAAAGGAGAAAATTTTCTTGAGAAAAACCCTCCCCTGCTGAATTCTTTACCCAGCATTCTTCAGTGATTGCCCAGACTTGATTATAAGACAGTGGAATTGATTTCAGACAATGGAATCTGATCGTTTTCCCTATCCCCAGAGTAAGGACATTCTTCTTTTTTTTTTTGAGGGCGTGTCACTGACCCTCATGTGGGACCTGAACCGGGGCCGCTGGCTTCCCAAGCCAGTTCTTAACTGCTGCGCCACTCGGCCGGCCCAAAGACATTCTTAATTGAGTAAGAGTGTGCACGGTTGTAATTTTTGTTTTTTTAGCTGAGCCATCCTGCCACCTGTTGGCGGCTCAGCGGCAGCTCAGCTCGGGCTGTCATCAAACCGCCATTGCTCAGACCTCAGCTCGCACTCTTGAGCGAGCTCTTAACCAACTGAGCCACTCGGCCGACCCTGGGTGTTATATTTTATTCAAGTCTCAAGTGCTAGTTTTATCTAAACAGTACTAGTTACTAGAGTTTTAGAACAGGGGTGGTAAAGATCTGACCCACTCATTGCCAGTTTTTGTAAATAAAGTTTTATTGGTACACAACCATGTCCCATTTATTTGCATATGGCTGTATTGGCATGACAGTGGCAGACAAAGCCTAAAATATTTATTATCTTAACTTTTAAAAGAAAAAATTGGCTGACTTAGAAAAGCACATCTAAGGATGAAGCATCAAGGAACAGCCAGTAGGGAGTGATGATACTATAGAAGGTGGTAAAGAAGGCACTCTAGGAGGGTGTGTGAGGAACCCATCACTGAGTCGAGAGCCAGTGCATTTCTGGGATAAGGGTCAGTTCTAAGAATCACGTTCAAGTCCGGTGTACATGCGGATGGGTAGTTTTAAAGACATTTTAACAACTGGTACAAGTCCTTTTTCATTAGAAACATCAAAAGCATGTAGTGAGTCAAGAAAAATGGAAAAGTAAACCAGAAACTTCCTATACCCATGTTTCAACCACAGCATGAGGTTGAATTTTATTTTGCCCAATTCTGTTTGTTTTGAAAAATGTTCTAGTTGGAATCCTTTAAACTAATTTATTTTCTGTTTATTTCACTTAAATGTGTATCATGAATGTTCATTTTATTTCATAGCCCTCATCATTTATAATGAATAAATGCTAGTTCCTTTATGATTTACTTTTGTCGTACTTGTGTTTTTATTTTTTCTGGTTTGCTATGCTGTTACTATTCTATATTTTAAAAGATATTTAGTTTCTTAAAATAGGTTGTGTCCAGTTGTGGGCTTCAGGGTGTAAAATATTGGTATGACTCTTAAATGTTTTGTTACATTGGTTTTTGACAGTGTCATCAGCAGTGTTGAGTTCCATCAAGAATTACTAGGGTGCTCGTTCCTCAGTTCCTCTCTTCCTCTTTTGATGTCTTTCTTATTATTTTTGATAAACATCCAAAAGTTGTTTTATGTAGTTTTAACTGGCATTGTTTGTGGATGAGTATTTTTTTTTTTGAGGGCAGTATCATTGGCCCTCATGTGGGACCCGAACCAGGGCCGCCAGCTTCCCAAGCCAGCGTTTAACCACTGCGCCACTCGGCTGGCCCATGTGGATGAGTATTTTCCATGCATTTGTTTTACCTCCTTGTTAAACTTTTTTCCCGTTTGTTGTTGGAGGGCGTGTTATTTACCAGATTTGACTGAGCACTAATGTATCGCCATTATGCCATGATGAGCTCATCGGTTGTATGCGACTTAGCCAAGTCTGACCACGTGATCTTTTGCCTTAAAGAAGCTGTATTTTATTTGTATGCAGTTGAATCATTTGGAAGTCCAGCACACGTGGATGCTGTTCTTCAATTTTAAGGCCATCTCATTAAGGAAAGCCTAATCCGAGTTCTGAGTGAAATGGGTATCTCTTCTATTTATACAGATTATGTTATCTTTAATATTATATGTCCATGTCCCCAGTTCTCTAGGTCTTCAGGCCATGCCTCCAGTCCCCAGCTTTTATACTTAATAACTGGGTAACAGCACAGAGCAGGTGTGTGAAGGGGTGGAACCTCAGGATAGGTGAGAGACAAGACAGGACTAATTGCCTTTCCTTTTGACCCTGATCCGTTATGCAAGGAAACTGGGGTTTAGCCTGTTTCTTATAGCTAAACTCTGAGCTAGGTTTGGTAGGTGTGTGTTCACTGATAGGCACCACATGATTCAGGAACCAGAAGGCGGAAGCCTTGTCTCTGAACTTCACACCTTTTCAGTGCACATTGGATGCTGGTTCCCATTGCATTATTGGAGCAATCGTCTTCAGTGGTTAGCTGTGGTTGCTGGATTTTTCTTCTTGTTCTTTTTTTTTTACTAATGGCAATATAAAAAGTAATCTTAGAAACTCTGTACATTATTTGATGGTCCTGACTGTTTACTGTTTTTGTTTGTTTGTTTTTTGAGGGCAGTGTCACTGGCCCTCGTATGTGGGACTGAACCGGGGCCGCTGGCATCCTAAGCCAGCGCTTAACCACCGCACCACTCGGCCGGCCCTCTGACTGTTTACTTTTTTTTTTTTTAAAAGATTTTATTGGGGAATTGGCGGAGGGGAACAGCGTTGGGGAATCGGGGAAGGGGAACAGACAAGTTGCTGTCTTTTTGTTCTTCAGTTTAGTTGTGGAGGATGTTGCTTCACTGTTGGTATCGTCATTGCGCTCTTCCCGGATGAGGCAGATCGGTCGCTGGCCTCTGGATGTCGCTCACCGCGGCTATTGGCAGCTCACACTGGCTGCCAGCCGCTCACGCTGGCTGCGGGCAGCCCACTGCAGCAGGGGCTGCAGCCTACACCATTGCCGGGGCTCACAGCCCAGCTCCAGGTGGAGCTGTTGTTAGCTGTAGAGGGCAGTGTCACTGGCCCTCATGTGGGATCCGAACCGGGGCTGCTGGAATCCCAAAACCAGCGCTTAACCAATGCGCCACTCGGCCGGCCCTGTTTTCTTTTTAAGTACAGCTTTATTGATGTATACTTTACTTACATATTATAAAATTTACCTGTGTAAATCAGTGATTTTTGAGGGGGTAAATTTAAAGAATTTTGCAACCATTGCCACAAGGAACTTCTAGGACTTTCTATTATCCAAGGAAGTTCCCTTCTGTCCATTTACACATTCTCCATTATTGTACCCTGAGTTCAGGCCACCACTTACTTGATTTAGCTTCTGTCACCACAGACTGATGAAGATGCTAAACCTTAATAGATAATAATGTTATAAAAATAGAAATTGCTTAGGATTCCCACCTATACCAGTATTCTTAGATTTAGACTCTGCTCTGTAGAGAATCCTGTCAGAATTCAGAACATCTAAATGATAAACCTTAAATTCACTCAGTGACTTTGGGTCAGAAACTGCATTTATTGGGTTTGGGTGGGCTCATTCTGAAGATTTGAATAGATTTTATGTAAAACATTAATTTATGTACAGATATTGGATGCAGACATGGGGATACCTGTGATGTCCTTGGAGGACATAGATGGGTGGATGGGGGAAGAGACACGCCTGTGGCCATTATAATCAGTCATGATGAGTGAGAGGAGAGGGGACTGTGTTGAGAACATGGGTACAACGATTTTCAGGAAATAATACACAAACCATGCACAACAGTCTGCATGTGGAAGAAAAAGGTTGGGAGATATTCTGTGTAATGATACCGAATTTATGTTAGAATTAATCTGATGCCCTCCACATTACCATAAAAATGTATTCAACTGATACCACATTTCAGTAATTATAGGGTAACATCACTTCTGCAGCTTATCACCCTTACTGAGATTTTTTTAAATCATGTTCTCTTCTGATCAGTGTCATAGTACCATATGGAAACCCGTTCTCAGAAAATATTTTACTTTTATTATTTTGGTGTTGTGTAATTCATAATCCCCATTTTAATTTCATTTTCATATCCTGAAATAGATGATTTAGTATTTACTTAACGAGCTTACTTCACTGTTGGCGAATTTTTGCTCAAATAACGGAGAATAATCTTATCGGAAATGTTTACTTTTTATTTATTTTTTATTTTTGAGGGCAGTGTCACTGGCCCTCAGATGTGGGACCCGAAACGGGCCCGCTGGCTTCCCAAGCCAGCACTTAACCTTAAGCACGGCGCCACTTGGCCGGCCCTATTGGAAATGTTTACATTGTTCAAAGTACAATTATATCAAACTTTGTTTATGATACTGGGCTACTTTTATGCATAAAGCCAAGTGCTTCTTCAAAAGTAATAAAATTTGTGTTTCGTCTTTTGATTATAATTATCAGTTTGAGACCCTTTACCAGCTTTGGCTAGATTTGATTGCCATACTTAATAGAAACCTTCTTTAGTGTGTGGGGGAAAATGATAGCTTTATTACATAACGTGTTTCTTTGATTTCTGAGAATTGTACATATGCCATATAAACATTCCTTTGGTTGCATGTCCCTTTTAACATGTGTTAAGCTGGTACCATGAGTGTACATTTGGTTCCTGGGGAAAGATTATGTAGCATCATTTTGAAGAGGGTGGGATGGGGGAGGGGAACATTGAGCTTGAAAACTTTTAGGAGGTCCAGCCAAGAAGCAGAAGTTAGAACTAACTCAGGATTGATTCTGATGGGGAAAGTTATACGAGGAGCACATTGTGGTTGAGAGGACTTGGTTTTCACTGGGGACCAGAGAAGGAGGCACTTCCCGAAATAAGGATGGAAAGAGAAAACATTACATTTTGACTGGCAAATGCAGCCTATTTTTGAAACATTCAAGAATTGGTGTGCTAAACAAAATTCAAGAATGCATGGAGGGATAGGACAAAAGGCAGAAGGGGAATATAGTCAAGAATGTAATAACTTGGCACCGCGACAGAGGGTTCCTAGAATTAGTGGGGCGGTCACATTGTAAGGGGTACAAGTGCTGGCTCGCTGTCATGTACTCGAAACTAATGGAATATTGTATACCAACTGTACTTAAAGAGAAAAATCAACCCTGGGTGCATCAAATGTAGTTCAGGTGAGAGAGTAGTAAACTTGGGTGATCGCTTGTTGGGTGCGGGAACGTGGGTGGGGTTGTGTTTGAATATGTCAGTCATGTGATTCTCATGCAAGATTGCCTGTTTGAAAACGTGGCGGACTGCAGTGCAGCTGGCTCCTGCTTTCCTCTGCCCTCTGCAGGCTCCCCCTACTGTTGGAAGCTTCTGCCCCAGCTTGCATTGTTTGTAGCAGCACCTGCGTCATACCTTTATCTGTAGCCTTCCTTTAGGTCTTAATAAAGATCCCGGAATTTGACTGTGGACGTTGGATTTGCTGGGACAGCAATCATGGTAAGATGTCTGTGAGGGCAGAGTGGTGAGAAGCGTTCTAAGGGCCCAGCGTCATGGTTTGCCAATGCATGGGGTGACTCGGGTTCCGAATATTAGAAGTACAAGCCTGTCTGTAGAGATGGTGTCTCATCTAATGGAGTAACAGCCGGAGAAGAGCCATGTCTGTTGTCCTGGTATGGTGGTAAAACGGTTTGGAAAACATCTTAAGGAGGGATCTTAGCAAGTAAGTAAACACACCAGAGTTTTGGACCAGGATTACAGTGGTAAGGGACTGCTCTGCAGATGTGAGGGACTCGGGCTACAGTAGACAGTCCAGCTTGAAGCTGGGACTTAACTGGCAAGAAGCATAGGTCTTACAATGGCTTCCGGTCTTGCTAAGGGCCACAGTCGGTAAACAGATACGGCATCCCTGCATAGTACCATTCCAATGGAGTGGGCGATGAGGATACAAATCTTTGAAAAGGTGCCTTAGTGGGACAAAGATGAAAGGAGAAGAAAACCTGAGGAAACACTGATCTGCGTTCTGAAAAATACAGGTTGTGGGCTGTGAACTAGGAGGCCTGTGGGGAACTAAAAGATAGTCATTGCATTGCAGTGGACTGGTGGGAGTTGGCACAGGGTTTGCTGAAGGGAGGAGTTTCCCATGGTTCCGCTAGTCTTGGGGAAAGGGAGCAGCCCACAGGGCCCAGTGTGCTGTGGGAGAGATGGATTTGGGGTGAGCTTGGGAAAGGGGGTTGGAAGGATGAGATGCTAAGGGAACTGCTCTTGGGGAGGAAGTAGACCTGGATGATGGTGGACCAGATGGGGGAAAGGTTCTGAGAAGCGGGGTGGGGGTGGGGGGCTCAGAGGAGGGCAGTGGACCCGGGTACAACTTGGGCCCAGTGCCTCAGGCAGCTTGGCCAGGTGCTGGAGCAGAGGGGGAGGAGATGGGGAAGCAACTGTGGCTTTGGGTAGGTGGGGGTGGGAGGGAAGGGCCGGGCCCAGGTGCCACCGCTGACAGCTGTCCCCCCCACCCCCCCCCAGACGGTGGGCAAGAGTAGCAAGATGCTGCAGCACATCGACTACAGGATGCGGTGCGTCCTGCAGGATGGCCGCATCTTCATTGGCACCTTCAAGGCCTTCGACAAGCACATGAACTTGATCCTCTGCGACTGTGACGAGTTCCGCAAGATCAAGTAAGCACTCCGTTTTGGGGGCTTTGGGGAATGGGGGTTGTGGGAGAGGAAGGGCAGGGCCTCGGAGCTGACCGCCTCCTGGCCTCATCCCAGGACTGGGCCAGCCTGTGGTCCTAAAGCCCTGTCCCCACACTACTGGTTCATCATTAGCTGGGACTAAAACTACAGCATACCCAGTTAACTGCGTTATGTCCCTTTTTCAAATCGGAACATGTTATTCATAGGTTAGCTATGGTGACAGCAGGAGTGGTAAGGATGACAGTGCATCTTCTGGTGGAGGCAATGGGACGTGGTTCAAGTTCTCCCACAGGTCCGGCCTCTGCGCCAGCCTCTGCAAGCCTCTTGTTTGAATCACCGTGTTCCCTGTTGATTGGATGGCAATCCCCAACCCTCTTGGCCCATTTCTCTTTGATTGGCCCGTTTCTCCTGGAACCGCCTCTGCCTGGGCCTTACCACCTGGGGCTGGAAGCCCCCTTCAGCGGCACTGCTTGCCCTTTCCAGGAGATGCAGAACTTGGTCCTTCCTGGCACTCAGCTGAACCTCATTCAGAGTGTCTAGGTTGGTGCTTGTCAATGTCTCCGGACATCCAGGCTTTTACCTGGGAGCACAACGGACAAGGTCTCACCCCCGGCCTTGGCCTTGGCCTGATTTCTCCTGTCCCCACAGGGAATGATACCCTGTCTGGAAGTTAAATGTGCCCACTAAACTTAGGTTTTTTAAATAGGAGGGGAAAGATGATGCCCAGCTTTTCCTGCCTGCTGTCATCTTAAGTCTGCTCTTCTCAGTCAGATTTGAGAACACGTAATGTACTCGTATACCTTCTCCTTCCCTCTAGTCTATTCTCAGTCTCCTTCCTGCACAATAAGTTGGATCATTTCAGAAATTCTACAACAGTGGATGCTTCAATGTTATTTTTTCTTGTTTAAATAATCCACCTTTTTACTGATGAGTAAAATAACCCTACCATGTTGATAAACACTAAAGGCAGTTGACAAAAGAGCTTTGGGCATATTCTAAATGTTTGTTCACTTTTTTCACAAGTTACAGGGCTATTTCACCTGAATGGTGTGTGTTTGTTTTTTTAAAGATTTTATTGGGGAATTGGGGTAGGGGAATAGCTTTGGGGAATCAGGGAAGGGGAACAGGCAAGTTGCTGTCCTTTTGTTCTTCAGTCCAGTTGTGGAGGACGTGGCTTCACTGGCCCATGTTGGTATTGTGATCATTGTGCTCTTCCCGGGTGAGGCAGTCGCTGGCCAGCCTCTGACGGTGGCTCATGCCAGCTCATGCCAGCTGCTCACTGTAGCTCAGGGCTGCCCACTGCAGCCTATGCCATCACCAGTGACTCTCAGCAGCCCAGCTCCAGGTGGAGCTGTTGTTCACCATCTTAGCTATAGAGGGCGCAGTGTCATCGGCCCTCATGTGGGTTCTGAACCAGGGCCCTGCTGCTCAGAGCTGGCGTCCCAAACCAGCTCTTAACCAGTGCGCCACTCAGCCGGCCCGCCTTTCCTTTTTTAAAAATTGGGGGACATTGTGTTTTTCCATGACCCGTCATCTCCAAGTCAAGTGGTTGTCCTTCAATCTAGTTGTGGAAGGCGTGAGGCCACCCCAATTCCAAATTGGGGAGTTGTGTGGAGTCATTGTTTCAATCTCTTGTGGAGGGTGCGTCTCAGTAGCCCATGTGGGAATTGAACCGTCAACCTTGGTATTATGAGCCTGCGCTCTAACCAACTGAGCTAACGGGCTGCCCCTAGAATCAGTTTCTTTATCTTTAGTTTCCCACGGATACAGTCAGTGGCCCAGTTGGGAATACACCGGTGACTATTACTCCAACCTGTTTCTTTTTTACCATTTGGAATCCCTCATTGCTTATGATTGATTGCATGTCATTTCAGTTGTCTGTCATCAATTATGTAACTAAAAAATAATTTAATAAATTGTTCTTCTCATCTTAACATGAAAATTGAGGAATCCGTTTGCCTGTCTTCAAAGTCTTAGCCATGTCTCTTGGCATCTGTCTTTCACAAAGACATTGGTTTTGCTGTAGTATAACATGGAGGGAACACTCTGGAAGATTGAATTTTGATAGGTAAAGATCTCTACTGGTCATCCTTGTATATCAGCTGGCCTAGTGTGTGTGGGTGTGTGTATATGTGTCCATGTACATGTGTACGGAGCATGATCATCTTGGCATCAATTATTGTCTTAATTGATACTTAATGATCTGCAACTATTTGACTGAGCCCTAACTTGTTTTACTAAAACTCACTTCTGACTTATAGGCCAAAGAATGCGAAGCAGCCGGAGCGTGAGGAGAAGCGGGTGCTGGGCCTTGTGTTGCTGCGTGGGGAGAACTTGGTCTCCATGACTGTGGAGGGGCCACCCCCGAAAGATGTAAGTCAATGGGGATGGGGCATTGGTGTGCGGGCAACAGATTGTGTGAGGAGTTGGCTAATTGGGGGTCAGCAGGCCCAGCCCAGGGCCCCTCTGCTGTGTAAAGCGTGCAAGGCGCCTGCTGTCACTCCCTGCTTGCCCTTATTTGGTATTAAGGGCTTTTTGATGAGTTAGTCTGTGTGTTGGGTACTGCCCAGGTGAGGGCAGGGGCGTGAAAATGTGTGTGCACACCATCTGAGCTGTGCATTTCATGTGCCACCTTTGTGGTGTGCTTGTCTGGTCTTCCGAATATAGACTACGAGAGAGGTGGTCTGGGAAAGCGGTGGAAAGAAGGAGGTACCTTTGAGGAGTCATTTAAGATGACTGATGTCTTGGGAAAAGCATGGGATTTCAAGCTGTAATTTCTGTTTGTTTCAGACTGGCATTGCTCGCGTACCACTGGCTGGAGCTGCAGGGGGCCCTGGGGTTGGCCGTGCTGCTGGCAGAGGGGTACCAGCTGGGGTTCCCATTCCCCAGGCTCCTGCTGGGTTAGCAGGCCCTGTGCGAGGGGTTGGGGGACCTTCCCAACAGGTAAGGAAACAAGGTTTATGGGAGAGCCTGAGTACGCACCCTGTGCTGTCTGGGCATCATATTCTGGAGAGGGGACTGAGGGCCAAATATACACTAGGAAGAAGGGACTAGATGAAAGCCACCTTGATAGAGTAACAGACCGCATTGACGCATACAGAGAATATGAATGGAGAAAGCAGAGTTTGAAAAATGGGGCGTATTGGGTGGAAAAGAGAAAGGGTTCGTGGGCCAACGTTTTTCACTTTTTTTTTTTTTGCTGAGCCATCCTGCCTTTATTGGCAGCTCAGCTCAGGCTGGGCATCGAACTGCTGTTGCTTAGAGCTCAGCTTGCACTCTTGAGTGAGCTCTTAACCAACTAAGTCACTTGGCCAGCTCGCCAAGGGTTTTTCAATGAGATCAGTGGGAGATGCACAAAACTGCAATGATGGCTGTATTTCATAGCCCACCATCCATTGTTTACTGTCTGTTTGCGTATTGTGAGAGTGCGCCTGACCTGTTTATCTGACGTGCCTTGTCAGGTAATGACCCCCCAGGGAAGAGGCACAGTGGCAGCCGCAGCTGTTGCTGCTACAGCCAGCATTGCTGGAGCCCCGACGCAGTACCCCCCAGGTCGGGGCACACCCCCCACACCTGTGGGCCGAGCAACCCCACCTCCAGGTGAGCGACTGTTGAACACAGATGATGTTAAGAAATTTGGTTCTGAGTTGCAGGCTTGGGTCTGTGCAAAGATTGTATCAACTTGAGTGATGACTAAACACCTCTCACTAAGAAGATGGTGAACTAAGACCCCGCCTCAGTACCTAACGAATTTAGAGTAGGTTTCCCATTTTTACAAACTGGCTTTTAACCGAAAGGCTTTGGATGTGTTTGGGTTGGAGATGGCTTACAAAGTAATGGTCGAGGAGAAATGGTTCGGCTATCTACTTGGTAACGGGGCCCATTTCTTTAACTGTTACCTTGGGTTTAGTCCCCCCACCTTAGCTGAGCTGATTTCTGTCTTCGTGTCCTCCATTTTTCTTTTCTAGGCATTATGGCTCCTCCACCTGGTATGAGACCACCCATGGGCCCACCGATCGGGCTTCCCCCTGCCCGCGGGACACCCATAGGCATGCCCCCTCCAGGAATGAGACCCCCTCCACCGGGAATTAGAGGTGAGTTGGGTGCACATGTGCCCAGTGTGCCAGCCAGGTCCCTGACGATTTATGTCCTTTTTCTAACAGCCTCATGGCATTTCGCTTCCTCTTTTACAGGTCCACCTCCCCCCGGAATGCGCCCACCGAGACCCTAGGATACTATTGACCCTTAGTCACTTTGATCTGCACTGCGTCTTGTGAAACTGTAGAGTTGTTTGTGAGCTTTTGTCCCCTCTCTGCTGCATTAATATTCGCTAATAAATGCATAGAGCAATTAAACTGTGAGGTACTGTTGTGCGTTCTTTGGCCCATTGGTTCTGTTGAGGTCAGAGGGAGACAGGGATTTTTCCTGCCTCTAAATTACTGTGTGTGGATGAGGAAAATCCTGTTAGCAATGCATTTAAATAAGCGAGGCTTGTTTCAGCTCCCTAACTGATTTCTGGCATTGATTGGTATTGGGTAATAAACTTTACACACAGGAAACTCTTGATCCAGGGGTTAAGTGATTGAGCTAAGTCTCACACCTACCCCCCACCCTTCACTGTGCCATATGTCCCCGAAGGGACGAAAGGCCTTGTAAGGCCACCGGTAGAAGGAAACGGTGGCACTGAGTCAGAGCGTTGGGAATAGGAGGGACGATTTTTTTGGGAAGTTCTCAGCTCCCCAGCTTTTGCATGGTGCCCAGTGGCTGTGTGATCAGAGGAGTCGGCATGATGCTGGAACAGCCATCATTCCTACCGGTGAGTAAGGACTTACTTACAAGATTTTGTAAATAATTGCACAGCTGGGCATTGGGAACCAGGGGAATTTCATACCTGAGAGAAGCTGTGTTAGTTACACCCTAAAATACATTAATAGTTGACACACAAAGTGCAAGTTGCGATTGTATCCAACCGTATCACAGTGATATGCTGGATGAGGAATGGAGCAGACCATCTCTTCCAGGGAAACAGTGAGGGGGATGCCCAGATATCCAGGCCCAATTGGAGTTGGTTATGGAACAACAGGATGACTTGTAAAAGGAAGGTGGAGGAAACTTAGGTTTCACTGCTAACATTTCACCTAGGTCGTAAGCGGTTCCTTGTTGATGATAGGAGGTAGCTTGTCAAGTTCCGCAGTGCCTTGGTGTTGCCTCCTTACTAACATGAGACTAGCAGGTTGATTGTGTTTTCTCGTTTGGTTTCTCCACAGAGGTGATATGCCGGTCGCTATTTCCATCTTCTAAACTGTGACCTGAATGACAGTCCCCCTAGGAAAAGGGACCTTCAGCATGACTCCAGTTGCTGTCACTAAATTCACGTGGTCTCTAGTAGTTGACAGTATTGGCAGTCTGGATCAGGTAAGGAACATAAAGTTGCCCAGCCTTCCTTGTTTTAGGAGATTAGATAAAACTGAGCCTGATAAGATATAGTAGGTAGTTTTGCTATAAATCTGTGGCTAGCATGTTCAGAGCCTCGTTTTCTGCACAGCCTGGTCTGTGGACCAACTTGAAATAATTTGTGGTCCTTCCGTTTTTGGAAGGAAACATCCTTCCTCGCATAGATCTGGTGACATGGTGGCCGTTGGATTTTGTCTGGCACGTGGCATCCTGGAGTGCATCAAGAAACCATGTTCCCTCCTGCAGGCAGGCGCACCTGGAGACGCCACAGGTGGGCCCCAGACCACCACAGTCAAGTGAGTCACAACAACCTGAACTCAACCCTTTTAGCTGGTACAGGGTTTTGCCTTCAGATTGCAAAGCTCATGGCCTTTGAGCAACATCTGCCCGTTACCCCCAACCCCGGAAGTCCTTGACAACCACCATTCTGCTTCTGTGAGAGCAACTTTCAATTGTAAGATGAGTAAATTCCAGGGATCCAACAGACTGCAGGGTGGCTACCATTAACATTGTATTATATACAGTTGACCCTTGAGCAATGTGGGGTGCTGAACCCCCCATACAGTCAAAAGGTCCACATGTAACTTTGAACTCCCCAAAACTTAAATAGAGTCATCCATATTTATTTTTTTTTTGAGGGCAGTGTCACTGGCCCTCATGTGACACCCGAACTGGGGCCACTGGCTTCCCAAGCCAGCGCTTAAACACCATGCCACTCGTCTGGCCCTAGAACCCATATTTAACTAGTCATTCTATTGCAAGTAGAGAGTTATTTGAAACTCCTGTAAACCACAATGAAAACCTATATAGCTAGGCAGTGTGTGTGTGTGTGTGTGTGTGTGTATTAGGGAGTCACAGTTGATAAATGCAACCAGGAAACCAGGAAGATGTTCCCAGCTGTTTTTTTTATTTTTTTTTATTTCTTAACTGAGCCATCCTGCCACCTGTTGGCAGCTCAGCTCGGGCCGCGCATCGAACTGCTGTTGCTCAGAGCTCAGCTCGCACTCTTGAGTGAGCTCTTAACCAACTGAGCCACTCGGCTGGCCCTTCAGCTGTGTTTTAGATGAAACATGTACTCAGGCAGGAATGTAAGAATAATTCTAAGACACCAAGTACTTCACTGCCATGAATGTTGAAAAACAGGACTGGCGGTGTGTCCCCAGTGAGCTAACGCGGCAAAGGCTTGAATCCGTCCATCCCTTAAGGACCCGCATGTTGACCTTACACCCCACGTGCGACTCCGTGCACATCTCTGAGCCACGCTTTTAGTTTTTGGCCCTCCATCAGGGTTCTCAAAAAATACAAGGAACTAGTAGTCACAGAAGAACAGCATGAGCAAACTCAAACAGACATTTTTAGACTGAGCACCTTGAAGACTCGCGAGTTTTTGTCACTCACCTTCACTGGGCCAAGAGTTCATCTTCAGCTAAGGAAATACAGGCCGGCATGACTCATTTTACTGCAGTTGCTTTACTGTGCTTTTAACAGAGTTTCTTTTTGCACATATATGTGAGATCAGGTCTTATATTTTTTTTTTGAGGGCAGTGTCACAGGCCCTCATATGTGGAACCCGAACCGGGGCCGCTGGCTTCCCAAGCCAGCGCTTAACCACCGCGCCACTCGGCCGGCCCTAGGTCTTGTATTTTTGTAAACAGCAAAACTGATATTTGAGCTCATGTAGGTCTTTACTTATTACAGACTAGGTCAAGTAACTTAAGGAATTATGTGGTAATAGTTATTAATACTTGTCTGGAATTTCCATGATCTCGTTTGAAAGACCAGAAAAAATACTTTATTGTGTTCATTTTAAATAAAACCTTTATTTATTTCAACAAGTAGTCAGTTACAGCCTCTAGTATAGCTTATGAATTTTCAAGTACACGTTACCCAGTTGATAGAACATGTCATATTTTGTCTTACTTTTCTTTGCATTCCAACTCTGTTGGGACTGGCCATACATTGAATGATGCTCAGTGTTTTAACTGTATTAAACAAAGCAAGGAGTGTTATTGTGGGTGTTTCTGTGACAGCTGTTCCAGTCTTATGCCATGCCTTTCTGCCCACATAGTGCTGACCTTGAAGCGGGAATTCAACCACTGAATTTCCTGACGTGACAATGTGGATCCTCCCCAGTAGTGATGCAGCAAGCCGGAAAATTGTATTAGCTCCACTGAGACTGAAACGTCACGCGCTCTAGGTAAAATAACCTTCTAAAGAGAAGTAACAGCTATTGCCGAGGCCTTGGTTGGGTTCATGATGACACAGGACCTTGTCTGAACACAATGATTTCAAAATTTGAGCTTAAAATGATGCTGAAATCCAGTCAATGTGCCTCACTAGACATTGCAGAGAATGTTCTTAACAGAAAATGTTGGCTTGACATGTTGAGACACTGAACGCCTACCAGGCGGCAGGTGTCATGCACGTGCCAGTTCCTCAAATACCCATTTTTAAACAATTTCCATGGACCTTGAGAGCTAATTCTTTTTTATTCTGTACATGTTTATGTTGTTGAAAGCAAAAGAGGAAGTCACCCTGGGACCCCAGCAGGCAAGATGGCAGCAAGGACATTCACAAGAGGTGCCACTGCCGCTTGGACCAGACATCATGTCTAAGCGAGGTTGGGGATGGAGGGGGTCTCGCGTTTGCGGAACGTACGCTGTGAATCGATGAGTGTGGTAAGTGCCTCCACGTGGAAGCTGCTGGTGATTTAGGACAATGTATTTTGTGTTATTATTTTTCTTCCGTTGTCTGCACATCTGTAGTAGGCACAGAGTGGATCACACAGTAGATGTTTAAGAAATGTGGCAGTATTACTCATTTTTAAAATGTGAGACTACAGGTTTTTAGATATTTTACAGTTACTTCTTTCTAGTGGAAGATCTGCAATTAGAATCTAGAGCCATCTGATACCAAACTCCATACTCCTTTTTTTTTTCCACAGTTCAATGAAAGTTTTTTATTTTTATTTTTTTTATTTTATTAGTTTCCAGTGTACAAAATAATGTATTCGTTACACATTTCACCCCTCACAATGTTATGACCCCCCCGCCCCCAATCTGTTGCCCCTCTGACATCGTATATATCTATTACAGTTCTATTGACTCTTTACTATACTGGCATATCCTGTGACTATCTATCTATCTATCTATCTATATATCATTATAGTTGATATTCAGTATTATTCAGCTTTAGGTGTACAGTTCATTGATCAGGCCTCTACATGGTCCATGAAGTCATCTCCCTAACAAGACGTGACCATCTGACACCCCACAAAATATTTACAACATTATTGATTATATTCACCGAACTGTCTTTCATATCCCTGTGGTAATATTGTAGTTCCCTATTTATGCTGTCTAATCTCTTCCCCTTTTCCCTCATTCCCACCCCCCTCCCAACTAGCAGTCATCAGTTTTTCCTCTATATCTATCAGACTGTTTTCTGTTTACTTTGCTCATTCATTCATTTTTTCGGATTCCACAGATAAGTGAGATCCTATGGTATTTGTTTTTCTCTGTCTGACTTATTTCACTTAATGTTCTCCAGGTCCATCCATATCATTGCAAATGGTACTGAACTCCATACTCTAACAATCGGAAGTCGTCAGTCATAGCAGGGGCTAAATATTTAGTGTTTACCGGGACTTGTTGTAGTGAAGCTAAACCTAGTCATGAAGTTGACAGTGCTTTTTGTGGGGGGAGCACATTTTAGTCATTTTCAGCCAAAAAGGGCAAATAAAAGTACGGTTTGCATTTGCAGGGGTGGGGAGGTCCTGTCTTCTTAGAGAGATGACAAAAACCTAACAGAAGAGAAGTGTTTGAACCTAGTTCCAGGGATATGTTGTTCTGATGTGAATGCTGATAAATGGCATCAGGCGTCCTCGTAGCAAGGCCTGTGTGACTGCAGGTGTGTGGCTGCTGTCAGGTGCAGCGGGTGTTGGCTGCAGTTAGCTTCCTCCCAGTGCTCAGATGGCAGCTGGCGGCTGCCTGTCCTAAGAGCAGAGGTGCCATGGTGTCAGGGATGCAGACAGAATAAATTGCCCCACTGGCGTCACCTCGGGGGACCCTACGACCCACTTGCTGACATCGTGCTTCCCTGCCTGGAGTTTCAGGGTTCTAATGTGGGATAGAAATGTTAGGAGGAGAGCCTTGGCTGGGTTCAGTCATTTCTTTGGTGAGCAAGATTAATCTTCCAAAGTAGGGGAGGTGGCCCAAGATTCAAGAAGGTTTTGTAGCTCGACTGGATGGTTGATGGCTGCTAGCCACATTGATTCATAGCTGGTAAGCATAAAACATGACCTAGAGGCACTAGGTACTCGTGCACCTGAACTCAACAGGGTTGGTGGTTCTCATATTTTAAAAATACACATGTACAGCAAGTCATAGAGATTATGGTATGAAATTGGTGCTGTGATAGCAAAAATAAAACAAAAAAGATTGAGTTCCCTGATATGGGTGGTTTTTCTGTCTTTTGGGAGATACATACCTGGAAGAGTAGTTTGTGATCTGTTCTTTCTACAATAGAATTGGGCTATATTACCACCCCACATGGGGTCCTTGTATCAGAGATGTCAGAACTGAACTTGGCTTTCTTCAGAGCCCCTAAAAATGCAGCACCCTCCAGTCCTGTTGTTGGACTTAGCTTCATCTCTTTCATCTGCTTTCATTCTATTGGACCATTCTCATTGATTCATCCATATTAGTGGTTTTTACACTTAGTTCTGGAATATTTTGGTGGATGTTTTCAGTGCCATCTAGGTTCTTAAATTGGATTCTAATAACTTATTGGGGAAAAGAGTAAGTTTTGCTATTTTTAAAATTTTTTAAATTAGTTTAAGGTGTACAAAACAATGCAATAGTTATACTTTTCACCCCTCAAAAGTGACAACTCCCCTTTCCCCATCCACTGACCCCCAACCCCCCTGAGTTGTTGCTGTTCTTTTTTTTGAAGGCAGTGTCACTGGCCCTCATGTGGGACTGAATCGGGGCCGCTGGCTTCCCAAGCCAGCGCTTAACCACCGCGCCACTCGGCCGGCCCAAGTTGTTGCTATTCTTGATAGTTTGTCTGTGGTGATTTTTGGATATTGCAGTTTTCAGTTCATTGGGTGATTTGCTTGCCGGAAATGAGTTATGTTTTCTTGTCAGACCCTGAACATTTCAATGTTATTCTGGAAGATTGCCTGGGGTTTTATTGTCTTCAATTGTTTTTCCTCCATGTTTTCCCATTAATTCTGTGTCAGTGAAACACTATTGCTGCCATGTAACTTCATTGCTGCGGAAAGATGATTATTCATTCTCTTAAGCCAGGGGAGTCCGCATCAGCAGAGATGCCCAGTGTGCAGGTAGCAGTCTTTCTGCCCAGGTGTCTGGTGGTGGGAGGCCCTCCGGCTGGGCTTATGATGAGCTGTGTTCCTGAGCGAGATGAACTGAAGCACAATGTGTGTCCTCTGAAGTCCAGCCGGAGTGTCAGTGCAGGGACGAGGTGCACACATTTTCTGAACGGAAGTTCCTACACAGACAGCAGATGCCACAGGGTTTTCCCATCAGTTTTGTCCACGTTAGGGAGAACAGAGTGTAGCTTTTCTCAGTGAGATGGAGGTTGGCTTTGGATTGTGACTGCAGCTTCGGTTCATAGAACCTCTTCTACGTTGGCAGCTTTGGTGGATCTCAGCTTTGGTGTTTTCATTGTGCATTTCAGGTGGTAACTGCGAGAGAAAGGACATGGGGAGCTGTGGCTTTC
Organism: Aselliscus stoliczkanus; assembly: GCA_033961575.1. Classification (NCBI taxonomy): domain Eukaryota; kingdom Metazoa; phylum Chordata; class Mammalia; order Chiroptera; family Hipposideridae; genus Aselliscus; species Aselliscus stoliczkanus. The sequence goes on from CM066741.1 coordinate 34,994,348, forward strand.
TTCCTCCGGATTACTAGCATCACTCAGTTCCAGCCTTGTCCCGTGTCTCCAAGCTGAGGCAGCTCCAGCTACCCCAGGGGTGGGAATCACTAGTTTGTGCTGAGACACTGCTTGGGTGTAAAAGGAGACTTGACTTCCATTTCAGCATACATTGGAGGAAGCACGCTCATGTTACTCTAAGCAAGTTACCACTTTCTATTCCTTAGCAATACAGTGGTGGAGATTGGGAAGCTGTGACTGTGAATCAAAGGGATGGAACGGCCATTTTGCAGTTGGTGATGCTGAGCTCTGAGAGAGGAATGATTTGCTAAAATCCATGCAGCTTGGGGAGCACATCTTTAGTCTTGCATCATTTGTTAGTATCTGTCTTTACTTGTATGAGTAACAACAGATCTTCTCTGTGATTAGCATTCTATGATCAGGTGCTTATGCTTTGCTTATAGTAGCTATTATATGAGGAGGGGGTTGCATAGTAATTAAGTAGGTATTTAGAAAAAACTTGTATATAAAAGGTACCATGGACAGTTGACTATACCGAAATGTTATGTTTAGTCATCTTAATTTGTTAAGGTGTATGTGTTTGTGTGTGTGTGATGGATGTTAGTACAATGACAAGTGACTAGTTTATAGTGAAAAGCAATAGGGGTTCAGATGAATTAACATTCATTTTAGAGTAAGGTAGACAGGTCTTTTCATAGTTCTTGACCTTAAGTCTCTGTTTTCCTGCCAGGAATGTTAGCACATTTACTACCTCGCAGATTTGCTTGGCTCCTCTTACTTAGTGTTGCCGATTCTGACCGGTAAGGAGTGTGTTGAATGGGTTGAGAGATGAGCTACCCTTCGCACTAGCTGAATTAAACTACAAGCATCCAGTGGAGTGACAAAGGAAAGGGATGAGTTTGGGGTCTGCTGAGGTGTTGACTTGGGGTCATTGGATGCACTGAAAGATTTGGTGCAACCTCTCAGTTACTGTAGGAGGAAGGATGCTGGTAGGTGCTGGCTGAGCCCCGCCCAAATAAGCCCATTCTTGGGGTGCTGCCTTCTTGTGGGTAACCTAAAAAAAAGTCCCCTGCATACATGAGTCTCTCAAAGATGATCCCAGTTATTTTGTGGTTTTGGCCGGGCTGTGGTTGACTTGATCAAACTCCTCATCCTTGAACCTGATGGCAGCTTTCATTTCTGCAAAGGGAACCTGAGGTTCAGCCCAGCTAATGAATGAAAGGAGCAAGTGGGTGAGGGAGTGATGGTGATGGAAGGAATGAATTAGCTGTAGATGGTGAGTGCACAGGTGGGAGAGGGGAAGACAGGAAGGAAAAAGAAGGTTGAAGGGGAGTGGGCGTGTCCTTGGGTTGGCCAAGTGTGAAGGGAGACATGCCAATTGAGAGCTGTCAAAAGAGTTTCATTGTTCACCGAAGGAAAGGGACCCTGTCTGAGTATCAGTACAGTGGGGGTCAGTTAGGAGCATTTCACTTCCCTGCTCTTTTGTGGTTAGCTTCAGTGCCTTTATATTGGCCTGCTTTGTCCACCTTGGTAGGTTCTGTGTCCTTCCTTGAGACCACATCACAGGCAGCTTTTTGTCCCCTGTCGAGATGGCTATGCTGATGTGGGGTCTGGCCCCGCTTTGGTTCTAGGACGGGTAAGTGTGGACATTTGGAGGCTGCTGAGATGAAATCAGACTTGAATACACAGGAGAATCACCTAAGGGCGTTGTACAGTTTGAGGGATTGTCTGATTCTGTGTGTTTAGGTCTGACAATGGCAGATGCGCTGCTTTAGGTTTTATTGAGTCTGAAGTATTCATTTTCTGAAACTGCTATTACATGACTGACTGCTAACTTATGTGGATGGAGAACAATGAAATATGTTATAGAATATTTACAAATAGGAACATGCACACTTAATCTTGAAAAAGAATTGGTTGTCTTATATAATAATCAAAGTCAATGCAAAATGCTATATTTTCTAATCACACTATTATAACAAAATAGGAATGACTGATAGTAGCCACTGGGATCAACTGCATGGGAGGAGATACATTCCTTTAATTTCCTGGAGAATATGAACCCATATAGAATCTGATAAGAACATATTGCCAAACTATACATAAATCATGTACCTCATTTGAGGACACAAGTTTAGTTTTTGGTAAATTTCCTAGTAGTGAATCAATGACCCAAATTTTCACTTAGTTCTTCACTTTGGATAAAAATGACAAGTAATCAGAAATTTCCAGAAAACAGGAAATGTTTTTCAAAACACTTGAAAGGGCAATGTGATGTCAATAGTGTGTTGGTTTCCTAAACATGGTCATTTCTGCCCAATGTGCGGACTTTGGGGAATGGCTCATCGGTTTACATTCTCTGGTGGTCTCGGTTCAGGACTTGACTTATTTGCATGTCGGCACATGTTTTATTTACTGTTAAGCATCCACATGTTAAAAGCGCTATAAACTGGCAACACCCTGGGCTTCTGGGTGTGGAGTCTGAGAAATGCTCTTTTCTGGAGGGGAACCTCAGCATGTATGTTCTAGCTTGGCTGTGAATACCCTGATGTCTGTATTTGCTTATTGAAATCTAATGCAGTGAGTCCCTGACTTACGAATGAGTTCCGTTCTGGGAGAACATTCATAAATTGGATTCGTTCGTAAGTCTGACAAAGTGAGTCTTACACACCTTTGACAAATATACAACATAAAGCCAATGGTTGAACCATTCATGTCATATGGACGAGCAATGTCTACCATCTTTGTGCCTCGGTCCAATCTCTCAATTATTTTCACTTTTGTTTCCATGGTGATTTCTTTGCGCTTCCTAGCAGTCCCCTCCACATCCCCACTGCCTTTCCCCTTGCTTCCGGACATCCTGGGCTCTGATTGAGCCCTGGACTCCTGTCCACTATGGCACTGCACAGTAAGCGCACAGCAGCACAACTGTGACAATGTCCGGCAGACACATGAGCTTCTTCCGCGATTTGTTGGCATCTACAAATGTTCATAATGCAAGGTCCTTTCATATCTGTGACAGTTCTCAACGTGAAGGTTCATAAGTTGGGGACTTACTGTACTGTTTTCTAATGATACTTCTCTAGGGGAATAGTGTTACAATGGACTGTCCACTTTTATTTACAGACTTTGAAAATTAGCCACTTTAGTTGGGATTTCTCCAGGTTTGGAAGTGCTGAAGAATATAGGTCTGTAGATAGAGGTCACATCAGAGTCACTCTCCACACCCTAGCAGCTGAAGAAGGAACCCGGACTTAAAACAAGGAGACCTCTTTTTCCATGGCTTGTACTGAATAAAAGACATCACGGAGGATTTTTTTTTTTTAATTGTGACTGAGGAAGAAACCCGCCCTTGAATCAAGGAGACATCTGTTCTGTGGCTTGGACTGAGTAAAATGAGAATGACAGGATTTATAAAAATGTTGACTTATGATTTCTATGAGAATCACATATTGCAGTGATACTGGTTCCCTTATTTTTAAGTATGGAAGAAAATCAGGGCCATGCTTTTGTATAATGTGGAACCCTCTAGTGAACTTGACTGGACACCATGGCTTTGAATTTTAGATCCACTGAGTGTTTTCTCTACTGAGTGGAATTATGGTCCTAAATGATGTCAGCATAACAATAGAAACATCCCATCCTTCAAATTTTTGTTTATCTGAGATTATAACTTGGGAAAATTTGGGAAAATGGTTACAAGCAGGCATAGACTGACTTTACAGATATCCATCCTTTTTGTGGGAAAAAAACCATGAAGGGATCCTCTAGACTTGGGGGTTGTTAACCACTGTTCTCTCCCCAAGGCCTAGTAGAATAATTAGCATTTGGAGGTATTTGATGGATAGTGAATCATTCTCATTATATTGGTATATTGTCGCAGTTATTGGTAGAGTCAACACATGAATGAACAGGAAGTAAGAGAAATGTGCCTTAACTGTAGAGGTGAAATTTGGATTCCAGTATAAACCTCAATTTTCTCCTCCTGTAAAGATTTGAGTCAAGAAACAGGGGCATTTTATTTTATTTTATTTTTAGCCAAGCCATCCTGCCACCTGTTGGCAGCTCAGTGACAACTCAGCTCAGGCTGGCATCAAACTGCCGTTGCTCAGAGCTCAGCTCACACTCTTGAGCGAGCTATTAACCAGCTGAGCCACTCGGCCGGCCCAACAAGGGCATTTTATTGGGCCACTTTTCTGCAAACAGATAATTGGGCGATTCTGTTAGATTCCATTAGGGATACAGCAGTGCCAAATTGCGATTTGGGGCTTTGGTGGGAAGGAAAGGGTCGTGTCTGAAGGTTGTCTGTTTTATTGGATGATGCCACCTGTTTCCGTCTAGCTCACTAGAGAAGAAATCTTAATATGTTAAAAAACCAAAGAAGCATGTGTTCAAAGCATTTGTTAATTGGCACCGATCTCTTGTGCAAATCTCTTAGAAATCAAGAGGTCATTGTCACTGAGAAGTACGTAACCATTTGCTTGTCAGTAGGTACCAGAGTACTAGGCCACATAACATACATGAAAACGAACCTGTCATATAGTATTAAGTTAGCAAAATATTGATATTTATTTGCTTGGTCTTGGTAATGTACTTAAACATCGTCTCCAATGGAGTGTAAAAGAAAAGACTTTGGATAATTGTTATTAAAATGACAAAAACATGTCCTGATAACTCCAAGAAGACGATACTGGCACTTGAACCTGTGAAATGTCTCAAAGTCGTTTATAAACATCATTTAAAATCATACACATCTATGTTTGATGGTCGGCTTTACCGAGCTGTAAAAGGAGATTGTCACCGAGGCAGGATGTGAGGAAGTGTGTGTTACTCATGGACTTGAACAGAGCATAAGAAAGCTGGGCAAGGATTTTTCCCCAAAGTTTAGGGAGTTTACTGTGTGGCGGACATATTAGGCATCTGTGCGGGGGCTACCTTTCTGGGTGAGAGTTTTGTCATCTTTGAACTGGGCTAAAAACTTCAAGCCAGTACCTTACTCCTATCTTCAGTTCTCGGATTCCTCTGCCTGCCGGAGCAGTCTTGAAGAAGAATAACAAACCACATATTTTGAAGCTGACATGTATCACAAGTGTTAGAAATAAGCAATAATCAGAGACGAGGCCAAAGATTATATAAATTGGTGTTATTTAGAGCATCTCATGCCAGTGCCCAAACTGCACATTGTCCACTTTTAGTCTCTGAACCTTTGGAGTCTGAATATCTGGGACACTCCTTCCCTCCTCCGCTGGTCCGTGTGAATCTTGACAAGCGCGAAGGGCAAGAAGCGATGCGATTACGACCCGGCATGCTGGGTGCGGCGCGGGCAGACTTCACACCTCTTTTCCTACCAACACGGATGAGCAGGAGTGCACAGCCTGCCTCACCGCCCCTGGTTGATCAAATGACAGATGCTTCCAGAGCGTCCCGGACATGTTTACGCCCAGGTTGCCATGCAAATCTATCCCTTGTGCTGGCCCAAGGGGCCCGGGCCAGGTCCCCCCTTGCCCCTCTCTAGCCATCTTCTGTGCCATGCCCAGCCCAGCAGCCTCAGCACAGCTTTCTTCCAGAATCTTCCAAAATGCCAAGTGTCTAGGGGGTCTGCTGAACTGAAAATGAGGAAACTTGTGGTGTTGCTGTTTCTGACCATGTCAGGTGGACCCAAGGCAGCCCTGCAGGAGTGTGTGGACAGAGCAGGGCGGGCAGCAGGGCCGGACGCAGCCAGAAGCTAAACCAGCTGCAAAATCACAGACCAAATAAATGTCCTGAACTGACTTGCCTTTCAGATATTTCCATTTCATTGGACACCTTTGGATTTGGAAAAAATCACAGTTTTTCTTATTATGGAGAGTCACCTCGTCATGGAAGGATTTGCCAGTACAAACCCTGCATATGTGACACTTGTGTGCTTATGTGGTACTCAGATTCCCCGTTGGCATTTTAAAGAGCTCAGAATCTAATCCTGGTATTTTACTGGACACGTGGAACTAACAATTTATTAAAATACTTAGGAAACTTGTGTTTAAATAATGGTAGTCAAGTGAAGATGTAAATTACTCAGTAAATGTTAATATGTATGAACTGTTCATTGATGTTATTAGCAAACAAATGCAATTCAACATGTAATCCTTTTTGTTATTTTCTTGTTTTTTACTTGTTTAGTTCAACTTCCTTGGAGTATAATACTCAAGCCCAGAGGCCGATATTTATAAACAAATCTATTATCTTTTCTATACTTTTTTTAGTGGCTGCTCTGATCATTAAGCTGGTTTCTTAGGGACGTTTCTAAGCATGTTTTGTAGAATTGTCTTCTGGAAAATATTTTAGAAGGGGATTCTGAGGACATTTTGTACAGCCACACAATTCTGCATTGTCTGCATATTCGTGGATGGAAGCAAAGAAATGGACATGAGTGCTGAACACATTAATCAGAAAAAAAGTCAGGTTCTAGTTATTTATGTGTATTTTGAGAACAACGTATAACCAAATATAACTGCTTTGCGATGTTTCTTACTGTATTATGATTGTTAAGAGAGTTTGGGAAAATACATAGAACTATTTTAATACATGATTATATTAGAATTGTCAGAATACCTCGGAATGGTGTACATGTAAAATCATTTGATTGGGTTATTGCTGTGGGTTTTTTGGGAAGGGGATTGCTCTGTGTATAGCTGTCACATAGACTTTTCATTAGGGCTGCTCTTTGGGTGTAAGTATTATTATGTAAATGGTCTTTATATTAAAATGTGTATGATAGGATGGAATTGTCACGCAAAAGGCCAGCCTCCAGGACACTTGCCCATTCAGGGTTAAGTGGGCTTTGTATTGCTGCTGATATAATAGAAAAAGGACTGTTATGCCATCTCATCAAACATAGAGATGGCTGACGTTTGGGGCATTTTAACTGTTAGAGTAGTTTTGTTGATTGCTGAGGAATTGCTAACTGCTTTGCCTGTAGTAGGCAAATAAAAGCTGAGTTTAGAAGATAGAAGAGGGCATTTGGGAGGGTGGGTGTGTGCACATTTGCGCAGTCTTGCGCTCCCTGCTCAGATGCTGGGGATCCGCATATATTTTGTAAATATTCTGATGTTAAATAGATGTAGAATATTTTCCCTTCACTGATAGAATTGTTCAATTGCATTGCAACATTAATTTATTTCTGGTACATACTGCTATATATTTTCTTATAAACAATGTTATTAATGTTAAATATTTTTGTTCAGTATGCAATTTCCTACATGTTTATAGACAACATTGAAAATTCACTATAAATATATGTCAATTTACTAGGATAGAAGCACTTTGGTTTATCAACAGATATTGTATTAATTCTATCCTCTCAGTATGTTTATTGGATCCTTAAGTTCAATTTTTACATTGTGATAAATATAGTGTGTAGTGTTTGTATAATATGTCATTGTTTGTGGCAAGGTTCATCATAGTGGAAATGTCATTGAAACTGTTGATCTGCCTTTGTTTTCAGATCAGTTTGCAAACAAATACAACACAGTTGTTGATATAGCCTAGAAATCTCTCTGTGTGGTAAAATAAATAGCACAGTTTCAGAGTTTCCACTTGCCAATGGAATTTGACTTTTGAAGATAATAGTGAATTGTTCTTTTAAAATACTTATTTCTAGTTATATAGGTGATTTATAAGTTTTTATGGGGGATGTTAGCAATGGTATATCAAACCCAAGTTCATTAAATCATGGACTGACAAAGGAATGTTTGTGTATTATGTGTATATAATAGACACAGTTACGTTTTTTAAAGCATAGGATCTATTATACTTGCATGGTTTGTAGGTATATTAATTATACATAGAGTGAAAACTTTCCCTAAGGGTTGTCAGTTTATCTCTGTAAGTAAATAATTGGGCAGCTGAAGGGATGTGTTTTTAGATGGTTGTATATAAAATAGTTGTGTATATATTATGTTTTTGCTTTAAACTTCCAGTCATTGAAATATAAGGACTTGAAATATAAGGACTCGCTTACATACTCATATGTGTAAATGTATGTATGCACATGCATCCATACATATACATATGTGTACATGTGTGTATAAAACTTAAAAGTCATAGCATAGAAACCTCATGTTTTGGCCACATGATTGTACCTCTGTTTTATTTAGTCTATGTTCTTTCTTTTGTTTGAGGGTGGATGGGATAGGACATTTTAGTTTATGAACTTTATTACTTACTTGTTTTATAGCATCTGCATAGGAGTTGCTGATAGGTGTATATTGTGTGACCACCAAACTAGATAGACAAAGGTAAAAACACTATTTTAGGAAATTGAATTGCTATACTAGGTCAGTTTGGGATATATCAGGTTACTGGGGATTGCATTCTTATTTTGTTGTGTATATAGAAGATAAATGTCATTTTATAAAACACTTGGGGATATATGATTTCTGTCAATTTAAGAAATATATTTTTACTGAGATGTTAAAAGATAGAATCATGGTTTGAGCATAGGTAGAGTGCGCATCTTCATGTGATTTCAACTTGATTTTGACGGGTTTTGTTTTTTTTATGTTCTTGACATTTTGTAATTAGACATTATTGGTTGAAGTGTAGAAATTATTGCCATTTATATTTTAAGTAATGTAAACATGTATAATTTTTCTTATTCCATTTAATTTTAGGATGTTAAACATTGGGACAGAAGGGAAGTATTTGGCTCCTCTATGTATAATAGACAAGCTTTTTGTATAACCTCTTAACTTCCTAGGTGTATAGAAATGTCCTCTTTCCGTGTATATGCATGTGCGTGTGCACACTCACACTCACACACACTCACACTCACACACACTCACACACACAGAGTAAATATAAATGTTGAACTATGGTTAAAAAAAATACCTATTACCAATAGACGTGTTCCCTGGCCCCGATGTGTTCTATTTCACTTAGTGTGTATGGGAGCGATTAGATAGTTATGTACATTTTATCAGATCTTTGTTTTTATACCATATAACGTTGTACAGAAATTTCTGTCCCTTTTTTGAATGTATATCACCTAAAATTATAGTACATGAGCTTTTTTTATTGTTGCTTGTGGAAAGGAATCACCAACTCTTGTTGAGTGTGATCTTTCGACTGCTGGGTGTTCATCTTTAAAACACCCCCTCTTTCTGTATATGTAGCATTGCTGATATACTTTTAAACATCAGAAACTTTTTATTAATACAATTCCATTTTTTTCTGTGTTTAGTGGTTTGTTTTAAAAGATACAAGGATAGTGGATCTTTTCTGATCTCATCTCTAATGTGCAATTCTGTTGCTTTACATCTATTCTTTTTGTTTGATACTGATTATGCACATGTTGCAAATATGGCGTTAAACTAGAAAAAAATTAACTTTTGCAAATTATTTTAAGAACTCTGTATAGGTGGCTCTTTGGGGTTTGTTAACAGATGTATTTAATGGTTGCTTTATAACAGCTTGGCTTTGTAAATCTATAGAATGTTGATAACAACTGGATGATAGAGGGTAGAAAGTTTTCCTTTGATATTATTTCCCCCTTGTGTAGTTTTCATTGGATTGCTGGGATTATTAGGGACAAGTAATTTGAAAATTGAGTTAAAAGCCTCTGACCTATATTTTTGTTACTTGTATATAGGTTGTCAGGGTGGAAATAACGTAATGGTTACAAGTATTTTTCTTAGAAGTATTTTTACCTCACATTGTTATTTAGAAGAAAAAGTAAATTGTAATCATTAAAGTGATTGTATCCATTTTATATAAAAATACCTCAATTTAAGGGATACGTATGTATGTCTTATTTTCCCAGGTGTACTGGGGTTCATGATGCAGTTCACTTTTCTAAAGAACATTTATAGACTCTCTAAGCTAAGTGGTTCTGTGTCCATTTGTTACATGGCAATAATCAAGACAAATTTGTAAGCAGTGGGCATATGAAATATTTAGTTTTAAGCATCTGGGATTCCTAGGTATATGGAGAGTCTCACATAATTTTGTAAATATTCCATTGTAAATTTGTTAGTACCACTGTCTTTTAAAAATAACATGGCAATGCAATCGTTGATTAACAGGCTCTTGGAGCTATGCAAAATTTATATATTAATTGGTTTGGTAAAAGGAGAAATGGAGATTATGAATTTACTCCATTCTCATAGAACAACAGTTTGCCATCATATCAAGAATGACTGATATATACATTCAAAAACTTATACCATGTAAATTCATTTGGCTTTTTTTGTGTACCAACCTTCCCAATATAGTTCTTTCATATTTTTTATTAAGACATTTTTTACAGCAGTTTTAAATGCACAGCAAAATTGAGGGGAAGGTACAGAGGTTTCCCATATGTCGCCTGTCCCCACACCCTCCCCCACTGTCAATCTAACACATGGGTATTCACCCCCATTGTCACCATCTCCCACCAGATGGCACGTTTGTTACAACTGATGACCTGTGTTGACATGTCATAGTCACCCAGAGTTTACAGTAAGTTTAAGTCTTGGCGTTATATGGTCTAAGAGTTTGGATAAATGTATAATGACATATCCATCATGGTATTCTACGGAGGATTTTCATTGCCCTAAAAATCCTCTGTGCTCTGCCTATTCATCCTTCCCCCCGTTTTTTTTGAACATTCACGATATAAATGATTTTGTTTTAAGAGATTTTATACTACCTCTTGGAACTATACACAGTTCTGTATGTGTTCCCTCGGTTGCATGACAAGATTCAAGACAACTTTGTAAATACTAGGCAGATACAAGTTTTTAATTTTCAACATCTAGTCTTCCTAGATGTATAGAGTCTCACAAAGTATAATTTTGTAAATAATTCATTGTAAAATTTCATGGTTTTATTTTCTTCAAGTGTCTTAACAGAATTGATAGAATGGTGGGTTTCTTGAGCTGTTCATTAATTTATCTGTTTATGGAGTTGCTATGGGAAGGAAAGTTAAAAGGGAGGGTGCCTTCACTTCTGCTTTCTCAAAGAAAATCATATATTTAAGCCATCATTTAGTGCTTATATTAGACATATAAAAGCTAAGTCATAATTTTGTAGTTGTATTGATGAAAGAGCATTATGTTTTAATCATAGGAAAAGTGTTTTATGACATTGTATTCGCCCTCTTTGAACGACAGTTGTATTTCATTGGACTGCATGACAACATTCAAGACAGCTTTGTAAATTAACAGGTACATGCATCATTTTTAAACATCTAGTTTTTCTAGATGCATGGAGTTTGGCAAAATAGAAATGGAACTATTTCATTGCAGACTGTCATAGTAAGTTGGCTTCTGTAATTAATGTTTTGGCAGGGTAATAGGTAATTAATAGTAATTGGCCTCTAGGGTTATATAACATGTATTCATCAGATTTGGGGGAAGAGGGTTAGACAGATTGCCTCCTTATCTTCATATTGGTAAGTTCTCATGTAAAAGGAAAGATTAGATTGCATACTTTCAATAAACAGAAAATACACCATGGGTGTGTTTTTTCTTTTTTTTTTTTTTGAGGGCAGAGTCACTGGCCTCATGGGACCCAAACCAGGGCCGCTGGCATCCCAAGCCAGTGCTTAACCACCGTGCCACTTGGCCGGCCCCACCATGGGTGTTTTTATATCTAGAAAAAGGAAGGCATAAGAAGGAAATTACCATTTTTAAATCATATTCCGAGTTATATTCAGAGTTAGAAGAGATTCACATTGCTAAATTAATTAATTTGCTATGCTATAGTCACCTACTCTGCAAATTTATATATGTATATTCATCTTTTTATATTAAAAATGTATTACACATACACATGTAAAATTAGTTTTTGAGTATAGATTTGATCACTTTTCTCATTTATTAGCTTTTATTGCTTTACAGTTTGTTTTTAATTATGAAAATAGTATTCTCAGCTTAAACATTTCCAGAAGCCTGCTTCATGATACATATATATATAAATGTATGTTAATTTTTATATAAGATAATTAAACCATACCATATCTATGTTTCAATCTGTTTTTTTCATATATATGCATCTGTGTGAAAAGAGGCTTTCCTTTTTTTTTTTAATTTAAATTTTTTTGGGTGACACTGATTAGTAAAATGACATAGGTGTCAGGTGTACGTTCTGTAATATATCACCTATATATCATATATTGTTTCACAGCTTTTTAAAATTTTCCAGTGAATAGTTACATTTGTATGTTAGGTGATGAAACATGTCAAAAGTGTTGTATTTCAGTTACCTGTTTCTTAGAAAGGTCCTGTCCGGTAGCAATCAAAGTATAAATCAACATAGCTTTTTGAAGAACAGTTTGGCAGTGACATTCAACATGAGTGTGTAAAACTTTTGAAATGATGTAAATCGTTGCTAGGATTTTCTCTCTTCCGACTCTACAATTTATAAAGAAGAAATTATGATACATATTCAGTATAACGAATTGAACCGTGGAAATACGCATCAGTAAAAGAAAGATTGTAATGATTATAGCTTATTCATATGAATGGAATTCAACACTGAAAAAATAATCTGACATGGAAATTCCTTTTACGTTGATATTTAAAAGATCACTTTTGGAACAAGCATCAACTCATTGTGTTTTCAGAGGCGTGACCGTTTGCCTCTAGCTCTTCTAACTGAAGTGTTCATAAAATATTTCTGTTCCTAGGGAGTGAGATGATTCTGACATGATGAGAGTTAAGTAATGCTTGTTCATAATCATGATTGTTTTGGTGTTCTTTGTGAAATTGTTGTACACATTCAAGTTACTTACTAAAGCATTGTTCATCTGTACATTTGTATATTGCTCCATGACAATCTAAAACGAGAGTGTGAATTACTGACTAGAATGTTGTCTAGAAGACTTGATGGCAAAAATTTAACTTTGCTGTCTAGAGAGATGGGACTAGAAGGACTGCTTCTACTTTTGGCATTTGAAATTTTAAAGGACTTCAAAAAGAACATTTCAACAACAGGGAGTTTTAAAGCTACAGCCAGTTTGTGCCTGTCTATACCCTTGCCTTCCAACATCCTGGGACTGTTGTGGCTGTTAAATCCAGCTGTGTATTCCCGGTGGCCGTATGAACAGCTGCTGATGATCATGTGACTTACAGACCAGTCTGCCTAGTGAAACACAGGATCTGAGTACCCACGAAAAGCAGGGAGGATGGGGAGAAGGAGGTATGTACTCACCTGTTCTGTTTGGGGTTGACAAACAGATGAGTGATGAAAGTAACCACTGAAACTGTCGCAAAGGTTAATTTGGATAAGGCAGTGCCACATTTGTGGTTACTGAGTAGATGGAGTTGTTGCAGGGCGGGTCTCGACTGTGTTGGGAGTTACTCTCAATGAGTAAGTAGAGAATGGATGTTTCCTTTTATGATAGGAAGGCTTTTAAGTAGGTCTCAGTGGCTTTAAATTATTCGGAATTAGCACAAAAACATTTCAGTATTCTTTACCTTTGTGCTAAAGGTGCTCTGAAAAGGCGAGGCAGTAGAAGAGTTACCTTTTTGACAGTCCTATTTGCTGGCATTTAATGATATCCATTCAATTCAGCCTAATTTGTGTCCTGGCGTCTCATTTGTATCTAACCTTGGCTTTATTATGTATTTCCCAGGTGAATCAGGTGAATACGATGAAAGAAACATATTCGCAGATAACCTGAGGACAACTGACATCAAGAACATCCCTCTTTCTATGGAATGTTTAATTCATGCGTCTTAACTGGGAACCACAGGTAAGAAGGTTGTGGATCAGGATGTGCTGTAGCGGGATGAGGCTCTCGCCAGGCCCAGGACGTTAACATTAGTGCTGACTTCATTCTTGGGCGTCTGAGAATTAGTAACTTAGTTCATTTAAAAAAAAAATCTGTTAAGCGCTGGCCTGGGAAGCCAGCAGCCCGGGTTCGGTCCCACATATGAGGGCCAGTGATACTGCCCTCAAAAAAAAAAATTTAAAAAAAAAGTACATAAAAAAAAAATCTTTCGGTCTTGCTGAGTGCCTCATTGGTTAGGAGTTGGCTTGAGATGCCAGCTCAGAGCAGCCGGGACCCGGTTTGGATCCCACATATGAGGGCCAATGACACTGCCCTCTATTAAAAAAAAAATCTTTATTGGGGAACAGCCATGGTCATTGGTTACACATTGGTTTCTTGCTACAATGGCATAGTTGACTCTTTTAAGGAGGGTGCACTCACAGTGGCCCATGCGGGGATTGAACCGGCAACATTGGCGTTATCAGCACCACGCTCTAAACACCTAAGCTAACCCGTCACCCCCATAACTTAATTCTTTTTTTTTTCTGTTTTGAGGGCAGTGTCACTGGCCCTCATACATGGGACCGAACTGGGGCTGCTGGCCTCCCAAGCCAGCGCTCAACCACTGTGCCACTCGGCTGGCCCCATAACTTAATTCTTTTAAAGGATAATTTTAACAAAGATGTAGAATGTATGCAGATAGTAAAATATTATTTGTATCTTCAATTAATTTACTGACTTATGACCAACGGTGGCAACATTTGTAGTGTTACAAAGGAAATGGTCAATTGTGCAAGAATAGGAAATAGTGAAGTAGCCAAACTATATTTTTGCAAGTATATTTTTGTAGTGTGATCCAGCAGAAGTTCAGGTAAATTGAGGAAAGTTGCTGCTACTGGAAAACAGCAGTACTGGAGTCATGGCTGATGCGGGCTGAGTCAGCTATGGGACTGACCGGTGAGGAATAGTTTCTCACTGTTCACAGGAATGTGTAACAGGCTCAGCACAGGCCAACCTCCTGTGCCTGCTGTGTCAGCTATTTCTCTCGTCAGAGTGGAGTGTGTCTTCCCTTACAGTTTCTCCTTTTCCCTGTCAGGAGGTGAGTGTTCCAAGAAGCCACACCTTTGCCATCTTGCTTGTTAATCCCGAGACTTGGTGCCACTAGACCTGTTGGGCACTCCTCACCCCAGTGCCCTTCACGCCCATCACTGGTCCCAGGACCACCACTGGAGAGCTGATTGTAAGGACAGTTGATTGCGTGTTTGATCATGCTATAGTTGGTGTGCTGCTTTTGGTGACAACTGGTGTGATTGGAGATTTTTTTAGGTTACATATTGCCGACTAACAAATGATCCTGAACTAATTATTGTATTGTTTCTGTGATTTCATGGCTGGCGATATTGGATAGGACCAGAATGTCTGGGGTCCACTGGGAAGGCCCAGTGCTTGAGGGTGACACAGACCTCTAGAGGCTGAAGGCATGCACTGTGCTGTCACCACATACCTGCAGAGCTTTGAGATGCCTGGGAAAGCTGAGCTGAGCTGAGGCCTTGAACCAGAGGGACCCCCAGCCATTTCCAGAGGAAACAACTAGTGTTAGAGCAGAAACATACCATGACAGTGACATGGCTTCAGAAGTCACATAGCATTACTTCTTCTGTGTTCTGCTGGTAACCGCGTCATATTGCCAGCCCAGATTCTGGAAGGTTCTATCCTACGTGAAGGACCAGATGGAACAAGGCACAGTAAAGAACTCTTGGGGTCTTCAGTAATTATTTTTTATTTTCCTTTTTTTTTAAAATTTTTTTTATTTGAGGGCAGTGCCACTGGCCCTCATGTAGGACCCGAACCGGGGCCACTGGCTTCCCAAGCCAGCGCTTAACCACCACACCACTCGGCTGGCCCTAGTAATTACTTTTTAATGTTACTTTTATTTTGGTGTCCTTTTATAATGTTCCCCTCAAATCACATGTCTGTCTCTGTGAGATCAGTGACTAAAGTGAGTTCCAGAATTCCACTTCTCGTACTCTGAATTGCTCATCACTAGTTTCCCGCAAATGCCTTCCTTATTCCTTGACTTGGGAGTAAATTAGGCAAAGGATGGGAAGTTGGAGAAAGAAGCAAATCCCATGGTTTGGGGGATTAAGTCAGTTAAGGGATGCCAAAGGGAGAAAAATCCAGGTGCACTATGCCAACACTGAGATATACCCTCAGATTTAAAGCTGTGGGACTGCAAAGGATGGGACAGCTGCCCATGAAACCAGTAAGGTCACAGCGATTCGTGCAGCCCAGCTCCTAACGCATGTGCAGCTGTGACTTCTCATCATTCCTTCACTTCCCACTACACCCCTTAAAAAGTTATTCATGGGACGTGCTGCCAGCATTAAACTTTTTTTTTTCTCAGAGAGCCTCACTGCCTACTACTTATCCACGGAATTACCTTGAAAGTGAAGGTTTTAATCAGGAAAATGCCCCCCACCCCTTTAGGATAAATCTAAGCTTAGCAGAAGATTAATGCCCCTTTGATTGGGAGGGTGGGGTGTGGGTGTACTTTGCAGTTCTGATAGCCAGCTGGAATAATGGGTCAGGAGTTAAATATTTTCCTAAGTTCCATTGTAGCCTGCATATCTTTTGTACAGTTACTATTTTTGTCATCAGATGGACCGAGCTCCCTTTGTTATTTTGATTGCATGTTTGGTCACCATTGTTATGTTACTTGTACAGAGAAAAGTCATGTAGATTGCATGAAATACTTCTGTATATGAACAAGTGACCAAGAGACGCAAGCAACCAAACACATAGTTGAAAAAGATGCAGACGTGAGGAGAATGTGGGAGGGATCAGTCCACTTAGCAAAGGAGAAGAAGGAGTACCAACATCTGACCTCCTTAGTGTGGGAAAATTCCCAAAGGAATTTCACTGTTGCATTTCATTGCACAAAAAAAAAATTGTGTTCATCCCTACTGAGCTCATCTTCAGAAGCGTGCTTCTGATCTTTCCTCATTTTTCCCACTGTGTCTTCTCAGGTGGTGACCGAATAGGAATCTGATGCCATGGCTTCTGCCTTCTTCAAGGAAACCGGAAGATGGTCTTCATAAAATATGGAGACTCATTTTGTGTGTGCCAGTGGACACTCCTTGCAGATCAGAAAAATGGGACTGAGCAAAAGCTCATGTTTGAACATGACCTAAAGGGTGTCACTGCAGAGAACCGGACCAGGCACGTTGACTGGGCCTGGGTCTCAGGATCTGAACGCGGAGACATTTTTACAGAGATGCTTAGGAGGTGTAGTTGGGAGGCTTCGTTCCAGCGCTCCCCTGAGTATAAGTGCATGTATTTATAATTTTCACTTATCCTAGGGTAAATCTTGTTTAATTAAAGTTTATTGGGGTGACAATAGTTAGTAAAGTCACATAGGTATCAGGTGTGCAATTCTGTAATACATCATTTATATATCACTTTGTGTGTTCACCACCCAGAGTCGGTTCTCCTTCCATCACCATATATTAGATCCCATTTATACCCTCATGATAAATTTAAAATTTATTCACAAAAACTGTTTTTTGAGATTTCAGAGGACATAGAAATTTAAATCTAATAGTTGTACTTCAAATGCCTTTGTTTTCATTTGAAATTTCACTCCCCAATGTTATCTACTATCAATGAATTTTTCTGCACGTTTTCTGGGTTGTGGTGAACACATTAATGCGTAAGGAGTGTTTTTGGACCCATATTTTCTACGCAGTAAACATAATTATTTTGGATTTGTTCAAGTAATTTTTTGAAATAACTCCAATGAATTTGAAATGCTAGGACTAAGGATATTTAAAATATATATTTTGAATTAAAACGGCAGATTTCCCCCTAGTTGTAGAAATGTGTTCCTCCCCAGTCTGTCTCCCAGAGTTTATGAGAGTTCAAACTGTACAAAGCTATTCAAAATTGTGCAAACGTTAAATCCTGGTGTTTTAAATCCTTGACAGTGCTCTTCCGTCATTGTTCAGCTCAATCATTTTCATGTATCCTTATTCATGGTCATTTGAATTTGTATTATTTCATTCTCCTTGTTTTTTTTTCATTTCCCTTCAAATGTTAGTGTCTTGGTTAATGGTTTCTAAGAGCTCATATATGACTAAAGATGTTAGCCATTTGTCATGCAAATAAATGCAACACATGTTGCTGTCATTTTACTGTGGTGTTTTATTTGACGATTGTACAGAAGTTGTGTATTGAAATATACTCATGTTCTGTTTTATAACTTTGTGTTTTGTGGTTTTCTTTTAAAAACATGTTTTCATTAGAACATAAAATTTTTGTGTGTATTCTATTTTTCGTCAGTTATTTTGTCATTGTTAAGTTCATCATTGCTATGATTCTAAAGCATTACATATTCAAATTATTCACCTTGACTTGAGCAGTTACCACTTGATTAAATTCTGTATTGTTTAGAAATTCCCCCATATAATTGGCCGCATTTCTATTGACTTGTTTTTTTACCTTCTATTAATAAAATTACTGATGCATTTTATTTTTTAGTCTTATCTACTCCATTGAGTTCTATCTCATTTCTCTTCTTTTTCAGAACATTCCCTGTCTATACTCGCACTTTTTTCTCTCAAATGATGCTTAAAATTATTTTGCTACATGGAAAAATAAATGCAATTTTGATTTCATTTACACCAAATTTAATACATTTATTAGGAGAGAATAAATACCTTTAAAATTGAGTCTTCCTATCCAACTGCAAGGTATGTCTTTTTTCTATTTTTAATCAAATTGTTATGTTGGAATACTGCTACCATAGTTTTTTATTATTTAGTTTCAGGCATTTCACAGTGTTGAAAGGATGGTAATTGTACTCCCAGTTTATTTTTGATATATGAAAGCCATTTTTGTATTTTTTAATGGCATTTAATTGAAATTCTAATATTATGGTTTTCTTTCACAATTAGTAGGCATTTCCAGAATATTTAGAATCAGAAAGTACCCTTGGTTGTTTGAGTGATAATACTAATCTTGTTAGTTTAAGGTTTGTTTAACTACGGGTTATTTTAGGAAACTTTTATTGTGAGTTTATTACCAAATTTGTTGCAAGTTTTATAAAATGTCATATATTATAGTTGACCATACTTGCCATTTTAATTGTTGATTAGGCCAGAAATTAACTTTCTAAAAATGAATAGCCATACATTAAGTGATTTAATGGACTAAATTGTGTGTATGTGAGTGTGCGTGTATACACACTCCCGTATTACAATTGTTGCAAATATTTTCTTTGCAATTTGTGAAAAGATAATCCTAAACAAATAGCTTTACTTCGATGTACTTTTGTCAGGGTTTTATATTTTGTTTACTGGCTCTACTGAAACTTTTAAGTTCAACATTATTTCTTTAATTTTTATTTCAAAATTTTTGGCTTACAAAAGTGTTGCAAATCAGTGCATAGTTTTTCATTTTTTAAAAAAATATTAAATTTGTTGGGGTGACATTGGTTAAGTAAAATTATATCGGTTTTGAGTGTGCATTTCTATAATCCATCATCTACATATCACACTGTGTATTCATCCAGAGTCAGTTCTCTTTCCATCACCATATATTTGACCCCTTTCCCCCTTTTTTTTTGTTTTTTGTTTTTAAGAGGGCAGTGTCACTGGCCCTCATATGTGGGATCCGAACCCTGGCAGCTGGCGTCCCAAGCTGGCTCTTAACCACCACGCCACTCGACTGGCCCCCCTTTCCCTCTTTGACAGTGTAATATATGTCCTCCAGGGGCGTGCAGAGTTTACTCAAGTCCAAAAGACTTGGAGCCTAAAGGTCATTTTAAGCCACTGATTTTTAGTTCCTTGGGCTGTAGAACTCAACACAAAAAAATATAGAATGCCTAATCTGTGTCCTGGGCAGGTGTCTCTAATAGCCTATGGTTCTCCTTCATCCCTTATCTGTGGTGATCATAGAACCATGTGTTGAATAAAACACAGGTACCACAAAAAGAATGCTCGAATATATGGAGCAAAGCGACTCCGGAGGGCCATTGCATCATTGAGCGCTTTTCATGAGAAGTATATGTCTGTTGTGTTAAGCCATTGAGGTTTTGACATTGCTGAAACATCAAATTGATTAATATAGATGGATAACTTGCATGTAAGAATTCAAGGATTGGTGGATGAATGCACAGAATGGAGGATTGCATTGATGGTTTAAAGCTTGGTTGTAGGAGTGGATGATGGAAGGATATAAGGAGGGTGAAAAATTTTCTGCATAATCAAGCTGTGGATTTAAGAATTAATGGACAGAGGAATATATGATTGGATATTGAGAAAGAAGGCTGGAAAAAAATGGGTGCATGAATCTTGCTTTATGAAGTTAAAGGTAGAATAATGGATGAATAAATGCAAAATTGGGTGTGAAGGTAAGAATGGATGGAAACTAGAATATATATGAGCGTTTAGCTGGAGACAAGAATAAAGAATGAATATTTTCTGAAACTAACGTGTTTTGAAAGAAGCAGTTGGAAGTATGTATGGATGAATGGTTTGATGGACGCAGTATTCAATGAAAGTGGAGATAGTTAGATAACTAGATGTTAGAATTCAAGTGGATTGCAGAATGGATCGTTAAGATTCATGCTACATATATAAATATATGTTTAGATAGATAGGTAAAACATGGCCAGCTAGAATAATGGGTGAATGTGGGGATTCATTCATAGATAAATTGCTTCATGAGTGTGATAGCATTTTTGATGGTTTTAAGATGGCTTTACAGATGGATTGATGCATAGATGGATTTTAGGAAATATGGTACAGGAATTTCATCATTGGAAAATACAGTAATAATAAAATCACATGTAAAGTTGAAGGAAAAGATGGCCAGACTATTGAGTGATATAGGCTAATTTGTTGTTACTTATAAAATTAGAAAAATTTAGTGACTGGATTCTCAAAATACTCTGATAATAAATAAAAAAAAAGAAGCTAAATCCAACTGTAGCGAGTTCACAAAAGTAGCTTTATGTAATAATGATTAAAAAATATTTTAATTTGGGGACTTTTAGGGGGTTATGGTCATGTACATATCACAATTTCCCCATATTTTCCACAGTTTTAACTGAGATTAAGAAGTGAGACCTTTTAGGTGCTTCACTACCTGACATTTCTAGATCAGTACAAATTCTTGCACTCTGTCTTCATTTCTGTGGACTTCATCTTCAAAAATGCTGGTAAGCGTCAGTAATACTGTTGGTACACTTTTTTTCAATAGTTTGATGTGAAATCCAATTTTACTTGTAATATCTTAAAATCCAAAGCCATGTATGAATTCCATAAAACCTAAGATTGTCCAATTGTGGAGTGATTGCCAATGAGATGCAACGGAAGATGTAGGAAACTCAAATTTTGATGCAGTGTTGGTACATAGTTTTCTAGATTTTGGTGTACTATCTACTCTCATCATAGAATGTAATGTTAACTAGACAGAGGTTGTAATCGCTGTACATGGTAGATTTTTAATTCATTTAAATTAAATATTTTGGAATAAGCACTTACACTTCTGTACTCTGAATATATTATTTGTTTCCTCTTGTTTTATTGACCTGCATTAATGGTGGATGGATAGAGGGTGACAAAGAAGTAAGGAAGGTGGGGTAAAAATATAAAAGGAATATTAAAAGGCATTAGGACCTAAACTATTAGGAAGTAGAAATTAATTTATTTGATTTATTATTTTCAGGTGTATAGAACAAGTGATTAGACATTTACATACCTCACAAAGTGATTTCCCTCATTTAGAACTATACATAGTTATTACAATATTCACTGTAATCCTTAGTCTGTGTTTTACATCCCTGTGACTATATATTTTTTTAAATTATAGTTGACATTCAATGTTATTTTATATTAGTTTCAGGTGTGCAGTGTAGTGAGTTGACATGATGTCACTTATTTGTACAATCTAAAGTAAATAAATTGAAAAAAACAACACAAAATCATGGATAGAGACAGATTGCAGGGGCGCTGGGTGAAAAAGATGAAGGGATTAAGAAGTACGAATTGGCAGTTAAAAGATAAGCGGGGATGTAAAGTTCAGTATGGCAACTATAGTCAATAATGTAAAACTATGTATACTGGCAGATGTCTACTAGACTTATTGGGATGATCACTTGATCACAAAGGCAGTAGAATTTGCTCTAAGTAATACGGGTCTTAATGATGGCAGAAGTTTAAATTTTATTTCCAGATGCATGGTTTAGGGGTACTGCTGATATTCTCATTGGATAGTTGGCAGTTGAGGAGTATTTCAAGATTATTGCGGGGGAGGTAGGTTCTTAACTCCTTTCATTTGATGAGGGAACGAAGATTGTTGATATATTTTCAAGCATTCCCTTTTTGTTTTCTTTGACAAGCATCTCCGATAAGCAAGGACCAAAGAGATTTTGACTGCAGGTAAGAACATTGAGGGCTGTATTCTGATATTAAGATACCCTCATTGGTTGTGTCGATGGATTCGAGTCCTGTCTGAGTTATTTTATGTCACATCATACCTATTATGTGCCTTGTGTGATGATTTTGAGGTCATAATTCAACCCAGGATTTTAGAGTTGTCTCTTGTTAGTGAATAACAATAAGTTCCTAAATTGCAGTGCAAGGGGTTGTCTTCAAGTCAGGACCATCAGAAGTGACACATGAATCACCCAGGAAAGCAGGGAGGGTAGATGTGTGGATATTGTCATAATGGATTTTGGTGTTTGGAGAGATTCCCATGAAATACTGGAATTTTTAGAGCACATTAGTTATTATAGTGTTGCCTTTTGATTTTTTTTAACCCTGAACCGGTATATAAATCAGCAGTAAGTTACAAAGGAAATGGTGATTCAGAGAAGGCATATGCAGTGGAATGGCATGAAAAGGGGGAAACAGAAGATGGGCACTCGAATCATTGTCCAGGGACTGAGGAATGCAAGTCATGGTTCCGTCTCATTGGTACAGCAAGCGTCCCTAGATTTTGTAGCTTGGAGATACGTAGCATCAGGTTCACTGGAGCTATTTTCCATGGAGTACCAGGAAGGGACTTGGTAATGAAAAGCATGTTAGTAGGCATGGCTGTGTAATAAACCTGTTGTTTGTTTTCATCTGCAATATCTCCCTCTACTCTCCCAGGTGGTCAGCAAGTGGACAACAGGACCATACATATCTTCTGCAGTGGTTCTACCCACAGCATCACCCTCATGCTGTCATTATCCCCCCCTTTGGGAAGCTTTTTGCACCTTTCTTTCTCAAAGGGTACAGCTTTTAGATACATATCCTCAGGAATAGAAGTGACCTGCTTTGTAATTGCCTGGAATGTTAAGTACTCCTTTGTGCTCTGAATATCTTGTGTGCTTTTCGCCATTGTTTTATTTACCTCATTGCATTTTAAACTATATGTTACTTTCCAAATGGGAGTGAGAGGTGTGTGTGTGTGTGTGTGTGTGTGTGTGTGTGTGTGTGTGTGTGTGTGTGTGTGGCGGGGGGGAAGGGTAAATGTAATTTTGCAACCCCATGGACACAATGGTTATGCCCCATATTATAGCCAGGCTTTCTCTCAAGCCAGGAGTCTTTGTGGGCCATTTTGGTACCATTTGTAAGATTCTTCGTTCCTCATTTGAATCGAGCCCACGGTTTTGGTTTTGTTTTTTTTTTGAGGGCAGTGTCACTGGCCCTCATATGTCGGACCCGAACCAGGGCCGCTGACTTCCCAAGCCAGCGCTTAACCACCGCGCCACTTGGCACTCGGCCGGCCCGAGCCCACGTTTTTTGGAGGCCACAAACAAGATAGTCTTAGACATTTGTGTTCCCGCAATTGACCAGCAATGGTTTCCCTTTTGACTGAAACTGCTGGGTTTCATTCTAGAATAGGATCCGACTCTGACTGTCCTTGACCTCTTCCCCAAAGCCCCATGGGAGGACTCATGCAACCACTGCCATCACAGCTGTGGTTGAGTAAGGGAGAGCCCTCGAAGGACCATTTTCAGCCATGGTGATGCTATGTTGGACAACACATGATTCCATCATTTTCTTGGTATCTCTGGAATTTTCTTTGGGGTTGGAGTAAAAATTCAAGATACCAAAGAGATTTCCCTCGTATCCCCTTGACCCTGATTTTTATTGGCTGTCTAACCTGTGTGGGCTTAATATAGAAGGCTGTTGATTGGCAGTTCTCACTGGCTGCTTCCAGCACATACTACACTGTATTATCATCAAGGAAATGTTAAAGGCAGTGCCCAACCTGTCCCAAAAGACCAGCTTGACGGCTAGTACATTGAAATGGCCACCAAGAATGAATAGGTATTGAAACAATTTGAAGGAAATTGGTTGGTCATCTGCCCTCCATCTTCCATTCCTAATTCCTGGGGATGACAAGACTTAATTAACCATTTGTGCTGTCATTGTCTTAAGTTTTCTAAGCTTGATATAAGTTTATGTTGATTTTTTTTTACAAACATGCCATCACTAATGGTAAATGTTATTTCACAACTTTATTTTTGAATATATTGTGGACGTATTTCCACATACGGACTTCTCATTGGATGTAAAGTACATATCCTAATGGGTTTATCCATTTCTCTTTTTGGGAAATGAGGGTTAAGTGTTTGTTTTTGCTGCTGCATATAATGTAATGTACTCAATTATATAAATATATGAATGCACTTGGGCTCCTAATTCTGTTGGGTTGTCAGAAAAATCATGATGTAATTTTCTGTGTGTTTCATTGCAAAAATGTGTCATGACTTTTCTGACAACCCAATATAAGATAGATTTCTAGATTTGACATCAGCAGGTCATCAGTTCCTCATCCTCTTGATTTCAGTATTGTTGCTTTGTGTTTTCCAGCTCAGCACATGCTGTGATGTAATTCCAGTGCTAATTTGCATAAAAACTGGTACACCGTGGAAGTTCTTAATCCTTTAAGTTTTTAGCCAATCTAATAGGTGAAAATACTGCTTTTAACTTAAGTCTTAATCAGTAAATGGCCATGGATTAAAAAAGTCCAAATAGTGACAGATCATTTATTTTAAAAAAAAACCACACAAACACACAGTAGATCCCCTTTCCTGTAATCACGAGTCATCCTGGTTGTACGCGGCAGGAAACATTGATCTTTTCTAAAAGTAGTGCTGCTTGGAGGTTCATAAACTTCCTAAGTATACCTCATACCATTGTTTGTTTATTTTTGAGATTTTATTTTGGAAATAATATTAGATTTAGAGTTTCAAGAATCATACAGAGAAGCCCCATAATACTTAACTCTTCAGCCAAATTTTTTTCTGCAGTGTTGTGTTCTCTTTCTCTTGAGTTCCCTCCCTCCCTTTTTTATCCACACCCCTCTCTGTATCCCTCCCCTTATTTGTTCTTTAGGAATTATTTGAAAGTTGCAGATATTGCGTCTCTGGCCCCAAATACTTCAGCATTAACTTTCTAAGACACTATACTATGTTATATTATTACATTAACATTGATATAGTTTTCTAAATCATGACATTTATCAGTAGTACAATACCTTAGTATTCAGTCCTTAGATCTCACCAGTTGTTCTCATAATGCCCTTTACAGCAATTCCTCTTATTTGGGATCTAGAGAAGTATCCTATATAGAATTCGAGTGCCATGTTTCTTTAGTCTCATTTCATCTGGAACTCTTTTTCATTCATTCTTTGTCTTTGACAACATTGGTATTCTTGAAATGATATGGCTAATAGTTTTTAAAAAGAGCTCTCACACTTTGAATTTTTTGATGTTTCCTTGTGAATTGGTTTAGGTGGTTTATTTTATGCATTTTGGGCAGGAGTGCTTCATAACTGATGTGTATTTACCTCAGTGATTCACATCAGGTGGCAAATGATGTCCCTTTGTCCTATTATTGGTGACATTAACTTGGATCATTTGGTTTAATATACTAGGTTCCTCCCCTTTAAAGTGAATGTTTCTTTGTAATTAATGAATATTCTATAGGGAGGTCATTTGAAACTATGTAATATCCTAGGTGTCATCAAACTTTTATAACATAGTTTTTAGTTACAGGTGAATCTTAGCAGAATTAATGGTGATTTTTCAGAGTCTGTTATTTGATATGTCTATTAGTCGGTATTCTGCTCTAAGGAGTTCAAGTGTGTATCCTGACTTGTGCTAAGTGTTCAGCAAAGTTTTTATTTGTTTGGGTGTTTTTTTGTTGTTGTTTTGAGGGCAATGTCACTGGCCCTCACATGTGGGACCCAAACCGGGGCCACTGGCCTCCCAAGCCAGTGCCCAACCACTGCACCTGTTGTCAGCTCAGCGGCAGCTCAGCTCTGGCTGGGCATCGAACTGCTATTGCTCAGAGCTCAGCTCACATTCTTGAGCGAGCACTTAACCATCTGAGGCAATCGGGTGGCCCAACAAAGTTTTTTTTTTTTTTTTAGCTGAGCCATCCTGCCACCTGTTGGCAGCTCAGCAGCAGCTCAGGTCGAGCTGGGCATCGAACTGCTGTTGCTCAGAGCTCAGTTCGGACTCTTGAGCGAGCTCTTAACCATCTGAGGCACTCAGCCGGCCCAACAAAGTATTTTTTTTAACTTAGAATACCGAGTGAAACAGAAGGCAATCCTTAGGTCAAAGCACGGAGAGGGTTCTCATGAGATTAGTGAAACTCATATGTAAGCTGTGCATTGGAATGAGAGCGGCACTTAGGATTTCCGACGTGGCTGATGGACTACATTCACGGGACAGGGAGAAGAGCATGTTTGGGAACTAACAGCGTCATCTCTGGCTGGGTGTCAGTGCAGTGTGGTTCAGGGTCACTCTAAATCGATATTCAATGTCAAGAGTGAATCACCTATAGGCCCCCCATTTTTGTAGGTTAGTCCTTTGTTTTCATAACCCTTTATAGAGTGTCAGAGATTAGTGGTGAAGGGAGTGGAAAGGTGAACACTTGCCTCACTGGGTGTTCATGTGTCACCTCTCACTGTGCCATCCACCTTCTGAGGTGATGGCTGCAGTAGGTGTGTTGGCTAAAACACATATATGTCTAGATTCTGTGTTCTCTGTAACAGGGACCTAAGTAGTTTACCAGTCATAATCCCACATTTTGTGCTAGTGAAGGGTTTCCAGAATAGATTCTAAGTTTTGAAAAGCGACTTGGTTGAATGAATGAAATGCATTGTGAATAAGTTTCAAAATCAGTGTGTTGCTAAGGTGCAGGCCACCTGATCGGAATAGATACATAGTATCTCTTTATAAATAGTGAATCAGTAGGGTGTGTTTACGGAGATATGGAGGAGATACGGACGGGACCTATGGCTTTGGCTGAAACGGCTCTCTGAACATCCCCTGCCCCCTGTATCTAACTTTTAATAGCAGAGGCTCAGTAGATACTGTCATTAAATGCATAAGGAGAAAATGGAAGTAAGGCCAGAAAAACTGATTGTAACAAATGAAGTATCAACTGAATGAACGTGCAAATAAACAGGCAAATGACCAATGAAGAAATGTGTCATCTAAAGAAGAGACAATTTAAGAAGTCAGGGACCATAGGAAGTCTGTTAACATTTCACTGTAAATACTGTTGCTGGGCTGGCTGAGTCGGCTCAGTTGCTTAGGAGTTGGCTTGGGAGCACGAGCTCTGAGCAGCAGGGTGGCCGGTTCGATTTCCACATGGGCCAGTGATGCTGCGCCTGAGCTGAGCTGTCACTGTGCTGCCAACAGCTGGCAGGATGGCTCAGCTGGTATAACAAGACTCCCTGTTTTCTGGTGGGCTATGCCAACCCACAACTGGATGCCTCGGTGGGTAGAGTGTGCGCCCTTAACAACAAGGCTGCCGGGTTCGACTCCCACATGGGATAGTGGTTACATCCACCCGCAACTAAGATTGAACACAGCACCTTGAGCTTAGAGGCCACTAGCTGCCGATGGGCAGCTAGATAGCAACTGGCACCTCCCACAACTAAGACTGAAGAAGAAGTTGGCTGGTCCCCTTCCCCAATTCCCCAACATTATTCCCCTCCCCCAATACACCAATAAAATCTTTTAAAAAACCCACAATGATTTCATGTATGCAATATGGGTATTTTTGGAAAATTTGAAATCTTTCTCGCTAAAATACATAATGTTCTCTCCCATGAGGGCAAATATATTATTGTTTGGTATTGGTGTTAAGACAGCCTTTTTTTAAGAAACTTTTATTGGGGAACAATGTGTTTCAGGCTGCAAGTCAAGTAGTTGTTTCAATCTAGTTGTGGAGGGTGCCGCTTTTTGGCCCATAGGGTAGTCAAACTGGAAACCTTGGTGTTATGAGCCTGTGCTCTAACCACCTGAGCTAATCAGTTGCCCCAACAGTCTTAACATCATAAATTCAGTCTCAACCTAGCAAACCCTTAAAATTGCCATGATATGAATGGAATTAAAAAACAGAAATAGGAAATCACAACAGGAAAACATATTGCTATTTAATTATTCTCAGTGATGATAATAGAAACTGCTGCTGAAATAAACCCTTTTAGATACAGGACAAAATTATAGACTAGTCCCAAAGAAAACATAGCCTTACTTCCATTTGAAATGGAAAGCCCCCTGCCTTACCTCAGAGAAGAAGGCAAGGGGACAACTGCCTGGGTCTTTTCATAATGAAAGGCAATTTCAAGGTGGCTGCTGTGAACTTGAAATCAGGATGTGGAGAGGAAAGGCATGGATGAGCACCGAACATGGTGACTTCTGTTAAAGAGGCCCAGTCTTGACGAATTTGTCCGAGAGTGGGGCCATTTCCACTGGTAGAAGAGTGAGCTCGACCAAGGGGAAGTTGAAGGACAAGACTGATTGTAGCTTCTAATTTCTCTCTATATCTTTTGAGTTTCACCACTAAAATGAATCATTGGCACAAAATTTCAGCCCTTTCTGGTAATTGGTTTAACTAGAACAGGACCATAATTTAATACCAAGGCAATATTATAAAACTGGTTAAAAATACTACTTACTGCACAATTTGAAATATTCTGTGCTACACTGTTCTATGTAGTTCATATAAGAGCATATCACAACCATGTTATCTTTAATTTTCCACAAGATAATTAGCTTCTAGACTCTGTCTTCTTTAATATCAAGAATTCTAGACCCTTCAGGATGTTTTCCCTCCCACAGTCTCCTTCAGCATTTTCCAATGTAGAGTGCTGTTGCTTAGTGCTTGGGACAAAAAAAATCATTGCCCTGCTCAGTGGCTGAATTTTATTCATAATGAGTCAACAGCTTTGATTTTCAAAATTTCCAAATTTGGATTTCTACAGTGCTTGAGTTTTGTATGGTCTCACATACTCAAATAAGTTAGGTATGATAAATATCACTGTGGGTAACACTGATAGGTGAACAAAAATGGAAGCAAGAAGGCAGATTACGTGGTTATTTCAATAGTTACATGAAAGGTGTTCTCGGTTGGTTGACATGGGAGTGTTGAGAAGGACGAATGTAGTACTTCCCATTATTATTATATTTTGAAAGTATTGTCAGTCCTACTTGATAAAGTATTGAATGGTACTGCGTGAGACAAGACTTGGATTCGAATAGGATAATGTCATCAGGGCCTTAGCAACTGCGTGAATGGTAACTCGATTTACCAGGCTGGGGAAGGTTGGGTTTCTCAAAGTGCATGATAATATTTTTGCCAGTTTTATATCCATATTAAACCCACATGTTAAGATGTTGATTATTAAGCTGGAAATAGGACTGTGTGAGTCGGGGAGATTGGGGATTGAGATATTACTTTGGATTAATCAGTAGACTGGTACTTGTTGCCATGGGGAAGGATGAGGCTTCGAGATGGAGTTCCTGTGGAGGTAGGAACAGATGCACCTGCAGACTGGAGCGAGCCTAGGATGCTCTAACACTTAGATATAAAAATGAGGATCCTTAAAGGAGATTGTTAAAAGTGTCCACGGTCATTGAGTGAAAACCACTGAATTAGGAGGCTTTTTCATGGCCTTGCAGGGGTGGTGAAGTTTGGAAATAAGGAAAAAGTACCACTGATGTTAGTATAGGTATTGCATGGAGAGTGATCACAGGTAGAATTTGAACATGCCAGGAACCCTCAGAGTCTACGCTGTGCCCTCTGGTGACACTCCCGGTGTGACCCTGGCTCAGACACCTGCTAGCGTGTGAGCTGCTTGGATGAATAATAAAATGAGGAGGCATGTTGAGTGTACAATTTGAGACCGTGTTCAGCAGCATTCCACATTATATGCATGCAGAATAGAACTCATCTCCATTAGATCACCTCGTTCTTCTAATAATCCTCTCTGTGCAGCTGTTTCCCTCGAGCTCCCACTTGCATTGTGCCTATCTGTTCCTGTGTTCATGGGCCTCGGAAGAATGTCTCATGCTCAGGCACCATTGCTCATCAGTTGCAGTCGCCTTGGCTTGTGTGAACTGTTCAGCAAAGACTACTAAAGAAAGGGCTGGGGGAGGCGCCACGTGGGAGAAGCAACAACATCGTAATGGTGCACAAGTGAATGAGCTGTGAAGAAAGAGTGGTCCTTGGAATCGAGCATGAAACGAGATGGAATGTACAAAAAGGTCGAGTTTTGAAGGGAAGAGTTATGAGAGCCAGGCCACAGGGGGGCAGAATCTACAATGAGAAATGAGTGCCAGAGCAAAGCCATGTCAGTGGCATCAGGAATAGCAACGAGAATATACGACTGACAGACCATCTTCCCAGTTACGTCTGGAATATTCCTAGAGATTCCTTTTTTTTTTTTTTTTACTTTTAACTGGAGAAAAAATTGGTTATACACATACGTACAGGAGCCTCAACAAAATATGAAGCATCATCATGGCCTAACTCAGGATTTAGAAACGAGTCTGAAATTTTTCTACCCAACGTGTCAAAATGGCCACCATGTAATGTAGCACATGTTTTACTTCCCTAACATTCCGGTTGCCAGGTTTTCGGGTTTTTATTCCTTAAGATTTCATTGGGGAATTGGGGGAGGGGAACAGACAAGTTGCTGTCCTTTTGTTCTTCAGTCTAGTTGTGGAGGACATCACTTCACTGGCCCATGTTGGTATCATCATTGTGCTCTTCTGGGGTGAGGCAGATGGGTTGTTGGCCACCGGACGACTGCTCACGCTGGCTTCTGGCCGCTCAAGGTAGCTGTTAAAGCTCACTACTGCAGCCTTCGATGTCGCCAGGAACTCACAGCAGCCCAGCCCCAGATGGAGCTGTTGTTCACCATCTTAGCTGTAGAGGGCAGTGTCAATGGCCCTTATACATGGGATCTGAACCGGGGACCTGCTGCTCAGCTGGCTTCCCAAGCCAACTCCTAACCAACGCACCACTCAGCTGGCCCTCAAGTTTTGTTTTATTTTCATGTCTCTTTACCAGACGAAGAACAATGAGCTCCTTTGACAGGGATAATTTCCTATCATGTAACGTTCCTTTCCCTTAGAGAGCCTAGCTTGTAGCAGGTACATCATTTTATAGCTGCATTGACTAAACTGCCTGTTTAGTGTGTGAAGGAGTGAGGTTGGATGAATTGGCCAGTCGCTTAAAGGGCAAGAGAAGTGAAAGTTCATAGAGACCCAGCCTGAGTCGATGGCTCTTGAAGATATTTTCTAGGAATGTCAGGGCCAAGACCAAGGAAATCACAGATTTTGTAGATGATGTGTTGTTGGAATGCAAATGTAGAATGTACCATTGAGGCATTCTCCCTGAATGCATCACTACCCATTGGTAGTTGGGGGTTTACAGAATGCAACCTTTATTTTCTTCCCTGCTTGCCTGGCATGTACCAGTATTGTCCTTTTGTCTCTTAAACACAAAAGCAATCGAGCAGCAAAGCTTTAACCATGGTAGACGTTTTCCTGTGGATCAAATCAACATGTTGTACAATATGGCACTTTATGTGCCTTCTAGCCCTAGAAAAGACGTATTTCCTTTGTATTATGCACGGCTCTATTTTTATTTATTTTATTTTTTTAGTAATTTTTTTACTTGGCATACTTGACCTTTTTGAAGGAAGTCGCAGCTCACAGTGGCCCATGCAGGGATCGAACCAGCAACCTTGATGGTATCAGCAGCACCCTCTAACCAACTGAGCTAACTGGTCACCCCCAATTTTCTTTTTTACTTTTTAAAGATGGAGAATTCTTTCTTATGGAAAGAGCCAGTCTGATCGCATGATTGGAAGGAGAAACAGTAGCTCCCAACCCTGGCCTAGTGCATCCATAACCCCATCTTCCACCCTGAGGAAAAGCTTCCCCCAAATCATGGCTAAGCAAGCTGCACAGTCCACCGTTAGCTGTTGTCAGCCTTTCAAACGTTGGGTCTACATGAAAAGACAGGAAAGGCTAAAATAAAAACAAGGAAACAAGCTCCCCTCAAGAGAAATAAAAAAAAAAACACGATTTTTTAAAAAATTTTTTTTTAATTATTCAAGGCATGTGGTCAAACGTTTACAGTACAGCAGCCCCTTTAAACAGTGGAAGAAAGTCACCCACTTGATAGAAATGTCCACTCCTGGGTTTTGTAACATGGTAGGGCCCGGGGGGGGCGCTGCCATCTTGCAGGCCGCCATGCTGGGATGGAGAAATGGTGAACAGCAGAGCAGATTGGATGGATGCACCTGCAAGGTCACTGCCCTCCCCAGACACTTGTGGTCCCAGGGGAGAGTGGGGCGAGAGGGAAGACACACACTCCTCTGTTTTTCAAGTGACTGAAAGAGAGGAGCTGTTCTTAAGGGACTGTGGATTGATTGATAATAGTGGGTTGTTAGAAAAGTCACGACGCATTTTTGCAATGAAAAACAAAAAATACGACATGACTTTTCCAATGACCCAATCATAAGACTACATTGTAGAAGATAGTCACAAGTGGCTGTCAATCATGAGAAGGGACAATATAGTACAATCTGTATTTAGTCACAAGTGGCTGTCAATCATGAGAAGGGACAATATAGTACAATCTGTATGTCTGATTTCAGCAACACCAGTCTCATCACAACACTGTACTTACAGTGCTGTCTTTATCTTTGAATTTTTTTTTACAAATTCGTCCTTTGTGTATGTGTGTGTCACCCTACCATGCATGCTAAATATGATTGCTGTTCCCCCCAAAAGTATGGAAGTTTTACACCTCTCTGACCCAGCTCACCAGTTTAGCCTTCTGTTGAAGGAGCCTAATGACTAATGGTGGGTGGGGAAGGTCGTATTTCAAAGAAGAGATGAGGAGAGGCAATAGGGAAAGGAGGGACTGTCTGTGGGCATCTCATAGTACTGTTAGGTTCAGAAAGTCCAGAAGAGTAAGAACACTCACTTTGATGGCAAGTGTGGCGAGGTGAAAAATGTCAGCAAGGGTATGACCACGGTGTTGATAGAGTTGAAACATGAGGTGAATAGGAGATGGACCCCCCTCTTCTTATGTTCCTTCTGGCTTTTAATCAGTTGTCCTGAGTGAGTTTAATATTTCTTCTGACTTTATTACCTTCAGGAAAATGCTGTTGTTGGATCAATTTGTAGTAGTGATAGAAATTGTCTGACTCATAGTTATTGTTATTCATGATACTGTATGGGGTTCCCACCTGCACCCCTTATCTTAGTGGAGAGAGTGCTGGTGTGCAGTGAGCATCTAAACGGGGCGAGGTTGGGGGTGCGGTCCATGAAGAAATAGCTTGGGATGCGACCATGGAGGATGGCCCAGAAGTGTCCCCGGATTGATCACTGGGCCTTAATGTGAAGAACTGTATGCTTTGCCTCCCCACATCAAACTCTTAAATATTGTGGTTATATCCTTATCAGTAATGCACTTAACAATTTTCACTCATTATTTTTTTTTGAGGGCAGTGTCACTGGCCCTCATATGTGGGACCCGAACTGGGGCCGCTGGCATCCCAAGCCAGCTCTTAACCACTGCGCCACTCTGCCAGCCCAATTTTCACTCATTTTGTGTCGTGTTCTGTCTCCTTTTCCCAAAATATATACAATGAGCTCCAGCTTGACAGGGATCTTATTTTCTATTGCCTAATTTTACGCTGTAAAGTGAGGCAGTTAGAATTTCACTGAAGTTTGTTAAACAACGTTGTGAGGTAATGAGTGAGAGAGAAGTCATAAATAATAGAATAGATAGCAATAAAGGAACGATAGTGTTTTTCCGGTAGACATGATGCTATCTGAATAATTTGGAAATCTCATGTTTGACACTGCTGAAAGAGGAGACCATAAAATTTAGTGATCCCCCTGCCCCACTGAGATATAGACATATAGATATTTTTGAGAAGAAAGAGTTTTACTTAAAAGAACGTAATAGGTAAAAAATATAAAAATGTCTGAATTTGGGAAATTACATATGGATCACTCAGGGGGCCCTCTCCTGTGTCCCTTCTATGTGAATGTTGTATAATTCTCACTTTGCCATGGCTCCCACTTGTTTTCTCCCTGAGGAACAAAGAAGCTAAATTAATGCCATGTTTTATGCAGTTAATTAGAGGTGTTCGGTGGTCACCACCAATACTGGAGTGTGTTCCCTGGACACCACACACTAAGATGGGTCCTACCATCCATCCTCACTAAGTTTGTCTCGTCTCCCACTTTTTAAAAATTAGTTTCAGTTGTACAAAACAATGTAATAGTGAGACATTTACACCCCTCACAAAGTAACCACTCCACCAAACTACTACCCCCCCGACATCGTATATTGCTGTTAAAATGCCACTGACTCTATTCCCTATGCTGTAATCCACATGCTGTGATTATATAATAGTTGACATTCAGTATTATTCAGCTTCAGGTGTACAGTGCAGTGGTCAGGCATTTACACTGTCCACGAAATGGTCTCCCTAATAAAACAAGTGCCCATCTGACCTACGAAATCTTTATAACATTTATTATATTTCCCAAACTATTTCATATCCCCATCGCAATATTGTGACTACTCATTTGTACTTTCTTAACCCTTTTACCTTCTCGCCCATCCCCACCCCCTCCTATGTAGCAACCGTCTGATTTCCTCCCCCCATATCTCTGAGTCTGTTTTTGTTTTGTTTGTTCATGTATTCTGTTCTTTAGATTCCGTTTGCAATGACATGGATGGACTATAAAATACTATGCTAGGGCTCGCCGAGTGGCGTGGTGGTTGGGCATTGGTTTGGGAGGCCAGCGGCCCCAGTTCGGGTCCCACATGTGAGGGCTGGTGACACTGCCCTCAAAAAAAAAAAGAAAAAAGAAAATATGATGCTAAGTGAAAGAAGTCAGAGAAAGACAAATATCCTATGATCTCACTTATATGTGGAATCTAAAGAGCAGACTAAGCCATGGTTCCCACTTGGTACCCTTTAGAATTTGTTTAGGGAAGGGAGAGGGTCACCACTGAAATAGTTTGGGCCTGTCTTCAGATTTACTGGGATCCAAGGGAAATGAGATTTAGTGGACTAAAAAACACTTGACTCCATTGCCCATGGAGATATAAGGGCGTCATCATGCCAGTTGGTAGTACTTCTGTTTGACACTACTTAGGAAATATGCATTCCTCAGGCTGGCCGAGTGTCTCGTTGGTTGAATTGGCTTGAGTCGCCAGCTCTGAGCAGCAAGGCCCTGGTTCCGATCCCATATGAGGGCTAGTGATGCTGCGCCCTCTACAGCTAAGATGCTGAACAACAGCTTGACTTGGAGTTGGGCTGCTGCGCGTCGCCAGCGACGGCGTAGGCTGCAGTGGGGCTGGCCAGCAGCTGATGTGAGCTGCTGTTGAGCAGTCATCCAGTGGCTGCCTCACCCCAGAAGAGTTCAATGATAATACCAACATGGGCCAGTGAAGCAATGTCCTCCACAACTAGACTGAAGAACAAAAGGACAGGAACTAGTCTGTTCCCCTTCCCTGATTACCCAATGCTGTTCTCCTCCCCCAGTTCCCCAATAAAATAAAATAAAAGAAGTGTGTATTCCTAAAGTTGTTTCCCTAGCTTTATTGATGTATAATTGACATACAATTTGTAGAATAAATATATAAAATTGTAAGCTATATAAAGTGGTTTTTCTTTTTTTTTGAGGGCAGTGTCACTGGCCCTCATATGTGGGACCCGAACCTGGGCCGCTGGCTTCCCAAACCAGCGCTTAACCACCACGCCACTCGGCCGGCCCTAAAGTGGTTTTAAAGTTGGCCAAGCTGTTGTTCACCATCTCAGCTGTAGAGGGCACAGTGTCACTGGTTCATGTGGGATCCGAACCAGGGTCCTGCTGCTCTGAGCTGGCATCCCAAACCAACTCCTAACCAGTGTGTCACTAGGCTGGCCCCCTTGTGATTCTTTGCACTTCAGCAATACCCATTAGGATACTTTGAAGGAAAAAAGAGTTTATTACTTACAGGTCCTGGATTGGAGAAGGTACCCCTGGGGGTACACAGTGACTACTAGGAAAAGGTTGCGTGGGCCTGTGGTTCGGCTTTTATAGTGTCGAGTGTAGGGGCATAGGGTTTTGCAGGCTTACTCTTTAATGGTGTGTTTAAAACATAAGAGTGAGGCTTGAAAGCACAGGAAGAGAAAAAAAATGTGGGCCAAATGGTCAGTTACCAAAATCAAGGAAGATCGAAAACAAAGGAGCCTAAGCAAAGGCAGGTGACCCGGTTCTTACCCCGACCTGTGGCCAGCACTGAGATTATTTCAGTTGCCCTCCATTGAAGTGGGTGCCTCAGCAGCAGAAGCTTAGACACTTGGGTTACCAAAAGAAAAGCCAGCTCTTGGGGCTTCCACTGCAGTTGCTCACGTAGTTGTCATGATGCTGATGAACACACATTGCCTGTGCTGCCAGTCCTGTAAGAGTATCCAGCACATACAGTCACAGCAGTGGGTCATCACTGAGCTCCCTGTCAGCGCATCAGTGTTGGCTCAGTGACATGTTACCCAAGGATGCACTTCTCAGCTATGTCCTCCTTGTCAGGAACTTGCAAATGGCAGTGGGCTCTTACGTTACTTTGTGTTTCTATGGTACTAGTTGTCATGTCTCCTCTTTGACCTGTAGTGTTACTTGCGTCTTCTCCATTTTTTTTCTTGGTAAGTCTAGCTAAAGCTTTTTTCTATTTTGGTTTTCTTTTGAAAAAATAGCTCTTAGTTTCATTGATCTTTTCTATTGGATTTTTCGTCTCTATTTTATTTTCTTATTTTATTTTATTTATTTTTAGCTGAGCTGCCACCTGTTGGCAGCCCAGCGGCAGCTCAGCTCGCACTCTTGAGCGAGCTCGTAACCAACTGAGCCACTCGGCTGGCCCTTGGTCTCTATTTTATGTCTGTTCTGATCTTTGTTATTTTATTTCTTATACTAACATGGGGCTTAGTTTGTTCTTGTTTTCTGTAGATCCTTGAGATGTAAAGTCAGCTTAAGATCATTTTTTTCTTCATGGAGATGTTTATCATAATAACCTTGCTTAGAACTGCTTTTGCTGCATCCCATACATTTTGGTATTTTATACTTGCATTTTTGTTTGTCTCAAGATTTTTTTTATCTTGTGATTCCTTTTACTCATTGGTTGTTTAGGGGCAATTGGTTGTTTAGGACATCAGTTTCTTTTCCCAGGTAAGAGAAGTTTTCAGCTGTTATTTAGTTATTTAGTTATTTATTTATTTTTGAGGGCAGTGTCACTGGCCCTCATATGTGGGACCGAACTGGGGCCGCTGGCTTCCCAAGCCAGTGCTTAACCTCAGCTATTATTTAATTAAATAAGCCTTCACTCCTTCTCTAGAGAAATACTGGTAACTTAGTTCTATTATTGGAGTGGGCTGGAGGGAAAAGGAGTGAGGTGACTGCCTCCTTCCCTGGTCTCTGAAGAAAATTACAGCCAGAACTAGGTACCTGCTAAATTAGAAGACTGACCTTTAGGCAGAAGCTTTTAAAGTATGCAGATAAATCTATTTCAGAGAAAGACTGTGAGTTGGGCAATTTTTCCTGTTCCTTCTTTGGTGACCCTCAGGTTGATAGCCTTGGCAAGTGCTTGCATGCCTGTTAAGAATTGCTTGATTGTTTGCTATACTATTTTGAGTCTCATTGACATAAGCTTCCAGAGTTTTTAGAAATAGCGATTTTGTGAATCCAACTCTGTGGTGGGAGTTTAAAAATTGGGGCACTGGATAGGAGGGGCAAGCCCTTTGTTCCTCTGGGAGAAGCTGGAAGTTGGCTTCCCTCCTGATTGTATGGTGCTGTACTGGGATGGTGTTTATGGTTAGAGTGAATCTCAGTTTTTTTTTAACCTGTTTTGGTGTAGTTTTAAAAATATATATTCCCTAGGGCCGGCCGAGTGGCTCAGTTGGATAAGAGCTTGCTGAAGAGTGTGAGCTGAGCTCTGAGCAACAGCAGTTCGATGCCCAGCCTGAGCTGAGCTGCCGCTGAGCTGCCAACAGGTAGCAGGATTGCTCAGCTAAAAATAAATAAGTAAATAAATAAATAAATAAATAAAATATATATGCCCATTTTCTCTTTTGTCCTATGTGTGGCAGTCATTCAGCTCGTTTCTGGATCTCATCCCGAGGAGATGCCTCTATGTATACTGTGTGTTCTTGGGTAGAAGGGAGTTCAGGAGCTTCCTATGTCACTATCTTGGTTGATTTCCAATTCTTAGCTTTAAATTTTGCTTCTCAGTCAAATTTTTTTACCTTTGCTGTAACATATTTTTCAAATTTAAAGTATTTTCTTCAATAATGTTTTAATTTTCTGAGTTTCCTTTACCTTGAGTAAGATGCTCCACTTTAATGACAGTTAAAACATTTCACTATATCAAATCTCCTAAGATGTGGAACTATTATTCTAGGGTTGCATTTCAATCCTGTGCTGACTAAACTCTTTCAATAAGGATTGCTTAACTTTAATGCAGAACGAAGAACACAGTAATTGTGGGCAATCCTAGAAACTTGCATTAGCTATATAAATTTCATTAGTTACAAATGTATAAGTCCTTCACTGATTTTTTTTAAAGATACTTTAATTTTTTTTTTTTTTTTGGAGGGCAGTGTCACTGGCCCTTGGATGTGGGACCCAAACCTGGGCCGCTGGCTTCCCAAGCCAGCGCTTAACCACCGTGCCCGATACTTTAATTTTGAATCAAATAAAAATAAAATTTCAAAAAGCAGATACTTTCTTATATGAATTTCTAATGTTCATTATTTTATATAGTATTACTCTATATAAGTTAATGATTTTAAACCTTTTGAGAATTATCTATTGGCCTAGTATATGATTGTTCTTGGTAAATGTATCATAGACACTTAAAAAGTACATTTATTCTGAAGCTGTTGGTTGTAGCGTTTTATAAATGCCCATTAGGTTGATTGTTGTTCGTATCTGCTATTTTGTCTTATCCTTAAATTATGGAAAGAGTAGTGTTTAAAATTACCTAATATGATTGTGGATTTGTCTATTACTCCCATTATTTCTGGCAGTTTCATTTATGTAATTTGAAAGTCTGTTATTCATCACATGAATATTAATGATTGTTGTGTCTCCCTTGTAAATGGACCCTCTTATATTATGAAATGTATAATATAAGAGTGTATTACTAGAGATAATACACTATTTTGAAGTTTACTTTATCTGAAATTAATATAGCCATTCTAGCCTTCTTATACTTAATGTTTATATGGTGTATATTTCATCTTTTTTTTTCCTTCAACCTGTACCTTTATGTATAAAGTTTCATAGTTTTAGATAGCATGTTGTAGGGATGTGTTTTGGTTTTTTTTTTTTTTTGAGGGCAGTGTCACTGGCCCTCATATGTGGGACCCGAACCGGGGACGCTGGCTTCCCAAACCAGTGCTTAACCACTGCGCCACTCTGCCGGCGCTGTAGTGATGTGTTTTAATTTAATAGTTGGTGTGTTTATTCTATTTATGTTTAATATAATTATTGAAAAAGTGAATTTAAGTGTACCATTTATTTCTTTTAGTGTGTGGTTCCCTCCAGTGTCTGTAGCTTTTATTCTTTGGTCTTTTCATTCTTTCCTGTCTTTTGTTTGACTGTTTGAAGTTTTTGTCAAAATTTCATTTCTCTTTATGTTGTTAACTCTACCTCTATGTATTTGAGTGGTTCCTTTAATGATAACAATATACATATTTACTTTTTACAATATATTAAGACTAAACATGACATCGCTTCACTAAACATAAAAATATTGTAAACATATACACCCATTTCCATAGCCTCTTCCCCATTTTATTCTACAGTTGTCATATATAGTATATCTGCATATTCTACATATAGGGGTCACTATAGTTTTTTTTAATTAGGTATATTTATTTTTAAGAATTTAAGTAAATACAAAATTATTATTTCTTTGTATTTTTATGGAAGTAGTAGTATTAAGTATAAGCAAAATATAGTCCATTGGGTACTCCTAGTCATATTCTTAGACTGCACGTGTTCCTGTTTGCAGCTTTCTGGTAGTAATTTTATTTGTTACTTAGCTTCTGAAATGTACGTGTATGCATACATGTACTTGCTAACTGCTATGTGATTTTCTAATGTATTACTGTAGAATGCTTCTTCAAATTCAATACAGTTGTTAAATTTGAACAAAAGAATATTTCATATTTACTTAAATATGAACAAGCTTCAATTCTATCCTGAAGATTCAGTTTCCTCGTGTTACCTTTATCTGTCTTCACAAAGAACTTCCTTTAGCACCAGGACTACTAGTGATAATTTTTCTTAGTTTCATCTAATAGTATCTTTTTTCAGCCCTCTATTGGGGGGTATTACTACTGAATATAGAATTATGGTGTGCCTTTTTTCCCTAGGACTTTAAAGATAATATTCTACAGTTTTCTGGTCTTCGTTGGATATAACTATTTGCTTCTAGTTGGTAAAGCAAATAGTTGAGATGGAAGTGTTGGCCAGCAGAACAGGGTGTGATAGATGCTTTGACAAAGGCTAGTTATGAAGAGCTCATAGCTAGAAGGTTTGTTTCATGTCATGCTCTCGGTGCCTCTTTCACAGTTTTGATAAAATGAGCTCCTTTGACAGGGAATCGGTTTTGTTTATATTCATATCTCACCCAGAAAGTCCTACAGAACATAATCATTCCATTTTTTCGAAGTGGCTAGTTTTGCTTTTATGGTATTTATAATGAAAGAATACGTTAGAGAGTGAATGGATGACTGTTAAAGAGAAAAAGCAATGTGAAAAGGTTGGGGTGCATTAATGTTAGAAATATAATTTTGTTTAATAATGCTTCCATTACTTTCAAAGCATAGAAATATGGGATAGTTTGTGAATTGTTCTATGTTGTAAATGTTTGATGTGAGTTTTATTAACACTGAATTGATGCAGCTCTTGAAATACCATGTTTTTATTGAAGATAAGTGGGACATACTCATAGTCACCTCACAACCTCTGAATTTGGAGGAGATGGAATTAATCTTCTAGTTGTATCTGTTGGATTTTAATGGCATAGTTATTCACCTTGGCATGACTCCCACATGTCAACTCCCATGACAATCATGCAAGAAATGGGAGCTGTTACAGTTTTTGTAATGTGTGTACACCATCACCAAAACATAGTACTGTCCTTCTGTGACCCTTATGAGAAATCTAGAAATAGTATTCCAATGGAAATGTAAGATCAATAAGATTCTGTGGAAATGGAAGTGCTCAATTTTGAAAAACTCGTTGATTGCTGATGTTACGTCTTCTTATTAATGATTCTAAAAGTTAGCCCAATTCTGCTTTTATCTATCATCTATCAATTTATTTTTCATAATCTATCTGTATATCTCTGCCTATCAACTATCTACTTATCTATCAAACCTCCAACTGATTATCTCTCTGTTTGTCTGCCTATCTACCCATCCATCCATCCATCCATCCATCCATCCATCCATCCACCCACCCACCCATCCAACCTTCCATTAGGTATAAG
Organism: Aselliscus stoliczkanus; assembly: GCA_033961575.1. Taxonomy (NCBI): domain Eukaryota; kingdom Metazoa; phylum Chordata; class Mammalia; order Chiroptera; family Hipposideridae; genus Aselliscus; species Aselliscus stoliczkanus. Next base: position 35,035,955 of record CM066741.1, read on the forward strand.
AGGCAGAAGGTGACAGTAATACAGACCCCATGGAGTTACCTCCCATGTGAAAGGACAGAGGTGATAGTGGTCTCTAAGGTGATGATGAACAGAAGGAGAAAACAAGCAGAGAACATGAGGATTGAGGGACATTGAGTCAGGGATCTGCCCGGCAGGAGCTCTGGCTTGAATTTGAATGATCAGAATAGGGCTGCCTCATTTTCATGTCAGTTTGACATGAGAAAATGTAGACTACACATGATGACACTGCTTTTTCAGTCCTACTAGATTTCATAATTAATACTCATTTCAATTATGTGTAGTTATCACCATAGTATGTATAAACTAGACCATGACTGGCAAATGTTTTCTGTAAAGGGCCAAATAACAACAGGTCCAGTTTTTCAGACCTTATGGTGTCTACTACACCTAATCTGCTCTGCTATGAGAGTGTGCAAGCAGCCAGACACAATGTATTATTCAGTGAGTGTGGTTGTATTCCAGTAAACCTTTATTTACAATAGTAGATTGTGAGCTTTCGTCTACCAATCCCTAAACCAGGACCTGATAAATATCAGATTAACTCAGCCACCTGGTAAAAATACCTGGGAATTATTTCCCCATGTTATTTTCATGAAAATTAGTTTAGCTCCTTTGCTAAATCTCATTTGTAAGAGAATAATATAAATAAGTACTGCATGCCATAATAGCCTAAACAATGTGAAACCAGCACTGTATAAGGAATTGGAGTGCTATGAACCCCCTTCCAGTTCATAAATGATTCTTGCAACTTGAACATATCACTCCGACATTCCATCTATAAGTGCCCAAGGAATTATCATCCACAATCTTGCCTGCCTGTCCTTTCCCCTTCAGCACAGTTGGAATCAAAATGTATCTTTCAGCTTCCTTGATGGTATCCAGCCTCCTTGGGCAATGATTCCAATCTCTTTTGATTTTATCTGAGCAGTTGTAACTGTGTCAGCATCTCAGAATAGGATTAACATATTCCAAAGCTGATATTTAACCTAGTTTGTAAAAACACAAAAGAGTAAACAACATAGGAACACGGTCAATGGATACAACCTTCAATCCAGTTACACAGCGTTTTCCAAAATGGCGCATGCTAGTTCATGTCATATGCAAGGGAGGGTCTAAAGGAGAGAAAGAGAACCTACAACCTGCTGATTTAAGATTCAATTTGGGCTACTTTTTATTTTACAATCAATTAAAAATATACATGTATGTTTACTTGAAACTTACATGACCAATTTAGTGTTAATATTCATGAAAGTCTGACTCAAATCAATTAAAAAAAGACAAGCATCCCATACAAGAGCGGGAAATCACATACATGAAGAACTTCTGAAAAAAAAGTATTGTGAATGGCCAAGAGCATAGAAAATTATGCCCAACAATATCAGCCTTTATGATGAAATAATTAAATATATATGGAACAATTATAAATCTAATGAAATAGTTAAATATGTGTGTCTGTGTGCTTGCACACAGACACATACAATGAAACAAATTGAACAATTAGTTGTCCTTTTTCACCTATCAGATTCACAGGTACATTTATTAACAAAATGTGGAGAATTGGAACTCCTGTTACGTTACAGTCTTTCTAGAAGACAATGGAAAAGATGTATTCAATGGAAATGAGCACAATATGACTAACAGTATCATTTTTAGAAATTTACCTATAGGATGTAAATAGGTAGTGTTCATAGATGATGTAAACTCAAAAGTACTCATTGCAGCCTTAATTATTCTTGTAAAATTATAAGTATCCTGTTCATCAAGTCAGAATGCTTGGGAAAATTGTGATGGTACATTTATCCAATTGCATCATATTCAGTTATATATGGTAATGTGTGTCAAATTAATTGATATGAAACTCCAGGGTTTTCAAAAGTTAATTTTCCCGCCAGTTATGAATGCTAACTATGTCTGAGGCATTGACATTGTATTTCATTCATGTAAAATGACATATGTATGTGCTTGTTTGGATATGGTTAATAAACGAATTTTATAGGAAGAATATTCAAAGAATGTTGGTAGTGAGTTCTGGTCATTATTTTAGTGTTTCATTTGAGTGTGTGTGTGTTGTATGTAGTTTCAAATATATGTATTACAATTTTGTATATGTAGCATTTATTGAGTTCTTAGTAAATGTATTATATGCTAACACTATTTCATAGATTATCTCATTTAATACTTATACCCATACAGAGTAGGATGTTTAGTCTGCTGAGTTTGAAGCTGAGTTCAATTGTGTAATTCATCCCATTATTCACAACTTTAAAAATATAGAAAACCACAGCTCTGTAGTGCCACAACCTTAAGAAAATAATAATTTAAAATAGTTATATTTTGCTAAATCCATTGAGCAAGACTGTTTTGGGGAAGACAGCACATTTCTGAGGCTTAGTCATTTTCCCTTCGTCGTTAGAGTCAGAGCCGTAAGACTTCTCAAGTGCGAATCCTTAGGCTAAAAAGTGTAAGTATTTAGATATATCAGGCACAGGAGAAAGTGATGAACAGGACATTGGTTTGTGGAAAATCCCATGGTCTAAACCTAAAAAGAATGACCTCTAGAAATATATGACACCATAGCCTAAGAGATGCTATGTTCCTCAGCAGAAGCCATTTCATAAAGCACAGGGGTGACATGGGGTCACAGACCAGAGTCCAAGAGAAATGGCCAATAAGAGGGATGTCACTAAATAGAAGAAACCAACTCTGGAATAGACCTGATGACAGGCAAAACCAAGACAAATGCTCCAGGTGACAGGGCAAAGGCCAGTGAGGACTTCAGAGGGGCAAAGCAGTCCCATCTGACATAAACTTAAACATCAGAATCTTGTGTTACAATATTTTTTTCCAATGGTAATTCATGGCCATATGGTCTGGATTCTAAATTACCTCTTTTGAATATATATTCCATAATAGTCTGTTCCTCCCAGTTCTCTGTATTCATTCAAACACTTGTCTAAACATAAAAATTTGTTTCTCGCAAATAAAATGAATTAGCAATTAGTTTTTCTCACAAATACAATTGATTAGCCAAAATGTTGGCCAAAACAATAAGCAAAGGCATTGTGACAACTTGGCCTGACGATGCCCAGTTCATAACGAATTCTTAGCACTTTGGTTCAGTGAATGATGGATTGTGGCTGTTCTAACTTGGCCCTTTTTTTCCTGGTATTTTGAGGGGAAATGGACGATCTAAGATACCGCCCTGGGCTCTGGAACATTGACACTGAAGGACGATAACTACAAAAAAAAAGCAGTGACCGCCCGGTAAGGCTACATCTGTCAGAGGATCGCCATGGCACTCATTTGCATAGCACGAAGGATTTCTGTAGAAAGGATTATTGACTATTGTAGAACGAAGAATTCATAGAGGAAATCAGTGAAGACATGCAATGATCAGGGTGATAACATGGACCCAGCAACCATGATTTGTGTGGCAAAGACTAGAAGTGTGGGAATGCCTATTTGAGAAAGCATTATGACAGAACCAGTTATTGCCCTGCATTTTAAAATGCATTTCATGTATTTTCTAACCTTACGCTCTTTGTGATGCTTTGCTGCAGGTTAAAGGCTAGAACAAGTTACCATACTTCAGGAAAGAGAGGTGAGCAGCTAATCTGATGTTTTTGAAGTGGTTTGGTGTGTTGTGTCCAATAGTGTCAGTTTTTGAAGGCCTGTGGGCTCATTCTTCAGAGACTGAGGAGACTATTTTCACAATATTTTCCCCATAGGTGTACCTACTCAAAGGAATCTTCATTGTTGTTTATTTTCTTCAGTAAAAAGAAATCCTTTTTGAAGTGTGCTTTTAGAATGGCTGCTGCCCATGGACTGCCTTTGATTCGCAGTAGACAAGCATGTGCGAACTAGGTCTGGCTGCAGAAATGCTTATTTGTCGGGCAGGCGCCCGTCTGGATCAGTGATGAGCACAATTCTCTGAGGATGCTGAGGGACTCATTCCAGATGTCAATCTGAGGTCCAGATGAGTGGCCCTCCCACAGGACAAATAAGGCGCCCACAGCCCGACCCTATTTAGCGACCCCAGTGACCACACCATCCCGCTGTGACCAGGCCTCCCCTTGCTGTTGAGCGAGGCATGAGTGTCCCATCTGTGAGGCCGTATACAACATGGGATATGCTGGTGACCCGAGGCTGGCTTCCTTTGGCCACTGTGAGCAGAGGCTGGTAGCTAGATACTTGGGCATGGAAGTATGTTCTGGAATAATGAATGAGGAAGCAAAAAAAAGCATTAAGTTAAGAAGGGTTCAAGCATCTGCAATGCATCCAGAGAGTCTCATTAGTGTTGGTCTAAGAGAAGGAACATGACATACCTGCGCTATGCGTTCACTACGGAGTTGATTCTAGTATTTTGTTATTTTTACAGTTGGGTATTGTCTGAGACTATCTTTGCTTTTCATTGTGTCATGTTTTTCTGAGGCAGAAGGGCAGGAGCAAGGTTCTCCACTTCAGCTAAAAAGGTGAGTATCAACCCCAGGATCCTTTGAGATTCACGTCACGTGCTCCGTGCCACATGCTGAGGTCTCTGTGTTCATGTTTTCAGTGGCTTGCGGGATAATACCCTCATGGTGTCTCCTTTTGTGATGAGTGTCTCCACTCTTGTTTCTGAATTTAAAATTTCATTTCATCTGGGTTTTGGGGAGATGAACAAATGTAGGATTTGGGGAAATCGTTGATTTTTTTTTTTACACAGTTTCATATTGCAGTGAAATTTCACTTTGTGAAAATAAGCCATGTTTGGGAGTTTTCTTAACAAATGATTATGGTTTCAGAATGTTGGCGCGTGATTGACGTCATTATAATCAGATCATCTTGGGTCATTATGGCTCTTCTTCTCATAATTCATTTTTGACACCTGACTTTAGTTTTTTCCTGTGGAACATTATTTGTTAAATTTTATGAACTCTTCATAAGGTCATGAAGATTTTAAATGATAATGAACCGCAAAGCACTTCATTTTTTCTGAAAAAAACAAACAGTTCAATTTTTTCATGTTGTGATGACCTCACTAAGAGTATTAGCTTGGGTTAATTCAGCACAGAGGCCAGGGAATTTCACATATTAAATCATTAATCATTGTGTTCGCCACCCAGGGTCAATTTCCTTCAGAATTGTACACTTGAAACCTATGTAATTTTACTAACCATTGTCACCCCAATAAATTTTAATAAAAAAATAAAATGAAAAGTTATAAAAAATCATTAGTCATTTTTGTTGTTAAAATTGAAGCATCCGCCAATAAGAAAAATAGCCTGTGTATTCTTTGGCATTATTATGGAGAAGGGTCTGTGTTACCTGAGACTTGTTGTTCAGTATTTTTAGTAAGAGATAAACTCAAGCTTTCCTCCTGACAGAGTTCTTATCACAAACTTTACTCATGTCAATCAATAATATTTCCTCTGTTCCTATAGTTTTGTCTTTCGAGAATGTTATATGAATGAAATTATACAGTATGTTACTTTTGAGGCTTATTCAATCCGCATAATTCCCTAGAGATACACTGAGGTCATAGCTTATATCAATGGCTTACTTTTTATTGCTGATTAATAGTCCATTCTGTGGATACACCATCATTTATTTATCTATTCCTTTTTTTTTGAGGGCAGTGTCACTGGCCCTCATATGTGGGACTTGAACTGGGGCCGCTGGCTTCCCAAGCCAGCGCCCAACCACCGTGCCGGTCCTATCCATTTTTTTAAATTAAAGTTTATTGGGGTGAAAATGGTTAGTAAAGTTACATAGGTTTCAAGTGCACAATTCTGTAATACATCATCTATATATCACATTGTGTTCACCACCCAGAGTCAGGCCTCCTTCCATCACCATGTATTCGATCTTGTTTACCCTCATCAACCACCCCTTCTCCCTCTTACCCTCTGGTAACCACTATAAACTATTGTGTGTGTATGAGTTTTTATTTAAATTGTCTTCTCTGTTTTCCTTTGGTCAGTCTAATTAAAGCTTTGTGAATTTTGTTGAATTTTACATATGATCAAAGTGTTTGTTTTCCTTGACTATTATTTTTTCATTTGGTTATTTCAATCTTTAATCTTTATCTTTTACACTAATTTTTGTTTCCTCTTCTTGCTTGGCATTTGGTTGCTATACTTTTTATGTTTCTTAAGGTGGATGGTTAAGTTACTGATTTGAAATCATGTTTCATTTTTGATGTAGGTGTAACTACTACGAAGTTTCCCCCAGATTACTGCTTTTGGCATACCATAAGTTTTAGAATGTTGTGTTTTCATTTTCATTCATCTCAAAAATTTAATAATTTGCCTCGAGATTTCTTATTTGATTTATTGTTCGTTAGGTGTGTTTAAAAATTTCCACATATGTGTGAATTTTCTACATCTCTCTCTGTTACTGGTTTCCAATGTAATTCTTCTGTGGTCAATGAATATACACTGTATGATTTCAGTGTTTTAAAATTTATTTATACTTATTGTGGTGTTATATCTGGTCTGTTCTGGAGAATGTTCCATGTACACTTGAGAAAAACGTGTACTCTGCTGCTTTAAGGTGGGGAGTTCTGCATATGTCTGTTAAGTGCAGTTGTTAATAGTGTTGTTCCAGTCTCTATTTTCTTTTTTTTTTTGAGGGCAGCGTCACTGGCCCTCATATGTGGGACCTGAAACGGGGCCGCTGGCTTCCGAAGCCAGCATTTAACCACTGCGCCATTCGGCCGGCCCCTCTATTTTCTTAATGACCTTCTTTTTAATTTTTCTCTCCATTTTTGAATGTGAAATATTCTTCTTTTTTTATCTTTCTATTTTTTCTTTTTTTTTGAGGGCAGTGTCACTGGCCCTCATATGTGGGACCTGAACTGGGGCCACTGGCTTCCCAAGCCAGTGCTTAACCACCGCGCCACTCGGCCGGCTGAATGTGGGATATTGAAGTATCTACATATTATTGTAGAATTGTCTATTTTAACCTATTTTGTACAGTTTTGCTTCAAATTCTTTGAGACTGTTGTAGGTGTGCATGTATTTATGATGGCTGTATCTTGTTAATGAATTTATCCTTTCATTAATGTATAATTTGCTCTTGTGACAATTTTTGTTTGACAATTGTTTGTCAGATACTAGATTAGTCATTCCATCTATCGTTTGGTTACCATCTGTATGAAATATACTTCTCATGCTTTTACTTTCAACCAATTTGTGTCTTTGAAGATAAGTTTGTATAGATAACATATAGTTCAATCATGTTTTTTTAATCCATTTGGCCAATCTTTGCCTTTTACTTATAAATTTTAAACCATTTACATATAATGTGATTATTGATAAAGAAGGACTTTTGCCATTTTGCTATTCCTTTTCTGTATGTGTCTTATATGTTTTTTGGTCTTGACTTCCTCCATAATTCTGTGTGTGTATTAAATAGGTGTTATTGAGAGGGCCGGCCGAGTGGCTCAGTTGGTTAAGAGCTCGCTCGAGTGCGAGCTGAGCTCTGAGCAACAGCTGTTCGAGGCCAGCCCGAGCTCAGTTGCCGTTGAGCTGCCAACAGGTGGCAGGATGGCTCAGCGAAAAAAAAAAAAGATGTAAATAGGTGTTATTGAGTGTATCAGTTTTAATTGCTTCATTTCCTTGTTGTTTTTTTTGTTTTGTTTTGTTTTGAGAGCAGTGTCACAGGCCCTCATGTGTGGGACCTGAACCGGGGCCTCTGGCTTCCTAAGACCAGTGCTTACCGTGCCACTCAGCCAGCCCCTCCTTGTTGTTTTTTCACTATATATTTTTTAGTTATTTTCTTAGTGGTTCCTAGGGATAATAATTAACATCTCACTTTATAATAACCTAGTTCAGATGAACACTTCGTTGAAAAAGAAAAGACCTTCCTCTTCTTTAACTACTGGAGATATATGGGTGTCCTGGAAAAGGGGTGGTCCTTCGTGTTCACCATGCCTGTGGATCACTCAGTAATGTAAGCAGTCATTTCACTCAACATTTTCCATTTGGTTGAAGAAAAAACAGACCTGAAAGAGGGAGACATATATGTGTCCCCAGTGATATGTGTGGTTTCATTGCAAGAATGGATTGACAGTTTCACTTGCTCACTTCAGAGGATCTGGAATCTCAAAGATTCTGGACAATTGTGAGGTCATTGGGTCACTAGAAAGCCTTCTCATTCTGCCTTCCTGAATGTTCTTGCATCATAGAATGTGTCTGGATTAAAGATAAATCCCTCATATGTATCAGGATCATAGCAGGTGAAAGCTGGGAATGGCTCTCGGTTTCCATTTACCCTGCTGAGGGCATTACGCTTACTTGGTATGAATGGAGAGCCTGAACAAAAGTCACTGGACACTTAAGATTAAGATGGACAACTTTGCCCTGTAGCCAGTGTCAAAAATTTGCCAGCCTTATATCAGTGGTTTCAATGTTTTCGTGGTTGCTGTGTTTTCATCAAGAGCACTGACAACTGCAGGGATAAAATGCCCAGGGTGACATCAAAGCCATGGCCAGAAAGACAGTACATGCAGAATAGGTGTGATTTCATCAGAAGGACAACCTGTGAAAGAAGGACTCTAGAATATTGTAGAAGCCTGTTGAGGTCAAAGATGGCCTCTTTTTTTTGAGGGTCACTTCGTTTACTGTTGGGAAACGGGGCATGAAGAAGCTAGGGACTTGGAACAAACGTGAGCCTCATCAAGAACTGAGTCTTTGTGTGGGAGCACACGACACACAGCAGCCAGCCCTCTGACCCTCAGCATGAGGTGTCAGCAGTCACACCTAAGGGATAGAGGGACATGAGGCAGATGCAAGGCTGACCTGGGAAAGGTTGGCATGGATCTGGTTACCTGAGGACCTGGGTATGTTTCTGACATGTGTCTGTGACTTGTCTACATTGCACAGGTGAAGTGGTCATGCACAGCTCACCACTAGACACAGAGAGGCAACCTTCCCCTTTCCTTGCAGGCTTCAGATGCCAGGAAGTCCAAGAGACATTAGCCCTGGGTGTGCACCATTCCTGTGGATGGCTCAGGAAGGTAAGCATTCCTCTGTCCCAAGCTCTGCCAAGGTCCTAGAATCGTAGATGGGTTGGATGTAGCCTGTCACTATCCCCAGTGGCACATGGGGTTTTTCCCCAAGAGTGAACTGGCTGTCCCTCTCACTCAGTGACTTACATATGAATTCCCATACCTGCTGAGGACTCTGAAGTCATTGGGTCACCCAGTGAGCCACCCAGCAGGCCTTGCTCACAGGTCCTGCATCCCAGCACGTGCTCGGATTGATGACAACTCCCTCATATGCATTCCTTGGAAAAGCTGAACAAAATGAGTGAGAACCCCTCACCGTCGTTCTCATCGAATCTGAGGTCAAGCACGTTGCCTCCCCCAGGGAAGGAGGGGTAAGGGACAGCTTCTCCTTGGTAACAGTCGTGCCAACAACACAGAGTCTTCAGTGAACAGTTTGTGACAATCATACGCAAGGGCCACTGCCCAGGAAAGGCTGACATGGATCCTGTTACCTGAGGACCTGGTGACGTTTCTCCAATAAGCATGTGATTTTTCTCCGCTTCTCAGGTGAAGTTCATTTCAAGCTCCTTTTCTGGCCAAGTGTAGACCTTTCCCTCCTTGGATGACTGGAGGTTCCCGGGAGTCCCAGAAGAAGCGTGGCCCTGAGTGAGCACTGTGCCTGTGATCACTAAGGAAGGTAAGGCTTCCTGTGGTCTGAGTACTGCCATCAGCTTCCAGTTTCTATGGCGCTGCCATAGGTGGCTCATGGGGTGTTTTGAATGGCTCAAGAGTTCCCTTCCAGGAGTGGAACAAGTGACCCTCTTGATCAATGGCTTGGATATCAATCCTACTGGCCTCTGAGGACTCTGAGGTCATTGGCTCACCCAGTGACCCTCCCAGCTGCCTTGCTCACAGGTCCTGCATCCCAGCACGTGCTCGGATCGATGATAACTCCCTCATATGCATTACTTGGAAAAGCTGAACAAAATGAGTGAGAACTCACTACCATCGTTCTCATCGAATCTGAGGTCCAGCACGTTGCCTCCTCCAGGGAAGGAGGGGTGAGGGACAGCTTCCCCTTGGTCACACTCGTGCAAGTATTGCCCATTGTTCAGGGACAGAAGAGTGTGACAATTTTTTGCAAGGCTTCCGCCACTGGACAGTTTCACATGATCCTGTTTCCTGAGGATCTGGGGATGTGTCTCCAACAAGCATGTGATTTCTCTCTACTTCTCAGGCCAAGGACATTTCAAGCTTCTTCATCAGCCAATAGCAGAAGACCTTTCTCCCTTTCGATGACTGACGGTGCCCGGGAGTCCCAGCAGAGGCGTGGCGCTGAGTGCGCCTGGGGTCACTTCAGCAGGTAAGGCTTCCTCTGGTCTGAGCGCCAGCATTGGCTTCTGGTTTTCATGGAGCTGCCATATGTGGCTCATGTAGATATCTTGAATGGCTCGTGAGTTTTCTTCAAGAGCTGAACAAGTGTTCCTCTTGCTCACTGGCTTGGATGTGGATCCTCCCTGCCTCTGTGAGGTCACTGGGTGACCCAGTGACCCGCCCAGCCAGCCTTGCTCACAGTCCTGCGTCCCAGCACGTGCTCGGATCGATGATGACTCCCTCATATGCATTCCTTGGAAAAGCTGAACAAAATGAGTGAGAACTCACAACCGTCGTTCTCATCGAATCTGAGGTCCAGCACATTGACTGTCCCAGGGAAGGAGGGGTGAGGGACAGCTTCCCTTTCATCACACCCATGGCAGCACCACCCAGGGCATTAGCCTGGAGAGCTTCCTGACTTCCTGTCAGTATTTTTATTGCATTAGTGGGTTTTGTCTGAATGGCCAGGCCTATGGTTGTGTCTCTTAGCACGTAACAATCTAGTTTGTTGCTAAGGCCTGGGTCCAGTGAACACATGGAAATGACGGAGCCATGGTTTTCATTTCACGCAAACCCTTTGAAGTCTATGTCTGGGAGCTAAAGATTAGAATCTTGCATGGTTTCTGGTATTGATTATATCAGGCAAGTGGTGAACCTTTTTTTTTGTCTTGTTGAGGAAATGTGACTGCGTAGGGTTGGGGGAAGGGACAGAGGTGACTAGGCTTGGTGCTTTATTTGGCAGCTCATCCATTGCAATTCCTCCCTTACTGTACATGCAGGGTGGCCAGACATTGACTGTATTAAGGGCCTAACTAAATGAAGGTGCTGTGCTGTGATTCCTAGGACAAGAATGCACGGTCAGGTCATTATGTGATTCTATGAGCTTCCAGTGAACGGACTGACTTGTTTTATTTCAACAGAGGTCACTGCCTTATGTCCAATGGTGGGGTTGCCATGTGGTGCCTCTCAGGGAAGGCTTCAGGGTCTGTGTGAATAACATGTGGTAGCTGACCTTTGTTCACTTGGCATCTCCGTGCCAGCGTAGTCACACTTTGTACAGTAAAACCTTGGATTGCGAGTAATGTGGTTTGCGAATGTTCTGCAAGATGAGCAACCATTTCTAATACATTTTAACGTGGTAAACGAATCATGTCTTCCAATACGACTAATTTGTTTCCAGAATGAATTATGCCCACAAACCAAGGTACTACTGTAGTTATTTCCAAATGTGTTAAAGTGCATGTTTATTGTCCCAAGACCACCAGCTAAGCAGCACGGGGTCAGATGTCTTAGGTGAACATTCTCTTTGATTCTTTTTTTTTTTTGAGGGAAGTGTCACTGGCCCTCATGTAGGACCCGAACCAGGGCCTCTGGCTTCCCAAGCATGTGCTTAACCACCGTGCCACTCAGCCGGCCTTTCTCTTTGATTCTTATTCATGTGCTCAGTGCTTCCAACGACCAAGTGTCACTATAGGAGAGTTTTATTCTCCTGCTTCTGGAATCTTACATGGCAGGGACTTTGAGTGCTTTGATCCAAGGTGCACTTCCATGGATACGTACCTTCCTTGAAAGTCTTTCATGTTTCCTTGCATGAGAGATGTGTCGTCTTGTCATTCTTCCTTTTGTGTTTGTGGATGAAGTACTGGATTTCTCTTCACACAAAGCTGAAATCCTTTCTGGTGTCTGTTTTGATTTTGGCTACCATCCAAGTGGGCATAGATTTAGCGGCTCCTTCTTAGTGGACACTCCATACCTCCATGAATGAGGATGCTACTTTGGACAAGGAAGCCAAGTGCTTGAACACTTCCTCAGAGGTACAGCCGTGAATTTTGTTGCTTGGAAATGCCAGGATCTTCGATGGGAATGGCCCCCAGTTTCCTTCGGGATTTTACCTTAGCCATGGTGGGTTGTCCACCATTTTCACTTGGTTTACGTGGTGCCCACTGAGGGCATTTAGGCCTAGTTAGCATAGGCGGTCCCCTGGGTTGAACTTGTTTGGCAGCTGAAGATTCAGTCAGGCTCGACTGCCCGGGAGCCAGTATATCAGTGGTACCAACCTTGATGGTGGTGATTTTTTTAAAAAAGATTTTATTGGGGAATTGGGGGAGGGGAACAGTGCTGGGGAATCACGGAAGGGGAATAGACAAGTTGCTGTCCTTTTGTTCTTCAATTTAGTTGTGGAGGACGTCGCTTCACTGACCCATGTTGGTATTATCATCGTGCTCTTCCCGGCTGAGGCAGATCGGTCACCAGCCATTGGACAGCTGCCCACGCAGGCTGCTGGCCACTCACTGTAGCTATGGCAACCTCATTGCAGGCTACTCCTTCCTGGCTACTGTCAGCCAAGATCCAGATCGAGATGTTGTTCACAATCTTAGCAGTAGAAGGAACAGCATCACTGGCCCATGTGGGAACCAAACTGGCGGTCCTGCTGCTCAGAGCTTGTGCTGCCAAGCCAACTCTTAACCAACTGAGCCACTTGGCGGGCCATGTGTTAGTGATTTTGTTGTTCAGTTGGTTGCAAATTTTCTATCACGCGCAGTTCAGCTGTGACATATTGGAGAGACAGAGCACTTAGACTGACGTTACAGTCTTGGGCAGGGAGATGGTTTACGTAGTCTGGGTCGTGTGCTTTTTCTAGGAGTGGCTGTGACAGATGGAGTTCATGGACTATTTCAGTATCCTCTAAGGGTCGTAGTTCCCATCCTGTTTTGGAGGCGCTGGTCTTCACTATTGGGAGGCAGGGAATGAAGTAGGGGTTTGAGCAGAAGGCGTGACCATCCAGGTGCTGTGGCCTTTACACAGAAACACATGTGCACATTCCTGCAGCACCTCGTACCCTCATGCTGTCACACATGCCTGCAGTCACCTCTCAGGGATAGAGGGACATGAAGCAGATGCAAGGCTGCCCCGGGGAGAGGTTGGCATGGTTCTTGTTACCTGAGGACCTGGGTACATTTCTGACACGTGCCTGTGACTTGTCCACATTGCCCAGGTGGAGTGGCCATGCACGGGTCACCAGGGGCCACAGAGGGGACACCTTCCCATTTCCGTTGATGAGCTGAGGGGCCTGGATTCCCAAGAGAAGTGTCACCCTGAGTGTGCACCGTGCTCATGGATCGCTCAGGAAGGTTAGTACTCTGTCCTAAATTGTGCCATAAACTGTTCCATTTTATGTGGATCATAGATCTGCTGTAGGCAGCCTGTCATGTAGTCCCAGCGGTAGATGGGGTGTCCCCCAAGAGCGGAACACCTCTTCTCTTGCTCAGTAGCTTGTATGTGTATCCTCCCTGCCTCTAAGGACTCTGAGGTCATTAGGTCACCCTGTGAGCTGCCCAGGTGGCCTCGCTCAGGTCCCATGTCCCAGCACGTGCTCGGATCAATGATGACTCCCTCATATGCATTCCTTGGAAAAGCTGAACAAAATGAGTGAGAACTCACTACCGTCGTTCTCATCGAATCTGAGGTCCAGCACGTTGACTGTCCCAGGGAAGGTGGGGTGAGGGACAGCTTCTACTTGATAAGACTCATGCCAGGACCACGCATTTTCAGTGATGAAATGTGTGACAATTAGATGTAAGGCCTCCTCCTGGGACAGGTTCACATGGATCCTGTTACCTTAAGAACTGGTTACATTTCTCTAACATGTGTTTTCTCTCCACATGTCAGGTTGAGTGTATTAAAGCTTCTTAGAGAGCCAAGAGCTGACCTTTTCCTCCTTGGATGACCGGAAGTCCCCAGGAGTCCCAGAAGAAGTGTGACCCTGACTGTGCACCATGCCTGGGATCACTTAGGAAGGTAAGGCTTCCTGTGGTCTGAGGGCTGCCATCGGCTTCTTGTTTCCATGGAGCTGCTAGAGGTGGCTCGTTTCAGTGTCCTGAACAGCTCACGGGTACCTCTCCAAGAGCAGAATGACTGCTTTTCTCTCTCAGTGGCTTGGATATGGATCCTGCCAGCCACTGAAGTCTCTTAGATCATTGGGTCACCCAGTGACCCGCCCAGCTGGCCTTGCTCACAGTCCTGCCTCCCAGCATGTGCTTGGATCGATGATGACTCCCTCATATGCATTCCTTGGAAAAGCTGAACAAAATGAGTGAGAACCCCTCACCGTCATTCTCATCGAATCTGAGGTCCAGCACGTTGACTCCTCCAGGGAACAAAGAGTGAGGGACAGCTTCCCCTTGGTCACACTCATGCCAGCACCACCCATTCCTTGGGACAGAAGTGTGCGATGATCAGATGTAAAGTCTACTGGCAGGAAAGTTTGATATGGATGTTGGACCTGAAGACCTTGGTATATTTCTCTAACGAGCATGTGATTTCTCTCCACTCCCCAGGTCGAGTGTACATCAAGCTTCTTATTCACCAGGAGCAGAAGACCTTTGGCTCCCTGGATGACCAGAAGTTCAGGCATCCCAGAAGAAGTGTGAGTGAGCACTGTCCCTGGGATCACTTAGGAAGGTAAGACTTCCTGTGGTCTGAGTGCCACCATTGGCCCCTCGTTTCCTTGGAGCTACTCAAGGGAGCTTGTTTGGATATCGTGAATGGCTCGTGGGTTCCCCTCTGAGACATGAGAACTGCTCCTCTTGCTTAGGGGCTTGGATTTGGATCCTCGTGGCCTCTGAGGTCATTGGGTCACCCAGTGACCTACCCAGCTGGCCTTACTTACAGTCCTGTGTCCCCGCACATGCTACGGTGGTGCCATTATTCTAGCTGTCTCTGGTGTCAAGTCAGTTTACCTGTGATAGCTTGAAGGGACACATTGTCCAACTTGACACGACATCCTCAGTCAGGAAGAGGGTGTATGTAGAATGGGTGTTCAGAAGGCTTCCCTGTGAAAGAAGTCCCTGTAGACTATAGGAGAGTGCATTTAAGGTCATAGATGGCCTCCTTTCTCTTGAAGGGTCTGTCACCTGTGTTGGGAAACAGCACATGACATTAGCGTCCTTGACCAAGGTGATGTTCTTCAGGGGATCAGTCTCCTGTGCAGAACCACACTCACACACAGTGGCATGTCCGCCTACACTCATACTGTCACACACGCCTGCAGTCATGCCTAAGGGATAGAGGGACAGGAAGTAGATATGAGGCTGACCCCTGGAGAGGGTGGCAAGGATCTTGTTACCTGAAGACCTGTGTACGTTTCTGATATGTATCTGTGACTTGTCTCATTGCCCAGGTGGAATGGCCATGCACGGATCACCAGGGACCACAGCAAGGTGACTTTCCCCTTTCCTTAGATGACCTGAGGTACCAGGGAGTCTGGACAAAAGTGTTGTGCTGGAGTACCCATGTCCTTGGATGACTCAGGAAGGTAAGCATTCAGGTGTCCCAAGCTCAGCCATTTCTGTAGAATCATAGACATGGTAGAGACAGCTTGTCACTGTCCCCAGTGGCACATGGGATTTTACCCCAAGAGTGGATTTGCTGTTCCTCTCTCTCAGTGGTGTGGATGTGGCTTTTCCAGGCTGCTGAGGCCCTGAGGTCATTGGGTCACCCAGTGACCCGCCCAGCTGGCCTTGCTCACAGGTCCTGCCTCCCAGCACGTGCTCGGATCGATGATGACTCCCTCATATGCATTCCTTGGAAAAGCTGAACAAAATGAGTGAGAACTCCTTACCGTCGTTCTCATCGAATCTGAGGTCCAGCACGTTGACTGTCCCAGGGATGGTGGGAGTGAGGGACAGCTTCCCCTTGGTCACACTCATGGGAACACCACCCATTACTCAAGGGTGTGACCGTCAGATGCAAGGCTCTCTCCACAGGAAAGACTGACTTGATGCTTGTTATGAGGATGAGTACGATACTCAAAATGCATGTGATTTCTCCCCCCTTCTCAGGTCAAGTGCATTGCAAGGTCCTTAGTCAGCCAAGGGCAGAAGAACTTCCTTTCCCTGATGACCGGAAGTCCCCAGGAGGCCCAGAAAAAGTGGGGCCCTGAATGCACCGTGCCTGGGATCACTGAGGAAGGTAAGGCTTCCTGCAGTCTGAGTGCTGACATCAGCTTCTGATTTCCATGGAGCTGCTAGAGGTGGCTTTATTGGGTGTCCTGAGTGGTTTGTGGTTCCCTTCTGAGAGTAGAATGACTATTCCATTTACTCAGTGGCTTCAATAGTGATGTTCCATTCCTGCGAGGACTCTGAGGTCATTGGGTCACCCATTGAGCCACCCAGTGTCCTTACTCACAGTCCTGAATACCATCACGTGCTCGGATCGATGATGACTCCCTCATATGCATTCCTTGGAAAGCTGAACAAAATGAGTGAGAACTCCCTACCGTCGTTCTCATCGTATCTGAGGTCCAGCACGTTGATCCCCCAGGGAAATTGGGGGTGAGGGACAGCTTCCCTTTGATCACACTTAGCAAGGACCACCCATTACTCAGGGCATAAATGTGTGACAATCAGAAGCAAGGACTCCTGTGGGGAAAGGGTGTCATCAGTTTTTTATCTGCAGACCTGAGCACTTTCTGACATATGCCTGTGACTTGTCTGCATTCCCCAGGTGCAGTGGCTGTGCATGGCTCATCAGGGGCCACAGAGAGATTTCCTTCGTCTGTCTTTTGATGGCCTAAGGTACACGGCATCCTGAGAGAAGTGTCACCGTGCTGTGCACCATGCCTGTGATGGCTCAGGAGGGTAAGTTTCCTGCATCTCAAGTTCCACCATTGTTCTTAGGCTCATAGACCTGCTAGAAGCAGCCTGGCACTCCCCAGTGACTTGGGGTTCTGCCCCAAGAGTGGACTGGCTGGCTGTTCCTCTCTCAGTGCCTTGGATGTGGATCCTTCAGGCTGCTGAGGACTCTGAAGTCATTGGGTCACCCAGTGACCCCCCGCCAGCATTGCTCACAGGTCGTCCATCCCAGCACATACTTGGATCGATGATGACTCCCTCATATGCATTCCTTGGAAAAGCTGAACAAAATGAGTGAGAACCCTTCACCGTCGTTCTCATCGAATCTGAGGTCCAGCACGTTGACTTCCTCAGAGAAAGAGGGGTGAGGGACAGCTTCCCCTTGGTCACACGCATGCCAGCACCACCCAGGGCATCAGCACTGGACACCCTCCTGACTTGCTGTAGCGTTTTCATTGCATTAGTTGGGTGTCTATATTGATGGTGTTTGGTGAATGGCCAGTCATCGTGTCCTGTCGCCTAGTACACATACCAGCCCTCAGAGTGGTAGAGAGTGCTCTTGCACAAGTCCACAGGGACGTTGACATGGAGAGGTCCTGAGCAGTTCTTTGCTCAGAAGAGTTCTTGGGCTCAGTGTGGTGTCTGATTGGGGCCGGAGGACTGAGAAGGTGGCAATATGTTTGTGTGCCTTTTGACTCTGATCAATTTCGAGCCCATGAATTGGGGGCAAGGACCATGAATTAGGGGCAGGGGCAGCGTAATGAATCGGCGATGGTGCTATGTTGGCAGCAGCTCTGTGTCAACTGCACACTATCCACATGCTAGGTGGGCAACATGGATTGCCCTGGATATCACTCTGACATCAAGATGCCGTGGTGGCTGATGTCCAAGACAGGAAGGGAGGTCATGGGGGACCAATGGTGGTGTGCTTCCAGAGGCTTGCATGGGATGTATTGTCTAGTTGTGTTTCTAATGACATCAGTGTCATCAGATTTCAGGGATCCCTTACGTCTGTGATGGGGTGTATGGTGGGGGTCTACCAGGGAAAGCTTCGGTGTTTTTGTTTTTTGTTTTTTTTTTGAGAGCAGTGTCACTGGTCCTCATATGTGGGATCTGAACCAGGGCCGCTGGCGTCACAAGCCAGCTCTTAACCACCACGCCACTGGGCCGGCCCATAAAGCTTCGCTGTTTTTGAATATGGCACTCTTGTTTCTGACCTTTATTCACTCACCATGCCCATTCCGGAGTCTTTAGGCTCCGTGTTTTTTTTGTTTTCATTGTCATTATTAAGATGGAAACTGGCCCACATTTACAACTCAGTACTCCCTGATTTGATGGGCTTGCTGACATTCCTTTTGTCTTATACCACCTGGTAGGGCTTTCCAGGTTACTGTTCTGGGAGGCTGTTGTTTTCTTGACAGAGGTGTCTCCCATTTCAGTCAGTGGGGTTGAGATTTACATAGTGGCAGCCAGCCTGAGGGCATGGCAGAGACTGAGTGAAACATGCCAGGCGCACACCAGTACAGGTTTTTACCTTGGAAAATGTTAACGGGTCCTTGTTCAGAAGATGTGTCATGTATCGTATTACACTGCTTGCTCCTGTCTTCAGGGTAGCAAGGCTGGAGCCCTTACTGGGTCATGGGTGCTGGTACCATGTTGAGGGAGCGGTCATATTTGTATTCCATGGAGTTGCCATTTGCAATGTCAAAATCTTTATGGCTGTTCTCAGTGATCACTGTTACCCATTTGGTCATAGCATTAAAGGTTACTTTTGGGGCTACCTACCTTGAACGTGTGAGGATGGTACCTTCAACAAGGCACCCTGAGTATTTGAACATTTTCTCACATGTCAGAGCCCAGAATTCCACAGGCTGGGATTCTGTGTGGTCTCTGGATGTGACCGTGGCGTAGCTTCATTTGGGTTTTCTTTCTGAGTC
Organism: Aselliscus stoliczkanus; assembly: GCA_033961575.1. NCBI lineage: Eukaryota > Metazoa > Chordata > Mammalia > Chiroptera > Hipposideridae > Aselliscus > Aselliscus stoliczkanus. The sequence continues at coordinate 35,054,890 of CM066741.1, forward strand.
ACGGTGGGTGAAGACCTCGAGTGCCCTCCGCATTTCTTTTGCCTCTCTGTGGGCGTTGGTGGAACTTTGCATAAAGTGGTGCCTGGTCTGAAGTCGCTTTGCCCCTGGAGACTTAGATGGGCCCTGTTTCTATACAGTGTGATAATGTTGCGAGCTGCAGAAATGTTGGTGGTTTCGTCCTTTCAGTGGAGCCTGAGTTTTCATCAAGTGCAGGTCACTTGTGACAGATTGCCGGGACAACATGTCCAAGTTCACACTTCACATCCATGGTCATTAAGAACATGTATGTAGAATTAGTGTGCTTATTTGCTTTTTGTTTATTGGGGAATTGGGGGAGGGGAACAGCGTTGGGGAATCGGGAAGGGGAACAGACAAGTTGCTGTCATTTTGTTCTTCAGTCTAGTTGTGGAGGACGTTCCTTCACTGACCCATGTCGATATCATCATTGAGCTCTTCTCAAGTGAGGAAGATCAGTCACCAGCCTCTGGACAGCTGCTCACAGCAGCTATTGGAAGCTCACACCAGCTGCCGCTGCTCACGTTGGCTACCAGCCACTCACTGTAGCCTATGGCAGCCCACTGCAGCAGGGGCTGCAGCCTACATCGTAGCCGGAGCTCGCATTCCAGTTCCAGGTGGAGCTGTTGTTAGCTGTAGAGGGCAGTGTCACTGGCCCTCATACGTGGGATCCAAACTGGGGCCACTGGCATCCCAAGCTCTTAACCAATGTGCCACTCGGCTGGCCATGCTTATTTGTTTTTGGCACATTTTGCTTGCCCCATTAGGTTTAGGTTCCTATTTCCTGTGTGTTTTTTTTAAGAAATGAGTTTTCTTTTTGGTGGGAGGCAGAGCCTTTGAGGATGTGTTCACAGGGCTGGAGAGGATCTCTGCCCTCAACACATGTGTACATGTTTGCACACCCAGCCATACGCATGGCATCACACACCCTTGCAGTCATATCTCAGGGACAGAAGTGACGATCAGCTGCAAGGCATCCTCCACTGGAAAGGCTGACATCGATCTTGATATCTGAGGACCTGGGGATGTGTCTCCAACGAATGTGTGATTTCTCTCTACTTCTCAGGTCAAGTGCATTGCAAGGTTCTTTGTTAGCAGAGAACAGAAGGATTTTCCCTCCTTGGATGACCAGAAGTTCCTGGGAGTAACAGAAGTGTGGCCCTGAGTGTGCATTGTGCCTGAAATCACTTAGGTAGGTAAGACTTTTTGGGGTCTCAGTGCCACCCTATCTTCCTGGTTCCATGGAGCTGCCCAAGGTGGCTTGTTTGGTGTCCTGATCAGCATGTGGGGTGTCCTCAAAGAGAAGAATGACTATTTCTCTTGCTCAGTGGCTTGGATGTGAATTATCCCAGCCTGCTGACGTCCCTGAGGTCATTGGGACACCCAGTGACCCACCCAGCCAGCCTTGCTCACAGGTCCTGCATCCCAGCACGTGCTTGGATCGATGATGACTCCCTCACATGCATTCCTTGGAAAAGCTGAACAAAATGAGTGAGAACCCCTCACCGTCGTTCTCATCGAATCTGAGGTCCAGCACGTTCCCTCCCCCAGGGAAGGTGGGGTGCGCGACAGCTTCCCCTTGTTCACACTCATGCCAGTAACACCCATTCTTCAGGGACAGAAGAGTGTGACAATTCTTTGCAAGACTTCTACCACTGGAAAGTTTGACATGATCTTGTTTCCTGAGGACCAGAGGACATTTATACAGCAAAGATGTGTTTTCTCTCCACTTCTCAGGTCAAGTGCATTTCAAGCTTCTTTGTTGGCCAAGAGCAGAAGACATTTTTCTGCTTTGATGACCAGCGGCTCATGGGAGTCCCAGAAGAGGAGGGCCCCTGAGTGTGCACAATGCCTGGGATCACTAAGGAAGGTAAGACTTCCTCCACTCCACGGCTTACCATCAATGCATGGATTTTTTTTTTTGAGGACAGTGTCACTGGCCCTCATATGTGGGACCCGAACCGGGGCTGCTGGTGTCCCAAGCCAGCGCTTAACCAATGCGCTATACGGCTGGCCCGATTCCTGGATTTTAAGCAGCTGTTAGAGGGGGCTCATTTTGGTGTCCTAAAAGGCACCTGGGCTCTCCTCAAGAGCGGAATGACTGTTCCTCTCGCTTGGTGGTTTGGATGGTGATGCTCCATTTCTCTAAGATCATTGGGTCACCCATTGACCGCCAAGTGCCCTTGCTCACAGTCCTGCATCCCAGCACGTGCTTGGATCGATGATGACTCCCTCATATGCATTCCTTGGAAAAGCTGAACAAAATGAGTGAGAACCCCTCACCGTCGTTCTCATCGAATCTGAGGTCCAGCACGTTGACTGTCCCTGAGAAGGTGGGAGTGAGGGACAGCTTCCCCTTGGTAACACTCATGCCGGCACCACCCATTCCTCAGTGACAAAAATGGGTGATAATTAGATGCAGGGCCTCCTCCCAGTAAAACCTGACATGGATCTTGTTATCTTAGGACATGGGGATGATTCTCTGACAAACATGTGATTTCACCCCTCTTCTCAGGTTAAGTACATTGCAAGGATCTTCGTCAGCCAAGAACAGAGGACCTTTCTCTCCTTGGAAGACCTGAAGTTCCCTGAAGTCCCAGAGGAGTGTGACCCTGAGTGTGCACCCTGCCTGGGATCATGAGGAAGGTAAGGTTTCCTGTGGTCTGAATGCACCATCAGTCTCTGGATTTATGATGCTGCTAGAGGTTGCTCGTTGGGATGTTCTGAATGACACCCAGGGTTTTTCCCCAAGAACGAAATTCCTGTCTGTCTCCCTCCATGGCTTGGATGTGGATCCTCCCAGCCACTGAGGTCATCGGGTCACCCAGTGAGCCACCCATTTGTCCCTGCTCACAGTCCTGCATCCCAGCACGTGCTCGGATCGATGATGACTCCCTCATATGCATTCCTTGGAAAAGCTGAACAAAATGAGTGAGAACTCACTACCGTCGTTCTCATCGAATCTGAGGTCCAGCACATTGACTGTCCCAGGGAAGGAGGGGTGAGGGACAGCTTCCTCTTGATCACATGCATGCCCGCACTACCCAAAGCGTCAGCTCTGGAGATCCTCCTGACTTGACTGAAGAATTTTCATTGCATTAGTTGGCTCTCTATGATCTTGGTGTTTGGTGAATGGCCAGCCTTCTTGTCATGTCACCTTGCACACGTAGCAGTCCCAGGAGAGGTAGACAGTGCCCTTGGCGCAGGTCCATGGAGAGGTCCTGAGCAGGTTTTTGCTTCCGATATAACTCTTGGGCTGAGTGTGTGGAGCTGAGGAGAACAAGCTTCCATGGTCTCTGATTGGGGCCCGTGGCCTAAGAAGGTGGCAGTAATCTGTTTGTTCCTTTTGACTCTGATGAATTTGTAGCCCACCATGAGTTGGGGGCAGGAACAGTGGGATGAGTAGGTGGTGGTGCTGTGTTGGCAGCACCTCTGTGTCAACTTTGCACAGTCCGTGTGCCAGGTGGACAACACCGACTGCCCTGGATGTCACTCTGACATTAAGACGCTGTGGTGGCTGATGTCCTACACAGAAGGGAAGGTCATGGGAGGAAAGCTGGTGGTGTGCTTGCCTGGGCTTCCATGGGATGTATTGTCAAGCTACGTTTCTAATGACATCATTGTCTCATGTTGAGGGATCTCTCAGCTCCTTGACAGGGTGTCTGGTTGGTGCCCACCTGAGAAGGACTCCACGTTCTTGAGTATGACACTGTGGTTTCTGAGCTCTGTTCACTTTGCACTCCCATTCCTGAGTCCTCAATCTCCCTGTTGCTTTTTCTAGCACCTTCCATTGGTCTCATGGGCTATCCAGCCATCCCTGATTTGAATGGCCTGGACAGTATTTCCTTTATACTATGGTAGGGGGCTCCCCAAGTCAATGTGTTACCCAGGAGGTCTCCCATTTCCACGAGAGGGGTTGAGATTTACCACTGGAGCTACCTTGTGGGTGTGACAGAGACTGAACATGAGATGCCCGGTGCATACCAGGGACAGGTTTATACCAAGGAAAATGTTCAGAAGATGCGTCATGTATCGTATTATACGTCTTGCTCCTGTATTCATGAAAGCAGATTTGGACCTATACAAGGATACAGGTCGTGTTTCTATGGTGAAGGAGTCTTCATAATTGAAACCAATGGAGTCGCCATAATTAATGTCGAAATCTTTATGGCTATTCTAACTGATGGTGACGTGTACCCAGTTGGCCAAAGCATTTAAGGCTACTTTTGAGGAACTTGCTTTTCAGACACAAGGATGCTATCTTTGTCAAGGTATTTGACAAAGTTTTGTCTGAGTATTTCAACGTTTTCTTTCGTGTCAGAGCCCTGGATTCCACATGCTGGGAATATGTCAGGTCTTTGGATGCGAATGTGGCCTAGTTCCTACTGGGTTTTCTTTCTTAGTTGTGGTGGGTGAAGACCTCAAGTACCCCCTCAGTTCCTTTCGTCCCTCTGAGTGCATTTGTCTTAGTTTCCACAGAGTGGTGACTACTCTGAGGTCGCTTTATCCCTGGAGATTTAGATGGGCTCCGTGTAGCCACTGTGTGGATGGTGTCAGACTTAATATTGGTGGTTTTATCTTTTAAGTGGTCGCTGTGTTTCTATCAACTGCAATTCGTTTGTGACAGTTCACAGGGACGTGTCCAACTTGACTTTATATCCATGGTCATTACGAGACTGTACATAGATTTGCTATGGAATTTTTGTGCAGAAGGCATGGCTCTGAAAGCGGGAGACCTTGGCCTATTTTAGCAGCTTCATGAGGTTGAGGTTTCCATTTTCTCTTTGTTTTTTGAAGAAACAGGTCTTCCTTCAATGGGAGGCAGGTGTGTGGAATGGGAATTGGGCACACGGCTTGCTGTTCAGTAGAGTCTCCGCCCATGAACACATGCATACATATTTGCACACCCAGCCACACATATGGCATCACACCCACCTGCATTCATACCTGAGGGACAGTTAGATGCAAGGTCTCCTCCATGGAAAGTTTGACATGATCTTGTTACCTGAAGACCCAGGAACATTTCTCCAACAAGCATGTGATTTGTCCCCACTTCTCAGATCAAGTGCATTGCAAAGCTCTTCATTGGCCAGACAAGAAGACCTTTCTCTCCTTGAATAACCAGAAGTTCCCAGGAGTCCCAGAAGAAGTGTGGCCCTGAGTGTGCACCGTGCCTGGGATCACTTAAGCAGGTAAGGCTTGTTGTGGTCTGAGTGGTGCCATTGGCTTCCGGATTCTATGGAGCTGACAGAGGTGGCTTCGTTGGGTGTCTTGAATGGCACTCGGATTCTCCCCCCAAGACCTGATAACTGTTCCTCTTGCTCAGTGTCTTGGATGTGCATCCTCCCGGTAACTAAGGACTCGGAGGTCATTGGGTCACCCAGTGAACCACCCGGGCAGGCTTTCTCACAACCCTACATCCCAGCACGTGCTCGGATCGATGATGACTCCCTCATATGCATTCCTTGGAAAGCTGAACAAAATGAGTGAGAACCCCTTACCGTCGTTCTCGTCGAATCTGAGGTCCAGCACGTTGCCTCCCCAAAGGCAGTGGGGGTGAGGGACAGCTTCCCCTCGGCCACACTCATGGAAGCACCACCTATTATTCAGGGAAAGAGTGTGACAATCAGATGTAAGGCCCCCTTTAAGGGAAAGGTTGACTTGATTCTTGTTATGAGGACGTGGCCTCAATTCTCAAATGCATGTGATTTCTCCTGCATTCTCAGGTCAGGTGCATTTTAAGGTCCTTAGTCGGCCAAGAACAGAAGACCTTTCTGTTCCTGATGACCAGAAGTTCATGGAAGTCCCAGAAGTGTGTCCCCGAATGAGCACTGTGCCTGGGATGATTTAGAAAGGTAAGGCTTCCTGTGAGCTGAATGCCATCATCGACTTTTGGTTTCCATGGAGCTGTTAGAGTGGGCTTGTGTGGGTGTCCTGAATGGCTCGCGGGTTCCCTTCCAAGACCTTATAACTGTTCCCTCTGCTCAGGGGCATGGTTGGTGAAGCTTCTGACTGCAGAGGACTTTGAGGTCATTGGGTCACCCAGTGACTCACGCAGCTGGCCTTGCTCACAGGTCCAGCATCCCAGCACGTGCTCGGATCGATGATGACTCCCTCATATGCATTCCTTGGAAAAGCTGAACAAAATGAGTGAGAACCCCTCACCGTCGTTCTCATCGAATCTGAGGTCCAGCACGTTGACTGTCCCAGGGACAGTAGGGGTTAAGGACAGCTTACCCTTGGTCATAGTCATGTTAGCACCACCCATATCTCAAGACAGAGTGTGTGACAATCAGAGGGAAGGAGTCCTCCGGGGAAAGGTTGGCATGGATCTTTTACCTGAGGACCTGGGCATGTTTCTGACATGTACCTGGGACTTGTCTACCTTTGCCAGGTGGCTGTACAAGGTTCACCAGGGGCCACAGACAGAGGACCTTCCTTTGTATTTTGATGACCTGAGGTGCTGGGGAGTCCTGAGAAAAGTGTCGCTGTGGAGTGCATCATGTGCCTGGTTACTCAGGAGGGTAAGCACTCCTATGTCCCAAGTGCTGTCATTGTGCTTAGGATTGTAGACCTGCTAGAGGCAGCCTGTCATTGTCCCCAGTGGCATATGGGATTTTTCCCAGAATGGATTAACTGCCCCTCTTGCTCAGTGGCTTGGATGTGTATCCTCCCTGCCTCTGAGGTCTCTGAGGTCATTGGGTCACCCAGTGAGCCACCCAGCTGGCCTTCCTCACAGGTCCTGAGTCCCAGCACGTGCTTGGATCGATGATGACTCCTTCATATGCATTCCTTGGAAAAGCTGAACAAAATGAGTGAGAACTCACTACCGTCGTTCTCATCGAATCTGAGGTCCAGCACGTTGACTGTCCCAGGGAAGGTAGGGGTGAGGGGCAGCTTCTCCTTGGTCACACTCAGGCCAGCACCACACAGCCTCCAGGACAGAAGCATGTGACCAGTAGATGTAAGGCCGACTCGCAGGAAAGCTTGATATGGATGTTGGACCTGAAGACCGTGGCATATTCCTTCAACAAGCATGTGATTTCTCTCTACTTCCCAGGGCAGGTGCACATCAAGCTTGTTAGTCACCAAGAGCAGAACACTCTTCTCTCCTTGGATGACCGGAAGTTCCCAGGAGTCCCAGCAGAAGTATGGCTCTGAGCGACCCCCCTGCCTGGCATCTCTTAGGAAGGTAAGGCTTCCTGTGGCCTGAGTGCCGCCATTGGCCTCTCGTTTCCTTGAACCTGCTTGAAGAGGCTCATTTGGATGTCATGAGTGACTCGTGGGTTCCCCTCCAAGGCCTGATAATTGCTCCTCTTGCTCAGCGCCTTGACTGTGGATCCCCCCAGCTGCTGAGGAGTCAGAAGTCACTGGGTCACCCAGTGAGCCGCCCCCCTTGTGGACAGGTCATGTGTCCCAGCACGTGCTCGGATCGATGATGACTCCCTCATATGCATTCCTTGGAAAAGCTGAACAAAATGAGTGAGAACTCCTTACCGTCATTCTCATCGAATCTGAGGTCCAGCACATTTAGTGCCCCAGGGACAGTAAGAGTGAGGCACAGCTTCCCCTTGGTTACATACTTGCCAACACCACGTGGCTGTCAGCACTTCAGAGCCTTCTGTCAGATGGCGGTCCCGCCCCTGCTGTTCTTCCAGATCCGTGAATCAAAGGACCTGCTTTGCATGCAGAGTCTTTCCTAGCATGATGGCTGCTAGCCTTTTAGTCCTACGACTTGGAGAGGCTGGTGGTTCCTGGGCCCACGGAGCACCCAGGAGGATCTGTGTTGGCTGGGTTCCCGCTCTTGCTTTAGCCCTGAAGGTCTGTGTTCCTGAATTGAGTGCAATGCTTCCATGGCTTATATTAGTTAGAGCCCAGGCCCTTCAGGGAGCGACACCTGATCTTTCCTTTTGACTGGTGATGACTTGTTTTTTGAGATGTCCGCAGCTCATGACAGATGATGTTACACATGGAAGCTTTGTTTTGTAACACAGGCACCCCATCCACACTCATGACAGTCAAGCATGGACTGGGCTATGTTCCATGCACCAAGGCTGACACTGTGGGGGCGGATGGCCTGGACAGGAAGGGAAGTTCACCGCAAATGGAGGTCATAATGGGATTCCATGACCTCCGTGGGACTTCCTGTCTCCGCTTGTCCCAGTGGCGGTCAGTGGCTCTTGGGGATGTCTGTTGTCTTGATAGGGCTGCCTGCGGGTGCTCAGGGCCTGGTGTGTGGCACTGTGGGGGATGAAAGTTGTCACTTGGCATCTCCATTTCATAGTACTAGTGCTCAGTGATTCTGTATTTAGCAACTTGGGTGGTTCCATGGGCTATGCCAGCTGGCCTGCTGTTCAGCCTGGGTTCACCTTCCTTCAGGGAACATTTTCTGTGACCCTTCGCCGTGCTAAGGCCGGTGATTTTCAGGTCAGTGAACTTGTCCCAGAAGTTCTGGTTTTCCTGGCACAGTGTCTTCCAGGCCCTCCTGATGGTTCAGATTGATCCTTAGCAACCTGTGGGCAGGGCAGAGCCCAGAAGGGCTGGGATTTCAGGTGCTCAGCCTGGGACTGATGAGTTTCTTGGCCAAGGACTGCATGATTTAATGCGGAAGATGTTTTATTGAAGTCTTGCTTTTGACTTGGAGAATGGTGCATTGTCGTTCTGTAAAGTCAGTTGCGCTATTACCTGCCAAGGGTGTGTCACTTTTTATCCTAAGTAGGGGACTTGTGGAAAATCAAATCTGTGATGGCTGTATCACCTGAGGCTCCCTGCACCTTCTGTGGAAGCAGTGATCGGGGCTACTTTCCCAGGGCCTAGCCCTGTGGGCACAAATGAATATGCTTCTTAGGTCAGTGCAGCTGAGTGTCAGAACGTTTCCATGGAGCTCGGTGCCTGGAACCTTCCAGGGTGAGGACATGCTCAATCCCTGGCAGGGAAAGCATCCTAGTTTTAGTCGGGTTCTACCCAGAGTCATTTGGGTGATGAGCAATCCCTGTCAGCTTACCTGCTGGCCTGTGAGTACAAGCAGGCTCAGCGTGACGAGTTGCCTGGCTCAACTACTTTGAAGTCCAGGCCTTCTGCCAGTGTGACATTGTGTGGGTGGCGGTGTTATTCTGGTGGTTGTTGGTGTCAGTCAAGTGTCGCTAACCTGTGTCAGTGTGGGGGACACAATGTCCAAGTCACATGACACCCTTGGTCAGGAAGAGAGTATACACAGAATGGGTGTGATGGTTCCAAGGAGAACCTGTGAAAGAAGAATTATATAGACTACTGCAGACGATGATGTTTGAGTAAAAGATGGCCTTCTTTCCTTTGAGGCTTCCATTGTCCTTGGTTGTGGACAAGGGTGTGACATTAGGGACCTGGTCCAAGGTGAGCTTTTTCAGTGGCTGAGTTTTCAGTATGGGACCACAGGACACAGAGCGGCATGCCCACCTACCCTCATGCTGTCACACATGCCTGCAGTCACGCCTAAGTGATAGAGGGACAGGAAGCAGATGCAAGGCTGACCTGGGAGAAGTTGGCATGGTTCTTGTTACCTGAGGACCTGGGTACATTTCTGACATGTGCCTGTGACTTGTCTACATTGCCCAGGTGCAGTGGCCATGCACGGCTCATGGGGGGCAACAGAGAAGAGACCTTTCCTTTGATGACAAGAGGCACCAGAAGCTTGAGAGATGTGCGGCCCTGTGTGGGACCCGGGCTGTGGATCGTTTGGGAAGGTAACTTTCCTCCATCCCAGGTTTTGCCATTTTCTTTAGGATCATAGACCTGTTAGAGGCGGGCTATCCACATATTCCCACTGACACATGGGGGTTTGCCCCAAGAATGGACTATTCCTCTCGCTCAGTGGCTTAGATGTGGATCCTCCAGGCTGCTGAGGTCCCTGAGGTCATTGGGACACCCAGTGACCCACCCAGCCAGCCTTGCTCACAGGCCCAGCATCCCAGCATGTGCTCGGATCGATGATGACTCCCTCATATGCATTCCTTGGAAAAGCTGAACAAAATGAGTGAGAACTCACTACCGTCGTTCTCATCGAATCTGAGGTCCAGCACGTTCCCTCCCCCAGGGAAGAAGGGGTGAGGGACAGCTTCCCCTTGGTCACACTCAGGCCAGCACCACCCATTCCTTGGGATAGAAGTTTGTGACAATCAGAAACATTGAGTTGATTCTTGATATGTGAATGTGGGGACGATTCTCCAAGGGGATGTGATTTCTCTCCACTTCCCAGTTCACGTGCTTTGCTAAGAAGGCTCCTCCTCAGCCATGAACAGAACTTCCCCCAACCTGGATGACCGGAAGTTCCCGGTAGCCCCAAAAGAAGCGTGGCCCTAAGAGAGCACCATACCTGGGATCATTTAGGAAGGTAAGGCTTCCTCTGCTCCATGTGCTTACTGCCATCAGCTCCCTGATTTCATGAAGCTTCCAGAGGGGGCCCATTGGGTGTCCTGAATGGTTCTCAGATTCCCCTCCAGGAGCAGAACAACTGTTCCTCTTGCTCACTGGCTTGGTTGGTGATCCTTCCTGCCACTGAGGACTCTGAGGTCATTGGTCACCTAGTGAGCCACGCAGACGACCTTGCTCACAAATCCTGCGTCCCAGAACGTGCTCGGATCGATGATGACTCCCTTATATGCATTCCTTGGAAAGCTGAACAAAATGAGTGAGAACTCACACCGTCTTTCTCATCGAATCTGAGGTCCAGCACGTTGACTGTTGCAGGGAAAGTGGGGTGAGGGATAGCTTCTCTTTGGTCACACTCAGGCCAACATACGCAGTGCTCAGCAACAGAGTGTGTGCCAATCAGATGCAAAGCCTTTTCCATGGGAAAGGTTGAGTTGATTTCTTGTCATGAGGACCTGGGAACTTTTCTCTAACAAGCATGCGATTTCTCTCCACTTCTCAGGTCAAGTGCACCACAAGGTTCTTCCTCAGCCAAGAACAGAAGACCTTTCTATTGTTGGATGACGTGAATATCCTAGAAGTAATACAAGAAGTGGGACCTTGAATGTGCCTGGGATCACTGAGGAAGGTAAGGCTTCCTGGGATCTGAGTGCTGCCATAAGCTTCTGGTTTCCATGGAGCTGCCAGATGTGGCTCATTTGTTTGTCCAGAATGGCACGTGGGTCTGGCCCAAACAGTGGAGTGAATGTTCCTCTAGCTCAGTGACTTGGATGTGGATTTTCCATGGTGCTGAGGACTCTGAGGTCATTGGGTCACCCAGTGACCCGCCCAGCCGGCCTTGCTCACAGGTCTTGGGTCCCAGCACGTGCTCGGATCGATGATGACTCCCTCAAATGCATTCCTTGGAAAAGCTGAACAAAATGAGTGAGAACTCACTACCGTCATTCTCATCGAATCTGAGGTCCAGCACGTTGCCTCCCCCAGGGAAGGTGGGGTGAGGGACAGCTTTCCATTTACTGCACCCATGCCAGCACCAAGATTGGCTGTCCACATTGGAGAGCTTCCCGACTTCTTTTCAGTATTTTTTTTTGCATTAGTGGTTTTTGTCTGAATGGCCAGGCCTATGGTTACGTTGATTAGCATGTAACAGAGTTTGTTGTTATGGCCTGGGACCATTGATCACATGGAAATGTCTTGACCATGTTTTTGATTTCTGACAAACCCCTGAGGTCTGTGTGTGGCAACCAAAGATTAGAACCTTGCATGGTTTTGGATTAGAATCACAGGCAAGGAAAGTGGTTAATCTGTTCCTGTCCTTTTTCTTATTGAGGAAATGTGACTACACAGAGCTGGAGATGGGGACAGAGGATGACTAGGCTGTAGTGTTTTATTTGGCAGCTCATTGACTGTATATTAGGCACCTTACTCTAAATGAAGATGCTATGCTGGCTTATTGCAGGCCAAGAATGGAAGGTAAGGGATGGGATAGGTCATCTTGTGATTCTATGAGCTTCCAGTGGACACACTGCCTTGTGTTGTTTCAACAGAGGTCATTGCCTTATGGCCATTGGTGGGCTTGCCAGGTGGTGCCTCTCAGTGAAGGCTTTGGGGTCTGTGTGAATGACATGTGGTAGCTGACCTTTGTCCACTTGGAGTCTCCCTGCCAGAGTAGTGGCACTTTGTAGTTGTTGCCTCGTGTATTGAAGAGGTTCATGGTCCCAAGAGTGCCAGCCAAGCAGCACTGGTTCGTATTTCTTAGGTGGACATTCACTTTGAGTCTTACACATGTGCTTAGTGCTTCCGAGGTCAAAATGGTACTCTAAGAGGGTTTTATTCTCCTGCTTCTGGCAGCTCATGTTGTCTTCTTACGTGTCTAGCTTCATTATGTGAAGGATTTGCGCATGGCAGGGACTTTGAGTGCTGCTCTCCCAGATGAACTTCCATGGCAGATATCTACCTTACATCCTTCACATTTCCTTGTGTGGGTTGATCTCTTCTGCTTCCTTCTTTTGCTTTGTATGAACTATGGGAGCTCTGTTTATGCAAAGGGAAATCCTTTCTGGATGTCTGCTCTGATGTTTAGCACTATCTAAGTGGGCATAGCTTTCAAGGCTCCTTCTTGGTGGACACTCCATACCTCCATGAATGAGGATGCTATTTTGGACAAGAAAGCCAAGTGCTTGAATGTTTCTCATTTCACGGCCATGAATTTTGTTGTCTTAGAAAGCCAGTCTCTTAGATGGGAATGGGCCCCAGTTTCCATCAGGTGTTGTCCACCACCATGGTGGGTTGTCCCCCATTTCTCTTGGTTTACCTGGTGCCCAGTGAAGGTATGTAGGCCTCGTTAGCATAGGCGGTCACCTGGGCAGAACTCATTTGGCAACTGAAGATTCAGATGGATTCTACTGCCAGGGATCCAGTGTCCCAGTGGTGCCGACCTTTATGTTGGCGATTTTGTTGTTCAGATGGTTGTAAATTTTCCATCATGCGCAGTTCAGCTGTGACGTCTTGCAGGGACAGAGTACCTAGACTGATGTTACAGTCTGGGGCAGGGAGATGGTTTCGTAGTCTGGGCCATGTGCTTTTCCTAGGAGTGGCTGTGACAGATGGAGTTCATGGACTATTTCAGTAGCCTCTGGGGTCCTAGTTCCCATCCTGTTTTGGAGGCGCTGGTCTTCACTATTGGGAGGCAGGGAATGAAGTAGGGGTTTGAGCAGAAGGCGTGACCATTCAGGTACTGTGGCCTTTACACAGAAACACATGTGCACATTCCTGCAGCACCACCGCCCCTCATGCTGTCACACACGCCTGCAGTCACCTCTCAGGGATAGAGGGACATGAAGCAGATGCAAGGCTGTCCCGGGGAGAGGTTCGCATGGTTCTTGTTACCTGAGGACCTGGGTACATTTCTGACATGTGTCTGTGACTTGTCCACATTGCCCAGGTGGAGTGGCCATGCACGGGTCACCAGGGGCCACAGAGGGGACACCTTCCTCTTTCTCCTTTGATGACCTGAGGTGCCAGGAAGTCCAAGAGACATTGGCCCTGGGTGTGCACCTTGCCCATGGATGGCTCAGGAAGGTAAGAATTCCTCTGTCCCAAGCTCTGCCAAGGTCCTTAGGATCATAGACCTGTTAAATGTAGCCTGTCACCTTCCCTAGTGGGAAGTGGGGTTTTGCCCCAAGAGTGGACTGGACAGCCCTTTCGTTTAGTGTCTTGGATGTGGATCCTCCCTGCCTTTGAGAACTCTGAGGTCATTGGGTCACCCAGTGACCAGCCCAGCAGGCCTTGCTCACAGGTCCTGCATCTCAGCACGTGCTCGGATGATGACTCCCTCATATGCATTCCTTGGAAAAGCTGAACAAAATGAGTGAGAACTCAACTGTCGTCGTTCCCATCGATTCTGAAGTCCAGCACGTTGCCTCCTCCAGGAAAGCAGGGGTGAGGGACAGCTTCTCCTTGGTCACACTCATGGCAGCACCGCTCATTTTTCAGTGATAAAACATGTGACAATCAGATGTAAGGCCTCTTCTTGGAAAAGGTTGAAATGAATCTTGTTACCTGAGGAACTGGTTGCGTTTCCTTAACAAGCATGTGATTTCTCTCCACTTCTCAGGTTAAGTGCATTGCAAGTGCATCAGCCAAGAACAGAAGACCTTTTGCTTCTTGGATGACCGGAGGTTCCCGGGAGTCCCAGAAGAAGTGTGGCCCTGAGTGAGCACCGCGCCTGGGATCACTTAGGAAGGTAAGGCTTCCTGTGGTCTGAGGGCAAGCCATCATCTTCCGGGTTCCATAGAGCTGCCAGAGGAGGCTTGTTTGGATGTCCTGAGTGTCTCACTGGTTCCTCTCCAAGATCTGATAACTGTTTCTCTCCCTCATTGGCTTGGATGTGGATCCTCCCAGCCTCTGAGGACTCTGAGGTCATTGGGTCACCCAGTGACCCCCCTGCCAGCATTGCTCACCGGTCGTCCATCCCAGCACGTGCTTGGATCGATGATGACTCCCTCATATGCATTCCTTGGAAAATCTGAACAAAATGAGTGAGAACTCACTACCGTCGTTCTCATCAAATCTGAGGTCCAGCACGTTGACTGTCCCAGGGAAGGAGGGGTGAGGGACAGCTTCCCCTTGGTCACACTCATGCCAGCATTAACCCATTCTTTAGGGACAGAAGTATGTGACAATTTTTTTTAAGGCTTCCATCACTGGAAAGTTTGACATGATCTTGTTACCTGAGGACCTGTGGATGTGTCTCCAACGAGCATGTGATATCTCTCCACTTCTCAGGTCAAGTGCATTTCAAGCTTTGTCTCTGGCCAAGAGCAGAAGTCTTTTCTCTCCCTGATGACCAAAGTTTTCTGGTGTCCCAGAACTGTGACCCTGAGTGTGCCTGGATCACTTAGAAAGGTAAGGTTTCCTCTGCTTCATAGGCTGCCATCGGCCCCCAAATTTCATGGAGCTATTAGAGGAGGCTTATTTCGGTGTCCTAAGTTGTATGCATGTTCCCTTCTAAGAGCAGAATGACCATTCTTGTTAAGTGGCTTGGATGGTGATGCTCCATGGCCTGAGGACTCTGACGTCATGGTCACCCAGTGAGCCACCCAGCTGGCCTTGCTCACAGTCCTGCCTCCCAGCACGTGCTCGGATCGATGATGACTCCCTCATATGCATTCCTTGGAAAAGCTGAACAAAATGAGTGAGAACCCCTCACCGTCGTTCTCGTCGAATCTGAGGTCCAGCACGTTGACTGTGCCAGCAAAGGTGGGGCGAGGCACAGCTTCCCCTTGGTCGCCCTCATTCCTCAACACATAGTCCTTAGTGACAGAGTATGTGACAATCAGATGCAAAGGCTCTTCCATGAGAAAGGTTGAGTAGATTCTTGTTATGAGGACTTGGGGACGTTTCCCTAAAAAGCTGTGATTTCTCTCTCCTTCTCAGGTCAAGTGCATTGCATGATTCTTCCTCTGCCAAAAACAGAAGGACTTTCTCTCCTTGGATGACCGGAAGTCCCCCAGAGTCCCAGAAGATGTGTGTCCCTGAGTGTGCACCTTGCCTGGGATCACTAAGGAAGGTAAGGCTTCCTGGGGTCTGAGGCCATCCATCGTCGTCCGGGTTCCATGGAGCTGCTCTGGGGGCCTGTTTCAGTGTTCTAATGGCTCATGGGTTTCCATCCAAGATCTGATAACTGTTTCTCTCTCATTGGCTTGGATATGGATCCTCCCAGCCTCTGAGTACTCTGAGGTCATTCGGTCACCCAGTGACCCGCCCCCCGCCAGCATTGCTCATAGATTCTGCATCCCAGCATGTGCTTGGATCGATGATGACTCCCTCATATGCATTCCTTGGAAAAGCTGAACAAAATGAGTGAGAACCCCTCACCGTCGTTCTCATCGAATCTGAGGTCCAGCACGTTGACTGTCCCTGAGAAAGTGGGAGTGAGGGACAGCTTCCCCTTGGTAACACTCATGGCTGCACCACCCATTCCTCAGTGACAAAAATGGGTGATGATTAGATGCAGGGCCTCCTCCCAGTAAAACCTGACATGGATCTTGTTATCTTAGGATATAGGGATGATTCTCTAACAAACATGTGATTTCACCCCTCTTCTCAGGTTAAGTACATTGCAAGGATCTTCGTCAGCCAAGAACAGAGGACCTTTCTCTATCTACTTGGATGACCTGAAGTTCCCTGAAGTCCCAGAGGAGTGTGACCCTGAGTGTGCACCCTGCCTGGGATCATAAGGAAGGTAAGGTTTCCTGTGGTCTGAATGCACCATCAGTCTCTGGATTTATGATGCTGCTAGAGGTGGCTCGTTTGGATGTTCTGAATGACACCCAGGGTTTTTCCCCAAGAACGAAATTCCTGTCTGTCTCCCTCCATGGCTTGGATGTGGATCCTCCCAGCCACTGAGGTCATCGGGTCACCCAGTGAGCCACCCATCTGTCCCTGCTCACAGTCCTGCATCCCAGCACGTGCTCGGATCGATGATGACTCCCTCATATGCATTCCTTGGAAAAGCTGAACAAAATGAGTGAGAACTCACTACCGTCGTTCTCATCGAATCTGAGGTCCAGCACATTGACTGTCCCAGGGAAGGAGGGGTGAGGGGCAGCTTCCCCTTGGTCACACTCATGCCAGCATTACCCATTCTTCAGGGACAGAAGTGTGTGATAATATTTTGCAAGACTAACATCACTGGACAGTTTGACATGTTCTTCTTACCTGGGGACCTGGGGATGTGTCTCCAAATAGGATGTGATTTCTCTCCACTTCTCAGGCGGTATTCAATTCAAGCTTCTTCGTTGGCCAAGTGCAGAAGACCTTTCTCTTCTTGGATGATCAAGGTTTCTAGGAGTCCCAGAAGAAGTGTGGCCCTGACTGTGAATCGTGCCTGGGATCACCGAGAAAGGTAAGGCCTCCTGTGTTCTGAGTGCTGCCATCGGCTTCCTGTTTCCATGGAGCTGCCACAGGTGGCTCATTTGGGTGTCCTGAAGGACTCATGAGTTCTCCTCAAGAAAGGAACTACTGTTCCTATCACTAAGTGGCTTGGATATGGATCCTCCCTCCCTCTGAGGACTCTGAGGTCATTGGGTCATCCAGTGAGCCACGCGGATGGCCTTGCTCTGGTCCCATGTCCCAGCACGTGCTCGGATCGATGATGACTCCCTCATATGCATTCCTTGGAAAAGCTGAACAAAATGAGTGAGAACTCACTACCGTCGTTCTCATCGAATCTGAGGTCCCGCACGTTGACTGTGCCAGCAAAGGTGGGGTGAGGGACAGCTTCCCCCTGGTCACACTCAGGCCAGCACCACCCATTCTTTGGGACAGAGTGTGTGACATTACCTGCAAGGCCTCCTTCTGGGAAAGGTTGACATGGTGTTTGTTACCTGAGAACTTGGGGACATTTCTGAAATGTGTATGTGGTTTTTGTCCACTTCTCAGGTAGAGCTCCAAGTGAACAAACTCCGGGAGGGATGTTCTCCAAAACTCTGCACATCCCCCTGATGCGAGTGTGCCCTTGAGTCATGTGTTGTAAGGTCCGTGGGATTTTGCTGGAGCCCTTTTGTTGGTAAGCAGCACTTCTCTGCAAAACCAGCTAGGTGTTTCTATGTGGGAGCACATGTATCTTCTTGACTCCCCCATGGTACCCTGAGCTCCATTACCAGGCGGTGTTGGCTTTCTTCCTGCCTGGTGGCTTGGTGTGGATACACTAAAGTGGCGCCATGTCTGAGCTCATTGCCTGTTCCAGAGTGGAGTCTGCAGCTTTCAATGGCCAGTGTCCGAAAATAGGCTGGAATGGATGATGACTCCCACATATGCTTTCCTTGAAAATCTGAACTAAATAAGGAGGTTTCCCTACTACCATTTTAAATTGTCAAGTCCCTAAATTTACAATTTTTGGTTTTCAAGGCAGATTTCACTGTCTAGTATTTTTCAACTAGTTTCATATATAATTAAGGGGAGAGAATAATTATACTGAGTGATGCCGAGGGGGATCTTAGGAGAATCTTTGCCACCAATGTTTATAGAAATGACTTCCCATATTTATCTGTTTTAAGTAATGAGTATAATTTTGTTGTCATTAGGTTGTCTGGTGTATATCTGTCGTTAATTCCTTGTAACCTCTTTTATTTTTATTTATTTTTAAAGATTTTATTGGGGAATTGGCAGAGGGGAACAGCGTTGGGGAATCAGGGAAGGGGAACAGACAAGTTGCTGTCTTTTTGTTCTTCAGTTTAGTAGCGGAGGATGTTGCTTCACTGTTGGTATCGTCATTGCGCTCCTCCCGGATGAGGCAGATCGGTCGCTGGCCTCTGGATGTCGCTCACCGCGGCTATTGGCAGCTCATGCTTGGCTGCCAGCCGCTCACGCTGGCTGCGGGCCACTCACTGTAGCCTATGGCAGCCCACTGCAGCAGGGGCTGCAGCCTACATCGTCACCGGGGCTCACACAGCCCAGCTCCAGGTGGAGCTGTTGTTAGCTGTAGAGGGCAGTGTCACTGGCCCTCATGTGGGATCCGAACCAGGGCCGCTGGCATCCCAAAACCAGCTCTTAACCAATGAGCCACTCGGCCGGCCTCCTTGTAACCTCTTAATAGCCACATTCCACTAGCAAAGTTTTCTTTGTCAGCTTCCCTAACTTCCATGCTTTGTAGGTTGGAAATGACATTGGAATGGCCTGAAATTCTTTCCACTGCACATTAGAAGTCCTGATTTTGTCACTTGTACAAATTTCCTTCTCTGGAAATGATCACAACACTGATTTCCAGAGGTAACATTACAGTTAAGAATAAATTTATTTTTCATGAATCATTTTTACTTGTATTACTTTTCTAGTTAAAGTTTAATTCGTTGACAATGTTTAGTAAACTTACATAGGTTTCAGATATACAATTCTGTAATCCACCCTCTATATATCACATTGTGTGCTCACCACCCAGAGTCAGTTCTCCTTCCATCACCATGTATTTGATCCCTTTACCTTCATCTACCACCACCCTCCCCAACTTACCCTCTGGTAACCACTGAACTATTGTCTGCGTCTGTGAGTTTTTGTTTCTTCATTTGGTTGATTGTTCTTTTGTTTACAGTTTTATATCCCACATATCAGTTGAATCATATGGTTCTCAACTTTTTCTGTCTGATTTATTTCGCTTAGCATATTAATCTCAAGATCCATCCATGTTGTCGCAAATGGCACTATTTCATCTTTTCTTATGGCAGAGTAGTATTCCATTGTGTATATATATACCACATCTTCTTTATCTAATCATTTGTCAAAGGACATATTGGTTGTTTCCATGTCTTGGCCACTGTAAATGAAGCTGCAATGAATATTGGAGCATATATATCTTTACAGATAAATGTTTTCAGATTTTTGTGGTACATAGATACCCAGAAGAGGGGTTGCTGAGTCATATGGTAATTTATTCTAAATTTTTTTGAGGAGTTTCCTCATTTTTATTTTTTACATAATCAAGAATGGAGCCGGTTTTGCAAAAGCTCTGTAAATCCAAACAATGTGAGGTATTGATAATGTGGGGAGTTACCTGAAGCTTCTGTTTCATTTATTTCTCAGAATTTTGCACTTCTTTTTTTTTTTGTAAAGATTTTTATTGGGGAATTGGGGGAGGGGAACAGTGTTGGAGAACCGGGAAAGGGGGAACAGACAAGTTGCTGTCCTTTTGTTCCTCAGTCTAGTTGTGGAGGATGTTGCTTCAGTGGCCCATGTTGGTATCATCATTTCACTCTTTTTGGGTGAGGCAGATTGGTTGCCGGCCTCTGGATGGCTGCTCACAGCGGCTCTTGGCAGCACACACCGGCTGCCGCCCTCTCACGCTGGCTGCAGGCCGCTCATTATATAGTCTATGGCAGCCCACTGCAGCAGGGGCTGCAGCCAAAACCATCGCTGGGACTCATGCAGCCCAGCTCCAGGTGAAGATGTTGTTCACCATCTTAGCTGTAGAGGGCAGTGTCACTGGCCCTCATATGTGGCATCTGAACTGGGGTCACTGGCATCCCAAGCCAGCTCTTAAGCAATGCACCACTCAGCCGGCATGGAATTTTACACTTCTGCTTTTTTGAATAATGTTGGTACTATTGTGCAATAATAATTTAGTATATTTTATATGTAACTTCATGGTGAAAGATCCAGTGTTTTCCATGGTTGACAAAAGGACACAATTTCTTTAGATTTTATAACCTTATGAATTAGGAGCAGTCTATTGAGGTCAGTTAGATACTTAAAAAGATATTATGAGTCTTCACTTGCTAATTATTTTTTAGATAAAGGAAATATTTCGAAACTGAAGAGTGGTTTCTATTTATGGGAATGTTGAAGGTGTATTTCAATTTGCTTGTTAACACACTCACAAGAATTTGTACTTTTCTTTCCATATCACCCAAAGAGAAATTTTCTAGACATTTGATTGATGGATCCAAGTATATGATGCATTAAATATTTTAAATTGTGAAATTATTGCATTTCCAAGTATTGGAATTTTATTGATATTAATATTTTTTTTAGTCTGTTTCATAAATGTTTCTAGGGAGAGCCTCATTTTAATCAGTGGTACTGAGGGTCCTTTGGAAAAACTTTTGCCAGGACTTAGGATGACTTTCTACACTCCTCTGTTCCGTGGAACCAAGTGTATATTTTTTCTTGTCATATAGGATATCAGTGGATCAATATAATCAATTCCTTATAACCTATTATTAATAAATATTCCATTTGGAAGGTTTTCTTTCTTACTTCACTTTGATTTCCCTTGTGCTTTGTAGGTTGGAAGTAATACTGGGGTTTCCTGATGTTCTGCCTCCCTTCGCAAAGAAGAGCTTCTTTTTGTCATTTCTCCTGCCTCCCTTATTTGAGAAGAAACACAGTGATGTACTCTTAAGGTAGCTTTCCATTCTTTATAGATTTTTTTCCATGGTTCTTCCATTACATTTTAAATAATCAAGAATTAGTTGGTGTTGTATCGAGTCCGTCAATTCAAACAGGGTGAGGTCTTAACAATCTGGTGGTTCTGTTACACTGCTGTTTGTTTATTTCCAGAATTTTTGCACTTTCTCAGTCTTTCTGTTGATGCTTCCTATAGAAATCAGGCATGGAAATGATGGCCAGCCTGGTCCTCACTGGTGTGGCAGAGAGAAATTAGTTTCTCCTTCCGGGTGTGCTGGCCTGAATGCCACTGCATCCTCAGTAAAGTGACTTGGTGACAGGATGAGTGAGAAGGCTCAGTGTCCCCCTCTTCTCCTCAGCCCACCCCAGCCCCTCTGGTCACACATCCATACTTCTCGTACCTGTGTGAGTTCTGCCAGCATCTCTGTGACAACACTGTTTAGAGTGGGTGGGGCATAAGCGTGTTATTCTCTGTAAATTGCCAGGTTCAGTGCAGCGAGGGACTTGAAGGCAATTGCTTTTCATTCCCGTATCTTGACTTTTGTCATTTCCTCATCCCCAATCTATTGGGTCATCTATGAGGATGAAAACTTCTGAGGCTGACTTTACAGAAATATATGTGCATGGCTGAGGTTGGGTTGCTCACCAGGCTCACATTTTCCTGGAGCCTTCACCATACTAAGATAGTTTGGTGCACATTTACCTTATCTGGCAAAAAAATGTTCGGCAGTATTGTCTGATGGAGGCTAGAAATCAACACTTTTTTTAAAGAAAGATTTTATTGGGGAATTGGGGGAGGGGAACAGACAAGTTGCTATCCTTTTGGTCTTCAATCTAGTTGTGGAGGACGTCGCTTCACTGGCCCATGTTGGTATTATAATTGTGCTCTTCCCAGGTGTAGCAGATAGGTTGCCAGCCTCTGGACAGCCACTCACTGCAGGCTCACAGCAGCTCATGAAAGCGCACGCCCACTGCCAGCCAGCCCAACTGCAGTTTACGCCTTGGCCGCGACTCACAGTAGCCCAGCTCCAGGTGGAGCTGTTGTTCACCATGTTAGCTGTAGAGGGTGCTGCGTCACTGACCCTCATATGTGGGATCTGAACCGGGGCCCTGCTGCTCAGAGTTGGCATCCCAAGCCAACTCCTACCCAACATGCCACTTGACTGACCCAAGACTAACACTATTTATATCATTGCAGTAACATCAGAAACATCCTAGAAGAGCCATCCATTAGCTTATTTGATAGGAAGGTACTTTATCGAACCCTCCTCTCCAGTTTTTACCAGATGTGGTCACATTTGCTTCACATCTTCCCACATTTCTATTCTATTCCCACAGGTCGACAAGGACACAGCTCAAGTTTTATACGAAAAGATTTATTCCTTCCCCTTGAGATAGGGTATGAAGGTAAGATCCATCCTTAAGGGCCAGTGGGAATTCTCAAGTCAGTAAGCATTTGTCCCTAAAATACTGACATTCTTTTTAGAGATGATGTCATACTCCAGTGACCATATGACACCGTGTATAATAGCTGGAACACATATCGTTGATGTTGGGCTGTTCTCCATAACTGAATAGGGCAGATAAAATGTCCCCAAATGATAAAATCCTGAGTGCTCAGTTTCTTTCATTTTATGAGGCAAATAGCATCCTAATTTAGAACCTTGTATCAATAATTATTATAATAATCAATCTTGTTGAAAAATCTGAACAAAAATGAGTTACATAGTGTAGTCTGTACAACTGAGGTCCAGCACAGATTCCCCCACTAAGCAAAATATATGGGAGGCATTCAGCGTTTTCATTTGTGTGGTACCAGCAAGAACTGTCGAACTGGAAATTTATGCTGCTTGCATGCATTAGAGGAACTGAATTGCACAATGGTCTATACATATCCAATTCGGGGGTGAAATTGCAACCCTGAGTGCTTAGCTGGCAGCAATAAACCCTGAGGAACTAGCATATGAGTACTGAAAATGTGAGCAATAGTTGTGCCTTTACTTGAGCCCTTCACACAATTTTCTGAGCTGCTGGAATCTTCTGAGTGACCAGTCTCTTGAGGACTATGAGATGGTGAAAATGCAAAGGTATTCTGGATTTTTTTTGTTCTCTGTTAAGAGGAACCAAGTATAGGACTGGCCGAGTGGCTCAGTGGTTGGGAGCTGGCTTGGGACGCCAGCGGTCCCGGTTTGGATCCCACATATGAGGGCCGGTGACACTGCCCTCAAAAAAAAAAAAAGGAACAAGTATATGATGATTGAAAAGTAGTTACTGTATGTGGAGTCATCACAATATTTTTAATGTTTTTATTTTTCAATTACAGTTGGCATACAATATTGTATTAGTTTCAGGTGTACAGCATAGTGATTATACATTTAAACAACCTAAGTGTCCATCAATAGATGAATGTAGGGCTGGCCGAGTGGCAAGAGTGGTGGTTAAGAGCTGGTTTAGGACGCCAGCGGCCCCAGTTCAGATCTCACATATGAGGGCCAGTGACCCTGCCCTCTAAAAAAAAAATAGATGAATGGATAAAGAAGAAGTGGTACATATATATATGAGGTATGATCCAAAAGTACAGTGAATGTTTAAATTTAAAAAAAATTATAGTAAAAGACACATTGCTTTTATTTCGCACCCTCAAATATTCCTCCTGACTTCAAACACACTTACCCCATCATTCTTGCCACTTTCTGAAGCAGTTCTGGAAGTCCTCTTTCGTGAGTGTCTTCATCCTCCATCATGATCATAGTCTATGTCACACATCACTTCTAGAATATGGCAATTTCTGTCAAATAAAAACATTGTGGTGTGTCCTGAGTCACATTATTCACTGGATCTGTCACAGTGTGACTTCTGGCTCTTCCCCAAAGCCAAACATTCAGGACATTGAGGCAGCCATGACAGCACAACTAAAGACACTCACAAAAGAGGACTTCCAGAACTGCTTCAGAAAGTGGCAAAAATGATGGGATAAGTGTGTTCAAAGTGAGGGGTTGTATTTTGAGGGATTTATTTACAATGTATCTTTTATTGTAATAATTTTTTTATGTACGCATCCGTGTTTTTTTAATCACACCTTGTACAGTGGAATATTACTGGACCAAAAAAAAGAATGAGATCTTTCCATCTGAAACAGCATGGATAGACAAAGGGTATTGTGCTGAGTGAAATAAGTCAAACAGAGAAAAAGACAAAGAAATAAGATTTCACAATATATTTTAATTTTCTGGCCCATCAGTCACCAGGGTTGAATTATTGTTTCTATGTTCTGTTTTGTTTTGTTCATGAACTGAGTGAACAACTTCATATACACATTAGTACTGGCTTCAACTACATATTGCTGTAAATATTTTTAGATATAAAATAATGGCATTACCTTTTTTTTTTTGAGGGCAGTGTCACTGGCTCTCATATAGGGATCCGAACCAGGGCCACTGGAGTCCCAAACCAGCTCTTAACCAACGTGCCACTCAGCCGGCCCACCAATTTTTTTTAATGTGGATTTCCTTTGCCATTTTTATATAACCTCAGTGAATTTACAATGTGTTTAAAAGAGATCCTAGTTATAAAGAATGAAGATATGGTGGGTATGCTGCAGACATTTTGAAAGCAGTGTCTTAGAAAAAATATTTTTCCTTGTTTCTCATTTGATACACCTCGAATCTGCCTATAGAGTAGATCTTTACTCAATAAACTACTTTCATTTTGCAAAAAAAAATTAAAAATAAACACACAGTGCCAAAAAAAAGTATACATATTTTAACAAACCAACACTGTATTAAAATTGTAATATTCAATATATAATAATAACAAAAGATGAATACAAGTCACATTTGACTTCTGCCATGACAAGAGGTGCTCAGTGTGGTTCCCATCAGTGTCTAGACACTTCTGATGATGGTGAACTACTGCTTGAACAACGTTGACCAAAGCGTCCACTTGTATACATTTTCTTGGCACTTCTGGTATATATAACTAAACTAGCATGTTCCAAGGAGTGATCATGTATTGTTCCTGTCATATAGATGCTCCAGTGAGTATCTGTGCTTGATTCCTTATAACACCATGTTACTAAATATTCTAATAGGAAAGTTTCATTTCTCAACTCCCTAATTTCTCAGTGATTTGTAGATTGGAAGTGATGTTGTTGGAAGGAACATTTTTTTTATATCTTTTTTGTTTTGAGGGCAGTGTCACTGGTCCTCATATGTGGGACCTGAACCAGGGCTGCTGGCGTCCCAAGCCAGCGCCTAACACACGCCACTCCTCTGGCCCTGGGGGAACATTTTGCCGCTTGAAATTCTCACTTCCACCACCCCAAAATGCTGTTTTTATCACTTGCCCCAGCTCCTTTCTCTGTGAAAGATCAAAACAAATTAGCAATATCCAATTTTAATAGCTGTGTATTCTTAGGCTATTTGATTATGTTATTATGTAATTTAGAATATGATTGCTTTTGCAACATGTCCGTTGATCCAAACAGTGTGAGGCGTTAATTACCTGCTGAGTCATCCAAGGCATTGTCCTTTTTCCCCTGGATATTTATTTGTATTCCAGTAGAGTAATAATTTGGTCTGTATTTCACGCAGGTACATGGCAAACTGTCCTGTCCTATGTGTGGTTGACAAATGGACTCATATTACTTTATATCTGGCCACATATTTATTTTCTTCCCACAGGTCGATGTGGACCAAAACCTGGGTTTTATAGGAAGGGGTTTATTTCTTCCCCTTGAGATACGACATGAAGAAACGTATTGGGAATCATTCTACACCTTTTCTCAAGGCCCTGTGTGAATTTTAACAAGGTAAGTGTTTTGTCCCGAAAATATAGACATTCTCAGGGAATTGTGATGATCCTGTGACAGTTAGAGCATGTCTATGCTTGTCAGCCTTGGGGCTGGGTCACCGTTTGTGTTTGCCGGTCTCCATGACTTTACGGCGTCCACTGGTGAGGACACTGTGTCTGTCACCTATCTCAGGCTCATTGACACTCTTACAGAAATTCCTGGATCAGTGATGACTTCTGTTGGAAAATCTGGGCAAAACGAGTGACAGAGTCACTTCTTTGAAACTGAATTCAAGACATATAAGAAGCCATATAACAAGTTTAGTGTTCATCTGAAGTTTACTGATCATTTAAGGTGTATTTTATCAACTCGAGGATCAGTTCCAAGCAGGTAACTCAAAAATTGAAAGAACCATCAAATAATTAATATAGTATAATAAAAAATATCTATTTAATACAAAAGAGTGTTGCTTAAAAAGTACAGAAGAATCAAAAAGATGTACAACATCTAGAAAACAGATAGGAAAATGGCAGACATAAATCCAACCATATGACAATTACATTGAACTTAGAAGTCAGAAACTGGAGATTCAATTTAAAAAATTAAGGGCCGGCCGAGTTGCGCAGTGGTTAAGCGCTGGCTTGGGAAGCCAGCGGCCCCGGTTCAGGTCCCACATGTGGGGGCCAGTGATTCTGCCCTCAAAAAAATAAAAATAAATAAATAAAACCCAAAATAACTCTCCAGAAAACCCAAAAGTTGGATTTCTGTAAAGATGAATGAACTTGAGAAGCCGTGAGTTAGACTGACCAAGAAAGAGTAAAGAGACATAAATCACTAAAATTTGGAGTGAAGAAGGGACCATCGCTACTGAGTCTGTAGATTCCATCAGGACTCTGGGGGTCACATTATTTTTCTCCAGAGGGGGTGACAACAAGGTTTTCCTTGCTTACAGTTGTAAGTTGCACTTCAAAATCAGCAAAACACCTCTGATACTTTGATTCTCATTGCTTTTCTCTTGACAATATAATGCCACTTGTTCAAGTGATGTGTTTCTAGCCAGTGGTTTTTATTTTATTATGATGGTGCCTCTTCCATGGTTTCTATGCCTATGGGTTGTAGGATTTATGATATTTCTGGGGTTGGCTCAAAGCGTAAACACATTGGGAATTGAGAGTTTGAATAGTTCTTTCTTTTTCAGGAATGAAGATGATATTGAGCCCAAATGAGGTATGTGCCTGATAGAATGTTCCCTGGCTGTCCTGTGGGGTGTGAGCATTAGAAGAAATGGGACACTGCCCCAAATACTTTCTGACAGACTGGAACCGGAACCCTCTGTGCACTCCTTACCCGTTTAGCTGTTTTTCTCAAATACAGGTTATATCATCCTCCTGGGGTGAAAATCGCTTCTTGGGGAGTGAAAGAAATCTTGAGTGGCTTTGGGCCTCTAAACATCTGCTTTACATAAACAAATATACAGCAGATCTCTGCTATGAAAATTGGGGGGGTGGGGTTGAAAATGGGGACAATGTCTCAAAAGGCTATCCAGGAAAGTGATTTAAAAATAAAAGGTTGAGAAACACTATTGTGCATGCATAAATGAATGAATGTTTCTGCCATTTAGCTGTGTAAGAACCAGGTATGACGTAAGCTGGTGTGGTTGCTACAGTTTGCTGAGATCTCTCCAGTAGCAGTGGGTTTTGCAGAGACGGTGGTTTTGTGTTGTTTTTTTCCCATTTAGAAGCACTGAATATCTTTCTCTTGTGCAATACATTATCTTAACTTAGATTTTTGAACACTTTCTGAAAAAGGATGTCTGTGTATTTCCCTTGAAGGAAATGGCTGCTTCTCTCTTATTGGGACTTCCAGAAAACTTGGTTAGTCAAGGTCTGCATCATAAGTTTGCCAGCAGGAATTTTCAGGACCATATTTACTGTTTGATACAATTTTGTGTGCAAGATAATATGCCATTATGCTAGCCTCTAAGATTTTGTCCCCAAACCTTTGTTCAGGAGGAATCAAAATTCTATTAGGCACAAGTTATGCAGAGCTATTATATGTATGCCAATATATGATGAAAGACCTACATATTTATAAAATCACATCTTTAAAATAGCTGTTGTTGAAATCTGAGGTAAGATATTTTGGGGGAAATACGTTTGAAAATAGAATTGTAGGGCCGGCCGAATGGCTCAGTTGGTAAGCTCGCTTAAGAGTGCGAGCTGAGCTCTGAACAACAGCAGTTTGAGGCCCAGCCTGAGCTGAGCTGCTGCTAAGCTGCCAGCAGATGACAGGATGGCTCAACTAAAAAAAAAATTGTAAGCTACCACATTATGATACATAGTTCTTTTTTTTTTTTTGAAAGCAGTGTCACTGTCCCTCATGTGGGACCCAAACCGGGGCCGCTGGCTTCCCAAGCCAGCGCTTAACCACCGTGCCATTCGGCTGGCCCCATGATACATATTTCTAAATTTGTTCATTGACTTCTCGGGAGCAAGAAAATGAAATAGACAATGGTCTTTTATCGATACGCTTATATTTAGAAGACAAATGCATTTTTTAATAATTGTATATTTTTTGCTTAACTTTAAAATAAAAGTTAAGGGGCTGCCAAGTGGCTCACTTGGTTAAGAGTGTGAGCTCTGAGCAACAGGGTCGCCGGTTCGATTCCCACATGGGCCAGTGAGCTGAGCTGCCGCTGAGCTGGAGCATGTGCCCTTAGCAGCAATGTTGCCGGTTTGACACCCATATGGGATGGTGGGTTGCGCCCCCCCACAACTAAGATTGAATATAGTATCTTGAGCTGAGCAGCCAAGAGCTAGTGATGGGTGGCCAGATGACTCAGTGTGCAAACAAGTTTGCTGGTTTGACTCCCACATGGGATGGTGGACTAGCTGCTGCCCTGCCCGCCCCCCCCCAACTAGATTAAAAGTGGCAACTGGACTTAGAGCTGAGCTTGTGCCCTCCACAACTAAGATTGAAGGACAACAACTTGACTCGGAGCTGATGGGTCCTGGAAAAACACAATGTTCCCCTCCCCAATTGCCCACCCCCCACAAATCTTAAAGTAAAAGTTAAAATGTTATGCCTTGGGCCGGCTGAGTGGCGCATTGGTTAAGCGCTGGTTTTGGGATGCCAGCGGCCCTGGTTCGGATCCCACATGAGGGCCAGTGACACTGCCCTCTACAGCTAACAACAGCTCCACCTGGAGCTGGGCTGTGCGAGCCCCGGTGATGATGTGGGCTGCAGCCCCTGCTACAGTGGGCTGCCATAGGCTACAGTGAATGGCCGGCAGCCAGTGTGAGCGGCTGGCAGCTGGTGTGAGCTGCCAATAGCCGTGGTGAGCAACCATCCAGAGGCCAGCGACCGATCTGCCTCATCCGGGAAGAGCGCAATGATGATACCAACAGTGAAGCAACATCCTCTGCAACTAAACTGAAGAACAAAAAGACAGCAACTTGTCTGTTGCCCTTCCCCAATTCCCCAACGCTGTTCCCTTCCGCCAATTCCCCAATAAAATCTTTTAAAAAAAAATGTTATGCCTTAACCATATATCTAGTAATTCAAGATAATTTAATGGTTGACATGATAATATTGGGTTGTCAGAAAAGTCTTGATGCATTTTTGCAATGAAAAACATAGGAAAAATACGTCATGACTTTTCTGATAATCCAATAGAAGAAAATCTGTAAATACATTTGATAAACTTGATGATGTGGTATTCTCTAGATGACTTCAGAAAGAGAGTAGCTAGGACATCACTTGGAAATGTGTTTTTTTTTCCTTGGAGAATCAGAGATTACCCAATCTCTGAGATCAGTTAAAATCACAGAGAAGCTATCATTTTGTGCATTTTTGAGGACACTCTGAATTAAATGTGTCCTTCATTTTGTCACATCTAGACTTGAGAGTTATATTGAGGTTGTTTTAAAATGATTTACATTAGCTGCTATCTCATAGATAAAACTACTGTATTTATGAATGTCTTTTTGGAAAAGAATGGTTAGGACACTTCTGATTATTGCACAGGAAGGTGCCTCCTACTAGATTATTGCTTTGGGGCAAATTTTAGACTATTGGTTTTTAAAAAAGAGTAATTTAGTTTAATCCAATTTATCTAGCTATGTCCGTATTATTGACATGCACATTTTTTTCTCTAGATGGTCTTGTAAAAATTGATAAGTTAGAAACTCTTTTTGCCAATGGAATTGTTAGATGGTTCCCTTACTCTTCAGGTGGTGATAGAGAAACCATGTTTTCATTGATCTGTATATAATAGTTAATAAAACATTTTATAACATTTAACCTTGATGGAATTGAAATAGTTTAACTTGTTAACATAATTATCAGCCAGCCACTTGCCATGTCTCTTGGACCTCAGGGAAAGGAGATCAGTGCATATTTGATGGCTGTGCATGTGACAGAGAGAGAGAGAGAGAAAGAAAGAGAGAGAGAGAGAGAGAGAGAGAGAGAGAGAGAGAGAGAGAGAGAGAGAGAGAAACAGAGAAGGAAGGAGAGAGAGGGAGAGACAGAGAGAGGGAGACAGTGAGAGAGAGAGAGGGAAGGGGAGAGAGAGAAAGAGGGACGGAGAGAGAGACAGGGAGACAGAGAGAGGGAGGGAGAGACAGAGACAGAGAGAACTGAGTGACATCCGACCTACCCAATCTCTGGAGCACAGGGTCCCCCACACTTCAAAATGTTTTATGGTGAAATTAGGTCTCATGCGTGTGTGTTTGTGTGTAGTTTATACATATATACAGGTGTATTTATATTTATATCTATGTAGTTCTTCCTTAAACTATTATTTTTCCTTTTGTCCCTGTGTCAGATGATGATCGAGGCGATAAGGAAGCCGCCTGTGTCCTTGCCTTCCTAGTGAATGTCAGCTCCAGACAGCTTCCTCCTCAGTCAGTGGGTGCCCATCCCCACCTTGGTCTCCTGGGCATCCTTGCAGGTATGGCTCTGTGGCCAGAGGACTGCATGTTTATTGGAAAGGGCTTAGGATGGCTAGAGGTTCGTAGATCTAGTGCTTTTCTTAAGCTTGATGGCATTTTGTTGTCGCTAAATAGCTTGAAAAACCAATCTTAGAAATTGGATGGCTGGTAGGACTAACAGCTGTGAGTCCTAAATGGGCCTGTTTCATCAACAATTCCCTCCTCAAGCGGAATCTCCCTCATCAGACCATTTGCTAAGTTATTTTTCTGCTCTTTTTTTTTTTTTTTGAGGGCAGTGTCACTGGCCCTCACATGTGGGACCCAAACCTGGGCTGCCGGCTCTCTGCTCTTTATTTGGGTAATCAATTCGTCACATGGACTTTTAAAAACTCCTTGTGGTCGCATATGTTTCAGTTCGTGTTTGTGACACAGGCAGTTTGTAGATTGCCAGGCATAGAATAGGTTCTCAAAAACATTTTTGGAGAATATTTATACTAGTAAACTGTTTTGGCTGATTTTGTAAATAACCCGGCCTACTGGGCAGGGAAAGAAAAATCATAAAAAGAGAGATCTGGTCCGGCCAAGTGGCTCAGTTGGTGAAGAGCTTGCTCAAGATTGCAAACTCACCTCCAGGGTCTCTGGTTTGATTCCCGGCCTGAGCTGAGCTGCGTTTGAGCTGCCAATAGGTGGCAGGATGGCTCAGCTAGAAAAGAGAGAG
Organism: Aselliscus stoliczkanus; assembly: GCA_033961575.1. Classification (NCBI taxonomy): domain Eukaryota; kingdom Metazoa; phylum Chordata; class Mammalia; order Chiroptera; family Hipposideridae; genus Aselliscus; species Aselliscus stoliczkanus. The sequence goes on from CM066741.1 coordinate 35,086,157, forward strand.
AGAGACCTACCTTCTAGTGGAATTCAGGCAGTCCAGTAGGTCTTAGAAACCCATGAGAGAGAAAAGCTGTGGTGTGATGTGCTGACACTGACACGTGTGGAGTTAGGGGCAGCGAGCTAGAGTTGAGCTTGGAGCAGTCCGAAGCAGCATCCAGATGAAGTCAGTGTGAAAGAGTGCCGACCAGCGGTTGCCCAATGCCCAGCAGAATCACCTTTCTCATCGCAAGTGGTGTTTCTCATTTTCCCCCCCTCAGGAGGTGACATCTTGGGAACTCTTTTGGGAGTGAATGACATCAATAAGTCCCTGAAACAGGATTCTTCAATGAGCCTCCCGCCTGCCTGTTGTCTGAGGGCCACCCTCGGCAGGTAAGGTCTCATCAGAATGGTCCCCGCTTTCTAGAAGCAGCCATGTCCAGGTAGCAAAGGAGGTGTTAATTGTCTGAAAATGGATTGCATTTGGTTGCGTTCTCACTGACTCCAGGGCCCAGATTGCATAAAAAGTTGAGAGCGACAGCTGTTCATTTATACCTTCATAGCTTGTCTTTCATCTCAGTCAGCATGGGCACTATTCCAAGGAAGGGTTTCCTTCTTGTTTTTCCCCCAATAAATAAGCAGTCCCTTCTTGGCTGGATCCATTGTGTTACCAGAGAACTGCTGTATGTGTGAAATTCTTGGTAACTGCTGGACAACTCGTTTTGTCCAAAACAATGAACGAGTGACCTACAACTTAAAGAAGCCAAACTCAGAGGGAAGGAGACAGATGCAAATCTGAGCGAGTCGGGGTGTCCATTCCTGTTAGCCCAGCAAAGTAAAAAAGGTCCCCCTGAAGTTTGGCCCCCGATTTTAGGAGGTTTTAGTCCCCACAGCATGGCCGCAGCTCTGAACGGGCCACGCCTGTGTAGCCTGGGTAGATTTGCATGGGGACATGTGTGGAATGTGCATGAGGAATTCAGCCCCTCCACAGGCTCCCTGGAGAATGCCATCTGCATCTTTGCCAAGATCCCCGCTGTTTTCCTTGCAGGTGGCATCCCCGAAGCGAGGCAGATAGGTGATGGGGAGCCATCACTTCTACCACCAGCTTCCCCCAAACAACGATCGTCTTACTTGTGTGTGGAGACTGCTCTGTTTCCTGGCTTGCAGCGGATGCCTCCTGCAGATAAGAAATGCTTAACTGAGAAATGCTCATGTTGGCATACCATCGATGAGACCTTAATTTGGGCGTGGTGACTGTTTCCCCAGGAGCCTCAGTAGAGGAAATATCATTGCACAAGCAACTCAAAATGATGGAATTCCTCAGTGCTCCCATAAATACAAATTGATACTTTTCATTCGTCAGGTGGTCAATTTAAAAACTAGGGTCTGTTAAAAAGAAACTTGACTATTTTTCAAAAATTAAAAGCACATCTAAATATCTAATACATGAATTAAGTGCCCTCCTCTCTTCCATCTCAATCCCCCAGGGTTTCTCTTTATTAAGGGAGTTATGTCCCTTCGTTAAGTGAATAGGTGCACACACACACGCGCGTGCGCATACTATTTTGGGGGGTTCTGAAAGTGGGGCCACATTGTACACATTCTTCTACAAATTGCCTTTCATTGAACAGTTTTTTCATGCCCTTTTCCCGTTTCAGTAATACACATCTGTGTCATTTATTGAATGACTGCATGACCATTTTGTAGAGTGAATATAATTAAATGGTTTAAGCATTACTCCCTCGTAGATATTTATGTTAGCACCAAATTTCTGTGCAATGAACCTCCCTACATATCAATAATTTTGCATTTGTCCATTATATCATAATAAATCACTTAGCAGTTGAAATACGGGGATTGAGAATATACACATTTTAAATTTTGAAAATTATTACAAGATTTCCTTAAAAATGTGGTAACAACTTTATCCTCAAATGGCAACAAATGAGATTGCCAGCTTTCTGACAACCTCACAGATAATGAGTTTTATGAATATTTAAAATCTTTGCCAATGTGATAGCCCAAACTATTGTCTTAAATTGTATTTCTTTTGTTTTTAATTTTGATCATTTTTTCATGTTTATTAGCCATCTGTATTTTTTTACTTTCCTCTTTATGTCTAATTTGGGGGCTGAGGGAGGATTTAGTCTCTTCCTCACTTGGAGGAGCCCATTGACTCCTGGGAAAATTAGCTTTCGATTGTCAAGCATTACCGATATTTTTCACACACTTTTGATCTTCATTTCTGTTATAAGAATGTGTATGATTGTTCTATGTCCAAGTATAACCATGTTTGCTTTTATGGCTTCTGAGTTTCATGTCATTTTGGAAAGATTTATACTGAATCCATAAAACCCTTCACCTATGTTAACTTCTACTTTTTTTTAATTCAAATTTCTTAAATCATGAGAAATTTTTTTGGTTGGAAATCTTGAAGTTGCCGTTATTTGCCATGACTTGCGATTTGATGCCAGTAACTGCCCATTTATCTGTAAAGCCATCTTGCCCTCTGCTGTATTCTCACCTGTGACTGGCCCCATTTTTGTTCTGTGGATTTGTGTGTCTCTTCTTCTGCCTCTTGTCTCATGTGTCTTCTCGTTGGAAGAAATTACAGTTTAGACTGCAATTTCATCAACTCTAATAAATTAATTTATGGGAGAACTGATTTTTAATAATATGTCTTCCTTCCCAAGGACAAGGTATGTCTTTTTATTCAATCATTTTAATGACGGTTAATATTTTTACTTTGCGATGAGAGTATTTTATTTTTTATTTTCTTAGTATTTTTCATTATCTGAAAGTTTTAAGTTTTTTCGGGGGGCAGGGTGGGTTAAGTGGTTACATTACTCTTTCTTGTGACTTTACAGAGTTTTTCACAATACATACTAAGTCCTTTGCTAATACTGATTGTTTTAATTGTCCACTTTCAAATGACCTGGATTGTAGTTATGCTGATAAAGTTTGCTGGACTGGTACTTAAACAATTGAGGAAGTATTACCCAGCCTTGATTTAATGAGGTTTTCATGGAGTGCTGCTGGGGTTGACCAGCACTGAAAAAGCTGTGATTAAGCAATGCAGAGTGTGTGAGAGCTACTGCCGCAGGGGAAACGCCACTGGGACAGGGTGTAGTGGTGTCGCAAAAGTAGAAAACTGTGGCTTTGGGGTTTGGGCTGACGTGACGTTAAGCCAGGCTTTCCAAAGCAGGGAACTGGGTAGGAATGGACAGGATTCATCACACAGTAGCTTAAACTTGGTCAAAGAGTGAGGTCAGGACCTAGATGTGAGTCTAGATTGTCAAATTTTTGTCTGATAAAGGAGCTGTTTGTCTATATGAATAAGATGTTACTCACTTCTTTAGATGAGTAAACTTGTGAATTTATGGGTTTAGAGCGTTCTTCTGTTCATAGGACTTTGCTGGTGGTAATATCAGATCTTAGTCTTAATAGGTAAGTTATTTGATGTAAGGGGTCTCAATCATCGATATCAGATGCTAATTTTACATTTAAGATATTTGTGTATTATGACAGGAAAGTCTGTCACCATTTACATATTCCTAAGGAATTTTAATCAAAATTAGGTAGTAAATCTAATCAAATGCTTTTTGCATAAACAATTATATTATTCTTTAATTAAATTTATCATTGTGAAATAGTTCATTTTCTTCTATTACTGAAATCTCCTTTTATTCCTTGAATTAAAAAACCCTATTTGTTTTTTTTTAAAAAGTTTTACTCTTTACTGCTGAATTATGAGTATCGTAATTTGATCTTGGATTTGCAAAAGTATACTATTAAGTGAAATTGATCTCTAATTTTATTTTTTGTTCTATTTTTGTCATGCTTTCATATCAGATGTTCTGGCTGTGTGAAAATAATTTCGAGGATTTTCTTCTTACTCTATGCTCTAGATTAGGTTGCAAAGCTGAAGTCACCTTTGTTTTTGATGGCTGGAGTAGAACTGAGGCTATCTAGAAAAGCTTCTCACTTTTTTCCTATGGTTATTGCTTTGTTTTAGTTTTATATGTTATATTTAACTGTTTTCTCCTAGAAAGTCACAATACAATCAGATTTTCAAACAAGGTAGCATGAAGTTATATAAAGTGTTCTTTTATCACTGTTAATTTCAATCAATATTCACATTTATTCCCATTTTGGTTATTTTTGCTATGCCTTTTTTTTTAAACAAAATGAGTTTAATTCATGTATTTTTAGCATCACTAGCTCTCCTTTCCTCTCTCCCCCAGCCAGGTTTTAGTATAATTTATCAGTGTTGGGATTTTTTCTTTTTTTTTTTACTGTTCTAATTTATTTATGTTCTTCTGTATTCCTTTGTTTTATCTAATAAATTCTTAAATTTATGTGTAATACATTTATCTTCATTTGTTTTTGGCAATGAAAGATTTGCTCTGTTGTGAATGTTATAAAACTTTTCATTATGAACACATTGTAAACATACAGAATATAATGAAAAAAGAGCAGCGAGCTTGAAGATACACGGCTTCCACCATTGCCAGCATTTTGCCATATTCACATCATGTTATTTTATTTTATTTTATTTTTGAGGGCAGTGTAACTGGCCCTCATATATGGGATCCAAACCGGGGCCACTGGCGTCCCAAGCTAGCTCTTAACCACCATGCCACTCGGCTGGCCCACTTCATGTTATTTTTAAAGTACCTTCAAATAAGTTAGAAAAATCATAACACTTCTTTCCTCCAGAAGCATTTAAACATTTTATTTTTAAAATTGTAATATATGTTACAAAATTCAAACTTTACAAAAGGATATTCAGCAAAAGGTAATTCCCTTTCTCAATTCTGTGCTCTATAACCACCCAATTTCCTCTTCTTTCAATCAGCTAGTGTTATAATTTCTTGTTTTTCCTTCAGACACAGAAACACACACACACGAGTTTTCTAATGTTCTGTAACTTTTTAACATTTATGTAATGTATAAATATTTTAATATTTCTAGATCATTTCATACCAGTATATATTATTTTTAATATTTGTATTTTTACACAGGTAAAATTTACATGACTAAATGCACAGATCTTAATTGTATATGTCAATGTGTTTTCTTAAAAGTACATGCTCATGTAACTAGAATTATACTTGATTCAGGAGGCAGAATCTTTTTCTTATTTGGGAAAAAGGAAGCCTCCTTCCAGCTTCCTATTTCTATTATCATAGGTTAGTTTTGCCAGCTCTTAAAATTAACATAAATGGAATCACACAGGATATATCTGGCTTCTTTCACTCATCATAATCATATTGAGATTCATCCATATTATTCCCTGTATCAGTAGACTTAGATTTTTTTTTTTCTTTTTAGTCGCCGAGTAACATTCCTTTGAATGGGCCTATTACAATTGGATATTACATATCCATTCTCCGGTTGATGGAACTGGGATGTTTCCAGTTTTTAACTATTTTGAGTATGTTAGCAGATCTCTTATGTAATTATCTACAAATGGAATTCAATTGATCATAAAATAGATTTAGCTTAACTTTATAAGAAACTTCCAAAGAGTCTTCTAAAGACATGGAAACTTTTTACACTTTCAGCCAGTGACACATGATATTTTCAGTCAGTATCCATCATCACCAACAATGGAAACTGTCATTCTATTAAATCTTATCCATTTGAGTGAGTGTGAGGTGGCACCTTATTGTGACTTCAATTTATAATTTGGCCGCTAAAGAGGATAATGTTTCATGAGGTTAGTTGCCAGTTATAAATTGTTTTTTTTAAAGATTTATTGGGGAATTGGGGGAGGGGAGCAGACAAGTTGCTGTCCTTTTGTTCTTCAGTCTAGTTGTGGAGGACATTGCTTCACTGGCCCATGTTGGTATCATCATTGCGCCCTTCCCGGATGAGGCAGATCGGTCGCCGGCCTCTGGATGATCGCTCACCACTGGCTGTCGGTCACTGTAGCCTATGGCAGCCCACTGCAGCAGGGGCTGCAGCTATGCTGTCCGGTGGACTCACAGCAGCCTAGCTCCAGATGGAGCTATTGTTCACCATCTTAGCTATAGAGGGCGGTGTCACTGGCCCTCACATGTGGTATCTGAACCAGGGTCGCTGGCATCCCAAGCCAGCTCTTAACCAATGTGCCACTTGGGCGGCCCTATAAATTGCTTTTAATAAAACTTCTGTTTAATTTCTCCCAGCATTTTCCTTAGTATTTTGAAGAAATTTTAGACTTACAGGAAATTTTCAAAAATAATGCCAAGAATTTCTATGTATTTCTCCCCCTGCCTACTTAATGGTTAACATCATATAAAACAATTCTTATAACATTAATACACATAACACTTATTGAAATCTGGAAATTAACATTGATATAATATTACTGGTCTGAAGACCATATTTGATTTTTGCCAGTTGTCCCACTAAAGTCCTTTTTTTAATATAACGTCCAATTCAAGAGTCCACATGCATTCATGTGTCATATTTCCTTTGTCTCTGTACTCACCACCCCAGCCTGGGAGAGTTCATCAGTCTTTCTTTGTATTTTATAAACTTTACACAATAGAGGAATACTAGATGGTATTTTGTCCAGAAGTCATCATTTGGATTTGTCTGATATTTTCTCATGGGATCTTGCACTTTGGGTAAAAATAACAGCAATAATAGTGTGTGCTTTTCAGTGGACTATATCAAGGGTACATGTCAGTAAGCCTTATGTCTGCTGATGTTCAATATGATCACTTGCTTAAGCTGGTATATGCCTGGTTTCTCCACTGCAACGCTCCTAGTTTTCTGTTTGTAATTAATACATATTCATGAAGAGAGATACTTTGAGACTGTGCAAATATTTTCTTTCTCCCACATTTATTCAATTTTAGCATCCATTGATGATTCTTGCTTACAGCAGCTGTTACTATGGTGTTTGCCTAATAATGGTTTCCAATTTCCATGATACTTTCTACACTTACTGATTACAATTTGACTGTAAGGAAGGGTTGTCCATCCCAAAACCCATTGATTTATGTATTTAGTTGTTGTTTCACATTAGTATGTATGTATAATACTTATTTTATGACATGGGTTTTTATATATTGAAATAATTATTTTTATTTCTAAAAATTTCCAAGATTTGACCATGGAATTTTTTTTGTGGGGGGGTTGTTTGTTTGTCTTTTTGTTTCTTTTTGAGGGCAGTGTCACTGGCCCTCATATGTGGGACCCGAACCGGGGCTACTGGCTTCCCAACCCAGCGCTTAACCACCGCACCACTCGGCCGGCCCGCAGCTTTTTTTTTAAGTTGGGTTCTTGCAACATGCCCACATAATTTTGTGAGCACTTCCTTATTTTTTTGTTCTAAAAGATATTCTAGGCCTGTCTGGTATTTTCTATCACCAAACCTGGAGTCAACCATTTCTTCAAGGAGCTCTGGTTCTGTTTGTTTGTTTGTTTGTTTGTTTGTTTTGGTAGTTTCAGGTATACAAAGTCACATAATAATTACACATTTAAACCCCTTATAAAGTGATAACCCACCACCCCCCAAGCTACTACCCCTATGATATCTTTTTTTTTTTAAAGATTTTATTGGGGAATTGGTGGAGGGGAACAGCGTTGGGGAATCGGGGAAGGGGAACAGACAAGTTGCCGTCTTCTTGTTCTTCAGTTTAGTTGCGGAGGATGTTGCTTCACTGTTGGTATCGTCGTTGCGCTCTTCCCAGATGAGGCAGATCGGTCGCTGGCCTCTGGATGTCGCTCATCGCGGCTGTTGGCAGCTCACGCTTGGCTGCTGCGGGCCACTCACTGCAGCCTATGGCAGCCCACTGCAGCAGAGGCTGCAGCCCACACCATCACCGGGGCTCACACAGCCCAGCTCCAGGTGGAGCTGTTGTTAGCTGTAGAAGGCCGTGTCACTGGCCCTCATGTGGGATCTGAACCGGGGCCGCTGGCATCCCAAAACCAGCGCTTAACCAATGCGCCACTCGGCCGGCCCCCCCTATGATATGTTATATCACTGTTATACCATCAACTATCTTCCCTGTGTTGTACTCCATATCCTGTGACTATATATACCTATATACTTAGTTATAGTTGACAGTCAATATTATTCTACTTCAGCTTCAGATGTATAGCATATTGGTCAGGCACCTACACAGCCTATGAAGTGATCCCCCTGATAAGTCCAGTGCCCACCTGGCACCTTACATGATCTTTACAACATTGTTGATTGTCCCTATACTGTATTAACTACCAATTTGTATTTCTTAATACCTTCACCTTTTCACCCTGCCCCCAATCCTGTTCTCATCTATCACCCTGATAGATCTAGTACCTATCTGGCACCATACCTACTTATTACAATATTATTCACTATATTCCTTATGCTATACCCTGTATCCCCATGACTACTGTGTAATAAGCCGTTTGTACTTCTTAATCTCTCCCCCTTTTCACCCACGTTAGCCCCTCTCCCATCTTAAAGAAGTCTCTCTAAGATTCCTTGTAATACTGGTTTGGTGGTGATGAGCTCCTTCAGCTTTTTCTTCTCTGGGAGGCTCTTTATCTGTCCTTCAATTCTAAATGATATGTTTGCTGGTAGAGTAATCTTGGTTGTATGTCATTTCTTTTCATCACTTGGAATATATCCTGCCACTCCCTTCTTGACTGCTAAATTTTTGTTGAGAAATCAGCTGCCAGTCTGATTTCTTGTAGGTAACTAACTGCTTTTCTCTTGCTGCTTTTAAGATTCTCTGTTTTTTATTATTATTATTATAAGATTTTATTGGGCAATTGGGGAAGGGGAACAGCATTGGGGAACCGGGGAAGGGGGAACAGACAAGTTTCTGTCCTTTTGTTCTTCAGTCTAGTTGTGGAGGACATCGCTTCACTGGCCCATGTTTGTATCATCATTGCGCTCTTCTCGGGTGAGGCAGATCAGTCGCTGGCCTCTGGACGGCCACTCACACTGGCTCTTGGCAGCTCACACTGGCTGCCAGCCGCTCACGCTGGCCACTCACTGTAGCCTATGGCAGCCCACTGCAGCAGGGGCTGCAGCTATGCCATCCCTGGGGACTCACAACAGCCCAGCTCCAGGTGGAGCTGTTGTTCACCACCTTAGTTGTAGAGGGCAGTGTCACTAGCCTTCATATGTGGGATCTGAACTGGGGCCACTGGTGTCCCAAGCCAACTCTTAACCAATGCGCCACTTGGCCGGCCCTAGGATTCTCTCTTTGTCTTTAATCTTTGGCATTTTAATTGTGATGTGTCTTGGTGTTGGCCTTTTCGGGTTCATCTTGTTTGAGACTCTCTGTGCTTCTTGACCTTGTATGTCTATTCCCTTCACCAGGTTAGGGAAGTTTTCTGTCATTGTTTCTTCAAATAGGTTTTCAATTATTTACTCTCTCTCTTCTTCTGGTACCCCTATAATGCAAATGTTGGTATGCTTGATATTGTCCCAGTTGGTATGCTTGATATTGAGGCAGTTGCTTGCTGGCCATTTGACGGCTGCTCACAGTGGCTCATGGCAGCTCACACTGGCTGCCAGCCACTCATGGTAGCCCACTGCAGCAGGGGCTGCAGCCTTTGCCTCACTGCAGCCGAGCTCCAGGTCGAGCTGTTGTTCACCATCTTTGCTGTAGAGGGCGCAGCCTCACTGGCCCTCATGTGGGATCCAAACTGGCATCCCTGCTGCTCAGAGTTCGCACTCCCAAGCCAACTTTTAACCAATGTGCCACTCGGCCAGCCCTAGGCGATTCTTAATAATGGTGGTTTTGTTCGTTAGTTGTAATTTTGATGTTGTGAGAGAAGATAAGCATTGCGTTTACCTACTGCGCCATCTTGGTCTGGAACTGTGGATCTTTATATTGGAAAACAGTGCTATTTAGAAACCAAGATCTGAGTGTCAAGTGTGCTCAGGGCTACTAGTGCATCATTTCTCCTAGGCCCTTGTAGTGCACAGGTTTCCTCAGTCACATATGCACCCATTTAAATTATTTGTATGTCTGTCCGTCTGTGTTTATCTCCATACTGTTGTTTCTGATTACAATCCAGTATCATAGGGCTCATTTTATTATTCCCACTTTCCTTATTTGTAACAACTTTCTCCAACAGAAAGAAGCCTACCTTTCATTATCTACAATATATTTTCTTAGTTCCTCATATATATGTAATATATATAAATAATATATATTATAATATATAGGCAATATATATATTATATATATAATATGCATGAAGTTTAAAAATTGCTAAACCCCTTTTTAAAAGAAAAGCACTAAGTAAAATAAAATCTTTAAATACAGTTCTTTTTCCTTTACCCTTAGAGTTCACTTTTCTTCCCCTGAGCCCCCTACATATGTTAATCATAGAATCAAATACATGTCTTACTGTTTATATTCTATTTTGAGTTCCCCCGCCTCATGGTTGATTTTAACCGATGTTTTCATATATGAAACATTACCATGGTTCTGAGAACTAGAACTCTGAGATTTGTTGCTCTCCCTGCACTTGCCCCATTCCTCCCATCTTTCCACCTATTCTCATTCATCTGCTGAAGGTAAGGAGTCTCATTCATTTCTGGTTTATATTTTCTGTTTTTCTGGTTCACAAGTGGGCAAATACATGTATATTTTATCATATCTTCTTCCTTCTTACACAAATGGTGGCATATTCTAGATGTTCTTCCACAGTTTGTCCTTTCCACTTAATATATCATAGAAATTATTCCATCAGTACCAAGACTCAAAGAGGTCTTCCTCATTCTCTTTGTGTTGATCTTTAACTCTGTTTGTACCACAGTTTATTGAACCACTCTGCCCTATGACAAGTGTTTCTAATTTTTTTTTTAAAGATTTTATTGGAGAATTTGGGGAGGGGAACAGCCAAGTTGTTGTCCTTCAGTCTTAGTTGTGGAGGGTGCAGTAAGCTCAGCCCCAAGTCCAGTCGTGTCCCTTAGCTCAAGGTATTGAGTTCAGTCTTAGTTGCAGGTGGGTGTAGCCCCCATCCCATGCAGGAGTCGAACTGGCAGCCTTGTTGTTAAGAGCAAGCGCTCTATCCCCTGAGCCACCCGGGCAGCAGCTCAGTTTAAGGTGCCGAGTTCAATTTTTAGTTGCGGGCGTGCAAAGCCCACCATTGAATAGGCAAGCTTGTTGTTAGGAGCATGTGCTCTCACCAACTGAGCCCACCTGCCACCTGTTGGCAGCTCAGGTCTGGACACTGGCCCATGTGGGAATCAAACCAGCGACCCTGTTTGTCAGAGCTTGCACTCTTGGGCAAGCTCTTAACCAACTGAGCCACTTTGCCCACCCTCTAATATTTTTTTTAATGGAAGACATTTTTAAATTGGGTTGTTTATTCACTCTTCATCTGTAAGCATCTTATATTATCAGGATACACATTTCTTGCCCAGTGTGTGTGTTGCAAATGCTTTTTTTCCCCCATTAAGTAGTGAACATTTTCCTTCTTTCTTGACCTTTTTTTTTTAATGCCAATGTAGTCTAAACTATAAAATAGCCTAAATTTTCTAATTGTTCATCCTTAACAGGTATTTATTCTCAATCCCTCCTTTTTTCTTTCTTTCTTGACTTTTTAATTGAGATTAAATTCATATAACACAAAATTGAACATTGTAAAGTGTACTATCCAGTGGCATTTAATACATTCACAATGCTGTACAACTACCATCTTTATCTAATTCCAGAACATTTGCAGCACCCCAGAAGGAAACCCATACCCATCAAGCAATCAGCCCCCACTCTCCTTTCCCTACCTTTGCATTTTTAAATTGTGTTTTGATAAGCAGGCATTTTTAATTTTAATGAGGGTTTAGTTTGATTTATTTTTGTGCTTATTGCAAACTAGGAGAAGGTTATAAATTTGACATCTTTATGTACTATTTTATATACTTATATATGTCTAAATAATGAGGATACTCATACTGCCTTCCTCAGGTTGCTCTTTTGCGTATAAATGACTTCTTGGAAAGGTTTGGAACATATTGCTGCAGTGAACAGATGCTGGGAACTGCAACAATATTGGGAGTTATTATAATAGTAACTGGCTGCGACAACATTTAAACACAGTTATATCTTTTTTTTAAAGGTTTTATTGAGCAATTAGGGGAGGGAAACAGCATTGGGGAACCGGGGAAGGGGAACAGACAAGCTGTTGTCCTTTTGTTCTTCAGTCTAGTTGTGGAGGACGTTGCTTCACTGGCCCATGTTGGTATCATCATTGTGCTCTTCCCGGTGAGGCAGATCAGTCGCAGGCCTCTGGACGGCCACTCACAGTGGCTCTTGGCAGCTCACTCCACCTGCCAGCCGCTCACGCTCACTGCCAGCCACTCACTGTAGCCTATGGCAGCCCATTGCAGCAGGAGCTGCAGCTATGCCATCCCCGGGGACTCACAGCAGCCCAGCTCCAGGTGGAGCTGTTGTTCACCATCTTAGCTGTAGAGGGCCGTGTCACTGACCCTCATATGTGGGATCTGAACCGGGGCCGCTGGTGTCCCAAGCCAGCTCTTAACCAGTGCGCCACTCTGCCTGCCCAAACCCAGTAATATCAACTGCAGAACCATTTGCATAACCATTATACCTTTATGCCAGCCCCACCCTAACTTCAACTTGTTGGCATAATCTGAAATTTTGATGCCATGGTTGCATATTACACTTGCACAATTATTCAATTATAACGTCTATACAAATACATTAAACTACACAAAGTTAAATTATTTCACTTATTTCATCATTGCATTCTGCTCTGCAGCACTAGATACCATATGATCCACTATTAATTACAAACCAGAGAGAATGTGGTGGATACCTCTTGCTCCGTGGTACGAGCTTTGTACCCCTCTTTCTTTGTTTTCCCCATTCGCAGTATTGTGTTCGTAAGAAGAATAGTTCAAGAAACATTCTAGAAATAAAATAATTCCTCAATCTTGATGTCATTAGCTCTTTATCGTATTTCCTCATAATTGTCTTGATCAGTCAAATCTCTGTTATAAATGAAAGCTCAATTCCTTAATGGGTAAATAGGAAGTTTATAATCTCCTGTGACATTGATGGATCTAGCTTCAGTCTCAGTGGAGTCCAGAAGCCCAGGGTATAAAGAATATCTGGCTTTGTGCTCCCTTTTCATCTCTTAGTTCTATGTTTCTTGGCTTCGCTTCATTCTGTAGTCAATTTTTTTCTTTATGTGATTGGCACTAAGGGGCGTTTGAAGCCCTAAATTCAGTTATCTGCTTTCCATTCATAGTAAAATATGAACTTTTCTCTTCCTTGTCTATGTATGATTCCAAAAGTGGAGGAGTGGGCCTTATATGAGTCACTGAGGTATTCTGTGACCCAATAATGGGGACTCCAGGTAGCTGGTCATAGCCCCAGGGGAGGTATGGGACTCCTGATTATCAGCTCTACTAGTGCCTCATAGTTTGAAAGAGAATGTCCCCTAAGAGAAAGGAGGGAAGAGGTAGGTGTAAACATGACCAGGGAGATATAAAGGATACTAGTGGCCAAGGGCTCTAATGCAGGTCTTTATGACCATATATGTCATGTTAATTACTATCACCAGCTTACGTTATCAAACAGCCCCACATACAACCTGCATTATAGCCTGATCAACAACAGCAAGTGCATTTATTTGCCAGTTAATCCAGCTGTTCCTTCCTGTTTTGATTTTGTGAAAGAGCCCAGTTTGTCTTTTTATTAGTTTCAGGTGTACAAAACAACGTAACAGACATTTCACCCCACATAAAGTGATAACCCTGTTCCCCCAGTCTACTAGCCCTTTGACATTATATATAGTTGTTAAATAACTTTTCCTCTATTACCTACGCTGTACTCCACATCCTATGACTATATACAGTCAACTATATATTAAATAATAGTTGACATTCAGTATTATTCAGCTTCAGGTGTACCCTGCAGTGATCAGGCATCCACGTGGTCCATATAATTTTGTAAAGATTTTGTAGGATGTCAGAAAGAGCTCAATTTTTGAGGGGCTTAGAAGCCATATGATCTAAGTGCAGAGTACAAAGAAGCAGTGTCCTGGATAGGTCACCCAGGAAAGGATACCAACTGCATGTTGTATTTGTACAGTGAAAAAGGGCAGTGCTGTGTATTTTTTGTGTCTCATTCCTCCGCTAAAAATTCCGCCTGAGACTGCCATAGTTTGTGTAAGACCACAGGGAACCCACTTCAGCATGTTCTACACTCCCCTGAGAAGACCCAACCTTCCTCTACTCTGGTTTGGAGAACAATTAGATTCATCATTTTAAAAAATTGAGGGACATGGGCTGGCCAAGTGGCGCGGTGGTTAAGCGCTGGCTTGGGAAGCCAGCGGCCCCGGTTCGGGTCCCACATATGAGGTCCAGTGACACTGCCCTCAAAAAAAAAATAAAATTGAGGAACAAATTAGAAAATAAATTCTCTTTTAAATAAAACTTCAGGAAAAAGTTGTGTCATCATTCTTACACCTGCTCATAATTTCATCCAGTTACCTTTATTTTAATGACTGTCCACATTTCTTTCATCTTTGATAAACTAGAAGCTCCTTGAGATAATCTTTTTCATATTCTGATATCTGTGCTTCCCACACTTTCCCATCATGTATGTGCTCAAGAAATGCAGCTTCAATACTTGGAATGATTTATCAAATGATCAGAGGAATGGGCGATGATAGATATTATAGATACAGTTACATATGTATATTATACCTACACATATAAAAAGCTGTTTATGGATTCAGGAAGGTGCATTTTCATATAAATGTTGTCCCTTCTTTCAGTGTGGTGTGAATTTTAGTGAGTGTGGATAAATGTATCAAGTTCAAAGGATAGAATGAAGACAACTTACTTGTGGCTACCCTGAGATGCAGGCGGCTGTGACGTAGAGAGCAGTGGGCACTGACGATGCACACAGACTGTCACAGTGTCCCAATTCCCTGGGAGCAGCCAGAGAAAGGCTGTGCTGTCCTGTGCCTGGTTCCTGCAATGTTTGTCAGTAGGCTGGATCGCCAAAACTGCATGAATGAGCAAGAGGGCTTGTTCCACACCTGCTATGGGAGGCTTCTTGTAGTTACTGCTTCCGTGGAAGAGAGAGTTGTATTTGGGGAGAGACCACAGCTAAAATTATGACACGATTTAAGTTTTGAGGTGTCAATGAATTTTTTGGAAGGTATCATAATATTGTACGTGCTTAAATGGACAAAATCCCTTCCTTTGGAGGGATTGTTGTTTGATTTATATTCTGTGCTAAATGAGCAAGTAGGTGACAAGTAAATGTCATAATACTAGCTATTCTATCATTACTTTCTGTTGAGGTCTTGCTATATACCAGCCTCCGCTTACCCCACACCTCTCATCTTCCTTACATACATCAGTGACGGCTTAGACCCACATAACTGTGAAGAAAGTCCAATGTTTAAAGATCAAGAAAGATGCCTCGGGACATCCATTGATCTAGTCGCAGAGCAGCTTGCCTCTGCAGCATTTGAGCAGAAGCCCTATGACAAAAAGAAAAGACAAGCTGACTCCTTCACACACTCTGCCTGGCACTTCCTTTCCCCTTCTAATCCCTATATCTGGATGGGAGGTATTGGGCATTAAATGGCTAGGATCTGCTTTCGTGTGCCATTACCAGACAGTTAGATAGAAACCCCCAAAATTTAAAAAAAGAAAGAAAACTAAAGTATAGAACACCTTCTTTTATGTTACTAAATAACCAGGGACCAGCTGAAGTGTAAGGTCAGGAAATAAGCCACTGAATGACATCATATGCAGGAAAGAAAACTAGTGGGGGAAAATAATAATGAGAACAATCATCATCATCATCGTCATCATCATAGTAGACACCATTTTATAGCACTCCATCTATTCAAGCTCCTGTGGTTCCTGATTTGTATAATTGAATTAATTCTATCATATAATCTTTAGAGCAAAACTAGATATTATTTCCCCCATTACACAGATGAGAAAACCAAGGTAAAGGATTACTAAGAAATACACAGAGGGGGCCAAAAAGATGTGCACACATTTTAAGAAAGGAAAAACTATTAAAACTGTAATACTTAATATGTACCAATAACAAAAGATGAATACAAGTCACATGTGTACATTTTTGTGGCACCCCTGGTATATGAGTCTAATTTTGAACTTCTGGATTCAAAGCCCATGTTTGAGGATACCACTGTGTACCAGCATGGGATATGTTTGTTTGTTTGTTTTACATTTTCAATTTTTAAAAAGATTTTTATAAAATAATATAGCTAACATACAATATTAGTTTCAGGTATACACAATAGTTCTTAAACATTTATAGACCTAAAGAAGTGATCACCATGATAAGTCCAGCAACCATCTGACATTGTCCCATGCTATCGCAATATTATTGACTATATTCCCCACACTGTATATTACATCCCCATGAATTGTTTGTTTCATACATGGAGATTTGGAGGCACGGGTTATATTTTAAATTCATCCTTTCACCCTAGAAATATGTATGGAGCATGTAGAATGAGACAGGAGCTGTTCTCGGCAGGGAAAGGAGCTGTGAGCCAGACTGGAAGGGTCCGTGCAGATGTGGAAGGGGACTGTGTCAGTAGGGTCAGCTGTAATCTCGCTAGTGACGTGGATGCCAGAACCCACTTCCTGGGTTCAAATTCCAATCCACCATGTTCTCTTGGTTGTCCCTATGATGAGAGGAGGCGACATGTGCTAGCCGTTGCCAAAATTAAATGAGATATGTTGGGGAAAGTGTTATTGGCACAATGTCTGGCATATTATGTGTTCAAAAAATATTACTTGTAACTCTTTGAGAAAACATACATTTAGAAATCGTTGATAACATTATGTGCATCAAATGCTGGCTTCTAAAAACTATCACCTAAGGGCCAGCCGAGTGGCTCAGTTGCGGAAGAGCTCGTTCAAGATTGAGAGAGCTCTGAGCAACAAGGTTGCCGGTTCAATTCCTGGCCCGAGCTGAGCTGCCACTGAGCTGCCAACAGGTGGCAGCGTGGCTCAGCTAGAAGGAAAGAAATTTAAAAACAAAACAAAAACAAAACTATCACCTAAACTGCCTTGCTCTGTGTGACACCCAAGAGAGCCCATCCACCTGGGCAGTCTCAGCAGTATATCAGAAAGGAAAGTACATTTTTTTAAATTATTTTTTTCAGTTACAGTTAGCATTCAATATTATTTTATATTTGTTTCAATATATATTTTATATTAGTGCACAGCATAGGGGTTAGACATTTATATAATTTATGCAGGGATCATCCCAATTAGTCTAGTACCCACCTGGCAATGTACATGGCTGTTGCAACATTAGAAGAAAGCAGTACAGAATTGAGAGATACGACTTGGGTTCTAACATGAAGACACAGTTTTCGTTCTCCTAGAATAAGTTCTCTGGGGATCTCTTCTTCTTAGAAGAGAAACTAATGGGTCGAAATAGAACCTGGGTGATTTCACAAACTACTGAATGTGGCAGACTTTATTTTACCAAGGTAACGAGCTCTTGTCAAGTCAGGATGTAGCCTGGAGACTTCTGTTTCACCAACCCAAGAGTAATCTTCAAAGTACCCAATGATCTGTTTAAAGCCAAAATACTCCTACGAGATGCCAAAATAGTGTTGCAGTGTTTCCAAAAGTAGTTAAGTGGCAGACAATAAATTTTGTAATAGTATCATGAACAAACCTAAAGCAAAAAGAAAACTAGTGGGCCTAGCCATTTGTGGGTAATGAGAAGCCATTCCTGGGAAGCCAGTGGTAAGAAGCCATTCCCTTCCGAGATCCTCTGTGTCTAATGGGTTCCTAAGATCTCTCAGTTTGAGGACTCCAGACTTCAGATGGCTTCTGCCTCTTTGACTGAAAAGCATCACTCTTGAGTGTCAAGCTCATGAATGTTTACTTCCTCACTACCTCTCTGAGTTTCAAAGCTGTCTTTGTCTCCTGCGTTTTTGACCAGGTCTTCAGAACTTTTTTTTTTCAATTCCAAGACTTTCTAAAAATTAGTTTCAGGTGTACAAAACAATGCACTAGTTAGACATTCACACCCCTCACAAAGTGATAACCCCCTCCCCGAATCTACTACCCCCCTGACATAGTATATAGCTGTTACAATTCCATTGACTCTAGGTTGGCCGAGTGGCGCGGTGGTTAAGCGCTGGCTTGGGATGCCAGCGGCCCCGGTTCGGTCCCACATGTGAGGGCTAGTTACACTGCCCTCAAAAAAAAAAAAGACATTGACTATTTCCTATGCTGTACTCCATATCCTGTGACTATGTATATACTTAATTATAGTTGATATTCAATATTATTGAACTTCATCCACCAGGTGCCTCATGGGATATTCCATGGTAGAATGTGGAAAATAAGAGACCACTTCACTGACTGTATAGATGCCTGATCACCGCACTAAGACTTGAAGGTCTGCAGAATTTAATGGTTGTTTAGGAGGGAATTGAGGAAAGGCTATTTGTACCTGTTGACTTAAAGGGGACCCTAATCTAAAACCAAACCAGTGGAAGTTTCCAGTGCATTAGCTGCTATGGCTATTGCCACTGTATCAGAACGGATACTTGAGCAAGCTGGTCGCTGAGGATTCTAATGAGGTTGAATCAGAACACAAAGAACTTGTCCACGCCACTTGTTCACGTCACATAAGGTGTGGCTGGAAGTTTTATTACTATCACAAGTGAGTGAATCACATGAGTCACTGCAATGTTCAGCCATGATTGCTTGCAACAATGTAGAGTCTAGAAGCAGAGGTGATAGTCCAAGACTCACGCCATCCTGTTTCTAACTCAAAAGGAAAATAAGTGAAACCCAGAAGGAGATGAGTTCATTGTCATTATAGCAATGGGAGTTTGAGAGTCTCTGACAATGGTGCTAATTTGAGTTGAAATTTTCTGTTTATTCTGTCTTTCCTGAAGATTGCAGCAATATGGATGTAGGGTTGCTGTGAGAAGGGCAGAAGGGTGCAAAGCTCTTTAATTACAGCCTCAGTGAAATGGATGTGCCTAGTACTATAGAAATCGTTTGGGACCACAGTCATACCATATGTGGCTATTGGCACAGCTGGAAATTTCCATCCCCCAAATAAGGAAACAATTCTAACGCCTATTCAAACCCATCGCAGAGGGTATTTAGGAGTCTGTTTGGAGGCTTTCATGGAGCCCAGGGGTTCAGGCCCCTGGCCATGTCCCACCTTTACAGCTCTACCAAGAACAACCAGTGTGGCCTGTCCCACCAACAGCCTCAGTAATCTCAGTAAAATCCCCCCTTCACTTTCTCCTTGCTCTGCTGGATAATTTTACGTTAAATTTTTACAACTGCCCATCAGGACAGTGCTAGAGGTTATTCTCATGTAATTTTCCTGCAGGTTTCTCCCAATCTCCCTTTGCTGACTCTGGAGCCCATGCCTGGCGTTCTGTAACTGCCAATTTGAACCTCTCAAAAGATGTAATCATGAGGGACAGGATGTTAGCAAGGGCCACCTGCTCTTAGCGGGGTGACTCGGCTTCCACGGAACCCTCTTTTGATGAGGGTTTATATTTTTTGGGTTTTTGTTGTTTTGTTTTTTGAGGGCAGTGTCACTAGCCCTCATATGTGGGACCGCTGGCTTCCCAAGCCAGCACATAACCAGCCAGCCCCTGTTTTTTTTGTTTTTGTTTTTGTTTTTTAGCTGAGCCATCCTGCCACCTAGCGGCAGCTCAGCTCAGGCTGACCATCGAACTGCTGTTACTCAGAGCTCAGCTCGCACTCTTGAGTGAGCTCTTAACCAACTGAGCCACTCGGCCGGCCCCAATGAGAGTTTACATATATATATATTTTTTTTTTTGAGGGCAGTGTCACTGATCCTCACACGTGGGACCCGAACCGAGGCCGCCAGTTTCCCAAGCCAGCACCCAATCACCGCACCACTCAGCCAGCCCAGAGCGTTTCCTTTTATAATAGCCATTTTTCCCCCCCAAGGGCTAAATTAATTTTTATTTGACCTTTAATCTTCATGATAACAAATAACTATGTAACCTCTTCCCAAACACCAAATTTCAGTGAAATCTATTAAATATTCCAGAAACTCGTCTTTTTGACAATGACTTAGCCACCATTTTATAGAGGGTAAACTAATATTTTTTCTTTTTGTATTCAAATACATTAAGTTCTTTTGAAGAACAAATAGGTCAGTGTAAAATGCCCAGGAATTCAAAAGAATCAAAACTCTCACTTTGATGGTTAGATCCAGTTCTCCCATCCTAAATTCTTTTTTTTTAAAATTTATTTATTTTAATTAGCTTCAGGTGTACAACACAGTGCAATAGTTAGACTTTTTACCCCTCAAAGTGACAACCCCCCTCCCCCAGTTTGCCACCCCACTCCCCCCCATATCATACTATCTATTACAATTCCTCTGACTCCCTTCCACCATATAATCCACATCCCGTGACTGTCTATATATTCAATTACAGTTGGCATACAATATTATACAACATCAGTTTCAAGTGTACAGTGCAGTGATCAAGCCTCTACTCCATCCAAGAAGTGGTCTCCCTAACAAGACATGTGACCATCTGACACCCCACAAAATTTTTACAACATTATTATATTCCCCGAATGTCTTTCATATCCCTGTGGCAATATTGTAGTTGTCTATTTATGCTGTCTAATCCCTTCCCCTTTTCCCTATTCCCCACCCTCCTCCCAACTAGCAACCCTGTTTTTCCTCTATAATAGCCACCTCTTTAGGAAACTTCAGAGCAGTCAAAAGTTATTTAATTCATTGACCATTCTTTTTTGTTTGTTTGTTTATGTAATAGTTAGACATTTCACCCTCAGAAAGTGATAACCCCCCTCCCTCAATCTACTCCCCCTCTGACATCGTATGTAGCTATTACAATTCCACTGACTCTATTCTCTATGCTATACTCCACATTCTGTGAATATATATATAAAATTATAGTTGACATTCAGTATTAGCTTCTGGTGTCCAGCACAGTGGTCAGGCATGCTGACTATTATTAATTGAGGCTCCTGCTGAGATCAAGAATCCTGTTTATTCACAAAGCACTGCAAAACCATGGATACACTAAAAATACACTTAATAGGGCCAGCCGAGTGGTGCGGTGGTTAAGCGCTGGCTTGGGAAGCCATTGGCCCTGGTTCGGGTCCCACATATGAGGGCCAGTGACACTGCCCTTAAAAATAAAACTACACTTAATATTGTTGTATATAATCACTCCTCGTCTAACTGACAAGCTCTGTGAGGTGCCATGAGTTTTACCATCGCGGCAGATTTTCCCTTGGGCCATAGACCGAGTATGCTGTTGATTTTCCTGAGTGGACAAACAAGTGTAGACTATTTTGACCCAAAAGGGACATTAACAAAAAAAAAGCACAAATCTACCACTATAAAATATATAGCCTCAAGGAGTCATCAGAGTAAGATGGTATTTGGGTGTGGTGCTCTAGGAACAAGCAACGGCTATTTCCAGGTCTGAGGTCCTGAGCAAACTTTTATCTCTGCCTAGTGTGTTTTTGGAATCGGAGGGTAAAATAATTGTTAGGATTGGCACATGATTTTGGCTTTGTTTTTATGCCTTTTCAGTTTCTGGTTTGAGAAAAAGATGTGTAATTTTAGATACCAGGTCAGATAAATAGATCTAAACCTTAGTCGGTTTATCCCAAATAATCCTTTGTAGAAATTTCTGTGCATTTCTTTGAGATCTTCCATTTGGGCTTGATTTAGATATGAAAGTAGCAGGAAATCAATTTCCAAAATGTCTTCAGACTTTTGATGAGAGGCCAGTCCTGGGGGACATGAGGACTAGGCCATTGAGAGCATTTAGTTTGCAATTCCATTTGCACAGCGAGTCCCTACCTATCAAACGCACAGATATGACAGTGGAAGAAAGACTGTAATTTCGTTAGTCTGAAGGTAATTGGTGATAAGAGGGGACATGGGGAATATCTGAGGATTATTGGAGAAACCCACCACCTGAATACTCGTCATTTCTGAGGAAGATGTTGTGTAATAGCGGTACGGTTTAAAACTGACAGTGTAGCACCCGTATCAATTTTTTTTTTTAGCTGAGCCATCCTGCCACCTGTTGGCAGCTTAGCAGCAGTTCAGCTCGGGCTAGCATCGAACGGCTGTTGCTCAGAGCTCAACTTGCACTCTTGAGCGAGCTCTTAACTAACTGAGCCACTCGGCCAGCTCTCGTATTAATTTTTTTAATTGCAAGTTTATCCTTTAATATTTAAAGAAAATTTTTCTTTTAACTCTAGGGTCTAAAAGATGATTAGGTGCTTGATACCCACTTGAACTACCTTGATTACTTTTTTCCCCATTTTAGATTCTCAGCTAATACAGGACAATTATTTTCCCAATGTGCTTAATGTTTACATGTGTCTGGGATGGGAGGATGCAATTTTGTCCCTAGTTTGATTTTGCTTTTATTCTAAAATTTTTTCACAATGTTTATTGAGGTGCTGGAGACATGATACTGTGACTATTTCAATTCTAGTTTTTTCTTGCATATTTTATCCTCCATTTCTGGCGTGAGGTTACTTATATCCCTTTCCAGGGTTTTTAGCACTTATCTTCTAATATGAGGTATAGCATTTAACCTTTTTTAATGATTGTCTCCTTGCATTAGAATTTAAACATGCTGAGCATAGAGATTTTGGGTTGTATCTTCCACCACACTAATACCAATCCCTAAGTGTGGAGGAAATAAAAATGAACTTTAGTTTGACAATCAAGAACTAAATTAACTTCAATTTATTGCTTTGGTAAGAGAAAAATCCACAAAAAATTTGTCAACTTCTTGCTTCTTAAAGAAAGGAGCAAAATAACAGAATTTTAGGAAGAGTAGGATTTAGGTTCAATTTATAATAAACAGGATTTTGGTTAGATCAAAGCAAAAATGGGGCTGACTGAATGGTGTTGGTTCGATGCTGGTGATTAGAAGTATTAGAGAGCAGGTCAACTTAAGTGGTTTTTGCTGGTTGTGAGGATTTAGATAAAAACCAATTTTGACACTTTTTCAGCTTTAGAATCCTAGATAACCCTGTCTTTTGGGGGAGAGTCCAATTTCTAGTTACTTTTGTACATGTGGATGATGTCTTTCGGGCAAGGCTGGCATTTTTCATTTCACTGTCATAACCTGGAACATAAAAGCGGGGACATGGAACAGTGTTCATGGCCATGCGAGATACTCTGTGTGCCTTTGTAGATCATTGTAGTGTTTCATAGCTTAAACTTTAAAAATAGAAAGAACATTTAATAGAAATAAAATAGAAAATAAAAATAGAACATTTAAAGAACAGTTTCTACCAGTCATTTAAAAATATTGATAAAATGGAAAAAAATCCTTAAAAAATATAACCAGTAAAAAAAAATCACATAAAGAAATAGAAAATATATAACTGCCTTATATTTATTATTAAAGACATTGAGTCTGTAATGAAAATATTTCCAAACAAAGAATATTCCAGGCATAAATATTCTCCTAGTGGATTTTTCAAAATATTTAAGAAACAAGACAAATAAACAAAAACTCCTAGACACAGGCAACAGTTTAGTGGTTACCAGAGAGTGTTGCGGGGGTGGATGGTAGATGATGGCAAACGGGGTCAAATATGTGGTGATGGAAGGAGAACTGACTCTGGGTGGTGAACACACAATGTGATAGATATATGATATATTACAGAATTGGATGCTGAAACCTGTGTAACTTTAACCATTATCACCCCAATAAATTTTAATTTAAAAAAAAGAAACATACACCCATAGAAATACATATTATTAATTCTCATTTGCACAGAATAGCTTCATTGTAGTAACTAAACCTGACAAAATACTGTGAAAAATGAATTTACAGACTATGGCTAATATGAATATGTATGCAAACATTCTAAATAAATAATAGTAAATCAAATTACATAAAGTATTTTAAAAATACATTAGAACCATTTGGGGTTTACTTAAATAGTGAGAGGTTATCCTTTACATTTAAAAATGTATTGAAAACTTCTGGTTTTAGCTCTGACATATGAAGAGGTTGGAAGTCATCATTTCTGTCCTTACAAAAAGATAAAGTTAGACAAACTAAAAAATCGATGATATTCTTTGATCTGTCACAGATATGAGGTTACAGGGAAAATTGCTACCACAGAATCTGAGAGACGGACTCTTCCATGGAACTACAGGTCCATTGAGATCTACTTAACTGAAATGAAACATAAGCCACAGTTGGTAGAAACACTTAAATGGGAATTTAGATGAATAGCTGGACTGGACATGGACTAGAGTGAAAGGGAGAAACTCTGGGGAACTCCCATTCTTTTTTGGGCTTTACCTACAAGAACTTCACAAGTTTCTCATGATAGAGATTTGAGAAAGACACCCCTCTCCCCCCACTTCCCATGGCTCTGGAACTGGGGAAAGACTATTGTATAATACACCTAGAGAAGTTTCCATAGCAAAGACCTCATCTCCAGGGGAAAGATTTGGCCAAAGCCTTATTCCAGTTGGGGAAGGGCATTCCTCTCCCTCCAGTCTCCTCTAGCCATCGTATCTTATTAATCAGAAAACACACACACACACACACACACACACACATCAATAGAGGTCAGTGCTTTGAGGACATAGATGGGGGACACTAGAGCTAGGATAAAGAATAGGGGGCAAGGGGAAAAACAGCTATGCTGCTGGAGAAATACTTGTGAATGTTACAACCCGAAATCTAGGCACACAAAAAGAGACTTATACAAAAAGCTGTGGATCACTTACTCCCCTACGATTTACCATCCCATCAGCAGGCATCAGTATAATGACAGTGGATTACAGTTAAAGGAACTGGAAGACACCAGTTTTCTTGGAGAATGAGCACTTAGGGAAGACCAGAGTCGAGAGGTGACAAAAACACACACACACAAGGAAGTTGACACTCCTGATGCCTCTAACACAGCGAACATTAAACAGGACACATCTCCCAGTCAGATGACCATAAATCTCACACTAGAGGCTGATTTATCTCAATTTCTAATATCAGGTAGAACTAAGTAAAGCATATGCCATATGGCAAGAAAAAAAAACCAGTATGAAGAGATAAAACGATTAGTGGAACCAGACTCAGGAACCAGATGCTGGTATTATCAAATACAGACTTTTTTTTATGTTTTAACACAGCAGGATCTGGAATTACTTCTGCTTTTTTTATATTAAATTTATTGGGGTTACAATGGTGACTTGAAACATAGGTTTCAAGTGTAAATTTCTATAATGCATCATATATATATATATATATATATATATATATATATATATATATATATATATCATTGTGTGCTCACTACCCAGAGTCAAATAGGAACTTTAAAATAACTATGATTAAGGGCCCGCCGAGTGGCTCAGTTGGTTAAGAGCTCGCTCAAAAGTTCGAGCTGAGCTCTGAGCAACAGCAGTTCAATGCCCAGCCTGAGCTGAGCTGCCACCAGGTGGCAGGATGGCTCAGCTAAAAAAAAAAAAAATAGGGCCGGCCGAGTGGCGCCAGCGGCCCCGGTTCGGGTCCCACATATGAGGGCCAGTGACACTACCCTCAAAAAAAAAAAAAAAAAGTAAAAACAAATTATTTATATAAAAATATATATATATATATATATATATATATATATATATATATATATAAAATAAAATAACTATGATTACTAGGTTAAGGGCTCTTATAGAAAAAACAGAAGACATTATGCAAGAACAGATGGGTTATTTAAGCAGAGAGATGAAAACTGTAAGAACCAAAAGGCAATTCTAGAAAGCAGAACCACTGTAACCTAAAGGAAGAGTGTTTTTAACAGGCTCATAATTAGACTCAATACGGTAGAAGGAAATATTTGAACTTGAAGATAGTTCACTAGAAATCCCCCAAAATTGAATGAAAAGAAAAAATGGAAAATCAGAACAAAACATAAAAGAACTGGTGAACAATTGTTAAAAAATGTAATAGATGTAATTGGAATACTACAATGAGAAGAAAGATAATAGCACAAGAAATGTTTGTAGTAATACTGGCCAAAGATGTTCTAAATGAAGGAGAGACACCAAACTACAGATGCAGGAAACTCAGAGAGCACAAAGAAAGAAGAATTTTAAAAAATGAAAAAAGAAAAAGAGGAAAAAATAAGAACAATAACACTTAGGCATATTGGATTTAACTGTAGGAAACCAGAGACAAAGAGAAAATCTTGAAAAGAGCTGGAAAAAAACACACAATGCCTTACCTCACCTACAGAGAATTACAATGAATTGCCATGGACTTCTCACCAGAAATCATGAAAGTAAGAAGAGTGGAGCAAATTTTTAAAGTGGTACATGAAAAAAAATCTAACTAGAAATCTATATCAAACAAAATTATCCTTCAAAAATAAAGGAGAAATTAATACTATCAGTCAAATCAAAAATGAGAGCATTCTTACCAACAGAGCTGCCCTACAAGAAATGTTAAAAATAGTTCTTCAGGGAGAAACAAAATTATACAGGCCTGAAACTTGGAGCTGCATAAAGAAAAGAAAACCATCAGCAAAGAAATAAATGAAGTAAAATGAAATTATTATTTCCATGATTCTAAACTAATCTTAAAAATTTCTGAAGTAATAATAAGTAACAGTGTATTGGGTGATTATGGCATAAGGATAGCTAAATAAATGAAAATAATATCACAAGAAATGAGAGGGAGAGATTGAGAGTGCTCTGATATAATGAACCTGCACTACACATGAAAAGACATAGTATAATTTGAAAGTGAGTTTGGATTAATTGAATATGTATATTGCAAGTTCTAGGAAAATGAGTGAAAAATAAAAATAATAATTGATATACTAAGAGAGCAGATACAATGAAATCATGTAAAAGGATCAACCAAAAGTAGAGAAGTTAAATAGGAGGGGTAAAGAAATAGTAATGCAATGACTAGAAAAGTTACAAACATGGAAGATATTAATCTAACATCAATCATTTTTCATGTGGATGGTTTAAATGAAAAGACAAAGATTGCCACAATGGATAAAGAAAACAACACTGAACTAAATGTTGTCTTCAAAATTAATTTAAAACCATTCATTTTTAAATTAATGATTTAGGTAGAATAAATGTAAAAGGATTGATAAAGACGTTGATAAATGTAAACGGATTGATGCTGACACTAATCAAAAATAGCTAGAGAAGTTATATGAATTTCAGATGAAGGTGACTTCAGAAAAAGGAAGATTATCAGGCATGAACAGTCCATTATATACTAATAAGGGTCAATTTTTCAAGAAGACGTAACAATCATAAATGTAATTCCCCTAAAAACGAATGTCAAGATACACGAGATAAGAGTTGAAAGACGTAAAAGGAGAAATAGGCAAACCCAGTTGGAGATTTCAACACCCATTTGGCAGTAGCTGATTACATAGGCAGAAAATCAGTAAGGATATAGGTAATCTAAACAGCACTATCAATTAGTTTGACTGACACTTAAGACTACCCCTTTCATGAACAGAGGAATACGCACTCTTCCAAAGCTCACATAAATTATTCACCAAAATTTTATATACCATAAAACAGACCTTAACAAATTTAATAGATTAGAAATCATACGAAGTAAGTTTGTAGGCAACAATGGAATAAAAACTAAAAATCAATAAGGAAATGTATAGCTGAAAAATTCTCAAATATTTGGATTAAACAATATACTTATAAAAACATACATCAAAGAACAAATCATTAGAGAGATTAAAAATTACTTTGAACAAAGTCCAAATAAAAATTCTACTTATCATAATTTGTGGGATGCAGCTAAAGCATTGCTTACAGGAAATTTTTTAACATTAAATTCATATATCAGAATAGGAAAAAATATCTAAAATTCATAAGCTAAGTATGTACCTTAAAAAAATAGAGAAAGACATTTTAAACCCAAAGCAAATAGAAGAAAATAAAATAATGATAAGTAGAAGGTAGTGAAATTAAGAACAGGAAAACGGTAGAGAAAATGAAGAGTAACAAGAGGTAGTTTTTTTTTTAAAGATTTTATTGGGGAATTGGGGGAGGGGAACAGCGTTGGGGAATCGGGGGAGGGGAACAGACAAGTTGCTGTCTTTTAGTTCTTCAGTCTAGTTGCGGAGGACGTTGCTTCACTGGTCCATGTTGGTATCATCATTGCGCTCTTCCCGGATGAGGCAGATCAGTCGCCAGCCTCTGGCTGGTCGCTCATCGCGGCTATTGGCAGCTCACACTGGCTGCCAGCCGCTCATGCTGGCTGCGGGCCGCTCACTGTAGCCTATGGCAGCCCACTGCAGCAGGGGCTGCAGCCTACACCGTGGCTGGGGCTCGCAGCCCAGCTCCAGGTGGAGCTGTTGTTAGCTGCAGAGGGCAGTGTCACTGGCCCTCATATGTGGGATCCGAACCAGGGCTGCTGGCATCCCAAAACCAGCTCTTAACGAATGTGCCACTCGTCCGGCCCAAGAGCTAGTTCTTTTAAAATATAAATGAGATGGTCAAACTTCTAGCCCAAAGGAAAAAAATAGAAAAGACACAAATGACCTGTATCAGACATAAAAGAAGAGTCATCAGCTATGACCCTGTGGATATTAAAAGGATAATAACAGAATACTAAGAAAACTTTGTGCCCCCAAATTGGATAATTTAGATGAAGTGGACCAATTTCTTGAAAGACACAAATTAGCAAAACTTACCAAGGAGAAATACATATCCTGAGTAGCCCTAAATCTATTAAAGACATTGAATTAATAATTAATAATCTCCCAAAAAGAAAGCATCAAGCCCAGGTAGTTTCACTGGTGAATTTTATTAAACATGTAAGGAAAAAAATACCAATTTTCCACCATTCCTTCCAGAAAATAGAGAGGGGACACTTGTTAACTCATTTCATTAAACCACTGCTACCCTAACACCATAACCAGTTAAAGACATTACAAGAAAGTAAACTACAGACTGATAGGTGTCATGCACATCAATATAAAAATCTTCAACAACAAAATATTAGCAAATTGAATCCCACAATGCATAGGAAAAAACGTATACACCACAACGAAGTGAAATGTATTCCAGGTGTGCAAGGCTTTTTCAACATTCGAAAATCAATATAATCACATCAAAATACTACAGCAGAAAAATCATGATCATATCAATGAATGCTGTAAGTATATTTTGACAAAATCCAATGCTCATTCATGATAAAAAAAAAAACCTCTCAGTAAACTAGCTTGGGAAATTTCTCATTTTGATAAGGACCATGGACAAAAAAAATCTTACATCTAATATCATGCTTATTGGCGAGAGACTTTTTGCTAATTTGTGGAAAAAGACAAGATGTCCTCTTGCACCACTCCTATACTACATAATACTGGAGTCTTAGCTACTGCAGTACAACAGTAAAAAGGATGTAGGGGTGTGCAGACAGAAAACGGGAGAAATAAAATGTCTATTCAGAGATGACATGATGGTGTATGTAGAAAAATCCCAAACAATCTACAAAGCAAACCAAAAACCTGGAGCACAAGGAGTATAACAAGGTTAATGTAAAAAAATATTTATTGCTTTTCTGCATACTAGTAATGGAACAATTTGAATTTGAAATAAATAATGTTTTAAAAACACCATTTACATCAAGGGGAATATGAAGATATATTAGATATATGATATATATTAGATCATATATATAATCTATATTATATTAGATCTAATAATATATATTAAATCATATACATAATCTAAATGCAGAAAATACCAAATTGATGAAAAAAATCAAAGGTTTAAATAATGGACAGATATTCTATGTTCATGACGGATTGGAAGACTCAAAGTTGTTAAGGCAGTTCTTCCCTACTTGATCTATAGATTCAGTGCCATCTTATTCAGAATCCCAGCAAGTTATTTTGTACAGTAGATATCATCAAACTGATTCTAAAGTTTATATGGAAAGACAAGAGAACTGCAGTTAACCAGCACAATACTGAAGAAGAATGAATTTAGAGGACTCACACTGTCATATTTCAAGACTTTTATTGTAAATCTATAGTAATTAAGACAACATGGGATTGGTAAATGAACAGATACATAGACCAGTAGTTTAAGAGAGAGAGCCTAGAAGTAGATACACATATAGTTAACTGACCTTTGACAGAAGCACAAAGGCAATTCAATGCATTACAACTGTCTTTTCAATAAATAATGCTACAACAATAGGATGTCCCCACACAAAAGGGGACCTAGACACCAATCTCACATGTTTTATTATAAAAATTAGCTCAAAGTAGTGCCATAGAACTAAATGTGAAATGCAAAACTAAAACTTCCAAAAGGACACACGGGAGAAAAATCTATGTGACCTTGGGTTTTGGGATGAGTTTTTGTATACAACACCAAAAGCAAAAACCATGAAGAAAAAATAAGGTGGATTTTATTAACATTAAGAACTCTGGTTTGGTAAAAGGCGTTGCTAAGTTAATGAAAAGTCAAGACACAGATTGGAAGAAGATATTTTTAAAATATGTATCTGATAAAGGTTTTCTATCCAAGTATATAAGAAAACAATAAGAAAGCAAATAAGAAATAAGAAAACAAACGGAAGGCAAAAGATCTGAATGTACACCTCAGTACAGAAATACACAGATGACAAATAAACATGTAAACATGCTCTATACTACCTGTCAGTAGGGAGATGCAAATTAAGCAAAAAGATACCACTATACAACTAAGAGAATGGCTAAAATCCAAAGAGTTGACAGTGCCAATAGATGGTGACAATGTAAGCGACAGACACTGTCGCTGGTGCTGAGAAGGACACATGGCACAGCCACGTTGGAAGACAGTGGGCAGTCTCCTACAGAGCTAAATGCCAGACCACACACACAGCCACTGTCCTCTAGGAATTTACCCAAATGAGGTGAATGCTTATGTACACACAAAAACCAGCGCATGAATACAGAAGGTGCCAAAAATATGTACACACATTTTAGGAAAGGAAAAAAACTATTAAAGTTGTAATACTCAATATATACTGATAACAAAAGATGAATACAAGTCACGTTTGACTTCTGCAATGACAAGAAGTACTCAAAGTGGTTCCCGTCAGCGTCCAGACACTTCTGATGATGGCAAACTACTGCTTGAGCAACGCTGACCAACGTTTTAACATCTCTTAAAGTGTGTGTACATTTTCTGGCACCCCTGTTATTTATAACAGCTTTTTTTATAATTGCCAAAACTGGCAGAAAATAAAATGTCCTTATATAAGTGAATTGATAAAGAATAAAAACACTGTGGTACCTGCACATCTCCAAAAAGACACAGATGGACTTTAAATGCATCTTCTAAGTGAAAAAGTCAGTCTGAAATGGATACGTACAGTGTTCTTCCATTTGTATGACATTCTAGTAAAGGCAAAGGTAAAGAGACAGGAAGCCTATCAGTGGTGGGCAGTGGAAGGGCGAGGCCTGCATAGATGACGCACAGTGAGTACATTTTGGATGATACGCTAATGGTGTCACATGACACTGCATTTGTCAAAACCCATTGAACTTGATCACACAGAAAGTGAGCTTGGATATATACAACTTAAAAAAAAGTCATTTAGGAGTTTGGGGGATTCCAGGATGGAATACAGAACGTGAAACAAGAATCTACTGAATTACAAATGTATGAAACCCCCTCACTGGTGGGGTTGGAAAGAAAAGGTGCTGATTAAGTAGTGGGAAAATTAGTGGAATCTGTGACTAAGGGCGATGTGACTGGACATAGCCCTGCCATCTGTCTGACAAAGTCGTTCCTCATGGGTGTGTTGGGCTAACAACTCTGAAATTGTTATATGTGCGTATACAATACCGGAAGTGAACAGTTAAGGAAATGGTTGGCAGTAGGTGTAAGGGTTCTTACTGTTGGAGACCAAGGTTACAGACCAGCAAGGGGAGGTTACAAGGGTTCATGTGATAATGGATTAGAGTTGAAAACAACATGAACTCACGTTTAACACACACGCACACATATTTACACATATCAATATAGACGTGTGTTCATAGACAGTGATTGTACTCACCCACATTTCTTTACTCTGTCAGCTGAGAAAGCCTAGAAGCAATGACGATGATCTAGTAACACCAGGCACACCTCACACCCACGTCTTGGTTTCTAATACCATTCTCCAACAAAACAGACTAAGAGTCCTTTCAAAATGGCTGGCTCTATGAATGGGCAGGAAATATTCTTATAAAAGATGAGCCAGGGGCATCTCGCAGTGCCAGAAAGGGAAGAAGTGTTACACACACACACACACACACACACACACACACACACACATATCAAAGTGACACAGGTGCCAAAAGTGACACAAGAAAAAAATTTGAACATAAAAATAGCATGTATTGGATTATAAACCAAAGTATAAAGTAAATATCTATGAATGCACACTAACATAAAAATCCTCAATAAATAAATAGGGGAAAAGAGAGAAATGTCTTGCATGGAAGAATTTGAAACCATCTTTGTAGATGTTTTTGCTTCAGGGAGGTGCAACGTTAAATCCTCACTCGGGTGGGCTGTGCACAGTGCCTTCCTTCCAAAGAATCCAGTATGATAAGGGCAGGTGGGAGGAAAATCACCTTTATAGCGAGAAAACACTGCATCAGCCAGGACACCAAGGCTCAATAAATAGCGATAAATCATGCTGATAGTATGTACCCTGGATATAATATGTTGAGAATGGTGCTTTACCTCTTTAGCCTTGCTTCTTAAGACCCATGATCCTCGTGTAAACGTCGGAGAATAATTAGACAAATCCCACGTGAGAGACAATCTACAAAAGGACGTGTATGACCAGTTCTTCATCAAAACAAGGAAAATCTGAGATGGTGTGTCACAGTCAAGAAGATCCTAAATAGACATGACAAGTGAATTTAATGTGGCGTCCTCTGAGGGATCCTGGAACAGCAGTAGGACAAAGGAAATCTGAATAAAGTGTAGACTTTAATTAATAATAACAGTTGAATAATTGGTTAGTTGTGTGACAAATAAGCCGTGCGAGTATAATAATAGGTGAAATGGGTGTGGCTTATTTGGGAACTCTCTATGCTATCACGACATTTTTTATAAATCTAAAACTATTCTAAAATAAGTATTTTTAAAAGGAATTTAAAAATCATTCAACAAGGGGCCAGCCAAGTGGCTCAGTTGGTTATGAGCTCTCTCAAGGGTGTGAGCTGAACTCTGAGCAACAGCAGTTCGATGCCAGCCTGAGCTGAGCTGCCGCTAAGGTGCCAACAGGTGGCAGGATGCCTCAGCTAAAAAAAAAAAAAATCGTTCAACATAATTTATCATAGTAACATAGAAAAACCATCATATGATCATCTCAAAAATAAAATTCAATAAAATACAAAACCTATTTCTCATAAGTCTCATGGGAACTAGTAACTGAAGAAAGAAAATTTAATGAGATGAAAGGTATTTGCAACAGAAATCAACTGCAAAATCATTGATACAGGAGAGATTAAAAACTCCCCCCGGGCAAGCCCAGTGTCACAGTGGTTAAGAGTTGGCTTGGGAGCACCAGTTCTGAGCAGCAGGGCTCCGGTTCGGATCCCACATGAGGGCCAGTGAGGCTGTGCCCTCTACAGCTAAGGTGGTGAACAACAGCTCAACCTGGAGCTGGGTTGCTGTAGGCTACCTTGAGTGGCCAGCAGCCTCCATTAGTAGTGACTTCCTCACCTGGGAAGAGTGCAATGACGATACCAACATGGGCCAGTGAAGCGACGTCCTCCACAACTAGACTGAAGAACAAAAGGACAGCAACTTGTCTGTTCCCCTTCCCCAATTCCCCAGTGCTGTTCCCCTCCCCCAATTCCCCAATAAAATCTTTTTTAAAAAAGCTTTCCCCCTGAGAGTGGGAATAAAACAGATTTTCTGTCACCATTTCTATTCAAAACTAGATGTCCTAATGAAATAATTCATGAAAAAGGAATAAAACGTGTATAAGGATTAGAAATGGAAAGGTATCCATTTTATTATTTACAGAGAACAAAATATATATGTGTGTGTTAGTATATTTTATATCTGTATCTATATTCCAAAATAATCTAAAAATGAGCAGTTAAAATAAGGAAGCTAACTTAACAAAGTTACTGTATTAGTAAGCAAATAAGTACAATGAGATGTATTTCTCTGTGGAGTAAATGAAATGAAAAATAAAAATTTAGAAATATAACATTTTCAAGAACATCAGAAATAGCAATTACCTAGGAAAAGATCTACGCACAATACTGTAAGGCATGATTGAAACGAAGTTAAATAATACCTTACAAATGAAGGAATATAACTTACATAGACTGGCAAATTCAATGACATATAGATGTTAATTCTGCCCAAGATCATTTTAAAGATTAAATACAATAATACTCGCAAGTCCAAATTCCATTGAATTTCTTGTAAATTGTGTCTGATTTCAAGAATTATTTAGGATGCCAAGAGCCAAAAGGAGTCAAGGTCATCATGATGAAAATGAACAAAGTTTCATAAATTATATGACAGAATTTCAAAGCATTTTCTAGGGTCACAGGAGTTAAGACTGCATATAGTGACAAGGGATTGAAAACTAGCCCAATGGGATAAAAATAGAGGCTCCACAAACAGATGTGTGATCATCTGGATTTTTTTTCCCACTCACCATCTTGATTACTTGATTATTTGATTTTTAATAAACATGCCATGTTTAAGGGCTGGCCGAGTGGTTCAGTTGGTTAAGAGCTCGCTCAAGAGTTCAAGCTGATCTCTGAGCAACAGCCATTCGATGCCCAGCCCGAGCTGAGCTGCTGCTAAGCTGCCAACAGGTGGCAAGATGGCTCAGCTAAAAAATAAATAAACAAACAAACAAACAAACAAACATGCCATGTTTATTGTGTGATGAGGAAAGATGGTCTGTTCAGTTGTTGGTGCTATATGGAAAAAAATTAAGACTCTTTAAAATCAAACAGATAAATAATTTCTAAGTGTAATGTAGAAATATATGAAATGGGCAAAGTAGTATTCTCCTTGAACAGAAAGTAGGAGAGCAGGACCTTGGTTTTGGTGAAGGCAGATTCCAATAACACTATAACCATAAAGGAAACCATTGATGAATTGGTTTGCATCGAAATTAAAACTCTTGTTTTTCAAAAGGTACATTCAAAAACAGACCATTACACAAAAAAATGTCATAAACCTTTGCGTGTCAAAAACTGAGAAAGAAGGGTCAGCCGAGTGGCATGGTGGTTAAGCGCTGGCTTGGGAAGCCAGCGGCCCTGGTTCGGATCCCACATATGAGGGCCAGTAACACTGCCCTCAAAAAAAAAAGAAAACTGAGAAAGAAGACATTTAAACAGGTACATCACAAAGGAGGAGACTCAGATGGGTAACAAGTATAGCAAAAGGTGATTAACCATGAGAGAAAAAATTCAAGCAGTAAACACTTGCCAGGATACAGAAAAGTTTAAAAACCTAACTGTATGTGTGCCCACTAACCTACTCCCAGGTACACAGTTAACAAAAATGCATCTAAGATCCACAGACATGAATGCTTACTGGGGCACCATTTCTCATAGAAAACAAAAAAACCACAAAACACTGAAAACCAAGTGGCTATTGGAAGTTGATGGGATAATTGAACTTTGGAATATGCACACAGTGGAACAGCAGATTTTCCCAGGGAAAATGAACATGGAGAAGCCATGGGGAGATCCAGACCGGGGGTGCTGTTAATGATCCCAGTACGGCAGGGGATTGAGTGTATAAGCTTTGCTGAGGCAGGGGGCTTCTGGGGAAAAGATGAATAACCATACACAGACAATGACCACCTTCGTTGGAGCTGAGCTGGTAAGCACAGCAGGGCTCTACCAAAATCGGGGCTGGGTGATAAGTACCTAAAGGACTAGGCTAAAAAATTGTTTAGCACCAAAATGAATCCATTTTCAGAGCTGAGTTGAAAAAGAAATCTGCAGTAACAACAGGTGTAAAACACACGTTTTACTAAACGTGTACATTTAGTAAAATGTACTAAAAATCGTAAAATTAATCTGGACCTCCCCCCCTTCATCACAGAGAGATATGCAGTTGACCCTTAGACAAAGGGAGAGGGTTAGAGGCTTGGACCCTCTTGCAGCGGAAAATTCACAGATAAGAGGAACTACAGTCAGCCCTCTGCATGAGTGAATTCCCAACCGTGATGTTGATCCTTGAAAAACTCAGATATGCACTGCTCAGGCTGATGCAAAACATCCACCTATGGGTGGACTCGCGCAGTTCAAACCCGTGCTGTTCAAGAATCCACTGTCATTCCAAACACACCTTCAGATTGATAAAAACCAGCCTCTAAGA
Source organism: Aselliscus stoliczkanus (assembly GCA_033961575.1). NCBI lineage: Eukaryota > Metazoa > Chordata > Mammalia > Chiroptera > Hipposideridae > Aselliscus > Aselliscus stoliczkanus. The sequence continues at coordinate 35,122,503 of CM066741.1, forward strand.
TAGGTTTGTTCTTTAAGGGACAGGGATATTATTATGGCCAATTCTTCTCCATGAGTGACTGACAGAAGATATGATCCTCATGAGAAAAACGTTATTTTAGATTTGAGCTTTGCTTTAGATTGAGAAATCTTGGGGTTCACTGTGGTGCATAATTGGTTAGATCTAAATTCCTAGGTAGACACAGTCACTTCGGTTTGAGTAGTTCGAGTTTGCTAACCAGTTGTGTGTAGTAAGTGAACCACTCCTAATGGAAGGAATTGACAATGGGGGCAGAGGTTTGAGACACACTTGTGCTCTGCCCATGATGTGTGAGACTGAATGAAAAGTATAGACAGCTTGATACCTGAAAATAAACCTTCACTAGGTTTATTTTAAGGGGAAATAAAGGGTTTATTTTAAGGGGAAAGTGTATACTATGAGTGCTGCCATTTGGTTTTCTGCTCTGGCTTCCTGGAACATACAGCCAAGGGCTGGTTAATAGAAAGATTTCGTTTGTGTATAAAAGCTCCTGACATATTCTCAAGGCCGAGGTGTCATATATGCTTTCCCTTGACTGTGTTTGGTGAATTACTGCTCTATTACAAAGGAATATGGCTTCTTTGGGAGAAAGGACAACTGATAGCCCTCATGTGGGAATCCCCTAAGCAACACAGATAGGGGAGGTAGAGTTTTCATTTTTGATCACTGCCCCATCTTGTCCTCAGACACAGAGACAAGTGGCGCTCAGGACCCTGTTCCTTCACTTGCCCTGGGGCACCATGACTGCTTGAACTCTTGGATCTCTAGTACACGAGAGACCAGGGCCCCAGGATGTCATCCTTGTAAGAGGTTTCAGGACAAAGAAGTTGGAGGTGTATGGGAGGTGCTGTGCTTTGACTGAATGATGAGATCTGAAGGTCTGATTACATGAAAATCATGCCCAACAGGATTACTGGGGCCCAGCAGAGAAGACAACTCCAGACTGTGAATGGGGAGGGGTCTTCTTAGCTTAGAAATTGTATTCACGGGCTTCAGATAATGAATCCCCTGGGGGAAACTTATTCCATGTATCTCTTTCTGTGTCTTTCCAAGTAAGCATTGCGTTCTTTTATAGTAACTGGATTTGGGTGCTTCATTCTCATAATTTTAGAAATTATGCTGCACTTCATGTGTTTTACATTGTGTGTTGCACTGTCTGGCATAAGCAGCCCCATTACGTGACTTAGGGCCTTTGGTAACTGAGAAATCCCAAATAGACATTTGAATGAGTCAAGACTTGCTTCTCGGACCGTTAGTTCCATTCTTCCAGAGAACATGAATATTCTTATGGGTTCTTCTCCACGAGCGATGTATATGATGGGATCCTTACTAGGAGAATTTCACTTTTCACCCGTTTGTTTTCAGTGGAAGTTTGTGATCTGATGGTATCCATTCTATGCTGCAATATTTGCTTGGGTCTAAATGCCCAAGTAGACAAATTCAGCCTTTGATATGGGTTTCAGGTTTTCAGAGTGGTATATTTATCATTTTTGGACTATGAATATTGAGAAGGATCAAGCCAGAGGGTTGAAATTCAGGTGTGGGTTTGCCTTCAGGTGTAAAAATCAAGAAAATTAGGAGCTTCTTGGTATCTTATTTACTTTTTAGGAATGGTGCCCATGAGATCCAGTTTTCATGTTTGACTAGTGCCCAATTCCTGTCCTCTTAGATAAAGACTCCGAGAAGGGGGATTCTGGCCCCCTCGTCAGGGCACATTAAAGCCACCCCAACAAACATCACTGAATCTGCCCAAAAGCCAGTCCACTTTGGCACGAGGTTTAAGTATGCCGATTCTCGTTAGACTTTTCAGGATCAAATAGATGTATTGGATCTTTGGGAAGTCATGACGTATGTTTGCAACAGATAGCACTGGTTCATTTTTGGAAGTACTAGAGTCATTCGCATCTATGTTATTGCTGTCATTTGACAGCTGACAGTTCTAGCTTCATTCTAAAAAAAATTGAGCAATTTGGTTGAGTTTTGGAGATTTTACAAGTTGAAGATGGAAGACCAAACTCTGCATTTTTGCCTTATTTTACTTTTTCACTTCCATAAAGGGAAGAACATGCATCAAGCTCGTGAAAGGTTGAATAAAGTTTACGGTGACAATGCTCTACAAGAACGTCAGTGCCAACAATGGTTCACGAAATTCCGTGCTGGTGATTTTGATCTCAACGACGCTCCTTAGTCAAGGAGGCCCACCAAGGTTGATGATGAAAAAATAAAAGCATTGATCGAGTCAAACCCATGTTAGACGACATGAGAGACTGCAGAAACATTGAATATCCACCATTCAAGAGTTCACGGCTACCTGAAGAAGCTGAGATACATAAGCAAGCTCAATATTTGGGTTCCACATGAACTCAAAGAAGTTCATGTAAACATCTGCAATATGCTCATTAAACATGAGGAAAATGATCCTTTTCTGAAGCGACTGATAACTGGTGATGAGAAGTGGATTGTTTACAACAATGTGGTGTGCAAACCGTCTTGGTCCCGATGTGATGATTCGCCTCAAACGACATTGAAAGCAGACATTAATCATTGGAAGGTTATGCTCTGTGAGGTGGGATTTTAAAGGTGTCATGTTTTTCGAGCTCCTACCAAGGAACCAAACAATCAATTCAAATGTGTACTGTCAGAAATTGGACAGTTTGAACGAATCCATCATTCAGAAACATCCAGAGCTTGTTAATTGTAAAGGAGTTGTGTTCCATCATGACAACGTGACACCACACATAATTTTGATCATGCATCAAAAATTATTGGAGCTTGGATGGGATGTGTTGCCACACACACCATACTCGCCTGACCTTGTGCTGTCAGACTTGCACTTATTTTGCCCTCTTCAAAACTTGTGTGGTGGGCCAGCCAAGTGGTGCATTGGTTAGGAACTGGCTTGGGATGCCAGCAGCCCTGGTTCGGATACCACATGTGAGGGCAAGTGACACTGCCCTTACAGCTGGGATGGTGAACAGCTCCACTTGGAGCGGGGCTGCTGTGAGTCCCCGGGACAGCATAGCTGCAGCCCCTGCTGCAGTGAGCTGCCATAGGCTACAGTGAGTGGCTGGCAGCCAGCATGAGTGGCTGGCAGCTGGTGTGAGCTGCCGAGAGCCACTGTGAGTGGCTGTCCAGAGGCCAGCGACCGATCTGCCTCACCCAAGAAGAGCGCAGTAATGATACCAACATGGGCCAGTGAAGCAACGTCCTCAACGACTAGACTGAAGAACAAAAAAAGGACAGCAAGTTGTCTGTTTCCCTTCCCTGGTTCCCCAAATGCTGTTCCCCTCCCCCAATTCCCCAATTTAAAAAAAGAAACTTGCATGGTGTGGGCCAGCCAAGTGGCGGGTTGTTTAGGAGTTGGCTTGGGATGCCAGCTCTGAGCCGTAGGGCCCTGGTTCAGATCCCACATGAGGGCCAGTGACACTGCGCCATCTACAGCTAAGATGGTGAACAACAGCTAGACCTGGAGCTGGCCTTCCCTGAGTTGCTGGCTATGGCATAGGCTGCAGTGGGCCTAGTGGCGGCTGGTGTGCACTTTTGTAAGCTGCCATAAGCTGGCTTCAGCGGTCATCCAATGGCTGGCGAGTGACTGCCTCGCCCGGGAAGAGTGCAATGATGATACCAACATGGGCCAGTGAAGCAACATCCTCCACAACTAGACTGAAGAACAAAAAAAGGACAGCAACTTGTCTGTTCCCCTTCCCCAATTCCCCAACACTGTTTCCCTCCCCCAATTCCCCAATAAAATCTTTTAAAAGAAGCTTGCGTGGTGTAATGTTGAATTCAGATGAAGCTATAAATCAGCACCTTGTTCAGTTTTTCACAAATAAAGACAGGTATTATTCTATGAACGCAGAATTATGAAGCTCACTGAAAGATGGCAAAAGGTTATCAAACAATACGGGCAATATGTCATTGACTGATCTTTGTTGTTTATATAAATAAATGACCTTTGAAAAACATAGACAAAAGACACCATGGCTTTTCCAAAGACCCGAAATAAGGGGAGCGTCATAGCTTGGGTCGTGAGGTTTGATGTCATAAAAATTATGCCGACACTCAGCATAGGTGCCATTCTTGGGAAAGGATGCCAAATATAGCTACAGAAGCAGGCATCATTATGATTTCAAGTAATCACTGGAAATTTGGATAAGAGAGTGTGCCACAGGCTGAAAACATCAGGTTGGGCAGTGGCCGCCCTAGTAACTTGGAAAAAAGGGGATAAAAAAAACAGAGCCATGCTCCTAAAGGGCAAAACAGGAAGTGAAACCACAATGCCATAGAAACCAATTCATTTTCCATTTCATTATGGAGGCTACTAGCCCTTCCTTCTGTAACTCCAGCAACTCACATGCTGTTAGAATGTGTGTGGCATTGGTGGGAGGACTGAGACTCTAAGAGCCTATATACCCTTTCCCCGGCTAAGGGGAGCTATCCGAAGCATTATTTTCAAGTGCTCTGGAGAGATCCACAGAGATTTCTTCAGGCGAGTGGCAGCCCGTTGTTGTTGTTGTTTTAAGATTTTATTGGGAAGGGCCAGCCGAGTGGCTCGGTTGGTTAAGAGCTTGCTCAAGAGTGCAAGCTGAGCTCTGAGCAACAGCAGTTCGATGCCCAGCCCAAGCTGAGCTGCCGTTAAGCTGCCAACAGGTGGCAAGATGGCTCAGCTAAAAAAAAAAAAAAAAGACTGAATTGGGGAAGGGGAACAGTGTTGGGAAATTGGGGAAGAGGAACAGCCAAATTGTCCTTCAATCTTAATTGAGGAGGGCCCTGTATCTAGCTCAGTTCCAAGTGCAGTCACCATCCAGCCACTCAGTTCTAGGTGCTCTGTTCAATCTTAGTTGTGGGGCGGGCAGGGCGAGGGTGAGGGGTGGGGGTTGGCAGTGGGCATTGCCCACCATCCCATGCAGGAGTTGAACTGGCAATCTTGTTGTTAGGAGCTCGTGCTCACACCAGCTGAGCCATCCTGCCGCCTGTTGGCAGCTCAGTGGCAGCTCAGCTCGGACGCAAATCATTGGCCCATGTGGGAAACGAAATGGCGACTGTGTTGCTCAGATTTCGTGCTCTTAACCAACTGAGCCAACCGGCCGGACCTTAGAAAATTATTATTATTATTATTATTATTATTATTATTATTATTATTATTGAGGGCCGTGTCACTGGCCCTCATATGTGGGACTGAACCGGGGCCGCTTGCTTCCCAAGTCAGCGCTTAACCACCACTCCACTCGGCCAGCCCTAGAAAATTATTTTGATGATACATATTCTTTGCTTTTTAGGTAAAACATACTTTCATAATATCAGTAACAGACCAATAGTAGAACAAACTTTGTCTTATTTAGCAGAGAGAGAAAACTAATTTTGTATCAGCTTACTCATGATATTTAAACTTATTCCGTTGTGTTTAGCTTAACCATATATCTCAGGATTTTTCTTCAAACCTTCTACCAGTCCCTCTTAGTTTGTCTCCTCTCATTCATTCAGAAATAACCATCTGTAGAACAAACTGCTTTCTTTCAGTTTCCTCAAAAATCCGTACCTTATACCTTCCTTGAAACATACATCATTTCCTTTCCTATTGGAATCCATAACCTCTATAACCTTAATTTTTACTGACAACTAAAAACAAGTTCCAATATTTCCATTAGCAAATCCACAATACATTTTGCAACCTTTAGAAATATAAGTTTTGTAAAACTATAAGATATATTTAATAGATCTTAATCTATCAGCTTTCCTGTGATAAGAAGCCAGAAATAGATGAATTCAGACCTACCTAATAATTAATTACTACTTCAGTATTTCATTATTTTTTTTAAAGATTTTATTGGGGACTTGGGGGAGGGAACAGTGTTGGGGAATCGGGGAAGGGGAACAGACAAGTTGCTGTCATTTTGTTCTTCAGTCTAGTTGTGGAGGATGTTGCTTCACTCGCCCATGTTGGTATTATCATTGCGCTCTTCCCGGGTGAGGCAGATCGGTCACCAGCCTCTGACGGCCACTCATGGCTGCTTACGGCAGCTCATGGGCAGCTCACGAAAGCTCATGCCAGCTGCCAGTCAGCCCCACTGCAGCCTAGGCCAATGCCAGCGACTTGCGACAGCCCAGCTCCAGGTCAAGCTGTTGCTCACCATCTTAGCTGTAGAGGGCGCAGCATCACTGGCCCTCATGTGGGATCTGAACCAGGGTCCTGCTGCTCAGAGCTGGCGTCCCAAAACAAAACTCTTAAGCAATGCCCCACTCAGATGACCCAAAAAAAAATCTTAAAAAATATATTGTAGTTTTCATTTCTAGAATTTCCGTTTGGTTCACTTTTTTAATTTCCATTTTGCTTATGAAATCTACATCAATTAATGCATACTTCCTCGGTTTTCTTTAAAATAGATGGAAACATTTTCTTACTCCTACAAAATTGGTCATTCACCTGCCAGTTTTAAGGATTATGGGTTGCATTTTCTTGGCTCATCTTGTCTTACTTGTTTTTGTACTTAAGACATTTTGAGTAGAATAAGAGTGGACACATTCACACTGTGCATTTCTTTTGTTTTGTTTTGTTTTCTTTGCAGACAGTATCTGGTGGCTAGGGCGAAATAATTGTTATTCACATTTTACCGTCAGTTAAATTGACCTTGACCCGGAGTTGCTTTTCTGTTATACTACCTACGTGTCCTTATAAGTACCTCTATATTCCTGTGTGTGTGTTGTGTTTATATATTATAAGTATTATCTTAATCTTCACATCTTGAGAAACTTCCATTTTAAATTTAATAACTTTGCTAACATATTTTGAGTCTTTAACCAATAATAATTGTTATTTGCTTAAGCAGTTTTTCTTTTAAGATTTTTTTTTATTACTTTCAGGTGTACAACACAATGCAATAGTTATACTGTTTACCCCCCAAAGTGACAAACCCCCTCCCCCAATTCACCACCCCATTCCTCCCCCCATATCATATATATCTATTACACTGCCTCTGACTCCCTTCCACACTATACTCCACATCCTGTGACTATCTATATATTCAGTTACAGTTGGCATACAATATTATACAACATCAGCTTCAGGTGTACAGTGCAGTGATCAAGCCTCTACTCTATCCATGAAGTGGTCTCCCTAACAAAACATGTGACCATCTGACACCCCACAAAATATTTACAACGTTATTATATTCCCCGAACTGTTTCATATTCCTGTGGCAATATTGTAGTTGTCTATTTATGCTGTCTAATCCCTTCTCCTTCTCCCTATTCCCCACCCCGCTCCCAACTAGCAACCCTCAGTTTTTCTTCTACATCTATGAGTCTGTTTACTTTGATCGTTCATTCAGTTTTTCAGATTCCACATGTAAGTGAGATCATATGGTATTTATCTTTCTCCGACTGACTTATTTCACTTAACATAATAGTCTCTTCACAACATTATCAATTACATTCCCAGAACTGCCCCATATCCCTGTGGCAACATTGTAGTCACCCACCTACACTGTCCAAAACCTTCTCCATCTCCCTCATCCCCAGTCCCTCCCAGGCAGCAACCATCAGTTTTTCCTTTATATCTGCTTGATATGACTTCAATCTTCTTAAATTTACTGAGACTTGTTTTATGGCCTAACGTGGTCTATCTTGGAAAATGTCCCATGTATACTTGAGAAGAATGTATATTCTGTTTTTTTCAGGGTGAAATGCTCTGAAAATATCAACGAAGTCCAGCTGGTCTAAAGTGTCATTTAAGTCCCCTCTTTCTGTGTTGATTTTATGTCTAAAGGGTCTGTCCATTGGTGACAATGGGGTGTTGAAGTCCCCTACTATGATAGTGTTACTGTTGATCTCTGTCTTTATGTCTGTCAAAATCTGTTATATGTAATTAGGAGTTCTTATTTTGGGTGCATAGAGGGTTATAGTGCCCTTCTTTGTCTTTCATTGTAGTCATTTTAAAGTCTATTTTGTCCAAAATAAGTATTGGTACTCCAGCATTTTTTTTCTCATTTCCATTTGCATGAAATATCTTATTCCATCTGTAAACAGCATATACATGTGTCCTATTTTCTTATCCACTCAGCCACTCTCTGTCTTTGATTGGAGCATTTAGCTCATTCACATTTAAAATGATTATTGATAGGTGCATATGTATTGCCATTTTGTTATTTGTATTCCTGGCCTTCCTGGGTTAGCTTGTTTACCCCTTTCTTTTGTTTAAAAAAGCCCTTTTAACATTTCTTGCAATGCTGGCTTGGTGGTAATGAATTCCTTAGTCTTATTCTTTTCTGAGAAGCTCGTTATTTCTCCTTCAATTTTAAGTGATAGCCATGCTGGGTAGAGCAATCTTTTTTTTTTTTTTTGAAAGATTTTTTTTTTATTGGGGAATTGGGGGAGGGGAACAGACAAGTTGCCGTCCTTTTTTTATTCTTCAGTCTAGTTGTGGAGGACGTTGCTTCACTGGCCCATGTTGGTATCGTCACTGCGCTCTTCCCGGATGAGGCAGATCGGTCGCCGGCCTCTGGATGGTCGCTCACCGTGGCTATTGGCAGCTCACGCTGGATGCCAGCCACTCACGCTGGCTGCTGGCCACTCACTGTAGCCTATGGCAGCCCACTGCAGCAGGGGCTGCAACCTACACCATCGCCGGAGCTGGCACAGCCCAGCTCCAGGTGGAGCTGTTGTTAGCTGTAGAGGGCAGCGTCACTGTCCCTCATATGTGGGATCCGAACCGGGGCCACTGGCATCCCAAAACCAGCTCCTAACCAATGCGCCACTCGGCCAGCCCGGGTAGAGCAATCTTGATTGCAGGCCTTTATTTTGTGTTACTTTGAATATCTCCTTCCACTCCCTTCTGGCCTGCAGAGTTTCTGTAGACAAGTCAGCTGTTAGTGTAATAGGAGTTCCTTTGTATGTAACCTGCTGTCTTTCTCTTGCAGCCTCTAGGATTCTGTCTCTGTCTTTAACCTTTGCCATTTTAACTATGATGTGTCTTGGTGTGGACCTGTTTGGGTTCAGCTTGTTTGGAACCCTCTGTACTTCCTGGGCATGTATGTTGATTTTCTTCACCAGGGTAGGGAAGTTTTCAGTCATTATTTTTTCAAATACATTCTCGACCCCTTGCTTCTTCTCTTCTCCTTCTGGTATTCCTATGATTCTAATGTGGTTGCGTTTCACCTTGTCCCATAGGGCTCTTAAACTATTTTCATTGTTTTTTTATTCCTTGGTCTTTTTGTTGTGCCAACTGGGTGAGTTCTGCTATTTTGTCTTCTAATTCACTTATCTGCTCCTCTGCTTCATCTACTCTACTGGTGATTCCTTCTAGTGTGTTCTTCATTTCAGTTATTGTATTCTTTAGTTCTAACTGGTTGTTTTTTATGATTTCTCTATTCTTCCTTATGTCCTCACTAAGTTTGTTAAACATTCTTATCATCAGTGTTCTAAACTGTGTCTCTGAAAGGTTGGATCCCTCTGTTTCATTTAGTTCCATTTCTAGAGGTTTCTTCTGATCTTTTACTTGTGACATGTTTCTTTGTTTCCTCATTCTGGCTGTTGTTCTGGGATTGCTTTGATGTATTACATAGATCACCAGGAGAGCCCTGGCTGGATCACACAGGCACACAGCTCATGGACTAACACTCCCAGGAAAACTTCCAGTCTCAGCCTGTCCCAATCAGCCTCTTGCAGATCAGGCCGAGCAGCCCGACAACCAATCACCAGCCTGGCAACTTTGCAAGCACAGTGCAGACAGCGGGGCCCGAGGCGGCTTGCGCACGACCACATGCACACACGCACTTCTGCGTAAATTCCACCAGACCAATGAGGTCCCGTACCTGACCCTCTGCGGGAGGGCCCAACCCTGACAAACTGGCGCCCTCCTTACACCACTCGTGTGCAGGCTCCACACCAGGGGAACAATAGTCCAAAAACCTCCAGCTTTTGTACCAAAGGTGCTCAGTTCAGTCCGTCCCCGCAGGCTCCTGGGCCCGGCTCACACAGCCACTCCCTCCACCAGGAACCAGGTAAGTGCTCACTGGCGAGCAAGCCCGTGCGCCGGCCCCACTGATTCTCTAGCCACTCTTAGCCTCACCAAGCTGAGCAAAGAGAGTCCTCACTAATTTACTGCCAGCTATCTTGGAACTCCTCTTCCCGGCAAAGCAACTATGGACTGGTGAGCTCAGTGTGCGTCCAGAGGGTCTCTCCCCCAACCGGAGAAGCCTCCCCACAGCTGAGGCTTCCCTCATGGGGTTCGCCTTCTCTCATCTCCGCCTGTCCTACCAGACCCGACGTGGCCTCCTCTTTAAGTTCCTCGCCTAGTGTTTCTGTTCATCTAGTGTTCCGGGGACCTCTGGGGTTGAATGCTGTATAATTTGTTTGTAATTTTGGTGTGATCCTGGGAGGTAGTTAGCACAGCGTCTGTCTATTCTGCCAATTTACCAGAAGTCCTTTTAAGATTTTTTTAAATTGGGGAATTGGGGAAGGGGTCCAGCCAAGTTGTTGTCCTTCAATCTTAGTTGTGGAGGGCGCAGCTAGCTCAGCTCCAATTTCAATCGTGTGCCGCTCAGTTCAAGGTGCTGTGTTCAATGAGTTGCTGGTGGGCCTACCATCCTATGAGGGAGTTGAACCTGCAGCCTGGTTGTTAAGAGGCACACTCTGTGCACTGAGCCATCCAGTTGGCAGCTCAGCTCAGCTCATTGTTGCTGGTGGGCATAGCCCACCATCTCAAACAGGTAACCTTGTTGTTAGGAGTACATGCTCTCACCAGCTGAGCCATCCTGCCTCCTATTGGCAGCTCAGCGGCAGCTCAGCTCGGGCGCAGCTCACTGGCCCATGTGGGAATTGAGCCAGCGACCCTGTTGCTAAGAACTCTCACTCTTGAGCAAGCTTTTAACCAACTGAGCCACTTGGCCAGTCCTGTTATTTTGCTTCTTTGATGGATGTAGTGGTAAATATTTTCCATGTATTAATCAGATATATTCATTATATCGGTTTCTTGTTTTCAATTAGCTTGCTGTTTACACTTGTTGTTCTTGAAAATGATAGTGCATTAAACAGAACTCAGATTTTGGGCAATCACCCAGATTAGGAAAATGACAAAAGTACTATTTTTTCTTAGGATATTTTTCTTAGGATATTCTGCAAAGAAATGTATTTTGTACAATAGTAATGAGGAACAGGTTTCATAAAAAATTCAGGTATTTGGGAGTATTTGCAGGTTATTGACGGTAAGAACTTATGAAATAGAATTGGCCTCTATGTGTTATGTGTTGAAATAAAGTTGCCCTTTGTCATATTAAATAGAGGATGGTGTGGGGTAATGATTCGATGGTTTTGTTATGATCATATTAATACACGCCCCTGGCCCATCAGATGAAATCAGTGTCACATCATCGTATACTGTTGGCAGATAGGTCATCATGTCCTTCAGTAATCTTCTAAGTGATATAGGCTGGGCTCACAGTTAACTCCTGATTCTTTGTTTCTATCATGTGGTGTAGATGTGTTAGCATTGAGAACGAACCCGTTGCAGCACCCCTTCAGGTACCACTCCAGACAGAGAAGGTTCTGGAGGCTTCTGGAGTTGCCATTATAACCAGATTTACTAAAGTTGAGAAAGATGTCCAGAGGGGCTATTTCCCACCATAAGCTGAATGTGAGTGGTAAATGTTAGGAACCCCAGTGTGCTGTGAGGCCTGCCTATCACCTCGTAGACCCCAGGGATACTCATAACTATTTGCAGTTACTAAGATCCAGCCGAGTGGCCTTCTAGTAAGAAAACCACTTTCCGAAATGGATCCACTGGTGACCTCCTCAAAAAAAAAACTCACAATAGCCTTACACGTTTTCACATTACAGGGTACTTTTCACATCACAGTGTATTTTCATCATCTTGATTGGGTGAAATGCACCTTTGGGCGTGTTCCATTTGAGAGACAACTGCTGTGAAACTTATTTGCATTGCCCAGTAGAGAGGAGTCTTGGCTATTTGCAAAGTAAAGAATTCAGAGAGAAAACAAGTGAATAAATGAAATGACAAAGGTGACATGGATCAAGCGACTGGCATGTTTGTAGCAAGGGATATCTCTATGATGAATTAAAATGGAGGCAATGCTGTGTTTTATTATTAATTAATTGAGTGCATTTTCCGACCTGATCAATTTTCTTTGCGATGCTTTGCTGCAGGTCAAAAGTTGAAACAAGTTACTGTTCCTCCAAGTGAACATGTTGCTTTCAGGGAAGAAAGGTGAGCAGCAAACCTGGTGCTTTTGGATTTTTGTGTCTTGTGACCAGTGATGTTCGGACTTCAAAGTCTGTGAGTTTGTTTTTTCAGAGGCTCACAGAAAAATATTTCGATCATAGATATTTTTCTTTGTGAGTGTCCCTGCGTGGTTCAAGGAATCCTCAGTATTGTTTCTTCCCTTTGTAAAAAATCTCTTCTTTTAAGTAACCCGAATAATTTGGGGGAATCATTCCCATATTTCTTTTTCCACCATTTTGTATTGGATTGAAATTATTTGGTAGTGAAATCCAAGTTTACAAAATACTGATTTTTGTTTTTATCTGGATCATTCAGGACACAGGTGCTTCTGCTTACCTATTAATCATGCTACCTATTATTTTATTGCCTCATTTACTCTTTAACATTTCAGTTGATTAAAGGGCTTCTTTATTTTCCAGTTGATTTAATCTTGTTTTGATAGAACAATCCAAGGTCACACTTTAATGCTATATGAGTTCCATTCTTCAGGCCCTAAATAAAATGGCCACTGCCCATGGATTGCCCTTGATTTGCAGTAGACAAGCATGTGCGAACTAGGTCTGGCTGCAGAAATGCTTATTTGTCGGGCAGGCGCCCGTCTGGATCAGTGATGAGCACAATTCTCTGAGGATGCTGAGGGACTCATTCCAGATGTCAATCTGAGGTCCAGATGAGTGGCCCTCCCACAGGACAAATAAGGCGCCCACAGCCCGGCCCTATTTAGCTACCCCAGTGACCACACCATCCCGCTGTGACCAGGCCTCCCCTTGCTGTTGAGCGAGGCATTAGTGTCCCATCTGTGAGGCCGTATGCGACATGGGATATGCTGGTGACCCAAGGCTGGTTTCCTTTGGCCACTGTGAGCAGAGGCTGGTAGCTAGATACTTGGGCATGGAAGTATGTTCTAGAATAATGAATGAGGAAGCAAAAAAAGATTAAGTTAAGAAGGGTTCAAGCATCTGCAATGCATCCAGAGAGTCTCATTAGTGTTGGGCTAAGAGAAGGAACATGGCATACCTATGCTATGTGTTAACAATGAAATTGATTCTAGTGCTTTGCGATTTTCACTACTGAATATTTTCTAAGACTCTGTGTGCTTTCCTTTTTGTCCTGCTTTGCTGAGACAGAGGGCTGGAATCAGGTCTTTCACTTCAGAGAATAGGGTGAGTAGCTCTATCCAGATCCTTGGAAATTTATTTGTCATGTGCTCTGTGCCAGGCCCTGAGTCCTCTGTGTTCATCTCTTTAGAGACTTATTTGAAAATATTTTCATGATGTTCTCTTTATTTTTTATCGAGACCCTCATCAAGTTTACCTACATCATTGAATCCTTATCATTTCTTCTTTCATGTTGACTCTTTTTTGCTTTGATGGAAAAATGTACAAATTGAGAGAATTTTTGGCTATTTCATATTGGAGCTAAAAATTATTGTAGTGATAACCAAAGGTGCCAAAATATTATGAGATTTTCCTCATGCGTTTAATGACCCGGATGTCATAATAGAGACTCATAAGGCCTTTGCAACCGCACTGCATTGTATTTCCGTTTCTCCTGGAATCTTTGAAGGTTGGCATGGGTGAGCTGTTTCTCATGGGACATTGTATGTAAAATTTTGTTAGATCTCCCTAAGACCATGAAGTTTTTATATGATAAAAGTTGCAATATTTCTTTTGAAACACAGAATAGTTCAAATTGCAATACGGTGTTGGGCTAAAAGAGGTATCAAATGGAGAGATATGGAAATATGATACATAGCATCATTATTTAATACTAAAACTTGAAATAGGCATCCCTAAAAAGAGTGAGTGGTCCATCTGTTTCCTGGCAAGCTATGTTGAGGATTTTGTGTTACCTGGGACCTAATGATTAATGCTCTAAGGATAGGTAAACTTTTTTCTTGGCAAAGTTTTGTTACAAGTTCTATAAAATAGTACGTATTTTTGTATTGATTACATATTGTTTGTTTCCAGTTATTCTCTAGAACCATAGAAAAATAATTCTAAAGAATTGAGTAACAGCTAAAAAATAGTCAGAGATCAAAGAGAAAAATTATTTGGTTATTGGAAAAGTCATGATGTGTTTTTTCTGTTTTCCATTGCAAAAATGCGTCATGACTTTTCCGACAACACAATAGCTTTGCCAAATATCGTAATAATCTCTCAAACCTCAATCATTAACAAACCATCGAGCAGTCATAAGGGTAGCAGGAGCCATGGGGCATGTTGTTACTTAAAAAGCATATTCTCTCAATCTGTGTATTTGTTACTATGAGGACAGTCACTGATTCATAGAGTAGGGGCTACTGTGTGAATCCAAAGAGTATGACAGCATATCAATGCATAATATATGTTTAGTAAATGGCCCTGTTATTCCTCTACAGTAGTTTAGGGCCCAGGTGCAGAAGCAGAATACGACTCACGTAATAGAACCTTCCTGTGTGACTAACTCCAGCCTCTTCTCTCTAGATGCTGCTCCTTCTGAAATGCATTTCATTTTTACCTGATGTTTTTAAAGTTTATAAAAATGAAATGGTATAATTTTGTTCTCTTTAGGACTACCTTAATTTGTTCAAGAACTCTTCCTAGTCAGATGAAAATTTTCTTTGAAACATCAAATTTCTTGTTGTAAGTTGGTTAGTAATATGCTCTTCTTGGTCTGTATGTCTTTTTAATTTTTAGTTTTCAATTACAGTTGACATTCAATATTTTATTAGTTTCAGGTGTACACATCGTGGTTAGACATTTATATAATTTATGTAGTGATCCCCCTGATAAGTCTCATCCCCATCTGACACCATACATAGTTATTACAATATTATTGACTATATTCCCTGTGCTGTAATTTACATCCTTGTGGCTACTTTGTAACAACCAATATGTATTTTGTGGTGTCTCTATTCTCAATTAATCTTGCTAGGAGGGTTTCAGTCATATTAATTATTTCAAATTACTAATTTTTATTGTTGTTCTTATGTTGTATATATGCGTTCCATTTTGCTGATTTCTTTTCCTTTTTTAAATTAAAGTTTATTGGGGGTGACAATGGTTAGTAAAATTACATAGGTTTCAGGTGTACAATTCTGTAATACATCACCTATATATCACATTGTGTGTTCACCACCCAGAGTCAGTTCTCCTTCCATCACCATGTATTTGATCCCTTTACCCTCTTCATTTTGCTGATTTCTGCTTTTAACCTCATTAATTTTTCCTTGTACTCTTGTGGAGTTTGGTTTGATTTTCTATTATCTAGCTTCTTGTATAATTTACTGATTTGGGATCCTTTTCAATTCTAACATATTGATCTGTTCTCTAAATTTTCCTGTGAGTACTTTTCAGCTACATTAGCACAAGTTTGACATTTTGCATCTTTTCTATAACTCATATAAATATATTTTCTAACTTCCACGTTGATTTATTTTTCAATTCTGGACTATTTAGAAGTGCATAGCTTAGTTTCCGAGCACTTGGGCTTTTTCTCTTGGTTTTGATTACTGATTTCTAACTCAATTCCCTATTGTAAGAAAACATACTTTGAATTCATTTTATTGCTTTAGAATAATTTTGTGTCTCTACTGGCCCAGGGGATGGTCAAAGTTAACAAATATTTCATTTGCACTTATTACAATAGCATGTAGTTATGTCATTGTGGATACATTGTCCAGTACATGCAAAGGTGAAGCCAGATATGTTGTTAATTTTCTAATCTATGGTCTGAAAATGCATTCATCATGGGGAGTCACGTGGGAGATAATCATGGAACCAAGACATCTGGGTGGTTTTTGGAATGGTCGTACTATTTGTATTTTGATCTCTGTGTTATCTAGGTGGTGTCTTTGGATGGTGAAAATTTATTGAGCTGTAACTTTTTAGTACATGCACTTTTCTACACATAGGTTGTATTTCAATCGCAAGTTTAAAATATCTCCCATCAAACTCGTCCAAATATTAGCTAATATATTTCCTACAAATATTGTCTAGTAGATAATGTGTTACCTGAGGCCTAATAATTGATGTCTTCAGGGTAGGTCAAGAGTGTCCTCTTTTAAATACAGACATTTTCAGGAAATCAAACATCAATCACAGTAGCATTTAACAGTGACAGTCATAACAGGATAACCTTTCATTTCCAATCATTGAAATACTATTATTATTAATTGCAAAACAAAATTTGTATCCGAAGATTCAGATGTTTGGAAAAGCCATCCTCTAGGTGAATCATACAAGTTTCAATTTTTACTTATAATAATTTATATTCTTATAATACAGTGGTGACAATGAGAGGGAAAATTTGATTACACTGAAACAAAAAGTGTTAACATAAAAAAATTAATCCGGATATCTCCCATAGTAGGAATTTTTGAGATTCTAGTATTTTGTGTATTTCTGTCCAGATAATTTGAGCAGATTGATATTTGCTATATGGGTTTTTTTCTTATGATGTATTTGTCCCTAGTGCTGACAATGTATGTTTCAGAGTGAAAAAATAAGAAAATAAGTATAAAGCTATAAATTATGGTCCCAGGTTGAAGTAGTTAAATTAATCACAGAGGACACCCATAATTGCAGCCTAGCACAAGGCTTACTTAATGTTACAGACATGCACAGAATGGAGTGTCCACAGCGTGTTCTCTCTCACTGAGAGGACTCGTAGCTATGATACACACACTGGTTTTGCATCAAGTACCCTATAAACATTTGATGGCTTGTTCAGATGAGAGCGAGGGCACACGTGTGTGTGCGCGTGTGGAGGCTTCACACAAAGAAACATGAAGAGCTGATTGCCAGTGTGTTTATCAGTGCTGAGGGTCGTGTTGACTCAGATTTATATTTCAAACGAGGCTTACCCCACTCTGGAGCCAGCCCAGCAGTCAAGCATTCCAGTAAACATAGCAGGTTAAATTATTTTTGCACAGAATATTTCACAACTACCTTATGTCAGTATGTTCTAAGTATTCTGTCTGTGTGATGATAAAAGTCAAAGTTATTTTCTCCAGGCCAGCCGAAGTATGTGGTGAACTCACTACTTATTAACTGACAAGAAAATGATAAGCAAACTGAGACCGTGACAAAACAGACACACTGCGATAGAGATTGACCTGTAAGTTAATGATCCCCTTGGTTTGTCTAAGCAGATGGAAGAGAACAGTGAAAACAGCATGGCAGGTAAGCATCCATGTGACTCCTTTATCGAGAGAGTTTAGCTAATTTTGTTGTGAATAGAAATGTGGTGGTGGGCCGGCCAACTGGCGCGGTGGTTAAGTGCTGGCTTCAGAAGCCAGCAGCCCCGGTTTGGGTCCCACATATGAGGGCCAGTGACACTGCCTTCAAAAAAAAACAAAAAAATGTGGTGGCAAGATGGCTCAGTTAAAAAAAAAATCTACTTATAGGCCGGGCGAGTGGCTCAGTTGGTTAAGAGTTCACTCAAGAATGCGAGCTGAGCTCTGAGCAACAGCAGTTCAATGTCCAGCCCGAGCTGAGCTGCTGCTGAACTGCCAACAGGTGGCAGGATGGCTCAGCTAAAAAAAAAAAATGTGGTTGTTGTCCCTACATAGAAAAATTAAACATTTTAAAAAGAATGGGGACAGAAAATTAAAGAAAGAAGTGAACTGTAATGCAGATGGAGTAAAAGTATAAAGTTTGATCTACTGATAGGCACTTGGCAGTAGCGTTATTTTTCTTGTGGAAAGATAATTGCTTATGTTAGTGGGAAGAGAAAAAGTTGCTGAAAGTAGGTGTATACAGGGCATTTTTTGGTGTTGATGCTTTGTGCTCCAATAATCTAAGTGGCCAATCTTGAAAATCAATTCCTGCTGCGTTAACTGTTCTGTCGAAATATTTTGTGTGTCGACATTGCCATGTCCCAGCTATTCCACTCCCACACAGAGAAGTGTCTCTTCAGAAGTGTATGAGGTTCCCCTCCCGTCAGCTTCAATAAACTGAGACTGAGGTGTTCAGTCCTTGTCATACAAACAGCTCCATAGGGAGGTAGCCCAGTTGTAGAAATCTCATTTGTCAAGAGCTGCTTCACCAAGCTCAGCGGTGAGCATCAGTTCCTGAGGATTCTGGAAGATTATCTCCAGACATCCATCAGAGGGTACAGCTGAATGTCCTATTACAGGAAGAAAAGACTTTCAAAATTGGCTTGAGGGGTGACCTCGTCGGTTATTCACAATGCCCAACGCACATAGCTTTCTGCTCACTCAGCAAATTGCACCGCCTTCATTATGCAGATTTCACTCTTAGCATTTCACAGGAAAGAGAGGTCTGGTGTTTCATTTATTATTAGTTGTTGACCATGAATATGCATTTGAGTGAAAATTTGAATGTAGAAACACATACAGAAATAAGTTAAAAAGTGGTCAGATGACTATAAAGTGGATTATTCGTGTCAGTAGTATTGGGGGGCCGGCCGAATGGCACGGTGGTTAAGTGCTGGCTTGGGAAGCCAGCGGCCCCGTTTTGGATCCCACATATGAGGGCCAGTGACACTGCCCTCTAAAAAAAAAAGTAATATTGGGAAATTATAAGGAAATACAGAACACTTAGATGTTACATTGGGACCAAATTGTGGTGTTTCATTATCGTTGCTATTTATGTATTTTCTCAATTGATATTTACTGATTTTTTTTTTCTTTAGCAGGAAAAATACTAAAAATAGTAACAGCACATCAAAGAATAAAAATAAGCCTTTTAAAAAATCTTCATATGACAGGAGGACCATAAATTGCGTTTCAATACATTTAAAATAATTAAATTAATATAGACCAAGTTAATCTAATTCCACAATGGGGTGAAATTAAAAATCAATAGAAATACCTGTTGAAAATCCTTCAATTTTTGGAAATTGAAAATAGCATATGTAACCTATTGGTTTGTCAAAGAAGATATAAAACAAAAATTAGACAGTATTTTGAACTGAATAAAGATGAAAACAGGGCCGGCCGAGTGGAGTGGTGGTTGAGCGCTGGCTTGGGAAGCCAGTGGCCCCGGTTCGGGTCCCACATGTGGGGGCCAGTGACACTGCCCTCAAAATAATAATAATAAAATAAAATAAATTAAAAAAAAAAGATGAAAACATAGCATATTAAAATTTATGGACACTTTTTTAAAAAAAATTGGAACAGTGTGTTTTTCCAGGACCCGTCAGCTCCAAGTCAAGTAGTTGTTTCAATCTAGTTTTGGAGGGTGCATCTCAGTGGCCCATGTGGGATCGAACCGGCAACCTTGGTGTTATGAGCACTGCACTCTAACCAACTGAGCTAACCGGCCACCCCCTATGGGACACTTCTAAAGCTGTATTTAGGAGAAATTTCATAGCACTAAAATGCCTATATTAGAAAGAAGAAAGATCTCAAACCAATGACTTTACAGTTGATCTTTGAACAACATGGGTTTAAACTGCATGAATCTACTCATATGTGGATGTATTTCAATGACTATATTATAAAAACTTTTGGAGATTTTTGAAAATCTGGAAAAAAAACTTGCAGGTATAGTGCATAGCCTGGAAATACCAAAACAAGAAAAGAAAAACTTGGGTATGTCATGAATGCATAAAACATATGCAGATACTAGTCTATTTTATCATTTATTACCATAAAATATACACAAATATGTTACAAAAAGTTAAAGTTTATCAAAACTTTTGCACACAAACAGTTACAGGCCCTATATGGCGCCATTCACAAGAGAGAGAAATATGAAAAATGGAAAGACGCAGTGTTAAATCGTAACCACACAAAATGAACTCTAGTGCACACTGCACCAGGGTAGTCATTTTGTAGCCACCTGTTGGTGTTTTTGTGGTGAGCTCAAGGGTTGAGTGCCGTGTGATGCCCAGTCAGCTCCGTGTGAGGAGTTCATCTGTCCAGTACATTGTGTGTCACAGGAAAGTGATCTCTCGTGGTTCTTGCATGTTTTTCATTGTGTTTAGTGTGAAACCGCAACCCTTGAATAACACCCGGGACCCATTTGGAATGCAACTGGTGGTGCCGGAAGTGATCCCAACAGAAAAGTCATGGCAGGACAAGAGAAGGTTGGATTGCTGAGAACGTGCTGATTGAAGTCTGCGGCTGTTCAAGGTGAATGAATCTGGAGTCAGGACTCTTGTTAAAGAAGAAACGGAAGGTTGTGAAGCCGTCGTTGCAGCTACACCAGTAGGAGTGAAAACCTTGCACTGTTTTGGGAAATACCTTTTTATCTCATATTGAAAATGCAGCTTTTATGTGGTACAGGATGGTTATAAGAAAGGCATGAATGTGCTAGACTCGAACGTGATTCCAGAAAAAGTGAAGTCATTCTATGACAACTTAGACGGAAGGTGAAGGATGTAAAGCTGGAGGATTGAGTGCTGGAAAAGGATGGTTTGATCATTTTAGAAAGAGGTTTGCTTAAAAAAATGTCAAAACAACAGAAGTAGCAGATGAGTTTCCAGACACCATTAAGAAAATCATCAGGAAGAAAGGTTGTCTGCCTGGACATGTCTTAAATGCAGGTGGAAGCACCCCATTCTAAATGCCCCAAAGGACCTTTATTCGTGAGGGAGAACAGCAAGCAGAAGGGTTTAAGGCAGAAGGAAGTGATGGCTAACAGCAGCATTGTGCAAATGCAGTCTGGTTTAGGATCAGAACGGGCCTTGTCTGCAAGCTGCTCGGCCCTGAGCCTTGAAGGGAAAGATGAACACCAGCTGCCATTGTCCACAAGGAAGCCTTGGACTGTGAGAGCCCTTTTCTGGACTGGTTCCATCGATGCGTTGTCCCTGCAGTCAGGCAGTGCCTGGCCAGTAAGGGACTGCCTTTTAAAGTTCTGATATTGGACAGTGTCCCTGGCCACCGGGAACCCCAGGAGTTCAACACCAAAGGTGCCCCCAAACATGACATCTCTAAGTCAGCCTCTAGATCGGGACTCATAAGGACCTTTTGGGGTCATCGTTCGCGGTCTCTATGGGAAGGACTGTCGACGCCATGGAAGAGAGCCCCGGCAGAGGGAACATCATGGAAATCTGGAAGGATTACACCGCTGAAGATGCACTGTGGTTACAGGAAAAGCCCTGAAAGCCACCACGCCTGAAACAATAAATTCCTGGTGGAACAAACTGTGTCCAGATACTGCCCATGACCGGATTCACGACAGGGCTGCTGGAGGGATTCATGGAAGAAAGTACGGATGGGGCAGAAAGGTGAGGAGTGAAGGGGCTCAAGATATGGAGGTTGGAGAAATGCAAGAGCCAATAGCCACCACAGCAGAGGAATGAAGAGAAGATGAGTTGGGGGAGATGAGTGCTTCCGAGCCAGGACCAGGCGATGAGAAGATGGAGAAAAGGCAGGGCCAGAGAGCAACTGACATCAGACAATGGGCAGGAGGGAGCCGATCACTCAGGGCTGACTTTGGCTTATGACATGGACCTTTCTATGGTACGGGCAATGGAACTACAGCCAACGGTGGATTTGGTTCTGTTTAGGAATGTTTTTAGAGAAATGAAGAAGTAAAAAAGTCCGACAGAAATTATGATGTGTTTCCATCAAGCCACATGGAGCAGAGCATGCCTCCCTCTCCTGACCGTCCCCACCTCCCCCACCTCTGCCCCCCAGTGGGCGAGACCAGCCCCTCCTCCCCCAAGTCAACCCGGCAAGAAGATGATGAAGATGAAGGCCTGTGATGGCCCACGTGCACTCAGCAGGAAACATGCATCACGTGGCACAGTAAAGCAATGCACCAGAGGAGTAAGTGTGTGAGGGTCTCCGTGTGAAAATCTAACGACTGCACAGCAAGAAGTGTGTGACATGTTTCATGTCATGCTCACCTGCGCCTACCAATGCATTATGGAGAACATCGTGTGTAAGATTTCTGTGGAAGTGGGGAGACCGTCCTACGTGGGCATAAGGTGAGTGATGTTTCATGTAAGATTACTAGCGTGTTAGTTTTCTGACTGCTTTATAAGTTTGGTTTCAAAGAATTGCATTACTGTACAGTATTGTAATTGGAGAAACAGCCTGTCATCACAGGTAGGTTTTTTTTTTTAATGTAACAATGTTTCTAATACTGTATTCTAAATATGACTGTAATACTACATGCCATAAAAATTTTGTAAAAATTCATTCCTTAGTGCATAGGAAAGGGGACCATGAAGTGATGGTATCTGTTACCCTCAGCTACCAAAAATCTTTACACATAAATAAATATGAATTTCTTTTTTGACATCTTTTCATTTGGATGTCTAGTGTTAGTTACACATATAACATTTACAGTGTTTTGTGTCATATAAGATTATTGATTTATATACTGACAGATGATTCATCTTGTAAACAAATGATGTAAACTTATTGGTATTGACAAATACAGTACAGTACTTAATGTTATTTTCTCTTATGATTTTGTCAATAGCATGTTCTGTTCACTAGTTTATTGTACATAATACTATATAATACATATAACATACAGAATATGTGTCAATAGACAGTTTATGTTATCAATAAGGCTTCTGGACAATAGTTGTTAAATTTTGGGGGAGTTAAAAGTAATACACAGATTTTTGACTGTGTAGGGGCTCAGTGTCTCTCACCCTCATGTTGTTCAAGGGTCAACTGTATTTTCACCATAAGAAATTTAAAAAAGAGCAAATTAAGCCTAGAGTTAAGAAAAAGAAAGGAACAATAATGATACAAGTAAAATTAATAAAAATATAAATAAAAATATAGTATATAAAGAGAAAAATGAATAAAGTTGGAAACTGATTAATTGATAAGATGAATACTATTGGTTAAAATTCTTGCTAGACTGATGAAGGGAAGAAAAAAGCAAAGACACAAATACCAATATCTAGAAATGTGACAGGGGACATCATTTGAGATTCTAGGGACATTCCAACACTAATAAGGAGAATTTATAAAAACTTATGTGCAGGGGTGGCCGAGTGGCTCAGTTGGTTAAGAGCTTGCTTAAGAGTGTGAGCTCTGAGCAAGGTTGCCAGTTCGATTCCCACATGGGCCAGTAAGCTGCACCTGAGCAGAGCCACTGCTGAGCTGCCAATAGGTGGCAGGATGGCTCAGCTGGTGAGAGCACATGCTCCTAACAACAAGGCTGCTGGTTCGACTCCTGCATGGGATGGTGGCTACGCCGACCCACAACTAAGATTGAACACAGCACCTTGAGCTGAGTGGCAGCGAGCTGCCCACGGGCCAGCCCGATGGAGACTAGACTTGGAGCTGAGCTAGCTGCACCCTTCACAACTAAGATAGAAGGACAACAACTTGGCTGTTCCCCTTCCCCGATTCCCCAACACTTTCCCTCCCCCAATTCCCCAATAAAATCTTAAAAAAAAAAAACCTTATGTGCATAAATCCCTATATTTATACCTGTAAATTTGACAACTTAAATAAAATGGAAATTTTTCTTGAAAGACACAAACTGCCAAAATTCAATCAAGAAAAAGTAGATTATCTGAATAATACTTCTTTTTTTTTTTTTTTTGAGGGCAGTATTGCTGGCCCTCATATGTGGGACCCGAACTGGGGCCGCCAGCTTCCCAAGCCAGCGCTTAACCACCATGCCACTCGGCTGGCCCTGAATAATACTTTTGTAATGAAATAAAATTGAATTTGTAGGTAAAGTCCTTCCCACAAGGAAACTCCAAACCCATATAGCTTCACATTAAATAAAAAATAATACCAATTCTACACAATTGTCTACAAAAATGAAAAGAAAGCGGTGCTTTCCAACTTATTCTAAATGGATACCATTGCTCTGATAGAAAAAAACAGACAAAAAAATTTCAAAGGAAACTATACAATCATATCCCTTATTATAAATGCAAAAAAATTATAATCAAAATTTTTGTAAATGAAATCAGACCATATATAGAAGTACTTCATGGCCAAGTGGGACTTATCCAAGACTGCAAATTTGGTTTAACATTTTTAAAAATTTATTTTTCTATTACATCTGACATACATTGTTATATTAATTTCAGGTGCACAACATAGCGGTTAGATGTTTATATACCTTACGAAGTCACCACCCCGATAAGTCTAGTACACATCTGACACCATCCAAAGTTATTAAAATATTATTGACTATATTCCCTAAGCTGTACTTTGTATCATTGTGACTGTTTTTATAACTAGCAATTTGTACTTCTTAATCCCTTTTACTTTATTCACCCAACCGCCTCCCGTCTGGCAACCATCAGTTTGTTCTCTGTATCTATGAGTTTGTTTCTGTTTTGTTTGTTCATTTATTTTGTTTTTCAGATTCCACCTAAGTGAGATCATAATGGTATTTGTATTTGTCTGACTTATTTAATTTAACATCATACCCTCTAGGTCCACCCATGTTGTCACAATGGTAAGATTTCATTCCTTTTATGGCTGCATAATATTCCATTGTATATATGTACCACTTCTGTACCCATTCTTCTATCGATGGGCACTTAGGTTGCCTCCATATCTTGGCTATTGTAAATAACACTGCATTAAACATATGGGTGCAGATGTCTTTTCAAATTAGTGTTTTGGGTTTCTTAAGAGGAATACAGTCTTTAACTGGTATATTGCTAGTCTCCGTGTTCTATAGTTCTTTATCTGGAGGTTTTTTCCTGTCCTTTTGTTTGGGACACATTCCTTTTTCTTTGCAATTGCCTGTCTCTCTGTGTTCCTTTCTATGAATTAGGTAGATTTGCTATGTGCCCCAGTCTTGAAAGAGGGGCGACTGCAGGTCCCAGTGGCCCAGCCTCCCATGGTCACCAGAGCCAAGCATTATGGGGTATCCCCTGCATGGGTTGTGTATGCCTTTCTTTGTATTTGGGCCATGATTGTCGCAGGTACATCAGTGGGTGGGTTGACCCTCCAGCTGACTCACTGTGAGGACTGGCTGTGACTACTGTGGATGAGCTGATGTGTGGGGTATGGCCCCATGGAGCAGGGGTCACCTTGCTGGGCAGTGTTGCCAGCCAAGGCTGCCCATCAGGTGTGTCAGTTGTGGAGTCTTTGGGGAGGGACTCCAGTGTGGGCTGAGCCTGGCCGCTGCTTGTGCTGGGCTTGGGACTGCTGGGTGGGACCTCCCATCTGGGTTGAGGCCTCTTCCTTCTGTGCCAGGCTCAGGGCTGCAGGGGAGGCTGCAGTGAGAGCCAAGGCTAGCAGCCACTTGTGCTGGGCTTGAGGGAGTTTGGGAAAGACCAAAGAGTCAAATGCTTTTTCTGCATCTATTGAGATGATCACAATTTTTATCCTTCGTTTAGTTAATATGATGTATCGAAAGTCAATTTGAAGATATCAAACCATCCTTGCATCCCAGGAATAGATCCCACTTGCACATGGTGTGTGATCCTTTCCAATGTGTTGTTGATTTGGTTTGCTAATTTTTTTTTGAGAATTTTTGCATCTATGTTCATCAGAAATAGTAGCCTGTAAACTTGTTTTTGTAGTGTCTTTGTCTACTTTTGGCATTAGGATATAATCCTGGCTCTGTAGAAAGAGTTCAGGTGAATTCCTTCTTCTTCTAATTTTTAGAATAATTTGACAAGCGTAGTTATTAATTCTTCTTTATTTTTAAAATTATTTTCAGTTACAGTTGCATTCAATATTATTTTATATTAGTTTTAGGGGTACAACATAGTGGTTAGACATTTGTATAATTTACAAAGTGATCCCCCAACAAATCTAGTCCCCATTTGGCACTATACATAGTTATTACAATATTATTGACTATATACTCTACCCTGTACTTTATATCCCCGTAACTATTTTGTAACTGCTAATTTGTACTTCCTTTTCTCTTCACCTTTTTCACCCAGCATTCCACCCCTCTCCCATCTGGCAACCCTCAGTTTGTTCTCTGTATGTATGAGTCCATTTCTGTTTTGTGTGTTCATTTATTTTGTTCTTTAGATTCCACATACAAGTGAGATCATATGGTATTTGTCTTTCTCACTCTGACTTATTTCACTTAACAAAATATTCTCTAGGTCCATCCATATCATTGCAAAAGGTAACATATCATTTTTTATAGCTGAATAGTATTCCATTGTATATATGTATCATAATTTCTTTATCCAGTCATCTATTGATGGGCACTTGGGTTGCTTCCATATCTTGGCTATTGTAAATAGTGCTTCAGTGAACATAGGGGTGCATATGTCTTTTCAAATTAGTGTTTTGGATTTCTTCAGATAAATACACAAAAGTGGGATTGCTGGGTCATAAGGTAGTTCTATTTTTAATATTTTGAGGAACCTCCATACTGATTTTCATAGTGGCTGCACCAATCTGCAGTCCCACCAACAGTGCAGCAGGGTCCCCTTTTCCCCACAGCCTCACCAGTATTTGTTGTTGTTGATTTATTGATGATGGCCATTCTGAATAGGTATCATGTCATATTTCATGGTGGTTTTTATTTGCATTTCCCTGATGATTAGTGACATTGAGCATCTTTTCACATGTCTGTTGACCATCTGTGTGTCCTCTTTGAAGAAATGTCTATTCAGGCCCTCTGCCCATATTTTAATTGGATTGTTTGTTTTTTCTGGTGTTGAGTTGTATGAGTTCTTTATAGATTTTGGATATTAATCCCTTATCAGATGTATCATTGGTGACTATCTTCTCCCATTCAGTAAGCTGTTTTGGTTTTGTTGATAGTTTCCTTTGCAGTGTAATAACTTTTTAGTTTGATGTAGTCCCATTTCTTTATTTTGTCTTTTGTTTTCCTTGCCCTAGGAGATACATCAGTAAAAATATTACAAGGCTAATGTCAAAGTTTACTGTCTATGTTATCTTCTAGGTGTTTTATGGTTTCAGGGCTTACATTTAAGTCTTTCATTCATTTTGATTTTATTTTCTATATGGTGTAAGAAAATGGTCCAGTTTCTTTTTTATTTTTTGTATGTGTCCAGTTTCCCCAGCACCATTTATTGAATGAGACTGTCTTTATCTTATTGTATGTTCTTGCCTCTTTGTCATAGATTAAATGACCACATAGCCATGGGGTTTTTTGGGTTCTCTATTCCATTGATCTATGTGTTTTCTATGCCAATACCATGCTGTTTTGATTACTATGACCTTGCAGTATAGTTTGATATCAGGTAGTGTGATACCTGTAACTGTGTGTCTTTCTCAAGATTGCTGAGGCTAGTCAGGGTCTTTTGTGATTCCATATAAATTTTAGGATTATTTGTTCCAGTTCTGTGAAAAAAAATGCCATTGGTATTTTTTTTTTTTTTGAGGGCTGTGTCACTGGCCCTCATATGTGGGACCCGAACCCAGGCTGCTGGTTTCCGAGGCCAGCGCTTAACCACCGTGCCACTTGGCCGGCCCAGTATTTTTTAAATTATTGCATTAAATCTGAAGATTGCTTTGGGCAGTGTGCACATTTTAATGATGTTAGTTCTTCCTATCCATGAGCACGGTATATGCTCCAATTTATTTGTATATCTTCAATTTCTTTCTTCAGTGTCTTATAGCTTTCAGTATACAGGGCTTTCATTTCCTTGGTGAAGTTTATTCCTGTGTACTTGATTCTTTTAGATGCAGTCATAATGGGTTGTTTTCTTTCTTTTTTTTTTTTAAGATTTTTTTGGGGAATTGGGGAAGGGGAACAGCGTTGGGGAATTGGGGAAGGGGAATAGACAAGTTGCTGTCCTTTTGTTCTTCAGTCTAGTTGTGGAGGACATTGCTTCACTGGCCCATGTTGGTATTATCATTGCGCTCTTTCCGGGTGTGGCAGTCGCTCGCTGGCCATTGACAGCCACTCATGATGGCTCATGGCAGCTCATGCTGGCTGCCAGCTGCTTGCGGTAGCTCAGGGCAGCCCACTGCAGCAGGGACTGCAGCCTATGCCGTTGCTGGCAACTCATAGCAGCCCAGTTCCAGATCGAGCTGTTGTTCACCATCTTAGCTGTAGAGGATGCAACGTCACTGGCCTTCATGTGGGATCCAAACCGGGGCCCTGCTGCTCAGAGCTGGCGACCCAAGCCAGTTCTTAACCAACGCGCCTCTAGACCAGTCCCAATGGGATTGTTTTCTTAATTTCTCTTTCTTGTAGTTCGTTATTTGTGTAAAAAAATACAATCAATTTCTGAATATTAACTTTGTGTCCTGCTATTTTAGTGAATTCATTTTATCAGTTCTAATAGTTTTTTGGTGGAATCTTTAGGGTTCTCTATATAGTGTCATGTCATCTGCAAATAATGACAGTTTTACTTCCTCCTTGCCAATTTGGATGCCTTTTATTTCTTTTTCCTGTCTGATTGCTGTGGCTAGGACTTCCAATATTATTTTGAATAAAAGTGTTGAAAGTGGATATCCTTGTCTTGTTTCTGCTCTTAAGGAGAATGGTTTTAGCTTTTCCCCATTAAGTATGAAGTTAGCTGTGGGTTTGTTATATATGGCCTTTATTATGTTGAGGCATGTTCCCTCTATTCCCACTTCGTTGAGAATTTTCATCATAAATGGATGCTGGATTTTTGTCAAATGCTTTTTCTGTTGTATCTATTGCTATGATCATATGATTTGTCTTTCATTTTGTTTATGTGGTGCATCACATTGATTGGTTGTTGGATATTGAACCAACCTTGCATCCCTGGAATTAATCCCATTTGATCGTGGTGTGTGATTGTTTTAATGTATTGCTGAATTTGGTTTGCTGCTGCTTTGTTGGGAATTTTTGCATCTGTGTTCATCAGAGATATTGACTTATCATTTTATTTCTTTTTTTTTCTAACATATTATTGGGGAATTGAGGGAGGAGAACAGCATTGGGGGAATTGGGGAAGGGGAACAGACAAGTTGCTGCCCTTTTGTTCTTCAGTCTAGTTGTGGAGGACGTCGCTTCACTGGCCCATGTTGGTATTATCATTGCACTCTTCCCGCGTGAGGCAGATCAGTCGCCGGCCACTGGATGGCTGCTCACCAAAGCTCACACCAGCTGCCGGCCAGCCCCACTGCAGCCTATGCCGTCGGGGGGGGGGCGACTCATGGCAGCCCAGCTCCAGGTAGAGTTGTTGTTCACCATCTTAGCTGTAGAGGGTACAGTGTCACTGGCCCTTATGCAGGATTGAACTGGGGCCCTGATGCTCACAGTTGGTGTCCCAAGCCAACTCTTAACCAACATGCCACTCAGCCGGTCCAGAATTTTTTTTTTTTTTGTAATGTCTTTGCCTGACTGTGCACATTCCTTTACCAGCCGACCTACCCTCCTCATATGGAATAGCACCTGTCTCCCAAGTGCTGACATGTCCAGCGAGCTCTGACTGGCACCCTGATGGGGGGTTCCCAGTGAGCTGCCCAGCTGGGTCTGGGTTTCCGACATGTTTCTCCGACATGGTTTTTGTGTCAGGGTAGTGCTGGCCTGAGGTAAAGCTTAAGGTCTTATAGCAATAATCAAAGGATGCTAAGGAGAGGAAGATTGCAGCTCTTAAAAACTGAGTTGTTAAAAAACAGAAAGAAAAAATCCCAACAAATTACAATCTTAATTTGCAAAGTGGTGAGGTCACAAACACTGATTCCTGGTAGAACACACACAGCAGCTTAGTTGAAGGTGGTTATGTAAATGGGGGTATGGTGGAGGGTTAGGAAGGCAGGTGGGACACCAGCACCATCTCGGGGGCTCTGTGGTCCCGTCTCTGTCACTGTCACATCCAGGCAGGGCCACAGTCCCTGCGTTCAGCATCTAGGGACAGATGGCAATAGGTAATGTGCCATCAGCATGAGGACCATCAGTTATACCTTCTCTCCTTTTGCCTCTACCTCCTCCGTCTTCGTGCGCACGTTTGTGTGTGTGTGTGTGTGTGTGTGTGTGTGTGTGTGTGTGTGTGTGACTTTTGAATAAGGTTCTTACACATCACAATAAACAAGGGACCCAACTTCAACCAATTGACAAACTCCATCCTTGTGAGGTTCATATGATAAAACTACATAAAGTAGCTTTTAAAATCACCTGCATAAAAGTTCTATTAGATTATACTTCTAAATCTCATCACCTCCATTAATAATCTTATTACAAATTTCCCCATTATTATATAAGATTTCATAATTTTATTAAAAACTGCCCCATCACCACCCGTTAGGGAGATAGAGGGAACCAGATTTAAGAAATCTTCACCTGTATGTGGCTGAAAAGGAAACTGCCAACCCAGCTCCTGTCACACAGAGACAGGGCAGGTGGCCTTCGGGTCCCCTTCCCCGAGGAAAGGGGACACTTCTCAGGTCGGAGCTAGGCCTGCCATCTACGGGCCAGTGACCACATCCCCAGGACCTCTGTCCTTGAGAGAAACCCTGATGACCCTCACATCTCAACAAGCAGCACTCAGCCCGAATAGGACGCTGTGGTCAAAGAGATCACCAGTCACCAAGCACCCTCACAGGCCTCCACGGTGGGGAGAGACATGTCAGAAGCCCAGACCCATCTGGGCAGCTCACTGGGAACCCCCCATCAGGGTGCCAGTCAGAGCTCGCTGGACATGTCAGCACTTGGGAGACAGGTGTTATTCCATATGAGGAGGGTAGGTCGGCTGGTAAAGGAATGTGCACAGTCAGGCAAGTTAAGAAAGTGTGAGAAAGTCTATTTTATTAAGAGACAGTCTGTCAGGCTGAGCAAAGATGACTACAGCCCTGGCTGCGTGTCTAATGGAGACTTGCACCCCCGAGGGAGGGGGTGAGGAGTGTTGTATAGGGGCGGTGCTGACAGGGTAGCAGTGTTTGAACAGAAAATGCTGACTGCCTGTAAGCCAGTAGAGCTGGCGGTGGTTTTTTGTTTGTTTTTTAAGCTGAGCCATCCTGCCACCTGTTGGCAGCTCAACGGCAGCTCAGCTCGGGCTGGGCATCGAACTGCTGTTGCTCAGAGCTCAGCTTGCACTCTTGAGCGAGCTCTTAACCAACTGAGCCACTCGGCCGGCCCCAGTAGAGCTGTTTTGTGGTGTGTTCTGTTATCGCACGTTTGGCTCTGTCTGCAGGTGCGGGCCAACAGACAGTTTGTTGTTTCCTCGCAGACATGGCGAGGAAAATATTAAGTCAAGGTCTCTGACATTCAGAGACCTAACAGAGGGAACAGGAAGCTTCTGGAAACAGGCAAATCACTCAGTTCTGCCCTTCAACTGGAAAGAAGATAACTGGCTGAAAAGAAAATGGTTTTCTGGGGTCCATGGAGAACTAGGAGGCCAAGGCTCGGCTCGTGGAACAGAGGTTTTGTGAAGGATGCCACTCCAGGCTCCGGATGTGAGAGTCAGAGCATGGCCGGTTGCTAGGCAACAGGGACCTGGTCAGCCAGCTTCTGGGAGGGCGAGCGTGGGCAGCCGCCATGGGCAGTCCAGAAGAGCACAGGATGGGAGGACAAGATGGCCTCCAGGCTTAGTGGACAGGGACAAACTGCCACCCTTAGCAGTGGCCACTGAGAGGTGGAGGCCCAGGCAGCCTGGACGTGGCCTCAAAGGCAGCTCAGAGACAGCATGATGACAACTAAATACAAGAAAGTCCCCTACAGAGGGCACGCCAGCGGCCCTTTTAGCTGCAGTCCGGACAGTCGGAGTGAGGGGCGAATCGGAGATAGCTTCCCGTGGATGGCGGGCCACGGCCAGAAGGGAGGACCCCGAGGGACCTCTCCATGTTGTGCAATCATCCCAAAGATCAGACACTGGCAGGGCATCGAGAGGCACGTTTCTTCAGTACAGTCTGTGGAGGGAGTGGGGGGCACCCCAAGAAGAAAAGAGCAGCCCTGGGGCAGCGCCTCAGTCCAGAGGGTGTGCCAATGGAGCTGGCACTGCTGACCCGGGCGTGGGTCGGGCTTCCTGGTGAACAAGGAGCCAAGTGGGGACAGAAGCCAGTGGCCCCTTGGAGAAGGAAGTGAGGGCTCACACTGCAGGCGCCAGAAGCGGGGTGCAGGAGGGGGCGGGAAAGGAGCCGGAGCAGTGCCACCTCCAAGGACAAACTAAGGCTCCTTCCCGATCCGGCCCGCTCGTCCTCAGCAGTTACTTGTTTTTTGTTTTGTTTTGTTTTTTTGAGGGCAATGTCACTGGCCCTCATAGGTGGGACCCGAACCGGGGCCGCTGGCGTCCCAAGCCAGCGCTTAACCACCGCGCCACTCGGCCGGGTCCTCAGCAGTTACTTGTAACTCACCGGGGCTCTTACCCTTGACCGCACCTGGCCCCTGAACTGGGGACCATACACTTTTCCTCCTCCCCACACGTGACAGGCAAGGCGGAACAGAACAGGACATGGGCCTGGACACGGACACAGGGAACACAGGCCGGGCCTGCCGACTCCACACCGAGCACTTTCTAAGGAGCACTTTCTAAGGAAGGACGTGATTCCGGGAAGCTTCGGGCCACTATGCTCTTACTGTAAAAAGAGCAAAAGACAGCAATGTGGGTGACATCAGTGCATTTATTTCTCCAGTGGCTGGGGTGGGGGAGGGAACCGGAAAGGGAACCTGGCCCTAATTTATGACCTTTTTACAATATAAACAAGCAAATGAAGCCTGGCTGCCTGGAGAACCAAATGTGGTCTCTCTCCCCGCTTCCTCTCCCTCGGGAGCCTCCCTACAGTCAGGTGAGGACAGTGCTGCCTGACCAAGTGCACTTACCTGGCCTGATGATGGGGACAGAGCCCCGAGTTGGAGGCAGGAGGCCTGGTTTCCAGCTTTATTTATATAAATGTATATAAACACCACGCCAGCGTAAGCTTAGGGCAAGTGTCTCGCTCTGTGTGACCTGTTTACGCATCTATAAAATGCGGGCTTTTTAGGTCATCTTTACCCCCAAACTTCCACAACACAGCTTTTTGTCAGAAAATCAGACACTGGAGGGCTGCCCTTCAGTAAAACGTCTTTGGACCTTTGCCCCACCCGCGGTCAGTCCAGAGGTCAGTTACCATTTCAGACCATTTTCTCAGGCAACCCAAAGTAGTTAAAATCTTTCTGTAAAATAGACCAGCCACTTTGGGAAACAGCCTGGCAGTTTCTCAGAAGGGTCAAGCATGTGACCCGGCAATTCTGCTGTGTACACAGCCAGGAGATAAAAAATTTATATCCATGTGTAATCCTGTATACACAAGTTCACAGTAGCAGTGTTTGTAAGAGCAAAAAACGGAAGCACATTCATCCAATGAATGAACAAAAACGTGGTGTGTCAATACCTTATTGCGCCATAAAGAGAAATGAGATACCTGGGAACACTGGAATCATTATTCTAAGTAAGGGGTCGGCAAACTGCGGCTCGCAAGCCACGTGCGGCTCTTTGGGTTCATTCTGTCTCAAAAGTTTGCCGACCCCTGGAAGAGCCAATCCTGTCCCTCACAACAATTTAAAACTTATTCGAGAGCCATAACTATATTTTTACAAATAAGGAAAACTTAAAGTAATATTATAAATGAAACTATGGCAGTTTTATTTTCATTTTCTATTTCACTTCAAAGCCTGTGGCTCACGAGCTGCAGTTTGCTGACCCCAGGGGGCTCTTCCGTCTCAAAAGTTTGCCGACCCCTGTTCTAAGTGAAAAATGCCAGGCAAAAAGATACCGTTGACTTAAAAATGTCAGCAATAGGCAAATCTATGGACAGAAGGTAAATTAGAGGTTGCCAGGGGTTGGGGGTCGGGAAGTCAAGAGTAGAGTCACTCATCATTGAAACAGGTTTCTTTTTTTCCGTGATGGAAATGCTCTGGGAATATGTGATGGTTGCATGATTTTGTGAATATTCTAATAGCCACTAAGTGTGCACTTTAAAGTGTCGATTTTATGTTAGGTGAAGTGTATCTTAGTTTGAAAAATTAAGATGAGGGAGAAAGTGCCTCTCCTCCATTTTCGGGTGGGTGACGTTGGGCCTGTGACATCCCTGTACACCCCTCAATGGGTTTTAACTGGTGCGCGCTGGGAGAACCCATGTCCCTCAGGATGTCGTTACAGGTCGTGCAGCGTCTGTGCCTGAATGTCACCGAGTCCTGACCACCAGCCAGTCAGGTAGGCTTGCCTATGGCCCAAGCCCAGGGCCGGGCCTGACCCATGGGGCGCGAAGGGGGACCTGGGAGGCGGCTTGGAGGACTGTTCCAGGCCCTGCTCAGCGGAACCTCAGCATCCGACCTGGATGGGTTGGTGTGTGGCTCTGATGTTGGGTGCTGGCCAAACGGCATCCATGGTGGTGGGCGCTCCACCGAGTAGAGAAAGCACAGATGGCCTGGTAGATGTAGGGCGGCAGCAGGAGTGGTGTAAGTGGCCTAGTGCCCGTCTCCCTGGGGAGGATGTGGCCGCGGGGCTCCGGGTGGTCAGAGCTCATGCACAGGGCAGGGCTCAGGCATTTCGCTTTTTCTTCTTTCTCTTACTAATTAATCCACAGGCTGCCATGAGCCAGTGATTCTGGTGAGCTACTAAATATTCAACTACTTAAAAATAAAACCTGTTTAGTTTTTTGTTTTTTTTTGCGGGAGGGGGGGAGGGCAGGAGGAAGACAAGGAGACAGTGGCCACCCTCAGTGAACAACGCAGCAAACTTCAGCGAACGGCTGGTCCTTTCAGTCCTTCCCCAGGTGATAACTGACAGCCAGTGGGATGAGGGAGCAACCCTTTCACAAAGGCATCACAATCACAACTGTTTCGTGGGACAGGCCCCGAGATAAACCACCTTCACCAGGAACCTGCGGCCGGTCCAGGGAAGGCTTGTTAAAACTCCAGCGCCTTGTCGCCGTTCAAATACACCCGTGTGCTGTGCAGCGATGACGGCCGCCTTGAGGCCAGAGGCACTTTGTGGGCTGCTAGGCTACAGGTGAGGTGCCTTCACAATGGGTCTTGAGAAATGCGAAGCAAGCAAGGCAGGTGAAGACGCGGGCGCGACGTGGGGAGCCGCGCATGGCGGGCTGTGGGCGTTGGCTCCCAGGGGACGAACGCTGCTGCAGGGGAATGGGGGTCCGGGAGCAGCTGGGAGGCTGGGCACCTGCTGGTCCCGGAGGGGGCCGTGTGATGGAGGACGCGGCAGGTGGGGCGCTGCCGAGGCAGTGGAGGGACTTCAACAATTGCGGTGGAGGTGGTGCTTCTGAGGCTGAAACAAAACAGCAGGTGAGGACGCAGCTAAGAGGTGGGATCAGGTGTGCTCCCTGCCAGGTGCCAGGAGATGCCCTGGGGATGGATGGACTCTGAGCAAGGTGTGGTCGGGGAAACCACCATTGAGAGAACTCGGGAGGGGAACAGGTGTGTCCAACGGGAAGATGAGCGGCCAGGGCAGCGGACCAGAGCTCTGGGTGCCGTGGCGAGTGGCGCCCTCAAGTGGGACGGCTCAGTGGTCAGCGGGGTTGGCACTTCGCCCTCTTGCAGTGGCTGACAGAGGGCAGGCCCGGGAGGACTTGACAGGGGAGGGAAGCCTGGGGCAGCTCTAACCTCCCGGGGAGTTCGCTCCAGACTGAGGCTGCGGGGACAGGATGGCAGGGAGAGGCCATGTAACCCACGGCTTCGGTGGCCCAGGGGAGGGGCGGGAGGGATGGACATGGTCCTTAGAGGCTGGTGGGAGGCTAACAAGGATCTGTTGAAGCAGGAAAGGGGACCCAGACCAGACAGCAGCCTTGGGAGGGTGCTCCTTCCGGAGTGGGTATGAAATTCTTGGGAAACCCTGTAATGGGGCCTGAAACCCCCCATGAATGGAGTCAAGTTGCCAAGATATCATCACCACCTTTGCTTTTTAACAAGACACCGGTGCCCTGGGGGAGAGGGAGTAACGGCGAGTTCTGTGTGAAGCCTGGTGCGTGTCCCCACGTCCCCAGAGATGTCCCCATGCCAAGCTGGGAGGCTGTCACCGGAAACCCCACACTGGCGGAAGCTGCCAGGCTCGAGACGTTTGCCTGCGTTTTTATGTCACGTGTGTGAAATGGCCTATAATATAATGTAAAAGAAAGTTTGTTTTATTTGGAAAGCCAACTATTTTGGTTTGTGATTGTTTCCCCAGAGCTTCCTGGGAGTTGTGATCAGGCAAATCCTTCCCTGCCACGGGGGAGCCTGTGTGGCCGCCGTATCAGACACCTGCTGTCCCTGCTCCCGAAGGTGTCCTTCGGTGACCTTCCAGTCACAGCAGTAAAAGGGGGCAGTGATAAGGAGAGTGGGGACGTGCTCCAAGCAAGGGGGAACAGCTGGTCTGGATAAACTTCAATACCGGAGAGGTAAGAAGACTTGAGAACTGACAAGCACACATTTCTTCACGAATTTATTATATAAAACGCCCCAGAGATTGATCGTCTCGCTTCCATTACACACAAGAAGCACACGGAGGAGGACTCGGGCCCGTTACGGTGACTGGCCGCGCGAGGGTCCCTGGCGTCAGTGTTCTAAAGGCTGGCCCGGAAACACCCCACGTCGCCTTGTCACAGCATGGGAAGCATGGTCTTCTTCGTCCACTAAGTTATGGTGAAAATGTCACTGTTTTATTTAGCATTATGGTACATAACAGTTCTATATCAATTACTAAAAGAATTAAAATAATCCCGAAAGACATCCTTTTTTCCCCTCCAATGATTTGAACGCTGCATTTTTCCTGCCAATTTCCAACAAACCATCAGGCTGATAGTGAGTTCACACAATCAAGGCACAAGCTCAGCACGCTAGCTGTGGCTTGCAGTCGAGATGATATAGCAATGTCTCTCCTTAGTGAAAAATACATAATCCTTTTATTTTCTATTGCAATAAAAGAAACCGACATCACAGACATAGGAGACTAACGGGGAGAGAACTTACTTGTGAATGTCCAGTGATTCCAACCTATCGGTACTTTCCACAGTACTTACAGGAGTATTTAACACCTACTTTTGGACGTCAAATTTAATCTTTGGGGACATACAATGCAAGGACTTAGGAGTAAATGTTCCGTCATTTCCAGGTGACCACGGAGACAAGGCACAGCAGCCGTCCTTCTTTACGGTGGCCACGTGCCTCGAGAAAATGGCTGGTTAGATAAGGTGATGGGAACACAAGGGAGCACTTTGGATTGTCTATTTCAAATGCAGGTAACAAGTCACCAAAAATTTATTTTAAGTGCACTTTCACATGCTTTGTGTTTATAATAAACCACAAACGTCCTAACTTTCTTGCAACAGGCTTGACTAACCACTTCTTTTGGCCAAATGCACTTTTCCCCAGGAAACGGAAAACAACAACACAACAACAAGAAAAAAAAAAAAATCCCTGTCTTTCCGTCAACTAAGAAAGACGATTGGCTACTGAGACAGCTCACTGCGAGACACATGAAGACACAGGCCGGGGCGTGGGGCGCTGGGATCCGCTGTGCTGTCACGGCAGGTAAACATCCGAGCTCTCCCTTCCATCTTTATTATCTCAGATTTTGCACAGAAACTCTTTGGGGGCTAGAACAGCAGCAATCGCATCACACTGTTTTCAAGACTTCAAGTTTCAAAAGCAAATTGTTGAAAAAAAAAAAAAAATACAGTTCCTGATTTGAGTTAGATACAGGGACCCAAATAGCGGAGACTTGAAGGTTACGCGGTCTGCGGCTGGTGGCGATAGTTCCTCAGGGAGTAGCTCTGTTGGTATATATGTTTCAATACTCAAAAGGCTCAACCTCAAGCAGTAATAAACACAAGCAAAAGTGATTTAACCATTAAAATAAATATTCAGAAAAACCTCTCTGTACATACAAGTGAAAGAATAAGTAACACTTTCACGCAAAAAAATAATAATATAATAAAGGATTTGTTCAGGTAAGTAGCTGAAATCTGCTGTTGCAGCCCCCGGGCCCCCGAGAGAAGGGGGCGCACGGGGGGCACCGCGTTCACTACCTCACAGCCTTTTGGACCCGGACACCACCACCAAGTTTACCCCTCTTCTTGTGTTTATTAAAGTCCTCAATTTCTTTTTCTTTCCTTGTTTTCTTTTTTCCTTTTTCTGTTTTTTTTTTCCTTTTTCTGTTTTTATTTTTTATTTTTTTATTACAGCATGCCAAATCCTTTGGCATACGTGATGGCCTTCAACAATCTCTCTTTCAGTTTTTCTTTGCTTGAATATTCCGGAAGTAAAAGGACATTAAAGCAAGTATGAGATGTAGGCAACCTAAACAGAGAGAGAGGGGGAGAGGAGAAAGGTCAGTGATGGGGTACGCTGCAGACCCCGCACACGCACGCAAGGCCTCGTCGGCCCAAGCTTCCGTTAGGACCCGGTGCTGACGGGACCAGGGTGCTTTCAACCCCTCACCATACACCCCAGGGCAGGCGCCAGCTCTCTGCCGCGGGGTTAAGCACTTACTCTAAGCTTGAGTGTATGAAAACTTGGCCTTCAAGACTGGAAAGTCTGTGTTCTCAAATGCATATTGGAAATATTCCCAGCAATATGACCACGTAAATGATTGGATAAGCTAAATACATTTACTTTAATACCACTATATATCAAACAATGTAGAATGCTAATAGAAATCTTTCCATGCATTTAAACCATTAAATATACTCATGCATGGTCCTTACCAAAAATGTCAACTTATACAATGGAGAGAGGGCACGTTTAATGCGGAGATGATGAAATTGGGGATTCTAGCATAACTGAATGCCATTCTGAGTACATTACAGAAGGTGGCTTTCAATTAAACACTTCTGAACCCAAAATGACTGGACTCGCAGTCTCTACTCCAGGGAGCCCTGCAATAACTTCTAACTAGGCCTTGGAGCAATAACTGCCAAATCTTCTCTGAACGAATATTTCAGGTGATTGGAGACTTTGATGGGAACTAGGCAGTGCTCAGCAACTACCGACCGGCCAGTTCCCACGTGTGCAATGCAGACTCGAGGGGTGGGGGGTGCCCCAGGCTGATCATTACCGTTCCGTGTCTGGGCCATTTTTGGCGATGATCATCTTTAGTTTCCCTAGTCCGCCCACAGGCGCTCTGTCTGTGCCTGTTGTAAACTGCAGGAAGAGCCGCTTCTGCTCGTCTGTAAATGAGTGGACGATTTCCCAGAATTCCCTGGGGAGAAAAGACAGGACCCTGATTTTAGTTTGGCGCCGTTCTCCTTGGCACAAACACCATGGATGGTTTGTATTAAAACCACACGGGAGTTGAAGTCGGGAGCCCGACAGCTTCATTCCTGGTGGCTAAGACCCAGGAAGTCCACGTGCGCACATTTCTCTTTGAAGGAAACAGTTTTAAAAATATAAAAGCCAGTGTGCATCACGACATTATTTACAACAGGAAAAACTGGTAAACCTATGTGTCCAACAATACGAAACAATTATGTAAACTGGTATATTCATAATATATAATCATTAGTGAACAAAAGACAAAATCCAAAACCCAGATCCCAAGGTTTGAAAATGACTCAAAGTAATCCTCAGAAAGATACACTCTGGGTGTCTTTGAGTACATCTATTTCATGTACCCCGTCTTCTTTATTTAACTCTTTGTCTACTCACACCACACTCAACTTTAGGGGGAAAAGGTGATACAGATTAAGGACAAAAGAAAAAAGGGGAAAATCCCAACCCACATAAAGAATAGGAAGTAATATGAAAGCATACCATTTTTAGATTTACTAGAACATTTTTATCAATAGCGTGTGCTGTCGTGGGGAATGATTCTGTTATTTCTGCTGCATGGACGTGTTTTAAGACCATGAATTTGTCCCTGGAATTCCCAAAGCCCCTGAGATAAAATTCACATCAGAATGGTCCTTGTCATACTTTAAAAACAAAATGCAAGCTCATTTCAAGATATCTTGGCATTGGCATGCTTGTTTGAATAATCAGGTATCCAAACGTTTAACAAATACGCTAATTCTCGACTAAAGAATTCAGAATTTTAGAAAAAAAAGAAAACATCTTTAATTGGTGAAAGAGCACATTTAAATATTTATTTGAAAAGTTCTTTTCAGCCTCTTGGCAGAGAGTGTCACCCTTCCCACATCCACAATTCGTTTTTGTTTCTGATATGCTAGTATTGCAGTATGCAATTCTGTTACCAAAACACGGGCATTTGTGCCGGGGCGATGCTACTAGTCTGACATAGATTAGCAGCTTTCTTAGACTTCCTGGCCCTCTCCGGTGTCGGGACACTTCCGTCTGTGACCCCTCGACCAGGCCGCCTCATCCCTCCGCTCCTGCCAACCTCCTGCTCGCCTAGAGAAAACAACACAGAAACGCACGCCAGAGGACCCGAGGCGGCTCGCAGGCGCGCACCGCCCAGTCAGGAAGGAAGGACCGCATCCCACTTGAGGGCATTCCTTTTGGGGGGCTGGTAAGTAAAAGCGTACCTGCTGGAAGCCAGAGCCCCTGGGAAGGCAGGAAGCGCCGAGGCCTAGCGGAACCAGCCACCCTGAAGAGGCAGGTCGGGGTGCCCAACGTGGGGGGACCCACAGTGGTCACCGTGATCAGTCTGGCCAGATTAGCAGTGAGCTCTTAATGCAGTTGTTTCTAAAAAATTACAACTTATAGTACTGAGGTTACTACTATCCGTTTATATAATGAAAACTCTGAAAAATTCTTCTCTTCCTGTAAGGACAGCAACTTGTCTGTTTCCCCCAATTCCCCAATTTAAAAAAAACCAAAAAACAAAACTCAAGAGGCAGATGCACGAACCTGAAACAGAAAGGACAACACTCAAAGGTACTCAAGAAACATGCAAAAGAAACTCGTAAATCAAGTCTCATTTTATAAGGTGACCAAAGGAGAAGCAATATGACAATTGCTACTATGGACATAAAGGTCAGAGACAAAAGAAGAAGAAAATAAACAAACAATTAAAGTAAAACAATGCATCCCACAGCAGAATAAAGGAGATCAATATTTAACTACACAAACATAAAAGTTTTCACTTGGCAAACAACCCTGTGACAAAGTCAAAAGATAAATGTCAAACTAGAATTATCTGCGAATTTATTGAAGTGCTAATCTCATCAAGTTTCTAAAAATGAAGAAAATGACCAATAATTGAACAGCAAAATGAACAAGACTAAAAACTACAAACAGCTCGTAAGCACAAGAAAAGACGCCCACCGTCCATCCTTCACAAATCAGAACTACAGTGAAATAGCATTTCACAAGGGAAAACATCTGAGTTTAACAAAACACTGGGTTTGGGGAATTTTAGAAAAAATGAGATACTCAACTCCCAGGATGGGGAATTTGGCAGTGTCGGGAACTAACAAACGCATCTATACTTGAGGTCACAGCCCCACTCTTAGCAATGTTATGACAGCCCACAGGTCCACACACAGAAGTAATGTCCCTGTGAGTCACCCGTATAGCCAAAGGCTGGGAGAGCCATGAGGGCCACGGGCACTCAACGACCTGCTGTGCCCTGACACCACCACAGATCCTGCCAACCCAGGGAAGGGGGGTGTGTGGGGCGATTCCCAGGACATGCAGGGACAGCTGTCTTCCTAGCTCTGTCCCATGAACAAGGCCTGTCACCAAAAACATTTAATAGCAAGGTCACACCTCGTAGCCCAAACTGACTTCTAAATGCCATTCCTCAATGATTCCTTATAAAACTGGCTTATTTTAGGAATGTTGAAGGTGAGCTGAAAGTTTCAGAATTTAATGGGGTCATGTTAATTTAATAGCATACCAAGATTAAGCATCTAAATATCATTAAGAATAACAACTGTGAAACATTAAATATAAACATCCATGAGTTCAACAAAATTCAGAAAAAAAGAAAAAAAGTCAAACTAAGTGATCACTGCTGAAACTGTTACACGAATTCTCTATAAATTATCTAAACATACCTAACATTAGGCCTTTCCGTAGGACTGTTTTTCAAAGTAATCTGCCCCCACTGATGAGGAAAAAGAATGGCAGGTGTGTATGTATGTAGAACGAACAGAAGAAAACTGTTTTCCAAATCACTGTTTTGTAACCCCCAGTGAAATAATGGAAATAAAGGATATGAACAGATACTAACATCAGGTGAAAGACAGATAAAGGGCTTGAGGAAGATGGTGGAAGCAGCGACGCAGTTATTTTGTTTTTGCTTTTATCAACCTTCCCAATGTCTCCCCATAAAAAACAGTGGATTGGATAGGAATATGGAAGACTTACAACAAAACACCTATGACAGCCATGTGAGGCGACAGGCTGTCCCCACAAACGCTCACATGGAAATGGACGGGAACAGAAGCCTTGCTGGGCTTCTCACAGCCAGAGAAGATGGGACCCTCAAAACCAGCCCGCCAGAGAGCACGGGCGAATACAAGACCGGCAGCTACAGGTCACGGGACGCTCTGCAGATGATTCAAGGGACAGTGACACCGAAGCCTTGGGCCCCTAGAACTCCCGGACACCAAAGCCCCTTCCAGAACAAACCCTGCACTGAGGAGAACTGCTGAGCAGGTCATTCTACAATGAAAGCAGAAAAAAGCTGGACTCTGTGGGGCAGGTGTAGACAAGGCTACCTCTTCAAGTAATTTAGCAAAAACAAGGCACAGAGCCCCGGGAAGCAGGAGGGGCTGTGCTGGCCCCTTGCAGGGACCGGGAGGCTCCCTTCACTTTTCAAAAGGAGCCAACGGCACCCACAGTGAGTAACAGGTGTGCGCAGGGGCGGTGCCCTCAGGGAGTGGAGCTCGCAGGAAGGTCTGCCGGCAAAACACGAAAACTGAAGGGAACTGCAAACTGAGCTAAATTAAAAGAGGCGATGACAGAACAACTAAATCAGAAATAGAAAACCTCAGAACAAGGGTAACTGAACAAAAGGAAGATTTTGGAAGACATGACAGAACTAGAATTAGAACTGAAAAAAAATCATGTCAAATATGAAGTAAAACTAAACTAGAACCACAGGCTGAATTAAGCCCAATGATAACACCATAGAAAGAGAAGCTAGAAGAAAAGTCTGAAAAATCCAGTACTTTTTAAGTTGTATAAATGTCTAAACACTGTGCTGTAGACCGGAAATGAACATAATATTGCATGTCAATTACAATTTTAAAAAGTCACGGGGATATAAAGGACAGCACCATAAATATAGTCAATAATAGGGTAATAACTATGCTGACAGATAATAGACTTATTGGGGTGAGTCTTACACACACTGGTGAGGTGTGTAAATGTCTGATCACTGCTTTGTACACCTGAAACTAATAAAAAATAAAAACAAAAAAAGTAAAAAAAAAACAAAACTAAAAAACCAAGAAGACCTACAGTCAAGCTTGAGGCTCCTTCCACCCAACCCGACACAGCAGCTGGCCGGGAGTTCCGCCACCAGCCCTCCCAGCCCAGACCCCACTTAGGCAGGAAGCGCAGCCAAGGGGCCCCGGCAGCTCTCTGCAGCCCACGAGCCGGAGACCCACCAGCTCCGCCTGGGTGAGCAGCCGACTCTGCCCCCTCACGCAGCACCGAGTGGGGCCCCAGTGCAATGAGATAAACGAAACCTAAATTTGTCATTGAAACCACAACTCATGCTCAACGGGAACAGAATGACCGGCTGCTGAAGCAAAAATGTAAAAATGTAAATAGTCTCTTAACAGTAAAATGTCGAGGACACAATGCAAACATCCCCGGTCCCACCGGAACCAGGAGAATCGCAACATGAAGAAACCAACTGACGCCAACACTGGGGTGAGTAAGAGACTGGACTACAAAAAGACCTTCAATATAAATGGTGCAAATATAACAAAAGACAGAGTGCAAAATCCATAAAAAAGACATGGCTCAGCTATACGCTGCTTGTAAAAAACTCATTTCAAATTCAGCAACATAGACAGGTTGGAAGAAAAATGATGGACAAAGATGTATCAAGCAAACATTAAAAATGAAACAGGAATGCTTATTTTCATATCGGATGCAGAACAAAGGAGGTGACAAGACTTAAAGGGGGCCCACGGGGGCCCTCTATAATGATAAAGGAACACATGACCGTGGTGGCTCTGCACCAAGGGACAGCCTCAAAATACCTGCACCAACCCGACAGGTGAGAGGAGAACGCACGCAAGCTGATTTTTGTCATGAAGGACGCAGTAGTATATCTAGAACATGCAAAGACTCTCAAATGCAACAGGTAAACAGAACAAAACAACTGACTGCACTCTGGCATTTATCCCAGAGACATGAAAACTTAACATTTACCTAAATAACTGTTTATTCATAATATCCCAACACGGGACACGAACTTGAAGTCTTTCAACTAGCAACAGTTACAAAGAATGGTCAGTCCATGAAGGAATAAATACTACTTAGAAACAAAGGAACACTACTGGTATACACAAAACGCTGCATGACTCCCAGGGAAATCAGGCGGAGTAAAAGCTGCCACTTCCCCAAGGT
Organism: Aselliscus stoliczkanus; assembly: GCA_033961575.1. NCBI lineage: Eukaryota > Metazoa > Chordata > Mammalia > Chiroptera > Hipposideridae > Aselliscus > Aselliscus stoliczkanus. The sequence continues at coordinate 35,166,966 of CM066741.1, forward strand.
CACATACTCTATATCACATTCTTGAGATGACAAAATTAAAGAAAGAGATGACAGATCAGTGGTCACAAGGGCTGAGACGGGTGGGGCATGGTGGAGGTGGGTGTCCTACTTGTGACAGGTGCCCGCACCTGTTAAGTGACGCCTCAGGGAATTGGGTCAAGGGCATTACTTCTGAATCTACAACTATCTCAAAATAAAAAATTTAATTAAAGAAAATTAGTATTTATAGTAGATAAGTAGATTGGAAGGAAAGAAAATTAGTGGAGGGCCGGCCGAGTGGCGCAGTGGTTAAGAGCTGGCTTGGGATGCCAGCGGCCTTGGTTCGGATCCCACATGATGGCCAGTGACACTGCCCTCTACAGCTAAGGTGGTGAACAACAGCTCCACCTGGAGCTGGGCTGCTGTGAGACCCCGGGGTCAGCATGGCTGCAGCCCCTGCTGCAGTGGACTGCCATAGGCTACAGTGAGTGGCCGGCAGCCAGTGTGAGCTGCCAAGAGCCGTGGTGAGCGACCATCCAGAGGCCGGCAACCGATCTGCCTCACCCGAGAAGAGCGCAATGATGATACCAACATGGGCCAGTGAAGCAACGTCCTCCACAACTAGACTGAAGAACAAAAGAACAGCAACTTGTTTGTTCCCCTTCCCCAGTTCCCCAACGCTGTTCCCCTCCCCCAATTCCCCAATAAAATCTTAAAAAAAAAAAAAAATCTTCAAAATACAGGAAGCAAAAAAGGACAGAGCCGAGAGGAGGAAGCGACAAATCTCCCATGATGGCCCATGCCACACACTCTCTGAGCACCTGATGGAACCACTAGTCAGGAAACCAGCAAAGCCATCCACCAGCAGGTAGAAGCCAGCTCTGCAGGACACCCCACAGCAACGCAGAGGGCACAGGCTCAAAATATGGAAGGACAGAGACGGTCTCTGACCAAAGGAACCAAACTAGAAAGTGTACCAGAAATTATCGCAAAAGTCCTGTAAATTAAACAACATCTATTTAAAAAGGGTGCAAGAGGAAGTCTCAAAATCCATTTTAAAAACTACACAGATATGAAGGAAAATGAAAGTATATAACATACCACACCATTTGGAATACAGCTAAAGCAAGGCTGAGAACAAAATTTAAAGCACTAAATGCTTACATGAGAAAAGAGGAAAGGTCTTAAACCAATAAGCAATGTTTCTAGCCTCAAGCTAGAACAGCAGCAAAACAGCAGCAAAGAAAAAGCCCCAAACAAGGAAGCTAATAATAAAGAGCTGAAGTCAATGTAACTGAATACAGGAAAAAAAATAGAGAAATAAAAAGCCGGCTCTTTAGAATAATCAATAATTTCAACAAGGTTCTCAGTAAGACTGACAAGGAAATAGAGAAAACCCCAATTACCACTGTCAGGAATAAAAAGGGGGCAATCCATTCAGGCCTGCAGACTTCAGGAGGATAAAATGGGCAAAAGATGAATTCTGCACACATAAATGTGACAACTTAAATGAAATGGATCAACTCCTCCATAACAAGCTACCACAACTCACCCAATAAAAACGGTCATTTCAATAGTCTTACAACCATTAGAGAAATTGAAATTAAAAAGCTCCCCAAAAAGAAAATCTCCAGGCCCAGATGGTTTCACTGGACAATTCTACCAAGCATTTAAGAAAGAATTAAAACCATTTTAATAGCCTCTTTCAGAAAATAGAACATTTCCCAACTAGTTTCATGAGGCCAGGATTAACTGATGTTAAAACCAGTCCAAGACAATATAAAAGAAGACCAAACTACAGGGCAATATCTCTCAGGAACTTAGACACGAAAACTGTCAACCAGTTACCAAGTCCAACACAATCAACCATGCGCCAACAGGACTGACTGACTAGGGTGAGGAAGGCCGCTTCAATATTGGAAATTCCATTAGCAAAATGTGTCATATCAACAGGTCAAAGTAAAACCATGATCTCAACTGTTTCTACAGCCCGTGCGTGATAAAACTCTTAGCAAAACAAGTACTGAGGTGAACCTTCCAGAATCTGTAGACCGCTAACTGGAGTCCCGTGCCACCTAAATACAGGGATAGGTTCTGAGAAATGCACTGACCTGGGCTTTTGTGACTGTGAATATCATAGTGCACATAAACACACACACAGATGGTACCGCCCTCCACGCCTGGGCGGCGGGCTCCGCCCCCTCCATGCCTGGGCGGTGGGCACCGCCACTGCTCCTAGGCTGCCAGGCTGTGCCTCCTTGCTGAGTATTGGGAGCAACTGTAACACTGGTAAGTGCCTGTGTGTCTAAACCCCTAAACATTGAAAAGGTGCAGTGAAAATATGGTATGAAAGATACAACATGTCCGAATGGAGCCTGCAGGCCTGGGAGCGGCTCTGGGTGAGTCTGTGGGTGACGGGTGAGTGGATGTGACAGCCTAGGGCAGGACTGTCCCCTACTGTAGACTTTACAAACACTCTACACTTAGGCTACCATCAATTCATAAAATAACGTGAGATTAAATCAAGCGCAAGAGAAATCAATGCCATCGAGAGACATGGTAAATACAAGATGTGTGAAGCTGCTGCCAGCATCACACAACATACTGTTTACAGCAAACTTTTTTTAATAAGCACAGAGTCCACTCTAAAGTAACAAGAGAGGGGCCGGCCGAGTGGCGCGGTGGTTAAGCTCTGGCTTGGGAAGCCAGCACCCCGGTTCGGGTCCCACATGTGAGGGCCACTGCCCTCAAAAAAAAAAGTAACAAGAGAAAGTATAGTAAATACATAAGCCACTAACACAATCACTGACTACCATCATCAGGTGTCACACACGGTACCCCCGCATGTGCTGTGCTCTCAGACCACAGGCAGTGCAGTGGGTGTGTCTATACCAGTGTCACCACACACGTGAGCCATGTGTCATGCTATGTCAGGGCAGCTACAGTGTCACCAAGTGATGGGAATTTTCAGCTCCATTATAAGCTTATGGGATCTCCTTCGTATAGAGGTCCGAAGCTGACCAAAATGGCATTATGCGCTGACTGTGTGCTAATGTCCAACTTAATAAAGAATGAATATTTTCTCCTGAATTAGGTTTTCACTTCTATTGCTCTTACTCGCCACAATGCTAAAAGTTCTAGCCAGCACTCTAGGCAGGAGAAAAGAAATAGAAGACATAGAGATTTAAAAGGCAGTAATGTAACTGTCCCAATTTACAGGTGATGTGATTATCTACACAGAAAACCCCAGGAAGTCTACAAAAGACTTTTAAACAAGGTCAGAGGATGTAAGATCAACGTGTAAAATCAACCATATTTCTATATACTAACAAGAAACATGGGAACCAAAATTAAAAAAACAACCATTTACAACTGCTGCAACAGAAATCCCATACTTAGGCATAAATTAAACAAAACTCGCCTAGGTGCTCTATGCCAAAAACTCCACAAAGTTCCTAAAAAAAATCAAAAGACCTAAGTAAGTGGAGAGCTATACTGTGTTCCTAGATTGAAAGAGTAAACACACTGAAATGTCAATTCTTCAGTTTGATCTTCATGTAGTTCTTATCAAAATCCAAGGATTTTTACAGACATTGATAAGGTGAATATAAAATTTATTTAGAAAAGCAAAGAGTTGCTAAAATAATTTGGAAAAAGAAATCTTCTGAAGGATTTCTGAATGGAAGAAAGGTACATACATCACATACCTACAGCGATAAAGCAAGGTGGTATTGGCAGAGACACACAGGCACACAGATCAAAGGAAGGGCACAGAAAACCTGACACCGATTCACATGAACTTTACCAACTGATTTTTGATGAAAGTGCAAAAAACAATTCAGTGAAGAAAGGCCAGCCTTTTCAATAAATTGTATGGAAACTGGATATCCATAAGCAAAAAAGTGAATCTTGACTGAAATCTCATATATTATTTAAATGCTGACTCAAAGTGCACTACAGACTTCCATGTAAAATGTAAAACTATGGTTTAAGAACAAGGTTAGAAGAAAATCTTAAAGCCAAGAGTTTTTCACCAAAACGAATATACAGACGGTACATACGTACACATCACTGCCATCAGGTTAACACAAATTAAACCACCATGAGGTATCACAACGTACCCAGCAGAAGGGATAAAATGATCAATCCTGACATCACCAAATGCTGACAAGGATACAGAGTAACTGGCTCACATACGCCGCAGGGAAATGTAGGATGATAAAGTACGGCAACTTGGAGGTAGTGGGGCAGCTTCCTTAGAGTCTAAACACGCCCTTACTGTAGGGCCCAGTGACTGCACTTTTCAGCATTTATCCCAGAGAAATGAAAACCTCCGTTCACACAAAACTCTGGGCCTAAGTGTTCAGGGCAGCTTTATTCCTAAACACATGTGTCATTTACCAAGTGAATGGGTAACCCACTGTGGCACATCCACAGCACAACACACCAGGCAGCAACAGGAAGAAATGAGATGTTAGTACGTGCGACACCTTTGGTGGATCTCAGGGTCAGCAGGCATCCGAGTGGCTACAAAGGGACAGGGCAAGGGGCTGGCCGGTGATGAGCGTCCGGTGCTTGGATTCTAGCAGTGGTTATGCAATCTACAGATGGGATCAGGGTGCATATGAAAACCACAGACACGTACAAGTATGCGCATGAAACCTGATGAAACCTGAGGATGGCCTAGAGATTGTACCGATACCAGTCTCCTGAGTCTGACATTGTGCTACAAGTATGTAAGATGCTGCCACTGTGGGAAGATGGATAAAGGGTACATGGGACCAACCTACACTTAAAAAAAAAAAAATCCACTGAATCTATAATTATTTCAAAGTAAAATTTAAAACACAAACAAAAACCTTCCCACAAAGAAATCTCAAAGGCCCAGACAGTCTCACTGGTGAATTTGATCTAATATTTAAGAAAAATACAATCCTAATCTTATACTAATATTTCTGAAAATAGAGAAGGGTACTCTTTTCAACTCAGTATGTGAGGGTAGAGAAACTATGTATACAGGAAAGGGAAATTACAAGTTGATATTTCTTGTGACTACAGATAAAATTCTTTAAAAAAACTCAGCAAAATAAACAGTGACATATTTATAAACAGACCACAACTAAGTTGGGCTTATCTAGGAATGAAAGGCTGATAACACTGGAAAATTCAATGGAATTAATCACACTGACAGAAGGCAGCAAACCTGATCAAGCCTCGGAGACAGAAACTCACTGTCAAAAAGAAACGCAGTCCCTGCCTCTCCCCCTAAAAAGCAGGTGGGAAGGGCATTTCGGAGTCAAACAAATTAAACCAGGGCGAGCTTTATCAGCAACTGGAAAACACATATACAAAAAACTGCTTGGGACTCAGCATTTTCACACTTTGTTTTTATTAATACTATATTTTTTAAAGTTCATGTTTTAAATATAGATTTTGAAAAAGAATGATTTATTTTCATTAATCTCATTACTGGTAAGTTTTAGTAGAAATATATTTTATAACATTAAAAATAAAAACCACATTTTTAGTGTTTCATATTATACTACATATTATGTTGGTAATTTTTAGTTGAAATGTATTAAACAATTTTAAAGGTTTTTTTTTTGTTTATTACTCATTTTATTTTAATGAATTCCGAAAACTTTTCATGAAATAAATACCAACCAGATACCACTATTGCCATTTTTCCCCCCTGGTATTATAATCATCATTAAGTTTCCAACTTCCTACTAATTGTAGAACTCTACTTAATGAATTAATATTTTTGTATTTATGTTGACAAAACTAAGAGGTTGAATTTTGTTCAAAAGATTTTTCAGAGTATTAACGTGAGAATGTGTTAGAAGCAATTACACTCATCATCTCACATGTATTAGCTTGCCCTTCAAGCCATTCACTCACCCCCAGGAATGATGTTATTATGAAAGCTAGAAATAAAATGAAGACCTAAATTTAAACAATTTCTCCATAGGAACAGCACAAGACCTTGTCAGCTATTCTCAGAAAAATGTTAAAATGCTACAAAGTTGAACTCTCTGATCAGCACTAACAGATGGCACTGTGATGCGCCCCATGACTCACAATGAGCCTTTCCTGTCATCATGTCATCTCAGCCCTTTCATGGGTCACCTCTGAAAACTTCAAGTCGGTGTCAGAACATACATTCACAAGCGCTGCTAAAAATGACCAAGGGCGTCCTGAGAAGAAGGGATCCTACACATGGGTGAAGAGCCATCAAAATAGTAAGAGAAGAGGCGTAACAAGGTATTCCTGGTCCTAGACACTGCTGATGTTGGTTCCGGGGCTCCCCGCCGTGACCGTCAGACAGCCATCTGTTTGTACGCCTTCTCACCTCACCCCGGCAATGGGAGCCCAAAGGGCACCTCTGTCCCCGGCCACCGATGTCAGCAGGGGAGGAGGGAGCTCGTGTCCCATGACTGGACAGCCACATGCAGACGAGGAGCCAGTGCGGTGGCAGGAGCCTGACTGGACGCAGGAAGACCGGTGGGCATGCCGCCTTTCCTGTGAGAAGTGGGGCTCCATGTCCCCAGGTGTAACACAGAAATACCACTATGTATCTTGGCATGTTATCCTGAGGATTGAGTACAAGAATGGACCATTTCACACAAAAAGTGCTTCCTATAAGGAAGGTGAGTAATAGTTCACAAACAAAAGGCAAGAAGAAATATTCCGAGGTGTTAGTTCTGTTTTCATCATCTTCTAACCAGCAGTAAGCAGTCTAATCAGAATCACTAGGAATGTTAGATAATTCATATCCCAAATGCAAAAGAAACCATGCAATTTACATACAACACTTCATTTAAGAAATATGAAATCATAAGATACACCAATAAAAACTGGTGATTATATTATAAACACACTTCTAACTTGACAGATTGAGAATCGGTGAATCTGCTTATTTGGGAGGTAATACCTAGAGACGAAGGTCTAAAACATAAACCACAGGGCCAGCCGAGTGGCGTGGTGGTTAAGCGCTGGCTTAGAAAGCCAGCGGCCCCAGTTCAGGTCCCACATATGAGGGCCAATGACACTGCCCTCAAAAACAACAACAACAAAAAACACCCATAAAGCACATACCCCTTTGGTGAATTAAATCTTCCTTTTACGAATGAAGTGAACGTGAGAACATAGTTGCTAAGGATATACCTGATAAGGGGTTACTATCCAAAATATAAAAAGAACTCATACAATAAACAGCATAAACAAACAAACAAAGCCAGTTTAAAAATGGGCAAAGGACCTGAACAGACATCTCTCCTAAGAGGACACAGAAATGGCTAACAAGACAAATGAAAAGATGCTCAGTCACTAATCATCAAGGAAATGTATGTCAAAACTACACCTGTCAGAATGCTATCATCAAAAAGACAACAAAAAACAAATGTTAGCAAGGATGTGGAAAAAAGGGAGCCCTCGTGTCCAGTTGGTGGGAATTTAAACAAGTACAGACCTTACAGAAAACAATGTGAAGGTTCCTCAAAAAGCAAAAATGGAACTTCCAGACGAACAGCAATTACTTCTGGGTATTTATCCAAAGAAAACAAAAACACAAATTTGAAAATATACCTACAGCCCCATGTTCACTGCAGCATTATTTACAGCAGCCAAGATGTGGAAGCAACCTAGGTGCCCATCGACAGACAACGGGATAAAGAAGTGGTACATATACACAATGGAATATTATGCAGCCATAAAAAGGAATAAAATCTTACCATCTGCAACAACATGGATGGGCCTAGAGGGTATTATGCTGAGTGAAATAAGTCAGACAGAAAAAGACAAATACCACAGGATCTCACTTATCTGTGGAATAAAAAAAAAAAAAAAAAAAAAAACCCACAAAAGCAAACGAACAAACAACATGAAATGGAAACAGACTCATAAATAAGAACAAACCGATGGTTGCCAGAGGGGAGGGGGTGGGGGGTTGGGTGGAAAGGAGGAAGGGAGTAAGAGGTATGAGTCACCAGTTATAAGTCTTGGGGATGTGATGTACAGCACAGGCAACAGTCAATAATATTGTAATAAGTATATACGGTGACAGTCACTAGACTCATGGTGATCATTTTGTCAAGTATACAAATGTTGAATCACTATGAAACTAACATAATATTGTATGTCATCTGTAATGGAAAAATAAAAACATTTTTAAAATTAAAAAAGATAGGGATTTGGAAAAAAAAAATGCAACCACTCACCTAATCAGCACAGAGTCCCTGGTATAGCCACCATCATATTCTGTAGTTTCTTCTAGAGCTTGGAAATCAAGGTTCTGCAAATGGAGAAAACGTCGCTTAGCACCGTCCACAGCACAACACCACACAACAAGAAATCAGCGCACGGCGCTCTGCAGACATCTGCTTTCTTACCCGGCTTCCACATATAAGCAATTCAATCTCCTCGGGTCTGAACAGGTACTTTAGCGGGGACTCATTGGTCACCATGTGAAAACCTCTCCGAAAGGCCTTGAACTGTTTTTCTACTGATTTATTGAGAATGTAGTCAGAATAGAGATTGACAAATTCCTGCAGGAAACATTAACCACAAGAACTTTACATAATACGTACACAAGCTGAACACAACATGGCTTTCTTCATCTGCATTTGTTTTTATTTTCAGAGAGAAAAAACATTCAAGACTATTTTTAAAAAGTCAAACTTTACACATACAAAGGAAAACAGCTTTAACAACTCCACAGTTCTCTGCAATAGCCAATATTAGGCTGTAAAAAGGGCATGCACATAAACTAGTAATACATGTAAAGTAGCGAATTTGATATTTTAGTACACAAGACTGAATATAAAAGCTGGGCCTCAGCTAAGTGTGCAAACACAAGGCACTTTTAAACCACGGAGCCATTGATTTAGAAGAGCTAACACTTTTCCTAAGAGCAGACTGTCCTTTGGAGCAAACCAGAAGTGTCATGTTTTCTATTCCAGAATTTCTGGGAAGCTGCCTACCGCACCCACTTCCCCCAATCTCTGTGTCACTCGACACCTAAGATTCAGTGGCCATCACAACAGGGAAATGTACTTACTGTGTGAGGGAGCATAATAATACTCCTATCAAAATGGTATCGACAGGAACATGCCTTTTAAAGGCTGCTTATATACTCGTCATAATTTTTCTGCTATGTTCTGGGTGACTCCTGTTTCCAGATGCTTACTTTCCTCATCAGTATGAAAATACAAATCTTATTTAAAGAATACTTTTCAGAAGTGTATTTAGGCCATACATATGTGTGGGCACATTAAATGCAGCTATCATTTGTCTGGTGACAAGGACCTTAGTCACGAGCTGACAAGCACCCTGCTTTCCAGCTCACAGCCACAGCGCCCTGCTGCTCGCTGCGCCCTGCTCCTGGCCTCTTGCTCTAAAGGGGGCTCAGTGCCAGATTGTGAGCTCTCACACCAGCTTACACCCCAGATTTAGAAAACTGGGTCCATTTCCTTGACAAGAACCTGGTTACTTGACTTGGGTCTTTGTACGGACTGTCTTAGATACAGTGATGAAGGAGAACTGACTCGGGGGTTGAACACACAATACAATAGATGATGGATTATACAATTGGGCACCTGACACCTATATAATTTTACTAACCACTGTCAACCCTGATCCATTTAATAAAATAAATAAAATTACAAGAATACACACTTTGATAATTCTGTTAACAAAGAGATACGATATAAAAAGTTAATACCTTCCTGTTTTCGTTTGTAATTGGGATTTTATCACCATTTTCCTTTAGATCATACATCATTGGATTCCCAAAAAGGTCTGTCTGCGATATCTGGAAAGTGATCATCATATCATCTTCCACATTCCCTTCATACTCCAGTAAATCTTTTAAACTCTGATAGAGAACCTGATGACCAGAAAGGGAAATTAAGGTTACCACACAACTACAAAATACAACAGTTTGTAATGCTCTTCTTTGGAAAAAAAAAAACACAAAACTTTGACAGTTGGAATTAAAACACAGATGGTAAGCCTCCTGTCCCCCAACAGTTTGCGATACAGGAACTGAAGATTGTCAATCACTGGTGAGAAGCCCCAGGCTGCCAATTCAGCAGTGACCTCACGCTGCCCCATAAGAACCCCAAACGGGTCTGTGGGGAGGAGTAGCTGGCACACACTGACGGCGGCCACCAAGCCTCTTATTTCACCTGGCACTCTGACATGATTTCACGAAAAAACAAACAAGATATTTAAAAACAGTCAGCACCCCCCGTTTTTTGGCTGAGACATCCTGCCACCTGTTGGCAGCTCAGCTCAGGCCGGGAATCAAACCTGGCGACCCAATTGCTCAGAGCTCACACTCTTGAGAGAGCTCTTAACCAACTGAGCCACTTGGCCGGCCCTAAAAACATTTTTATACAGAATCAATCTTATACAGCCTGCTTACTGACAAGTGATATATAAGAAAAACAAAAAAAAAAGTCGCCTTCAGGTTTTAAGTGTTCATGGTACTTCCGACAATAAAACAATTTTATCTTACTGGATGTAAATAGTAACAAAAGTACCAAATGAAAACTAATTTTTATATATAAATTAAACTGTATTTTTGCTTCTACATAAAATCTAAAAGATCTAATAAAACGTGACCAAGACTTACAGGGTGCGAGTCTCCCAAGTCCCGGAAAGTTCCTTTTTTCCCCATCAGCTTCCTGTAGACGACCATGGGGAAATGTACATCCAGAATGCAATTGTTGTAAATGGCCAGGCCCAGAACTATGCCAATCAGAGTGAACTGACCCTCAGTTTCAAAAGAGGAGGGATTAAACCAAAACAACTTCGTAGATTCATCATATGTGAACATACCTAGAAGAAATGATTTTTCAAAATACATTACTCTTATATTTTAAGGACTGATGAACAGAAATATAAGTAAAATACATCACTCTTATCTTTTATTAAAGATTGATGAACAGAAATATAAATAATTACACATGTACACTTGTATGTACCAGGTACACAAAAACTTTTTCTCTTATTACATTAGCACTGGAGAAAACAAAGTTCAAATATCGAATTATTATACATTGTGGCAAATGGTAGTACTGGTCTATCATTTTAAAGAAGCCAAGGAAACAATAAGCAATTTTTGTGGCATTTTCCAAAAAGTTAGGGAAAATGTTCATTAAATTCAAATTCTCTAATCTTCTAACACAGAAGAAAAGTTAATTTGCATTCATACTTTATGCGTGAATGGTTGAAAAATAAATGCAAAATGAAAAAAGGCTACCATATTTTGAAAATGTTGCACTTATAAAAGCGTATTTCATTCACATTTTAGAAAACAATGCTGAATTCCATTAAGGAAAAGTTTGTTTTTACAAAATTGTACAATGGTCCCATGAAGTTTTTTTTTCTAGCACCTTTCTAACAAAGCCAGAGGTTGTGAAGTACATAAACTTAAACCTGATACACTTAGATTATGTCCAAAACTCCAAGCTATTTAATATACACATTAATCGGGGGGGCCAGTGAGTAAAACAAAAGTAATTTGTATCTTTCCATTTCACATGCCCGCCAGCCCAGAACCCAAGCCTGGAGCCCTTACGTCACTCATTGAAAAATAGAAATCTTTAGTTTTACTTATCTAAATAACCATTGGTTAAGGCAGAACTGACTTGTTCCCTTCAGATGAACATCTACGGAAAAGGTTAAATGTCATTTTAATTGAATTTACAACTTTTTTCATTTTACGAAAATGTTTTTCAGTGGCTACTTGAAAACTGAATAAAAAGTAGTTTAGGAATCAGGCCAGGAAAAAGCAGGATTTCATATGAAAACAGCACAAATCAATTATAAGACTTTTATTTTTTATTTATTTAAACAATTTTTTAAAATAAGAAACCTTTTTTTTTTTTTTTTTTTTTTTTTTTTTCCCCCGAGGGCAGTGTCACTGGCCCTCATATGTGGGATCCGAACTGGGGCTGCTGGCGTCCCAAGCCAGCTCTTAACCACTGCGCCACTTGGCCGGCCCCAATTATAAGACTTTTAAAAGCTTAAAAATATTTACCTTCACATTTAGTTTAAGTTAAACATGAAACTTTAAAATGTCCCCTTGGTCATAGGAGCATAAATTAAGCTATAACATGTTTCTAAGGCAATTTAATGTTCATGAAATAACAGTTTGAATATTATCCAATTCGTATTTGAATGTCAGTTTACACTTAAACTGTTTTTACAGGCCTACATTCCAACATATCTTGGAGTGCTAAAAATTTCACTCAGTTATAAATATCGTATTACCAGGGTCAAAACAGTCTAAAATAATTACAATTAATGAATACATTTGATGAAATCTCACACATGTATGCCCTTGGTCTCAAAAGCTACAAACTACAAATTAATCAGAATAGAAATCACACAGGTCACCGCGCTCATCTCTGCGTCTGAAAAGTTGAGGTACAAGAAGACTCCGCTCTGGACACATTTTTTTCAGGAACCTGGACGAAAACCACCATAAAGGATGTGTGGCTCTTCTATTATTTTCTTGTTTGACGTTTCTATTGCCATCATTCACTTACCTTACATCAAGTAGAAATGTAGAATGTATGTTTTTTCTTAAAAGTATTTCTGCATACAACATTAAGTATACTTTAGAGCTAATGTTTAACATATCTAAATACATCAGAACCTAGAGCTGAGGTTTACCCAGCTTATGAAGCTTATAAATTAATTTTCATTCTCAAAAAGGGCATGGTTTTGTGTGCCTTGGTTTACTTTCAACAAATGAGAGACCAATAACATAGCCTTCTGATTAATAATAAACATCAGCTAGAATACTGACTCTAACCATATGTCATGAACTCAACATGCCTAATTCCACCCATATAACCGACTAAGAACAACATCCTGAGAAGCAACAGGCTCACAGCTTCATGGCGGTTCATCTGTGTTACTCTGTGGTCCATTCTGCCCGGTTCTGACGATACCTTTCATGGACTCCTTTTCCTATCATTGGCATGCATTCAATTTTAAGAGTAAGCCAAGCCAGTAACCAAGTGATTCCACTGTAGAAACGGAGCCAGTTCAGGATCACCAGGTCAGTAGACTGTCCAGGAGCTGCCGTCTTGCCCCGCTTGACACCGCCTACCTCGGCCTATCAGGGAAATTCAAAGTCCTCAAAACCTAGATCAGTCTTTTCCCAAATTGTGTTCAATGAAAACTCTTCGGGGAGGCAAATATTATCAGATGGGGATAGAAAGAGGCTTCTGGGCTTCAAAGAGTGGGGGAGAACATTATAGTATCAACCCCCCACCCTCCACCCTGCAGCAAATGCACCGGGCCAGGAGAAACCAGCCAGCGTTTGCACAGGCTGGGCCTGATGCCCTTGGGAGACATTCCTGCGTGTTCAGACCACTGTGCTGCGAAACTCACGTCCACAAATGCTGAGTGAGGTTTCACACCACCTGCTCGAATGGGCCACTCTCAAGTGCTCAATATCATTTACGTAAGAGACTCTTCCATGTTAAAATATTTGGCTAAGGAATCTAAGTAAGAACTTGAAAAAGTGAGTGATGCCGAGTGAATCAGTCCCAGAAACCCAGCCGTGCAGTCAGTATTTGGGATTCTAGGTGAGCCGCATCCAAACCATCTCCTGCGGCTGCCTCGGCATCACTGAGAACATGTATAAACTGACGTAAACAAATTCTTCATTCAAAACAACACAACACCATGGCACATCACTGGAATATTTACCAATATCTGGATTGAAGATTTCCTCCACAACCAGCTGAAAAAATTCTTTGGAAACGCCTCCCTCATCAACTCCTTGTTCTCCTTCGAATTCCACATACAACTGCTTCTTCAAGTCTGCAGGATTTTCCATTGCGATCATCTCTAGCTAGTGAGTGAAAAGATAAAGGGAAAAGACAGTGACTGCCAGTATTAGGATGCAAGCAAAATCAAAACAAAAAGTAGGGCTAGGGAGGAGCAGATAAAAGTTACTGACTTTTGGTTCATTTTAAGTGGAAACAGGAAGCAAACTGGCAAAAAGCTAGTGAGGGCAAGCATTTAGTCTCATAGATAATGGGAAAATAGGACAGAAAAGAAACCAGTATAGAATTATACAAGGGTTACTATCTAACTACTGATTTCTTATGGAATTGACAAACAGTACAAACAGAATTAGATTTTGTTACTTGTGCATAACAAACCTGGGCTGTAAGGTTAGGACATGGAAAGAAGACAACAAAATGCACTACAGTGACTACTCAAACTTATGCATTTCAGCAAAAATAATGGAATATAGAAGTCTGACTTCAAAATTGTTTACTAGTAGTTCTTTATACTAGAATAGAAACTCAAGAGTTAAGTCTTGCTATCGATTAAGCCATAAGTAAAATAATTTCAAGTAAGAAAAGTACTCTGGCTAACTAGGGAAGCCATTTGTGGCCTCTTATAACAGCGCTCAGCATAAATCACTATTTTTCATGGGTCAGAACACACGTTACATCCACTTAGTTTTTGAAAGCAGGTGAGACATGCCGTTGCTGACATCCTAACTCCTAACTTCTTACTAAGTTAGCAAACCCCAGTGTCTAGCATTTCCACTCTAACTCTTTACCAATTACTCTCTGTATCTACAGGATAACAAATATACAGTGATTAATGCCATGAGATTAACCATAAAAACCACACTAGAGTCTGATGTGTAATAGTTATGCTGCCACCTGTTGTTTTCTGTATCTGAACTTTATTACAGTATGTCTGACCAACCAGCCACCTTATTTACTGAATTGACTCTGCCTACTGGCTGTTAAAAAAAAAAAAAAATCAAAAATTTAAAAAGTAATTTTGAGCAATGCAAATGAAGTAAGCATGCTACAGTCCTAAAGGAATTACTTTAGGCTAACAGCACTAGTTTGGACACTCTAGTGTGTCTTTAGAATACATATATATCATGGAGTCATGAATCAGGTCAGTTGCCCTGGATCAATGTTTTCCAAACGGCCAACTGCCACTCATCAGTGGGTAGTCCAGTGCATTTCGTGGTTTACCAGCTGATAACGGCGGGAAATCAGAAAGCATTCCACATGGTAATGGCAGCTATTGTTTTGCGAAACCTAACTATATGTACAGGCAGATGTGCATGTGTGTACTGGGATGTTATGCAAAACATCTCTTACCAGCGGTTGCAGTCAAAAACGTTTTGAGACCAGAGTCCAACATAATCTCCTGGAAATCTTCAACTTTTGGATTTTATGAGTTTGTGACTTTAGAATCTTGAGCTTAAAAGAATGTCTGTCCTGTACAACGGCGGTCTCCAACATGTGGAGAAACATTTTTATGCCAAACTGTATTAAGATAATTTTATATTTGAGAGCCAGTGTTCTGGAAAAGACTGAACACTCTGTACCAGTCCTGCCATTTAACCTAACTTTTAACCTTGGAACTTTAGTGAGTCTGGTAAGCCTGTTTCCTCATCTGTAAAGGAAGACACAGTGCTCTTCATGCAAGATTCAAAATTCGATTTTATAGCCTAAGTTTTGAAAATAACTTGGGGGGAAAAAGCAGTTGGAAGCCTGTTTCAAGCCACAGACCATGAAGAATTCTGAGGACCACACGAGAAGCCCCAGCTTAGCTCAAATGTGCTCTACCCATCAGGCTAAGAGTGCCCAGTGCCAGGGAAACCATTCCTGCCTCCTCCTCCCAGTTCCCACCTGCCTGGGTGTCAGGTCAGGGTTTACGCACGCCCTTACCACACAGACACACTTGCGTATACCGGGTGGGATGCATTGCCAGGTGGAAAGATGACTGTGTGATCTTTAGATGAACGCCTCCTATCGCTCGTCCTCACTGACATTCACAAGTGAGTGCCAACTCCATGCCCACGGGCCTGGTGGCTTTTAAAGGACCTGGTGGGGCTTCCACAGGACTCAGAGGTCCCGAGTCCTGTCTTCCCTCCACCGGAGGCGACAATTCATATGACAACTGAAGCTAATCTCTATCTCATTCTTTTTTTTTTTTTTTTTTTGAGGGCAGTGTCACTGGCCCTCATATGTGGGACCCGAACCGGGGCCACTGGCTTCCCAAGGCCAGCGCTTAACCACGGCGCCACTCGGCCGGCCCTATCTCCTTCTTAATAAAACAGTGCATGTCTGTGCATTCCCACCAATGTCCCACCAGTGTTCTTTTGGCCGTCCCCACCTTGACTGCCAAAAGAATTTGTCAGCGTGTCCTGTTTTGATCATTATAAGCATATAATGTTCTCACTTTGCTTTAGTTTATCTGTAAAATGAGCACAATGACATATTAATACGTAAGTTAACATAGGTGAGACATGTAGATGAAGTCCCCGCACAACGCCTTCTTAACTACCAGCTCTTGTTAGCATTACTTTGATTTTAATGGTTCCAAAAACGGTTTTCAGACTCGCCTGAAAACCCAATGACCAGATACCAGGACGCGGGGATGCCAGCAATGCCAACAGTACCGGGCACGTACGAGCCAGACACTATTCTAAGCACCTTCCATATATAAACTCCTCTAAGTTTCACAACAACCTGATGAGATCAGTGACACTATTAACCCGTTTTATAGACAGAGGTTCATAACTTGCCCAAGTCTAGTCAGGAAACAGCAGGGCAGATTCTGGCCCAGGCAGCATGCTCCTGAATGTTTGACTGTACCGCTCTCATCAATGAAGGCCAATAAGCTCTCAAATTTATGAGTGATGTTTGCCTGCATTAAAAAAAGTTTTTTTTAACTGTAAATACATATTACTTTTACAATCAGGATGTTTTCAAATGTGAATTTGTAAAGAATTTATATGTAAATATGAAAAGAATTTGAAAAACAGATGGCAACTGATTTCTACAGGTGAAAATTTCCGATTACTATCTATTTTAGATTATTGTCAGATATAAGTGGTCCTGTAAAATACTGTATCATTTACTTATGCAAGGGTAGCCTACCTTTAAAATAACGACTTACAAATGTGGTAACAAATCTAATAAGATTTAGCAATAATCATTCTGCTAAAAGGCCACTAAGAGGCTGCATTTGGGCCGGCCAAGTGGCGCGGTGGTTAAGCGCTGGCTTGGGAAGCCAGCGGCCCCGGTTCGGTCCCACGTATGAGGGCCAGTGACACTGCCCTCAAAAAACAAAACAAAAAACAAAAACAAAAAACAAAACAAAAAGAGGCTGCATTTATTTTTATTGAAAATAACCACTTCCAACCCATTGTTCAATTAGAGAATAATATAGGAATTCAACTGCAAAGGCATATCACTTAATGTATTGGACATATACCATTTAAAACTGAATTTTTAGGGCCGGCCAAGTGGAGCAGTAGTTAAGCACTGGCTTGGGACGCCAGCGGCCCCGGTTCGGTCCCACATATGAGGGCCAGTAACACTGCTCTCAAAAAAAAGCTATAAAACTGAATTTTTAAAATCAAAAGCTGCCTTACTGCAGTAGGATGTTCAAAAAACTGGGAAAATATGTCAGTGAACATTCTGAAAAGGAGAATTTGCATGCTTCCTTGAACTGAGTTCATTTAATACAGAGACCAGATTTTCATATAGGTTTTCTTAAAGTAGGGTATCCTCTGTATTTATGTAATATGGAAACTGGCAGAAGACAGCTTACTGGGGAAAAAATAAACAAAAATAGACTGGATGTAATAACAGCTACTACCTCTTTCCTTATATGACTTCCTCTTCTTACTAAAACTCTTGATTTCATCAATTGTTGGGTACAAAGATTTTCAAGTTCTGAATTTTTAATTGGCCATGATGATGAAACCCAGGAGAGATGATTTTTTAAAAAACTGACCTACTATCAAAGCACTCCCAGAATATCTAGGTAGGATGACATCTCAATATAAATAAGTATCCGACTTTCGGGCCGGCTGAGTGGTGCAGTGGTTAAGCGCTGGCTTCGGAAGCCAGCGGCCCTGGTTTGGGTCCCACATATGAGGGCCAGTGACACTGCCCTCAAAAAAAAAAAAAAAAAAGTATCACACTTGCTAGATTCACAGAAATCAAAAGCAAAACCCCATCCTTTAAAACCTTCCAGTACTCTGGGCTATTACTCAGGTCAAATCCATCCTCACCCATGGCTGAAACAAAATGCCTTCATGGTACAGAAATGTAAGTAGTGGTATTCAAGTAAACTCGAGCTCTCTAACACATAACAATGCCTGGGGTCCCCAAGAATGGCTGGCTTAAACCACGTCAGTCAGCGTACCAGACTCAATGGTGAAACACGCGGCTAGCGAGTACATCAAACTACTGACTAGAGTGGGATTTTTAGATTATCCAGATATATGTTTTCACCTTTCTATAAGCAGATAAAGTTTTTTAATACCTTAAATATAAAATTTAGATGTCTGGGTCACAGCCAAGTCACATAATCCCATCTGCCCGTGCCAAGGAACCCTGGCTTTCTACTTCCGGTTCTGCAGTGAATTTCTGCAGGGTCCGAGTTTCACTCTCTCGTGTCAGCCCTAAGGAGTCTGATACACGTCACTGTGTTCAACGATCATTTGGGGCTGGGCGTCTATGCAGAGCTAGTGCGTGCTCTCATTCGACTCTGAGGACAGGCATGAAGTTCTTTGCTTCGATCAGAATCAACCATAAGAGGGCCGGCCGAGTGGTGCCTTGGTCAAGAGCTGGCTTGGGACGCCAGCGACCCCGGTTCGGAACACACATATGAGGGCCAGTGACACTGCTCTCTACAGCTAAGGTGGTGAACAACAGCTCCACCTGGAGCTGGGCTGCTGTGAGCCCCCGGGACAGCATAGCTGCAGCCCCTGCTGCAGTGGGCTGCCATAGGCTACAGTGAGTGGCCGGCAGCCAGCGTGAGCAGCTGGCAGCCAGTGTGAGCTGCTAATAGCCACGGTGAGCGACATCCAGAGGCCGGCGACTGATCTGCCTCATCCGGGAAGAGCGCAATGACAATACCAACATGGGCCAGTGAAGCAACATCCTTCGCAACTAGACTGAAGAACAAAGACAGCAACTTGTCTGTTCCCCTTCCCCGATTCCCCAACGCTGTTCCCCTCCCCCAATTCCCCAATAAAATTTAAAAAATAAAAATAAAAAAAAAAGAATCAACCATAAGAATCAGTAAAGGGCACTGCGTGAAGCACAGGACAGCGAGCGTGTAAGTCACATGTAACTGTGTCCACGGAAGCACAGAATCATCTTATTCATAAAGCACTATAGGTCGACTGACCAATGAAAGAACCAAGTTGTGTTTCAGCGAGGAAAACGCTGAGGGCTGGTTAGACAGTGCTGTGAGCCCAGAAAAGGGGGTGACTTTTAGAGGGGATTGCATTCCTTTTCGCCTTTAGATCTCTACTCCAAATTCTAGGGCTTGCTGCCTACTCCGAACCAAGTCTCACACCACCATGAGCCCCTTTTCTCAGCCTGCTATCCTCAATCATCCTCTCACATAAAAATGGCCTCAAGAAACGTGTATAGAGCAACTGTACCAGTAGCGATCTTCCCAAATGCTGGTTTGCAGCCTGGCTCTTTCAGGATATCCAAGGGTATTACCAGAAATAGAGATTCCTAGGATCCACACCAGAGCGCCTGAGCGGAACATTTACAGGGTAGAACCTTGGATTTCCCAACAGATGTGAAGGGAGTTCGAGCTACCTCACTGTTGTCTTCCATGAAGATCATACCTCAATCTTGTGACAAAAAATTAAAAATTTTTTTTAACCCTCTTCCCTTGGGAATGCTTTGAATAAAATGACAAATTATCTACTTTTAAAAGAACACACAGACAAATATTATTAGTAAAATACTGTGAAAACCATGGGATGGTTTTCATTCAAATGGAAGCTAAGCTCTGAGATCATGCTTATCGCTGTACTACTTTCTAAGGAACAACTGAAAATACTGAAATTAAGTCCTAGGGGGAAATAGTCCAGTAACTTAAGGGCATGCGGCAGTTCTTAAAATGATTCTAAGATATCTATTTGTGGAAAGACAAATTTTATTACATTTCATTGATTCTAAAATTCACTTTTCTGTTTTCACATTTGAACATCATGAAATCAGGATATACAATTGATAGCATCTTACAACTAACTGGCAGCATTTTTCCTTTTTTTGTAGTAATAAAATAGTGTGTTCTGCAATCAGTGGTATCTTAGGTTCCATAAAATACTGTAAGTGCAAATTCTTCTGTTGTCATCAAAGACACTTCCTCTAAAACCTCCAATTTGGAAACAGTTTGCTAGTCTAATTTGAATTACAAGGTACAGGAAAGCAATGACTGTATTTTTATTCAAAAAAATCTGTAATTATGAACTGAAGTTGCTACCCCTTCCTCTTCCTCCAAGCTAGACAGTCTTACAATAACTGAAAAGTAAGACCCAACAGAAAACAGTCCAGAATGTCACACATGTAGTCACTTTTCTGGGCCTCATTTATAAACTAATGAGTAGATGGGCTCCAAGGATCCTGTTAGCCGTAAGTCTAGAACCCTCACTATTTAATGATTAGTATTAAGCTCATCACGCAGTTTCTCCTTCCTCTTCCAGACCCTACTCTGCAGTTCAAAATGAACAGATCCTCAGAAAGTGGTCACTAGGTTTACTTTGTTTGTCAAACTTTGATACAAATAGAAGAATGAGGCTTTAAAAGAAGCAAAGTAGGTCCTTAGGGAACAAGGTGTTGAGAATCCATCAGAACTTTTGAGAGTTCGCCTGAGAGGATGACCTTAAACTACCTTTTGCTGTAAATTTATTACTAGAATCCTGTAACTTTATCACCTGCTGTGAACATTTTTAAAAAGGCCAATTATCAATTTGGTGTGGAAGACCTATTCTGACGCTTACTGTCTAACCTTTTCACATTATGTTATTGAAAAAAGAGAAAAGGGAGCTAGTTACGCGTGAGCTCTGCTGGCTGAGCTCCCAGGCCCTGGCAGAGTTTCTCAGCTCCACTGCTTCGTCCCGCGCCACATGCGGCGTTTCTGAAGGGAACTGCTATCAGGGACTGGTAATAGTCAAGTTGAGACGTTGATCCAGTGAATCCTATTTATCACACGTCAAATCCTAACATTCAGTTTTGACATAATTAAGTAGAACTCACTAAAAAAATACCCGTTATCATAATTAAAAAGCTCAGTTCAGGGCCGGCCGAGTGGTGCATTGGTTAAGAGCTGGCTTGGGACGCCAGCAGCCCTGGTTTGGATCCCACATGAGGGCCGGTGACACTGCCCTCTACAGCTAACAACAGCTCCACCTGGAGCTGGGCTGCTGTGAGTCCCCAGGACAGCATAGCTGCAGCCCCTGCTGCAGTGGGCTGCCACAGGCTACAGGGAGTGGCTGGCAGCCAGCGTGAGTGGCTGGCAGCTGGTGTGAGCTGCCAAGAGCCACAGTGAGCAGCCGTCCAGAGGCCGGCGACCGATCTGCCTCACCTGGGAAGAGCGCAATGATGATACCAACATGGGCCAGTGAAGCGACACCCTCCACAACTAGACTGAAGAACAAAAGGACAGCAACTTGACTATCACCCTCCTCAATTTCCCAATGCTGTTCCCCTTCCCCCAATTCCCCAATAAAATCTTTTAAAAAAAAAACTCAGTTCATTTTACCCTAACACCTGCTTATAAGAAGGCCTTATAAACCAAAATGGGTAATTGTTTCCTCAAGATCCTAGATGATAATTTAAAAAAAGATTCAGGCATACAAAAAGTATGAAACTTTTGTTGATTCTCAACTTTGCTTTAGTTGGGGAGGAACATAAGGCTGAGTGGATTTCTGAGGAGGAGGCAGATATGGCAAGGGGACAATTTTTTTAAACTCTGGATGAGTGTCACGGACAGTATTGCGATGCTTTCTAAAGGCCAGTCCCAGCTTTGCTCTTGGCCCCAGAGGCCAACCCCATATTGTGTAGTTCTGGCATCCGCAGTCCCGCTCTACAGTGGAAACTGAGAAGATCCCTCCCGTCCTTATTGGACACCCGGCCATTCTATTAACTGGGGCTTCCTGATGGTCAGTCATTACGTATATTATTATTCACGTAGCTCAGAGCAACAGACATAAGATGACAAGGGCACCAGCAGGTAAGCGACAGTCACTCCCAGCAGTGAGGCCCCCTTCTGTCTCTACTGAACAACAGCCTGCGTTGCTTAAATAACGCAGACTCTTTCTTCAACACTAAATATATTTGGTTATTTTTTACAAACCAGGAACAAAGAAAAGAGGCACAGAAACTCTGCAACTTTTAAATTTCGGAGGTGTCAAACAACTTTTTCTACTGGTTTACAACTTCATGAATTCTCAGGTTTAGAGAAAGCCATTCTAAATCTGAAATATGTTTTTAAATGAGTATCAATCATTATTTCCTAGTTGTCCGTGTCACGGGTTCTTATCCTCTATTCATATAGGTTGACTGTACCTTAATTTTAGTTGACATTAAATTTTCCTTGCAGCTGATGAAAAAAAAAAAACTAGCAGAGAAGTAACTAATATTATGAATACAAATAAAATCTGAGATCAAACGCCCTTTGACAAAAGGTAAATTTTGGTACAAATGATTGGCAGCTGGTTTCTGTCTTCTGGCCAGGCCCACTCTTAAATGGGGGCGCTAACATTCTTACATTCTTTGGAGGGACGGAATGACAAACAGGAGGCCCGAAGGTGGGTACCTGTGTCTCTATATCATCCCAGCTCGGTCTCCCTGGATCAGGCTGGTAAGAGACACCGCTAATTGTAAGATTTCCCAAAACAGCTGCTGTTCCCAAGAGCTCCAGCCAACTCCACGGCCCAGTGTGGTCCCCATGGACACGGAAGTGGGAGGAAGCTGCCACCAGGCAGCGTCAGGCAGGACACTGGGGGCCCAGCAGGAACTCTCACTACAGCAGGCACCCACCTACCTGCCCGGCGCCCCTGCTCAGCTTCACAACAAGGCACCTCTGAATTTTCCATGGTGACTTTTGGGGACCCCACTTATTGTTTTATGCTGTGGCTTTACTGCATCACGTCTCCCAGTTAAGACTTGACGGTCACACTTGTCACTGGCCATCTCCACATTCCCCTTGGTCCTGGGCTCTGGTCTTTCCCCCACAGCCACTTCTGCTCTGAATGGAAACTTCTGGGGGTAGCTGTCAAGATTTAGAAAATCTATTCTTTTTCAAAAAGAGAGCGACCATGATAAAAGACAACCAACACTCTGTGGAGCACACCGATGAAGCTGGAGGAACAACAAAAGTGTAATAGCCACACTTACAATAAAAAGCGTCCACGTGCTCCCACGCTATATAATGGCATCGCTTTTTTTCCCCCAAGAGTCACTTATAAAAAGAATTCACTGCATTGTACCAGTTAGGGATCTGATCCAGGACTAATTTTTAAACAGGAGCCCAACTTACCCGGACAAGTGCGTCATCTATGATATGGTCACGTCGGACTTTGAGTCTCAAATACGGATTCAACTGCTGCCCTTGAACTAGGCTGTAGAGAACAGTGATCCTTCGCTCACTGTACATGCGAATTCTATTGTCATAATACAATCCCAAATTCTTTGTGACAGCATTCAATATAAAGGGGCAGGTCATAAACGAGAATTTGTTCTCTGTTTCTACTTTGAAAAAAGTGTAATCTTTATCCATCTCGAGGACGTCATTCAGTGGCTCGTTAATGAACTCTTCGAAAGGGACGAGCGGTTTGCGGCAGTCCAGCGTCTTCACGCCGAGCTCGGTCTCGAGCGGGTCCACCCGGGGGCCCTTCTTGTTCCTCCTCTCCTCCCCCAGCAGCTCCTGGAGGGTCAGCTCGCTGGACTCCGGGACGGGCTCCTCGTCCTCGTCCTCGTTGTGGCTGGTGTCCACGTCCCCGCCCACCACATTGGCATAGTAAACCATCTTCAGGCACTTGGACGCGGCCACAATGGCGTCGTCGTCATTCACCAGGTTCCGCTCGTTCACCAGGTTCCGGTTGTTAAACTCATTGCTTATGACCTTGTAGGTAATAAGCTGCTGAAACGTCTCCATCATCCTCCGAATCTGGTCTGCACTGTATTTAGACCACAGTCGGATCAGTTTGCCTTGGGCTGCAAGGGGGAGCTTACTCATCGCTTTGCAAAACAGCGGCAAAGCCATTTCCAGGTATTCAGGGCTGTGGAGGTTCCTGTTCTCCATCACGATGATGAATAAATTCAGATAATTAGGGTCTCGGGAGTACACGTTGTGATACGTCAAGTCACATTCCACGTTGGGCGACAGGTAGACCAGTGCATTGAGAAAGGCAGTTTCTATCTTTTCATTGGCGAGCAGCCGGCTGTAGACCCTTCTGATGGACTCGATGTCCACAGACACGTCATCAGGCCCCAGTTTTTGCGAGTTATCGCCCTGCGAGCTGTCACTCATCCTGGAGGAAGACGCTTCAGAGCCCTCCTCCATGGCGGCGGCGGAGCACGCGGCCTTTTCCTTCTCATCTTCGTCTTTGTCCTCGTCCTTGCCCTGGAGAGACTTCAGCTCCTCCTTGGTGTGCTGCTTGACTTTCCGGAAGCTCTGCACCAAGGCCTCGGCACTGGAAAACACTCGCCCAATGACCCGGATCAAAGGGGAGTAATCCTCCCTCTCTCGGCACACCTCCAGGATTTCATAAACCAGCTCTTCTGTTAGGTAAGTCACATCTGGAAGAGGACAGGGAGCAGAGAACGCTGATTTGCATCATGTACAAACATTTACTCTACTAACGAGTTCTAGTGAAAAGTAAGAGCCAAACATTTTGCATTCAATGCCATTTATGATTTACAATTCTTTTGAAAAAGTATCTAATACTTACATTCAACACACAACGCAGTATGCATACCTACCTTATTTTTTAATGAATTACTAACAGCATCGGCCTCACCCACTCTTTTCCCTTGTTAATAACACACGGCTTTTAATGAGCTCGCAAGCCTTTCAGGGAGGGTCACAGTGTACATTAATGTGCATCTTTAGTTGTAAAGAGGAGCCAAGACAACCTGGCTTTACAGCAGAAACACTGTTTATCTGAGAGGTTTCTTCCGCATCTC
This sequence comes from Aselliscus stoliczkanus, assembly GCA_033961575.1. Lineage (NCBI taxonomy): Eukaryota > Metazoa > Chordata > Mammalia > Chiroptera > Hipposideridae > Aselliscus > Aselliscus stoliczkanus. Next base: position 35,191,964 of record CM066741.1, read on the forward strand.
ACTAGTCTCTTCTCAAGACTCAGGAGGCAAGGATTTAAGAAAGGTTCCTTCAGCACCCACTTTGGGAAACAGCTCTTGTCCTACGTTTCTACGTATAAACACCAAACTAGTTCCTTTGGAGCCTTCCTTGTAGTTGTTTCCAGGGCGGACATTCTTGAGAAGTAACAGGCTGCTTCCCTCTCCTAAGCTCTAAAGGTGACAGGCACTGACCGCTGCAGCCCGGAATCAGGTTGCACTGACTGAACCTCCCAGTGACAGGCAATGTTACGGCGTGGGGAGAAGGTGACACAGGAGCAGATGAGTGCAGCGGGCCACTGCGCAGTCACCGAAATCTGTCCCTCTCCTTCCTGGGCCCAGAGCTGGAGCACATTTCCCAACCTTTCGAGAAACCTGTGCTTTCAGGCCTCTGATTCTCCTGGGGAATGGGATGACGCATTCCAGGGGCACTGAGAGGGGTGCCAAAGAGGACAGCGCTTCTGGCGGCACACGATTCAGCGTCACTAATCAATTTAAACTTGATTCGGTGTCACTGAAAGCTTTGGTGGTATTCTCTAACTTACTGTCCTAACCACAAAGCATCCTCTTTTAAAATACCTCTGGCAGGGCCGGCCGAGTGGCTCAGTTGGTTAAGAGCTCACTCAAGAGTGTGAGCTGAGCTCTGAGCAACGGCGGTTCGATGCCCAGCCCGAGCTGAGTTGCCGCTGAGCTGCCAACAGGTGGCAGGATGGCTCAGCTACAAAATAATAAATAAATAAATAAATAAATAAATAAATAAAATACCTCCGGCAGGCTGAGCCTTGTCAGTTATTCAGACACTTACTACCTTGTTACTGATACTGTTATGCTCACTGAGGGAAAGACAGCTGGGAGCTGAGGATTACAAAAGAAAAATAAGTTTTTAAGTCTGAAATACAGGACCATGTAGAAAACAAAACAAGGCTTGGCTGAAGACTGCCACTGATGGGAACGATGCTTGGCAGTGCCTGGGGGAAGGTGAGCAGGACGTGGAAGAATGTACTGGAAGGAAAATGGAACCATTTCCCAGACTGCTACGAAAAATGCTGCCCTGCCTTCAGAGAGAGAGGCCACCCCTTCCTCTTTCTGCTTCTTTCAGCATGTAGTGCGGGGTTTCCACATTCATGGCAGTAATTTCACCAGCACCTCCATAATTTAAATAGACTCCATGGCCTATTTAGGAGATTAACTAACACTTAACACCTTTTTCCTAGTGGGGAATGTTTAAAAGTTCCAATCTATCCATTAACGAAGGGACTTTGGGAGTATGATCTGCTTCTAATTAGAAACCATTGCAACAGTAAAATACAGTTGAATAACTAACTCAATTATTAATTCTGTCTTTTACCACAATGAAAAAATCTGTCCCACTACTGGGGGTGCCCAAAAAATGTATCCAAGTGGACACTTTGGTCGGAGTTGCTCAAGCAGTAGTTCGCCGTCATCAGAAGTGTCTGGACGCTGATGGGAACCACTCTGAGCACCTCTTGTCATTGCAGAAGTCACAGGTGACTAGTATTCACCTTTTGTTATCGGTATGTATTGAGTATTACAATTTTAATATAGTTTTCCTCTCTTAGAATGTTTTGGACACCCTCTGTGTACTATCATGTCCTAATGTCACATAATTAGACAAACCAAACAAACCAACCCCTCACACGTTATCTAAATCTCCAATCTGGTTTTCACTCAGAAACCCTCAATCAAAACCAGCACATCTTACCCTTAAAGTCGTCTCTTGCTCCGAGTCCTTCCTTCTTGTTCATCTTGCTGTCAGAGCAGGCGTTGTTGGCGGCGCCTTTCGAGTTTTCCAGGTAAGCGGAGCTCGCTCCTTTCTTGGAGGGATGAGGATCACAGAGTTTTGCATTAATCTTATAAAGCTCCAGGGCTTTAATAGCCGCCGCATTGTTATCCATACGACGGAAAGACGGACAGGATGCACAGAACTCATTCGTGCAGGCCTCATTTCCACAGCCCTCAGTTAACTGGTGGTAGTAGCGTTCTATTAGATGCTTCGCAGCTGCCCGCTTCCTGTACCAAACATTCAAACAGTAGGCAAGTGATTAGTGCAGCTCTCACGTCGTCAGCAAGGTGGACGTTAGTCAAGCACCCAACTCATCAACTCACACAATAAGACCAGGTGTAGCAACTGGAAGAGCTAGTCACATAAGGCTTTTTAAACTAGGCAAGTATTTCACAAATACTTCCTAAGATACTATGATGAATATCAGGGCTTAACAAAATCACTGTTTAACAGATCATGCTTGCCTTTGGTTAAAAAAAGGGGAAAAAGCTTCTTTGATGGTAAATGTATTGGGTTGTCCGGAAAAGTCATAACGTATATTCTCTATGTTTTTCGTTGCAAAAATGCATCATGACTTTTCCGACAACCCAACAGTTAAAATGCTTAAGGTAACAGGTGAAAATCACAAGGTTTATGGCCAAGAGTTTTAGTAGGATATCACTTTAAAAGTTAACATTAAAAAAAGGAGTCTATTTAAAGTATCAATCCAAGGGTCAGCCAAGTGGCTCAGTTGGTAAAGAGCTCGCTCAAGAGTGTGAGCTGAGCTCTGAGCAACAGCAGTTCGATGCCCAGCCCGAGCTGAGCTGCTGCTAAGCTGCGAACAGGTGGCAGGATGGCTCAGCTAAAAAATAAAAATTAAAAAAAATAATCAATCCAGCTTTCCTTAATATAATCACCATTTTGTTTTAACAGTTTGTAAAATACTTGATTTACAGTTAACACAGAACTTCTTTCTGGAACAAAACTTGTCCCCCCACCCCCAATTATCTACCATATGGGGGCATTTAGAAATAAATTTATCAATGAAATATCCAATGCTGTGTTATCATACAACCTTCACCCTAAAACGTATTAAACTTCCTCCTTAATCTCAGGTCATGGGAACATGAACTAGTTTAAGTTCCCTTAAGGCAAAATCTTATATTCCTCTCACTTTGTGAACTTTTAAGTATGTAAACTGCTGTGTCATTACGGCTGTCCCAGTGGAGCCACCAACGGCCCTGAGGAAGGGACTGCATATTTCACCAAAAATGAAGTGGGCTGCATGGGCTGGCTGAGTGGTGCGGTGGTTAAGCGCTGGCTTGGGACGCCAGCGGCCCTGGTTCGGGTCCCACATATGAGGGCCAGTGACACTGCCCTCAAAAAAAAAGTGGGCTGCATTAGCTCTGTTGTTTATTTTACCCCACACAACAGCTACGCTTCTACACTGAAGGTATGAGATGGCTGCAATTCAAGAGAATTCATCCACTGGGTCTAAAGAAGCCATTCAGAGCTATTCCTTTTGGTCCCGGGTTCACATGCATAGGAACAAAACCCACAAATGATCAAAACTAAAAATAATAATAATAATTTCCCTAATTTCTCAAAAAGTTCCTACAGTCATCTAACACTATGGAGGACTGAATGGTAAATGGCATTAGAGTTCGCCCCGTGTTAACTATGACATACAGCTTGTTAATCATGGGAAACCAAAGAACTAACAACACACAGAAGCAGTGAATAAGGGACATGTTAGTAAGTCCAATTTCCTCAAAAGTAGGACGCTGTCACTAAACTATCAACATGACAAAAATAATTCAAACACATTCTATTCATCCTGGTGCTTCTATTTTTCCAAACTTTCCATGCAAAGTTACCATTCATTGCATGCAAATAGAGAAAAAAGAAAATCCCCCCAAACACTTAAAAACTGCATAAACATGACTTAAGAGATATTTTATATGAAGCTATAAACAATCCCGCTTTTGAAAATTACAGATTATTAGTCTCGATGTATCAGTATGCAAGTATAAAGTGACAGCATGTAGAGAGAGAGAAATCCGGGCTCTAGAAGATTTACACCACACCTGCAGCCTTCGGTAAGAACGGGGACTAATGCCACCTCCTCCCAAAATACATGGCCTGCCCCAGGGAGAAGGGGATGGCTGTGTTTCCTTTCTGAAGGAAAACTGAGCATGCATCAAAAGTCTTAAAAACAAAGCAGAGAATGAACCATGAGAAGGAGTGCCCCATTTGTGGGAAATCTCTACTAGCTAATTCCACAAAAATGTCTTGCTTCTATGAAATCTGGGGGGAAAAAACCCAGCATGCCCAAAAATAGCGGATTACTTGAACGATTACCGTCCACACGATGGAATAAAAACTGCCAGGATCTCAATTTGGCGAGGCCAGAGATGCTCCTACACTACCGCCTGATGAGTCAGTTATAAAGCAGTGAAGCTGCTTTTATTTCAAAGTGCCAATAGCCATTTTCTCTGATGTAACTGAATGGATATTTTAAATTCTCTTTTTGCTTCTACTTTGTTTTTTTTTTTTGTAATAAACATGCTCCTTGCATACTGAAATTTAAATAAATAAATATAAAGGGGGAAATGTTAGTGGCTTAAAACTTCATATACATGAGTTAAATGGCCTTCAGTTACTAAATCATCCATATGATTTTATTTTTTTTTTAAAGATTTTATTGGGGAACCGGGAGAGGAGAACAGCGCTGAGGAATCGGGAAAGGGGAACAGACAAGTTGCTGACTTTTTGTTCTTCAGTCTAGTTGCGGAGGACGTTGCTTCACTGGCCCATGTTGGTATCATCATTGCGCTCTTTCCGGATGAGGCAGATTGGTCTCCGGCCTCTGGATGGTTGCTTACCGCGACTATTGGCAGCTCACGCTGGCTGCCAGCCACTCACTGTAGCCTATGGCAGCCCACTGCAGCAGGGGCTGCAGCTATGCTGTCCTGGGGACTCACAGCAGCCCAGCTCCAGGTGGAGCTGTTGTTAGCTGTAGAGGGCAGTGTCACTGGCCCTCATATGTGGGATCCGAACCGGGGCCACTGGCCTCCCGAAACCAGCTCTTAACCAATGCACCACTCGGCCTGCGCCCATATGATTTTTTTTTAAAGACTAATGATCAAAAACCAAAACACCAAAAACACTCTAGCTTTTTTCCTAATAAGAACTGCAGGTTTCATCCTTAAAAAAAAAAAACACCCAAACTAGTTATATGATGCCTACAGAAGCAAGTATCTCATAAAAGAGTGTGAACGGTAAAAATGAGACACGACTGAGGAATGAAAGGGTAAGAGACAACTGCTGTCACTTAAAAAGCTTTGAAGTTGGGAGTGTGTCCACCAATAATGACGGTTTGGTAAATAACTCGTACAAGGTTAATCTCTGTCCAGGACGAGTCGCCAAATCATAGCCCATGGGTCAAATCTAGCCTGTCACCTGTTTTTTATAGCCTGCCAGCTAAGGGTGATTTTTTACCATTTTAAATGGTTGAAAAAGTCAGAAAAAAAGTATTTTGTAACGTGGAAAAATTACATGAAACTCAAATTTCAGTGTCTATAATTTCTCATTAGAACACAGCCACGCTCATTCATTTATAAACTGCCTACGGCTGGTTTCGGACCATAACTGACATGGTACATACGGCTGCAAAGCCCAAAATAAATACCACCTGGCTCTTTCCAGAAGCATTTCCCAACTCTTAATTTAGAGCCGTGCTCTCTGCCCTGCAGTGACACTTCCATCTGGTCACATGGCCTCCTCACTTTCTTCCCTCAGCAAATCCGTGCAGTAAAATGTATACCTTTCCCCTAATACAGTTTAAAAAAAAAAAAAAGGGGGAAGAAAGAAGAAAAGAAGAGGAGGGAAGAAAGAGAGAAAAAAGCAAAGGACTGGGTTTGGTGAAACTTTATCTGCCACTCATAACCCAACTCCCAGCAGCGGGGCCGTGGCACTCCCCATAACTTCCTTGCACCTCGCTGGCTTTTTTTCCTTACTATCTAAAAATCAGAGTAAGTTCCTTTTCCATTCTTACCGAGTCAGCAACCAAGATCAAGTGAGACCTTTTACTGTGAGAGCTATCCAAGCTGAAGTAGACACCTAAAAATACTTCCACCTTTAAAACAATCTTTCCATCTACTTATTTTATTTCTATGACTGAATTAGTGATGCAGTCCTACAAATAAATGTTCTGTGGAATAAATCATATGCGGAGGGCCAGAGATACTCAAGAAAATGTGGCGAAATCTCTTTAAAAATGGTTTCACATGAGGAGGAATTGTACTGACGTCAACAATTAACTTTGAAACGCATAAAAAAAGATGGATAGGGCCGGCCGAGTGGCGCGGTGGTTAAGCGCTGGCTTGGGATGCCAGCAGCCCCGGTTCGGGTGCCACATAAGAGGGCCAGTGACACTGCCCTCAAAAAAAAAAAAAATAAAATAAAAAAATAAAAAAAAATGGATAGGGCCAGCTGGGTGGCGCAGCGGTTGAGCACTGGCTGCGGAAGCCAGCAGCTCCGGTTTGGATCCCACATATGAGAGCCAGTGACCCTGCCCTCTAAAAAAAAAAAAAAGCAAAAAACAGATGGATAGAAGAATGGATATGTGATAAAGCAATGTAACTATTAACGGTAGAATCTAGAGTAGGCATATGCTGTCAATGGTAAAATTCTTTCCATTTTGCTACATGTTTGAAGTTTTCAAAATAAAACATTGGGGGAGAACATTGTTACCATATTGCAACCTTTCAGAGAGCAGGTCAACTGGCAAGAGAAAATGAAGAGTTTCAGCCATGAGTGGCAGAAAAAAGAGAACCAGTGTCCATGTCATCAATGGCACCAATACCTTTGTTGACTTTAAATCTATTTTGGGATGCTCCAGTACTTAACAAAGAAATACACCAAACAAACCCCTATAATAATAATAATAATAATAATAATAATGGTGGGAAAAAAACACTTGTAAGCTGACCATAACTATGCAGAGCAAATGAACTTACCCATTAGGGGGACAAATCCTAGGAAACATGTTTAATGTCCCCATGCTGAGGGCCAGCCACTGAGGTCAGAGCCACTGAAACGGCTGCCAACGATACAGGAGGCAGAAGGGGGAAAAGCCTGAACTGAATTGAACACGCGGCTGGAAAAGTCAGCAATGAATAGGAGAACAAAGATGAAGCCATAAAAATCACACACATCAGAAAGGGAAGGTGTGTCAGTGAGCACTGGGCAGACAAGATGCGAATCAGAATTAAAAACAATGATAGAACATAAAAGTAGTAGTAGCTGGGACGAGCAACAGAACTAATGCTGGGTCAAGTACAGAATAATAAAAGAAGATAAAAGGGCAACAATCAAAAAGAATATGTGACTAGGAAGTAGTGACTGAAACTGATGATGAAGTCAAATGAAGCCAAGAAGCGTCATAGGAGCCTCAGATAAAACAGAGGGGGCCCCAGGCCTGTACAACAGTGGATAAAGCTAATAAACACTGCTGACTGGTTTCTGCAAGGAGGTGAAATGTCTTTGTTCCTTCTAGGATGTCGCCTTTGTAAACATTCCACTATGTCCCCCACAAAGCTGTAACTAGTGTAAAAATTTGGAAAGAGTCAGCAGTGGTAGCCTACATAGTATTTGCCCTTATAGAAACAGAGCTGACAAAAGCCATCTGGGACATAGTTCAAGTTCAAGGTTGGATCTGTTACAATGGAACTGAATGATTATTAGATTATTTAAACATTGAATCTACAATTGTGAACTCATTATTACTATGATCCAACCAACAAGCCATTAACTATAGAATAACAGAGATTACATGAAAAAAATTTAAATGTAAATCAGTATTTTTTACTGTTAGAAACACATGTAATGTAACAATAACCCCTACTTATTACTCTATTGATCTTTATCATCTCAGTGTCTAGAGTACTTGTTATATAGTAAACACAAAGTGAAATTGTAGAGCTATGTGTTTATATAAAATCATTCACTGTTAAAAAATAACCTGTCACTTTACAGTAAAATTACAAAACCCAAAAAACAAAATATAGCCATCCACTCCTTCCAACTGAGATCCTAAAGTGAGGAGCACAAAATGCATGTTGGCGTTTATAGCACGCCTTCAATTCTGTGATAATCATGCAAAGTGGTCTTTATGTTTTCTTCTGGTTCAAAGAGAATCATGATAAAAAGTTTATTTCTTGACTAATTATATACTTGAGTGTCTACCACGGACCAGGCAATATGCTGTTGAGTCTGTGATAAAGATCTGGCTGATTTGGTATTTTGCATTCCTGATATATGGATCACTCTTTTTTTTTTCTTAAGCTGAGCCATCCTGCCACCTGTTGGCAGCTTAGCAGCAACTCAGCTCAGGCTGGGCATCGAAGGGCTGTAGCTCAGAGCTCAGTTCGCACTCTTGAGAGAGCTCTT